>OZ020491.1:22910486-24177318 GCA_963971405.1 Psococerastis gibbosa
AGATCTCTCTCTTTGAGTCCTATGGTAGGCTGGTCCAGCGGGTCCCAACCTTTTTGTAACGCTAGCTGCCCTTGTCAGTCAATACTTTTTTCGCGATTCATCTATTTTACCACTTTCTGTCTAGCTACTGAATAAGCATGATATTGGAGAAAGTGAAAATAATTGCTATTGCATAAAATTTATAATTTTAATGGGATATTTGATATTGCCTTTGCCCACTAAGAAAATTATTGACAGTTGTAATTCAATAGAATATAAAATATGCTAGAGAACAGTGCCGGATTAACTCATGGGCACTTGGGGCACAGGCCCACGGCTCCCAGAAAAATGCCTAAAATTCCAGCCCGTTTCGTTTAATAAAAAAAAGAAAAATTAACAGTTAAAAACAATTTCCAAGCAAAGTTTTGAAATTGGCACGAAATGAGAGGAGAGCGCCAATAGCATTTATGAATTTTGGAGGAGTTTGCACCCACGGCCCCCAGGGACGGATCCAGCCCATTTGGGGGGGGGGGGGTAGCTGAGGGTCAAAATAGAGGAAAATCATATGTAGGATCGACTAAATTAGAGCGTAATAACTTAATTTACAATAGATTTACCAAATTTTTGGGGGGGGGGGGCAGCTACCCTTGCGGCCCCCACATATCTTGTGCCCACGTCCTCCACAGGGGTTAATCCGGCACTGTTAAAGAAAATAGCTTATTTTTGGTTGACAGTACTAATACAATACATTTTTTGCATGAGTAAATATTAAAAATAAAGAAATAAATGTTGGTGTTTATAGCTTTAGATTACAAGAGCCAAAACGCCGGCAGCAAGGCCGTAGCCAAGGGGGGTTATAGATTTAGTGTAAAGGTTATTTTTTCATTTCATTTCGTTTTATTTATTGCCGGTACTTTTCCGAACTGCACACCTTGTCAAGAAATGTTTTGTCGCACCTAATTTTCTCAAAAAAATCCGGACACGAGAGATCTGAGTTTATTTTAACGTTGAGTAGGTTACCAACCACTGAGGTGCCCATTCCATTGACCGGCTAGGGCTATTTCCAACAACGGTGACGTGGTAGCAGATATTCAAGACTTAGGTGGCGATTCCACTGACCTCGCATTGCAGAATTGACGGAAATGTTTATTTTCCTCTATGCCATAGTTAAAATTGATCAATGATCATACAGTAAAATCACAAACAAACAAACTAAAATTTAAAAAATGGCTTCATGGGATATGTTAATTACAAACATTTTAATATATTTCTATTAAAAAAAACACAAACATTTCCGTCAATGTCATTTGCAATCTGCAATGCGAGATCGGTGGAAACGCTACCTAAGTCTTGAATGTCTGCTACCACGTCATCGTTGTTGGAAATAGCCCTAGCCGGTCAATGGAATGGGCGCCTTAAATTGAGAGTCTGCCTCGCTCTGCAGTCCATCAATTTCCCAGCACCAAATTTGCGCCAAATTTTAAATTTACGTTTTATTTAATTTCTCGTGAAATGTTAAGTTTTCAATACAAAGAGCTGGCAAATTATAAGCCCGGGGCGGACACCCGGATGCATGCTGTATTCCACCGACCTCTAAGTGCAAAATACACATAGGGTGACGTGGTAGCAGACATCATTAATAAAGGCGGGGTTTCCACCGACCTTTCATTGCAGAATGCAAATGACATTGACGGAAATTTTTGTTTTACTCTATGCCATAGTTAAAATTGATCAATGATCATAGAGTAAATTCACAAACAAACAAACTAAAATTAAAAAATGGATCCTTGGGATATGTTAAGTACAAACATTTTAATAGATTTCTATAAAAAGAAAAATTCAAATTTCCGTCAATGTCATTTGCATTCAGCAATGAGAGGTCGGTGGAAACCCCGTCTTTATTAACGATAATAATAATAATAAAGTCTTTATTTAAAAAAAAAGGTAGATACAGCGAGATTAGGGCCTGGGCCTATGGCCCTCTCTTACACCTAACTGTACATAACAGCGATATAGTTTGATTGAAATATATTTTTATAAACTACATTCATACAGAATATCAGTCATCCCTTTCATTCAAGATAACAAACATACTAATTCATATTCGCTACCATCTACTGTACATTCCCACACACACAAAAAACGATATCTGCATGCTACCACGTCACCGTATGTGTATTTTGCACTTAGAGGTCGGTGTAATCCCCGCCTAACTGTCCTAACTAGACTGTCCGGTCTAAACCCGGACGTATGGTAAACTTAATACTCGACGACTCAGTAAAGTCGATCCCATGCCCAATGAAAACATCCTGGCAGTAACAGAGATTGTGTCATGTATGAACAAAGTATTGAGAATGTCTCAACACCCTAGAATGGTGTACCAGCAAGTTATCTAAAGAATACGCATAAATAAAACAAAATCTGCAGCCAAAAGTCGGCAAAGCTGCACAAAAGTAACTCCATAAAAAAGGGCTGAAGGAAAAAACACTTTATTGAGGTATTTTTGACATCAAAGTCGAAAAGTGGAAAGTTGAGAGCATTATAGTACAGTAGATAGCTGGTGAGGGAAGTGATATGAGAGAGTTTCTACAATGTGGGAAACTAACATACAGTAGGTAGTAAAAATCAAAACTTTGAGGCAAAACTTAAAAAGAGATTGCGAGCAAACTTTTTTCGGAACAATATTTTCTTTCAAGAGAATCTTGTTTATTTATCCGCTGCTATTGATTTCAATGTGCCTGTGTAGCCTATGGATTAGCTTCTAATAAACAATCTGAGTTCTGAGTTTTTTTTTTTTTTTTTTTTTTTTTTTTTAAAATAAACATCCAATTTCTTATCTATTTTTATTTGTGGCATTATATACTTACTTTACTTTATCCAACGTCCACTCTTGGTGTTACGGCCATCTGCGCCTGCCAGTAAAGTGATGAGATCTCATTGTTATTATTAGGACGAGAGGAGATACTGCTGTCGCGCATGGGCTGGGCCACTCCAGAGTTACCCACGGCCACCTTATGGCAGGTGAACCGCCTCCGAACTGCCAGTATTGTAGCGTACCACTGTCGGTGGAGCACATCATACTGCGGCCTGCCCGAGTTACGCTGGCCCC
Organism: Psococerastis gibbosa; assembly: GCA_963971405.1. Taxonomy (NCBI): domain Eukaryota; kingdom Metazoa; phylum Arthropoda; class Insecta; order Psocodea; family Psocidae; genus Psococerastis; species Psococerastis gibbosa. The sequence goes on from OZ020491.1 coordinate 22,913,575, forward strand.
AGAGCCCTTCTGCCGCTCCCCCTCACTCTGCAACACCTGCTGGGAAATGACGAGAAGGTAACCTCTCTCGTCATAACATTTCTAATGTCAACCCCCCTCTTCGGAACACTCTGAGAAGGGTTGGGTTTGGCGCGATAACCACATGAGCGCGGAAGCCCAAAATGGGCAGAGCGCATAGCATTAAAAATAAAATAAAAATAAAAATAAAAATATTAGGGCTCTGGATTGCTTGGCATGTTAGAAGGTGGGCAGCATCCATACGTCCGCTGAATGAGGCAGAGTGGGCATTGGTTTGAAGCAGCCAGGCCTAGCCGAAACAGGTGAGCCTGCAGGTAGTCGTGGCCAGTTATGCAGCGAAAACGGGCGACAGAAGTGGCTCTTGGTAGGTCGTGCGGTAAGGGATTTTTTATATGGTATTATATGGTACATATAATAGAAAGGTGGGAGCGTAAGATACCTACTCCGAAAGGTGTATATCGTATGTTGTGTTATGATGTGTCTGTGGTTTAATAGTAGAAGGAAAATAAAACCAAATGAAATTGTTATATTTATTTGTTTACACATAGTTGACGAAACTATTGTATGTTAGTACAGGCAACGAAAAGTTATACAGGGAATCTTTCGGAACACAATTTTTGACTCTTTAACATTGTTTAGACTTGTTAGACTAGTTAGGAGGTAAACATGCCAAAGCTGCCTCACCCGTAGCCCTTGAGCCGGGGAGGGGGGGCTTCGAAGGCACCATTGTTTGGTATTTTGTTTACATCTCGGAAATTGCACGCCCTAGCGATATTTTTGCTCTATACCAGATTAACACTGATTAAATTTGACACGTATATGAAGCATAGGGTTTAGATATCTTGCATACCTACTTTTCGAGCTATCCGCCCGGCAAAGTCAGTAATTTTGGAAAAAAACATTTTTTTCTAATATTTTTTTGTCATTTTAACTGGATACCGTAACCTTTAAACGATGCAACTAAAGAATAAATGCAGGTCAAATAGGGCTGTAGAGCATTAAATTCCCTGCAATAATTTATATTAGGCTACTTTGTAACTGTTTGATATATTTTCATTCTAAAGTAAAACTAATTATAATCTGATATATTACCGTATGTTATATTTGGAAAATTTAAGAGTGTACCTACGTTTGTCAACCCGAAATTTAATACTTCTTATTTTATATTTAATTAACTATAATTTATTAATGATTTACCTCATTTGAGTTTTAGAAGAATATTAATTTTTGGTTTGGTATAGTGTTTTCCCTATTCCTTATTCCCTATTTTAAGAAGCATGAACTATGAAGTAGATTTCTACAACAGAATCTTTAATAACTTGCTTAGTTAATTAAAACAAAAAGTACCTTTAGCCTATTAAATTTCGGGTTGTCAATTTTCAGCGAGACATACAATCTAACCGAATGCTAAAATTACCCGCGATAGAATCAGATTTCGGTCCAGCACCTTATTTTATAGCTTGCAACACTTTTTAGGTTTCCTCTCCAGTGACCATAAAGTTCTAGCGAAAAGTAAAAGAAAATAGCAGAGAATAATTTTGCAGTGGTATAACATCAGCTGCAGAAGCAGCAGTTCTAATCGACACACGTTCAATTCCTAATGACGTTTCCTTTCGTCGATTTGGTCGGAAGAGGAAATCAAAAAGGGATTTATTTTTCTATGGGGTGTCCCCTTTTTTTATGTTTAAGAGGACATGCTACGTAGAAAATGAGCACCCCAAAATTTGTTGTTATTATTGACTTTTTATTTTTTTATTTAATTAACAAAGCAAGTCATTAAAGATTTGGCTCATGGAAGTAGTAGACGACTATTTCATGATGCATCATTTAAGGACTTACCGGAGTGGCCAATATTACATTTTCTGTTCAAACTGCAATTTCTCATGAAATATGGAACGCAGAACAATTTTTTCTCCTAATTTAGATATATAGTATGTGGCCTTAACTAACCCCAATTCGCCACAGTTGATGAACTCCTTCAACTTGAACTCCTGAGTGACCGTTATTTTTTGGGTCTCAAGTTCACTAACTATAGCCGATCGGTATTGATGATTGCAACATACTATATATATCAAAATTAGGAGAAAAAATTCGTCTTGCGACTCAGCATTTTTTAATTGTTCTAGGTTCGATATTTCATGAGAGATTGAAGTTTGCACAGAAATGGAATATCGGCGACTCCGGTTTGCCCTTAATAGGAAATATTAAATTTTTGGTACCTTAGTTCTTCCATAAATACCACAAGAGACAAGACAGGACTAATATTTCGCGTATTCTGGGATTTTTGGAAGCACTACAAAACCAAAAAGTAAAAAAATACCCGATTATATGATGCACGAAGTAGCCTTCTACAGCTTCCATGAGCCAAATTTTTAATAACTTGCTGAGTTAATTAAAAAAAAAAAGCATTTAATTTTGGGGTGCCAATTTCCTACGTAGCATATTATCCTCTAAAGAGTTTTGGGTAAGTTATTGCGATGTTACCAGTAGTTGACATATATCAAGATATCAAGATAAGCACAGTTCTTCATTTCACGTCCCTCTGAACCCAAAACTGCTGTCAGTAAAAAATTATAAATGATATTGCGTTGACAGTTGCCCTGAATTGCATGAGAATGGATCACTGCTGAGTCACGCGCGGGTAGCCTACATACCTAAAGCCTATTACAGTGCATGGACAGATACAGGGGGGGGGGGGGGGTAACTGTCTCCCCAAAATTTAGTAAATCTGTTGTAATTTCATTTATTTCGCTCCAAATTAATCGATACTACATCATATGTTTGTACTATTTTGACCCATAACTACCCCCCCCCCAAAGATCAAAAGAGCCAGGCTGGCTACGTCCCTGTAACGGCGGGGAGGGGGGTATCGAGTAATTCGGAATATGTAAAAATTTGAACTCTTTTTTCTGAAAAAAAAAAACGTAAAAATGCCCCAATGTGACCAAAAAATTTATTTTCAAACATTTTCCCCTGGGGTAGTACCTATACGGACCCCCGACGTCAGCGGTTGCAACTGAGCCCAAATTTGAAATAACCAGATTTAATTCTGTTTGAAAAGTCATGATTTCTCCTGTTTCATTGTATCAATGGTAACCTTGCCTCAGCTTGTCCATTGTCGCTTGTAGCCGGTGTAGGTTGACATCGAGGACGTATACCAATTTGCCAATTCAAAAAAATTCTTATGGAAACAACACAAAACACTGAAATCCAAAGGCTAAGGCCCGTATTACACTGTAAAACATTTTATAAAACATATTTTATAAAATATTTGAAGAATGGGTCTTTTCTAAATGAAAGTTTCAACAGTCCAACTGAACTTCACCATTTTGGAATCTTCTTCAAATTCTTTTATAAAATGTAACGTCAACCTATTACATTTTATAAAAGAAATTTTAAAAAAGAAATGTTTTATAAAATATGGCCTATTACACTATCAAAGATCTATGTCAAATAACTTTTATAAAATATCTTTTATAATTTTTTTTACAGCGTAATACGGGCCTAAGGCTCAGACAGTGGAACAGAAGTAAGACAGCCTAAATAAATAAAAATCTTTGAGCAAAAAAATTACCCAATTTCATAATTATTATTTATGGAAAATGCTCTTCAACATACAGGACAACATTTTGCTAGAAAGACTTTTGTTTTGCATCTTGTATATCATTTGGAGCCTTAATTAATTCCTGGCTTACGCGTTGGATACGCTGAACACCCTGTATATGAAAGATCTCACAACTCTCGGTCATTTCTGGGACATTTTTTTTCCTCGCCCCCATTCCCCCTCATAATCTTTTGTTGGTGGAAGGGCGATTGCGACCATGTTATTAGTTTGGAAGTTGTTGGTCTCCAATATAAGCAGTGAGAACGAAGCGCAGCTGGGAATTTGCCATCCGCAAGGCGCCAGCTGTTTTGTATCACAAAATCACCCCCTTTAACGCGAACCTCCCCTAACTTTTCTTTTAATGTTTCCGTACATACCACGGTCAATGTAAAAGTAGGCGAATTTTTATTAATTTTTACTAATAGAGCCGAGCCGTTCTAATGTACGGAGGTGAGGCCTGAACTCTATCCATATAAGGCAATAAGGGACGCCCAAAGATTAAGAGTCTTCGAGAACAAAATGTTTCGCATTATCTTCGGCAGTAGATTGGAGAACAGGCTGAACGGCGTCTGGAGCATCAGACACCATGCCGAAATACATGCCCTATTCGCCTCCCCGAACATAATTTTTGAATACCACATTTACTATTGACTATTGACGTAGGTGGAATAAGCGCCTTAGTTTTCCTTAAAAGGAAACATTCAATGCCACTGAATTAGTTCGACCGCCATAGTCTAATTTTCTATACGCACTGCACTGGACTATTCCAGACCAAACTGTGCCAATGGCACCCTGTGAGATTTCCTTAAAAGGAAACATTCAATGGCACTGAATTAGTTCACAAGATGACCACATCAAATCCAATTCAGATAAGTGAGTACGAACTCGGAGAACACTTCCGAACAGCTCCAGCCTCGATCTTCGACGGTCATAGTCTAATTCTCTACGCATTGCACTGGACTATTCCAGAACAGACTGTGCCAATGGCACACTGTAAGATTTCCTTAAAAAGAAACATTCAATGGCACTGAATTAGTTCACAAGATGACCCCATCAAATTCCAATTCGCGATAAGTGAGTACGAACTCGGAGAACACTTCCGAACAAGCTTCTCCAATTATTGTAGCTGATGAGCGGCAATTTGATAGTATAATAGAAAGGCATAAAGCTGCCACGCCACGGAATACAGTCATTACCTAAAATGTGCTGATTCTCCAGCCCCTCCTTCTATACTTCCCCCTCCACTCAGCCTTCCTTATCTTGAGCCTTTGTCTTGAACCTCACGCGCTCTCCTATATACCTTCACCAGTTTTTTTCCCATTTCCGGGTGCCACGGGACGTTGACCAGACTTCTGGTTTTTCCTTCTTTTACTTTTATCTAATGCAGATGACGAAAGGATCTTTTTCTAATCTAGTTGCAATATAGAGAAAGGGACCCTACACACGACCCGGGACGGATCCAGCCCATTTTTTTTTGGGGGGGGGGGGTTGTTGTTGGTCAAAATAGGAAAAACATATGTAAGATCGATTAAATCAGAGCGTAATAAATTAATTTACAATAGATTTTTACAAAATTTTGAGAGGGCAGCTACCCCCTCTACCCCCTCCCCCTCCCCCCCTGTATCCACATTTGCGCACGACTTTAGCTTTTGATTTCGATAACATTTATAAAATCGTGTGTTTTAGTTTGTATGTTTTTTTAATAGCACAACACAGTAGAAACATTGGCGTAATTAGGGGGGTCTGGGGGGGCAGCCCTCCCCCCCAGGTACTTGTCAAGTACCCCCAAGGATTTTTGGGGAAATAAAACAAATTGATTGAAAATCTAATAAAATAAATAAGCGAATAATTTATAATTATAATAATTTTTGTTGTTGCAGAGAATAACAATATTAAAAAAAACCACTTTAGTACAAAAATTCGACTATTTCAATGTATTATGTTAGCTATTTGGAAAATCGGACTGTTCTTTTGTTAATGTTTATGTTTGAATCTGCACTGCAATAAGCATGGATATTAATATCTTAAGGTTTTTGAAGTTCTAAACCTCCAGCCACCTCCCCCCCTGGATTTTGAAAACTAGGGACACGGAACACATGGGGTCCTAAAACCCCCCCCCCTCCCCCCGGTATTTTGTCAATTTACGCCAATGAGCAGAAATACGGTGCATGCTGTTAAAATTGCTCGGACTGCAAATTGGTGGTGCAGGCCAATATTTCCAACAAAAAGCAATGTATGCCCTTATGCCACTAGCTACGCAATGATAGTAAGGACTACTTGTATCTGTACTCCGCCAATGGTAAGCTTGTCTCAGCTTGTCCATTATGGCTTGTAGCCGGTGTAGGTTGCCATCGAGGACGTATACCAGTTTGCCAATGGCCAAAAATTCTTACGGAAACAATATAAATAATGTCCGAAATCCGTGGGGTCGTTGGCATTGGACGTGGAACCAATAGGGTCACTATATATAAGTAGGCCTTGGTTTATAAAAGCTCAGGACATTATGTAATAAATAATATAAAAAATAGTAAAAACAAAGGCTCACCACATTGTTCACTTTCGTAAAAAATGACATTTTATCGTAGTTCGTGGAAATCCTTATCTCAACAAATAAACCGATGATAAACTAGATGGGGATAAGAGTGACAGAGTGAAATACAGCTCATTATTTATTTCATCTCATTTACAAAAACAACAGGAACATTTATAATGTTCTACCTAGTGTTGTTATATAGCAATGTAGCCTATACTGAGGATATCTGAATAAAATTTAATTTCCACAGTCAACAATCATTATAAATACCACGCATAGAAAAACAAACAAATTATCAATACAACTCAGCTACACCCCCCCCCCCTCCCGTCCCCTCTCCCCGACGGGCTCAACAAATTATTGTTGATTTTGAATTCCATTATCAGTAAATAAATGAGCCAAAATCTGTCAGCAGTGTCTACAATTAAAATCCCAGAGGATGAATTATTTGGTGGGAAAATTGAATATTTGCGCAAGAAAGGTTTCGCTTGCCTCCCTAACCAGGACCAATTAGTGCTCAGCAATTACAGTCAGCGCAAGACATATTGCCATCCGCAATAGAACTGAGTGCACTTTGTATCCGCCGTTTGAATTTATGACGACAAGCATTCGATTTCATTAAAATCCTTTTTGCAGTGGATTTACCCGGAAGCCAATTTATTTGAGGTTCTTATGCGATCACTGCAATGGGATTAATTTGGATTTTGCATTCCAAATATAACACTCTAGCACCGTGAATACCGTGTCTTTTGAACTAAGGTTAGTTGCTATGGCAATATTGTAGTTGTTAAGCGGTGTCCACACTATGCCGCGCTGGCTGTTGGCACTACCAACAGGGCAATTCTGGTTGTTGGCCTCCCGTTTACACCGATAGTTGGCATTCAGCCGCTAAATGTTCACCGAGGTCCGAGGAGGATGTACATCTGAAACTGAACCTACGTGCCGCGTGGAGCCAACGGTTGGCACGTCCCCACTACCCGCTCTCGCTGGCTTTCTTTGATGGAGACCAACACTTAAGCAATTTTCTGTGGCAAACCGTTGGCTCAGCGGCACATGCCAACGGCCGAGTCCACATTGTATTGGCTTTGCCGCGTTGGCATTGCCAACAGCGGCATATGGTGTGGACGCCGCTTTAGAGGAAGACTAGGCTCTGTTTAAAATGTCTACGAGTAATTCCGAGCAACTGTTAAACAGTTAAGGCGGAGATTTTTTAATATTTTGTAAAAGTTCATGAAAATGCTGTAGGCTATAAATTGGAAGTGAAAATATAGGCTCAATTTAAATGAAGAAGTAACAAATTAAATGGTCAAGCCCAAAAGCCTATTTCCATGCCCATAATAAAGGAATAAACATATCGGGCCATAATGAAAACGATTCCGAAAAGGGAAGGGCTGGGAATAGGGGTCGAACAGCTCTCAACAAATAAACAAATGAAAACACAGGGCCCAGAAAAACAAGGCCCGAAAGAAAGCTTTCGTTTGTTTTCTGTTTTAGGGCCATTTCCATCATTTCCCCGTTTTCCCGAATGTCGCATTTACTGTACCTTAATTTATTCACCGTTATACCCACCTTTTTCTACGCCATTTAACTTTTCCCAAACGTATCGAGATGTTAGACCCCTTTTGTGTTTCATTTCGTATTTCGAGCTTTTCAACGAGCTTATTCGTTTCAATGGGTTGTCGTATATATAGAGAGAATCGGGCTTGAAGGGTTGGGTGCACAATCGAACGTGAAGCTCTGAATTTGCATGGTTTTTTGTGTCATCGTAACTGAAGGTATTAGAATCAACGAAGCAAAAAAAAGTACGCGTCCAGTATTCAGTGCTGTGTTACAGTACGCGGTTTCGTTAATTATGAATGCTTGATAGGGTGTATTGAATTTATTGGAGCATATGCTGATTGTTGGCTACCTAAATCGACATCAATCTAGTAATAGTGTTTAATATTGCCGATATTTTGGGTGGATGGTCGAAAAACCCTGGATGACTAGCATGTCCATATAGCCACAGTTGTATATAGGCCTAGCTATATTACTAATTATATTGTATACACAATACCCCTAGTACACACTCAAATATTGTTTCAATATTCGATCCAATAAATATTGGTTTAATAAAAATTAGATAGTGTAATACCTAAATTCAGATTCAAATCGTATACCATAAACCATAAACATTCCAAATATTTCTGCGATTGAATAAATGTTGGGTCGAATAAATATTTGAGTGTATAATCAGTATTCAGTACTTCCACTCTGGAAGTAGCTACTGTTTTCTTCTTCACCGTACATCTTGATCGGTGGCTTCTCAGTAAACAAGGTTCTGAGGATTTAATAATTGACTAATAAAGAAAGAGACGCCAATCAGTTTACGCCGTTTTATATCCAGTCTAAAAACCCCGCGCAACAATCATAACAAACAAGAACAGTGCCGCCATAATGAGGTTCATTTGTGACGTCATTTTGTAGATGGTAGCACCAGTTGCACTGATATCAAAGCGTTGATTTTTCCATAAGTCTCAATACTATTTTAAAATTATTTTATTTATGTATTATTTTAAAGTGATATTTTTCTATAAATCATGGAGAATATATATATATTAAATTATATGCAGCGAACTAAGGTCTATGCATAGTAAAAACATTATAAAAAAATATTAAAAAAATTAATAAGATGCTAAGAGCTTAGCTTTCACATGCAAACGGCGGCCATTTTATTTTATTTTACCTTAAAGTTTTGCATTCAGAATTGTCTTTCAAACTTCACTTTTTAGAATGGACCACCTTCCAAGATCAAATATACACAAAAATTAGTGGCATCACTTACAAAAAACGCACAACACTAAATAAAAAAATAAATGAACTGAGTCCAAACCAAAATAACAAATCCAACGGAATACATCACACGCGACACGAAACATCAGATGCGCGGGACGCACGTGAGCTCCCGGTCTAACCCCCTTCATCGATCGATGCAGACTGGGGTAGGTCAGGGCCTCACGCCTTCAGCGCAGACACTCACTACACTACCTATCACAACACATAAATTCTATCCTCGTACCGTCAACTTATCTAACACGATTTTCAACACAAAAGAAATGGAACTTCTCAACAAGGGCCTCAAGTATTGCCCCGATATAGGTCTAAACAAAAACACGTTAACCAACTTAATGTCAGACACTGAATTTAGCCTAAAAAACCACAATAATGGAAAACACATAGCAGCAGATATTCTGAAAAACGTCAAACTTACACACAAAAACGATAACACTAAATCTATAAAAAAGAAACTAGCCCAAGATAACCTTACACTCACCAAGGCGGATAAAGGAAATTCTATTGTCATTTTACCTACACATGATTATGTTTCTAAAGTCGTAAACCTCATTTCTGATGAATCCACATTCGTAAAACTTAAAGTAGACCCCACAAACAAATTCCAAAAAGCAACCAAAAAAGCCATAAAACAAAGCTCTAATACGATACCCCATGATATAGCCTATAAATTTACCAACATGAACCCCGTAGCTCCTTCATTTTTTGGTCTGGTTAAACTTCATAAACCCAATCAACCTATCCGCCCAGTAGTTTCGTATAACAGTGCCCCAGCCGGCAAAGTAGCTAGTTTTCTCAACAAACATATTCGCGAGCTATCAAACTTCACACCCCGCCACAGCGTCAAAAACTCATTCGAGTTGGTTTCCCGCCTTAAGCACCTTTCCTTATCCAGCAATGCCAAAACCTGTTTACTAATATTCCCGTACCCGAAGTACGTAAATTAGTTGCCCAGTCACTCTATCACAATAATACCACGAAATGCCTTATTTCTGAGACCCTCCTTCTGTTAGACACATGCACTCATCAAAACTATTTCCGTTTCGAATCCGACTACTACCAACCAGAAATAGGCCTACCTATGGGTTCTTCCTTTCTCCCCTTCTTGCTGAAATTTTTATGGATAACTTCGAACACAAACTTCTACTCAATAAAAATCCCCTAGTTAAATATATATCTTTCTGGACAAGGTATGTGGATAATATCTTCTGCATTTGGACAGGAAGTAACAGACAACTAGACAATTTCTTAAGTTTTATCAACACAATTCACCCAAAAATCCAATTTACCATGGATGTAGAAGAAAACAACTCCTTGAACTTCTTAGACCTCACCATCACCAAAAATAATAGTATCCTAGACTTTAAGATATTTCGTAAAGAAACCCATAGCGATGATATAATCCCTGTTGATTCTTCTCACCCATTCCAGCACAAACACGCAGCATTCCATAGTATGATTTTTCGACTCCTTAACATCCCTATGAATGAAACCAACTATAATAATGAATTAAATACAATAAAACAAATTGCCCAAAATAACAATTTCAATCTCAATCTAATAGACAGAATCCTACGACATCACAAAATCAAACGCAACCTCAAACTAATTTACCCCCCAGAGAGCTTAAACCCGGAAACCAATAAATCATATTTTAGGATACAATACATAGAAAAAATCACAGAAAAAATAAGTAACCTCATTTCTTCTACAACAGACAAAACACCAGCCCCGTACAACCGCAACAATTTGGCCAATGAACTCATGAACTGCAAAACCAAACCAGAAAAGGAAAAAGGCAATGAAGTTTATCGTCTAAATTGTAACGATTGTAACGCAATTTACATAGGCCAAACAGGCAGAAGCTTTAAAACTAAGGTCAGAGAACATATAACAGGTATAGGAGACACCAACACCAACAGAACATTCGCGAAACACCTTAACTCGGAAAATCACACATTCGATCCTCAAAATTGGACAGCCCTATACAAAATAAAGAAAAGTTACACTTTAAATTTTTTTGAAAATGTTGAAATCAAAAGAGCTTTACACAGTAGGGAAATATTAACAAACGGCATAACATTCACACAATCATCCCCACTAATAGATCTAGCTAGTACGTTAGGAATAGGTAACCAGCCACGCCCCCTCCCACCCCCTCCTCCCCCCGCTCCCAGTCCTATGTAAACCAAGGTTTCCTCTCCCTAGTCACATTTGCTTCTTCTCCTCGAGTTGAGCAAGTCTCAAATCGCAGATAAGGTGTAACTGTGCTAGTGGGTTTCCCTCTGTAGATGGCAGTTCTTGCCGAAAGCGCTCTGGGTTTTATACTAACACAAGTGGGTTTCTTAGAAAAGTTAATTTCTTAACGATTATTTGGGTTTTACTAATTCGGGTTGTTATAACAAGTTTTTCTAAAACTCTAAGTTTTTTTATTTTTTGATTATTCACCAAAATCATGTATCGGAACTGTGGGGACCACTTAGTCCCACATGTGTAATAACCAGTCTGCTTCCAGCTTCACCTTTTTCCCGTTAGATGGCGCTGTTCACATTCAGATAATTCAATATTCCTCAATCTTCCTTTTACGTATTTATTTCTCTTATTCAATAATAACTTTAATCTACCCTCTGTGTCTCATCAGCTCCTTTAGCTGTGGACACAGAGTTGGTTTTTCTATGTGGAAGCAGGCTGGATCAAATTCAATATTAATTGTAAGCATGTATCGTTCTCGTCTCACAGCTCATATTGTAACCACTGTGTGTTAAATTACTCTAACTTGAGTCGAAGCACTGCAATACAAACCAATTCAAGTCTACACTGCCTATTCAATTGCATCGTCCTTCGACAAGCTACATTGGTGACCCTCGACAACGGAACAAGCAGCCTTCCAGATTCCAGTTCCAGCTCCAGTTCCAGCCAGTTCCAGCCAGCTCCTCTTCCAGCCAATTCCAGTTCCAGCCAATTCCAGCCAGTTCCAGTTCCAGCCAGCTCCAGTTCCAGCCAGCTCCAGTTCCAGCCAGCTCCAGTTCCAGCCAGTTCCAGCTTCCAGCCAGTTCCAGTTCCAGCTTCCAGCCAGTTCCAGCCCGTTCCAGTTCCAGTTCCAGCCTCCAGAACGTCTCATCCGGCCATAGGCGGTGGAAACCACCCCGGAGCAGCTACATTCACCGCAGCAGCACAGCCACAACCTGCAAGATGCCGCAGACCACAGCCACAACCGCTACAGCTACGACCGCTACAGCTACAACCGCTACAGCTACGACCGCTACAGCTACAACCGCTACAGCTACAACTGCTACAGCCACAACACCGACACCCACGGCTACAACCAAGATGACAGGCCCTGCTAGTACGATGGCAGTCTCGGTCAAGCTTCCACCCTTCTGGACACAGTCGGCCAACCTGTCACCGGCACTGTGGTTCACTCAAGCGGAGGCTCAGTTCGCACTTGCTGGGGTCACAATACGCGACGAATATTAAAATGCGCGCCTGGTGGCCAGTGTTTGAACTAAATCGTAAGGCAGGTTGTTTTGTTGATGTGCCATTGTTTTTTTACATTCCGCGGCGTGTGATTCTCTTTTAAAATGGTAAATAAAACGTTTTATAGTGTTTTTGGGTGCAAATCTAATAAGGAGAAAGATAAGGAACTATCATTTCACTTGTTCCCAAAACCTAAACGTGAAATTGTTAAAATTGTCAACAAATTTGGGGCGGTTGAACAAATTGACGGAAGAGACGCTTGGATTAGAGCTTTAAAAATGAGCAAGAAAGCGTCTAACTATATGAGAATTTGTTCCAAGCATTTTAAAGAAAGCGATTATTACGAAATAGGTAAGTAATATTACTTATATTTTAAATTATTGGTTCCAAGCATTGATATAGGGTAGGCTGTGTACCATTTGCTTACAAACATTCTTTTCATGGGAGCTATGAAGTAGACCCTGTACGTTTTTGCTTTGGGTGGCAATTTCCATTGCGGTTTTTTATTTAATTATTGAAAATGCCAGTTTCTTGGTCATATTCAATTTCTGTGCCTGGACCCATGGCCGTGAAGGGAAGTAAACCTGCTTAGTTGAGCTGTTGGTTCCATGCCGGGTCTAAATGTGTAAGTCCAGCTCATATTAATTTACAAATCGAGGCTTCTGGCTTAGAATTTTATTACTTTTATGTAGGGGACATAACAAGACTACCCTAGACCAAATCTTTTCTCTTTAACCAACCCTGTCGCATATATCAGCATCATGTAATATATTTTATCTTTAATTTCAGATGAACCCAACCATGCATTAAGACGGAGATTAAAGCCAACGGCAGTGCCCAGCTGCAATCATCCAGAAAGATCGCATGACCCAAAAAAACAATTTTAGAATATCGCTTAGTTTCAACCGTACAGGCGACATTTCACAAAAAAACTTAACAATTTGAAAACTATATAAAACAAACTACTATTATACACAAATATAAAATAAAAAACACGACAAATTACACAATTATAGCTATTTAAAATGAACCCACACCGCAATCCAAAACCATAATAAACAAGGAAGCGCCTTGGCTGACCTGCCCTCCAGTTTCGGGAAGGCGGTGACCACGTGATAAAAACGAAAAATTTAGGTGGCAGTGATAATTAATATTCGTTGTCTATGGAAACGACGAAATATTACCACGTCCTTTCAGCGCTCGACCAAAGTACCCTCAGCGAGATCTCAGATTTGTTAGCTGCCCCAGTACCAGTAAACCCATACACTGAGCTAAAAACGCAGTTAATCCAACGAATGAGTCTTCCAGCAAGCAGTCGCATTCAGCTACTAATGTCGGAAGACATAGGGGACAAAACTCCCAGCTCTTTTCTCCGGAGACTGCGGGCCCTCGCAGAGAAAGCCATATCAGACTCGGTTTTACGCACCATTTGGACGTCTCGCCTCCCGCACGCTATACAATTGGCAATCATCGGTCATGATCACCTGTCACTAGGTGACGTCGCGAACCTCGCCGACAAGATGGCCACCATCAATTCAGCAACACGTGACCGGATTCTTGAGTGCACAATGGCCCCTGTGGACCTATTGAAGACGTTAACAGAGAACGTCGCGGCTCTACAGGCACAGTTCGCCGACAGATACGGACAACGTGCCACACAGCCACGGTTCCAGCGCCAGTTCCGTTCACCAGCGCCTAAACAAGACCCAACTTGGTGTTTTTACCACCAAACCTATGGGAGGAAGGCCAGAAAGTGCCAGCAGCCATGCAGATTTCCGAAAAACGACGATCGCAGCCAGTAAAGGCAGGGCCTGCCTGCGCCACTACACACCTGCTTAAAACCTCACATCGCCTTCTTATCACGGACCCTTGCACCAAGATACGTTATCTCATTGACACAGGGTCCGACATCTGCGTTTTTCCACGTGCCCGTCTCAACCTACCACTCCGTCGTACTCAACTCGAGCTGACTGCCGCCAATGGCACAATCATCAATACGTACGGAACAACAGCTCAACAACTGGACCTGGGATTACGACGCAGTTTCCGTTGGAATTTCATCATTGCCGATGTCACGCAACCCATCATCGGTGCAGACTTTCTCGCAGCCTCTAATTTGCTGGTGGATCTCCAGAACTCAAAGCTGATCGACGGGACAACGCATCGCAAGGCGAACCTGTGTCAAAGCCCCTCCAAGCAACCTAGCGTTTCTACCTTAACAATACCGCACAGTACCCCGGCCAGTCTAAAAGTAATAATTGAGGAGTTTAGCGACCTCACGCGGCCGAGACAACCCACAGACCAGGTCAAACACTCCACGGTCCACTACATTAGAACGACAGACGGACCTCCCGTCTCCGCTCGCCCACGCCGGTTGGCCCCGGACAAGTTTATTATCGCCAAAAAGGAGTTCAACGACATGATCCAGACCGGCGTATGTCGTCCGTCCGACAGCCCATGGGCCTCACCATTACACCTAGTACCTAAAAGCGACCATTCATGGCGCCCATGCGGGGACTACAGACGGCTCAATGCTCGAACAATTCCTGACGCGTACCCAGTCCGCCACATCGCAGATTTCAGTGCAGAATTGCGAGGAAAAACCGTATTCAGCAAAATAGACCTGGTCAAAGCATTCACCCAGATACCAGTTTCCAATGGTGACATTCCAAAGACAGCAATAAATACTCCGTTCGGCCTTTTCGAATTCCCATTCATGACATTCGGTCTTCGCAATGCTGCTCAAACCTTCCAACGCTTCATGGATAACATCCTACGCGACCTCCCGTGGGCATATTCATACATCGACGACGTACTGGTTGCATCGAGTGATAAGCAGGAGCACGAATCACACCTACGTCAACTCTTCCAACGATTCCGAGAATATGGCCTAGTCATTAATCCTAGCAAGTGTACCCTCGGCGTTGGGTCAATCAGCTTTCTTGGTTACCTCGTGTCAGCAGAAGGCACACAAGCCCTACCAGACAGGGTAAAGGCACTCACTGAATACCCTCTTCCAAAGACATTCAAAGATCTACGCCGTTTCCTTGGCATGATTAACTACTACCGCCGGTTCCTACCAAATGCAGCCAACGAACAAGCACCACTCAACACGTTGTTATCTGGAGACAAGGTAAAAGGGAACGCTACGATACCATGGACAACAAAGCTTACCGAAGCTTTCAGCTCATGCAAACACAGTCTGGCACGCATCACCCTACTCGCGCATCCAGATCATACGGCTCCGATTGCACTAGTCACAGATGCATCAGACACCAGTATCGGGGCTACAGTCCAACAACGGATCAACGATCATTGGCAGCCATTGGCATTCTTCTCGCAGAAACTTAAAGAAAAGCAACGAACATGGTCCGCCTACGATCGCGAATTGCTTGCGGTACACGACGCCATTCGTCATTTCCGTTACCTGCTAGAAGCGCGCGCTTTTGTCGTGTATACCGATCACAAACCGTTGACGCACGCTTTTCAGAATCCAAAAACAAGTTGCTCACCTCGCCAAATGCGGCAAATGGAATTCGTCTCTCAATTCACCACGGACATCCAATACATCGCTGGGCAGGACAACTTGGCCGCTGATGCATTCTCAAGAATCGAAGCAATCTCTACTCCCGTATCTCCTGAGCAACTTTCTTCTGCTCAGAAAGACGACAGAGAACTCAAAGAGCTTCGGTCCAGTAGAAAGACGTCCCTCATCCTCGTTGATGTTCCCATTCCGGGCTCTGATTCAGTCCTTACGTGCGATTCTAGTCAAGACATACAACGCCCATTTGTGCCCAAACCATTACGTCGACAACTTTTCGAGCACCTACACAGCCTACATCACCCAGGAATAGCAGCGTCTGCTAACCTGGTTGCCCAACGCTACATATGGCCTTCTATCCGTAAGGATTGCCGCGCTTGGGCTCGTCTGTGTGTCAACTGTCAATTGTCCAAGATACATCGACACACCCTCACTGCGATTGGAACCTTTACTCAGCCTGACCGACGGTTTCAGCACATACACCTCGACATTGTAGGCCCATTACCACCGTCGGAAGGCTACACGTATTTGTTAACACTCGTTGACCGTTTCACGCGATGGCCGGAAGCCGCTCCTATGGTGAACATCACCGCCGAAAACGTCGCCAGAACCCTCATTTCCTGCTGGATCAGCCGGTTTGGGTGCCCGGAGACAATTACTACAGATCGCGGCCGACAGTTTGAGAGCCATTTGTTTGCTGACCTGGCCCGATTATGCGGATTTCACCATGCACGGACTACCAGTTACCACCCTGCATCCAACGGCATGGTAGAGCGTATGCACCGCTCACTCAAAGCCTCCATTATGTGTCATGCCAATGACA
The DNA here is from genome assembly GCA_963971405.1 of Psococerastis gibbosa. Taxonomy (NCBI): domain Eukaryota; kingdom Metazoa; phylum Arthropoda; class Insecta; order Psocodea; family Psocidae; genus Psococerastis; species Psococerastis gibbosa. Next base: position 22,930,403 of record OZ020491.1, read on the forward strand.
AATGGACGGAAGCCCTTCCGCTAGTTTTACTGGGCATGCGCGCCACTCTTAAGAAAGATCTTCAAGCTTCTCCAGCAGATCTGGTCTATGGTGAACCATTAAGACTACCAGGACAGATGCTGACAACTCCTCCTTCAAATCAGAGTCCGGCGGACACTCTCATCTCACTTCGAAGGAAATTCGACTCACTACGCCCCACTCGCGTCAAGAGACACGGGGCTCATCAAACATTCATCCCACAAGACCTTGCCAAGGCCACGCACGTTTTCGTGAGACAAGACCACGTCCGTGCTTCCCTCGAACGTCCTTATGCGGGACCATTCCCTGTGTTAAGTCGCACCGACAAAACAGTTACGATTTCAAGCCGCGGTCGTGCGGTTACTGTGTCAATGGACAGGGTCAAGCCGGCCTACATTAATGCCAGTACAGACGAACCGTCTCACCAGTCTACGATCAACCCCCCGCATCAGCATCCTGCTCAAGATAAACCTCAGGAGAAGGTCTCCTCACCACTTCCTGCCACTGACGTCGTGCCGACACCACCGACTCGCACCACTCGCTCAGGTCGTCACGTCCACGTTCCACGACATTTCTCCGACTTCCAGTCTTAGGAGGGGGGTAATGTGGGGACCACTTAGTCCCACATGTGTAATAACCAGTCTGCTTCCAGCTTCACCTTTTTCCCGTTAGATGGCGCTGTTCACATTCAGATAATTCAATATTCCTCAATCTTCCTTTTACGTATTTATTTCTCTTATTCAATAATAACTTTAATCTACCCTCTGTGTCTCATCAGCTCCTTTAGCTGTGGACACAGAGTTGGTTTTTCTATGTGGAAGCAGGCTGGATCAAATTCAATATTAATTGTAAGCATGTATCGTTCTCGTCTCACAGCTCATATTGTAACCACTGTGTGTTAAATTACTCTAACTTGAGTCGAAGCACTGCAATACAAACCAATTCAAGTCTACACTGCCTATTCAATTGCATCGTCCTTCGACAAGCTACAGAACCATTCATTTAAAAAATTCTGAAATTTTTCTAACGTTCGGACACGACAAAGAAAGAAAGACAGAAAACTCTATGATATATAGATATTTCTTTGATTTTGTACAACTACAAGGTTTTTTTCCTAATGGGCCCTGTGGTCTCCCCACGCAGAATTGGATAATCTGCAAAAAACATTGTTTTAGTGGCGTTTTTTTTTTTTTTTTTTTTAATTAATCGCATACAAACAATTTAATGAATGCATCCGGTTGACCTCTTCAGTCACCTCTGTTGGTTAGTAGGTACCCGTGTTGAGTTACGACACGTCTCCGATCGCATGGCGTGTAAAGACTCGCACAAGTGCAAGCACGTTACCACCAGCAGCCTGATCATGGCGATTATAATACCGGGGTTAATTAAATACCACGTGATGGGATTAATTCAATTGTTTAAAATAAATGAAAAGCAAATTTCAGAATTTTTAAATTGTGATGTTGGCAATGCTAAACAACTGAACTGACGCGATGCTGCCGTATCAAATATAATTAGAAAATATAAACACACATCGCCCTAGAAATAACCATGTTTTAATATTTTGAATTAATATATTAAGGATTATAAATAATTTGTCTAAATCTAAGGCAGAAAAAATGAAGAAACCCACCAAAAATATAGCTGAAGATAATTCAATTGTTTAAATTTGAATTTTCCGCGCTTAGCACTGCGACGATTACCAACATCAATAATTACAAAATTTGAAATTTGCTTGTCTTTTATTTTAAGCAATGGGGTTCATTTGTGACGTCATTTTGTAGATGGCAGCACCAGTTGCAATGATATCAAAGCGTTGATTTTTCCATAAGCCTCAATACTATTTTAAAATGATTTTTAATTACATATTATTTTAAAGTGATATTTTTCTATACATCATGGAGAATATATATATATTAAATTATATGCAGCGAAATAAGGTCCAGGCATAGTAAAAACATTATAAAAAATATTAAAAGAATTAATTAGATGTGTAGCTTGTCGAAGGACGATGCAATTGAATAGGCAGTGTAGACTTGAATTGGTTTGTATTGCAGTGCTTCGACTCAAGTTAGAGTAATTTAACACACAGTGGTTACAATATGAGCTGTGAGACGAGAACGATACATGCTTACAATTAATATTGAATTTGATCCAGCCTGCTTCCATATAGAAAAACCAACTCTGTGTCCACAGCTAAAGGAGCTGATGAGACACAGAGGGTAGATTAAAGATATTATTGAATAAGAGAAATAAATACGTAAAAGGAAGATTGAGGAATATTGAATTATCAGAATGTGAACAGCGCCATCTACCGGGAAAAAGGTGAAGCTGGAAGCAGACTGGTTATTACACATGTGGGACTAAGTGGTCCCCACATTACCCCCCTCCTAAGACTGGAAGTCGGAGAAATGTCGTGGAACGTGGACGTGACGACCTGAGCGAGTGGTGCGAGTCGGTGGTGTCGGCACGACGTCAGTGGCAGGAAGTGGTGAGGAGACCTTCTCCTGAGGTTTATCTTGAGCAGGATGCTGATGCGGGGGGTTGATCGTAGACTGGTGAGACGGTTCGTCTGTACTGGCATTAATGTAGGCCGGCTTGACCCTGTCCATTGACACAGTAACCGCACGACCGCGGCTTGAAATCGTAACTGTTTTGTCGGTGCGACTTAACACAGGGAATGGTCCCGCATAAGGACGTTCGAGGGAAGCACGGACGTGGTCTTGTCTCACGAAAACGTGCGTGGCCTTGGCAAGGTCGTGTGGGATGAATGTTTGATGAGCCCCGTGTCTCTTGACGCGAGTGGGGCGTAGTGAGTCGAATTTCCTTCGAAGTGAGATGAGAGTGTCCGCCGGACTCTGATTTGAAGGAGGAGTTGTCAGCATCTGTCCTGGTAGTTTTAATGGTTCACCATAGACCAGATCTGCTGGAGAAGCTTGAAGATCTTTCTTAAGAGTGGCGCGCATGCCCAGTAAAACTAGCGGAAGGGCTTCCGTCCATTTGTCATTGGCATGACACATAATGGAGGCTTTGAGTGAGCGGTGCATACGCTCTACCATGCCGTTGGATGCAGGGTGGTAACTGGTAGTCCGTGCATGGTGAAATCCGCATAATCGGGCCAGGTCAGCAAACAAATGGCTCTCAAACTGTCGGCCGCGATCTGTAGTAATTGTCTCCGGGCACCCAAACCGGCTGATCCAGCAGGAAATGAGGGTTCTGGCGACGTTTTCGGCGGTGATGTTCACCATAGGAGCGGCTTCCGGCCATCGCGTGAAACGGTCAACGAGTGTTAACAAATACGTGTAGCCTTCCGACGGTGGTAATGGGCCTACAATGTCGAGGTGTATGTGCTGAAACCGTCGGTCAGGCTGAGTAAAGGTTCCAATCGCAGTGAGGGTGTGTCGATGTATCTTGGACAATTGACAGTTGACACACAGACGAGCCCAAGCGCGGCAATCCTTACGGATAGAAGGCCATATGTAGCGTTGGGCAACCAGGTTAGCAGACGCTGCTATTCCTGGGTGATGTAGGCTGTGTAGGTGCTCGAAAAGTTGTCGACGTAATGGTTTGGGCACAAATGGGCGTTGTATGTCTTGACTAGAATCGCACGTAAGGACTGAATCAGAGCCCGGAATGGGAACATCAACGAGGATGAGGGACGTCTTTCTACTGGACCGAAGCTCTTTGAGTTCTCTGTCGTCTTTCTGAGCAGAAGAAAGTTGCTCAGGAGATACGGGAGTAGAGATTGCTTCGATTCTTGAGAATGCATCAGCGGCCATGTTGTCCTGCCCAGCGATGTATTGGATGTCCGTGGTGAATTGAGAGACGAATTCCATTTGCCGCATTTGGCGAGGTGAGCAACTTGTTTTTGGATTCTGAAAAGCGTGCGTCAACGGTTTGTGATCGGTATACACGACAAAAGCGCGCGCTTCTAGCAGGTAACGGAAATGACGAATGGCGTCGTGTACCGCAAGCAATTCGCGATCGTAGGCGGACCATGTTCGTTGGTTTTCTTTAAGTTTCTGCGAGAAGAATGCTAATGGCTGCCAATGATCGTTGATCCGTTGTTGGACTGTAGCTCCGATACTGGTGTCTGATGCATCTGTGACTAGTGCAATCGGAGCCGTATGATCTGGATGCGCGAGTAGGGTGATGCGTGCCAGACTGTGTTTGCATGAGCTGAAAGCTTCGGTAAGCTTTGTTGTCCATGGTATCGTAGCGTTCCCTTTTACCTTGTCTCCAGATAACAACGTGTTGAGTGGTGCTTGTTCGTTGGCTGCATTTGGTAGGAACCGGCGGTAGTAGTTAATCATGCCAAGGAAACGGCGTAGATCTTTGAATGTCTTTGGAAGAGGGTATTCAGTGAGTGCCTTTACCCTGTCTGGTAGGGCTTGTGTGCCTTCTGCTGACACGAGGTAACCAAGAAAGCTGATTGACCCAACGCCGAGGGTACACTTGCTAGGATTAATGACTAGGCCATATTCTCGGAATCGTTGGAAGAGTTGACGTAGGTGTGATTCGTGCTCCTGCTTATCACTCGATGCAACCAGTACGTCGTCGATGTATGAATATGCCCACGGGAGGTCGCGTAGGATGTTATCCATGAAGCGTTGGAAGGTTTGAGCAGCATTGCGAAGACCGAATGTCATGAATGGGAATTCGAAAAGGCCGAACGGAGTATTTATTGCTGTCTTTGGAATGTCACCATTGGAAACTGGTATCTGGGTGAATGCTTTGACCAGGTCTATTTTGCTGAATACGGTTTTTCCTCGCAATTCTGCACTGAAATCTGCGATGTGTCGGACTGGGTACGCGTCAGGAATTGTTCGAGCATTCAGCCGTCTGTAGTCCCCGCATGGGCGCCATGAATGGTCGCTTTTAGGTACTAGGTGTAATGGTGAGGCCCATGGGCTGTCGGACGGACGACATACGCCGGTCTGGATCATGTCGTTGAACTCCTTTTTGGCGATAATAAACTTGTCCGGGGCCAACCGGCGTGGGCGAGCGGAGACGGGAGGTCCGTCTGTCGTTCTAATGTAGTGGACCGTGGAGTGTTTGACCTGGTCTGTGGGTTGTCTCGGCCGCGTGAGGTCGCTAAACTCCTCAATTATTACTTTTAGACTGGCCGGGGTACTGTGCGGTATTGTTAAGGTAGAAACGCTAGGTTGCTTGGAGGGGCTTTGACACAGGTTCGCCTTGCGATGCGTTGTCCCGTCGATCAGCTTTGAGTTCTGGAGATCCACCAGCAAATTAGAGGCTGCGAGAAAGTCTGCACCGATGATGGGTTGCGTGACATCGGCAATGATGAAATTCCAACGGAAACTGCGTCGTAATCCCAGGTCCAGTTGTTGAGCTGTTGTTCCGTACGTATTGATGATTGTGCCATTGGCGGCAGTCAGCTCGAGTTGAGTACGACGGAGCGGTAGGTTGAGACGGGCACGTGGAAAAACGCAGATGTCGGACCCTGTGTCAATGAGATAACGTATCTTGGTGCAAGGGTCCGTGATAAGAAGGCGATGTGAGGTTTTAAGCAGGTGTGTAGTGGCGCAGGCAGGCCCTGCCTTTACTGGCTGCGATCGTCGTTTTTCGGAAATCTGCATGGCTGCTGGCACTTTCTGGCCTTCCTCCCATAGGTTTGGTGGTAAAAACACCAAGTTGGGTCTTGTTTAGGCGCTGGTGAACGGAACTGGCGCTGGAACCGTGGCTGTGTGGCACGTTGTCCGTATCTGTCGGCGAACTGTGCCTGTAGAGCCGCGACGTTCTCTGTTAACGTCTTCAATAGGTCCACAGGGGCCATTGTGCACTCAAGAATCCGGTCACGTGTTGCTGAATTGATGGTGGCCATCTTGTCGGCGAGGTTCGCGACGTCACCTAGTGACAGGTGATCATGACCGATGATTGCCAATTGTATAGCGTGCGGGAGGCGAGACGTCCAAATGGTGCGTAAAACCGAGTCTGATATGGCTTTCTCTGCGAGGGCCCGCAGTCTCCGGAGAAAAGAGCTGGGAGTTTTGTCCCCTATGTCTTCCGACATTAGTAGCTGAATGCGACTGCTTGCTGGAAGACTCATTCGTTGGATTAACTGCGTTTTTAGCTCAGTGTATGGGTTTACTGGTACTGGGGCAGCTAACAAATCTGAGATCTCGCTGAGGGTACTTTGGTCGAGCGCTGAAAGGACGTGGTAATATTTCGTCGTTTCCATTGTGACCCCAGCAAGTGCGAACTGAGCCTCCGCTTGAGTGAACCACAGTGCCGGTGACAGGTTGGCCGACTGTGTCCAGAAGGGTGGAAGCTTGACCGAGACTGCCATCGTACTAGCAGGGCCTGTCATCTTGGTTGTAGCCGTGGGTGTCGGTGTTGTGGCTGTAGCAGTTGTAGCTGTAGCGGTCGTAGCTGTAGCGGTTGTAGCTGTAGCGGTCGTAGCTGTAGGGGTTGTGGCTGTGGTCTGCGGCATCTTGCAGGTTGTGGCTGTGCTGCTGCGGTGAATGTAGCTGCTCCGGGGTGGTTTCCACCGCCTATGGCCGGATGAGACGTTCTGGAGGCTGGAACTGGAACTGGAACGGGCTGGAACTGGCTGGAAGCTGGAACTGGAACTGGAACTGGAACGGGCTGGAACTGGCTGGAAGCTGGCTGGAAGCTGGAACTGGCTGGAACTGGAACTGGCTGGAACTGGAACTGGCTGGAACTGGAGCTGGCTGGAACTGGAGCTGGCTGGAACTGGAGCTGGCTGGAACTGGAGCTGGCTGGAACTGGAACTGGCTGGAATTGGCTGGAACTGGAATTGGCTGGAACTGGCTGGAACTGGAGCTGGAACTGGAATCTGGAAGGCTGCTTGTTCCGTTGTCGAGGGTCACCAATGTAGCTTGTCGAAGGACGATGCAATTGAATAGGCAGTGTAGACTTGAATTGGTTTGTATTGCAGTGCTTCGACTCAAGTTAGAGTAATTTAACACACAGTGGTTACAATATGAGCTGTGAGACGAGAACGATACATGCTTACAATTAATATTGAATTTGATCCAGCCTGCTTCCATATAGAAAAACCAACTCTGTGTCCACAGCTAAAGGAGCTGATGAGACACAGAGGGTAGATTAAAGATATTATTGAATAAGAGAAATAAATACGTAAAAGGAAGATTGAGGAATATTGAATTATCAGAATGTGAACAGCGCCATCTACCGGGAAAAAGGTGAAGCTGGAAGCAGACTGGTTATTACACATGTGGGACTAAGTGGTCCCCACAGATGCTAAGAGCTTAGTTTTCGCATGCAAACGGCGGCCATTTTGAATAATATGGATATCGGTTTGTCGTCAGCGAACCTAGTGACCAAAACTGTCCCTACAGAACCTCATTGAATTAATCCCATCACGTGATATGGTATGAAATTAACCCCGGGATTATAATCGCCATGATCAGGCTGCTGGCCATCGATTTAAATGTGTATATGCCCCTTCCCTGTGAGTGGGGAATATGTATAAGACGGAAGAACTAATGTGAGTTCTTGTATTGCATAATTTTCCAAACATATAAGTGATATTATTAGGTAAATTATGTTCGAGTCAACAGCGAGCGATAATCAGTTTGATTGATCTTGTCCCCAGCTCCTCTCCCCCAAAAATATTTTATATACACGCCACTGCAGAGGCGTAAAGTTTTAGAATGATGGCGGGGGCAAAACTAAGTAGACCTTATGACGTCATCAGGTTTTCCGTAAGGATATTTTTCATGCATATAGGCTTCCCCTAGCACGGTAGCACGGAATCACAGACTCACAAATGCTATCATTACGGCGGTTTAGATTTTATAGAAATAATATTGCAATTAACTTATTAATTAAATTAAATTGAAAATATAAGTGCAAAATAGTGGGGTTTTACGCATTTTAATATAGTAGTAAAGTATAGCTGTAGATTTTACAAATAAGCTAACAAAGGAATGCTTATATTCATATAGCTGCGAACAGGGAGCCCGGGGGTCTTCATGAACCACGTCTTACAATGCTCGAGGCCGAGGGGGGGCAAGATGGACCGTGCCCCCACCAACTTTACGCCCCTGCGCCACTGAATCAAATAGGTAGTCCCTTTAAGGAGCGCTCATCACCTCATCACTCATCACAATAAGCACAGCTAGTTTTCTGTTGCGATTTCAAAGTTGTACAGATGGTCCGATTTTATCCTCAAATTTGTTCAAAAAAAGAATGGTCTGATCTCTTTAACAGACCATGATTTATTGGCTTCGCTCCAAAATTGAAAAATAAGACTCCAAGAGAAATCCAAAGCTAAATATACTTCCAGCCAGAAATCATGGTCATGGTAGCTGGAGTGGCAAAAACTTTATATAACTTAGAAAATCCGATGCCGTCGTCCCATATTTTGAAAAGGAAGCGTTCAAAAAGCATGTTGACGGTGCCACTCGAAAGGGATTCTACAATATATTATATGTAGAAAGGGGCGGGGGCGGGGCGTAAGTGAAATTATTGCTGGAAGGGGTTCGGAGACTTCTTTAGAGAGACATACGGTTGTCCCTTGTTGTCGAGTACCATTGTGGGGCTGAAATCCGTGAGAATCCTCTGGGGTTTTTCCAGATCGTGTTCTGCGTAATGACTACTAAATTCTTTATCTTGTTGAAGCATTGACATACGTTCCAATTGGTGGATGAATTAAAAAACGTCACTCTAGTGAAGAATAATGATAAGGTCGGAAAAGGAACTGGATTACGAAACGAAAGGGGGTGGTTCGAAAATCGCCAAATAGGAGATTTTCCACCGGACCTGGGTGAAAACTACCTCAAACCTAATGGGCATCCGACCTTCATTGGTAAGAGAAATCGCAGCTGCCGGATTAGTAGCTAACCGCAACATCTAAAGTTTTTTTGCTTGCCAACGCGTTCTTTCGGCATTTCTGCTTTTAAGCAACCCTGGCAGGGTCCATCTGCCCACCGGAGGTAAGGTAACCTCAATATATAAATATACAGTACCATATATCAATATAAAACTCCATTCTCTCTAATGTACCCTGCAAACATTTCGGGGGGGGGGGGGGGTCCCAGTAAATATTGGTAATCGTATTATTATGTATTGTAGACTATTGGTTAATATATGCTCCTTGTCCAGGGAATAGTGGGTGACAAAAATAGAGGGAGAGGGCGATTAATATAAATTACTAATAAAATAATAAATAAATATTGACTTTTTTGTTCTATTACTAAGCCAACCTAGCGGAGTTAGGGCTATAAGCCCTCTCTTACACTCAACTAGGAAAGCCCGGGACCGCCTGCTTTACATGCCCCCCGAAGCATGGCCTGAAAATATAGCAAGTGTGGGACTCGATGGGACTAATATGTTCTAAGTCCATGCAGTTCAAAGGAAGTTCAATCAAATTCAAATTAGTCTTTTACTGGGCATATAGTAGCACATACAAGATTTCAATTTTTAATTTTCCCCGTCCCAAAAATAATAAAATCTTCAGCAAAATTGAGGCACACAAATAATGCGTACCAGAAAATGATAAAAGAGAGGGGAATCGTTATCAGCCTTATTAAGTTTTAAAACATCTCCAAAGAAACAGACTAAGAGCAGGTGTAATCTTTAATATAAAGCAAAATAAGAAAACTCCGAAAAACTTCCCTTTTTTTTCTCTTTAACTTATGGCAATAAATTAAACTCAGCAAGTTTTACATTTATCCGGATTTATCCGGTTTTGGACTTTAATTGCTATGTACCTACTTCCAGTTACATCGTAAGGTATGGGCAATTTTTTTTATTAGCTGCGAATTGTTTCGTATGTTCCATTTCCATGGAGCATTATAATTTTTTAATCAATTAATAAATAAAATTTGGAGCTGCCTTTTAATCGTAAGCCATCTTTAGGGAGGTTTTTCTTCTTTCAGTTATTTTACGCCCAAGTTTTTATTCTGTTCTATATTCCTGGTGTCGTTTTTTATAACTTGGAATTTACAGTTTGCGTATTCATCTACCTATTGAGACGGCGACCAATGTTCTTCTTCTAATGGATCTTCTGTCGAAGATTGGCGATCATCATGACAATTTTAGCCATGGTGACTATACTAAGGAATTGTAATGCAGTGGTTTCTCGTTCCCTTTTGTATCCTTACTGCCGTTGACTCTTGATTGAGTTCCTCCTCCTTTTGGGGGGCTAGTTTCCCAACCCCTGCACGTAAAATACTGTGTTTTTCGCATATCTGTTCAGTCACCACTATACGCGCTTCCATCGTCACAACGAAGAGATACAGATTAGGGATTTTCGCGTCTTCGGCCCAGAAACCACAAGCCATTAATAAGAACTTCAGCTACTTATTTGAAGACCCGTATTCTTAATTGGGCCTAACTGACTAATATTTTCCTTATTTTTCAGGCTTATTTTGATATTGATTATTAACCAAGACATTAGGCATGAGATGAAAAGAGGAGAAACTGAGAGAAAAGTGACTGAACTGGTGGGAACACGTACTACTTAGGCCTACAGACGAAAACCACCTAGTTCAAAGAGTAATGAACCGGGAGATTGAAAGTTTAGTTACACTGGGAAGAAAGATCACCGGAGATGATTGTGAAGTGAGAAGTTTGAGGCCCTCCTCCGAAGACGTACAGAACAGGACTGTGTAGAAACGCTGCTGTCGTGCCGCCGACCCTCCATGAGGATAACGCGCATTAAAAATAAACGTAAGTAGTATTATTCAATGAATAAGTACGATACAGAACTAGCAGTTACAATGGTTCGGCCACGTCCAAAGGATGAACGAGAACAGAACCACCCGGAGGTTGGCGGAAGCGAGGCCGCAAGGAAGAAGACCCATCGGCAGACCGAGGACAACTCTTCAGGAAAGGATTGAACAACTCGCCAGAGCAAGAGGGAAAACAATGGCCGAGCTCAAGTTGTTAACGTCCGACCGGGGCGAGTTCAGGAAATGGGTTCGAGGCGACCCCCCCCCCCCCACGCTGCGCTCGCGGCACTAAGGAGGAAAAAGAAGAAGAAGAATAGATACGATACAATACTGAAATCAGAACTTTTAATTTCTATCACTGATGTGCCTGCCGGACATGATAAATCATATTATTCAGTCATTCGGTCATTTGTATACTACAGAATAAGGCACTATATACCCGGGTATTGTCATCCGCCATGTTGTATCCCATATTTCTTATATGGTAAGTATTGTAAGAAAAGTAAAAGATTGAAAAATATTGAAAAAAACTAATACACGTTTTAGTAACTTTTTATTAAACACTTCCCTAATTGGTAGCACGTTTTTTAAATAAAAATAAATAAACAACGACAAATTTCTAAAAATAAATAGGTAAACTCCCAATGCTTGGCTTATACACCAGACTTATAATGGATACAATATGGCGGATGACAATACCTTTCTAATATAGAGCCCTACTACAGAATATTGAGTGAGGTTATTGGAATAAACAACAATACCGATACTCATAAAATTTACAAACAAACTTCGAAACACACAGCATTTCCAGAGAACTGCCCTTAAAATGAATAAACAAAAGCTCGAAAATCATCAAACCTGAAACACACCTCATTTACATGCAAATACGGAAACAAAACCTTTCAGTCTTTGGTTGGAGAATACAAATAAAATTAAAACCGATCACGCTTCAAAAAGTCCATCAAGCGTAGAAATGCTCACAGCTGAAGTCAAAAAAGTAAAATTCCTTCAGCTGAGCATACTGATGCTGAAGGAAACAAATCATCCGGTAATTTTAAATTCGTGAAAGTTATAAATTACTGAGTTTTGGGTGTCGAAAACCGAGGAGAAGTAAGCGAAGTATAAGGAGGGATTCGCTGTAAAACCGAGAAGTAGCAAGCCAAGTATAAGGGAGGAAAGGGATTCAATCATTGGAGAGGCCGACTCTTAAAGTGATTAATCACATTTTTACAACTCATTCATTAACGAGTTGCTTAACTAATTTACTTACCTAATCATACTTTCTTCCTTATTCCATCAAGCGAAGGGCGTAGCGGAATAATTTCGTAATCAGGTAGGCTACAGGCATTTTTGTGTTTTATAAAATTTAATTTCGACTCAAGTTCACTTCTATACCTATACGCAACGAATACTGATAAGGGGGGTATTCCATATACGTACAACGTCAACGAAAAATTGAAAAATGACGTTTTAGCAGACATTAAAGACATACTAAAAATTCTGCTACCACGTCAATTTACGTCATTTTGACGTCATTTTTCAATTTTTCGTTGACGTTGTACGTATGTGGAATGGGCACCTTACTGAACGGAACATGGCGGTGCCGTCGAGTATTGCTTAGGCGCCCATTCCACATACGTCCATCGTCAATGAAAATTATGAAATTGAAGGACATTTCAATTTTACTCTATGCCATTGTTAAAATTGATCAATGATCAATTGATCATAGAGTAAATTCACAAACAATGAAAGAAACAAACTAAAATTGAAAAATGGCGTCATGGGATATGACAAGTACAACTATTTTAATTGATTTCTTTAAAAAGAACGCATTTCTGTATAAAAATTATAATAAGGTTTAAATAATAAGGCGACGAAGGAAACAAATACAATTTCAAGAAACAAATGCAAACCAATTTCAAAAATTTGGCGCATACGCTTCAATTGAAAATTGTCAATTTTTGAAAAAAACATATGGAATGGCCCCCATCAATGAGAAATTGAAATGTCCTTCAATTTCATAATTTTCATTGACGTTGTACGTATGTGGAATACCCGCCATAATGGGATATAGCTAAGGGTGACGCGTCCCTAAGGGCGGATTCTAATATACTGCCTGTAACGTTATTGTTCGTTTTATGAAGATCATATGATGTCACCATGTAACATGCAGACGAGGTTGCCTCTTAATGCCCAATTCAATTTAATGTTAAAAATGATAAAAGCATTATAATTTAATTTGGCGGCTATTCCACTTGTCAATATTCCGTCATTAGTGCGTTAATAATTGATGAGAGTTATGTTTACTCTATGCCATTGTCCATTTTAACTTCCACATGTTAAAATTGATCAATGATCATAGAGTAACATCACGCTTTCCAAACCCACTAAAATTAAACAATGGCGTCGTGTGGAGATAATAAATAATTTAAATTAATTTCTTGGGAACGAACAAATTATTTCGTAATTTAAATCATCAAATTTCTTGTAAGGTAGATTATAAAATTAAAAGAAAGACGGCGGCAAACGTACAAAATTGGGAAAAATTGAAAACAAAAATGATCAACTATTGAAGACATGTGGAATGAGTTGTAAAAATATAAATGCAACATAAATATGATATATCCGTCAATGACCTTATTATCAAAATTGAAGAAAAACTGACTAGTGGAATAGGCGCCTTAGCAACTTTGTATGTTAACCATCGGGATTTTTTCTGGAAACAACCTCTTCCATAGATGGTGAGACTCAGCCTAAGGCGTGTGTTCCACTTGTCATATTTTCTTCATTTGTGCATTAAATAATGATGAGATTTTTGTTTTAAGGAGACTATTATGTAGGTACTTAACTTCTCTATTATAAATTAAGTTATAGGATGGCAGAGGCTTAACTTATTATTGATGTCTCTACCATATTATAACTTAATTTATAATAGATAAGTTAAGTATCTACATAATAGTCTCCTTAAAACAAAAATCTCATCATTTTGTAATGCGCAAATGAAGAAAATATGACAAGTGCCATAGCCGGATGAAATCACGCTTTGCAAACAATGTGGAATGAGGTGTAAAAATATATATGCAACATTTATTATATTATTTCCGTCAATGACTCTATCAAAATTGAAGAAAAACTGTCAAGTTCAATAGCCGCCTTAGCAACTTTATACGTTAACCATCTGAATTTTTTTAGAAACAACTTCTCCCAATAATGGTGAGCGACTCAGCCTTAGCAGACTCCGACAGCACCTGACACCCCCCCCCCCTCCATTATAATACCAAGGACATCAAAAAGTCCTCCCCGTAATGACCTGCGAGTGACCATTGTCCAAACGGGGCCACAAAAGGACTGACCGCTAAGGGTTCCCCACCTCGTTTGGAAACTTTCTAAACGCTGCTGCGACCAGTTTGCCCCTTGTTAAAGTTTTCGGATTAAATAACCACCAGGCATCCAGCGGGACAGATCGTTTACTCTACAAAAGCCTTCTCTAATGCCGAATATTGCCAGTTAACATCAAAGCTCAGTGATATACGGTATATATTTCTGTTGTTTCATTAATTAATTAAAAGTTATATATTTCGTGGGAAAGTTTATTAACTTCATGACTATAAAACAATATTTTAAAAGGAGCTGTCCCGTTTTGATGCGAATTTGTCGATACTTACTCAGTATTTTTATTTTATGGACTTTTTATGCGTACTTCAGCCTACTTTTTTTTTTTTTTTTAAATAAAAAGGTTAATACCATACAAACAATTCAATGAATGTATCCGATTGACCTCTTCAGTCGCCTTACTAAGTTACCTAATAGGTACTTGTGTCGAGTAACGACACGTCTCCGATCGCATGGCGTGTAGAGACTCGCACATGTACAAGTACGCTACCACCTGGCCATCGAAGTCGATTATGTCGAAGTCGACGTATGTGGTCCATAGGTCGCTTGTCCAATGCCAACGAGAGTTATCAATTTTTGGCCGTTGGCAAACAGGTATACCGTCTCGATGTAAATCTACACCGGCTCCAAGCGATAATGGACAAGCTGAGGCAAACTTATCATTCACGCAATGAAACAAGCGAATTAAGCATAACTTGACGAAGTACAGATACGAGTCTTGTCGACACTTAGTCGGTATAAGCGAAAAACCGTCTTTTCTGTGCAAGGCACTCTGTTGCCTCAATGAAGAGTCAACGGTATCAGGATGCAGATGGCATCGGGAAACCACTCCATTAGAATTCTCTAGTATAGTCGTCATGACTACAACTGCCATGATGCCAATCTTCGATAGAAGATGCATTAGAAGGAGAAGACCGGTTAAATCCAGCACAGAGACGAGGCGAAACGGGATGGATACTTTTGCACGATATGAATTTCTCATGGGCATGTGGCCTCCACTGAAATCATCAGCAAAAGTAGTCTGATTTTCCGCATTCCCACATCACCTGGTGTGAGGGCGGAAATGAAAAACAACCGGGGCAATCTCTCAAGGGAACGTACCGCCTTGATTTACCTTTGATGCTCATGCCTCAAATATTTCAAAAGAACGAGAGAATTGCGCGAATGTAAATGATGAAAAATTGTTAAACGTCTTAAAAAAGTTTCCCTGATTTTCGTTACATTTTTTAAATTTGATTCACGGGAAATTTCTCCGCAATGTTTACGCTAGTAATAAATGGGTTTCATCTGAAAATTAGAAATTATTTGAGTTCAATTTTCACCTATGCCTAAACCAATCTCCAAAAACTGAACTTGGTGGGGTTACGAAGTGATGGTGGTATCCCCTCCCCACCCCCCCCCCCAGATTAAGCTTGACCTTTTATGTGGCGAATCTTGGTTCCCATATCGAGTTAGACTTGAGCAGTGGTGTAACCCAGCGTAAAAGCAGGATTCCATGTTTTTTTCTTTCTTTTTTTCTTCCTTTTTTGGGGCGCAATGCCGTCTAGGCCACACACGCCCAGGTATATTATATGGTTAGGTACGGTAGGTTACGTTCGTTAATGTAAGTTTGCTTTTTTCAGTTTCTGGATATTATAGGAGGTTGATGAGGTTCGTAGTAGTTAAAAATGAGAGTCATGATGTCATGATTCCATGTAATACGATCTTATTGTAAACTTAGTAAATGTTGAGAATTGGATTGGTAGAAAAAGAAGACAATCCATTAGACTGGAGCGAAGTGCTTTTGGCACCAGTCAATGGGCTACTTAATGGTGTAACTTATATAAATTACATTCTGGACCAGCATTAAATACGTACTTACATATATTTCGCTACAAGATGGCGCATAAGGGCGTGTCAAAGGTCAATTTATCTCTAGTAATGGGGTTACTATGGGCTTTTCTTTCATGTACTGTAATGTATTGTCAAGAAAAGTTGTTGGGACTTTTAGAAAATGTCTCACGTATATTTTATCTTTTAACTTTAGTTTAGGCTATAAAGTAAGTTGCAATGACGTTGTCGGTATCGGTTATACTATTATCGAACACAAAAGCAACTACCGGTATTTAGTAAGACATGTTATCAAGAGTATATCTGTAGGTAGGCTACTTAATTATTTTCAAACTTCCAAAAATCTGTGGTTGCTTATTTAGTGGCGGCAACTATTCACCCCGTCACAAAGTCATCCTCGGGTTACTGTGGCTTTTAAGGAAATTCATCTGTACCTGTTGAGACCAATGTTCGAATTCCGGAAAATTTCTTCACAATTTTTCAATTCATGACCCCCTGAGCCTAAAACCACCCTCCGTTCAAAATGTTATATACATAATATATGTACAGTATGTATATGTATGACGTATGTATATGTATGACGTATGTATATCTATTTTAAGAAACACTCTAAGTCCCGTAAATATTATCCGAATTTGATTAAACTTGACACAAAAATTGATCATACAAATTTCTTGATCGTATTTGTTAACCAGCTAGATCCATTATTTAGTTACAAGATGGCGACCGATAGAAACCTTATATAATTCATATCTCAGTTAATATGGGTCGCAGAGGAATGAATTAAAATCTGACTAAAAGTCCGTATTATTATCTATGAAAATGGTAATTACCACTTTTTACGACAAATCAACCATTCTAAGATGGCGTCCAGTCAAAGTGAAAATTATTTGATAAGTAAAAGTTCATAGTCGGCATTGTGGTTCGGAACACAAGAGTGTTTTGTGTGTTGATGTTGTGGTCGGGAAAATAATGATGTTTTTTATTTTTTATTACATACATAGCGTAGGTAGCGTAGAGGAAAAGCAGGGTCTGTGGAATCTCCCTACACCTGATCGGCCAGAGCCGAAAGGGATTTTTTCTAAAGAAACCAGCACAACCAGACTTGCCATCACACCCTCATTATTTGTGATACCGTCAAACCGCCTATATTGGGTCAGAGAGTGTATTATGGGTCAGCGCGCTAAAATGTTTAAAAAAAATTATTCTAGAACCACCGACAAGCATCATGGCGATGTTGATGTCTGTAAACACAGTACAATAACTAAACTAAATAATTTAGGCAAAAGTGAGGCACTCCTAAAATGCTAAGTTAGTTTATTTTAATTCCTAGTTAAATTTGAAATATTTGAATTCCAAAAACCCTGAAAAAACTTCAGTTGTAGGCAATTACTGAGAAAAGCTAACCATTTTGCCGCTAATATTATTGAATAATGTTTATTTGGACATTTTCGAATAGTTCTAAGAGTAACCTAAAGAAGACGCGTAGCGCTTAACTATGGTACAAGAGAGAAGGCACTTGTTAAGAATGGGTTCTTTCAGTGACCCAAATTACCCACCCCTACAGTCCAAATTGGGTCAGTCTTTTTGATTTTTTTATTCTTAGTGGGACCATTCTATTCGAAAAACTAGACTCCTGTTAAATCTCGTGTGCGTGCTACTATGTAATAACGTCAATAGCTGTGAAATATTACAACAAACAATTTCAAGAGTTGAAAAATTCACTGAAAATTGAACCAATTTAGGCGGTTTTACGGTATTTGCAGCTAGCTACTACAGTAATATCTGGGGGCCTTTTCGCTATGGGTAGGGTTTTGGTGCCATAGAAGCTTTTTTCCACCCCTTACCCAAACATCACACTAGGCTGTCCGCTTTATAACGGTCCAATTTCCTTCGGGGTAGACCCAAGGTCCTTCGTTTTTTGGGAGGGGGTAAACTTGAGCTTGAGGGAAACCTGTCCCTCACCATTTAATGGCTTTTATTACATGCCTAAAAACTTTCTTCTACTTCTTCCTTTAAGCTCAGGACATGTAGCGTAGTGGTACGGACTCTGACTTTCACCCGAAAGGTTGTTCGTTCGAGTCCCACACCGGCTACATTTTCTGGCCATGCTTCGGAGGGCATGTATAGCAGGCGGTCCCGGGCCTTCCTAGTTGAGTGTAAGAGAGGGCTTTATAGCCCTAACTCCGCTAGGTTGGCTTAGTAATAGAAACAATAAAAAGTCCTTATTTATTTATTTATTTATTCGCTATCCGCCACCTGCGACCCTACTAGTAGCCTGCAGCTTGGCCAGCTAGCCCTAGTCCGTGCCTATACGTAATTAAATTTCAGACTCGTTTAAAGTAGAGAATATAATAAAACAAACTAAAGAGAGCTCTTCCAATACATGAGCAAAAGGGGTAGGAAAATGGAGCAAAAAGACGATTCAAGTGGTGGTTGACAAGCCTGCTGCAGACGACAGCGCTATTCCACAAATACTAATTTGTTTAATTGACAAAAAGACAATAGGGGAGTTCCCTTTATAGCTGCTGCCCTCTTCATATTCAGAGGGTATAATAAATGGGCTGGCCGTAGAGGCTCGTGTTCTTGCCGCAAATATTTCCATTCTGCAGACGTAGCGCCAACATAAAAGGTTAAATTGTGCGGGTGTTGTATCTTCTTCTTCTTCTTTTCTTCTTCTTTTTTTTTCTTCTTCTTCTTCTTCTTCTTCTTCTTCTTCGTCTTCTGGTTCTACAGTTCTTGACGAGCTTTGGCCTGCACGACAACACTCCTCCAGTCATCTCGGTATTGTACAACACTCCACCATCTACGGACTCCCAACTCGCGTAGGTCATCTTTCAGCGTTTTTAAGTTATCTTGGGACTAGTGGTAATAAGTAGGTAGGTACTTTCTTTGATTTATACACTTTCAAAATATACAGAATAACTTATACATAATATTTTTTTACATGGAGATCTCAATCATTTGCCTCGGGGGCTAAAGTGGGCTCGATAAGCGAAAGCTTGAACGTGAATAATTCATTATTATTATTATTGTATTAAATTTTTCATTGCACCTTGTCCGCAGTGGCGGCGCTAGAAATTTTAAGGTGGGGGCCATGGAGGGGCATGAGTTCTATCTGGGGGGGGGGGCAATGAAAAAAAAAACATTTTTCATTCGGAGTAGGTATACCGTTCAATAATTCTGAAATTTAGGCGCGGTTTCCACCGACCCCTAAGTAATAAAAATACACATACGGTGACGTGGTAGCAGATATCATTAATAAAGGCTGGGTTTCCACCGACCTCTCATTGCAGAATGCAAATGACACTGACGGAAATTTTTGTTTTACTCTATGCCATAGTTAAAATTGATCATAGAGTAAAATCACAAACAAACAAACTAAAATTAAAAAATGGCGTCATGGGATATGTTAAGTACAAACATTTTAATAGATTTCTATAAAAAAATTCAAATTTCAGTCAATGTCATGTGCATTCTGCAATGAGAGGTCGTCGGAAACCCCGCCTAAGTCTTGAATGTCTGCTACCACGTCACCGTGTGTGTATTTTGCACTTAGAGATCGGTGGAAACCGCGCCTTAACAACATATAAATTATCTCAAAAGTGGGGGCCCCGGAGGGGCCGGAGAAGCTGTCGGGGTGGGGGGGGGCAGGCCCCCTCGGGCACCCCCGTAGCGCCCCTACTGCTTGTCCGGGGTTACCCAACAAGGAAAAAAGTATTATTATTATTATTATTGTTACTAATATTATTGTTATTTCCTAGGGATCTCATTCATTTGCCCGGAGGCTAGAGTGGGTACTCTATAATGGTTTATTATTATTAATTATTAATTAAAATTATATCTTGCAGTGCCACTGCTCTAAGATCGCGCGATATGCGGAAACTTGAGCGTGATAGTTACATGTAGCCTATTAAAAAAAAATTGCTCAATAAATATATTGCACCTTGCTCGGGATTACTGGGCAAGGCAAACAAGTGAAGTGAAGTGAAGTGAGAGGGAGTGAAGTGAAGTGAAGTGATTATTATTCTATCTATTTCTTTAATTAAATGTAGAAACACCAAGAATCTTTAATTCCCTACCTGAAGATCTATTCTCGCTTCCCCCAATCGGAGAAGTCAAAACGTCAGTGAGGGACTGGATCCCGAGTAGGACGGCACACTCATTTTTTTTTAGCCTTATTCCGTTTAATTCCCTTATTAATGATGGGTAAAAATATAACATTTCGTCAATGTTTAAAAGAAAATACGGTATAATCTGGATACGGGCTATTTTTGCAATGATGTTGTGAATATAAAAAAAGAAACACTTTTTGGTTTCAGGTCTCTGAAGGATATCTTAGAAATTTACTCCTTAGTGTATACCATTATCAATAGACCTCGCTGACTCATTACCAGAGCATTTTCAGGAAATCTGCAGAAATTTTGAGAAATAAAAATTATAAATAAAAAGGTCTAAGGGGTATTTCATTAAGGAAATGAATGGCAGGTAAATCTCCCAGGTGACTCTCCCGTCAATGGCCTGTTAATGATCCCTTTTGTATATTGCAAATAAAGTCGCAAAATCGCTCTCTTTCACAACGCGACAGCTTTGTATGATTGCAATTCTTTTTTTACTTTTTTTTGGTGAAAATTTCATCATTCATTCCCATTCAACTTGGATTTCTTCTTCAGCTTACCTACTCAATTTTATATAAACGGTATTTTCCAAATCCTAAGTGCTGATTCAGCGAATAACTGAAGACGTAGAGACTTTGATATAAGATGTACATATTGGAGAGGTTTTTAGTACTACTGACAAGCAGGAGGGGAAATGAGGACATCTGGGCGAAGATGCAAGTAGCACCTATCACCGACAAAGTCAGGGAACGAAGACTGGCGTGGTGGGGCCATACGAAAAGAAGAGAAGATGGACACCTGCTACAACGTGTGAGGGACTATACTGTGGAGGGCACTTCTATAGAACGACCGAGGATGCCCCTTGAAACGAAAATGAGGGATGACCTAAGGACCCTCGGTCTCTCGCGGGGATGATACCCAAGACCGGAACACCTGGAAGATGAGGTGGGAGGGATAAGGCGCCGTTGAAGAAAATACCCGAGGATGGCACTTGGAACTCTTATAAAATTCGAATAAGCTCGATGTTCCGCTTATGCAAGTTTTCGAATAAACTAAGTGTTCCAAGTGCCATCCTATCGTGGTGGGGACTATATGTAACTTACTACTTACCTCGCATCTGGCGAAGTTGGGCTTAGCGAAAGAGACAGAGAAGATGATGAGACTGGCTGTCATATTTTAATGGCTTCTTCGCTGGTGACGTCCTGGTATACAGGAGAACGCCAACGGGCTTACCATGTTGATTCCATTAGAGCAGAGCATGTTTCAAACTGCGGCAAACTTGGTAGTGTGCACAGCGTTGGCAGGGGAACCTGGTGGGACATGATAACGCGCTTAGGCAGTATAAGTCGAGTCCTGGTCACCTCCGATTTAATCGTGTGACTTTACCATGTTCCCCAAGTGGTTCGGAATCCACTATAATCAGGAGGTCCACCCTGTTAGTCAACTCCCCTTTCCCCGAGGTGAAAGAATCTGCCCTTAGGGTGCCTCAAGTTAACAAACAGACTCACTCCACCCGCCAGGCTGACAGGGTTGCTTAAAGCAGAAATGCTGAAAGCAGGCGTTAGATACAACAACAACAAAAACAACAGGAGAACCCCGTTGTGAAGATTAGAACATTAGTCCTACAGCAATAGCAAACTACGCTAAAGAACAGCTGGCTATGTAGTCGCATTGCCATTGGAAGTTCTGCGGGCCTTCGAGGTCTAAGTTTATCGCCAATACATTTACTACTACAAAGTACCTGCGGGTAAAATTTCGTTTGCCTACGTTAATCCATCACTTCATTTTTTTTTAAAAAAGTTTAATCGCATATAAAATATTAAATGAATGTATTTGATTGACCTTTGTATTGACCTTTGTAGGTTAGTACCCGTGTTGAGTTACAACACGTCTCTGATGGCGTAAAAGTCGATTACGCTAACAGGGTATTTTTGGAAATATGAAATATTTCTTCATTGCAACGCTTGGTGGGCCCCAACCTGACTAACCTAAACTCAGAACAGCCCGCCCTCTCTATGGCCCTGCAACTATGCCCGCTATTTCTCCCAACCTTTCCCAAGACCAAGGGCGCATAAACTGTGTGAGAAGGAGGGGGGGGGGGGGGAAATGGGGGTCTTCAACAGGAGCACACTTGAAAAGAAAGCTTTTCTTTCTAAATTAGTGATCAGATCGACGTAGTTACGAACCTCCATAAAATCACTATACGACCGGTCCCTTGGCAATTGAGACTTCACAAAGGGTCAGATTATGGGCTACTATCTCCGATGAATCTTCTCATTAAAGCCAGATCTCAAGGAGGGAGATCTCATTGGGGACGGGGTTAATGACAGTGCAAGAAGTAAATCGATCTCTCATCCAGTTATTGGGAGAATTCGCCTACCCACCTTATAAATTTACGGAAAGTCGAGTGCTTAATTTGTTGCAGTGTCGTGTTCTTTCTGTTGTACAAGTAGGGGGAAAGTGGGGTTTTGGGCCCACTCTTGAAGGCTGAATCCAGTTCTCACACTGCCCCCTCTGCTTCCAAGGGGAGGGGAATGCGATCACCTATTCAGATGCACTGGCATTGAGGTAGAAAACCGAACTGAGACACAGGAGGGATTGGCCCAGCTCTAAATAAATAAATAAATAAATAAGGACTTTTTATTGTTTCTATTACTAAGCCAACCTACCGGAGTTAAGGCCTCTCTTACACTCAACTAGGAAGACCCAGGACCACCTGCTTTACATGCCCTCCGAAGCATGGCCAGAAAATGTAGCCAGTGTGTGACTCGAACCAACAACCTTTCGGGTGAAAGTCAGAGTCCGTACCAGTACGCTACATGTCATGTACATGTCAGCTCTATTACGCAGCACGGCGTCAAATGGCCAAACAGCCAAGGACGGCGTTGGCTGAAGCAGAAGAAGTTCTCACAGTGTACCTATTGGGAAAGATTTCTAGATGATAGTTCGAGAAGCTAATAGCTCACGCGCGTACCTACGTCATATTTAGTTACGATAGTGGACTTTGTAAGCATGATGGGAGGTCAGAGGCGGGGGCAGGTCCACAAAGTCACTAATAAGACAAATACCTGAATAAGTATAAACTAGAGATTACCTCCACTATTTCAGAGTTTGTAGATTGGAGGCATCATTGGAGGAGTGTTTGAGAGGAGGACAAAGACCAGCGAAAGCTGTAGAGCAACTCAGGGATGAAGAAGAAGAAGAAGATGAAGAAGAAGAAGAAATTAACTGTGAGGTCTATGAACCATACTAAATACTTTATTTAGTTAGAATAGTAAGTTATTGTATTTTACTTATAAAGATCTTGCATTGTAGTAAGTACTAACGTGAAGAACGTAAGTTGACGACATCCGAGGGAGAAAAAAAAAAAGAATAAAGGGGTCACAATATTGATGCGATATGTGTAATGCTCACTGAAAATTGATTAGTAGCCTAGTAATGCTGTGTTTGACCTAGCCTTCTTTTATTCATTTAAATCTACATCCACATCACATCCAGGCGAATGTATACAGAGGGCTCCCGGCAGAAGGAGAACATCTTGGTTGAAAAACCTAAAGCAGTGGTTTGGCAAGAGAACGACATCCCTTTTCGAGAAAAACCAGAAGAGGAAGAAGAATAGAAGAGATAGGACATGCCAGCGCACCAAAAATATTTTTTTTTTAATCCTAGGGCCTACTGGTACGTTTTTTCGATGACTGGTTATAGGGAGGCGTGGCAAGTGGCTCCAGAAATTAAAAGAACCGGTCCGAGTTTACTCGAGCATGCTTTCCAATTCATCAAAATTAGTAGACAGAGAAAATGAGTAATTTCATGGTAAATAATTTTCCTATGGTTAAATTTCCGATATCTCCGGGGGGGGGGGGGGTTGTCCACCTGACGTCACTGGAGTTGAGTTAAATTCTAGATAGGTCAGACCAACACATTAACACACAACAATACTGGCAGGACAAGGTTTGAGCGTGAATTTTTATCATTAAAAAAAAAACACATTTTTTTGTACAAAACCAAATACTTTACTGGGAAAGCAACCTGTCCGGTTTCGTTACTCAATTTAACATCTAAAACATACCTCAAGGTAGAAATCATCGACAGAAAGGTTTCGCAGAAAACTTATTCTTTAGTCATTTTTCATTAAAATTTAGTTATTTTTATTTTTATTTTTACCCCCAGAAGCAAACTGTCAAGGGGCAAGCGATTCCCCGCATTTTGTCAATATTAATAACAACTACAATATATGTGAATTTAAAAGAAATCGTTGGAGCCGTTTTTGGGAAATAATGTTTTTAGAAGTTTTTTTGGATATTTTTGAGAATAAAACCCACCCAAATTGAGTTAGCCCCAAATAAAAAAATGGTCCCGAGGTATGATTTTTGAGAACCTACATGCCGAATTTCATCCAAATCGATTGAGTAGTTTGCCCGGAAATCGACGCACAGACAGACAGGCAGACATTTCGTAAAAACCACTTTTTTGGGTTCCTGGGACCTTAAAACGTGTAAATCCGTTGAAATCTCGGAATCGAAAATTTCGACCGTCACAAAGTTTTACTACGTATAAATTGGAAAGCAAAAATATATTTTTGGCAGGAAGCGAATGTCCTATCTCTCATATCTAGCTGGGTTAAGACAGGTCGTAAATGCCTAGTTACCAACACAAAGAAAGCAATTAGGGGTAATGTGAATTCCATAAGCGGAAAATGGGAGAGAACGAGGTAGACAGGAGGCGGAGGAGGAAGAGGGGGGGGGGGCAATGGAAGAGGGCAAATCAAAATCAGTAAACGCCTATGTGGGACACCTCAACCGAATGCTTTCCCCCCACTTTGAGCTAAATTTTAAATGAGAAAAGACTTCTTTCTCTCAGGCTTATCTCTATCTTTCATCGGGCCGGGGGCGAATGGGCTCCTGATGTATTTAGAGGAGAAGTTTTTTTTTACTGAGCTGATATCCTGAATGGCCATTTTTGCAACTTTCCATCCGCTTCCCAATGGAGTTTTCTGTGGTGTTTTCTCCTTTGTTTCTGTAAGCTACACCTAACTGGTTTTTGGTTATGAAATGTTTCAATTCGCTTGAAATATGCAGTTTGGATACTGTGTTAGGCTAGGTGCAAGCGGTGTCCCTATGAGACTATATTTTTGAACTATACTAGACTATAATTCGACTTTTGACTTTTCGTAGAATGTTGAAAACCTTATTAGGGACAAGCCCCCCCCCCCCCATATCCTGAAGAAATCGTGCATTTAATGCAGAGGTCCTGAGGCGAAAAGACACAGAAGCCGAGTTGCTACTGACGGTAAAGAAACGGGCACTAACAAACTTCTATCATATGATGAAAAGTATCGCCTTCTGCATGTAATAACCCGAGAGAAGATAGACGGACAGAGGGTTCCCCCAAAGAAGAAGAACATACTGGTTGAAAAACCTGAGGCAGTGGTTTGGCAAGAGCACGACTTCCCTTTTCAGATTAGCAGTCTCAAAGGTCCCAACTGCCATGATGATCGCCAATCTTCGATAGAAGAGGCATTAAAAGAAGACGAAGAAACGACATTTCAGCAGCCCTATTATGGTGATTTTGAATTAACGTAACACCGGGGTTTATTAAATTGTTTTAAACAAATGAGTGCAAAATACGCGGGAATTTCAAATTGAGAAATTAATTGACTTTATTTTTGATGAATTACAATCTTTTCTCCGTTAGATGTAGACAAATTTATTTAAATTGACATTATATTTCAAATTCTACCAGTACATTTAATTGTTTATTAGTATTTCTTCCGATTATAAAACAATACAACCATTCTCTTGTATTACAATAATTTATTAGTTGGAATTTCTCGAGAATATTTTAACACTTTGCTAATGCGGTAGGTATTAAAAATAAACCGCGGTATTACATAAACCCGAGTTGTTACGTTAATCCCAAATCGCCGTAATAGGGCTGCTGGCCTAAATAATCCACACAATAATGCAGACCAAAAAAATTAAGTACCGTTCAATAATAGTTGAATGAAAATAAAAGCTCAGAATTGGGGGAGGGGGTGATGATTGCAATAATTTTCAAACTAAAACTTGGCGCGAAACCTGGGGGTAACAGCTGCCGGAATCAGAGCAACAAATATATAAACCAATCTCGTTAGTTTTATTAAATTTTCCGCTGCGGAGAAATAAAATCTTCTCTAATATCTTGAAAACTCTGCGAACCGTAAGACCTAGATCGCGCAGTGATATTTGTAGTGTTTTAAGCTCAAAAAATTAATAATAGTATCAGGTTGATACGTGTAGAGTAAGTGGTACCGAGTGATGACATGAAGAGTAGTAGCAGGCGCAGATCTAGAATGAGGGACTAAGATTAAATAAGATTTTTGTTATTTTTTAAATAGGGCTGAAATATTGGGGTTTTTCGCATTTTCAGAGCAATAAGGGTTCTACTATTTATAGGTAATTAATACAATCGAGCACAAGGGGGGCCCGGGGGTCTCCCCCGGGGGAAATTTGTGAAAAATAGGACTGAAATAGTGGGGTTTTAAACGCATTTTGAGGAACCTAATGGGGGGGGGGGCTATAGCCCCCCTAGATCCGCGCCTAAGTAGTAGCACGGGTTCTGACTTTCACCCGAAGGGTTGTTCGTTCGAGTCTTGCTAAATTTTCGGGCCATGCTTCCGAGGGCATGTAAAGCAGTTGAGTGTATGTGAGGGCTCCATAGCCCTAATTCCGCTAAGTTGGCTTAGTAATAGAACCAAAATTCACTTTATTTATTTATAATTAGGGCTTTCCTATGAAAAATAATGGAGCCAGTTCTGCCTCAAACAATCGCCTAACTGATCAACTTAAAATAAATATAGTAGTCGTCGGACATTTAAATGGTGACAAAATATGAAAACCCAAGCTAAACAAAGTGCGACACTGTCATCTTATGTTTCTATTGTTGTTAAATCCATGCTATAGTAAACGTACACTTGAGTTGAGTCATACGTCATAGAAGACAAATCACGGTAAGTTGACTAAGGCGTGCTGTGCAAGTGTTGCGCGAACACAGGTCATCTTTAAAAAATGATATATGTGATGCGAGCTTCCGTTTAAATATCATTTGTAAGATCACTAAGATGCCTGTTAATCTTGTAACACTTGCACCGTATACCTCAGTCAATTTAACATGAATGTAACTGCATAGGCATTCACATTTCACGGCCGGAGTCATATGAAGAACCAGTTGAATCCGGGCTGATGGGCCATGGTCGATATGAAGGTAAACTTTCAAACGTTTCGTCAACATCTGCGGTCGACATGGCGCTGCGTAGACTTCGAAGGTTGTACCTCAGTGGCTCCGTAGCGAGTGATTTATTTTCCGTGATTTTTATGCTGTGACAACGCAAACGCGGTCCACCACGATGGCAGGGGAAAATATACCTAATTTAGCCACTGAGCCCTGCAGTAGACTGGGGATATGTGATACCACTACTATTGGATTCAGGAAGAATGGACTTACTTTCAGTAGCTTATGCAGGGCTAAAACGTTGGAGCTTGTTAAATCCTCTTCCACTAGCATTAGTTTTTATTTTTGCATTTGATACTGGCGCATTTTATGTGTTTTTATTTGTTTAGATAGGTAACCAACACGTCAAACCGCATGTACGGGCCATTGCCTTGCGGTAATTGTATTATTAGTATTAAATTGTAATTGCTGTTGGTATGAATATAATAATTTTGTTTCTTTCTTTTCCTTGTTCAGTATTCCCTAGACAAGGAGCATATATTACAAAAATACAATACATAATAATACCATCCCGCATCCCCAAGCTAGCGCTTATTTGGGACAAAAGACTCATACAGTGCTGCTAAACAAGGCTTAATCATTTATTTTTGTTATTTATTTATAATGTTTATTTTATTTTATTTTTATTTTTATTTTTTTATTTATTTTTACTTGTTATTTTAATGTCAGTTGTTGTTATTATTATTAACTCCCATTGACCAGCCAGCCATCTTTTTATAGCCGCCTTTAACTCACCCATCTGTTTAAATTTTTTCATTTGTGGAGGAAGTTCATTAAATACCTTTCTATTTATAATCACTTCACTTCACTTCACTTTTTTTCCTTGACCGGTACCCCGGACAAGGTGCATATATTGAGAACAACAATTTGTTATAAATCAGCATTATCACGCTCAAGCTTCCGCTTATCGAGCGATCATAGTGCAGTGGCACTGCAAGATATAAATATAGTTGATAATAATTAATAATAATAAACCATTGTATAGTACTCACTCTAGCTTTCTGCAATGAGTGAGACCCTTCTGAACTCTGTATTTATTTATATATATTTATTATTTATAATATTATATATTATTATATATTGATGTAAAATTATATGTATAATGAAATGGCTAATAGTCTGTATTTAAAATTAAGTATTTTTTTAATTCTTTTTTTATTTTCCCTATTTTGTTCAATTCTTTTAGTTTAAGTGGCAATTTGTTAAATATCTCTGGTAAAACTGTTTCATTGAGGCGTCTGCCGTACTTATTATGTGTTATAGGAATATTTTGTCTCAATGTGTCTACATTTCTCAGTTGCCTCTTATTCTGTGTGTTTCCAACAATTTTACTTAAATACATAAAATAGTTATTCTTTATTATAAGATATTTGTACAGTTTTCCTATTGGTAGTATATCTAGAAATCTGTATTTTTCGTCTATTTTTTTAAATTTTTTGTTAATAATAATAATAATAATAATTATTATAATTTTATATTATAATAATAATAATTATTATTATTATTATTATTATATAATAATATAACGATTAGCTGTACCCATCGGAGTTCGGTGAACTCAGATTTGGATGATTCTTCCTTTTATGTCAAGTTGGAAACCATGACCTTCATCCATTTCATAGACCAGTTGACTAACTAACTAGACTATTCTGGACCAAAAGAGAGTGTGAAGTGGCAAGTTATAAGGGGAGACATGTCTTGTGTGAATCCGTAGATAACTAGAACTGTCAATAGCTGTGACATCAACTACCCCCTCCCCTCCCCTTCCCACCTCCGGTCCCCATCATATCCCTCTGATATTATATGACCTGCCCCCTCTGGCCAGCCATCCGTCACGCCGCGCCCCCTCTTTAACCCGTTCTTACAGCTAACCCCCCCCCTCCAAAATTTCCCTTGGGAACTGCAGGGTTATTTGTCAATCTCCGCGTGTGTTGCGAAAAACAGAACTTGGAAATTAACCCTAGGATTCCTTCCATCTTCAGCTGAACCCGTTTTTCTTAAAGCTAGCTCATGTTTTTTGCAATCTTTCTCTGTAAGCATTTCACACCACCGAATAGGGGGGGGGGGGAGAAATAACGGGGCATACTTTTTATGTTTGTCTCTGTACCGTAGCAAGGATTTTCAAAGGGGCGCTGCCCAATCTCGTGAAGTAGCCCAGATACTACTTTAGCCCCAAGTCTGTACATATTTAGCTGCATCTTACGTATCTTAAAGCCTGAGGTGTGGGGGACACTTAAACAAAACGGGGACACTCACACCTACAACACGAGACAACGGGGAGACCCTGTAAGGCCAGCGCCACGCACAGCCAAGTGTGAGCGACTGGATCCTATACTCAAGGTTACGGCTACCTTATAAAACTCCCGATTGAACTGAGAGCGGCGAGAAATGCTTCTAACTTCCCTAAATTGCTTAGAAACCATCTCTTAGAGAAAGCTTTCTACACTGTCACTGAGGCACTAGCACAATGACAATGACAGAACTACCTGATTTTGACGATTTTATCTTATACTTTACATGTATTGTATAAGTTAATGGAATTTATTATTTATATTTATTTATTTATTGAATTGTATTGTATTAGCGACTTGGGTGGCAAGGTGGTAGTGTGCTTGTACTTGTGCGAGTATCTACACACCTTGCGGTCGGAGACGTGTCGTATTTTTTGAAATTTGAAAGCAAAAACGAAAACATTTTAATTTTAACCTGACGAGATTCTTAATTTTCGTAGACTGCGTTGATAGCACTATACACAGACAATTTTATTTGCTCGCGGCTTCCTTTATATTCCAACAAGTACATTCTAAGAATTTTTTGAGTGTAATGCGCCATTAAACGCCTTACATGCACGCTTCGCCACTGACTACACTATCCAGAACAATATTCAGATTTATCCCTGCGCCAACGGCCTTACCATGTTGATTCCATGAGAGCAGAACATGTTTCAAACTGCGGCAAACTTGGTAGTGTGTACAGCGTTGGCATAATGGGACATGATAACGGGCTGAGCCAATACCTGTCAGTCTACTTGCGTGTCGAGTCCTCCGATTTAATCGTGTGACTTTACCATGTTCTCCAAGTGGTTCGGAATCCACTATAATCAGGAGTTCCACCCTGTCAGTCAACTCCTCTTTCCACCGAGGTGAAGGAGTCTGCCCTTTGGGTGCCTCAAGTTAACAAACAGACTCACTCCCCCCACCAGGCAGGGCTGCTTAAAGCAGAAATGCTGAAAGCAGGTGTTGGAAACAAAAACAACAACAACAGATTCATCTTTGCGCTTTAACTGACAGGTTGCCTAATTGCCATTAAAACTATCACTCATAGCGAGCTTAACAAACACAATTGTATATACAACAGCTAGGGTGAATTAAGTATTCCCTTCACTACACAAGTGGCGCAAAATAAACAGGTTCTTGTTATGGCTCGCCTCCCAGTATACTCTTACATATAATACTGCGCAGTAAAACGCTGTCAAACATTTAAACTCTCTTCACGTGATGAAGGCTTCTTTTGTTATGTTACTAATGACGAAGGGTTTTCCCGCTTTGTTTTTCAGCAATGTATTTGCTTTTCACTCGTGCTTTTCCATTCATTTTGTGTGTTTGCTTTCAGCCAAGGGACTTGTCTAGTTTTGTAGTTTTTCTAATACTGAATAATTTTGTATGCAAAAGGCGATTTGTCACAAAAAAAAAAATATTTTTTGAGTTGGTGGTATCACTGAAATCGTCACATTGACTGCTACAAAATACAAATATTAGTTTGGTGCAAAACGCGTTGTAGTATCAAATAATATTAATTTAAATATTAAGCCTACAACCCATAATGTAGAGGCATTTAGATTTTACTTGTTATAAATTACCTCTCCTACATTTAGTGTCAAGGGACAAATCGCTTTTTGCATACATGCTCCTAAATTAGATATGATTTCTTTATTGTAATCGGTCACACCACAAAAGGTTTTCTGTACGAAGCCAAATTTGACAGGAAATACTGAGTGAATTATGGTGGAGCCATCATCATCCATTTCGGTGAAAAGAGCAAAATGGATGGGTCACCTGATCAGACATGAAGGACTCTTAAGCACCATAATAGAAGGCACAATCGAAGGCACCAATGTAAGAGGACGACCAAGGAAGGCGTACGCAGAAGACCTCAAGAAAGATATGGGATGCGGAACCTACTTGGAACTCAAGAGAACGGCCCAAGACAGAGAGGAGTGGAGAAGGAGGTGGAAAGATTTGCTGCGAACCAATCGCTAAATTGCAACTACAGAAGAAGAATCATCAAAGATGGGATATAATGTAACTGCCGAAGGCTTTCACGGCCGGAGTCGAATGAAGAACCAGTAGAATCCGGGCTGATGGGCCGTGGTCGAAACGAAAGCGAACTTCCAAGCGTTTCGTCAACATCTGCGGTCGACATCTTCAGTGGCGCTGCGTAGACTACGAAGGTTGTACCTCGGTGGCTCCGTAGCGAGATGTCTGAATCATGAAGATGTCGACCGCAGATGTTGACGAAACATTTGGAAGTTCGCTTTCATTTCGACCACTGCCCATCAGCCCTACTGGTTCTTCAAAGATGGTACAGTTTAGAAGCAACGTCCATTTACATTTTGATATAGTGCATTGCATTTAACAGCGTTAGTTATTGTCACATAGCCTACTATGTATGGATATCCAAATGTAGAGGAAAATTGCTTTTAGTTTTATTTAATCTCAATGGTGGCACTACGATATTTCATGTGAAATTTAGTGCACTGTAGTGCTAACGCGCAAATAGTGGGGTCTACAATTTGCTCTTCAGCATGTTCCTATATGTTAGCATGCATATACCAGTGGCGTACATGATATATTCCACCTATATAATTACTATATTTTTTTCGTTCCATGTGCCCTAACCACCTGATGCGTGTTCTCTTGATTTCGGTTACTATCGTAAGTTCTTGGTATATCACGTAGAGCTCATATACAATTTCTACGGATACGCCACTCTCTGTACAAAGCATTTAGATCTACTCTCACAGGAAGTAGTGGGCTCACAAATCAAATGTGGAAACGTCAAAAAAATATAGGCGTTAAAAAGACGGGATAGGCAAAAATAGGCACACGGCAAATATCAAAACCACACGAGATTTACCCTAAAACCACGACATTCCCCACAGACCCGTGCTCCCCAGCATTATCCCAGCATTTCTATAAAGAGCCCCAGCTTTGTCAAAAAAGATGAGACCCGCGCATATGGTTTAACTTGGGGACCCTAGAGGCTCCCTAACTCAGAGATGGGGCTTAATTTACGCTCTTATTAATTACCTAGAGCTCGCGGAGGATGAAGTCTTGCCACAGTTGATTTCGTTTCACAGTAACTCCCACCTTCGGGGGTCTCTAAATCATCGGGTGTCGGAAGTATTTCGGCTATAATTTTAGTTGTGCTAAAAATAATTTTAGAAATGATTTAGATGTCCGATGACGTTTATGTTCAATTATCAGTTTATTTAATGGTTATGGCCTTCGGGAATTTTTGTTTTAACATTTTACCGAGATAGGGAGTCTCTACTGTACTAGGCTCATAGCCTCGGAGCAGATGGAGGACTTATCCTCTCTTCTTACAATCTATTTTTATTTTTTTTTATTTTTTTAAATTTTTTAATTTTTAGGCAGTTTTGTCCAGCTGATGATCACTAGAACTGTGTAACGTGCGAGATAAAAGGAAAACTGTTTCTTTTAATCTTTTAATTCTTTTAATCTATTGCTAGGTTCAACTCAGATATTGTAAGTAAGTAAGCAAGTAAGTATATATATAATTGAACAATCAATAAAAATCGAAGCATAAATCGCCAGCACTAAGTACAAAAATGACTTGTCACGCTGGGGTCAAAAGTTAAGTACAATACATAATTTAACATTATTATTATTATTATTATTTTAACTTACAATCCAAAAAGTATAAAATTGAGTAGAATAAAAAATAAAAAAATTCAATTAAACTTGTAGTCTCTATAGGTTCGATGGGCACAAAGTTATTTGAGAAGAGATTTATGAAGAATTCTGAAATATTTGAAGTAAATGTTTATTGTCAGCTTTATTTATAAAATTTTGAGATGCATTTAAAAAATGCTTA
Organism: Psococerastis gibbosa; assembly: GCA_963971405.1. Classification (NCBI taxonomy): domain Eukaryota; kingdom Metazoa; phylum Arthropoda; class Insecta; order Psocodea; family Psocidae; genus Psococerastis; species Psococerastis gibbosa. Next base: position 22,963,833 of record OZ020491.1, read on the forward strand.
CTTGAGCGGAGAGTAGTATTGTCCAGAAGAAGCAGCATACGCAGTGTGGAATTGCACCTGTAATTTAGACAGGGGAACATAGAAGAGGTTGTTTCGAATATTTCGGGCAATTTATACGTGGTGCTGGGCAGTAGCAAGAATTTCTGGACAGTCTATGAGATGTCTGAAAATTTGGAAGAGTAAAAGTAAGTAAGTCCGCCTTTTTGAAAAATTGAAGCGAAATCGTCTCCCTAAAGTCAGACGGGCGTTACCACCTTTTTTGGAGGAATGGTCAGATTTAGGAACCTTGTCATAAGGTATATCTTTGCAAACACGGAAAGAAATTTAATCCTGAAATGTTTGATTAGGAGGGCGTATCTGACTGTTTGTAGAAAGGTAAACCGACACAGAAATGCAATTATCTCGAAATTTTATTGTTGATGGTACACCTTTCAGACTTTAGGGTGACGAAATGTTTAAAATTATGCAATTATCGAGCATTGCATGAGGTGCGTAAATCTACGATCTGACCAAGACCTAAATACAATTAATTGTGGTTTAAGAAGAGCTTATGTTTAAGTTTTTTAAACATTCTGATAAACGTATCGTACGGCAAATCTGATGTAAGTACATTATCAGATCTATTGTAACCGTGGTGGGCTGTCGAGCATAGAGTTGAAGTACTGTGAATGCACTACGTTAATAGATGCCAAACCAATTTTATAATTGAAAAGGTAAGCGTTTCAAAAGGGAAAGAAAACGCGTACGAAAGAGAAATAGTAACCCTTGCTACCAACTGAAAAACAGTCCACAAAGGCCCAAAGGGAAGCCTTTGTGCGGACAAATTAAGGTTCATACCTTTTTGAAAAAAAAAATGAACCCACAAAATCAGACACTTGTACAGAAAGAGAGCCAGTAGAAGCCATTCACATGCCTCTAGGTAGAAGTTGAGGCCACCTTGTAAAAAAACCTTCATAGAAAACCTTTGAAAATTTATGTAATTTTTCTCCCGCTTTTTCGCTCATCAAGGGTATCCTTTACGCTTCTAAGCTCTGCTTATTTTATTTTTTTTGCCGGAAAATACGTCCTTTGATTTCCATTTCAACAGGCTTCAATAAAATGTTGAAATATTTTAAATCGGCCATTGGAAATGTTAAAGAGGTGCTAAGGACAGACCCTACCTATTTTCAGAAAAATACCCAGGCTATTTCACTAGCGCTCCAACAGAAATAAAAGAATCCTATTTATCATTTATTAGTGTAGGTACCGAGATAGATGCTATAAGTAGTTCCTTGGTAAATAATTGCCCTAGGCTTAATTTTCGGTTGCCACGACTTTCCCTATCCCAGCACTAAATTGATCGAATGCATAGTCAAGATGGGGCAGACCAATATTCTAGTAAGGCGCCCATTCCACCGACCGGCTAGGGCTATTTACAAAAACAGTGACGTGGTAACAGACATTCAAGACTTAGGTGACGTTTCCACCAACCTCGCATTGCAGAATTGACGGAAATGTTTATTTTCCTCTATGCCATAGTTAAAATTGATCAATGATCATACAGTAAAATCACAAACAAACAAACTAAAATTAAAAAATGGCGTCATGGGATATATTAAGTACAAACATTTTAATAGATTTCTATAAAAAGAAAAATTCTAATTTCCGTCAATGTAATTTGCATTCTGCAATGCGAGGTCGGTGGAAATGCCACCTAAGTCTTGAATGTCTGCTACCACGTCACCGTTTTTGTAAATAGCCCTAGCCGGTCGGTGGAATGAGCGCCTTATACAACGCAGTACCTAATAATAGCTGGGTATGTAATGTATTGGGGCATGAATTTTCAATAATATTTTCCAAAAATAATGTTTTATTCAAAACTAAAACTTTGTTTGGGAATGCAAATTGTTCGATTTGTTACTTTATTTAACACCTAAAACATACCTACATTAAGTTAAAGAGCATACATTGAAAAGTTCCACGGAAAAGTTATTTTCTAATCATTTTTCATGAAAATTGAGTCTGTTTTACTTTTTTATCCCCAGAACCAAACTATCAAGGGGGAAGCGACCTGTTGGGCTTTGTTTAAATTTATAATGACTACAATATTAGTGAATTAAAAAAAAACTATTGTAGTTTAAGAGTCATTTTTGAGAAATAGGTTTATTTTTAGTTTTTGTAGGCTAAAACCCCGTAAAACTGAGTTAGCCCAAAATTTAAAAAAAAGTGATTCCGAGGCATAATTTTTGTAAACCTGCGTGCCGAATTTCATCAAAATCAACCGAGTAGTTTGTCAAAAAATCGATGAAAAGACAGACAGACAAACAGTCAGACCGCCGAGGGATGTCAACCCAATAGGGTCTAGGCCCCTCGATCACTGTATTTGGGATGTTGCAGTCAGCCTCATGCCCGGCATCCGCTTTTTTCGTTCCGATAAAGGAAAGTACCCATTATGGTTGGGTCTAGTCTCGAACCTTGATCTTCCGAATCATGGTCTTTCTCTCTACCAACTGAGCGATTCCTGGCCTATATTCCTAGTAGAAATGCTCCTCTACATTTCAACTCAACATGCGGCCGTCACTAATACGAATTGGCCATTATTCTTGAGTCTTGTCCTCCTATTTCGGGACAATTAAAACAATAATTTTTTGCACAAGCCAAATTCAATAATTATAGCCAATGTATGTTAGACATAGGGACAGACAAATTATCATGACGCATCAAAATGCGCAGAAAAATATCTTCTGTTTTTCCTGTTAATATTTTAAGAGATATTTTTATACGTATAAGGCTTTTCCGATTGTCTCTTAACATTGGATGAAATAAAGGTTTCCGTCAATAATTTTTCAGCTACAACAGAATCCTTTTAATGATCCGATGGCACATGTGCAATTCCCCGTCGAACACGTCAATATTCGGTTCAGATAAAACGGATTGTCTCTAAAATTTATTGCTGACCCCTCCCCCCCCCCCCCCCGCCGCCCACACCCCCAAAAAATACGTTGCGGGCTTATACAGTACAACCCCTCTTTCCCTCCGCCGATTTCAAATTATATCGTGATATCGACACATCGTTCTCGTCAGGCAATAATCCAGGTTTTGCCGGGCTTTGCCAGGCTATCCGCAGTTAACGAGCTTTTTCCTTGTTTCCCCGATCATTCTCTGGATTTTCGATTGAGTCCTTCACTACAAAACCTAAGGTACCATAACATCCATACCAAGTTGAATTCTCCAGAACAAAGCATCTTCCAAACTGCAGAGAACTTGGTATTGTGCACAGCGATAATGGACAAGCTGAGACAAGCTTACCATTGACGCAATGAAACAGGCGAAAGCATAACTCAACCAAGAACAGATACGAGCCGTCTCCAAGGCCGTGCCCAGGTTTCTGTTGGGGGAGGGGGGGAGGGGGTTTCAAATTTCAAAACAATTACGTGTTTTATAAATGAAAGTCCATTCTATCCAGTGTTCAAATTCAAACAAATTTATTTCCATTTTTCAAACAATACAGGTTGGCATAAAATGATAAATTGTATCCCTAAAATATATAATTAAATTTAAATTTGTGTGAAGCCCTTTTATTTAGGGGGGGGGGGGGTCTGGACGCCTGGACCACCCCCTGGGTACGGCCATGGTCCTGTTATTCACAAAGTTCGGATATGAGTGATTGAGTTATATATTCCAATGGTGTTGTTGTTTTTTTAAAGACTTATGGCATACAAACAAGTTAATGAATGTATCCAATTGACCTCTTCAGTCGCCTCTGTAGGTTAGTACCCGTGTTGAGTTACGACACGTCTCCGATCGGATGGCGTGTAGAGTGTGTAGAAACTCGCACAAGTGCAAGCACGATACCACCTGGCTATCAAAGTCGATGTAGAAGAAACTATATATTCAACTAAACTGTTGTACTGAAACTAAATTCGTAAATTTCACAATAGAAGCTTTGTCATAACAGTTCTTTGTTTTCAAATCAGCAGCAGTTTCTATTTCTCAATAAATGTTTACCCAGCTCACTAATAGCATTAGTACAATACATTGATAAAAACAAAAAGTACTTTTTTTTCAAACAGAAACAGAAATGAACACCCCCTCCCCTCTTCTCCCTATTCACTGGCACCGTATGCACGCTATTTCAATTTTGATAATAGGACCATTATCGGGTATAAGTACGGAGCCAGACTATTTTGCAAATAATAGAAATCAGTCGCGCGTAAACTATCTAAATAGAATTTTTTATTTCGTTTAAAACTGCGAGCTGGAAAGGGGGGTGGGCCGCTCTCGTCGGTGAGGGGTGTTGTTTTGTGTTTTATTTATTATTCCCCGGAGCTGGAAACCATTGCACTTGATGCGATATTGGCGCGGGTATATTATTTTTCAAAACGTTTCGCATACGCTGGCATAGGGCCTATACTGTATGTCACTTGAAATGCAATTAAGCACAAATGAGTTAACTGCTCGCGTTCTGAGCATGGTAGATGGGGAAATCTGTGTTGGTTCTTCATTAGCGAAACAATTACGACAGACGTGTATTTTCATAAGAAAACGTGAGCTGCTGAAATGAAAACATACCTACTTCGCTGTTGTATTGAATATTATTTTTAACGCTTTCTGGAAAACAATACGGTACCGAGGTCAGTGACTATGGTGGCAAGATTTTTTGTTTGTATGCTTCTTTTTAAAGGTTAAATCGCGTACAAGCAATTTAATGAATGCATCCGATTAGCCTCTTCAATCGCCTCACTAAGTCACCCAACAGGTACTTGTGTCAAGTTACGACACATCTCCAACCGCAAGATGTGTAGACACTCGTACAAGTACAAGCACGCTACCAACGAGCAACACCATAACCTCTAAACAATACACTAGACACAATTGAATTCTTTAGAAATAAATTTACACTAGATAGGATCACAGTTGCCACAGCCCCCCCCCCCCGTAAAAAATCCTGGCTACGGGCTTGCAAGCGTCCCATCATTCAATTCAATGCTTTGGGATAGGGAAACTCGAGGTAACCAAACCATAAGTATAAGATTACTATGGAACTACTCATATTATTATGTAGTATATCTCGGTATATATATACTATTTAATAAATAATAAATAAAATCATAAATATAAAAAAAAAAAATAATAAATAAAAAAAAAATAATAAATAATGAAAAAAAAAAAATTTAATAAATAAAAAATAAATATAATAAATAACAAATAAATAGGACAGCATTTACGTATTGATGGGTTCACTCTATACCATTGTATTAGGCAATAATACATTATGCAAATCGGTGGTCCCTTTAATAAAGAGACAACCCTTTAGAGGGCATAGGGTTCATTACTAGTTAACGGCTTGCGAAGTTTCGGGCAGAATATATGGCGATTTCGCCGCTGGCAACGCGTCAGATACTGCTGCGGTTAGCACATCTTGTCAGCATGTAGCCTACAGCGTTTTAGCGGCAAAGCAGGACGTGTTTCAAAGAGGTCTTCGCTGACAACTCAGGGTCGCAAACTACCAAATAGATTGCATAAGGCCAGGTACACACGGCCGATTCGAACACCTGTGAATCGCGGAGAAATGTCTCATGAGAACAACCGTTGGTTGTTTGTTTTACAACGACAGCTTTTCTGCAACCCTGTCAGCCGGAAGGGGGAATGAGTCTGTTTATTAACGTGAGGCACCCTAAGGGCGGAATCATTAACCTCAGGGAGAGGGGGAGTTGACAGACGGTGAACCTCCTGATTATAGTGAATCCAAACCACTTGGGGAACATAGTAAAGTCACCCGATTAATTCGGAGGTGACCAGGACTCGACGCGCACTTAGACAGACTGATAATAAACAAAAAATATCAACAACTTAGAGTTTTAGAAAAACTCCCTGTATAACTCGAATTAGTAAAAATAATCGTTAAGAAATTAACTTTGTCTAAGAAACCCACTTGTGTTAGTGAAAACCCTGAGCGCTTTCGGCAAGAACTGCCATATACAGAGGGAAAACCCACGATTTACACTACCTACCACGTTTTACGCGAATTCGAAGATGTATACGCGGTTTTTCATTACTGCGTGAGAAGAAGAAAAACGTAACTCGTCAGGCAACATTGTTAGAATATTTGAAGCCTTCGACATCGTATTTATATGCAAAGTTGAACCCCAACTTAGACGAATTTTATTTGACTTACACGGCAATCGCTCGGACCCACCTACCGCGTAAGTCCGGGGTATTACTGTAAGTATTGAAGTCCTAATGTTGCATGCAGCGTTTTTGCGTCAAGGGACATTTCTTTCAAAAGAAATTTTGAGCTATTTCCTGACTATCTTTTGCAGCACGGCAACAGAGAAAATATTGTCCTTGCATTGAAATTTGAAGTGTTTGAATTGTAAAATCTAACAACAAAGGTACTCGTAGATTTCCTGGTTACATACGAAACTCTGTTAAAGTAAGAAAATGTGAATTTTGACCAAAAAACAACTAAATAAATTACCTTTTACGGGTTAAATTAAGTTTAAGCATATGTAACATGAATAACAAGCATTTATTTAAAATATATTTACAGAAGAACTATAATTCTAATTTTTACACAGGTAGGCTATTTATAGCCTTTCGACAATTACAAATTATTTTTCTTATGAACTAAACGCTGCTCACTCAATCCTTTTGAAAATTAAATTGGCTACATTTTACTGTAGGTACTGCCAAAACGTTTAGCTTTAAAAACGTATGAAATTAGTTTTAAGGATTGAAATAAATAAATAATTAAATAAATAAATAAAACAGGCTTAGTTTCTAATATTGTTCAACTGTCAGTGTACCTACCTATCTTTCCACATTTTCGTGGTTCACCTTTTCGTTTGGTCAGTGGTCACCCTGGTTCGACCTTATATCCGACCTTTTTTAATTTTTATTCGAGTCATACTACAATTGTGTCAGATTTAGGGTCGAACCAAGGGTTACCAAAGTCGACATACTTTCCTTTGTTCTCCTAATAAGTAATCTGACTTTTGACCAATGGCGGAACCACGGGGGGGGGGGGGGTCAGGGGGTAAATGAGAAAATTACCTTTTAAACTTACATACAACTTGTGACCCCCTGACCCTCTAAATTTTCCGCTTGATCCGCTCCTGCTTTTTGACCAACACGTAATGTAAGCCTGTCTAACGTAAAAATTGTAAAATGCAGCTGCTAAGCCAAACATGAATCAACCTCTATCAACATTTTTTCTCTGACATATCATACAAAATAAATTCACTCACTGTATATTATTAGTAATTATACAAGACATCTAATAATTTGAAAAGTCAATATCGCTTTCACTTACGCAAAGTAAAGTTATGGTAATCATGTATTACCCATTGTTTTGCCAATTATTGGTTAAATAAACGTCCAATACTGTAACTAGCTGGCGACTCCCTTGCAATTGGCATGCACTGTAGTCATCAACTAGGGTTTATTAGCAGGACCGTAGAGGGGAAAGACCTGCTGGCTGCGATCAAAATAAAAACGATTGAGTGTGTTTATGTATTTGCTTAAGGGTTACGGCTTATTAATGGGGCAATACCTACCTATACCAATACTAATTGTTGTTTTGCTCGTTTTGTTCTGTTTTTGATTGTGTTTTTATTGAATTAGGGAAACTTTAGGGCAATACTAACAACACTAGTCTTAAGAATCTAGATTATTGTAATACTAACCATTCCTTGCCTTACCTGGGTTAGCCCATAGAAAACTTCCTAGTCTTATGGTTCGCCCAGGTAAAAATAAAGCCGTTATTTATTTATTTCATTATTTACCTATAATAGTAACCACATAATTGTAAGTAATGAATGTAATGTAATGATAATGATAATGGGGGTGCGAGGAATTATACACCACCCCCCTTTATTACCTAACGTTACGCCACTGGCCAGTAGACTCAGTTGTAGGCTTCATGAACAAAACACTATGCCTAACACAAAATAATTAATTAAGGGGCAATAATACCCCATATTATAAATAAATAAATAAATAAGGACTTTATATTGTTTCTATTACTAAGCCAACCTAGCGGAGTTAGGACTATAAAGCCCTCTCTTACACTCAACTAGGAAGGCCCGGGACCGCCTGCTTTACATGCTCTCCGAAGCATGGCCAGAAAATGTAGCCAGTGTGGGGCTCGAACCAACAACCTTTCGGGTGAAAGTCAGAGTCCGTACCACTACGCTACATGTCTTGGCAATAATACCCCATATTATTTAAGGGTTAGTTGGATATCTGTTGTGTTAATAGTCATTAGAGGCGGGGCCCCACAGCATGGTATCAGACACGATATGGTTGCCATTAGTAAGGGAAAAAGTGAAGTACAAGTAGAAGTTTCAAACTGGAATACTCTGGTGAGGACCGCGGTCGAGTGGTTAGAGAGGTTGCATTACAATTGGAAGAACGAGAGTTCAAATCTTTAAGGGGGGTCGGATTTACTCAATGATTCTCCGCCCCCCCCCCCTCCACCATAATAAAACCCTGAGGTGGTTGATAAAATTGCTCAAGACAATTTTACGTCTCTCTGAGTCAAACGTTTCAATAACCAATAATCAGGACTTCTGCAGCCCTATTATGGCGATTTGGGATTAACACAATACCGGGTTTTATTCAATTGTTTTAAACAAATGAGTGCAAAATGCGCGGGAGATTTAAATTGATAAATTAATCCTCGACTATACTTTTGGTGAGTATTCGAATTTTTCTCCCTTAGATGTAGGCACATTAATTAAAATTCTTAATATATTTCAAACTGTAGATTTTTCTTTTTTTAAGGTTATTGGCATACAAACAATTCAATGAATGTATCCGAATAACCTCTTCAGTCGCCTCTGTAGGTAATACCTGAGTAACGAGTTCCGACAGGTCACCGATCGCATGAAGTGTAGAGACTCGCACAAGTACGAACAAGCTACCACTATGCCATCGAAGGCCGCAATGTTTATTAGTATTTCCTTCAATAATTATTAAACAATGCAACCACTCTCTTGTATTCAAATAATTTATCATTTAAATTTTCCGCACATATTTTAACACCGTCACGTGACTACTTCGGTATTAAAAAATAAACCCCGGTCTTACAATAGTCCCATATCACCGTGATCGGGCTGTTGTAGAACAGAAAATATCTTAAATTGACGTGGACGCAAGGGTCTGATTTACGACTTGAGCATCCTTCTAATAAATCTAGGTTCAGGGGTCTATTTTGTGTTCGTACAATAAACAACACCCTGATGTAGTTACGTTGAATGCCAGAGCAACAGAAGACGGATGGAGAGGGCTGAAGAGTAGATTAGGTACGCAACAGGAAGAATTTGGCTGCCCATAGAGGAACGCACTGAAACAGAAAGAAAAATAGAGTCATTTATTAGTTCTATTTAAAAAATAAAAAATAAAATCCAACGCCAGCTTTCAGTATTTCTGCATTAACCAACCCTGTCAGTCTGGCGGGGGGAGTGAGTCTGTTATTAACTTGAGGCACCCTATATGGGCAAACTCCATCACCTCGGGGAGAAGGGGAGTTGACTGACAGGGTGGACCTCCTGATTATGGTTGATTCCGAACCACTTGCGGAACTTAGTAAAGTCACACGATTAATTTTGAGCTGACCAGGACTCGACACGCACTCAGACTGATATAGTCTCAGCACGTTATCATGTCCCACCATGTTCCACTGCCAACACTGTGCACACTACCATGTTGACTGCAGTTTGGCACACGCTCTATTCACATCTGGGTATGGCCGTTGGCTAAAAAAATGGACGCTAAGGATTTCAGATCCTAGTAGTTCAAAAACAGTGGCCAATTGCGGGTTATTGATGGCCAAATAATATAAAGTACCAAGAGTCCGAGCATTGCATGCGCTCGGTTGTTGTAGCTCCCTATAAAGTGTCGATCTGCCCTATATGCACGCTCTCATATTAGATCCAGTAAATACCTATGGGTCTTATATATATTGAGAGGGAATTGGAGAGAATTAAAATAAACTAGACTTACTAAAAAAAAAAAAAAAAAAAAAAAAGACTTTTTGTTGTTTCTATTACTAAGCCAACCTAGCAGAGTTAGGGCTGTAAAGCCCTCTCTTACACTCAACTAGGAAGACCCGGGACCGCCTGCTTTACATGCCCTCCGAAGCATGGTCAGAAAATGTAGCCAGTGTGGGACTCGAACCAACAACCTTTCGGGTGAAAGTCAGAGTCCGCACCACTACGCTAAATGTCTTCGTAACGTGGTCAGGTAGTACATACTGTACATAGGCCTATGTATATATACAAAATTTAGAACGGAGGGTGGTTTTGGCTCAGGGGTAAATGATATGAAAAGTTATTTAGAAATTTTCTGGAAGTTGACCATTGGTCGCTGTCTCAATAGGTAGATGAAATCTCCCTAATAGGAAAGAGGCGGCAATATTTTCTATTAGCCAAAAAAATTTCCATGCAAAAACATCAGGAGTGATCGCGTATAAATCAAATGTTTTTCAGCACTGCAAGGTCCAAAAATTTATGGAAACAGAATTGTTGAGCTACGGCTTCCAGGATTTAACAATTTGGCTAAAAGCTCCAGCGACTAGTTTAAGGGCTTAATTTTTCCATTTACATTAGTTGGAGCTGGGATGCTGGCTGTAATTAGATAATTACAAAGTTCCTTTCCCCGTAATTTTTCCTACTGGACTCCAACTATTTTGCGGAAAAATTTACTTTTCATTGTTTTATTAAGTTCTTGCATTTTCATAACTTTGAAATTTTAACTTGAATTTTAGCTAAGATCTCGCGAGCCACTGGTATTTTTTCCATTGCCGTAAGTCTGGGGGGGGGGGGGGGGGGTCGTCATGTCCCCCGCCTCCAGGATCTTCAAATAAAACAAATAGATTGAAAAAACTTAATTTTTAAGCCTTACTTCAACCAAAAGCACTGAAATAATCAGTACAATCCGCTCTGTAAGACTAACATAAGCTAAACACTGTCCGGTTATTCATTTTTGTACGTTGCCGCATTTTTAGAGTGTCATGTGCGTCATTCAAATATGAAATAGGCGTCTCCTACGAAAAATCTCCGCCGTCAAGACATGTAGAGTAGTGGTACGGACTCTGACTTTCACCCGAAAGGTTGTTGGTTCGAGTCCTACACTTCCTACATTTTCTGGCCATGCTTCGGAGGGCATGTAAAGCAGACGGTCCCGGGCCTTCCTAGTTGAGTGTAAGAGAGGGCTTATAGCCCTAACTCCGCTAGGTTGGTTTTGTAATAGAACAAAAAGTCCTTATTATAATTATTATTCATTTGTTGTAAATGACAGTTAACTAAAAACAAAATCAAAACAAAACCTCAAAATATGCAGCGGCAGTGGTAACGTATTTATCCAATAATCAAGGCCGTAGCCAAGGGGGGTTAATGGGGGTTCAACCCCCCCCCCCCCCCGAAATGAAATGGCTTGATACTAGATACAATCGGATCCCCCCCCCCCCCGAAAAAAAACCCTGGCTACGGCGGCCTTGCCAACAATTGAGCGTCTTCCGAAAATATCTAAACACAATTCTCAACGAGTTAACACCGACAAACCAAGACTCAACAACTTAGTTACTGACCTACCTTAAGGAATGTTAGAATAGGCATTTTTTTTCAAATTTAAGCTGCACATGGGCTGAGCCCTGCAGCATATTACAATTATTGTAACTTCACTTTTAATGGAAATACAAATGTATTGTACTCCATTGTACTTGTATTATACAGAAATGCACTGCTCTCAAGGGCTGAGCCAGGATCACCACTAGTGGCTTGACAAGGTCCCAGCGGGTTAAAGTTAACATATTCCCCCCCCCCCCCCTCTAAGCAGCTAATGTAGTTCACTGGAAATTAAAAACTGTGGCATCCCTCGAGAAGTGGAGTCCGGGGACTCCCCCGGAAGGGGGTGGAATTGAATTTGAAAATTATGGTGCGAAAAATGTTTTTAAGGCATTTCACATGCATATTTTTAGCCCTATTGAGAAACACCTACGCCTCTTTCTGTTTCGACATTGACTGCTTATTCAGGTAGGTAGTTTGCCTAAAACTACAATCATTTAAGCTGTTGATCAAACAAACTCCTCTCACAAAGACAGTTTAATGATTTTCGCTTTTCTTTCAGTTTTGTGCCAACATTGAAACACCGTTGAGCTGGACAAGCGGTAGAACACGCCTCTGAGGAAAATCATACCTCGGGACTGTTTTTTCCTTTCTTGGGCTTACTCAATTTTGGGGGTTTTAATTTTCAATTAAAAAAAACTGCTTAATTTTTTTTTTCTCTCAAAACCTATGACTATGCAATGGTCCCATTCATCAATTCAGTGGAATAGGGAAACTCGAAATTTAAACCTATTCCTAGATTGGTAGAGGTAAATTATTCACCAAGGAACTAATACATTGCCTATCCTAATTGATTAATAGGAAAGCATGAACGGGTTCACTCGTACCGGTTCTTATATGTAAAATTATGTATTCAATGAATTGAATCTCAGACGATTGCATGCCGAACAATATGTACAAAGCAAGCATGACAGGAAGACGACTGGCAGGAAGGATGAGTTGAAAACTGACCTTCGCGAGTTGGAAGCCCGTAGATTGTGAAGCGTTGTACAAAAACTGGCTGTAGAGCCAGAAGAAGAAGAAGAAGAAGAAGACCACCTCAATATATTATATATATTAAAAACCCCTTAAAACTCAATTGCATATACTGGAACGAACAGACCAATACATTGTAACAGGAGTAACAATGAAAGATGGCACGTAATGTATTGTAGCGTGAATTTTCCATAATTTCTCAAAAAATTATTTTTTGCACAGAAGAAAATATTTTTTTGGGAATTCAACCTGTCTGTTTTTGTTACCCTATTGAACACCTAAAACATACCTGAAGGTAGAAATCATCGAAATAAAGGTTCCGCAGAAAAATTATTTTTTAGTCATTTTTCATGAAAATTGAGTAATTTTAATTTTTTTACCCCCAGAAGCAAACTATCAAGGGGCAAGCGACCCCCCGCATTTTGTTAACATTAATAAGAACTACAATATATGTGAATTTAAAAGAAATCGTTGGAGCCGTTATTGAGAAATAATTTTTTAAGACGTTTTTTTTTTTTTTTTGAGAAGAAAAAACCCAAATTAAGCTGGCCCAAAATAAAACCAATGCTCTCGAGGTATGATTTTTGTGAACCTATATGCGAAATTTCATCAAAATCGGTCGAGTAGTTTGCCCGGAAATCGATGAACAGACAGACAGAGCGACAGACAGACAGACATTTCGTAAAAACCACTTTTTTGAGTTCCTGGGGCCTCAAAACGTATAATTCCGTTGAAATCTTGGAATCGAAAATTTGGACCGTCACAAAGCTTTCCTTATACTACGTATAAATTGGAAAGCAAAAACATTCACTCGCATCAGTTCTTATATTTAAAATTATGCATTCAATGAATTGTGAATAGCCTATAAACTTTTAAAGCAATCGAAATAGGTTCTCTGAAATAGACGGAGAAACGTCGCGAAATAATTCAATTGAAGAGTTAATAAGACGTTAAGACAACTCAACGAGCTCCTTGAGGGACCCTTAAGGACATATAAAATGGAAATCGTCCATGAAAAATACATAAGGTTTTAAGAAAAATCAACTCAAAGTCAAGTGCACTATAACGGACGACATGGAGCCATCCATATTTCAGGAGTTTACTTACTCGTTCAGCAGTTCACACGATATTGAGGCGCTATTTTCCATTTTCTATGGGCAATGTTTTCACGAGTCTCAGATTTTCATCTCTTCTCTTCGTTTTAATGGGGGAAAAAGCTAGAAGATGCTTTTACTATTGTCGTTACGGACTTACGGGCTAGAAAGTATTGAATACGTAAAATAGGTGTAGCACCCATGCGCATTTGATTGAGATGGCGGCAAGTGAAGCCTGATGAGTCAGAAGAATTCCAGGACTCGGTAAGCCATGATAGGCAGGGTTTCCACATACGTCAATGGTCAATGAGAAATATTAAATTGACGTTTTAGCAGACAGTAAAGACATAATAAAAATGTCTGCTACCACGTCAATTTCATATTTCTCATTGACCATTGACGTATGTGGAAACCCCGCCATAGCTACTACTATGTACAATTATTGATCCTACCGACAGCGCCAATTGGTAATAAATTGATTGAAACTTTTTCAAGATACTGAAGCTTGAATCACTCGATAACTATTGCTTTCCAATTTATACGTAGTATAAAGAAAGTTTTGTGATTGTAAACATTTTTGACTCCAAGATTTCAACGGATTTGCACGTTTTGAGGTCCCAGGAACCCAAAAAAGTGTTTTTTTTACGAAATGTCTGTGTGTCACTCTGTCTGTCCGTCTCTTCATCGATTTCCAGGCAAACCACTCGGTCGATTTTGATGAAATTTCGCATGTAGGTTCAAAAAAATCATTCCTCGGGACCTTTGTGGGGTTTTATTCCCAAAAAACTCCAAAAAACGTCTAAAAAAATTATTTCCCCAAAACGGCTCCAACGATTTCTTTTAAATTCACATATATTGTAGTTGTTATTAATGTTGATAAAATGCGGGGGGTCGCTTTCCCCTTGATAGTTTGCTTCTGGGGGTAAAAAATAAAAATAACTCAGTTTTCTTGAAAAATGAATAGAGAATAATTTTTCTGCGGAACCTTTCTATCGATGATTTCTAACTTCAGGTATGGTTTAGGTGTTTAATAGAGTAACACAACCAAATAGGTAGCTTCCCAAAAAATTATTTGGTTCAGTGCAAAAAAATTATTTTTTGAAGAAATTATGGAAAATTCACGCACCAATACATTGCGTCCCTGTCATTGTTACTACTGCTACTATGTATTGGTCTGTTCGTTCCAGAATATGCAATTGAGTTTTATGGGGTTTTTAATATAATGAGGTGGACCTCCCCCCGCCCGAGGGATCAAAAATTTTACCATAGGGAAATTATTTACTATGAAATTACACATTGTCTATCTACTAATTTACAAATTGGAAAGCATGTTCGAGTAAACTCGGACCGGTTCTTTAAACTTGAAGTCCGATATGTACCTAGTATGCTTACTACTTTCACGCTTTCCTATTCATATAGTAATGTTCCTAAGGCGGGGTTTCCACATACGTCAATGGTCAATGGTAAATATGGTTTTGACGTGGTAGCCAACATTTTTAGTATGTCTTTAATGTCTGCTAAAACATCAATACCACATTTACCATTGACCATTGACGTATGTGGAAACCCCGCCTTAGAGCGAAAAACCAGTTTAAAAAAATAGTTTTATTTCCCAACTCCTATAACTCGAACCGCTCATCTTATACTGCCTTTCCTTCCTACCCGGAGACCAGGAGATCAGTTGCTGACTGAATATTTAATTAATTATAGCTGGGCCAGGAATTTGTCAGGCAACCCATTCTTTTTATGATTCTTAGCTTACTAAATTGCTTATAAAACAATTTCAAGTCAACTTGTAAGTGATAAAACTGACCGTTAAATAATATAGTAATAAACCGAGAATATGGAGAAAATAATTGAAGCGTTTTTGAAGTTGATAAGTTTTCCAATGCAATTGATAAACTTTCCGTATTTGCTGTTCTCTGATTGGAAACTCTAAAGATAGGATTACACCAAACTGCAACTTACCTGGAATTTCCAGCTGGAATTCTATATGTATTGTAATTGCTAACTGTTACATGAAGTTCTCTCCTCATCTACGTAAGCTCATTGAAAATTGCATTGTAATTGAACTGTCTACTGTAGCAATACTAACTTAATCGATCAATTAATTGAAAGAGCTGATGAAGCATTAGAATCCCGGTTGGTCGATCTATATACCAATTGTTTCATCAACATCAGTGGCACTGCGAAATTATATTATTAAATGAGTATATTCTCTTTTTACGATGGGAGTCTTTTTATCTCTTTGTGCTTTCCTATTTATACGTAGTATATGGAAAGCTTTGTGATGGGCATAATTTTCGATTCTTAGATTTCAACGGATTTACACGTTTTGAGGTACCACGAACCCAAAAAAGTTTTTTTTTCGAAAATACTGTCTGTTCGTTCATCGATTGACGGGCAAAGTACTGGGTAGATTTTGATGAAATTTGGCATGTAGGTTCACAAAATTCATGCCTCTTAAATCATACCATTTTTCATATATATATTTTGAGCTAACTCAAAAAACAAAACAAAATGGATAAAAAGCGTTTTCTCTAAAATGATATCTCTTTACATTCACATAAAAATAAAGTAGTATTTAAGTTATTAATGTTAACAAAACACAATGGGTCACTTGCCCCTTCATAGTTAGCTTCTGGGGGTAAAAAAAAATAAAAAGAACCGGTCCGAGTTTACTCGAACATGCTTTCCAATTTATCAATTAGTAGATAGAGAAAATGAGTACTTTCATGGTAAATAATATTACTATGGTTAAATTTCGGACATCTCGGGGGGGGGGGGGGGGGTTTGTCCAACTGACGTCAGTGCAGGTGAAGTAAATTCTAGATAGGTCAGACATTACATTACATTACCACACAGTGATAATGGCATGGCACGCAATGCATTTGAGTGTGAATTTTCATTTTTCAAAATTTTTTTTGCACAAACCAAAATAGTTTTTTGTGAAAGCAACCTTTCCGGTTTCGTTACCCAATTTAACACCTAAAACATGCCTGAAGGTAGAAATCATCGATAGAAAGGTTTCACAGAAAAATTATTTTTTAGTCATTTTTCATTAAAATTTAGTAATTTTTATTTTTTTACCCCCAGAAGCAAACTATCAAGGGGCAAGCGACCCCCCGCATTTTATCAACATGAATAACGACTAGAACATATGTGAATTTAAAAGAATTCGTTGGAGCCGTTTTTGAGAAATAATGTTTTTAGACGTTTTTTTAGAGTTTTTTGAGAATACAACCCCCCCAAATTGAATTAGCCTAAAATAAATAAAAACGTTCCCCAGGTATGATTTTTGTGAACCTGCATGCCGAATTTCATCAAAATCGACCGAGTAGTTTGCCCGTAAATTGACGCACAGACAGAGTGACAGACAGACAGACAGAGCGACAGACAGACATTTCGTAAAAACCACTTTTTTGGGTTCCTGGGACCTCAAAACGTGTAATTCCGTTGAAATCTCGGAATCGGAAATTTTGACCATCACAAAGCTTTCCTTATATTACGTATAAATTGGAAAGCAATAATGTCTCTGTTTTACAATATGACTTCTTACACAAAACAATACAATGTAATGTTTTTGCAAACAATATGGGACCGAATGTATACGATTGTGCAATTAACTTTATCGAAATAAAAACAATGTTCATAAGGCCATGGAATGAAGAAAAACAAGAAAATATAACCCCCAACTTCCAGTAAAAAAATCGGAACAAGATAAAGCAAGGAAAAAGGAATTTCAGAAAACAAATTGGCGTAATGGAGTCCGTGAGACATTACTGAAATATTTATTTTACAAGATAAAAGAAAACTTGAGCAAAGAGAATCAACGAATCAAAGCTACACTTTCTTATAAAAAAAAGCACCGGAACTGACCTAAAATGGGGGCACTGGATGTTAAGTGATTTAATGCTGTAACTAACTTACATTTTCTTGTAGAAATTCTTATTCAATTAGCCAAGTTTTGTAGTGAAAAGAATAAGTCTACAGAGCGTTCAAAGGGAAAGGAGGTTGATAATACCTTTAAGGGTTTTAATAGAGTATGTCACCAAGTGACGTCGTGTTGGAGTCCTGTTCAGAAATAGGGCTGCTCCCACCACTGTGGGTGAAGCCACTGAAATTGTTGTCTAAAGAAAGCAGCCATTTTTATTTATTCAAATGATTTGGGACTGGTGCCTTCCTGATTCTACTTTCTGTAGCTTTA
Organism: Psococerastis gibbosa; assembly: GCA_963971405.1. NCBI lineage: Eukaryota > Metazoa > Arthropoda > Insecta > Psocodea > Psocidae > Psococerastis > Psococerastis gibbosa. Next base: position 22,981,718 of record OZ020491.1, read on the forward strand.
CTTGTTTTCAAAGTAGCTGAGCTTCTGAGTCATACCAGAGGCGAAAACGGGAATATCCCTAATTTGTACCTCCTCGTGGTGAAGATGGAAGGGCATAATGGAGACTGAACAGACAGGGGACGGGATACCCGAAAACCCCAGTCTTTTCTGTGCTGGGCAATGTTTTGTCTTACCGTTGGGAAACTGGCCCCGAAGACAACTCAATGAAGAAAGAGTCAATGGCATATGGATGCAGGGAACGGGAAACCCCAATTCCCGGGTATAGCCATTATGACTAAAATTGCCATGATGATCACCAGTCTTCGATAGAAGATGCATTAGACGAAGAAGTAGCTTTATACAATAGTGAGAGCTATTGCAGTTCTATTACAGAATGGGAAAAATTGTTCCATGAACCTACAAGCTGAATTTGATCAAAATTTACCGAGTTTGTGAACAAATCGACGCAGATACAGAACGATAAACAGATCGAAGGAAAATTTTTTCGTAAAAACCAGTTTGGAACGCTCCTAAAACCTCACAACGTTTAATTCGTTTTGAAATATCAATGTTGAAAATTTCAACTATCACAGCTAGTAGTAGTAGTAGTGTTCGTCGGGTTAGTAACGACTTTGGCCTCATATTTGGGCCCATAGAGCGACCCCGACTTGACTGTCCTACGCCAGCCCATAGGACAGTGGACCTCCTGATTATAGTGGATTCCGAACCACTTGGGAAACACAGTGAAGTCACACGATTAGTTCGGAGGTGACCAGGACAAGTCCTTCCTACCATGTTTCCCTACCGGCACTGTGCACAAGACCAAGTTATCTGCAGCTTTGAACCTGCCTTGGTCCGCTGGATTCAACTTGGTATGGCGGCCTTCAACTATCACAAGTGCTATACGGTATACTAATATGTAAGTAGGAAAGCAAAACGCTAAGCAGTAAATTAAAAAAAAAAAATCAGATAAAATAGAAGTAAACCTCTACAAAATATCGGCAAAACTAGCTGTCTACAGGGGGGGAAATATTATAGCCAATATAAAATATAACAAACATGTACTTGGGAACATGTGGGACAAGGAGAACAACAGAATTTAGCGCCTGTCGAGGCACGTCAGTCCCCCCCCCCCCCCGTTTCCCCTCTTTTTGACCTTCCCGCTACGGGATAGCACCTCGTATCATGTTCAAATAGCCCGTGGACTGGTCCAGAATACTAATAACTGAACACAGAATTCTGTACGTAGCTTCCGGCGGCTGCTGGCTTTATGTTTTCACTCAGGGAAATGTGTATTGCAAAATGGGACGAGATAGTTTTATGTATCCTACGTTTTAGTAACGTTTCAGTAAGTAACTATGAGCCATTCTCAGGACTAAGCCTGATGATGGCAGTAGCACCCACTTCCGAAACGTTGCCCCTTCCAGCAGTGGAAGCTAAAAGCTACAGTCATGGTCCTGAATACTGATTCTATAAGACAGCCCACAATAAATAAATAAATAAATAAGGACTTCTTTTGTTCTATTACTAAGCCAACCAAGCGGAGTTAGGGCTATAAAGCCCTCTCTTACACTCAACTAGAAAGGCCTGGGACCGCCTGCTTTACATGTCCTCCGAAGCATGGCCAGAAAATGTAGGTAATGTGTGACTCAAACCAACAACCTTTCGGGTGAAAGTCAGAGTTCGTACCACTAATCTACATGTCCTGACACAATGGCATTAGACACGATATGGTAGCCATTAGTTAGGGAAAAAGTGACGTTCAAGTAGAAGTTTCAAACTAGTATACTCTGGCGAGGGCCGTGGTCGAGTGGTTGTGAGAGCTTGCATTTCAGTTGGGAGAACGAACCTCGAGGGGATCGGATTTACTTACAAGAGCAATAAATCAATCGTTCAGATACCATCAGCCCTTCTCAGGACTAGGTCCAACAAGAAGGAAATCTAATTTAGGGCGGTGTCAGGAAAATGGGATTTGAGCGAGAGAAAGTGCTGAATAATTTAAAGGAGTGGAAATGGCTCATATAGCACACTGGGGCCAAAAATTGATGTAATATGATATTGATTATGTCAAAGGTGGATCCAGCGGAAAAATTAGGGGGGAAGGGTCACAAGTTGTTTGAAAGTTTAATAGTTTTTGTTTGTTGAAAAGTGGAGTTTTATTCAATTTTTTTTTAACTAGGTATCTTATGAATTTACTGATCTAGAGGGGTCATGGGCCACTATAAGTCCTTAAAGGGTCCTTAAAGTCCTTAAATAATAATTATACATAGGCGACTTAATAGGTTATTCCGTTGCGTTCATTCAATTGCTTGTAAGCAATTGATCTTTTCGATAAAAAAAAAAGTAAGCTGCGAGACCGTCCAAAACGATGTAACAACATTTTATAGTGAATATTGTATACATATACCGAACTATAAGATTTCGAAAGAAAATACAGTCAAGCATTCACCGGAGATAATAAGGTTAAAATATCCAATATAAATTGGGGGAAAACAGAAATGAAAGACCTAACTCAAGAATTCTTGATGCTGCCCACGTTCCCCGAGCTAACAAAATTAAGTGATGATAGCAGTAAAAATTTTGAGGAAAAGGATGAAAATACGATGGGGTAAACCCTTGAAAATGAAGAGGAGAGGAGGAAAAATAAGGGGGGGGGAAATAGGGGGGGGGGCTGACCTGGTACTCAATGAAATCACCCATCCCATTTCGTCTTTTATAAACTTTTTTAATTTTGCAAAAACTAATAGGAATTTCCATTTTTTTACCCTCTTTCTTCACGCGTGTGATAACTTGCAAAACCGTCCATAAATTTGCGAAAAAAAAGTTTTTGTTTGCGAGATTTTGTAAAAGTGGGGAGGGGGACGTGTTTAATGTTGATGTCGGTTTGATTAGTTAGAGGGGCAAGAGTGGGAAAGTGGGGGGGGGGGAAGTTTTGAGTGGCGGGAGTTATTACTTGGAGTTTTAATGATTTTGTTGACTTTGCTAATTAGAAGTGTATGTGTGGATTTGCAGATGACTAGTGTGAATTGGTGGTTGTCGGTGAAGTTCCGTTGTTGAAGTGGGTATAACTTAAATGAAGTTGACTTGTAAGAGATTGCCAATTTCTGTTGAAAGTGGTTACGTTAAGCAAGCTTTATTCGGTTTGATGAGACTTAGCGGTAGTAAAGACCCGAACCGTCTTACATCTACGGTACCACAAAATATAAACCCCGCATTAGGTGGCAGCCCATACCATGACTGTGGCGGTCTACGATAGCTCATGAATAAATAAATACCTAACTCACTACAGGGGCGTATCCTAATAAACTAATTACTAAAGGAATAAATAAATATTGACTTTTTGTTCTATTACTAAGCCAACCTAGCGGAGTTAGGACTATAAAGCCCTCTCTTACACTCAACTAGGAAGGCCCGGCATCGCTTGTTTTACATGCCCTCCGAAGCATGAAAATGTAGCAAGTGTGGGACTCGAACCAATAACCTTTCGGGTGAAAGTCGGAGTCTGTACCACTATTCTACGTGTCATTCTATTCCAATTACATTCCTGAAGGGTTAGGTATGAGGAGTGGATTGTATATGGTATGAAAATATGAATATGAATAAGCCTAGCGTACTCTGCTTATTCGATGGAGGTATAGTACGGTATAGGTACACCTGCTAATTATAATATGTACGGTTCTGAGTGGTCCTGTAAGCAGTGGCGACTCCCCCCGGGAGAGAAATTTGCGTACACTATATAAAATAGGACGTTCTTAACAAAAACCTTAGTATGGTAACATAAGTATGTCTTCCATGTTTAAATTATAAATTTTACTGTTGTAAAAATCGTAAAACCCCACTATTTTGCCCTTATATTTTCAAATTTTTCCTTCGGGGGTCTCCCCGGGCCCCTTTGTTTCAAGCAATATGACTAAGCAATTAATCATTAAGCTTTAAAAAATCAATACTTTACTGCTGTTAAAATGCGTAAAACCCCATATCTTGCCCTTATATTATCAAATTTTCCTCCGGGGGAAACCCCCGGGCCCCTCTGTTTCCAGCAATATGGATAAACATTATTACTGCTGTTAAAATGCGTAAAACCCCACTATCTTGCCATTAAATTTTCTAATTTTTCCCCCGGGGGAGACCCCGGACCCCCCCCCCTTTGTACCTATCTGCAACAGGCGCATGGGCTTTTCAAGTAACGCACTGTAAATTAATGTACCTTGTTTCGCTGACAAACACACCAATTGCACCATCGCTAAAAATTAATTTGGCTTGGTAGACTACACCCACTTTTCCCGGAATGGCCCCCTCCGAAAATCTGTCCTGGACCCGCCCTGTAAGGTGTCTATGTGACTTTTACTCATTGAAAAGGAGGAAAATATGTTTTCCAAACTTGAACTGTACAAAGTTTCAGGATGGGCAAAATAAATAAAAAGTCCCAATGTATGATTTCTGTGAATCCACATGCCGAATGTCATCAAAATCCACAGGGTAGTTTGCCCACAAATCGACGAACAGACAGACAGACCGATAGACAGACATTTCGTATAAGCCACCTTTTTGGGTTCCTGGGACCTCAAAACCTCTAAATCCTCTGAAATTCCGAAATCTAAAACATTGACTATCACAAAGCTTTCCTTATACTAAGTAGCCTATAAATAGGAAATCAATGAAGGTGTCTTCACGATGTTTACATTTCTGAATTTTAAATTTAAAACATTTAGCATGCTGCAGCCTGATCGGGGCGTTTATAATGCCGGTATTTATTTAATCCACTGGTAAACAAGATAATTTTATAATGGAAAGTGCTATTCAAAATTTGTTTGTTTACAGTTATAATCCTAGGGTATTTACTTAATCCCGGTATTATAAACTCCTCGATCAAACTGCTGAAATGCAAGGTAAATATACCCCTAATAGCTGTTAGTTACAGTAACAGTGACACAAGACACTCATTATATCAATATATAAATAAATAAATAAATATATATATATATATATATATATATATGTTTCGGTCAAATTATACAATACAAGTAATTGACAAGAAAGTATAAAGTAAAATCGTCAATATATATAGTATGTACAAATATATATGTATAATAATATAATATTTTTTTGACGGACTTGTCAGTTGTCATACAATTTTAGGTTAGGTACGTTAGACAAAAAGTCATCAAGAGCGAAGAAAGCCACGATGTTTTTCTTATTCAAATGCAAAGCGGCTTCCTTCATTCTACTATCCGTACAGTTGCCAACGGCGTTGAGAGTCACCCTTACACTAAGTTTGTAATTTTAGGATTTACTCCTCTGGCAACTTAAAACATCAATCCTTTAGGCTATTGACAAATACAGCAAGCTGCTAAATGCATCCAAGTAAAATAATTTAGCTCCTGCATTAGCTTTATGTACAGTAATAACAGAGCTAATTCACCATAGAATAATAATGTATGTATGTATGTCACAGATGACGCATGCTTCTGTGCTCGGGGAATCCAGTTGAATTCTCTTAATATACAGCACGCTACAGTTTGCTTAGCAAATTCGCTCTCAATTTTGTCGCATAAAACAACAACATTTGAATTATTAATAAGAGAGAGTCGAAAAGCCCATGGATACTAAATGCATAGACCACTTTCTGACGCGTTCGGCTCTATCCAACGAAATGTAATACTTAGAATTGGCGCACCAATTAATTATACCAGAGCGCTTTTACTTTACAGAATTTAGATGATGATAACTTAAATAAATAAAGAACCGGTCCGAGTTTACTCGAACATGCTTTCCAATTTATCAACATTTCTTCTTTTTCAGCCAACGCCCGTCCTTGGCTGGTAGGCCATTTGACGCACATTAGTAGATACAGAATATGAGTAATTTCATGGTAAATAATTTAATAGATAAGTTTTAGAAAGGTTTCACAGAAAAATTATTTTTTAGTCATTTTTCATTAAAATTTACATATTTTTATTTTTTTACCCCCCGAAGCAAACTATCAAGGGGCAAACGACCCCCTGCATTTTATCAACATTAATAACAACTACAATATATGCGAATTTAAAAGAAATCGTTGGAGCCGTTTTTGGGAAATAATTTTTTTAGACGTTTTTTTGGAGTTTTTTGAGAATAAAACCCCCCCAAATTGAGTCAGCCCCAAATAAAAAAATTGTCCCGAGGTATGATTTTTGTGAACCTACATGCCGAATTTCATCAAAATCGACCGATTAGTTTGCCTGGAAATCAACGAACAGACAGACAGACAGACAGACATTTCGTAAAAACCACTTTTTTTGGTTCCTGGGACCTTAAAACGTGTAAATCCATTGAAATCTCGGAACCGAAAATTTCGACCGTCACAAAGCTTTCCTTATACTACGTATAAATTGGAAAGCAATAAATATATATATATATAATTATGTGCTAAAACCAGCACATGACAGCAGTGGCACAGCATACATGTCAGCAGCCGTGACTAAAGGCACAACACTAAGTAAGCAGCCGTGACCAGTAGGTGCAGCCAGCTCCGGCATGAAAAAGTCAGTCGTTGTCGCACTTCGTAGCTATTATCAAGTATGTTTTAGTGTTAGGAATTATATGGGCGTTTTTTAAAAAGAGATTTTTCGTTTTTGGAAATTTAACTGGCGCTGTGGACAGGATTGTCGCGATCACGGTCTACTTTCCGGACTTTCCCTAAACGTGAATTTTAGTGTAAAAACTTAAGGGTAGTTAAATTAGGAGACGGGTTCGGACTTAGGACTGTGAGTGGTTTTTAAACCTTAACGTGGCATTACTTTATATTTGTGCATACCCCTTGTGTTCCATTGGCGGATACTGGTTCCGGCGAACAAAGGAGAGATAAGGAGATACGGCGACAGCGAACTCGAAATATAAGGAACACCTACGGACCCTTCAGAAGATGGTTTTGCTCATCCCTCTGTAAGTCCTTTGTTCCTATATATTGTAATATTTTAGTAAGGATTATAATTGTTTGTTGAATAAACAATCTGTATGTCCAGTTCTGATACTGATTCAGAAATAGAATTAGAAATTGTTGGTGACCAAAGTGAACTAGAAAATTTAGCCAAAGCTTTACCTAAGCGAATAATTTTAGCGCAACCTATGTTAAATTTAAATCAATCACCGAAAATGACTAACCAAAACCCCGCAAACCCTGATAAGGGCGAAGTTCAAATGCTAATGAATGCTATACCTGAATACTTTCCCGAGGCAAACTTATCAATTTTTATAAATGAAGTGGATAAGCTGGTAAAACATCTAGATGGCAGATTAACACCCGACCTATCATACATTTTAAGTTTTTCCATTCGTTCAAAAATTAAAGGAGAGGCTAGGGACTACATAGCTTATTATGGTGCCACAGACTGGGACGATATTCGAAAGGCATTACTACAAAAATATGGGGACCAACGTAGTGAGGAAATTCTGGTTTCTAACCTTACCCATTGCGTCCAGAAAAGATCAGAAAATTTTATGGACTATTACGCTAGACTTTTAAAAATCTACAACGACATCATGCAAAATATTTCACTAAACATAAGTGACGCTAATCTATTGGCATTCAGGAAAGTGGAATATGCGAAGTTAGCCCTTAGGACCTTTCAAATAGGCATAATCGAACCCTATAGAACATTCCTGAGTCATTTTCAGCTCAATACTATAGAGGAATGCATTGCAAAATGCAACCACCTCGATAATAGACAGCATGAGTACGATTATTGCGAGTTTTTGAGAAAAACTCAAGAACAGGGTTTTTTCAAAAACCCAACGACTTCATCCCCACTTCAAGCACCTCCAAAGGTGATTCAAACCATGCCTCCAGCCCAAAAGTTTCAATATCAGAGTCAACCTGCTTTTGCCTCAAAACCTCAATTTTCCCAACCTATATTCCGGCCACAATTCCAGCAACAGTTCAGGCCTAATCCTTTCAACCTGCCACCCCAGAGGCCAACACAACCGGCATTTCAAAATCAGTCACCATTTAGGTCGTTTCAACCTCAACCACCAAGATTCCAACCCTACCAACAAAAACCATTTTTTGGATCAGGGAAACCAAACAACCCCCCAAACGCATTACCACCTCCTACACCGATGTCAGTACAATCAAGGGTTCGCTCTAACCAAGTAAAGCAAAGGCCATGGTTCAATAATCCCAGGCCCTTGTTCAACCTGCAGTCAGAAGAAAATCAACCAGAAGCCCAGGACTATTACTGTGACGCTGGTTACTATCCTGAATGTGACGAGTCTTACTACGAGACCCAAAACACACAGTACCAAGATGAGACGTATGAAACCGAACAAACAGAAGATGAACACGGAAATTTTCCTGTAGCAGCCTCAACAGAGGAGAAAACGTAATAATAGACCTGAATTCAATTCGTAGCAAACCTAAATTACCCTTCTTTTATTTACCAAGTCTGGACATGAAAATCTTGATTGATTCAGGAGCTTCAAATTCCATTATCAACCCCTATCCAGCTTATAAAAATTTTGAAGAATACATTTTTAAAGAACCGTTTTCAGTTAAAGGACTCCATACAAAAATATCTGCCGAAGATAATATATTTTTTCCGGTCCTCTATGAATTAGGGGTAGATGACCCACTTCGTATGCATATCGTAGACTGGCACGAAAAATTTGATGCACTACTAGGTAGTGAGGATTTGAAAAAGTTAAATGCAAAAATTGATTACAAGACTAATTCACTTGAAATTGGGGACATAAAGATCCCTTTTCAGTTTGAATATCCCTCTAAGACTATACATCCAATGGTAATGAAAGCTACGAAAATTCTCGCACTTCCAGTCACAATAGAAAATGGGGACGTAATTCTCCCCGAAATAAAACTTAGTTCCGATGTTATAATACCAGAATCTATTCAGACAGCTCGGGACGGCCTCTGTTATGTTCCCATTGGCGACGAAACCATAGATGTAAACTTCAACGAAAGAATTGAAGTCACTACTCTAGCTGAAGCAGATATTACTACTCCACCAAAAGAAACTTCAAGAATCAACATTACTAAACTTTTAAGAATCAACCACCTGAATGAGGAGGAAAAGAAGGAGATTATTAGTCTATGTAAAAGCTTTCATGACATATTTTACAACGAAGAAAGTGACCTCACTTTTAGCAATGCCGTTAAGCATTACATCAGGACAACTGACGAGGAACCCACCTATGTGAAATCGTACAGGCATCCCCATTCTATGAAGGACGAAATACAGAAACAAATCCAAAAACTCTTAGACCATAAGCTTGTTCAGCCATCCGTTTCACCGTATAGCGCCCCCGTGTGGATTGTGCCCAAGAAACTGGATGCATCTGGTCAGCGAAAATGGAGAATGGTCATAGATTACAGGAAACTGAATGAAAAGACAGTGGAAGATAAATACCCTTTGCCACGGATAGATGAAATTCTAGATAATCTGGGTAAGTGTACATACTACAGTACTCTAGATCTTGCTCAAGGTTTCCATCAAATCGAGATGCACCCCGACTCCATCGAGAAGACAGCGTTTAGTGTCAACAATGGCCATTATGAATACCTACGGATGCCTTTTGGCCTGAAAAATGCGCCATCAACATTTCAAAGATGCATGGACAATATATTCCGCGAATATCTACACAAATTTTGTTTTATTTACATGGATGACGTTGTTTGCTTTTCAAAATCTCTGGATGAACACTTACAGCATCTGAAAGCCATCTTTACAAAACTAAGAGAATATAATCTTAAGGTTCAGTTAGACAAATCTGAATTTCTCAAGAAAGACGTTGAATTTCTGGGTCATGTCATAGGTTCTGATGGAGTTAAACCTAATCCCTCAAAAATATCCGCGGTAGAAAAATACCCAATACCGACAACCCCGAAAGAAATAAAACAGTTCCTTGGATTAATAGGCTATTATAGAAGATTTATTCCAAACTTTGCAAAAGTGGTATACCCAATGTCAAAATGCCTTAAGAAGGGATCAAAAATCGATCTTAACGATGAAGACTATAAAGCTGCTTTCCAGCATTGCAAGGAACTTCTAACCAACGCTCCGATTCTTGCTTATCCTGATTTCTCGCAACAATTTAAGTTAACCACGGATGCATCTAATGTGTCTTGTGCTGGGGTCCTCTCCCAATCAAACAGACCAATTGCCTACTATTCGAGAACCTTAAATTCTGCGGAGAAAAATTATTCGACCATAGAAAAGGAACTTCTTGCAATTCGAGAATGCTGCCGTCACTTCAGACCCTATCTTTATGGGAGAAAATTCATAATTGAGAGCGACCACAATCCTTTGGTTTGGCTGTATAAAATCAAAGAACCAAATTCTAGGCTGGTCCGATGGAAATTAAAATTAGAAGAATTCGATTTTGACATAGTCTACAAAAAAGGAAAAGAAAATTACGTGGCTGATGCACTGTCACGAGTTGAAATAAATATTCATGAAAATGACGACCTCGATTCCATGGCAGCCAATATTGATGATCTGCCCAACTTAACTGAAGAAGATCTAGTCGAGCTCTCGGAATCAACGGATAATATGCCCCTATTCAATAGGATGCTAGATAACCTAGATAAAAACCTAAAAAATAATCAAAAAATTCCATCTCCTAGTTACCCTCAAATCACGCAAGACAACATGAACAGCCCTCAAGTGTCAGATGTTCCAGGAAACCACCATGTAACAACAAATACACCCCAAGAGCCCAATAGTGATGATGACTCTAATGCTACTGTACACTCAAACAATGGTGATGACAGTAAGTGGCTACCTTTTACAGAAAGGTCTGTTAATGTATTTCAAAACCGAATTATACTACATGTTGGCGAAGTAAATAAACAGCGAATAAGCCGCCCGTTTGGTAAATCAACCCATACGGCCACAGTAACCCTTCGAAACATGGATGATGATTTGAGGAAGCTGATACGTGATATTTTTAAACCAGATCAATCCTATGGCGTGTATTTTGCTGATCAAAGAATTAGACAACCTTTCATCGACCTAGTCAAGACTGTTTTCAATTACTCAGCAAAAATAGTTATAAGTAACATTTACTGCAAAGATATAACCGATGAAGAAATGCAAAAAGATATTGTTTATGAATACCATGAAGCAAACCATAATGGAATAAATGAAACAATCAACCACCTCAAAGATAAATATTACTGGCCAAAATTAAAGGACACCGCCACAAAAATAATTAACACGTGTGATCTATGCTTAAAATCAAAATATGAACGTCACCCATATCAACTTAAATTATCTGGACCACTCCTTGCAAAACGTCCTTTTGATGTTGTGCACATGGATACATTCTCATTCCAAGGCTCTAAGTTTTTAACTCTGATTGACCTCTTTTCTAAATATGCCCAAGCTTATTTAATTAAAGATGGAACCAGCTTAACTGTACTTAATAAGTTACGACACTTTTTCGCCCATCACAATGTGCCCCAAAAAATCGTATGCGACGAGGGCCGCGAATTTAAAAATAGGACAGTGATAGAATTTTGTAAAATGCATAAAGTTGACCTGCATTACACCACTGTTAACAATCCAAGCTCGAACTCCCCAATAGAACGCTTCCACTCAACAATACTTGAAAAACTCAGAATTATGAGAATAAAGAATCCACGAGAACTACCTTCAGGCCTCATGACCTCAGCAGTTCTTATTTATAATCAGTCCATCCACTCCACCACAAGATTTTCCCCATTTCATTTACTTTATGGCCCTTATGATAGAATAATTGATTTTGACACAGACATGACCATATTAGAGCAATATAATGAAAAACGAAAGCAAGAAATACTTCCGTTTTATGATCATGTTTATGCAAAAGCATTGGAAAAGTCACAAAGAATTCTCGATAAGCGCAATGAAACTAGACAAGATGCTCCTAACCTCGAAGAAGCCGAAGTCTACGTAGAAAGAAATAGGCCTCGAAAAGCCGATCCTCCATTTGAAAAAGTTAAGGTGACCAATCAAAAAGAAAACATTATAAAAGGGGTCACCCAAAAGAATAATCCAACCTCTGCTCACATTAAAACAGTTAAACCTTTAAGGAAAAATCCGTCTGCATTACAGGGTACTCATGTTGGCGATAACTCACCAAAGCCTAGCACTTCAAGTAACCCAAATTGACAGCCCCGGATATTTCAATGAACCAAGAGGAACATCCAAAATCCTTGATCACTATCATAATTTCTTGTTTCACACCAACCTAACTCAATTGCAGAAAAGCTTGAGAAATCTTCGAATTAACTCCCTTTCCCTTTCTCGGCTTAACTCTTCCCTTTCACCCAATCATAAGTTACGGGATCAATTATCTGGGAATATTAATAGAGCTAGCGAAATATTAAATAAGTTTAGTCATAATCGTAGGCCTCGAGGGTTAGTCAATGCCTTAGGCTCAGCAATTAAGTTTATAACAGGGAACTTAGATAATGGGGATTTAGTTTTAATAAATGAAAATATTGAAAAACTTGATAGGGGTCGTAGAATAGAAATTGAGAAAATTGAAAAATTAACTTCCCTTGCCAATCACATCAGTAGAAGATTTCTAGATCAAACTGACCTTCTTAATAAAAACATGAATGAGCTTAAAAACGCGATATTAAAATTTAAAGACACTGAAGAAGCCAACTTAGCATTACAAGATGAAATCTATCAGTCAGAGAATCTCTTAGACATGCTTACGATGCTCGAAAGAACTATCAGCTTATCTCTTCAGGGAATACCTAACTTAGAATTAATTTCCACTGATGAATTGTATGAAATCCATAGATATTTAGCGAAAATTTATAGCCTAGAACAGTTGCTCCCTTTTGACAGTCTCCACCAATATAAAATTCTAGAAGCTACAAAGCTCTCTGTTGTTGCAACAAAACAAACAATTGTTTTCCTGCTAAAAGTTCCTATCCTAAAACCATTTTTAGCGAACTATTCTCGAATCTACCCTTTCCCTAATACCCAAGATATTCTTATAATTCCCCCAAAATCCTTTATCCTCACCATTGAAGAGGCTGAGTTCTGGACCAACGAAGACTGCAAATTCATCAATGGAGTCTCACTCTGTTTAGAAACTCTCCTACAAGACCGCTGTTCTCTCCAGAATCCTGGAACCTGCGATAATGCGAAAGCTACAAACAATTTCTACATAGTTCAAGTGCTCCAAAACAAAGAACTCTTAGTTAATTTCAAACGTTCCCAAGATGTAATAGAAGATTGCTCTGGACTTATCACCCGCCAGCAGATCAAAGGACCAAATCTTATCCATTCATCCTGCCGAATTATGATTGGCACATCTAATTACATCAACACGATGCCAACGTTCCAGATCCCTGTTCCAGACATAAAAATAACCCATCTCCAAAGTAACCGAACCATTGATTTGAAGATTTATCATTTACAATCACCCCATGATCTTCAACAAGAAGCTGAAGAGATAGCACGAGAACCCATCTATTTCCAACCTGTCACCCATTTCATGCACTATTCAATCACCAGCATCTTAACCCTGTGTCTCATAGCTGCCATCATTTCAATAGTGATATTCAGAAGAAGAATCCACGAACTTCTCTTCACCCCTAGAACAATCATCAGGATCAAGAAAGAAGCTGCATTGAACGAGGGCGCTCAAGACTAAAGGAGGGAGGAATTATGTGCTAAAACCAGCACATGACAGCAGTGGCACAGCATACATGTCAGCAGCCGTGACTAAAGGCACAACACTAAGTAAGCAGCCGTGACCAGTAGGTGCAGCCAGCTCCGGCATGAAAAAGTCAGTCGTTGTCGCACTTCGTAGCTATTATCAAGTATGTTTTAGTGTTAGGAATTATATGGGCGTTTTTTAAAAAGAGATTTTTCGTTTTTGGAAATTTAACTATATATATCTGTTAAATTATAAAATCGAGTAATCAACAAGTAATTGACAAGAAAGTATAAAGTAAAATCGTCAAACACAAGCGTTGATAAATGTTTATAGTAAGTAAATTATTTATTGAATTTTAACAGATTACATTACTTATCAACACCAACACGAAGTTCTCTAATATGTTTCGAAGGGGAGTACCGTCTTTGCATTTTATTTTGGAGTTTTAGGTCTGTTTGCCAATAAATGATTAATATTTTTATTTTATCTTTATTTTCTTTAACGCAATATTGGATTAGTACAATAGATTCGGTAACATTTTAGTGACGCACAAGTCCCTGTATCTATTTAGGAACATGTTAGTGGTCTAGATGATTAAAGTCTGTGATTTACACCATAATTAATATTGGATTCCATGGTACCATTAAAATCAAAATAATAGATGGTTGTTTTCTTTTTGATCTGCAATTTCGAGAGGAGTACAATAGATCCGGTTAAATTATGGCGATGCACTGGCTTGCAATGCTTATTATCTTCAGCTTAATTTGGATTGCAGATTCGAGTAAGCCTAGCTGCAATATTATTAAATAGACAATGGGATTGCCATCTCATATTTGATTCGATTTTACGTACTGTGCATATGTCAACATCGTATATTAAATTTTAAAATCTATCGTATTAACCCTCTTGATCAGAAGGCGTGCTGTGGTAATTAATATATACAATTACGCGTTATTGCTTCGTAATTTTAGTGTTCACGCCACAAGCGCAATACTATCTTACAAGAAATTGTTTCAAATTGAATTTTTTCTATTACGTATAAAGCTTTCAGAAAAATGTCTTTCCTTAATTTTATTTACTGTTAATGATCGCAAAGAAAGATAATAAGAAGGACATATCTATTTTGCCCAGTGACGTGATTTTTGCTTTCCAATTTATGCGTAGTAGCCTATAAGGAAAGCTTTGTGATGGTCCAAATTTTCGATTCCGAGATTTCTACGGATTTACACGTTTTGAGGTCCCAGGAACCCAAAAAAGTGATTTTTACGAAATGTCTGTGTGTCACTCTGTCTGTCTGTCTCTCGCTCTGTTTGTCTGTCGCTCTGTCTGTGCGTCGATTTACGGGCAAACTACTCGGTCGATTTTGATGAAATTCGGCATGCAGGTTCACAAAAATCATACCTCGGGAACGTTTTATTTTTATTTTAGGCTAATTCAATTTGGGGGGGGGGGTTGTATCCTCAAAAAACTCTAAAAAAACGTCTAAAAACATTATTTCTCAAAAACGGCTCCAACTATTTCTTTTAAATTCACATATGTTGTAGTCGTTATTCATGTTGATAAAATACGAGGGGTCGCTGGCCCCTTGATAGTTTGCTTCTGGGGGTAAAAAAATAAAAATAACTAAATTTTTATGAAAAATGGCTAAAAAATAATATTTCTGTGAAACCTTTCTATCGATGCTTTCTACCTTCAGGCATGTTTTAGGTGTTAAATTGAGTAACAAGACCGGACAGGTTGCTTTCCCAAAAAACTATTTGGTTTTGTGCAAAAAAAATGTTTTTGAAAAAAATGATAGAAAATTCACGGTCAAATGCATTGCGTGCCCTGCCATTATTGCTGTGTAGTAACGTGTTGGTCTGACCTATCTAGAATTTACCTCACCTCCAGTGACGTCAGGTGGACAACCGCCCCCCCCCCCCCCCGAGATATTGGAAATCTTACCATAGGGAAATTATTTACCATTAAATTACTCATTTTCTCTATCTACTGATGTTGATAAATTGGAAAAGCATGTTCGAGTTCGGACCGGTTCTTATTAATAAATTGTTGTTGTTTTTTTAATTGTTTGGTGTATTGTTGCATTGTCTTGTATTGCAAATATTCATTCATTCATTCAAATGTTACCCCTATGCGGAGGCAGCGTATATGGAACAACCCAACGGAGAAGACATGGTCCGGTTTATAAAAGCGCAACGCGTAAGATATAGCTGGGAGCCGTTGTAAAAAGGTCAACGACCGCATGCCGAAAAAAAGATGTACTAAGACGATTGGCGGGACGTCCTCGAAAACGCTGGAAGGATGAGTTGGAAACTGACCTTCGGGAGTTGGGAGTCCGTAAATGGTGTACAAAACCGAGATCACTGGAGGAGTGTTTGTCGAGTAGGACAAAGCCCATCAAGGGCTGTAGAGCCAGAAGAAGATATAAAGCTATCAGAAAAATATGTCTTTCTTTAATTTTTCATACACTATAAGGCAATTTCTGGTCCTTCCTTGACTAATCCTTTTACTCTTTTTTACATTTAGTCAACAAGAAAGACCCGGGACGTCCGCTATGCATGGCCAGTACGATGCTGCAACCTTTCAAACCTTTCTTGTAACAGTCAGCATCTGTCTCCGTACCCCTACTTAACATGTCCTAACTTCATTCTGACTGACTTACAATAGTCTGAACCACTCTAAAAGTCCGTAATTACGGTAATTTCACTTCTTTACTGAAACAAGCGCAGCTACGGGAAAAGTGAAATGTCAAAGGCTCCGCAAGTCACATATATGTACTTTGGGGACCAAGTAATGTGTGCAGGGATAGGGGGGGGGGCTGGTAAAGGAACCACCCCCTTTTTTCCTCATTTCCCACCCCCGGGAATGGGATGGAAAATGCACTGAACCCTACCGATTGCCATCTGATTACCTGGATTCAGCCCCGACTTTTGCCCCTTTTACAAGATGTCGGTCGTTAGATGGAAAAATTTACTTCCAATAAAATGATAGCTGACAGAATCTAAATCAAGATAGTCCCAACGGGGGTCGTCGGAGATGGATCCAGTGCTAAGATATATCTTTAAACTGGCTGTTCGCAACTTGGAAAGAAATGAAAAACGACTTTACTTGTTAGTAATGTATGTACGTATGTGAGCTTTATAAATAAAGGTTAGGTAAGGTAGGTACCCATGAGGGTTGAATGGGCTGGGTTTCTATTTATAGCGAGTTCCGAACATATACCATACGTTCAAGGCCGTAGCCAAGGGGGGGGGGGGGGTTCTTGAGGGTTCAACCCCCCCCCCCCCCCCCGAAATGAAATGGCTTCACACTAGATAGAATATGATTTTGGGAGGAAAAATAAACACTACTATGAAATATCCAATTAAATTTCTCTAAACCCTCCCCCTCCCCCCCGAAAGGAAAATCCTAGCTACGGCCTTGGACCCTTTTCTTAGTCCAAAACCAATCTTTCAGCCTATCTATCTTATAAAAGTTAGTAATAAATTCCAGTGTACGACACAATCTAAAAAGCTTCGGGATGTTCGCAAACTATCCACAATAAAGCAGTAAAAGTCAAGAAAAGAGCGCTTAAGTGGCTACACGAATCCTACATAGCAGGGGCTTATTCAGTTATTCTTCTTATTCGCCCCCTGAAAACGGTTGCAAAAGGCACGTAGGTCGTGTCACGTAGGTTTTGACTTCATTTTTCCGCCCTATCGGTCCCCTTTGAGACCCTTAGGCCCTGCCGTTATGAATGGCCACAAATTTATTTTTCCTTTTGCCCTCCTACCTAATTTTGCCGGTAGTTGTTTCTTCTTCCTTGACAGAATGTTTTCGAGGAGAGTCACATGCAACAAAGATTATGTATTAAGTATATTTTAAGAATTTAAGTTTAAGTTGCAAGTATTTAAGGCTGTACCAACAGAAATTAGAGGGTATGGAAAAAACTGGGCTTGGCGAGATTCGAACCCACGATCTACGTCTAACCGGGGCGTCGTCTTAACCGCTGGACCACAAGCCCCGACAAGGCCAGTAATCTCCAAATCCTCTGCTTATGCTCTAATTGACATGGTTCGTGTTGCTAGACAGGTTAGCACAACTACACAAATATCTAACCGAACATGTCTGTGAGCTTACTTAATTGCATAAAGGCAATGCTTTATTCAATATATTGTTTGAGGAATTAGAACTTGCGTTAACTACTCTGAAGAAAGGTAAATCAGCAGGTCCGGACGGCATCTTCCCAGACTTTGTCAGACACCTTGGTGCTCAAGCAAAAGTCACACTCTTACAGCTAATCAACCTAACATGGGAGTCCCGTGTCCCCGAACAGTGGAGAAAAGCAGAAGTTATAGCGCTGCTCAAAAAAGGAAAGCCCCCCAACCAACTCAGCAGCCACCGGCCAATATCACTCACTAGTGTATGCTGCAAGCTCGCAGAAAAGATGGTAGAACGCAGGCTACGCGAATTCCTTGAGTCAAAGGGAACAATAAGCGATTGCCAAGCCGGATTCCGGAATCATAGATCAACAATTGACCAAATTGTCAAATTTTCGCAAACAGTAAAGGATGGCTTCCACCACAAACAGTCGACACTAGCAGTTTTTGTAGACTTCAAGGCGGCCTACGATAAAATCTGGCGGGCTATGCTCTTAAAAAAACTAAAACGCGAAGGTGTGTGCGGAAAGATGTTTAATTGGATAAAAAGTCTGTTAACTCAGCGATTCATCAGGTGTAAATTTCAAAACAGGATCTCATCGTTCAGACAACTGCGCCAAGGTTTACCGCAGGGAGCGGTCCTTAGTTGTCTACTGTTCAACGTTATGATCGACGATCTTCAGAGAGCCATTGAATCGGTCGAGGGCATAAAATGTTTTTTATTCGCTGACGACGTCGTAATGTGGGCTACCGGCTCCAAAGTAGAAGCTCTCCAGGCCGCAATGAACTCAGCACTCAACCGACTGGAACACTGGGCCAATTTCAATAAAATGGAAGTTAGTTCTGAGAAAACCATTGCCCAACTATTTACTTTCTCAACGAAATCAAACCACTTTAATCTGCTGTACAAAGGAGAAAGTCTGCAGCAAACCAAGATTTCCACATATTTAGGAATCACAATGGACTCTAAACTGTCATACAGCACTCACATCTCAACTACTGCAGCAAAAGCACAGAAACGAAGCAATCTTCTAAAAAGGCTGGCAACAACAAAATGGGGGGCGAACCAAGACGTACTGTGCACCGCTTACAAAACATATGTGCGCCCAGTGATGGAATATGGCAGTGAAGTCACGTCGCTGTCAGCGGATGCCAATCTAAAAAAATTCGATGTAGTACAGAACAACGCGCTGAGAACAATTACCGGTGGTGTAAAATCTACTCCTATTGTGGCAATGCAGCTCCAAACAGGTATTGAACCACTTGAAGCACGCAGAGACAAAATCACTCTAAACTTCTGGGAAAGAACCAAAAGGGTTGATGTAAGGCACTGGAACGACTACCGACCAGCAACTCAGAGACTGAAGACGCAACCAACACCTCTAACCCACTACAAAGTCCTGCGTAACAAATACCAAATTCCGACGCCCGTACGTGCGCCTCTGCAAAGTTACAATAAAACAGTGTCAGCGTTACCAAGCATAAACCTGAAAATACAAAGTACTGCAACTAACAAGAAAGACCTGAGCGCTTTTGAACTCAGACAAAGTGCCCTAGAAACTATACACAATCTATATCCAGCTACCGAGTGGCTCCATGTTTATACCGACGGCTCATACAACCCTGAATCAAACTCCACAGGAGCTGGATCTTTCTGTAATTTATTTCAACAGCACTCAGCAGTAGGAAGGAATACAAGCAACTACGACGGTGAAGTTGTCGCCATTACCGAAGCTACCAACAGAATTCTCAACCTCACAACTAATCCCGGCAACCTGGTGTTCCTGATCGACTCCCAGGCGGCAATTCTGGCACTCAGTAACAACAAGCCCACTGACTGTCCCCGCACATCAAACTGCCGCAACAAACTAGCCGAACTCATCAATGCTGGGTGGAATGCCAGGCTTCAGTGGGTCCCAAGCCACGTCGGTCTCGTAGGAAATGAAATAGCGGACAAAATGGCAAAAAAGGGAGCGGAAGCAGACCAACCCGAAGCTCCACTAACCCTCCAGTCAGCACGGAACATAATAGCCGCGAAAATCTCCAAGGCCACTAGTCTTCAACTTCGGAGCCTGAGCACTGGTAAAAAATGGGAGCCACTCACCACCCCCGGACACATCCCGTCAAACTTGGAGAGAAGCGCTGCGGTCGCGCGTTTCCGCCTAACTACCGGACACGACTTACTCCAAGCCCACCTTCACCGCATCGGAATTGCTGACTCCGACATCTGTCCACTGTGCGCGTCCGGAAGGATGGTGGCCACTCACTTGGAGACCTGTTCCAGATTAAAACTTCTTCCTGCCGACACAACGAGGCGCTACTGGGAGGCTCGGCGTCTAATGGCCCAACTGCCACAGACGGGCGTTGGCTAAACTAAACTATATATTGTAGTATTATATGGTATATATAACACTGACATCAAATTAACTTTGGTTGAAGAGGTAACCTCCTCGTTGTAACCGAAATTAGAGGGTATGGAAAAAAGAGATGCCGGGGCTTGTGGTCCAACGGTTAAGACGATGCCCCGGTTAGGTGTAGATCGTGGGTTCGAATCTTGCCAAGCCCTGTTTTTACCATACCCTCTAATTTCGGTTATAACGAGGAGGATACCTCTTCAACCGAAGTTAATCTGATGTCAGTGTTATATATACCATGTAAGACTACAATGTAAGGCTGTACCACTTAGATTGGGCGTCTATTACACTGAGAGTTTCCAGTGTAATAGCCGCCTATGTTAATGCGTGACCCTCACACGGGTCACGCAGATATTACAAAAATTGTAAGCGGCAAATTATGTAAATATACATATATTATTATTAATATATTATTATTTAAAGTCATAAATAAATTAATAATTAAATATTGGCTTTTTGTTCTATTACTAAGCCAACCACGCGGAGTTAGGGCTCTATAGCCCTCTATTATACACTCAACTAGGAAGGCCCGGGAGCTGCCCTCTGAAGCATGGCCAGAAAATGTAGCAAGTGTGGGACTCGAACCAACAACCTTTCGGGTGAAATTTGGAGTTCATTACTGTATCACTGCCCTGCCCTGTCTCCATCATCATCATCGCCATAATCAATAATCATTTTTAGTTTCTTGGGTGTGATACGTGAGCCTTCCCCACACCTGTATCTCACCTACCACATTAAGAGACTGCGTTCGGAGGCTAGGGAGCTCAGGCGAATATTACACACTTACCTGGTGGAAGGTGTGTTCTATTCGCTTGATGAGTTTCTGGGAAATGCGTAAAATAATTTTGGTAGATTGTTTCTTACAATGGACTAATTTTATTTCGTTTTGTAAATTTTTATTTTTATATTTTATTGTTGTTAGTTATTTAAGTTAAATGTTAGATTTTAAGTGTTTTTAGTTTAGTTATAATTGTATTGTATTGCATTGTACTGTGTGTTTCAATGTAATTATTCATTCATTCATTCATTCATTCATACTGATTATTCAACACATCCTTGGGTGCCAGTAGTCTTATGAGATCGACCTTAATCTGGTTTTTGTATCTCTTCTTTGATCTACTTTCCCTTCGTGTTCCCTCCTCAAGCCATTTGTATGATATCATTTTTATGAGTTTACAATAAATCGTGAATGGTAAATTTTTCAGTAAACGTCTTGAGAAAAGAAAACCCTTTTAGGTCACATCAATCATTGCCCGCCATATCACTTTAACGGCTGACTTAAATTACATGGATTGTTGTCAAAGGGTTTGGCGCCGAAGGATATCGAGGAGTCTCTATAAGTCTATATTTTCCAAAAACGTATAGGAGGCCTATAGAATAGACCTTTGGAAATTTACTAAAGAATTCTATTTAATAATTTTGTGTTGTCATGCAGTACGTTGAAACGTTATTGTTAATTAAGGGGAAATTGGCGTTTATAATTTTTCCACGGTTTCAGATCAGGTAGCCCAAAATTGAAAATGTGGAAGATATGTTTTCCTTGTGTTCTGTTGTCATTTTTTTCTACATTACTGGGATAGACTATTTTTCATTTTACCATGGTTTTCCTAATTTACCACAGAGATAATTAAGAAATAAGTCGTATGATGCCGCAATAAACAGAACAGAACTAATCCACGGCGACATGCTGTTACGAAATTGCGATAACATGCATAATACAAAATTAATTTGAAATTAACTACTTAATTAAATTAGGTTACATTCAGCACTTATAATCCTCGGTTACGCTCAATTCCCATCTATAGGGTTTCACAGCTAAATCCAGCCATACCAAAGTAGACTACACTATATTTCTTCCCCTATAACACATGTATTACTGGGGAGGTTTTGGGTGCCTAGTAGATTTTTTGCTCTCCGTACCCTAACATAACAATAGGCTATCCGTTTGATAGGGGTCCAATGCCCTTCGGGGTATACCCAAGGTCACTCCCCTTGCACATTTCTGCAGCCTGATCGAGGCGATTATAATACCGGGGTTAAATAAATACCCTAGGATTATAACTGTAAACAAACAAATTTTGAATAGCACTTTCCATTATAAAATTATCTTGTTTACACTTTTAATACCAGGGGATTAAATAAATACCGGTATTATAATCGCCTCGATCAGGCTGCTGAAGGGGGAAAACTTGAACTTGGCTCAGGTAGGGCGGCTCGGGACAACTTGGATTCACCTGGTAAGGTTGACACTCTCACCACTTCGTATGCCTAAAAAATTTCTTCTTTTTCTACTCCTACATTAATTCACACTAAGAAAATTTGATAGATAATGATAAATCATACATAAGATAAGTAAGTTACCGATTATCTCAATTGACTTTTTTTTAGTTTTTAGTTAAATACGAGTAATTTACCGTAAAAACTCACCTCTAGCTGGCACAGGATCACTATTCCTTTTTGGAGGGCCGACCCACAGCGTAGAATTTCGTTTGAAATACCGGCCTACATTTGCAATGCACATAATTTCAAAAGCTCCGGATTTTTCATCGTAGAAATCTCCAGGTTTCAGAGGGTCTAAAATGAGCTCAATTGAATTGTAATTTTCGTCCGCAGAGATTGCAATCTGAAAATAAAATTATCAGTGATAAACATCTAGCATGAAGATAATCGGTATTACTTCGAAATGTACCTTTTTTTTGTTCAGCCAGTGATTAGTGTTATAATACCTTAAGTTTACAGACCCCACTTTTTTTAAATTACGTCATAGCATTAGGATTCCGCCATCAGCTTTCTTGCAGCCCAATACAACACATAATCTGGTGAACCTCTGCTATTGATGAGAGCTGGGCACGTCTTAAAGTGTTGTCTGTCAATTTCTTCCCGGGTGTCGCATAGGCGCCCATTCCATTGACAGGCTAGGGCTATTTCCAACAACGGTGACGTGGTAGCAGACATTCAAGACTTAGGTAGCGGTTCCACCGACCTCGCATTGCAGATTGCAAATGACATTGACGGAAATGTTTGTTTTTCTTTTTATAGAAATCTATTAAAATGTTTGTAATTAACATATCCCATGAAGCCATTTTTTTAATTTTAGTTTGTTTGTTTGTGATTTTACTGTATGATCATTGAGCAATTTTAACTATGGCATAGAGGAAAGTAAACATTTCCGTCAATTCTGCAATGCGAGGTCGGTGGAAACGCCACCTAAGTCTTGAATGTCTGCTACCACGTCACCGTTGTTGGAAATAGCCCTAGCCGGTCAATGGAATGGGCACCATAGAGGGCAGAAAGGTTCCGGTGCTATAGCCGGCATAGGCTCAGTGCTTGTTGTCATTCTTGAGATGCTTTAGCTTCGTAACTGTATTTACTTTCCTAAGAGTTGATTCAGACCTTTTTTTTCTAACGCCTGCTTTCAGCATTTCTGCTTTAAGCAACCCTGTCAGCCTGGCGGGGGGAGTGAGTCCGTTTATTAACATGAGGCGCCCTAAGGGCAGACTCCTTCACTTCGGGGAGAAAGGGAGTTGACTGACAGGGTGGACCTCTTGATTATTCCGAACCACTTGGGGAACATAGTAAAGTCACACAATTAATTCGGAGGTGACCAGGACCCGACACGCATGTAGACTGACTGGTATAGTCTCAGCGCGTTATCATGTCGCACCATGTTCCCCTGCCAACGCTGTGCACACTACTAAGTTTGCCGCAGTTTGAAACACGCTCTGCTCTCGTGGATTCAAGTTGGTAAGGCTGTTGGCTCGTTGATTCAGACTTGAATGCTGTTCGGACATTGACTTTAACTCCCTAATATTTTAGAGAATCCTCTAACAGTCCTCAAGCCAAAATTGTCAGTGAGGTTTCGCACTTTTCCTTCTTTTTTTTATTCTTTCCACTAATAGATCTGCAGGCAGGGCCGCATTGAGGACAATGCAGCAACGTTAATCATACGGACGAAGTTTCATATGTGCAAAAAAATGTCTCCTGACAATTGCAAAAGTTGAGGCAGACATGTGAAAATTAATCAAGTGTAAAGAACATCTATTGCGAAAAAACCTTTCAGCCTTTGTCTAGAGGACCTTTGTTCAAGCGAATGGGCAAAATCGCTTCTGCTGGGGAACAAGGCACCAGGGGGGAAGGGGGTGGGCGGAAGATAGGGGAGGTTGGGAGAGCCGATTACCCTTATTTTTTTATTTTTCAGAAATTCCATGCCTTTTTGTTTTTATCTCTTCCTCTTTCAGCCGGACTCTACACTATTGTACCCCATTTATCGCTTCATAGTTTTAACCCTCTGTGTTTGAGAGCGATTTTTGTTTTTCTGAGATAGTCGCGGATTTATAGAACGAATGTTTAATATAGGAAGTGTTTTCGCCATAAAGTGCAGATAGGCTTCTTCTGAAGTCACAATCTCATTGAATGTTTGACGGGTCAGGGTGGTCATGACCCCCCCCCCTGAATGAGTAAGCTCATAAGATATGCATAATAAAAAATAAAAAAAAAAAATTAAATCAACTTTTCAACAAAAAAAATTACCTTTCAAACAACTTGTGACCCCCTCCCCCCCCCCCCCCCCTAAACTTCTCGCTGGATCCGCGCTTGGTTTGTCAGCATCGTAGGCTGACAGTTTGCTTCTGGGGTAAAAAATATTGAATCAATATTCATGAGAAATGACTGAAAAATAATGTTTCTGCGGGACCTTTCACTCTATGCTTTCTTATTTCAGGTACGTTTTAGGTGTTAAATATAGAGTAATAAAACCGAACAGGTTGCTTTCCCAAGCTTAGATGAATACCGTATGCTCCAATACTTAGCGTAGCATACCCTGCATTAATTGTATTACTGTGTATCGTACTATTATATATTGGTCTGTCTTAACTATGCTATCGCCCATCGATCAAATTTAACTCTGGGGGTTTTCACAGTGTTGGTGTTATCGAGTTAGATGTGCTACCCAAGTTAACACACACTCGTGAGTGTACTTCGGGAGTGAGTTATCATGCTATATTTAACAGGGTAAACAACGTGGTAGAAGTTCGAGGCACGGTTTTAAAGAAAGTGGCAGAATTCAATTCTAGTGCCATATTTGTTTCTATTTTTTGTTCATTTTGGTTATTATAATTTTAAGTATTTACGGTAATTGCTTGTGATAATAGGTTATACAATTAAATTTTTAACGCGAGTTTCAAATCAATCAACAAAAACCAAGATGGCGGCGGTCAAACCGAAACCTGAGCTATCGATCGCAGCGCAAGCTAAATTGGCAATTAGCACACTTAACTAACTTGGAAGTGCGTTTGGGATAGCACACTGGTTAGCTTGGTTATCGGGTTATCGGTGTGTTAACATAACTTGATATAACACACTTAACTCGGTATAACTCAATAGCACAAACACTGTGAAGACCCCTTATATGACAACTATTTGCCGAATAACTATTACAGTGTCTATATCTTAATTGATAAATAAGAAAGCATGTAAACGAGTTTACTCTCAGCTCAGTAATTAAATCACCGTCAATTAAGAAGTTGTTGCCCAGGCTCATAATAAAGTTTTTGCTTTCCAATTTATACGTAGTATAAGGAAAGCTTTGTGATGGTCGAAATTTTCGATTCCGAGATTTCAACGGATTTACACGTTTTCAGGTCCCAGGAACCAAAAAAAGTGTTTTTTACGAAATGTCTGTCTGTCTGTCGCTCTGTCGGACTGTCGGTCTGTCTGTCTGTAGTTCTGTCTGTTCATCGATTTCCGGGCAAACTATTCGGTCGATTTTGATGAGTAGGTTTACGAAAATCATACCTCGGGACCATTTTTCTTATTTTGGGCTAATTCAATTTGGATTTGTTTTATTCTCAAAAAACTAAAAAAAAACGACGAAAAAAATTATTTCTCAAAAACTGCTCCAACCATTTCTTTTAAATTCACATACATTGTAGCCGTTATTAATGGTAATAAAATGCAATGGGTTTCTTGCCCCTTGATAGTTTGCTTCTGGGGGTAAAAAAATAAAAATAACTAAATTTTAATGAAAAATGACTAAAAAATAATTATTCTGCGAAACTATTTCTATCAATGATTTCTACCTTAAGGAATGTTTCAGGTGCTAAATTGAGTAACGAAACCGGACAGGTTGCTTTCCCAAAAAACTATTTGGTTTTGTATAAAAAAATAATGTTTTTTGAAAAAATGAAAATTCACGTCAAATGCATTGCGTACCCTGCCATTATTACTGTGTGGTTAAATGTGTTGGTCTGACCTATCTAGAATTTACCTCCCCTCCAGTGGCGTCAGGTGGACAACTCCCCCCCCCCCCTCGAGATATCGGAAATTTAACCATAGGAAAATTATTTACAAAGAAATTACTCATTTTCACTATCTACTAATTGATTAATTGGAAAGCATGTTCTAGTAAACTAGGACAGGTTCTTTTCTTTTTATTTTAAAAAAAAAGGTTAATCGCATACAAACATGTATGTATCCAATTGACCTCTTCAGTCGCCTCTGCATATTAGTACCCGTGTAAAGTTACGACACGTCTCCGATCGCATGGCGTGTAAAGACTCGCACAAGTGCAAGCACGTTACCACCTGGCCAACCAAGTCGAAGCTGCTAACTGAGTTACACGGATTGGGGCAACATAGTGTGGATTCTTGCCCACAAAGATGGCAAGCGAAATAATATCTGCCCCGCACCCTTTTATAACACGACAAGAACTTAAAACCCAAGCTTATAGCCTTATAAGAACCCCTTGTCAACAGCAACGGCTTTCCCCTGAAAATATTAACAATAAACTTAGAACGGTAAAGCCGAAACTTCGTACATGGAAGACAGCGCGCAGGGATATAAGACGCGACGAAGTGACTTTGGTTCGGCAAAGTTTAGGCCACAACGTAAGCAGGAGGTTCTCGCCAAAAGTCAAATACAGTCATCAAATTAAGC
The DNA here is from genome assembly GCA_963971405.1 of Psococerastis gibbosa. Classification (NCBI taxonomy): domain Eukaryota; kingdom Metazoa; phylum Arthropoda; class Insecta; order Psocodea; family Psocidae; genus Psococerastis; species Psococerastis gibbosa. The sequence goes on from OZ020491.1 coordinate 23,008,839, forward strand.
TATTAAGATCGTCTGAGACTCTATAATTCCACTCAGAATCGGCTAATCCATAGAAGGTTCCCAATTAGTGGTATTCGGAGTCTGACATGAGCGTTTAATTTTTTATATATATACTATATACAAGTACATACAGTATTATTTTATTGTCGTTGATTGGCATTCATTGTATTGGTATAGCAAGCAGTATTATTGCTTTCCAATTTATACGTATTATAAGGAAAGCTTTGTGATGGTCATTGTTTTCGACTCCGAGATTTCAGCAGATTTACAGGTTTTGAGGTCCCAGGAACCAAAAAAAAGGTTTTTACGAAATGTTTGTCTTCCGCTCTGTCGCTCTGTCTGTTCATCGATTTCCGGGCAAACTACTTGATCGATTTTGATGACATTTAGCATGTTGGTTCACAAAAATCATACCTCGGGACCACTATTTTGATTTGGGGCTAACTCAATTTTGGGTCGTTTTATTTTCAAAAAACTCCAAAAAAACATATAAAAAAATATTTCTCAAAAACGGCTCCAACGATTTCTTTTAAATTCACATATATTGTAGTCGTTATTAATGTAAACAAAATGCGAGGGGTCGCTTGCCCTTGATAGTTTGCTTCTGGGGGTAAAAAAATAAAAATAACTCAACTTTGATGAAAAATTACTAAAAAATAATTTCTCTGTGGAACCTTTCTAATGATGATATCTACCTTCAGGTATGGCTTAAGTGCTAAATTGAGTAACAAAACCAAACCGGTTGCTTTCCCAAAAAATATTTGGTTTTGTGCAAAAAATTATTTCTTGAAGAAATTATGGGAAATTCACGCTCCAATTGAGTGCCCTGTCATTATTACTACTGTTAGAATGTAATGGTATGTTCGTTCCAGAATATGCAATCCCATCGTTCAATTCAGTACTTTTGGATAGGGGATATCCAAGGGCGTAACCATAGGGGGTCTGGACCGCCTCCCCCCCCCCAAATGGGGAACCATAGGCAAATTATTTACGATTAAATTAATCGTTATCTCTGCCTACTAATTTATAAATTGGAAAGCATGTTCGAGTGAACTCGGACCAGTTATTTTATTACCGTTGATTGACATTCATTGTATATATTGTATAGCAAGCAGGTGTACGTCCTCAATGTCAAACTATATTAGACACAATTAAGCGATAATGGACAAGCTTAACCAAGTTTGGGTATGAGTCACACCGCTGTTAATAGAAGGTTTAGCTTGGTCCAAGTAAAAGTTTCAAAAGTCTCTTAAGAAATTGAAAAAGACTGTCGCATAAACAAACTATAATGAAAAGCAGTTGAAGCTCGTCTCAAGTACGCAATTCGCTCTCATTTTCCCAATAAATTGCAATAATGAAATCCCCAGGACAGTGCGTAAAGTCTGCGGGGGAGGGGGACCAGCAGGGGAGGAGGAGGGGGGGGGTCAAAGTGCACAACTGTGGAGGTTGGGGCGTCTCCAGAAAATATGGCATCAAGGGGCTTTAATACGAGGATCAACTGCTAACGAAAATAAGTTGGATACATGATAAGCTAAGCACAAGTTTCAGGATTTTTCTCACCCCCCATTTATTTCTTATTCTTTTAGCTATCTTTCGTACCGGTTTTGGTCTTTACGTCAATAAGGAAATATTAATTTCCGTATTATTCCCATAATTTGGAAGTCACCCAAATTTGTAATTGATTTTTTTTTCCTTTCGAAGCATTCCGAAAATTATTATATTCCTGGGGAACGTTCATGGGCGGATACAGGGGGTAGAGGGGGGTTACTGCACCCCCCCCCCAAATTAAGTAGACCGGTTGTAAATTTATTTATTGCGCTCAAATTTAATTGATAGGTACTAAAATGTTTGTTCTATTTTCACCCACATCTACATCCTCCAAAATCCGTCCCTGGGCACGTTAGAAGTACGACAAAGCACTGATTAACTGGCTGGCTAACAAGCCTAACACAAATAAACTCTGGCCAAGAATGAAGGAATGATTTTTTTAATATTTATTATAAAAAAACAATATAGAAAAAAAAAGAATATTGCCCTATGGGCTAGGCCCATCCCTATGGGGTAGGCCCCATTGAAATATGATTAGCTGATTTGATTAATATGATTAGCTGATTGTAGGGTAGTGGTACGGACTCTGACGTTAACCCGAAAGGTTGTTGGTTCGAATCCCCTACTTATTTCGTTTGTCAGTCATGCTTCGGAGGGCAAGTAAAGCAGGCGGTCCCGGGTCATTCTAGTTGAGTGAAAGAGAGGACTTTATAGCCATAACTCCGCTAGGTTGGCTCAGTAATAGAACAAAAAGCCCGTATTTATTTATTTTAAATGTAGAGGAACATTTCTATCCTATGCAACTTCAATTGGCAATTGAACCTGCAGAAGGATTGCATTATGACCACCAGGGACGCCGAGTTTTAAAAATTCTGCGCGGGGGGGGGGGCAAGAATTCGGTACTCTGGAAAGTATTACGAAACTGCATTGGTAAATGGTTCCTTAAAATAACTATAATGCAGAAAAGTTGGCTATAAGAACAAAATTGGCGCGAAAAAGTTTCTAAAAGTTGATGCGGTGCAAATTCCAAATTATGAGATTTATTTTTATCTTAACCTTTGAAATATTAAAGGAGACAAATAAAAATAACAGCACTAAGGGCTCTTTGCTTCTGGGGGGGCCCTGCCCCCCCCCCAGAAATTAGTCTGCGGGGGCAAGATGGTCCGTGCCCCCCCCCCCCCAAGTCGGCGTCTCTGATGACTACATCTTTGCCTTATGATGACAAAAATAACGGCTCTCTATTTAACACTAAGAGGGCCCATTTGGAAGCAGAAATCAGAAAAACACATGAGAGAACAGTCAAATATTTCGCAGTTGGCCATCACTCATGACAGAAGCGGAACCTACTGACAGAGGAGATACGCTGAGGGAGAAAAAATTATTTTTTGTGCATTTTGTGTGTTTATATCTTTTGATTAATGACGTCGGAAGCCGCTCAATGGTTAGATGGAATGACTCAATCCCCGCGTAGTCTGCGTTTTACAACAGGTTTATAAATATATCATTTTTTTCATCACTTTAGCAAATACCGCGACAATTAAATATATGAGGCCTGTACAAGATATATGGAAAATATTTCTAATCACCACGCGGGCCTACTATACCGTTTAGTAATTAACTTATTTTTGGTGTTTGAAATGTAAACAAACAATTTTGAATTTAACGTTCTATTCTAAAATTATCTTGTTCACATTTTTAATCCCAGTTTACCATTGGTGTAAATAGCCAAAATTCCGGGGGGGGGGGAGGCTTAGAACCCCGAAAAGCTTTAAGATATTAATATCATCGATTGCAGTGCAGATTCCCACATAAATATTGACAAAAGAACAGTCCGAACTCTGAAACTCCGAAATTGCCAAAATAATACATTAACTTAGCACGGTAGTCCAATGTTCGCCCAAAAGTAATTTTTTTTAAAAGGTATTGTTATGCCCTGAAAAATTATATTATGAATTTATTCAATCAATTTGTTTTATACCCCCTCGGGGACGGGGGGGGGGGGATTGACAGGTACCTGGGTAGCCTCATAATTACGACAATAATTGTTACGAATAAAAATAATCGCTGGATTTAGGGGCGCTAGGCTGGCGAAACTGGTTTCGCTGAAGGCTTTAATTCTTCTGCTACTTTTCGTCGCCATTTATTTTCGCATGCTATTGCCGTGGGGAAAATAAATTTTGGAACACCTATACAGAGTTAGACAGTCGTGATATCAATTTGATTAAATTTAGCTTGCAGATATTCAGGGAGCACTCAGCGCCGTTCCATTGAAAGTTGGGGGGGGGGGGTGCTTCAGCTCCTGAGTCCTGAGCACCATACAAATCAGCACCACTGATAAGCTTACTAAGCAAAGCATCATATTTACTTGCAATAAGAAATAAAAGCGTCTTGATTTTTGAAATTCACCATAAGAGCTTCTAGTCCTGAAAATCATCAACCCAAACACAGCTAAAACTCCATCTTAAAATCTCTCGGCAGCGAAATTGCTAAATGGTTTCCCTAATCACACCCAAAGATGTGCGGAAACCCAGCCAATTACCATATAACCGCGACTATTATAAAACCCAAACGTTATTATAACAAAACATAAAGTTCAAGTGATTTGTTTGCAATGCTTTTAAGACATCCATTATCTCTACAGTCCCCATAGGGATTTTAAAAGGGGGGGGGGGTATTTAACCGAACAATTAGTCGCTGAGAACTTAACAGTAGCTGCCGAAAATCCTACCGGAAACAGGGGGGTGGCAGGGGAAGATACATAAACGCAATTAGCCCATAAATTCGGGATTTATACCCTTCCTTCCCCAATCCTTAGGTTTCGGATTTAAGTGCTTTTGGTCTCCATAGCGCCGGCTAAAGCTGTCTATACACGCAAAACGTCATTCTTTCGAGAAAGGGTTCCGCTAACTAAGCCATCTTTTGCTGAAAGTGGGGGGGGGGGGGGTTAAATTAATTTCGGATCACGTAACATATTTCTTCCGGATTTAAGGGGTTCTCGCTCAGACTCTCCCCTGATGGGATAAATTTTGGGTTAATTGGAAGGATAATCGATACAGTGTGGTGTTATGCCCGGAACCCCCTTTTTTGTCAGAGGCTATGGCTTGCTGAATTTTTTCAGGGATTGCCAATAACAGGTTCAACCACTCTCTCCGTTATATCAAGCTTTAACATCTAAGAAACTAAGCTAATATCGGCGATTTAAAATGTAAGGTGATTGTGGTGTGGTGTAGTAATTAATGTAGTAGGACTTCACTTTATGTTTTAAAAACTATAAGTGTTTTTCTTCCGGTTGTCTGCCTGTTGGTCCCCACACCACCCTTAGAAATGTTTTTTTGTCCTGAGGAATAGTTGTTGTTCCTGTTTCTAACGCCTGCTTTCAGCATTTCTGCTTAAAGCAACCCTGTCAGTCCGGCGGGGGAGTGAGTCTATTTGTTAACGTGAGGCACCCTAAGGGCAGACTCTTTTACCTCGGGGAAAGTGGAATTGTCTGACTGGGTGGACTTACTGATAATAGTGGATTTCGAACCACTTGGGGAACACGATTAAATCGGAGGACTCGGCACGCACGTAGACTGAATGGTATTATAGTCTCAGCGCGTTATCATGTCCCACCATGTTCCCCTGCCATCGCTGTGCACACTACCAAGTTTGCCGCAGTTTGAAACATGCTCTGCTCTAATGGATTCAACGTGGTAAGGCCGTTGGCTGATAACTATATATATATATATATATTTTTAGTTGTTTATTTCTTCATTTTATATTTCTGTTAAATTATACAATCAAGTAATCAACATGTAGTCGACAAGAAGGTATAAATTAAAATCGCAGCCAATTATAGTCCACGCAAAATGAGAAAAGAATGGACATAGAATGTTTTGATCCTGTGCAACACTGTAATAATATTCTTTGCACAATTTTTGTTATGTCTTGCATCCAATGCAACACAAAATGGTGCAAGGAATATTTTTATAGTGTCGCACAGGATCAAAACATTCCATGTCCATACTTTTCTCATTTTGCGTGGACTATACCTTTTGTCAAATATGACATTTCCTCTTTATACTCCACAGTGAGCACTCGAGACTCGAGAAGAAATTGGGATTCTGGTATAACGTGTTGTAGCTCTTATCCTAGACCAGCCAGTTCGTCAGCTTGCTCTGTAGAGGCTTGCGTCTGAAGAGGTCAATCGGATAAACTCACAAAATGGTTTGTATACCATTAACCTTTTTTTGGTTGGATTAATAATTTAACAAAAAGTCAATGTTTTTTTTTTTTTGCAAACACAAAAAAAAATCCTTGAACACCACTATGACCAGGAACACAAAATAAATTGCTGAATTTTTATTTTTCAAAATGTAAATTGCATACAAACAATTTAATGAATGTATCCCATTGACCTCTTCAGTCGCCTATGCAGGTTAGTACCCGTGTTGATTTACGACACGTCTCCGATTGCATGGCGTGTAAAGACTCGCACAAGTGCAAGCACGTTACCACCTGGCCATCGAAGTCGACTGGTATACTGGTGAAGGTGACGAAATCATTGTTGGGTGTACCATGGTATAATCCTCGCAAAATGAGAAAAGTATGGACATGGAATGTTTTGATCCTGTGCAACACTGTAGAAATATTCTTTGCACAATTTTGCCTTGCATCCAATGCAACAAGGTGACACCAAATGGTGCAAGGAATATTTTTATAGTGTCGCACAGGATCAAAACATTCCATGTCCATACTTTTCTCATTTTGCGTGGACTATACCCTGCCGTTTTTTTTTGTTTTTTATATCGAGGCTCGAACCTTTAAACTTCCGTTTCATAGTTTTATACTCTACCGACTGGACTGTTCCAGGACAAGAGCATAAACTATGGGTCGAATGTGTGGAGGAAAGGTTCCACATTGTGGAGACAAATCCTCATTGGGGGTTGTTACGGAGCTTATCTGACTATGACAGGAGGACTAGTCATTATACAGCCACACTAATTAATCAACATGTAACATTAATTAACAAGTTATCCAAACTCCCGGCAGGATTTAAATTACGATATCCGCACCCGATCATAGGAATTATTGGACAATTTGTCGATATTTGACAATGGCAACCATTCAAAGAAATGCCATCGTTGCTAATTTGTTAAATTGGGTTCGTGATGCGTCGGATAATTTGGTCTTCAGTAAAAATATCTCCTTCGTCCCGCTTTTTTTTAAATTTTTGTTTTAAATTGGGGGTGTCATCTGTGTGCACTTAAGCCAATTGGCCTATTGTGCCCCCTACAACAAAGTATCTACATCACTTCTACATCACTTTCTCGAGGCCTATCTCCCTCAGGAGAGCCAGGATCTTGAGGGGATTCAGAAGTGGTAGGTCTTTTACATGTAACTGCAAGCTTCCCGAGCATGCTGCTCTTCTTCGTCCTCCGCACCTTCATTACAGAATCAGCAAGACTATAGTTGTCTCTTCAAGAGACTCCAGATATTTAACCCCAGGACCAAAGACGCCAAGGCCTGTTCTTCGTTTTGTACTTCCTAGCCTAGAGACATTAGTAAACCACTTGATTGTGTGACTATTGAGAATTCCTGCTGATTCGCAGCATTCTTTCATTGTCTCTAATATAGTTTCGAATTCCCTCCTAAAACAGTATTTTGGATGGATTCTATCGCTTGGCATATCCAGGCAGTAGTCAGACGTAGTCAGAGAGGCTGAGTCTCTCTTAATTGCCCTTCCACTCCTAATAATGCCATTTCGGCTGAAGTTTCCACTGTAACATGGAGGGGTGGGATGTCCAGTACAATCTCCATTGCTGCAGTGGGACAGGATTTCATAGCCCCTGTAAAGCATCATGTTAGAGAATACGGGCTTCTGAATGTAGCCATAATTTGGATTATTCAGAGAAAAATTCTCATGTGGTTTGATTTTGCCGTATACATGAAGCCATGACAGCAGGAAAAGACAGGCTGATTCGTCCCTCTTAGTACCCCGTGCACACCGTGAGGGGGTCGCCCCGAAGCCATTTCTTATACTACACTCGGTCGGTCGTGCATAATTCACTTGCATCCACCCCCTCCCCCTCCATAAGTTCAGATTAGGTCTATTATTTTTAATAATGGGTAGTATACATAGTTCTAAATAATATCACTTTATCAATATTACCAAAATCATTTATATTTCAAAAAGCAAAACGTTAAAATTAAAATTGGTGCCATAAATATGACGGATAACGTAACTTTTGACTCTTTTTTCTTTCTGTTCTAATTTATAGTTTTGTTAGGAATTTGAAATTGGCGCCCAATTTCTGTGGGGCAATATGCCCAAAAGTAGGGCGCAAAATCACCTCACTGGGGGGCACGCTTGCCCCAATGGGGTTTCCTTAAAATATGCTCTGGGTTCTATGGCTCTGGGCTAAGTTTTGAAAACGTTTATTTGGGGTTTACTAACTCTATATATAGCTGACAAAATAATTTGTAATAAAACACTTTATTTATTATTTTATTATTTATTATTTTATTTATTTAAGTGAACTATCACGAAGCACCTTTATGGTACATTTTCTTAAGTTTAAAGTGCATCGTATACTTATACGTGTACATTGTCAGCGCTGTCTTCGAAGGAATCATTAACAATCATAGGTACGCAACAAAACTGTTTAAGTTGCTCTTTGAAAGAAAGGTTCAAATTAATTAGGTTCATGGATTGCTATAACAAATTTCAACAAATTTCGAAAACGAAAAGAAGATTCCCGCTAAAACTCGATGACTTCAGCAATTTTATGGTGTCTGCTCAAGACAGGAATGCCGCTGAAGTTGCTGCCTGAGATAGACCCTCAAGCGTAGAATGCTGCAAAACCAACGCTGCTGTAAAAACGTCGGGCGGATAAAATTTCATTATTGAGAAATTTAATAAATTTACTGCCTTATTGAATCAAATGGAAAATATTTCAATTTAAGCCCTGTTTCGCGTTTCGAATTTCAAATAATTTTGCTACTGCACCAAAAAGCAAGTGATAAAAATTTCTTTGGAATTAAGAGGGTTCTTTAGATTATAGATAAGAAAATGGGGAATTGAATTTTTTTAATTAGGGATATATAAAACGGGTGGATAGGGATCACAAACTCACGTACGCTTTTCTCATTGCTTAATACACACGTGCCTTGCTTGGGAAATTTCATTTAGAAATTTTTACTTTTGGTTTTATCTCTATAAAATCGTCGAAAAGTGTCACTGCGGCGATGTTGACTTCTTTGCGTTTAACTTTTATTAAATTTAAATTCCAATGGTGGGATTATTTTGTCCTGTCGTTATTTGATTTGTCTTAACACATTTTCTTCAAACACAAGGCTCGTGGCTCAACAATTAATAACAAATACGATCGAGAGAATTCGTATATTATGATTTCTTCTTTTATTAACTAGTATAGTAGAGGTTGGCGGAAGCAAGACCACAAGGTAGAAGACCCATCGGCAGACCTAGGACAACCCTAGTGGAAAGAGTCGAACAATTTGCCGGACCAAGAGGAAAAACAATGACCGAGCTCAAGACTTCAGCGTCCGACCAGGTCGAGAATAAGAAATGGGACACTGTTTCTGAGGCACTAGCACAACGATAATGACAGAACTACACTATTTTGACGATTTCACATTATAATGGTACTTTCTTGTCAATTACTTGTTGATTACTAACTTGATTGTATAATTAAACAGAAATACATACTGTATGTACGGTATATAGATATTTATTTATAATTAATTTATTACCTTGTCTCAGTATTTCATCTTTTTTAGTGATAGTGAATTGTGGAACGGGAAGAAAAACTTTTGAAGCAAACATAAAATAATAATGGGAAACGTATCAGAACAAAGTGACCATGTAATTTTCTTCAACTATTGATAAGACAAATCTCAGTACAACAGACAGATGAACAATTTTAGATACATCTTGAGTTGTTTTAAGGATAAGGTTGAAATACTACAATGATTTAATTTTTAATTTCAGCTAAACGTTTTTTTAGAACCTGGAACTGGGAGTCGAAGTGCGCCCCCCAGCAATGCTGTGCCCTCTCGCACCGCGGGGGTTGCCACTGATGATATCCTATATCCTGTAATTAAAATATACTCACCGGTCGGCTGTTGATGTATGCCCGCAGTCGAGCTTGCGGTTTCGAAGAATCGAATGTGCAATTTCCCCTAAGTGTATCACCAGTTTTGTATTTATCAAACTCCAAATGGATTTTTGGTTCCCCATGGGGCATCACTACCACTTCCAGCAGTCCGTAACCAGTCACAGTTTTAAAAGCCTTGTCTATGGTCACTTCACAGCTTATATTTCCACCCAACTTATAGTCCACTGACCGCAGCAATACTTGCGTCGCGTTGGAATACTCCAGCTGTAACAGAAAATCGGAAAATTAAAATTATTTTCAGTTTTTCAAATTAGAGAGGCTACCCAGTACAAACGAACGATTCTCGCACTCGCGATTTGCAGACGTCTTTTCCATTGTAGGAGTAGGGCTTGGTGAATAGGTCATGCAAGCCTACTGCAGAAGAAAGAAAGAAAGAAAATTGTCTTTATTTTCCATGTGGCGAATTTTGGGCCTTTCGGTCCACTCTTACAATTAACCCTAGATGATATAAATGATGAATGAATGAATCGTTTATTTCCTATATCTACAAGACAATGCGATATATACAGTATAAAAAATCCCTTTCGGCTCTGGCCGATCTGGTGTAGGGAGATACCATGAAAGCACAGACCCCGCTTTTCCTCTAGGCTACGCTATGTATGTAGTAGATAAAAATAAAAAATACTTCATTCTTTTCCCGACTACAACATCAACACACAAAACACTCTTGTGTTCCAAATTTCGAAACACAATGACGACTATGAAGTTATCAAATTATTTTCACTATGACTGGACGCCATCTTGAAATCGTTGATTTGTCGTAAAATGTGTCAATTGTCATTATCGTAGATAATAATACGGGCTTTCAGTCAAATTTTATTTCATTCCTCTGCGACCAATATTAACTGAGATGTGAATTATATAAGGTTTTAATCGGCCGCCATCTTGGAACTAAACAGTGGATCTAGCTGGTTAACGAACTATAATAATAATAATAATAATAATAATAATATGTGTATTTAACCAAAAAACATTACATATTTTTATAATAACCGGTGCCAGAAAGCCAATAAAGGCCAATCAAGACATTTGAACGAAGAATTTTTGTGCCAAGTTTAATGAAAAGTGGATAATATTTACGGAATTCTGAAATCCACGGGGTCATTGGCATTGGACAAACGACCTTTGGGTCCATAAAAAGTCCTCCAAAAAATTACAATTGCATTACAATCAATGGTGGGGGGGGGGTCAGGGGGTCATGACCCCCTCCCCTAAATGACTAAATTCATAGTAAATTTATAAGATACCTAGTAAAAAAAAAATTGAATAAAACTCAACTTTTCAACAAAAAAATTACCTTTGAAACTTACAAAAAATTTGTGACCCCCCCCCTGAATTTTCGGCTGGATCCGCCCTTGATTACAATTTACACACAGGTGTACATACGCTCGTTCACTACGCTCATGGCAATGGACAACTTCCCTGTGGAAATACCTGTCGTGATTGGGAATCAATTCCAAATCATGGCGCCCATGATTATCTTATGGAGAATACTCGCTTTGGTTGTTGATTGGCTAACTTGGGTAGAGCATTCTTTCCGGTTATAAATATTTTTTTAATTTACTGCAGCTTTGGTTAGATAATCTACAGCCGGCCGCCTTACCAAGTTGAATCCAGCGGACCAGAGCAGGTTCAAAGATGCAGATAACTTGATAGTGTGCACATTGCCGATAGGGAAACATGGTAGGACTTGTCCTGGTCACCTCCGAACTAATCGTGTGCTGACTTCACTGTGTTTCCCAAGTGGTTCGGAATCCACTAAAATCAGGAGGTCCCCTGTCCTATGGGCCCACACCGTGGCCTGGGACTGTGTCCAACCATACTAATACTAGATAATCTACACCCAAAATGGTAATAGTCCAATAACAGATATTAATTCTAAAGTCTCCTTCATTATAATTCAAATGATCAAAAAGAAAAGGTTGTGTCTATCACCCTCGGATCTTGTTTCGGTAACAGTTGACGAGATTCGCGGTTATATTCAAGGACAAATGTGGCACCCAGCTGAGCAGGGTATGTGCGGGTGACAAGCAACACAACAACTTTGTATTGAATTCCCTTGTAAAATCTAAACTTTATTACTGCTATCAAAATCGGTGGCGACATGGCCGTAGCCAGAATTTTTTGTCGGGGGGGGGGGGGGGTTGGACCCCATGAACGCCCCCCCCCCTGGCTACGGCATTGGGTGGCGACCAGGGATGTATCCAACCCATTTTTCGGAGGGGGGTTGTTGTGTGTTAGCATAGAAAATACATATGGACAGTAGTATCGATTAAATTAGAGCGTAATAAATTAACTTACAATAGATTGACTCAATTTTAACATAAGTGGCGGCAAAGTTCTTCAGCCCACTGCCAATAAATCTCTCAGGCCGCCACTGATCAAAATGCGTAAACTCCCGCCATTTCAGGCCAATCTTTTTCAAAATCTTCCTCCAGGGGAGACCACTAAGTATTTACTCTCGGGGGCGGTAATAGTTGGGTAACCCAGGGTGACACAAAGCATGTACATGTACATGGAGACATACATTGGACAGAAAATGAATTCCATAATTTGCTGTAACCAACCAAACGACCTTACGCTTTAACAACGACCTTTGTTCTACAATACTTAATATATACAGTACTTGTGTGTATATTTGTATTTTTATTTCTAACGATAATCGAACCCGTAACCTATAGCCTGTTCATGAACACTATTGCATTATATAACAAGGACATTAATTAGTTCTCTAGATTTTTACATTTCCAGTCCATGTATAAATTTTAAATAATTAATGCTATTATTGGGTTGAAGTAAGTAAGTAAGGTTGATGTGCCACCATCACACGGCTTTGTAATTAACATTGCACCTATTTGTTTGATATATACACACATACACGGATTTTCCATCTATCATTCTCTAATGCCTTTATAGACCAACCAAATACCATTAAGAGATTCAGATTACTAATTGCAACGCGGTATTTGACTGTTAGCCTATCATACACTTTAACGTACTGACTTCCAGAATACCCCCTGCTTCAGTATCTAATGGACTAATAATTTAAAGCCGTATCTTGTCACTTAAGAGCAACCCAGAGAACTGCTGAAGCTGGAAAGTGCCTGGTGATGGAAAAGTTAACTTGGAAGTTGTAAAGATAATAAAGTCATCTAAGAAAAATTTTCTTGACCTCTTACAACTTTCGATCTAAAATAATTTAGAGGTTGATTGGACCCCAAGAAATTTACAGTTCGGCGGTTATGAGAAAAGTGAAGGAAAACTTTTTAAAGCACATGTCTGAGCTGGGAATAGAGGCATATTAGGCTACAATTTTAAAAATTGGATTAAAATATTCGAAAATCTATGATATAGTCACTATTATATAATCTACTATGTTGAATCTATAACCAAATTTTAGAGAAAAATCTTATCGTCTTAAGAATCTTGAATATTGTAATACTAACCATTCCTTGCCTTACCTGGGTTAGCCCATAGAAGACACCCTAGTCTTATGGTTCGCCCAGGTAAAAATAAAGCCGTTATTTCTTTCCAATTTATACGTAGTATAAGGAAAGCTTTGTGACGGTCGAAATTTTCGATTCCGAGATTTCAACGGATTTACACGTTTTAAGGTCCCAGGAGCCCATAAAAGTGGTTTTTACGAAATGTATGTCTGTCGCTCAGTCTGTCGCTCTGTCTGTCTGTCTGTGCGTCGATTTCCGGGCAAACTACTCGGTCGATTTTGATGAAATTCGGCATTCAGGTTCACAAAAATCATTCATCAGACCATTTTTTTTATTTGGGGCTAACTCAATTTGGAGGGGTTTATTCTCAAAAAACTTCAAAAAAACGTCTAAAAATTTTTTTTCTCAAAAACGGCTCCAACGATTTCTTTTAAATGCACATATATTGCAGTTGTTGTTAATGTTGATAAAATGCGGGGGGTCGCTTGCCCCTTAATAGTTTGCTTCTGGGGGTAAAAGGGTAAAATAATAAAGATAACTCAATTTTCATGAAAAATGACTAAAATAATTTTTCTGTGAAACCTTTCCATCGATGATTTCTACGTTCAGGCATGTTTTAGGTGTTAAATTGAGTAACGAAACCGGACAGATTGCTTTCCCAAAAAACTATTTGGTTTTGTGCAAAAAAATGTTTTTGAAAAAATGATAGAAAATTCACGGTCAAATGCATTGCGTGCCCTGCCATTATTACTGTGTGGTAATTTGTTGGTGTGACCTATCTAGAATTTACCTCACCTCCAGTGACGTCAGGTGGACAATCCCCCCCTGAGATTTCGGAAATTTAACCATAGGAAAATTATTTACCATGAAATTACTCATTTTCTCTATCTACTAATATTGATAAATTGGAAAGCATATTCGAGTAAACTTGGACCGGTTCTTTATTTATTTTATTTATTTAATTATCGTGACAAAACTGTAATTTTTGTCGAAATTGACCAGAATCACAGTATTTGAAAAAAATCAAAAGCGATTTCTGAAAAACTTTTTAGTCTTACAATTGCACCAGAAGTGCGACATGGGATAGGACATTCTCTTCCCACCACATATCCTTTTTGTGATTTAGTAAATTACCCCTGTTATATGGATCAGTGTTGAGCCTTGAGAAAGGCCGTAGAATAAAGACTGCATGTGGCCGAGATGCGGATGCTGCGAGGGTCCCTGGGCTTTACTGTATCTGATGGGCGCCGGAAAGACAAAATAAGAGCTGAAATGAAGACAACTAGCATGGTCGATCATTCATTATTAATTATGGATTGCCGACCATTCGTTTAAGCTGACAGAAGAGCTGCTGGGGCTCGAGCGTAGTGGCGCGCAGAGAGTAAATTCCCTCCTCACATGCTGCGGCGATATCGTAACCAACGAGGTTTTACTGAGGTTTGATTATTGCTAGTTGAACTTATACCAACGCCCCGGGCGCCTTGGGCTTGTGAAATACCAAGCTCAATGGCAATTTGTGGCATGGACCCTTTCGGCAACACCTTTCACGCATCGGAATGCCGATCAACCCTGAGTGTCGCTATTGTGAAAGCGAAAACGAAACAGGATGGCACATACTAGCAGACTGTCCAAGCCGGCCGCCATACCAAGTTGAATCCAGCAGACTAGAGCAGGTTCAAAGCTGCAGATAACTTGGTCGTGTGCACAGTGCCGGTAGGGAAACATGATAGGACTTGTCCTGGTCACCTCCGAACTAATCATGTGACTTCACTGTGTTTCCCAAGTGGTTCTGAATCCACTATAATCAGGAGGTCCACTGTCCTATGGGCTGGCATAGGACAGTCAAGTCGGGGTCGCTCTATGGGCCCAAATATGAGGCCTAAGTCGTTATTAACCCGACGAACACAACTACTATACTATTAAGCAGACTGTCCAGCAATCTGGCGTTCACGTTTGAAACACTTGGAGTTTGCGGTGGCCAATGCAGAGTGTCAAATGAACCTCAGCCCACGGGAGCTTCTGAAGTTCAGCATTGTGCAGTAGAAGAGCAAGGCGGACTTATGGGCCCAACTAGCGGGCTGAGTCTCTGAAGCCTTTAACAGCAATTACTACTGATTTTACTATGGCCGATAAAGCCAAACGACGACTGTCATGGGGGGGGGGGGGTCACGTCGGAAGAAGGCAACCAGATTACCTAATAAAGCGGGTAAAAGAAGTTGAGAGAAGAAGAAGAAGAGGACGGCCTAGATTAACAATAGAAGCGAAAGTCCACCATAATTGTAGGAGCAAATGCAGCCGAAGCACAGAATCGCAAGGAGTGGAAGAGAACCTTCCGTATCGCTAACCCCACCTAGGGATAAAAGCAAGAAAAAATGAAAAAAAAAAAAAAAGTGGTGAAGTAAGTTTGTTTTCCGACTGTCCCATTTTCCCACTTTACCATAGGTATATTAGTACCCCTATTCATTAAGTTGATGAAGTCAAGACACGAGCTAACAGCATCACTAAACTAGTTACAGTAGATGACAAAATGTTAAATTCCACATGGTAAATTCTGTTAAAATGCCAATATTGAAAATCTGTCTTCCGGCGGAAAATAAGGCTGACGTAAAATAGTTTATAAGTTTGACTTTGATCGAGCCGCTTTCCCGACTTTTCCACTATTTCCCCCACATTAACGCGGCAATATTGCGTGTGATATATAAAATACACTTTCCTAGGGAGCAAGAAAATTCTTATGTACATATTTCAATATACTTTTATTGAATCGTAGTCTGCTTTTACCGTCCCAATTCCTCTTTTAGGGAGATTCATCTACCTATTGAGATGGCAACCAATGTTCGACTTTCGGAAAATTTCTTCACAACTTTTCATTTCATGACCCTCTGAGCCTCCGTTCAAAATGCAGTGTGCATGTACAGTATATGTGCATTTATGTATATCGATTTTAGGAAACACTCTAACTTCCGTAAATATTATCTGATTTGAATGAAACGCAGGGTCTGCGGAATCCCCCTACACCTGATCGGCCTGAGCCGAAAGGGATTTTTGTTTTCCAATTTATACGTAGTATAAGGAAAGCTTTGTGACGGTCGAAATTTTTGATTCCGAGATTTCAACGGATTTACACGTTTTAAGGTCCCATGAACCAAAAAAAGTGGTTTTTACGAAATGTCTGTCTGTCTGTTCGTCGATTTCCGGGCAAACTACTCGATCGATTTTTGTGAAATTCGGTATGTAGGTTCACAAAAATCATACCTCGGGACCATTTTTTTTATTTGGGGCTAACTCGATTTGGGGGGGTTTTATTTTCAAAAAACTTCAAAAAAACGTCTAAAAAAATTATTTCCCCAAAACGGCTCAAACTATTTCTTTTAATTTCACATATATTGTAGTTGTTAATGTTGATAAAATGTAGGGGGTCGCTTCCCCCTTGATAGTTTGCTTCTGGGGGTAAAAAAATAAAAATGACTAAATTTTAATGAAAAATGACTAAAAAATAATTTTTCTGTGACACCTTTCTATTTCTATTTCTACCTTCAGGTATGTTTTAGGTGTTAAATTGAGTAACGAAACCGGACAGGTTGCTTTCCCAAAAAAGGATTTGGTTTTGTAAAAAAAAAATGTTTTTTTTTTAATGATAGAAAATTCACGCTCAAATGCATTGCGTGCACTGCCAGTATTGCTGTGTGGTAATGTGTTGGTCTGACCTATCTAGAATATACCTCACCACCAGTGACGAGTGACGTCAGGTGGACAACCCCCCCCCCCCCCCCCCCCGAGATATCGTAAATATAACCATAGGAAAATTATTTACCATGAAATTACTCATTTTCTCTATCTACTAATTTTGATAAATTGGAAAGCATGTTCGAGTAAACTCGGACCGGTTCTTTTTCTTGGTGGGCTTTGCCATACTCAACGACACTCCTGCAGTCATTTCGGTTTTGTACGACGCTCCACCATCTACGAACACGCGGAGGTCAGCTTCCAATCCAAATAGGGCTGCCGTAAAATAGTTTATAAGTTTGACTTTGATCGGGTCATTTTCCCGACTTTTCCACTTTTCCCCCTCATTAATATGGCAAAATTGCGTGTGATATACTACATGCACTTTCCTAGGGAGCAAAAAAAACCCTATACATATTTCAGTATATACTTCTATAGAATCTGCTTCTAGCTTATTAATGCCTCATCATCATCTTCGTCTTCTTCTTGACTGGCTCAACGACACCCCTCCAGTCATCTCGGTTTTATGCTACGCTCCACAATTTATGGACTCCCAAAACAATTTTGAAAAGGATTTTTCATTATAAAATTATCTAGTTTAGATTTTCAATCTCAGGTTAAGATTAAAACTAATCGCCATAGTAGGTAAGCTGCTGGGTTTTGTTTATACAATATTAACAAGGACTGCAAGCATACACGTATGTGAAATGTTTTTTTTTACGATTTCAGGTTTTTTGGATGGTAAAAAATTGTCCCGAAATATGATTTGTGTGAACCTACCTACATACGAGCATATCCCGAATTTCATACAAATCCACTAAGCAGTTTGACCACAAATCGACGAACAGAACCGACAGACAGACCTACCTGGGATCTCAAAATGGGTACCGTAAATCCGTTGAAATCTCGAAACCGAAAATTTGACCATCACAAAGCTGTCCTCATACTAACCCTTAAATAGAAAAGCAGAAACACCTCCGGCCAGTTAAGCACAGCTAAGTGAGTTTTTCCCTTTTAAAGGGCACCTTTATAATTTTATAATTTATTATATATACCAGCTGTTCCCAAACTTTTTCTATCGCGGACCCCCAAAATTTTTGAAATAACCCGGCGGACCCCTATAAGCTGCAAGGCCGTAGCCAGGATTTTTTTTCGGGGGGGGGGGGGGAGGGGGTTTAGAAATTTCATTGGGTATTACATAGTGGTTTTTATTTTTCCTCTCAAAATCCGATTCTATCTAGTATGGAGCCATTTCATTTCGGGGGGGGGGGGGGGGGGGTTTGAACCCCCATGAACCCCCCTTGGCTACGGCCATGTTAAGCTGTAAAGTACCAAAAATCAGAAGATAAAAAGAGCATGGATTTCTCACGCTAACCTAGCTTTAAAAGTCTGTAATAACGTTTTTACATAATAATATTTCTATAATGAGAAAAATGGCATTGTGATTTTTCTTGTACAATTTTCAGTATCTACGGTTCCATTTCAGAGACATTCAGCCTGAAATCTATAATCGAGGTGGTCTCTAACTGCTGATGCAGCATGCCTGTATTTCTGAGTATGGTCTGGCCGCTTGCGAGGCACAGTACCGTAGCCACTCCACTCTACATTGTGAAGCTGCAGAAAGAACTTTTTGTTAATGTAATAATAAGAATATTACATGAGACAAATTCACGCCATAATTCGAAAATACATTTTTTGAACTTTTTGGTACCGGCAGCAATGCAGGAAAAAAATTTAAACCTGAAATTTCATCAGCCCGCGGCCCTCCTGTCAGAGGCTCGCGGACCCCTGGGGGTCCGTGGACCACACTTTGGGAACCGCTGATATATACCACATTCTTTCTGCTATCCAAAAAAGTGCAATACTATTAGCTTTGCGAATTAACTTAACACTAAAGGGAACACTAAAGGATATTTTGCCCTTTCGTGAGTTACGAATCAGAAACTGCAGGACAAATACATCGTTATTATTATTGTATTCTAGATTGTTCCGTGAGTAAGCATTGCTAACCAGCAGCTTTGGTACATCGAGTCTTGTGTTTGTTTACTGTGGAGGACTACACGGACAAACAGTTCTCCGGTTTGTTGACAGAGCCAGCACTATTTGTTTTATCTGAGAGACTTGTTCTCAGTATACAACCTTGTCATCATGAACCTTGTGTAAATGATAGGACCATTATGGTGGATGACTCTGATATTGCACAACTACATACTAGGCTAACTTGACTTTTGTCACAAAATAAGTTTTTTTTTATTTATTTTTTTAGCCAACGGCGTTACCAAGTTGAATCCACGAGAGTAGAGCGTGTTTCAAACTGCGGCAAACTTGGTAGTGTGTACAGCAACATGGTGGGACATGATAACGCGCTGAGACTCCCAGTCAGTCTTAGTGTGTGTCGAGCCCTGGTCACCTCCGAATTAATCGTTTGACATTACTGTGTTCCCCTAGTGGTTCGGAATCCACTATAATCATGAGGTCCACCCAGTCTGTCCACTGCCCTTCTCCCCGAGGTGAAGGAGTCTCCCCTTAGGGTGCCTCAAGTCAACAAACAGACTCACTCCCCCCCCCCGCCATGGTTAAGGCACAGAAGCAGCGTTGGAAGTTTTATTTGTAGTTTTTATAGGAATCCTCTTTATAAGATTTTATAAGTGAGCAATTTGACAGGACAAGTAGAGTAGTGGTACGGGCTCTGACTTTCGCCCGAAATGTTGTTGGTTCGAGTCCCACACTTGCTGCATTTTCTGGCCATGCTTTGGAGGGCATGTAAAACAGGCGGGCCTTCATAGTTGAGGGTAAGAGAGGGCTTTATAGCCCTAACTCCGCTAGGTTGGCTTAGAAATAGAACAAAAAAGTCCTTATTTAATTATTTGAATCAAATAATAAAATCATAAAATATTTCTTGCCGCGCTGTTATTCATCATTTACCACCTAATAAGTAAGTCTCAAAATTGAAATGAAAAACATCTTCAAATTGGGGTAACTTGAGTTGCTTCCTTATTAAATACGCAGAGTGTAATTCGACTTACCCTAGCGTACACTACAGATTTAAACGTCAAGCAGCATTTAACTCTTAATTTTAAACACAATACAAAATAAATATAATATGTATAATATAAATAAAATAAATAAATAAAATAATATATAATAATAAATATAATAAATCCATGGATTTATTTTTGAATTAGAAGGAGGGGCGTAGTGTGCAAGAACACAATTTATCACAATATTAAGAGGTCATGCTACATAGAAAATGAGCACCCCAAAATTTGTTGTTTTTATTGACATATTATTTTTTATTTAATTAACAAATCAAGTCATTAAAAAATCGGCTCATGGAAGTTGTGGAAGACCACTTCAAGCATCATGTATTAGGAAATATTAAATTTTTGGTACCTTAGTTCTTTCATAAATACCAGAACGGACTAAAATTATGCGTATTCTGGGATTTTTGGAAGATCTACAAAACCGAAAAGTAAAAATACCCGATTATATGATGCACGAAGTAGTCTTCTACAACTTCCATGAGCTAAATCTTTAGTGACTTGCTTTGTTAATGAAATAAAAAATAAAAAGTCAATAAAAACAACAAATTTTGGGGTGCTCATTTTCTACGTAGCATGTCCTCTTAACAAGCACTTTTTGACGATATCTCGAAGCAGCAGAGAATTTTTAGTTCAAAATTATTGAGATTTTAACACTAGGGTTAATATTATACCATGTCACGTGATGGCATTAATTCTATTGTTTAAAATAAATAAACAGTAAATTGCCGAATTTTTAAAATTGTGATGTTGGCAATCCTGAAGAACTGAACAGACGCAACGCTGTCGAAGATGGTTCAATTGTATAAATAGATACAGTTTGAATTTTCCGCGCTTAGCACTCTTGCGACGATTACCAACATCAAAAATTAAAAAATTCTGAAATTTACTGTTCATTTATTTTAAACAATTGAATTAATACCATCACGTCACATGGTTTTATATTAACCCCGGTGTACTAAAATAGCCATGATCGGACTGCAGATGTCACAATTTCTACGATTGGTTGGCAGCAACTCCCTGCTTATCATTCTCCAGCTCTTTCTGTCCTGCGCCTTCCTCTTCAGCTGTTGGTACGTTCGAGCTCCTGCGTCCTCTGTCAATTGATTCATGAATTCCTTTATACATTACATACTCGTAAACTGGTAATGAATCGATTTGAAGGACATGACTGTACCTGAATCTTAACCATTACTGGGATGTTGTGGCCTGTGAGTGGTCATGAACATGCCCAGAAACAAGGTTTATCTCTACCAATGAACTTAGGGTACCCATTAAGGTTGCGAATTGGTGGAAAATTCTTCCTCGACAGGGTATCGAACCTCGACGTTTCGTTCCATTGTCCACCTTCCAACCAACTGGACTATTTCGGACCCCAAGGCCCAGCATTAAAAAAAAAATTATATTTGTATTGTCTTCTAAATTAGATGAAAATATGCAAACGGAAAAGGCTTTAAATTTAATAAAGCACACCCACTATAAACAACCAATTCGTGTCATATCTTCCTTTCTGTCAAAATTTATAAATTCCAAAATAAAATTAGCAGAGTAGAGGCGTAAAGTACAGCAAAATTCCAGTGGAAGGCACTTGTTATATATATTACTCCGTGAATAATGCGGGACCAGGCGAAAATAAAGAGTGGAGGGGCTGTAAAGGGAGGGGGAAAGAGAGGGGAACATCAGAGTTATGTTTCAGCAGTCTTCGGGAAAGTATATCAACTTCCCGCCTTATTTAGAAAAGCATTTCTGGAGTCGGAACCCCTTGAGGGTTATGCAGCTAATGTCAATTGTTATAATCGGCTTCGATGATAGGGGGCTTGTACTCTACACTTCGTATTCTTCTTCTTCTAATTTAATTTCCCCTTCTATCATCATGGCAATTTGGACCTTGAAGACTGCTGATCTGAAAAGGGGAGTTTTACTCAAACCACTGCCCCAGGTGATTCAACCAGGAGGTTCTTCTTCTGCCGGGAACCGTCAGTCCTTCCATCTTCAATTGGATTATTACATGCAGAAGGCGATCGTTCCTCATAGCATGACCGAAGGATGTTAGTTTTCGTTTCTTAACCGTCAGCAGCAACACGACTTCTGTATCCATTCGCCTCAGGATCTCAGCATTAGGGACACGACTTCTCCAGGGTATGCGCAGCATTCGACTGTATGCCGGGGTTTCCCTCTCATTGCAGAATGCAAATGACATTGACGTGGTAGCAGATATCATTAATAAGTCTTGAATGTCTGCTAGCACGTCAATTTCATTTGCATTCAGCAATGGGAGGTCAATGGAAACCCCGCTTAAGCCCACATTTCAAATGCACTGATTCTATAAGTAGTAGATGGAATGATAGGTAGTGGTAGTTCTGACAGTGGCCGACACAGCTTTTTAATTTGGGGAGGGTCTAGAGCAAAAAGGGCCTAGAGCAAAAAGGCTACAGTGGATAGGACATGTGCACCGGATGCCGGACCACAGACCCCCAAAGGCCGTGTGGGAAGCAATCCCCCGCGGAAGAAGACCAAGAGGAAGACGAGGCGAAGATGGGCGGACCAGTTCCAGGAGGACCTCCTTCGAGTTGGTGTCGAGGCAGCAGATTGGACAGCGGCTGCTGAGGATCGGCAAAGATGGAGGGAAATCGTCAGAGCGGCCAAAAGTCCCCCTGGGCTGATCGCGCCTAATTAAGTCAAGTAAGTCATCCCTCAAAATGCCGCGTCAGGTATAAACTAACAATAAAAACAATACGGTATTTGATTTAAGTAACTGGATTAGTTTTTCCGAACAATTCTGATTGGCACATATAGAACGAAACGAATCCATTTAAAGATGTATTACAATGACACTTTTCATATTTCATTTTTATTTTCAATTTATGTTGTAATTTTGCGCATTTTTAAAATTTTGGGTCTGCCACTGCGTTCTGAATGTATCGTATATCATCCCGGATTCTACTGCTTCATCACGCAATGATAGCTTGTGACAATGTTCATCTCTGCAGCTTGCAGCCGGTGAGGGGAGAACATTGGAAAAAAAAACATTACCAAGTGAAAAGGGGTCGGTGGCATGCGGCAAGATTCAGTGCTACAAGCTGGCCTACATAAATAAAAAGCCTTTCTAAATAATAATGCAGCCATTCTTTTCCAGAGAATTCGAGAAGATAGAAGGGTGGGGGTGTTTCTACTGTAGCAATAGTCATTGGGTAAATTTTCATGCCTCAAGAAATTCCTTTGTTGTATTTTTTTCATTATTAATTTCAGTGATAAAATTAATTAATTTTCTACTTCTTTGCTTTCTTATTTCCTTTTCTCGCTTACACTCCACATTCAATTGCCTTTTTACGTAAAATGGGCCAAGAGCTCCTGCAAATACTTAGAGAAGTCTGATTCACCCCTTCGCAATGTCTCAACAAATAGTGTAGCCGTGCAGGGTACCACCAACGCTTGGAAATGTAATAACAAATACTTTCACGGCCGGAGTTGCATGATGAAGCAGTACAATCAGGGTCGTGGACGTGGTCAATTTGAAGGCGTACTTGTACATATTGCTGCACAGCCTCCGAGATACAATCTGAGAAGCCTACGCAGTGCCACTGAAGTTGTCAACCGCAGATAAGATGAGATAGTTCTATATTGCACAGATTTTCACTACAATAGCGTTAAAAATTTTAACTTAATAATACAGAATAATAAACAAATAAAATAATAATAAATAAACAAAATAAATAAATAAATAAACACATTGTAGGTTTGGAAGTACGCTTTCAGATCGATCACGGCCTATCATCCCGGATTCTACTGCCTCATAACCCTTAATATAAATATAAATATATATATATAAATATTTCTGTTAAATCATACAATTATTATTCTATTTTATATTATATATACAGTATATATAACATTAAAATTATTTTAGAAAATATATATCCACCCTAGAACGGGCCTAGCCCATAGGGAAATGTTGTTGTATTGTTGTAATTGTATAACTGTATTACTGTATTGGGATATATTAAAATTTGATTGATTGATTAAGTAATCGACAAGAAAGTATAAAGTAAAATCGTCAAAATATCGTCAAAATTAGGTGGTTCTAGGTGTGCTAGTGCCTCATTGACAGTATAGAAAGCTTAGTGGTGTCTAAGTAATTTAGGGAAGTTGGTAGCATTTCCGTTCATTCGGGAGTTTTCTAAGGTAGACTTGGAAAGTTTTCGTTAGAATTGTCCGCACCGCTATGTGTTGGAACATGGGCGTGTCACTCTACTTACGACCAATGGCTCGGTAAAGAATTCGACCCTATTATTATGGAGTAGGGCGGCACACCAATGCTCCGATGCTTAGTGGGGTCTTCGGTGGCGAGCTGTGTCAATCAAGATTCCACGTATCAAGACTCTACTAACGATCGTTACAATTCGTGAACGAGTCACGGCAGTATTACTCAAGAAGGGACACTAAGGCGCCCATTCCATTGACCGGCAAGGGCTATTTCCAAAAACGGTGACGTGGTAGCAGACATTCAAGACTTAGGTGGCGTTTCCACCGACCTCGCATTGCAGAATGCAAATGACATTGACGGAAATTAGAATTTTTCTTTTTATAGAAATCTATTAAAATGTTTGTACTTAACATCCCATGACGCCATTTTTTAATTTTAGTTTGTTTGTGATTTTACTGTATGATCATTGATCAATTTTAACTATGGCATAGAGGAAAATAAACATTTCCGTCAATTCTGCAATGCGAGGTCGGTGGAAACGCCTCCTAAGTCTTGACTGTCTGCTACCACGTCACCGTTTTTGGAAATACCCCTAGCCGGTCAATGGAATGGGCACCTACCCAAAAGCCGTCCTTTTACGCTTGTAAACCATTATACACTATAATATTCCTTTGGATCCTTCAAGAGGAACTCTATAAGGAACAACAGATGGCTTTGAAGTAAGGAGCAGATGGGGGTGGGTTCTTTAGGGGGCGGGGGGGGGGTGAGGCTAATCCCCAGGCTGTTCCAGCCACAAAGCGTCGTAAGCGCTCGAAATTATCCGCGGATTAAGCAGACTTTATTGTACTTGTATTGTTTATGGCAGGGATCCCAATTGGCCGTAGTCGGGAAGTTGGAAGAGAAGCTATAATACAATAGTGTACTGCGTTATATAATTCATAACATCTTGTCGCAATTTGTAATTCCCCCGGAATTATCCAGCCACTGGCTTGGTAAAATGATTTAAATGTGCTCTATAAATTCTATAGCATAGGAATTTGAATATGAAATTGCCGCCAATCGGAAGTAGTTGTTCTGTCCTTTGCGTATCTATGGACATTTGTACCTTTTAAATATGCACGAGACAACGACAATAAATTAGAATAGATGGTGCCTAATCATAAGCTCTGTATAGGGGACAGCGGGCAAACGCAGGAGGAAATATCAAAGGCGGTCAAAGGAAATAAGACCAAGTTGTAGGATTGCAAACATAAAAGAAAGGAAATGTTGAAAATGAAAAGCGAATGAACAATGCAACAGGCCGGACCCGTGGCGTAACAGAAGGGTAGCAAGTTGCGCAAGGCGTAAGCCCCCCCCCCCTCCAAATGGGGCCCCCGCAGAAAGGAAAAAAACGTACACTTTCTGGAATTTTCTCAAAAATATATATGAAATTAAAAATAAAAATAAATTTAAGAAACTAAAATGAAATTTTAGGCCTAGTGTAATTTTATTGCAAAAAATTGTAGGGGGCCCCACTGCTCTGTCTTGCGTAAGGGCCCCCAAAAATGTATTACGCCGTTGGGCAGGACTCACAACAGAATCGCAGCACAGAAGCGATCTTAATATGTTCTGCTATGCTGATGACACTGCGGTTTACTTTGAGGGTCAGATATGGGAAGAAGTTTTTAATATAGGAAATCATGATATGAATTTAATTAAGCTATGGCTGAATCACAATAAACTTTCTCTCAATACTGACAAAACTAATTATATTGCTTACAGCTGCAATGTAAAACGCCAACCAAATGAAGCTTGAAGTATTGTGTTAGATAATCAGCACTGCAATGAATCATCCTGTACCTGTGTACCATTGAGTAGAGTCAATAGTTGTAAATATCTTGGTGTCACAATTGATTTCAGAATGAGCTGGGATGATCATATAAATGCGACTGTGAATAGGCTTAAAAAAGTTCTATATGTATTTAGAAGACTCAGAAATATTGCAAACAAGGATGTAATACGTATGATTTTTTTTTGCCTTGGCCATATCAACTGTCCAATATGCATTATCTGCTTGGGGAGGAATGTACGATACTAGTTTGAATAGAATTAATGTAGCGCTAAATAATATAATAATAATAATAATAATAAATCCGTGTAATTTCTTTACATTTTTTCTCGGTACATATATAAAGTAGTGCCCCCTCATGCCATGGGCGTGCGAGGGTAGCACTAAACTACAAACATATCCTCAGAGTGTCCTTCAATCAACCTTACTACTTCTCGGCAGTCTCACTGTACAAACTTCTCAATGTTCCGACTCTTTCCGATATCTATAAGGCAAGTATACTCAAAGCTGTAAATGATCTTAAAATAAGAGTTGACCAACATCAGTCGTTACATAACTACCCTACTAGAAATCCTCAGACCAGACTTCCATTCATTACCAAAGCTCTCACCTCCCACTCTCCCCAGTACGAAGCAGCAATGTTCCTCTTCCGATGCTAATCAATTCACTCAAATCCAATTATGAGCAAATATATTATGTAATGTTTCTATTAACTATTTATCTATTTGTATTAATAAATCCTCTCCATTTTTCAATTGCGAGGCTATCCATTTAAGACACACATGCAATTGCTATTAAATTGAATAATTTAATCTAGTATGGTATTTTCCCTCCCCAAGGGTATGGTATTCTGATGTCTGGTTACGCCACTGCCGTTACAATTGGGTAGCTGGGTGCTGCATAAGCGACACTAGGCTAACCAAAAGTAACCACTGAATCTGGCACTATTTCCGAACCTACTCCTATATTTTATTACATTGTAGTATTATATGGTATATACTGTATAACACTGACGTTAAATTAACTTTGGTTGAAGAGGTAACCTCCTCGTTATAACCGAAATTAGAGGATATGGAAAAAACTGGGCTTGGCGGGATTCGAACCCAGGATCTACGCCTAACCGGGGCGACGTCTTAACCGCTGGACCACAAGCCCCGACAAGTCCAGTAAATTCCAAATCCTCCACTTATGCTCTAATTGACATGATTCGTGTTGCTATCTAACCGAACAGGTCTGTGAGCTGACTTAATTGAATAAAGGCAATGCTTTATTCATTACATTGTAGTATTATATGGTATATACTGTATAACACTATCCTCTAATTTCGGTTATAACGAGGAGGTTACCTCTTCAACCAAAGTTAATTTAATGTCAGTGTTATATGTACCATATAATACTACAATGTAATGAATAAAGCATTGCCTTTATGCAATTAAGTCAGCTCACAGACATGTTCGGTTAGATAGTTGTGTAGTTGTGCTAACCTGTCTAGCAACACGAATCATGTCAATTAGAGCATAAGTAGAGGATTTGGAATTTACTGGACTTGTCGGGGCTTGTGGTCCAGCGGTTATGACGACGCCCCGGTTAGGCGTAGATCGTGGGTTCGAATCCCGCCAAGCCCAGTTTTTTCCATATCCTCTAATTTCGGTCCTATATTTTAACCTAACGTCGGCAGCACGCCCCTTCTAAATAGCCGGGCCCAGACTTCAAGCAGCGGTGAAAGAATCTACATTACCGCGTGAAAAAAACGCACGTGTGGCCATACACGAGCGGAACTTTCAAGCAGCGGGAAAAGAAGCTACTATTACTGCGTGAAAAAATGCTCGTATGGCCGTAGACTAAAAGGAAAGCCTAGTGTCGCTTATGCAGCACTGAGACCTAAATGTAACGGCAGTGGGGTAGCCAGACATCAGAATGACGAATAGTGAAAATATTTGTATGACCAAATTGTAGCAGTTAAGGCTCTGGCATCCCCATAATATACAGATTATCAGCTAGAGGTATGTTGTGATAATGAAGCATTGTCACCAAAATTGCAAAAGGAAGAGGGGGCAAAACAGGTCATCCGTGATTTCCAAGTCCTCGCAGAGCCTCCCTATTTGAGACAATAAAATTGATTCAAGAACCTTTCATTTAGCCAAATGGAATATTATGGACCTAAAGACTTAAACTTTTAGCGAGTAGTCAAAGTTTCAGCTGAAAAGCGAGGAGGACTTTGACTTTATAAAGAAGAAGGTACGCGCGGGATATTTGAAAACTTTAAACTCCCCACCGCCATTTTGTATAATAAATAACTTTCTATTTATATTACTGGAAAGGCTTTCCTTTGATTTGATCCAATTCCAGCGCCTACTTTTCTAATTACGAATTAGACAATTTTGGAGGAAGCTAACTTTGAGCTGGTCTGCAAGTTTTGAATTGTCTGGAACTGGTGCCTAATTTGGGAAAGGATTACGTTTCCTAAAAGTTTTCTTTGTTGCTGTATTTTAGGTTTTTGCTGAGGAATATTTTATTCTTCCCTCTGAGACATAGCGGTCTCTTGTCTTTCTCTGCCAAGCACCACCGACATCTTCCTTGACATCCTGGCTAAACAGATGACCTGGGAGGGGGGGGGGGGGGCAAGATCCACCTGAGTCCTCCACACCAGTGGCGAAGCGATAAGTTTACGAGTGGGACGAAGTTTTTACGCAGCTTTAAAATAAGGTGGACATTACCTTAGTGTCCCTTGCGAACGGCCGGGCAGGATCTCCCCGGGGAAATTTATTGAGAAAAAAAATTGCCTCAAATAGCAGGGTTTTACGCATTTTGATAGCAGTAACTTTTAACAAGTAACAAGTTATGAAATCTCCAGTCGTTAGCGAAATCAATACTGATACGGGATGTAAACATACAGGTATAGCCACGAACTTTAATACCTAAGTTCTTGATAACACAAAGCAATTGGAGCATTGACCGAAGTAAAGAACAGCATGCTAAAATACAGACCGTATAAGAAATATTAAGAAAAACAGATAAAAACACATTGAACATTTTTATGATACGTTTCATAGTAAACGGAAATGGCTGTTCTAAAAATATATGTACAAAACGCTGTGAGAAAAATTTGAAGAATATCGCCTGTTTTTGTTGTAAAAATATATGATCGAATATATTACAGTAGGGTGTGTGTATAATGATATGCCGAATACCACATAAAATACATTGCTGGTCTGTTGGCGAAGAAAGTGTGGAATTCAAAAAATATCGTGTTCTTTTGGATATTTATGAATGGTATTGTATTGTACCAGATTCTTTAAAATTTAGAGAAGCTGTTTCAAAGAATATATTTCAATGTTTAAATGATATATTGTCATATAGCTTTTTCCAGAAAATTCTGAATCAGGTTTTAAATTGTGGACAAAATTTGGTACCGTAATGCAGGTACCTTGTAGAAGCTAACCACCCCATAAAAAGAACTTCTCTCCTACGTCCCGTGCCATTTATTAAGAACTTAGACCATCAGCTAGATCAGCTGGATGAAACCTACCCCCCAAGTTTGAATGTCCCTTAAAACCTTAATAAATGGGTCACTGCAGCATAGGTTTGAAAGCTTCTGGAGACTGGTAACGAAGCAGACCAAACAACAAAAGAACTCATTGCTTAGGCGCCCATTCCACCGACCGGCTAGGGCTATTTACAAAAACGGTGACGTGGTAGCAGACATTCAAGACTTAGGCGGGGTTTCCACCGACCTCGCATTGCAGAATTGACGGAAATGTTTATTTTCCTCTATGCTATAGTTAAAATTGATCAATGATCATACAGTAAAATCACAAACAAACTAAAATTAAAAAATGGCGTCATGGGATATGTTAAGTACAACATTTTAATAGATTTCTATAAAAAGAAAAATTCTAATTTCCGTCAATGTCATTTGCATTCTGCGATGCGAGGTCGATGGAAACGCCACCTAAGTCTTGAATGTCTGCTACCACGTCACCGTTTTTGTAAATAGCCCTAGCCGGTCGGTGGAATGGGCACCAAAGCCCTCAGAACGCTCATCTAGAGTGCTATTAACTAAGAGTAGGGCAGGGCATTTATTAAAACGCGAAAATCTGGTACACACCACATCACTGAGGGCATAGTAGAAGGAACCAATAAAAGAAGGAATTCATGGATCAATCGAAGAAGGACACAGGAGCTCGAACGTACCAAGAGCTGAAAAGGAAGCAGCGGGACCTAGAGAGCTGGAGGGCAGTTGTGACCTCAGAAGAAGATCCAGTACACAAACGACAGTTGCGTTTATGACAGGCCACGGACTATTTTGAGAGCACCTGTCAAGCTCGAACGTACCAAGAGCTGAAGAGGAAGGAGCGGGACCTTGAGAGCTGGAGGCCAGTTGTGACCTCAGAAGAAGATCCAGCATACAAACGACAGTTGCGTTTATGACAGGCCACGGACTATTTCGAGAGCACCTGTCAAACATAGGAGCCACACTAAGTCGCCGTTGAAGCTTGGAGGAAGAAACGACCACGCACTCTTCAAGAACTGCGCAGCCCTGTGTCATCTATACGTGAAATTCGACCTATGCCACGTCCGCGAAGTGTATGGGTTTGCAAAGGAAGCCAAACTGATTGACCTTCTCTAAAAATTTATAAGCTTTTGAGTGCTCTATGGACTCTTTGGTTCCTTCTCCTTCTTCAGCCAACGCCCGCCCTTGGCTATTAGGCCATTTGACGCCGTTACGCATGGTAGAGCTGGGCCATTGCCTCCTGTGTCGCAGTCCGGTCTTCTACCCCTTAGCCATTGCAGCTGAATAGGGTAATAAGTGATCGGCGTTTTCTTCCCCTTGGAAGCAGAAGGGGCTACTTCCCGAAAAAAAAACTATAAGAATAATAAGTGGGTCACTTTATTAAATTCAAAATCTTTACGCTATAAATTTGCTGGAAGCTTTGAAAATATTGTATATTTAGCCTAAACTCAATGAACACAACAGAGTAGACTTATTGACACATTCCTTAAATATTAAAGACATTTTTTGGGGTAAGTAGAAAGCATTGGGTATGAACAGTCAACATCGTCTAATAGATGCGTTTTAAATCCTTTTAACTTCGCAAATGCTTTTTGGTCGAAAGCCAAGCTCACAGTCCATGGTAGGCAGTACAAACACTTTACTTGCTTTTATGGCACCCCATTCAAAGCTACAAAAACATTTGAGGAAAAAATTATTTATTAGCGTGGCGTGAAATTGGTCATAACAAATTTTGTGAGTCATTGCCGCGATTTTACTGCTCATACAATATTATTTCTCCCCGCTTTTCCTTCAATTTATTGAAAAATTTATTCACTGCAATAACCTTTCATAAAAAGTCAATAAAAACAACAAATTTTTGGGTGCTAATTTTCTACGTAGCATGTCCTTCCTCTTAATTCTCATTTCAAAACGCATACCTACTTTATTTACAAATTTTTTAGTTACATCCTGTGCATATTGTTTAATGAGTAGTCAAATAGTAGTCAGAATGGCGTAGAGGTAACGACTCGGACTATCATCCAGAAGGTGACTGGTTCGAGTCCCACCCGAATGCCAAAATTTTCTAGTGGTACAATTATTTATCTTCTGACTACCATGCTTCGGAGGGCATGTAAAGCCGGCGGTCCCGGCAGTCTTCCCTGACTGTCGATAGGTTAAACAGGAGGCTGTTGATGCAACCTGAAAACTCCTGTACCACGGGTAGTACCACCCCGACACGAATTTACTTTTTTTAGTACTCGAATATTCTTTCGGGAGGTGTCCATCTGACGTCACAAGAGGTGAGGTAACCTCAGTATATTTAAAACTGCATTCGATCTAGTGTACACTGCAAAATATTTCGGGGGGGGGGGGGGTCGGACCCCCTGGACCCCCTCTGGCTACGGCCAATTGAAATGGAAACAAACCAGTGTCTATTGCAATGCAATGACATAAAATAAATAAATAGGGTCATTTACTTACGTCAACGCTAAACATTTCGGCTTGGTGGAACCTTTTCCCTGGAGGATTGTCCCTAGGGCTAAAGCGGTAGAACTCACGGGTACCTCGGTACCACTTCACCGTATACAGAACATCGTCTTCCAAGTCGTAGTGACAGCCCAGTACGACGTTTTGACCACTCTCGACAGCCTGCGGAACGACGGTGACACGGACATCGCTTATACAGCATCCATCTGAAACAATAAAAGACACATTGAGTTGCAGAAATCTCGGGTACCTCGAAATGAAATCCTACTTCCCGTCGATTCAGTGCGTTGGCCTTTGGCACAGGGAATTTCGAGGCAACCGAAATTGAACCCCAGTCTCTACCTCGGACACGAAAAAGTAAAGTATTTTCTATTGATAAATATACATATATATATATTATTTTACTTGGTACCTATACTGTGATAAATTGCTTCGATGGCAAGGTGGTAGCGTGCTTGTACTTGTGCAAGTCTCTGCGCGCCATGCGATCGGAGACGTGTCGTAACTCAGCACAAGTATTAATTTACTCATTGAGGCGACTGAAGAGGTCAATTGGATACATTCATTAAATTGTTTGTATGCTATTAACCTTTTATAAAAAAAAAAAAAAAAAGAAAATGTTTGAGTAAACTCGGACCAGTTCATTTTATTTTCCTCCTTTTCCCATTCACAGCTGTTTCGCGTGACTCTTATTCCATAGAACAATAAATATATGTTTTATTAAAACTTATTTATTGTTTTTCCATTCAAATAAAACGCCGGTACCACGAGGCACGAAGTCACGGGCAATTCAATCTTATTTCTTATTACACCAAAGTAGTAATCATCAACGTTTAGGCGAACAAGACAGAAAGGTGGAAAAAGTCCTGTATAATGTCTAATCCGCCTGCGGCTGAAAAATAAGCTCTAAAAATACATAATTCGCATAAGTGACAAAATTTAATGAGCCCATTCATGAAATTGTAGGTTTATGTCCCCCATTTCATGAGACCGAATTAATCTCATCTAACACAAGTTTAACCGTCACTCAATTTTTCAAAAATTCTTTTCAGTCTTTTGTGGAATTTTAAATTAGAGGTTGGGTTTAAAAAATTCAGCAAAAAAGGGTTGGTTGACCTTTGAATTTATCTCAGTGGACTATTAAGCTACATTGCAGTCTATTTAAGACTAATGTAAATGGGCAAAACCCAATGTAACTTGTGATAGCATCTACTTAAGAGATACGTGGAAAATTAGCACCTCAAAATTTGTTGTTTTTATTGACTTTTTATTTTTTAATTAAGTAACAAAGCAAGTTATTAAAGATTTGGCTCATGTAAGTTGTAGAAGACTATTTCATGCATCATATAATAGGAAATATTGAATTTTTTGTACCTTAGTTCTTTCATAAAAACCAGTGGGAACTAAAATTTCGCGTCATCTGGGATTTTTGGAAAAACTACAAAACTACGAAAAGTAAAAATAGTAGTCTTCTAAATGAGCCAATTTTTTAATAACTTGAGCAGTTAATGAAATAAAAAAAATGAAGAGTGTTTAATTTTGGGGTACCAATTTTCTGCGAATTCTCTTTAAGGAAGAAATATTAAATATAAATTGATAGAAGCGAAACAGTAAAAGATAGATTGAAAATAATATAACACGCTGGGAATAGTGGGCGACCGAGAAGTAGGGAAATGCTGGAAAACTGTTTTTGAGCTGATTACCTAGCTACCCTTAAAGAGAAGCTCCTAATGTATTTAGCGTGTATCGTCAGTGTTTGCTCATTGAAATTCAACTTTTTTGCAACCCTCCTTCTGTCAAGAGAGGGGGAGGGGGGGGGAGGGCTCGACGTCGTAGTGCAAGAATGAGATGGGGGCTACAACCCCCCCCCCTCCATCCACTTCTTCCAACAAGTCCCACTCAGCGGCCCTTACCTTTCTCATTATTTTGTCATTTTCTCTGTTAGCTGGGAGATGTATTTTTTTTTTTTTGCTTACAACAAAACCGAGGATGGTTGTCAAGACAATATATAGTGTTTTTCGAGTTTTCGAATTCTGCGTTGGAGACCGGGGGAAGTTCTTAATTTTATTGTGACATGTAGGCAGTTTATGTAAGATGTAAGGTGCAAACTGGTTTAGCATGGTTTTAGTCAGTTTCGAGATATTAGTTAATGTGCGTTTGACTAT
Organism: Psococerastis gibbosa; assembly: GCA_963971405.1. Taxonomy (NCBI): domain Eukaryota; kingdom Metazoa; phylum Arthropoda; class Insecta; order Psocodea; family Psocidae; genus Psococerastis; species Psococerastis gibbosa. The sequence goes on from OZ020491.1 coordinate 23,042,957, forward strand.
ATTTTAATAAAATTGTTTATATTTGAATTTTACAATGGAGATCGGGGGCAGTTCTTAATTCTATTGTGTCTTATAAGCAGTTTTTCCATAAGTTTGGAAACAAGGCGTTCGATTTTAAGATGTAAGGTGCAAACTGGGTTAGCATGGCTTGAGTCAGTTTCAAGATATTGATAAAAATGCATTTGAATATATTTTGATGAAATTTTTAAAATTTGAATTATACAATTGATACCTGGGGTATTTCTTAATTCTTATGTGCTATATAAGCAGTATATCCTTAATTTTGGTAACAAGGCGTTCGATTTTAAGATGTAAGGTGCAAACTGGGTTAGCATGGCTTGAGTCAGTTTCAAGATATTGATAAAAATGCATTTGAATATATTTTGATGAAATTTTTAAAATTTGAATTATACAATTGATACCTGGGGTATTTCTTAATTCTTATGTGCTATATAAGCAGTATATCCTTAATTTTGGTAACAAGGCGTTCGATTTTAAGATGTAAGGTGCAAACTGGGTTAGCATGGCTTGAGTCAGTTTCAAGATATTGATAAAAATGCATTTGAATATATTTTGATGAAATTTTTAAAATTTGAATTATACAATTGATACCTGGGGTATTTCTTAATTCTTATGTGCTATATAAGCAGTATATCCTTAATTTTGGTAACAAGGCGTTCGATTTTAAGATGTAAGGTGCAAACTGGGTTAGCATGGCTTGAGTCAGTTTCAAGATATTGATAAAAATGCATTTGAATATATTTTGATGAAATTTTTAAAATTTGAATTATACAATTGATACCTGGGGTATTTCTTAATTCTTATGTGCTATATAAGCAGTATATCCTTAATTTTGGTAACAAGGCGTTCGATTTTAAGATGTAAGGTGCAAACTGGGTTAGCATGGCTTGAGTCAGTTTCAAGATATTGATAAAAATGCATTTGAATATATTTTGATGAAATTTTTAAAATTTGAATTATACAATGGATACCTGGGGTATTTCTTAATTCTTATGTGCTATATAAGCAGTATATCCTTAATTTTGGTAACAAGGCGTTCGATTTTAAGATGTAAGGTGCAAACTGGGTTAGCATGGCTTGAGTCAGTTTCAAGATATTGATAAAAATGCATTTGAATATATTTTGATGAAATTTTTAAAATTTGAATTATACAATGGATACCTGGGGTATTTCTTAATTCTTATGTGCTATATAAGCAGTATATCCTTAATTTTGGTAACAAGGCGTTCGATTTTAAGATGTAAGGTGCAAACTGGGTTAGCATGGCTTGAGTCAGTTTCAAGATATTGATAAAAATGCATTTGAATATATTTTGATGAAATTTTTAAAATTTGAATTATACAATGGATACCTGGGGTATTTCTTAATTCTTATGTGCTATATAAGCAGTATATCCTTAATTTTGGTAACAAGGCGTTCGATTTTAAGATGTAAGGTGCAAACTAGGTAAGCATGATATTGGTCAGTTTAATTGATAAAAATGTGCTTTAATATATATTTTATACAAGCCTTCGGGGCCTCGCATTGGGCATTACGCAGCTCGCCCCTTCGAGGCTCGCATGACACAACTTAAATTTCCAGAATTTTCTAATTTTCCGCGCAATTTTTAAAATTTTTCCTGTCATAAGTAAGTAAGTAAGAATATATATAATTGAACAATCATTAAAAATCGAAGCATAAATCCCCAGCACTAAGTACAAAAATGACTTGTCACGCTGGGGTCAAAAGTTAAGTACAATACATACAGTGGCGGCGCTATAAATTTTAAGGTGGGGGGCCACGGAGGGGCATGACTTCTATTTGGGGGGGCCAATGAAAATAAATATAATATAATATAATATATGTATAAATATATATAATAATATAATAAATAAATAAGAACCTTCTCCTGACAATAACAAACAAAACAACAACAAAAAAATAGTGAAAACGGTCCAGCCGTTCACGCGTGATGGGAAATAGGGATTTATACTATAAATAGAGATTGTATGCGTATTGTATATTTGTACATTACAGTCAGCCACTTAAAACGCACTGCCTCCTTTACGTTTACCTAATTACCTATTGTCCATTCCCCACCCAATCACATATTCACAGTTAGGCGGAGGATCCAATGGCATTAATTTATAAAATTTTAGAATACGGTTCTGTATACTTCTGCAAATTACAAGTTGTGAATAAAATTAGATTAGATTTGACAGTAAATAACAGGTAGGATAGTAAACGGAAAGCAATATTAAAAAATGTAAATCCTTGAAAAACATAATAAAGTATTATACAATAATGCAATTCCATCGCACATGACAAATTCACACCTACGTGTACCGTAGTAGACATCCAAGTCAAAATTGATGGTGTCTTGAAATGAAAAATATCTCTTCGCAAGTCGCAACTTAATATTTTCATCATAAAATATGAATGGACCCGTCTATATACACAGAGTCTGACTTTAACGCGTTACTTCTATATAATAGAAGCTCAAAACGGGTTCTTACTGTCGCAATGATATATGAACTTTGCAAAAGTTTCCAACACCACAAAAACCGTATTTTCCCCCTTTTTTTGATGCGGTCTTTATGACGGATTTTGCTAAAGTCATCAGTTCTTTTCTCTTGCTAGTCATTTTTTTTATTTTTCCAGAAAGACATAAATAACAAAATACAAAAATATACTTCCTGTATAGGTGGGCAGCTAAGCTTCCAAAAACTCCAGCTGCAGTTGTATATTAAGACTAATGAAATGTTAATCGATGAGTTTTTTTTTAATTAAAAAAAAAGTTAATCGCATACAAACAATTTATTGAATGTATCCGATTCACCTCTTCAGTCGCATCTGCAGGTTAGTATACCCGTGCTGAGTTACGACACGTCTCCGATCGCATGGCTTGTAGAGACTCGCACAAGTACAAGCATCTTGCCATCGATGTCGATGTCAGTATTATCTCAACAACACGGCTCCCCATGGGGGTTATCACTGACTGACATCGTATAAAAAATCAGCCTAATTTATATTATTCATTTATTTAACCCTAGCTCCCAGTAGGTTAGCTTCACATGTTGTTCAAAATTGTCTGTTTGTTTGTTTGCCTGCTTGCACTTATAAAAGGTGTACAAACAATTTAATGAATGTATCCGATTGACCTCTTCAGTCAGACTCTGCAGGTTAGTACCCGGGTTGAGTTACGCCACGTCTCCGATCGCATGGCTTGTAGAGACTCGCACAAGCACAAGCATGCTAGCACCTTGCCACCGAAGTCGCTTTAAACCTCTAAAGAATACACTACCAGATACGATTGAGTTCTCAGGGAAAAAAATTTACACTAGATAGGATCACAGTCGCCACAACCACCCCCCCCCCCCCAAAAAAAAACCCGGCTACAGCGTTGAGGGGATGTGCATATATACCTATACAAAGATGAAGGATGGGGAAGTGGAGGCATCCTAGTACGATTTCAGATCGGCCACTCTTCAGCCTTGCTTCACCACTTGACTGTGGCGGTAAGAGTCTTCGTAATTTTATCGGCAACATAATACACTTTAATATAAACAGGAAAAGAGCCTCCCCGAAGATCTATTTTTGCTTTCCAATTTATATGTAGTGCTATAAGGAAAGCTATGTGATGTTCCAAATTTTCGATTCCGAGATTTCAACGAATTTACACTTTTTGAGGTCCCAGGAACCCAAAAAAGTGTTTTTTACGAAATGTCTGTCTGTCTATCGCTCTGTCTGTCTGTCTGTCTGTGCGTCGATTTCAGGGCAAACTACTCGGTCGATTTTGATTAAATTTGGTATGTAGATTCACATAAATCATACCTTGAGACCATTTTTTTATTTTGGGCTATTTCAACGGAATTACACGATTTGAGGTCCCAGGAACCCAAAAAAGGGGTTTTTACGAAATGTCTGCCTGTCTGTCGTTCTGTCTGTCTGTGCGTCGATTTCAGGGCAAACTACTCGGTCGATTTTGTTGAAATTTGGCATGTAGGTTCACAAAAATCATACCTCAGGAAAATGTTTTTTTTTTTATTTGGGGCTAACTCAATTTGGGGGGGTTTTATTTAAAAAAAAAAAAAGTCTAAAAAAATTATTTCTCCAAAACGGCTCTAACGATTTCTTTTAAATTCACATATATTATAGTCGTAATTAATGTTGACAAAATGCGGGGGGGGGGGGGTCGCTTGCCCCTTGATAATTTGCTTCTGGGGGTAAAAAAAAAATAACTCAATTATCATGAAAAATGACTAAAAAATAATTTTTCTGTGAAACCTATCCATCGATGATTTCTACCTTCAGGCATGTTTGAGGTATTAAATTGAGTAACGAAACCGGACAGATTGCTTCAAAAATATTTTTGAGAAAATGATAGAAAATTCACGGTCAAATGCATTGCGTGCCCTGCCATTATTGCTGTGTGGTAATTTGTTGGTCTGACCTATCTAGAATTTACCTCATCTCCAGTGACGTCAGGTGGACAACCCCTCCCCCCCCCCCCCACCCCGAGATGCCCGAAATGTAACTATAGGAAAATTATTTACCATGAAATCACTCATTTTCTCTAGCTACTACTTGATAAATTGGAATGTATGCACGAGTAAACTCGGACCGGTTCTTATAGACGTGCATCAAAAACCGATCGGGCGTGCCCCGGCAACGCTAAGTGGCTAATCGTCTAACCACCGAGCAGAGACCAAAGACTCCCCCGACCTTTGAGTGTGCAACGGCTCTGGCGAAAGCATTAGTCTCTACCTTGGGCACAAAAAGCTACTATGTGGTATAAGGTAGGCAGGTACATACTGCCTAACTTGGAAACAAAGTGACTTCCCAGAGGAAATAGCTAGACAGCTGTTTGAAAACACTTTTGATCGTTTGTCAAAACGAGGGGGGGGGGGCAGTTACTTGAGAAGCAAAGGGAAAGGCGCTCTTTGGGAATTGATGAACAAGCCCCCAAGGGTATAACGAGGGGGGGGGGGCGTCATTGCTATTGTAATCAACCCTTAAGGTTCGTGAATGGCTCAACATTGTCCTTATGCGAGAGAAAGGGGGTTAGAGTACCTACAATGAAATAGGGAAATGTTGAACATTCTAACATGTCCTACCTATAAGGGGTTTCCTTTATTGCTATCCTGTTTATACCTTATTATAGAGCAGCGGTCGGCAACCCGCGGCCCGCGGAGTGTTTTTCGGCGGCCCGCGTAATGCAGACAAAGTCGACAAATAAAAAAAGAAATATTTGAATTTTGAACTTACGCATTTAAAAACAATTATGAAAATATAAAATGTAATTTAATTTTCAAAATTCCCGCGCATTTAATGGAAAAAATATGCCAAGAACAAGTATCGTAACCGCCCCACAGATCCTCATTTGGATGGTACGAGGGTGGATTGAAAAGTCCGTAGAAACTCTAAACTGGTACAATGTATTAACAATGCTTACTACTACTTTTCAACATAGTCCCCTTGTCGCTCAATGCAGGTGGTCCATCTTCCCTCAAGTTTTTTTATTCCACCCAGAAAATAATCTTCCGTGAGCCCTGCAAAATATTCGGTTGTTTCGCGCATTACTTCCTCATTTGAGCCAAATCTTTTCCCTCCAAGCCATTTCTTCATATTGGGAAACAGAAAATAATCGGACGGTGCCAGGTCAGGGGAATAAGGAGGGTGGCGCAATAGTTCGAACTTTAATTCCTGAATTTTAGAGGTCACCAACACTGCGGTATGAGCCGGCGCATTGTCATGATGAAAAAGAATTTTCTTTTTTGCTAAATGGGGGCGCACAGTTTGAATTTCTGCTTTAAGGCGGTCAAGAAGGGATGCGTAGTAGGTGCCGGTAATCGTTTTTCCTTTTTCTAAATAATCTACGAAAATGACACCTCTTGCGTCCCAAAAAATGGTGGCCATGACCTTGCCTGCTGACTGGACGGTCTTTGCCTTCTTCGGGGCACGTTCTCCACTGGCTACCCACTGCTTAGACTGCTGCTTCGTTTCTGGGGTGTAAAAATGAACCCAAGTTTCATCTACCGTTATAAAACGACGAAGAAATTCTTTGGGGGCTCGTTGAAACAGCTTTAAATTCTCTGCACAAAGCTCGGCGCGACGGTGTTTTTGTTCAGCTGTCAGCAGTCGCGGCACCCATCTTGCTGACAATTTTCTCATTTTAAGGTGATTATGTAATATATTGTGAACCCTTTCGCTCGAGATCCCCACAATGTCAGCTACCTCTCGCAGTTTCATTCGACGCTCTCCTAGCACTAAATCACTGATTTTTTTTACAGTTTCTGCCGTAGTGACGTCAGAAGGCCGCCCAGAGCGTTCGGCGTCTTCTGTGCCCATATGCCCAGTACGAAAATTTGAGAACCACTTATAAACAGTTTTAATTGACGGAGCAGACTCCCCATAATGTTTATCAAGGCTTTTTTTCGTTTCTTGCACATTCTTCTTCTTTAAAAAATAATGCTTAATAACGACTCGAAATTCTTTTTCATCCATTGCTCACAATTACCTGCAACTCCCCGAACTTAAAAAATCACTGTGATGTCAATTATGATCGAATAACGCTCAAACTTTGACTGAGTTCCGATCAGACAGTTCGCTAAATGAGGTGATATTTGGCCTTGACGAGTGGCGCCATCCCTCGGATTTTCTACGGACTTTTCAATCCGCCCTCGTATTTTGCTCATTTGGTGTAGCAAAACAAAGCCCAACATGTCCGAAATTGCAAATAATACACAAAGTCGAAAATCGCATGTTAAGGTGCCCATTCCATTGACCGGCTAGGGCTATTTCCAAAAACGGTGACGTGGTAGCAGACATTCAAGAATTAGGTGGCGTTTCCACCGACCTCGCATTGCAGAATTGACGGAAATGTTTATTTTCCTCTATGCCATAGTTAAAATTGATCAATGATCATACAGTAAAATCACAAACAAACAAACTAAAATTAAAAAATGGCGTCATGGGATATGTTAAGTACAAACATTTTAATAGATTTCTATAAAAAGAAAAATTCAAATTTCCATCAATGTCATTTGCATTCTGCGATGCGAGGTCGATGGAAACGCCACCTAAGTCTTGAATGTCTGCTACCACGTCACCGTTTTTGGAAATAGCCCTAGCCGGTCAATGGAATGGCCGCCTAATGCGATTTTTGACTTTGTTGAGATTTACACTAATTATTGGAAAATATAGCCTACTTAAGAATAGAAAATGCCTACTTTTTAGAGTTTCCGTAATAGGTACTTATATGTATTTAATAAGTGCGGCCCGCAGGAAGGAACAGAATAAAAAATTTGGCCCACTGGAGAAAAAGGTTGCCGACAGCTGGTATAGAGCCATGATAATACTAATTGATAATGCCAATAACTCTAACCATAAATGGTTCTGTAAGCATTTCAGTCTCAACACATCCTACTTGAGACAAATTTTACAGAAACAACAAATTACAAAGCTTTGAAGGCGCACTGAAACCTAAAGAGCTCGTAGCTCTGAAATGAGCTGAGGTAGATCAGAAAGCTGTTCCCTTTATTCTATTCAGAGACGCGAATAAGGTGCCCCTTATACGTCTTTAACAATTACAGGGTATGTGTAATTATTTCTGGGTGAAGCACAAAGGGCGTCAAATCTGCGACAATTCTCCTTTAACCTAACTACAGAGCGATATATGGAAGGAATAGTTCTTGGAATATACCTCGTTGCAGGGACGGATCCAGCCCATTTTTCTTTGGGGGGGGGGGGGGGAGGTGAAAATAGGAAAATTATATGTAGGATTGATTAAATCAGAGCGTAATGAATTAACTTATAAAATATTTACTAAATTTTGAGGGGGCAGCTACCCCCCCTGCATCCGTCCCTGCCTAGTTGGTTGTTAAAATACTGTCACAAATAAAACTCGGTAAAGTCGGTAAAATATTATAGTTTTGAAATATTTCTTTTATAATCAATAAGAACAGCTGTGAAGGAACGGGTGAAAAAAAAATATTCAAAATATTCAAAACCTCTTCCTCGAAAGCAGGCTCGGAGACGACGGGGCTAGTAATGGGCTGTACGCACTGCTAGCATTGTTATCACCTCGACCACCTTCGTAATGGCCCTCTTCAGCGAGCCCCCGAGGATTTCTCCTCAGTGATCTGACCGATGGAATAGTCCAAAGGATTCAAGTTTGGGCTGGAAGAGGGCAAATCATCCCCAGAAATTAAGTTAATTTTGTTATCTTGCGGAACCACTTCTGTTTAGGCCTACTCTAGACTTTATGTGCTGGTTTCTTGCTGAAAAACTCAGGGTTGATTTTTGAATAAAGTTTGGTTCAGAGGCTTCACCACTTTATCAAGTACGGTATTTTGATAAATAAGAGCACCCGTTTTTACAGTTCTAGGGAGATTCATCTACCTATTGAGACGGCGACCAATGCTCGACTTCCGGAAAATTTCTTTTTATTTCATGACCCCCTGAGTCTAAAACCACCCTCCGTTCAATATGTTATATATATATATATATGTATACTATATATATATGTATATATTAGGTATATATTATAATTATGCATATGTATATCAATTTTAGGAAACACTCTAACATCCGTAGATATTATCCGTATTTGATGAAACTTGGCACAAAAATTGATCATACAAATGTATGATTGAGTTCGTTAACCAGCTGGATCCGCCATTTTGTTTCAAGATGGTGGTCGATTGAAACCTTATAAAATTCATATCTCACTTAATATTAATTGCAGGGGAATGAATTAAAATCTGACTGAAAATCCGTATTATTGTCTACGATAATGGTTATCTACACTTTTTACGACAAATCAACGATTTCAGGATGGCGTCCATTCAAAGTGTAAAATGTAATACTTAATTAGAAGTTCATAGTTGTCATTGTGGTTCGAAATTTTTATCACAAGAGTGTTTTGTGTGTTGATGTTGTAGACGGGAAAAGAATGAAATATTTTATTTTTATCTATTGTACATACATAGCGTAGCCTAGAGGAAAAGCGGGGTCTGCGCTTGCATGGAATCTCCCTACACCTGATCGGCCAGAGCTGGAAGGGATTTTTCCACAGAAATGGACATCAATCATTTATTAATTATTCTCAGCCTATTTTATTTATTATAAATCAAATAATAGATAATCAATTAATTTAAATTTCAACTCACTCACATCAGGGTGACAAAACAGTGGTGATAGCTTAGCTTCAAAAATTAAAACACGCTGCTCTAATTAAATAATCACGAATATAATTTTATTTAACAGTGTATTTCAAATTTTATCTAATTACCGGCTGCATTAGCGAGCTGACATGTTTATTATTTTTTAACTGCTTTATACGAGATTAGTGTTGGCTGCACTGGATTTGCAAACTAGGGTTAATGATTTAACCTTATTGGGATGTTTCGGGCTGCAGATCCGTTCCCGTTCCTAACGTCAGTATTTTTGCGGACCCGGAAGTGGGAACTCACGTAATCGAATTTCACGTGGTAATATATATAATTATAATTAGGTTCAAACAAATTGGAAAACCACCTAGGCGAATGGCGGTATCTCTTTGCCGATTTAGGGCGGACCATGGTCTTAGCCCTAGTTATATTCACAAAATTTTGAGGAGAGGCAACAGCCCTGCTTGCACTTATTGCGGTTCGATAGAGGGCAGTTTTGAACATATTTTTATGACCTGTCCCAGCTTCAATGTGCTACGCTCGGTGCTGTTTAATAAATTAACTACGCAGACCACAGTCCCTTTCTCATACATTCAGCTCCTGAGTGACGTCTCTGTGTTTACCATCCTAGACAAATTTATCACTGATTGCAATTTTGACGTATAAATGAATATAACTTTGTTCATGGCTGAATGTTTTCAAAGCCAAAATATATATATATATATATATATATATATATATATATATATAATTTGCAGCGTTTGTAGTCCTTGGAAACTTGGTTAAAAATTAACTTGGTCTTACATCACCCATAATTTGAAAAATATACCAATACTCATCGCTCTTGTATTCTACTCTGAATATCAATAGGCATTCGACCAAAAACCATCAGTTCCCCTCAGGACTAAGCCTGATGATGGGAGTAGCACCCACTCCCGAAACGTTGTCCCCTTCTCCTGACAATGTGCTCCGCCCTAATTGTTTGATGACCAGGCCCATGCCTCTAATGACTATTAACACACAGGCAATGTATTGTATAGTAATTTTTTAAGAACTTTTTTAAGGTCCCAGGCTTACTTATAGTGGCCCATAGGTCCCTTGTCCAATGCCAACGACCCCGTGGATTTTGGACATTATTTGTATTATTTCAATGTGAATGTTTGGCCATTGGCACACGTCCTCGACGTCAACCTACACCGGCTACATGCGATAATGGACAAGCTGTGACACGCCTACCATTGCCGCAATGAAAAGGTGAAAGCATGACTTAACCAAGTACAGATACGAGTTTTACAGGCATTGTAAGTCCAACTAACTTTTTGTGAAATACTATTGGATATATTGCGAACGCGCCATCACCGCTGCTGTTCTACAATACATTAATTACCTAGCCCCGTCTAGACTGGCCAGTCTTCTCGAACTCTGATGAAGTATAGTACAACGTAATCTTTACTTAAATTGTCTGACGAAGTAGTACTTGTTTAAGTTTACTTAAATGTCTGGAGGTTGCTGGGGGTTGGATAATTTCAGAAGGGGTTGACAGTCAAAACGGGTAACCATCATTACTTAGCTGGGAAGGACAATCGGTTCATTATTCAGCAGCGCAATACATCTGCTCCCACCCCCATTATTAATGACAACATCTTCCAAGGCCATGCAACTTTGGACCTTCTGCAGAAATATCAGACTTTGTAATTATTGAGGGTGATGTTTTTTTGGCATGTAGTTGCTATTGTGATGGTCGAAATTTTCGGTTTCGAGATTTCAATGGATTTACACGTTTTGAGGTCCCAGGAACCCAAGAAAGTGGATTTTACGAAATGTCTGTCTGTCCGCCACTTTGTCTGTCTGTCTGTCTGTCGCTCTGTTCATCGATTTCCGGGCAAACTACTCGGTTGATTTTGATGAAATTTGGCATGTAGATTTAAAAAAATTATCCCTCGAGACAATTTTTTTTTGTTTTGGTCTAACTCAATTTGGGGGGGGGGGGGCTTATTCTCAAAAAACGACTAAAAAAATTATTTCTCAAAAATGGCTCCAACGAGTTCTTTCAAATATACATATATTGTAGTCGTTATTAATATCAATAAAATGAAGGGGGTCGCTTGCCCCTCGAAAGTTTTCTTCTGGGGGTGAAAATATAAAAATAACTAAATTTTAATGAAAAATGACTAAAAAATAATTTTTCTGCGAAACACTTCTATCGATGATTTCTGCCTTCAGGCATGTTTTAGGTGTTAAATTGAGTAACAAATCCGGACAGGTTGCTTTCCCAAAAAACTATTTCGTTTTGTACAAAAAGTTTTTTTTTTTTAAATGATAACCCCTTAGGGACTTAGGGTAAACCCAACATAGTGAATACCCCTCAACTAATTTAACTGATCATTTTTACATACAAAAACCTACATTGTACATACCGTACCGAATACTAGTCATACTTTCTCCTATTCATAATAACACTCAAACTAATTCAAATTCGCGATAGTACTGTACATGTCGATAGAAAATACTCCTACGTTGTTATCATACACACCAACGATCATTCATCTTCTTGCTCAGCTACCAATCGCTGAAAATTGTAAGCCTCCCCGTTTTCCCAATCATCAGAGAAAATGAAAAACCACGGAATGAGTACGGGATAAAATGTCAAATCGAAAAAGGATTTGTCAGGGTACTCAGATGATAAACCTTTCTGAAACTGTACTTCCCATAATTTCTCAGCTATAAATAATGTATTTTCAGCAATATGCTACAATGCAGAGAAAAAATAATGTAAAAAATTGTCATAAAAAATAATTGAAATGTAGGTTTTGTATTTCTTACCTGCAGATGCAGGTATCGTATTTCTTATGGAGACCCCCCTTTCTTTTCGCCGTAGCATTGTCAAGTAAAATTATACAATGAAAGGCACTGTACAATAATTTCTCTCTCATTTTTATAAGCAATGCTATGAGGTGATAGACGTCTTCTTTAGTCGCAATCTACCGATTGGTTTACAGTAATATTTCCGCCCCCTTCTCCATTCATTTCTGTACTGGGTTCCGCGTCTCATTACGTATCTTTCTAGTGCGCACGCCTATACCTTTGTCAGTCCCCTGCAGTGGGATCTTTTATTATGGCTTGTGGTGTAAAGGAGTCGTTCATCTGATCAAAGTTCATTGGCTCTTCTCATGGTTGGTACTTGGTAGTTAATAATAATAGGAGAGATGGGATATTCACATCCGGTCAATACATAAATTATATATTGAGGAGTCTGTTTACAAACATGGCCAACTCCAAGTTGTGGAATTATTCAGGAGAGCGGATTTTCTGTTGAAAATTGCATTAAGTTTATAGCTAGCCCTAGACTTCTCAGCGCTTCTGTGCGCAATCTGGCTTCTTTTGCCCCTTTATTTCACAACGGGAAGGTGGACATTTCAATTTTCTGCAAGGTCGGATCCCCATTTTGTGAAAAAATGGTGTTGGCCACGTTTGTAACCAATCTCCTCATATATATATATAAATTTTATATATTTCTGGGCCACTAGCTACGTCTTCTATGACCTGCCACAGAAAGCGTCGCAGAAGGTGGCTCCTACAGAGATCACAAATATTTTTGGCGCGCTCGAATGTGCCATCTCTCCAATACAGAACTCTGATAGTAACTTAATTCCTTCCTTTCTTCATCCTTTGGAGTCCCTTTGGCGCCCATTCCACCGACCGGCTAGGGCTATTTACAAAAACGGTGACGTGGTAGCAGACATTCAAGACTAAGGTGGCGTTTCCACCGACCTCGCATTGCAGAATGCAAATTACATTGACGGAAATTAGAATTTTTCTTTTTATAGAAATCTATTAAAATGTTTGTACTTAACATATCCCATGACGCCATTTTTTAATTTTAGTTTGTTTGTTTGGGATTTTACTGTATGATCATTGATCAATTTCAACTATGGCATAGAGGAAAATAAACATTTCCGTCAATTCTGCAATGCGAGGTCGGTGGAAACCCCGCCTAAGTCTTGAATGTCTGCTACCACGTCACCGTTTTAGTATATAGCCCTAGCCGGTCGGTGGAATGGGCGCCTTATCGTCTGTTGTATGATATCAGAGCCCCAACAAAGACATGCCATCACTATACTGGCAGGCGTGGCAGCAGATGGCGGTAACGCCAAGAGTGGGCATTGCATAATGTAAAGTAAGTAACCAGGTACCCAGTCGGCCAGTCGTCTTCCTGTCATGCTTGCTTTGTACATCTTTTTCTGACATTCTTACGACGTGTCCCAGCCATCTTATGCGCTGCGCTTCAATGAACCGGACTATGTCTTCTCCTAAACTCCCCTTCTCCCCCCCCCCCGTAAAAATTTAATTGTTGAACTCAAATTTAAGTTCGAATTTTATGGGGGAAATATCTAGACTCCCCTTTCCCCCGTAAAATTCGAACATAAATTTGAGGTCAACAATTAACCAATCCTTCAAAGGGAATAAACGGAAAAACTGAGCAAGAAAAATTTGAAAAAATAAGAAAAAGTTTTATATCAGAGGGATTGTGACACACTTGAACATATTTTTTCCATTCAATATTTACTCCGGCACTTCTGCAAGCTCGCGTATTTCAAAAATATAAAAAATCCGTACTCACTGCTAAGTAAACATTATCGGTGGGTTTGTCGGGGAATCTCGAATTCTCGAATATTCATGATGGTACGCAAACAACCATCTTTGTGTTCGTACATTTCAATCTTTTTCAATAGTACCTCTCTCGTCACCATCCCCCCCCCCTCCCCTCTTCCACCCCTATCACATTTAGTCCCATTTTCATACCCTTATACAGGTCTCCCCATACTGCTTTCAATTCGTAGTGGTGAAAAATAAAACGGTTATAATTTTTGGAAGTGGGAGGAATTTCTTTTTATACTCGGGTATAATACCTGTGTGTTTTAAGAGCAAATTGGAGTACCCCTAATTTTTTGTACAAAAAAATAAAATTAATAAAAAATAAATATTGACTTTTTGTTCTATTACTAAGTCAACCTAGCGGAGTTAGGGCTATAAAGCCCTCTCTTACACTCAACTAGGAAAGCTCGGGAACACCTGCTTTACATGCCGAAACATGGCCAGAAACCTAACAAAACCCAATTTTTACAGGAAATATCGATCGTAGAGATGTTGGAAATATCTACTACAGTATTTGTTGTTGTTTCCAATGCCTTCTTTCAGCATTTCTGCTTTAAGCAACCCTGTCAGCATGACAGGGGAAGTGAGTCTGTTTATTAACTTCAGGCACCCTAAGGGCAGACTCTTTCACCTAGGGGGTTCCCTCCTCCCTCCATACCCTACAAGTTCAGTTCAGTCAAGATGCCGGAAGTGTAAACATTGCCTAATCATTGCAGTCATAATTAATTAATTTTCATCAGTAAAAAGCGAAATTTTAGAATAAACTAAATCCCGATTATACCGATATACAATACAATGGCATTAAAAAAAAAAAAACTTGTCTTACTCAGAATACTACTAATTGGGAACCTCTCTGAGTTAGAGTAGCCTGTTCGGAGTGGACTTATGAGAGGGGAATTACTGCTTAGCTAATTAAATAGTACCAGAATAACTTATAATATATTAAGACACTTAACATTAATACAACGTAGTAACTTAGGGGCAACTTAAGGACTTAGGGGACAAGAGACAGCATAATGAATTGGGGCAACTTAGTTACATAAGAGGTACATGATAACGTACCGTCCTACACTAGTTACATTTTCTGGCCATGCTTCGGAGGGCATGTAAAGCAGGCGGTCCCGGGCTTTCCAGTTGAGTGTAAGAGAGGGCTTTATAGCCCTAACTCCGCTAGGTTGGCTTAGTAAAAGAACAACATAATAAGTCAAAAAAGTCACTTACGTATACTTCCCGGACTGGGAGGATACTCAACTCGCACAATCTAACCAGCTCTCACGGTGAATCAGTTTTGTGTGTTTCATACATTATGGCTAAGGACTTGCTGAACGATGTAACATTTACCAAACAGGGGTTTTGTTGTAAGTCCTTAGCCATGAGCCTAGGCGAAGAGGAGCGTACGCTCTTGTGTTAGGTCTAGGCGTAACTGCAGCCTGATCGAGGCGATTATAATACCGGGGTTAAATAAATACCATAGGATTATAACTGTAAACAAAGACAATTACTTTTTATTTTTTCTGAGTTTTTACATTAAATTTTTTGTTTTAATGATCGTAGATTGTAAATGTATTATATTTCACTTTACCTTTTGTAAAAGGGGAGCCCAGCACGGGACTTGTCCTTTGGGCTCCCCTTCTAAATGTAATTAAATTGTAATTGTAAAAAAAATCTACTCCACATATTTTCATAAAGCAGCGCACATATTGAAACACCAGATAAGATAAAAATGTAGGCAATATGAAAGAAATGTTCTTGTTAGCGCCTTTAGTATTTATCAATAAAATTTGACATTGTTTGTAAGAAAAGTGACTGCTACTGACTTACCCGAACGCAGTAAGGAAATAACAAAGGTTGTGAATAAAGACAAAGAAGAAATGGTATGGATCATTTGCGCTATGCGGGTAAAAGCTTAACAATGTGGACGGCCCATATGGGTCTATCAGCGAACGCAAGTTGAAAATTTGGGGAACGACTCCAACAAGTAAGAAATTCAAACCAATATACTTGTAAGAAATTCAAACAAATTTTGAATACCACTTTCCATTATAAAATTATCTTGTTTACATTTTTAATACCAGGGGATTAAATAAATACCGGTATTATAATCGCCTCGATCAGGCTGCAGGGGGAAAGGGGAATTGACTGACAGAGTGGACCTCCTGATTATAGTGGATCCCGAACCACTTGGAGAACATGGTAAAGTCACACGATTAAATCGGGATGTGACCAGGACTCAAAACGCACGTAGACTGGTATAGTCTCAGCGCGTTATCATGTCCCACCATGTTCCCCTGCCAACGCTGTGCACACTACCAAGTTTGCCGCAGTTTGAAACATGCTCAGCTCTCATGGAATCAACACGGTAAGCCGCTGGCTAAGTAAATTACTACTAATGTACTTGAATCGCTCTTCTGTCGATACATGTCTTGTCTTGTCTTGTCATGTCATATCTCGTCTTGTATGTCTTGTCTGTCTTCAATGTCGATACAT
This sequence comes from Psococerastis gibbosa, assembly GCA_963971405.1. Taxonomy (NCBI): domain Eukaryota; kingdom Metazoa; phylum Arthropoda; class Insecta; order Psocodea; family Psocidae; genus Psococerastis; species Psococerastis gibbosa. The sequence continues at coordinate 23,059,273 of OZ020491.1, forward strand.
GACATGTGGCCTTCACTAACACAAACTGGCCACTGTCAACTTGAACTCCTTCCTCAGCAATATAGGGTCAGCACGATTCCTCCATGGTATCCGCAGGATATATAACAAAGTATGGGTCAAATATATTAGTAGTTCAGAAGAAATTGAATTTCCTAAACTTCCCGACATACTCAGCTGTATCGTCCCGTACAAAACCTCTTTAGACCCACTCAACGCTAATTTGCGCTTTTCCCCTATCCTCAATGTGCGCCTGAGAGTGGCTCGTTCCCGCCATGATTTTTTTAATTAAAATAGTTAGTGACGTTTGTTAACCGTCAGCAGCAACTCGGCTTCTTTATGCATTTGTCTTAGAATTAGAGATATTACGATATACAACAAAGTATGGGTCAAATAATTTAGTAAATCTGAAAATAATGAAGTATCTAAACTTTCTCAAACCCCTTTGAACATACTCAGCTGTATCTGTATCAGGACATGTAGCGTAGTGGTACGGACTCTGACTTTCACCCGAAAGATTGTTGGTTCGAGTCCCACACTGGCTACATTTTCTGGCCATGCTTCGGAGGGCAAGTAAAGCAGGCGGTCCCGGGTCATCCTAGTTGAGTGTAAGAGAGGGCTTTATAGCCCTAACTCCGCTAGGTTGGCTTAGTAATAGAAACAATAAAAAGCCCTTATTTATTTATTTATCTTACCCTTCAAAACCAATTTAATCGATATTACAATATTTTGTTCTATTTTGACCCACAACTACCCTCTCCCCTGGGTTAAACTTATTAGTAGATCAGAAAAAAATGAATTATCTAAACTTCCCGACACCCCTTCGTACATACTCAGCTGTATCTTCCCCTTCAAAACCTCTTTAGATCCACTCAACGCTCGTTTGCGCTTTTTCTCTCTCCTCGGTGTGCACCCGAGAGTGGCTCATTCCCGCCAAGACTTTCTTTTTAATTAAAATACAATTGAAAACCGGGTACACTGTAATTGCAAGTTCCCACTATATAGTTTCCTCCTTTTTGACTTTTAAAGGGGCTGCTTTAGCTAGAGGGCTGTTGCTGCTGTATAACGTTGAAATAGAGAAAGATATAACTTGAGAGATAACACAATATTTTGTTTCATATCAACTCCCGTTTTAACAGCGTCTATTATTGTTAGGGGAAGTCTTCAGCATCTCAAGTTTAGCTCCAAGTTTGACAATAAAATTGTGTAGGGTTAGGAGGAACGCTTTAAAGCTAAGTATGATAATTGTTTTTTTTTAGAAAATAATGTAATAATACCGTACCAATTATAACATTTTGTAGTTACATAATTAAATGGGAAAGATATAAAGGAAATATGTTGAAAAGGAGCTTTGCATGCCAAAGGGTATGCCCATAGTATAAGCCACACATTGTAGTATTAGGTGATATACATAACACTGACATTTAACTATCGCCAACGGGCTTACCATGTTGAATCCATGAGAGAGGGCATGTTTCACGGCAAACTTGGTAGTGTGAACAGAGTTGGCAGGGGAACATGATGACGCGCTGAGACTATACCAGTCGGTCTACGTGCGTGTCGAGTCCTGGTCACCTTCGATTTAATCCTGTGACTTTACCATATTCCCCAAGTGGTTCGGAATCAGGAGGTCCACCCTGTCAGTCAACTCCTCTTTCCCCCGAGGTGAAAGAGTCTGCCCTTAGGGTGTCTCAAGTTAACAAACAGACTCACTCTCCCCGCCAGGCTGACAGGGTTGCTTGAAGCAGAAATGCTGAAAAAATACGTTGGAAACAACAACACACATAACTAACTTTGGTTGAAGAGGTAACCTCCTCATTATAACCTAAATTAGAGGATATAGTAAAAACTGGAATTGGCGGGATTCGAAACCACGATCTACGCCTACTCGTGCGTTGTCTATTGGTTAAGATTACTCCCCGGTTAGGCGTAGTTCGTGGGTACAAATCCCGCCAAGTTCAGCTTTTTCTAAATCCTCTAATTTCGGCAATAGTAAAAATTCTAAAAGTCTGGGTGAGCGGTAAGCGGTTTCTTTAGTAGAATTTAGGGCTCTATATTAGACAGGTATTGTCATCATTTTGTATCCATTATAAGTCTGGTGTGTAAGCCAAGCATTGGGTGTTCACCTATTTATTTTTAGAAATTTATCGTTGCTTATTTATTGTTATTTAAAAATCGTTCTATCAATTAGGGATGTGTTTAATAAAAAAATGCTAAAACGTCTTTTAGTTTTTTTTCAATCTTTTACTTTTCTTACAATACTTACCATATAGGAAATATAGGATACAAAATGGCGGATGACAATACCCAGGTATATAGTGCCTTAGAAGAATTCATCGAATATCGGGCTTCTGCCAGCTACAAGAAGTAGACAACTCCCCCCTCCAAATATTATATACAGTATAAGCCACGGCTGTACATATCTCAGTGCAATTGCAACACGTTTATGCGGTAATCATGAAGGAAGATATTACAGTACACGCAATGGTCTCTAGTCATTTATTCTAACCAGAAACAAAGCACAAAATGGAACTGTAGAGAGAAAGAGAAAAGCTCTCTATACGTTAACATTTAACTCGGTTAATTTCAGTGAGTTGCTTTTACGGGAATATATATGAACGCTGACATTCGGAATATTAATTTTCTTGATTTTAACGACGTGCTTTCATATAATTGTGTTATGTTTTAAGACGAAGTTGAGGGGGGGGGGGGGAGAATCAGCGTGGCTTCCATAGGACAGGGTTATACGCTGAGTGCAGCCGCGGAAACCATTTTGTTGAAAAGCACTCTGGAAAGCTCAGCCACCGTTACCGCAGTTTGATTCAGAAGTTGCACCCTGGGATATTGAAGTGGAAGGTTAAAAAGGTTATGTGCCTCATTTCGGAATGCGTTATTGATGTCTGACATTCTCGTTGGTGTTAAATTGGACGTGGAAACGGAAAAAGGCTGGATTGGACAATGGATTTTTCAATATTTTACTTATAAATAAATAAGGACTTTTTATTGTTTCTATTATTAAGCCAACCTAGCGAAGTTAGGGCTATAAAGCCCTCTCTTACACTCAACTAGGAAGGCCCGAGACCGCCTGCTTTACATGCCCTCCGAAGTATGGCCAGAAAATGTAGCCAGTGTGGGACTCAAACCAACAACCTTTCGGGTGAAAGTCAGAGTCCGTACCACTGCGCTACATGTCCATCCACTTATAGAAGCTGGTGAATGTTTTTTGACGTGAGAACGTCTAATAAATCAATAAACGCTGGCTTGAACACTGGGTGCATGCACGAAAAAGTGTTTCGCACTCGCTTACGCTCATTGTCCGTTACGCCGCATCTTAGTGTGGTTTTAATTGCTTATGACAATAACAATTTTTTTTTTCCATTTTTTTGAATTTATTTATTTATTTTTGTTTTGACGTTGTCACGTTAAACTATCGTCCGTAAATCGACTTTACAGACAACCAATTTTTTTTTTAATTTCATGCATTGCGAGGAAGGTTATGTGCCTAATTTTGGAATGAGTTACTGATGTCCGACAGTCTCGTTGGTGTTTAATGGGACTAGGAAACGGAAAGAGACTGGATTGAACTATTGATTTTACAATATTTAAATTGTAGAAGCAGGTGATGGTTTAATTTTTACTTTCATGCATTGCAAGGAAGGTTATGTGCCTCATTTTGGAATGAGTTATTGATGTCCGACAGTTTCGTTGGTGTTAAATTGGACTTGGAAACGGAAAGAGACTGGATTGAACTATAGATTTTACAATATTTCACTTATAGAAGTTGGTGAATGTTTTTTTTTTTAATTTCATACATTGCGAGAAAGGTTACGTGCCTCATTTCGGAATGAGTTATTGATGTCCGACAGTTTCGTTGGTGTTAAATTGGACTTGGCAACGGAAAGAGACTGGATTGAACAATAGGTTTTACGATATTTTATAGAAGCTGGTGAATGGTTTTTTTTTTTTTTTTTTTTTTTTTTTTAATTTCATGCATTGCGAGGAAGGTTATGTGCCTCATTAAGTAAGTAAGCAGTCTCGTTGTTATAGGCAGTATCTTACACATATTGAGTAACGATAGTACTAATAAGGCAGAAGCGGAAATCTCGCAGCCAGCCCCTTAATTAGTTGGAACGTGGTTAGAGTTTAATTGGTGTAAAGCAGTAATTTGCCTTACAAAGGAACAAATCTACAGTATATCTCTTTCACCATGAGAATAGTGTATGCCACAGTAGTCATTCTGCTGCTGATACATCCCCTGAGATTTTACTGTAAGTACCTTAGGTTGCACCTACAGTGCAACAACATCACGATACTGATGCCTACCAAGTTACAAGTTACATTACAAGTTACGTTGCTTTGAATTCAGTGGCACGTTGTAATTCGTAGATTCGAATTCGACACACTGTATAGCGGAAAGGTATATAATAGTGGATTAAAAATACCCACTGTTATGTGCCGTAAGGGTGTACGTCCCGTAGGAAATAGATTTCCCGAAATCCGTTGTTTTTACAGACTTCTTATTTTTTATTTAATTAACACAGCAAGATATTAAAGATTCGGCTCATTTATTCTAGGTGGAATACACCTGTATTTTAATTAAAGACGAATGATTACACACTCTAATATGCAATAAATATATTCGATCGAAAAAATATTTGGAATGTTTATGTTGAGGTATCCGATTTGAATGTTCTAATATGCGAGTGTGCAATAGGGAAAACAGCATTGAAGCATTAAACATTGGTAATATACATTAAATTATAATGAGTATACACATATTTAACAATGGGTTAGTTGGACTTACATTGCCCGTATGTTAATATTCATTGAAGGCATGGACGGAGCCCATTGTCAGGGGGGATGGGGTGATGTTTCGGGAGTGGTTGCGACTCCTATCATCAGGCTAAGTCCTGATAAGGATAAGGATAAGGATAATGGACTCATTGCTCATCTCTTTTACTCTGAATTTTTGAGTCCTAACTCCTTTGTGAAATAGTATTACACCATTGCCGTTAACCTTTACCAACAGATCATCTACCAATGGTTTCTTGTCTACCATAGCATCTTTCTCTAGCGCAGTAAGTGCACATAAGCTGAATTCAATGGACCTCGCCAACTTGTCTCAGCATTCTACACCAATAACTGCAATCAGCACTTAAACGTTTAAACGTGGCGTTGGTTATCCATCATCAGTTGCGAAAAAAGAAAGGCCGCGCGCGAAATGGAACCCCAAGTGAAAATAACCTAAAAGAGAAGCAATTTAAGGTTCAGCGTTTTTTAATACAAATGAGTTTTAAGAAACGCTTTTCGGGAAATGGGGAGAAAATAAGGTTTTTGAGATGGTGGAATTTTGCCAAACCCAAAAAGTCTCATCCGTCAGGACACATTTTTTCTTTTACCCCCCCCCCCCCCTGCAATCCCAACCCACACTCCAGCAGCAACCACCCTTTTGCTAGCGCAACAAAAATCCCCAACGTGGATTCACAATCCATTTGTTGTTTACTGTAGGAATCAAGATCCAAAGTCAAAGAGTAATTGGGTTTGTATTTCTAGTTTACTTCTATCTTGATTTAGTAGCTTGGAACTTCTGGATAGGATTAGGAATAAAGAACGAAAGAAAGCAGTGGTATTTTCTTTTCTAAATTTTATTTGTACCGTATTAGAGAAGTAAATTGAAACTATTGTGCCAGGAGATATTGCAGTAGCTATGTCAGATCAGTGGTCGCTATCCATGAGGTGCTTTGTGTCCGCGGATATTTCTTTCTTGCATTGGTCATACCATTGGTGTACCTAAGGGTTTTCCCTATCACGGTGTGATTATGGTTTGTGACATCACGTCAGAAACCCGACATTTGAATCAAAAGCTCGTAAGCTACATATAATAATAAGTATAGCAGTATAATTATACATGTTCTCGATTCATAGAAGAATTTTAATTAATCTAAATAAGGTGTAGTGTTTCTCTTACCAGGTTTTTTTTTTAATGAAAACATTATTGCACCTTCCGTGTCAAAGAGTCACATGCGGCTCTGGAGCCGCACTTTGCCAACCACTGCTTTAGCCGAATTAGGGCAATTCTATTGAAATTTTGACAATCACAAAGCTTTCTTCATACTAACGTACAGAATAAATGGGAAAGCAACAAACCAATTTGTGACAAACCTTATTTCATCATGAAATGTAATCAATGCAAAGATGAGAACTTCTACATGACAACAAGGCGGCCTCACCTTTTGAGGGAAAAGAGTTTGTTGGACTGTGAAATTGTCAAAAGTTTCGCGAAAGACAATTACCTTAGACGGCTCGCAAGCTGCGTACAACATTGTAAGCACTGTCAGCATGTTTGTTGACTGCTCAAGACTAGATTCAATTTAACGGTTCATGGCTTTTGCTCATTTCTGAATTCACATAGCCTTTGTCAGATATTTTACCCTTGATTGGACAACCACAGTCTCCCAAAACCTCCACATTTCATTCTGTTCTATTTAATCTATGCTTCATATAAACCTTTCTTCATCTTGAAGTTACAGACGGTTGGCTGGTTGGTAGCAACATATGGCATCGATCCCTCGATCCTTGCACGCCCTCTTCAGCTCCACGTATGTATTGGCCCCTACATCCTCCAGCACTTGCTGCAGATACTCTTTTTTCGAACCCCCAGGTCGGTATGATGCAGCTTACGAAGTGTCGAAGGAAATGTCCAATCTAGTGACCTCTTCGTGTATTTATCGATGCAACCAAAGGTTTTCTTTCACTTCTTCTGGTTAGAACCTCCTCATTTATAACATGGGCTTGCCAAGGTGTTCGTAGCATTCGACAATAGCACCACATCTCAAATGCTTCGAATTTTTTTGTAAACCTTTTGTTCAGTATTTTGACCATAAATTACGCAGAAGGGCGTCGACCATTTTAAGACCAGAGGATGGTTTTGTGCACACTGCTAGATTTAGACTATGACTATTTAGTAGTAGCGTACGCACAGAAGGTTAAAAGCTTTGAAGCGATAACAACAATCGAATCGTTGCAAAATTCAAGCCCTTTCGTATGAAAAACCTTCACGAGGAACATATTAGTAGTAATAGTCAGCAGCGCATACAATAGGTCAAAAGGATTAAGTTCATACTAAAAAACGCACCCCTAAATAAGGAAAAACATCCCTTATAGCAGCTATTCTAAGAATGTTTCATAAATTATCCAATAATACGGACAGAAACATTAAAAAATATTCCCCATAGTAAAATGGATCTCATAAAGCAGTTGTTATTTCATAAGAAAAATTAGTAACAAGACTTCATTAGCGTTTGCAATTACTCTTCCATACTGTTTCCTCTTTTTGTGGCCTTTTCATTACTTCTAATTTGTTTTCTTCAGAACGAATTATAAAGAACTTCAGAAAAAGGTTTGGTATTATGCTGGTATCATTCTCTGGTGTATACTGTGTAGCAGAAAATAATTACTGGAGAGTATCTCTTTTTAGAGCTTTCAATTTAATAAAAATACTTGACGGAAAAATTTAATATTCGACATTGTGTCTCTTAGTAATATAATTAATGTTCTGCACAGTAACTTATAACACATAATATATATTGTATGAAGTATGTAAAAAATGCCATTATATCGGCAAAACTGTCGTTTGGAACAATGAAGAACCGTTACGAATGAACCCGTATATGCTTTAAACTGGTACAGGTACCGTAACAGGTAACATGGACCAAACTTTCAAAGGGGATGCGACCTAGTGGGTTTTGTTTTCAATACAATATGACATAATTAAGCCGTAGAATCCGGGATGATAGGTGGTAGTCGATCTGAGAGCGTACTCCCAAACGTTTCGTCAATGTCTGCGGTCGACATCTTCAGTGGCACTACATAAACTTCTAAGATTGTATCTCGGAGATTCAGCAACTGCTTCTGTTGACAAAACGTTTGAGAGGACCCTTTCGGATCGAAACCTATCATGCCGGATGCTACTGCTCCAGCCCATTGTTTGGGGAGAAGGGGGGGGGGGGTAGTTATGGGTCAAAATGGGAAAAACATATGTACCTAGTATCGATTAAATCAGAGCATAATAAATTAACTTACAATATATTTGCCATATTTTTTAGGGGGGGGGGGCAGCTATCAGTCCATGGGGAAGCCTTTGTAATTATAAAATATGGTGTACGAATGGGTAAGTATTAGTCATAAGCGTATAATACCGAGGATATGTAAATAAGAAAACAGAAGCTAAGTAAGCACTGTGTACTTCATTCTGTTGTATTCTATTTCACTATTAGTAAAAGAAGACAAGGGAAATTTCTACAGCGGCAGATAGTAAATTAATTTGGAATTGAGAAAGGCGAAACCTCGAGAAAGCAGTAAATTCATTCGAAAATCCAAAGAATGTCAACCAAAGAAGAATATTATGGGAGTTAAAAAAAAAGACGGAACGTCGGAGGAATATTAGAGTCAGCAATACGTCAACATCTATCAACCAGTCTTAGCATCTTTCAAGACTGCGCGCCAAAAATTTCAAAATTGGAAATTGGGCTTTAGTAAGATGGCGGGGGGTTTTCTCAGAGAATGAGAGGTCCCCCTTTTCTGATTGGCGCTTCCATCAATCTTTGATTTCTCAGGATTGGCTTCGTGATAGTCGTGCTCTTTGTCCTTTGGAGAGAATAATGAGGTTTTGTGGGGTGGGAGGGGAGAGGATAGAAGCCTGGAGAGGGGGCGCAGAGTTTGAATGATTGAAAGACATTAATGTGATGAGAGTCTTCGACAATGATTGGTGATTGGTGGGGGAAGGAGGCGGGGGACAGTGTGGGCGCTAAGACGAAACGCTTCAGGTATTAGCAAACGTTGCACAAGCACACAGTGAAAAAGTGATCCAGGGGTTAAGGGGTTGCTTCATGCTGCATGCAGGTCGTCAATCGCGCTGGGAGTGGGACCAAATGACAGTAGTGGACAGATCAGCAGGTGGGGCTGTGGGCAGTATCCTCAACGGGCCCACAGTCACACCGGACATTAAGGACGTATTATCTGATCAGATGGGACCCAGGCCACAATTTGAGCCCATAGGTACCCCAGTTGCACTAGTCGAGTTCCATTGCATCTGCGGATCTCGCTATGACAGCAGCTTAGACTACTAGAGCTCAACCGTCATTAGGAACAGCGCACCCTAGATGCTCATGCGCCAGATCATAAGGCATTCAGTAAGAATGTGCCATCCACTTTCGACCACCATCCATATCGGCACAGATTGTCCACTTGCACACCAATCCGAGCGAGGTGATATCTGAAATTCCCGTGACAAGTGAGCAGGGATATCAGCCGAAGCACGCGTGTTCTATCAAATTCCAGTAAACTCTTAGCCCTTTTGGTGTCTGGAAGAGGCACTTCGTATGAGGCCATTCAGTTTCCTCCTACCATTAAGTATGAAATTTCCTTTTTATATAATCTGATATGGGCACTCGAGTAGTTGCCCATGAATTAGGGAGTATAGCTTCTGGTCCAACGGGTTGTAGCTCCGATCCTAGACGAGTCATTTCGTCAGCTTGCTCATTTCCTTGAACTCCACTTTGACCAGGAACCCAAATTAATTTGACAGTGTTGCATCTCGCAATGGTTTGGTGCGAATGCTTGCAGTCACTGACAAGCAGGCGTAGCACGAGCATACAGTGAAAAAATAAGCCTGGGGTTAAGCTAACCCGGAGTTAAAACGTGCTTACAAACAAAAAGCGGTAGACTGTCGTTTCGAACCTTGTCCTCACGGTCAATTGCCCAGCTCCTTGCCATAAACTGGGCTACAGCGGATCCTATACGGGCTCTTCCACGCGAATACAGCGCCTGCCCATATATATACACTGATAATCGGAATTTCAGAACTATTCTGGAGCTGTGACGCAGTGCGACGATGACATAGTCAGAAGCCGAGAGGTTAAGCTATGACATGGTTACAGCTGAATCAGCAGTTCTGCACCTGACAGAATGACAACCTAGCTGACGTCTCTCCGGTCAGTCCGCTCTCTGAAATTCCCAAATGTTTGGTGCTGAGAGTGCGGACAACTTCCTACCACAGGCACTGCTGAAATGCGATTTACCGAAGGGTCAGTCAGCATCGCTGAGAGTAAAGCATGTAATTCTTAGGGTGGTTCCCACCAACTCTTTGTAATTGTTTCCCTCTTTAAATGCTACCCACAAATTAATTTTTTCAATTTCTTATATTTCAAAATTCTACCTGTAGATTTTAATATAGTGCTGCATATAAGTATTTCCTTCATTTTTTTTTATATTTTATTATATACCTACCATGGAAAAAAATACATTTAGAAAAGTTCAAAACCGAAAGGTTTGTCTGAATACATGTTCATAGTTCATGAAAATTACGATTAATTAATACTAATTAAATATTCTAAACATAACTAATAATATAACTATAAAAGGAAACAACATGATTTTTTCTTATTATTATAAAACAATGCAACCATTATCTTGTATTGCAATAATTTATTAATTTGAATTTCCACCTACATATAAACCCAGGTGTTACGTTAGTCCCAAATCACCGTAAAAGGGCTGCTGGAGTGACCAGTATCCTACGTTCCATACCTATTAATTTAATACTATTGCATGTAATAATGTAATTAAAACATGTACAGTCTTCTTCTGTAGTTGCAATCTAGCGATTGAATTGCAGCAAATCTTTCCACCTCCTTCTCCACTCCTCCCTGTCTTGGGCCGTTCTCTTGAGTTCTAAGTAGGTTCCGCATCTCATATCTTTCTTGAGGTCTTCTGCGTACGCCTTCTTTGGTCGCCCTCCTGCATTGGTGCCCTCGATTGACGATTGTGCCTTCTATAATGGTGCTTAAGAGTCCTTCCTGTCTGATAAGGTGACCCATCTATTTTGCTCTTCTCACCGAAATGGAGGCAATTGGGGATCTTTTAACATTTATCCTTTGAAGTACCTCTTCATTCGTTATGTGGTCTCTCCAAGATATTTTCATCATTCTCCTATAGCACCACATTTCGAAAGCCTCCAGCTTCTTTTTGCTTCTTTCGTGTATGCACCATGTCTCACAGCCATAAAGCAGTATGCTCCATACTAGCGATTTAAGCAGTCTTTTTCTAACATTTATGTCGATGTTGTTAGCCTCGAATATCTTCGACTTTTTGTTAAACGCTAGCCGGGCCATTTGAAGTCTGCTGGAGATTTCGGCGCATGATCTTCCATCGCGCGTTATTTTACTGCCAAGGTATGGAAAACTCATAACATTTTGTATGGAAACATGTACAGTAGCCTGCATGAAATAAAATGCTGTCAATTTGGAAGCGGAAATTTCCCAACACCAGAAACAGATATGCAGAGACAGACACTCAATTGTGATCAAAGCAATTTCTCCCATTTTCCCCAACTTTTTTGCTTCCATCTAGAAATTCGTGCCATCACTGAATCGACCTGGAACGATTGAACGAATTGGCAAAATAATTAATTACGCGTGTGCTACGCATCTTTTCTACGCATGAACGAACATATATAATAATTTTTTTTTTTTCTTTTCCTTGTCCAGTATTCCCTGGACAAGGAGCATATATTACAAAAATACAATACATAATAATAACATCCCGCATCCCCAAGCTAGCGCTTATTTGGGACAAAAGACTCATACTGTGCTGCTAAACAAGGCTTAATCATTTATTTTTGTTATTTATTTATAATGTTTATTTTATTTTTATTTTTATTTTAACTTGTTATTTTAATGTCAGTTTTATTATTATTATTAACTCCATTGACCAGCCATCTTTTTATACCCGCTTTTAACTCACCCATCTGTTTAAATTTTTTCATTATAATAATAATAATGCGTGTATTTCTCAAAAAAACATAACAAATTTTACTGAACCGGTGCCAAAAAGGCGCGTTGGGATCACCACACAATTTACTGTCGTAGGTTATTTACTAGTTCGTCACACTAACAATATTTTTTTAATCTGTACCTGTGAGCAGACTTATAATATGGTTCTTAATGATAGACAAGGTAATATTTTCATTGTATCCGGCCCTGATCATTTCATTGTAGTAACTCAAACCTCGATAGTTGACAGAATTTCTGCTGTGTGTTAATTTGTAATTAGGAGCCGTGAGGAATCCACGTCCTGTTTGCCTAGTGCTTATGTTATTAGCAGAAATTCTGTCAACTTGGAAGTTACTCAAGTTGGATACAACCATTGTCAGTAAAATTTTCTTGTATAATAGCTCAAATGACAAAATTCCTAACTCCTTAAATATTATCCTCGTACTAACATTGTAACCTGTTTTATTGAGCATTCTCATGGCAAATTTTTGGCATTTTTTGCTTTTATCTTACTTGTTAAAAATGGTATAGGAAGCGATGTTTTTACACACGTCAAAGAATCCAGAGACGAGCAGAACTGAAATAAATAAAGCATTCTCGAGAAGAAAAAGAAAGTAACATCGAAAAAGGGACTTTTACTGCAATCAAAAACCAGTAACAAGTCCCAATTTTGATCAACACCCAATTTCGTCTTTCTTTTTCAACTCTTTTTGCCCCCCATAGGAATTCGAATCATCTCTCTGAATAGACTTGAAATGAGCCTTTCCAGTTCCATCACGAGTTCATCTTCTTTGTAACTATATTCGCCAATTAAAAGTAAATTCGTGACAGGTGGAAGAAAAGGCTAACAACACCTTTAAATTATTTTGTGTCGACGATATTTGGGAGAGAGGAAGCGGCGTGGAAACGTGATGTCTGGTTTTTGTACCGGGAAAAGGAAGAAAAGTAGGGGAGGGTGCGGGGGCAAGGGGTGGAAAGAGGAAAAGGTTCTCAAATTATTGGTAAATTGATCAGGTTCGGGGAGGGGGGGGGGGAGGTCTTCGATGGATTCTGTGAAAGTTTTTTTAGAGGAAAATCTATTTGCTGCTTCACAGACACACGAGACATTGTAATAATATATTGTGTAGTTCTGTATCGCGATTCGCGATTCAAAAATACAAGTATAAGTTCTGTCATGTTGATTTTTTGTATATTATTTGTTGCGCTGACAATTTATTGACGTGTTAATTGCATAATAATGATTCACTCTTGACTGCTAGACCTATAAATACTAACTTTTACTTTTTAATTTTACATATCCTCGTGGAGGGTTTCCAGACGTTTCCAGACGGTTCTGTCTTGCGCGCCCTCCCTTGTGAGCCCGGTTTCTTGCAGGTCGCTTACAATTTTCCTCTCCAGGGTGAGCTTTGGGCGCCCGCGTCCAGGTACCATCGCCTCTCCCGCTCTGCGTATCAGCGCTGATGCCTCTCTCCTCTGCATGTGTCCCCACCAGCTGAGCCTCTTCCCTCGTAGTTTCTGCACCACGTCCGTTGTTCGCATTTCTTCCCGAATGTCCTCGTTTCTGCGCCTGTCGTTCAATGTTACGCCACATGCCCTCCACAGCATCCTCATCTCCGCTACGTGGATCGCTTGTTCTTCGCGTTTACGCACGGCCCAACACGCAGATCCATAGGTAATTACCGCGTGTGTCCGTAAACCTGCGTCACACTTGTGCGTCGTTATTAGACTTTTAAGACTACTTATGGGGGGGGGTGGACCCCCCTCGGACCACCCCCCTGAGCACGGCCATGCTAGAACGTCGGGTTCATAGTTGAATTCTCAACCACCTGCGATACGCGGGTTCCCACATACAGCATATACCACAAAGCCGAAATTATACTCGCATTATCACATTGAAATTCACAGAGACAACGACACACGATACGCCCTCGTCAAACGTAAACTTAATCCACGAACGTCACATTCCAAAATTTCGGAATATGTGAACCCCGCACTTCATTGTTACGTCCCAATGAAGCTCCAAATGAACATAATATCAAAAACCCTTTATCCCAAAATGAACAGATTGCTTTGAAGATCAAAGGAAATTTAAATAAACCGACTTAGACTCGGAAGAGGCCTTAGAAAGGAGACGAGGAGCTTAGAAGGAGCACAGGAAAGGTGAACCCATTCAGAAAGGTTGATTAACTACAGCAATCTAGTGCTTAAGTCCTGATTCCGGGGCCCCGCCTTGCTGACCCCGTATCTCCAGATTTTATCTTCAGCCATTTCTGAATTGGTTCTTCAGCCAATTTCGCGGTCGGAACGTCTATTGCTTATTAAATTAGGGCCAGTCAAGGCCGGCGGTTTTTGAAAGTGAAATTTATGGGTTTTGTGTAAGGAACGGTGAACGGTTGGAGAAATTGAGGTGAACGTGGGTATAAAAGCAGTGATTCTACATTACAGCACGCCTCTAGTTTAATTTTGTATCCTAAAATGTTTTTATTATAAAACGAGTCGGAAAATTCTTTACAATGAACTGAATAACTAAGGCGGCTATTCCGCCGACGTGGATTGTGAATGTGAATGTGTCATCAGACATCATTAATAAGTCTCTACCATATTATAACTTAATTTTTTTTTTTTAACATAGATTTTAATATAGATTTACTATAGATAAGTTAAGTATCTACATAATAGTCTCCTTAAAATATGGCAGAGACTTATTAATGATATCTGCTACCACGTCATGACACATTCACATTCAAAATCCACGTCGGTGTCTAGCCGCCTTAAGGCAATCACTTCCTGGTTTCATGGGAGTTGCCAATCATGTAAATAATTCTCAGAAGCTAAGCCTGTTTTGGCAAAGCAAATAAAAAGAGGTTTTGTCAAAAAATGGCTACCAGGCGATATACCTGTATAATTAAACAGTGATTCTACATAACAGGCACAGCATGCCTCTAGTTTAGTTTTGTATAGTAAGAGGTTTTTGTCAAAAAACGAGTCGGAAAATACTATACAATGAACTGAACAACTTAACGCAATCAGTTCCTGGTATCATGGAAGTTGTCAATTGTGTAAATAATTCTCAGAAGTGGAACGTGTTTTGGCAAATTAACAAAGATATTGACAAAGAACCAGTCCGAGTTTACTCGAACATGCTTTCCAATTTATCAAAATTAGTTAAATTTCCGATATCTCGGGGGGGGGGGGGGGGGGTGGGTGTGGTGTTGTCCACATGATGTCACTAGAGGTGAGGTAAATTCTAGATGGGTCAGACCAACACATTACCACTCAGCAATACTGGCAGGGCGCGCAGTGCATTTCAACGTGAATTTTCTATCATTTTTTCAAAAAAAACATTTTTTCTACAAAACCAAATACTTTTCTGGGAAAGCAACCTGTCCGGTTTCGTTACTCAATTTAACACCTAATACATGCCTGAAGGTAGAAATCATAGATGGAAAGGTTTCACAGAAAAATTATTTTTTAGTCATTTTTCATTAAAAAATTTTTTATTTTATTTTTTTACCCCCAGAAGCAAACTATCAAGGGACAAGTGACCCCACGCATTTTATCAACATTAATAACGACTACAATATATGTGAATTTAAAAGAAATCGTTAGAGCCATTTTAGATAAATAATTTTTTTAGACGTTTTTTTGGAGTTTTTTGAATATAAAACCCCCCCAAATTGAGATAGCCCAAAATAAAAAAAATGATCTCGTGGTATGATTTTTGTGAACCTACATGCAGAATTTCATCAAAATCGACTGAGTAGTTTGCCCGGAAATCGACGAACAGACAGACAGACAGACAGACAGAGCGACAGACAGACATCTCGTAAAAACCACTTTTTTGGGTTCCTGGGACCTCAAAACGTGTAAATCCGTTGAAATCTCGGAATCGAAAATTTCGACCGTCACAAAGCTTTCCTTATACTACGTATAAATTGGAAAGCAAAAATTGCTACCAGGCGACAAAGAAACGATAATTATCATCTTTAATTACATCTTCATACAGCTATCACGAAGCGAAGCCATGTGTGAATGAGTAGGTTCATATCAGTCTGAATCATTCTCGGCAGCGTCATCTTTGGCCTTCCTCTTCATCCTGGGACCACACTCTCCTCAACCTATTTCTGTAGATTGGTCTCGCCTCGCCTTTGGACATACCCATGGCATAACTGTTATACCAGGCGTTTTTCACTGAGCTTGAGAGTGATTAGAGAGGCTAGGCCAATCTTCTCTTCTGCTTCTGGCTCTACAGCCCTTGATGAGCTTTGGCCTGCTCGACAACACTCTTCAAGTCATCTTCGAGGACGTCCCGCCAGTTTTCCTGTCATGCTTGCTTTGTACATCATTTTCGGCATGCGGTCCTTTGACATTCTTACAACGTATCCCAGCCATCTTATGCGTAGTGCTTTTATGAACCGGACTATGTCTTCTCCGTTCAGTATTGCGTCTATTTCGGCGTTATGTCTTATACGCCATCCGCTAGGCCAATAGTTTCAGTAGAATCTTAATAAGGCTGCGCTTCACAAGGGGCCTTAAATTTGGCCTTAAAATTTTGAAATTTTACAGTACGTTATTGTAATAGCAGAATATTAGGCTACTATTGGGATAATTTAAGACATTTTAGCTACAAAGTAATTTTTTTCCCTTTTCCCAAATTCACGTTCATATCAAACATTTCCCTCACGTTTTTAGCTGAATATCAGCTAAACTATGAGAAACAATAGCCTGAAGGGGTTGGAGTGATGGAAAAAGAAGCAGGGTCAGCACACGTGCCAGGCGCTGCCTCTCCAGGCTGGAGCCTCAATTTTTTTTATTTTGGGTTTCCCTTTGGAAATTTGAGTGCCAATTGACTACATATGATGAACACGTTTTGAAATGAAATGAAATGAAATTATAATAGGCCATTTTAACCACATTCAGTACAGTGTTACAATAAAAGTTACTGCATGTGCTCGGCACCGTCAAAACTATAAATAGCTATATACATATATAGATTTTTTTTAAAAAACCTACATATAATCATCAGTAATACTATACATCAATACAATCCTTATCCATTAAAATTAAAATTTTATGAGTGTACGTCCCGCAGGAAATAGGTACCCCAAAATCCGTTGTTTTTATTAAAGATTTGGCTCATTGAAGTTGTTAAAGACTACTTCATGCATCACATAATAGGGTATTTTTTTTTGGTACCGTAGCATTTACATAAAAATGATTGAGGGCTAAATTTTCACGTAAACTAGATACCATGAAGAAGTACCAACAATGCAATTTATTAAATGTAACAGGTTTCGTTAATATATTGTACTATCATCAGACTCAGGTATTTTTAATTTTATATTTAGAAGTATAAATAATCTACTAATAGTTCCAATTTCGACAGAACATGAAACGAATAGCAACCCTTTGTAATGTCAATATACGTGTCTGCCCTTATGATATACATCCTATTATACCAGTTTCATCCCATTTGAGGGGGGGGGGGATTACGAAAACCAGGAATAGCGTAGGCTTCATTATGGGTTTGAAACCAGGAACTGATGAGATCACCTTCATTGCGGACTGGCAGAGCTTTGGGCTTAATAATATATACATATGCATCCACTTGTAAAATGCAATTTGTACGAAGCCGCTGCAATACTCATCTGGCTTCGCAGGCCTCAATTTCTCGAGCTTTCCATCAGAAGTGCATTATTAGCTGGTGAAGCAATAACTTTTCTCTTTTATTAGTTTTTCGTATTTTCTCTCCATATTTTCCAGTTCAGAGGTACGGAATTACTTTTTACTCGCTTTTCGTGGAAATTATTCATACATTTCTCGATTTTAAATTAACAACTGAGCCGGTTCAGGCTAATTTGATGAATGAAAAAATTCTGTTTTGAGTTCATATTTCACATAAGTTTCTTTTTTTTACTTGTACACGAACTGTCGGGTTCACGCCAGCTACAATTGGTCTGTGGTAAGCTATAAGTCTATTTGTGCTTACAACCAGTTTAGTTTGACACCTATGACATGTATCAGTCTGCCTAAGGTGCCCATTCCATTGACCGGCTAGGGCTATTTCCAAAAACGGTGACGTGGTAGCAGACATTCAAGACTTAGGTGGCGTTTCCACCGACCTCGCATTGCAGAATTGACGGAAATT
Organism: Psococerastis gibbosa; assembly: GCA_963971405.1. Lineage (NCBI taxonomy): Eukaryota > Metazoa > Arthropoda > Insecta > Psocodea > Psocidae > Psococerastis > Psococerastis gibbosa. Next base: position 23,077,249 of record OZ020491.1, read on the forward strand.
TTTATTTTCCTCTATGTCATAGTTAAAATTGATCAATGATCATACAGTAAAATCACAAACAAACAAACTAAAATTAAAAAATGGCGTCATGGGATATGTTAAATACAAACATTTTAATAGATTTCTATAAAAAGAAACATTCTAATTTCCGCCAATGTCATTTGCATTATGCAATGCGAGGTCGGTGGAAACGCCACCTAAGTCTTGAATGTCTGCTACCACGTCACCGTTTTTGTAAATAGCCCTAGCCGGTCGATGGAATGGGCGCCTTATTCATGCGGAGAAACATTCCCAATAATAATAGAAAGATCAGCAGGGCCGTAGGCAGAGTGTTGTGCTGACTATTGTCCTCAATTGCATAGTAATGATTCACTCTGGACAACTAAGTCTAAAGGTAATACACGTATTACCACCAGTGTACCTATAGCTTGCTCCCATCAATAGTGCGTCACTATTAGCCAATTAGAGCGCTAGTTACATGTCATTGAGACTAGTGATAGTAGGGTGGGCGATTCTGATGCAACTCACAACCAGAAGATTGAGAAGTAGAAGATGCAAGATGCTATTAGGGTATTACATTGCATATATTATTCAAGTTCTTTTATTGAGTTTCATCGAGTACTTCTCTATATGGTCAAATAGACCGTAACACATATGTATCAGTTTGCCTAATTCGCCAACGGCCTTACCAAGTTGAATCCACGAGAGCAGAGAGTGTATCAAACAGCGGTAAACTTGGTGGTGTACACAGCGTTGGCAGGGGAACATGGTGGGACATGATAACGCGCTGAGTGTATACCAGTCTGTCTACGTGCGTGGCGAGTCCTGGTTACCTCCGAATTAATCGTGTTACTTTACTATGTTCCCACAAGTGGTTCGGAATGCACTATAATCAGGAGGTCCACCCTGTCAGTCAACTCCCCTTCTCCCCGAGGTGAAATAGTCTGCCCTTAGGGTGCCTCAAGTTAATAAACAGACTCACTCCCCCCACCAGGTTGACAGGGTAGCTGAAAGCAGAAATGCTGAAAGCAGGCGTTAGAAAAAACGTTTGTCTAATTCATGCGGAGAAACATTCCCAATAATTTCAGAAAGATCAAGGGTCGTAGGCAGAGTATGGTTCAATATATGCCACTGCAGTACGTCCAGAACAGACCTTGGTGTCTTTGGCCCTAGGGTTAAATATCTGGAGTCTCTTGGGGAGACAACTACAGTATACCTCTCTGGGTTTTGCAACTAGAATGGACATCTGCATATATAGGTGTCAGAGAGTCTAGAGCATGCAGATTCTGCAAAGAAGGAACGGAGGACCCCGAGCACATCCTCCTTCACTGCGATGTAATCGCACGAAGAAGAGTGCTTGAGAAGACCTATCGTTTCTAAACACCCTCAAGATCCTGGTTCTCCTGAAGGAGATAGGCCTCGAGTAAGTGAAGCGTTGTAGATACTTTGTTGTAGGGGGCATAATAGGCCCAATAGGCTTAAGTGCACATAGGTGCTCCATATAGAAAAAAAAGAAAAAAGAAAAAACTGTACTTCGAAAAACTTCAAAATAATAATAGTCTACAGTACGACAGCATGCTGCTGGAAACAAACGTATTTGCCTCGTACTTCAAGAAGAAAATTAGGTCAGGAGCTCGGGGAAGGCTAAGGTCTTATGAGTAGCAGGTTTCCGTTGATATAAATCTGCAGGGCTAAATTAATTAGGTTGATTTTCGCAGGCAATAAAAAGGGAAAGAGGGCGGGGGACGGGGAGGAGGCAGCTCCCTTTAATTCAAAGCAACATTATCACCACCCATTTTACAGTCAATTTTCATTTTTGCTACAACCTGATGGGGAGCTTTCTGGTTAAATTTATTTTCTTGCTGACTGTTACACTACAGTAGCGTATATATAATTTGGGGTATTCACTGCGTTTGGTTTTCCCTAAGGGAAAGTACTAATGTAACTCCAGTTTTTCTACGTAGAAAAATAATGCCATGGAAACGTGCGTATCTCTACGTTTCCGACTTTACCCGACCTAACCTAACTTACCTCCAAAGCTTCTTTGCCTTCGGCTATTAACTTATGAACATCTGCTGTAGTCCATCACTTGCCATGTGTTTCCTTTTGTTGTTTTTTTTTTATATTAATTTCTGTCGCAGCGCTCATTTTTTTTTTCAATTAAATAAAAATAAAAACCAAAATTCAAATGCAAAACAACAACAAATATGGCCATTTGGCGTTTTCGATTCCCCAAGCTTAGTTTGCCCAACCAACAAGTAGTTGGGTAAAGTGTGGGAATGTTTTGAAATAAGTTTCTTTATGGCATTATTTTCTGCGTAGAAAACCTGGACTTCTATTCCTAGTTTCCCTTAGGGTAAACCAAACACAGTGAATACCCAGGCTATTAATTACTTAGTATAGTGTTTGAATTGTGCTTACGCCCAAATTACATAATTTTAATTTTGTTTTCTTAATAGCTGTTCCTATAGGTAGTTTAATCGGTGTTTCTTTGAAGGCGATAAAACTGATGTTTTGTGGTAATATCATGATACCGTGATCGTGTGTTTGAGCCCCACTCTGTCCCTATTTATATTTATTTCCTTTTTCAGATGCAATGTTCTATAATGCATATTGCCTCCACAAGCTAAGTCATTATAATGTATTATATTTGTTTGTACATAGTATAGTATATTTTCTACCATTTGATCCAATAATATTCCTAAATGTATAAAAGTAGGTTTAACAAAAACAGTTAATAAATGTTTCCAATTAACCACTTCAGTAAACCTACTGTAGGTCCTGAAGGACTTTTCAAGACTCTGGGTCTACTTATAGTGGCCCATAGGTGCCCAATGCCAAAGACCCCATGGATTTTGGATATTATTTGTATTGTTTCCGAATGAAATTTTCGCCATGGGCAAACTGGTATATGTCCTCGATGTCAACCTACACCGGCTACAAGCGATAATGGACAAGCTATTGCCGTTGTACAGTGATACGAAGCTAAGCAGAAAAGCCTATCATTGCCACGATTTGAACCCACAACCTTATTTGAAGTTCAAAGAGCCAACTTTGAAATTTAGTCAACCATGCAGACCCGGAGATGCCACTTAAAGAAACAGAATTCGCTTTTAAGCAGAAAAGGGGTGAGAAATGAAACAACTCTGTCAAAAGTTACAGGAACTTGTCTTTTATATGGAGGAAAATGCGCGGGAAAGTACAACTTTTCCCCGGAAAATTTCCATCCGCAAGCAACATGAGAATACTGACGTTGTTTAAATATTTAATATTTGAGCGAAACATTAGCATTTAAGCCAGTTCAAAATGAAACTGAAACGTTAGAAATTATTCCTTCTATCGTATGATCTTTAACAAGGCGGAATGAAGCTTTGGTTTTCCTATTAAAAATTAAAAAGTTTTAACTTTAAAGAATTCTCAAGTAGACTTTAAAGGCGGGCTCTAGTGTTTACCCGTTATCATTGCCATCTTTATAATTACCGTTTGTCTTGTCTCCGTGGATTCTTTAATTGAATTCTGTACTCGCAACTTCTTCTTCGCGCACTTTAACTTTTTAAGCTCGCGATTGTGTTCTTTGAACGGAAAGAGGCTTTTTTTATTCTAGCAACACCCGGGATCTTGGAAAGTACTATATAGTCTTCGTGTAGGTGAGGACTGGCGGAGGGCCTGACTTGCGAATGCGAACAACAACAAGACGCCGGCCTCTTTCTGGTTTGCCCGAGACTAGAAGAAGATGTGTCCCAGACAGATCATTCAGATGGCAATGACAAAGCCATCCAGACCGCAATGGACCCGGACACGTTAAGTAAGTCTTCTTTTACTGCCACCGCACCAGTGCCACAGGCTACAGATCGCCGTGAGCTTCAACTTTTGGTGCTATGTAATTCCAGACGCTCATCAATGGGAGCACTGTAGTCTTCTTGCAAAGTACTGTACAGTCTTCGTGAAGGTGGGGAATAGCGGAGGACCCGAATTGCGAATGCGAACAACAACAAGACGCCGGCCTCTTTCTGGTTTGCCCGAGACTAGAAGAAGATGTGTCCCAGACAGATCATTCAGATGCCAATGACAAAGCCATCCAGACCGCAATAGACCCGGACACGTTAAGTAAGTGTTCGTTTACTGCCACCGCACCGGTGCCACAGGCTACAGATCGCTGTGAGCTTCAACTTTTGGTGCTATGTAATTCCAGACACTCATCAATGGGAGCACTGTAGTCTTCTTGCAAAGTACTGTACAGTCTTCGTGAAGGTGCGGAATAGCGGAGGACCCGAATTGCGAATGCAAACAACAAGACAACGGCCACTTTCTGGTTTGCCCGAGACAAGACGAAGCTGTGTCCCAGACAGATCTTGCCAATGACAAGACCATCCAGGCCGCAATGCTTTGGATCAACGTGTCCTAGGCCCGAACACGTTAAGTAAGTAAGTAATTCTTCTTTTACTGCCACCGCACCGGTGCCACAGGCCACAGCTCGCTGTGAGCTTCAAATTTTGGCGCTAAGTAATTCCAATCACACATCAATGGGAGTAGGTACCCCTGTTTCGCGTCTTTATACAAATATTGGCTCCTTTAACGTCCCATCTCATCTTGGGCCATTTAATGCCACGTTTCCTATGACAAGCCATTGAAAAAATGTACCAGGTGGTGCCAGAACTAACAAAATAATTTTGGCGCGTTCCTATACATAGAACTCTAAATCTAATAATTTCTTCTAATTGCCTTCTAACTGCCTGATCCCACTAGAGATAATAAGAGTTTGGAGAGTTTCAGGGTGGCTTGTCATAGTTCTCATGCAATGGTATGAATTATTTTCACCATTGTGTATTTATTTATTTATTTTTATAATAATATTGTAATATTTTTGTAACAATATTGTGGTTTAGTTGTAAGAGTGGGCCGAAAGGCCAAAAATTCGCCCACATAGAAAATAAAGAAAATTTTCTTTCTTTCTTTCTAATTTTTGGTATTTCATCAAATTAGGCAGTTTCGAGCAGTTGGCAATTTTCTAATGTGAAAATTGCTACAGCCATTACCACTCAGATGTTAATGAACCATTTATATTCAGACATGGCGGCCAGGGGACTGTTAGTTTACAATGAATAATCCAATACAATGGTTCCCAATAGGTGGACCCGTCCGCCAGACCTATTATTTAGAGAAAGAAAAACTGTAGAGGAACCGGTTTCGAATCCATGCCGCCACCTTGTCAGGTTGATATGCTGACCACTGCAACAAATCCGTCACCGTCCAAGTCGTAACATCTTCCCGTACTTAAAGAAATGCTCTAGCGAAGATAGACAAAATGAAATGAAATTCGAACTCAAGTGTGCTCATCTTGCTCTCCGACTTACATTGCTTGACATTGGTTGCTGCAGCCTGATCATAGCGATTATAATACCGGGGTTAATTAAATACCATGTCACGTGATGGGATTAATTTAATTTTTTATGTTGGTAATCGACTAATCGTCGCTGTGCTCCGCGCGGAAAATTCAAATTAAAACAATTGAATGATCTTCAGTTATATCTTTGGTGGGTTTCTTCATTTTTTCTGCCTTAAATTTATACAAATTTTTTATAATCCTTAATATATTATTTAAAAATATTAAAACTGGTCTATTTCTAGGGCGACGTGTGTTTATATTTGCTGATATTTGCTATTTATATTTGCTACGGCAGCGTCGCGTCAGTTTAGTTGTTTAGTATTGCCAACATCACAATTTAAAAATTCTGAAATTTGCTTTTCATTAATTTTAAACAATTGAATTAATCCCATCACGTGACATAGTATTTAATTAACCTCAACCGCATTGGAGTCCGCGATTCCTGCGCATGCGACCTATGTGGACACCCCCGGATGGACGCTGAACACCTCGCGTCATGCCCGGCGATCGACCACACGCCGACAAATGAAGACGAGTTCGAAAAGATCGCACGTCGCTACTGGTCAGCGCATCACCATGCCAAGGGTGGGCGTTGGATAGTAAGTAAGTAAGTATATAATTAACCCCGGTATTATGATCAGGCTGCAGGTATCGTAGGTATCCTTATATATACCGTACTTTAATGTCTGTTAAGTTAAGTTGCCGAAATTGGATAGCACATTCACGCTGAGTGCCATGTGATCTGGCCCCCCAGAATTGAGCATTGTTGCTAATCGCTTTCAATGGCAAGGTGGTAGCGTGCTTCTACTCGTGTGAGTCTTTAAACGCCATGTGATCGGAGACGTGTCGTAACTCAACACAGGTGCTAAGTACTAACCTACAGAGGCGGCTGAAGAGGTATAGCGGAAACATTCATTAAATTGTTTGTAAATGGTGACTTTTTGTTGTTCTGTTACTAAGCCAACCTAGCGGAGTTAGGGCTATAAAGCCCTCTCTTACACTCGACTAGGATGACCCGGGACCGCCTGCTTTACATGCCCTCCGAAGCATGGCCAGAAAATGTAGCCAGTGTGGGACTCGAACCAACAACCTTTCGGGTGAAAGTCGGAGTCTGTACCACTATTCTACAGGTCCCGTAGTATGCGATTAACCTTTTATATGAAAAAGAGTAGTAATCCAGTAGTCCAACCTGCTACCGTAGCGAGATTCGCAGAAGCAATAGAACTCGACTAGTACAACTGGGGGACCTATGGGCCCAAATTGTAGCCTAGGTCCCGACTCCGAGATCATACATATATATATATATATTTAAGGGTTAAATCCCGTACAAACAATTTAATGAATGTATCCGATTAACCTCTTCAATCGCCTCACTAAGTCACCTAATGGGTACTTGTGTCGAGTTGCGACACGTCTCCGACCGCAAGGTGTCTAGATACTCGCCACAAGCACAAGCACGCTACCACCTTGCCACATCCTTCCTTAATGTCTATTCATCAACTTTATCCCCTCAAGATCTATCTTTATCCGTAAAATATTTTAAGTAGGTGCCGTACCTTGCTTATTTTTATTCCTTTTTAATGGAGTTCGACTGAAATCCTTCTTCAGAAATATGGGTAGAAATAAAAGGGGGATTTAATATGAAACATGGAGCGATTTCAATTCATGGGGAAACACTTCCTTGTAATTCCGATCCCAGCTTACCCCTTTCCGCCATACCCCTCTACCTCCCCCCCCCCAATCTCTTCTTCAATCCCCCGTATATCTCCTATATCTGTGACATCGCTCCAAAGTGAAAGACACTTTGACATACACCCGTAGTATGGCAAATTAATATCCGAATTCAAAATCTGCTCGTTCGAAATAATATATCCGAGGCAACCTCTTTTTAGATTTAACTCGGTTTTGAGAAGTTTCTAAAATCTTGATTGACTGACAGTGTCACTCTACTCTGGCAAGTGTAACACGAAGAAGAATTTTCTAGAGGGTTTGCTAAGTCATGATGCTGTTCAAAGTCAAAGGACGAAATTTGAGTTTCTTTTTCAAAATGAGATTTTCACGTCGATGGATTTCTCATACCGAGGGCAACACTCGAAGAAATAACAGAACAACCGGTCGACAAAAAGGGGAAAACGATGGCTGAGCTCAAGGCGTTTGACAACCAACTGGGTGGAGTTTAAGAAGTGGACCCGTGGCGACAAGAATTTCCGTCTATTTATGAATTATTTTCAAACGTATAGCTTTTTATTATTTATTACTCTACAAAGTTTGATTGGTGATGATTCACTTGTATCGTGCAGTCACAAGTATATACATTGTAGTATTATATGGTATATATAACACAGACATCAAATTAACTTTGGTTGAAGAGGTAACTTCCTCGTTATAACCAAAATTAGAGGATATGGAAAAAACTGGGCTTGGCGGGATTCGAACCTACGATCTACGCCTAACCGGGACGTCGTCTTAACCGCTGTATTGAATAAAGCATTGCCTTTATGCAATTAAGTATGCTCACAGATCAGATAGTTGAGTAGTTGTGCTAACCTGTCTAGCAACACGAATCATGTCAATTAGAGCTTAAGTAGAGGATTTGGAGAATATTGGTCAAGTCGGGGCTTGTGGTTAAGACGACGCCCCGGTTAGACGTAGATCGTGGGTTCGAATCCCGCCAAGTCCAGTTTTTTCCATATCCTCTAATTTCGGTCACAAGTACCCACCGACGTTTTACTTTAACTTGAACTATAACTTGTACGAGTGAACCCGACCATATATTAATATATACCAGCCAATAGCTTTACCAAGTTGAATCCGCGAGAGCAAAGCGTGTTTCAAACAGCGGCAAACTTGGTACTGTACTGTGTACAGCGTTGGCATGGGAACATGGTGGGACATGATAACGCGCTGAGACTGCTATCAGATATGATTTTTGTGAAGCTACATCGCACATTTCATGGAAATCCACGGAGTAGTTTGCCAACAAATCGACGTTAGACTGTCAGACCAGCCGACGGGCAGACATTTCGGTAGTACCACTTTTTGAGGTTTCTGGTACCTCAAAACGTGTAGATCTTGCAAATTTTGAATCTCCAGTAGAAACGGAAATCCAAAAAGCGACATGAAAAGAAATAAAATAAATATCGGATGGTCTATTGTATGAAAGAATGTCCTGTTGATTCAAGAAGAAAATTTTTATCCTTTCTCCTGGAACTGGGTCTGGAGCAGGCTTTATTGTGTTTGACCATTCGTAAAAAAGGCGGTTACTTCCAATAAAAGCGTAGCGATGGAGCAGTTGTTAGAATGCTGTAGCACATGCTAAGGCGCCCATTCCACCGACCGGCTAGGGCTATTTACAAAAACGGTGACGTGGTAGCAGACATTCAAGACTTAGGTGGCGATTCCACCGACCTCGCATTGCAGAATGCAAATGACATTGACGGAAATTAGAATTTTTCTTTATATAGAAATCTTTTAAAATGTTTGTACTTAGCATATCCCATGACGCCATTTTTTAATTTTAGTTTGTTTGTGATTTTACTGCATGATCATTGATCAATTTTAACTATGGCATAGAGGAAAATAAACTTTTCCGTCAATTCTGCAATGCGAGATCGGTGGAAACCCCACCTAAGTCTTGAATGTATGCTACCACGTCACTGTTTTTGTAAATAGCCCTTGCCGGTCGGCGGAATGGGCATTTCCCGATGGGCGACGCCAGGGAGGGGAATGACTTTTGTTCTATTACTAAGCCAACCTAGCGGAGTTAGGGCTATAAAGTCCTCTCTTACACTCAACCAGGAAAGCCCGAGACCGCATGCTTAACACGCTCTCCGAAGCATTGCCAGAAAATGTTGCAAGTGTCGGACTAGCACCAACTACCTTTCGGGTGAAAATCGGAGTCAGTACCACTACTCTACTGTACTAACAAGATCTATTGATTGTCAGAAAAAGTAAATAAGTAAGTTAGATTACCAAACCATTCGACTGTAGAAACGACGAGAATTTTATCGGAACCGTATTACTCAAAATACAAAGATTTGACTGCTGAAAAGTAAGAGCTGAAGAGACAGACCTTAATTGGGATCGGTTAAAGCAACTGTGCGAAAAAGCTGGAGAAAATGGTTGGCAGATAAGCTTAGGGGCCTCTTGGGGTGCAGAGGGGGGGGGGGGGGGGGCTTGAAGTATTTTGGAGGATGGCCAACGACACCGGTCCCCTAATCTCAGTGATTCCATCAGCCTCCATTGTTTAATTCCAACAAATTTACTGGACCCATGGCTACCCACAAGATTGCTCTTTCCAAGTTCGAACAAGAGGTAACGTCAAGTCTTCAGAAATCAACTACAATGGAGAGAGTCTAAAAATATTGTAAGATAGTATATTCAATATTAACATAAATAATTAGATTACTCGTGACTTTGTGGTATTTCATTTTAATAAACAAAAAAAAAAAGTGGGTTTCTTAGACAAATATTTGGGTTTTACTAATTCGGGTTGTTATAACATGTTTTTCTAAAACTCTAAGTTTTTGTTATTTTTTGTTTATTCAATATTAACCTTACCCATGCATCGCAATGTTTTCTTAAGGTGGGTATTCCACATACGTCAATCGTCAATGAGCAATTGAAAAATACGTTTTAGCAGACATTAAAGACATACTAAAAATTCTGCTACCACGTCAATTTACGTCATTGTTACGTCATTTTTCAATTTTTCATTGACGATTGACGTATGTGGAATACCCGCCTATGGAGAATTCGGATTTCACCGGCACCGCAGGTAGTGTTATAGTCATAGGTTTTTACGGCTCGATGGGCTGACCATGGCCCATACGACCAAAATTGGTAATGTAGGTCCTACCGTCTGCCACACGGCAAAGAGTCCAAGGAAACCGCGCAACACGTGGTAGGCCACGGTCTAGCCCAGTGACGGGCGCGGTTGGACTGTTTTGAGGCTGCCTATATCGACCAGGTCGATCTGATTGACTTGCTTTTGAGTTTTGACGGATTGACTGTCATTCCTGACCAGGTTAACCTGCTGTTTTTCAACAGTTGACTTATTGGCAATAGCCGTAGTATGAAAGATGTACACTGGTGCGGTCCCAATACCTATGCTGTTCAAATGGTTCCAAGATCAGCTCAACTCTCAATAATAATAATAATAATAATAGAGTATATTGTACAACAAATTTTATATCGCTACTTCGAAAGAAAAAAGACATAAATCAAAAATTGTCGATTTCGGCTTAATAACGCTAAAATATATATGCTAAAAAATCTGGAATTTGCTAGAAAAACGTCGTTAATGTAGTGTGTATGTATGTTCAGCGCGAGGGCAGTTGTATCGTATTTGGCGGAACTGTCAGGTCATTCATTATAAAAAAAATTCAATTTCTGTAAAATATTTAATTGATAGATTTAGAGTTGTGTCCTTTTTCTTCCGAAGTAGCGATATGTTCTTCTTCTTCTTCTGGCTTTACAGCCCTTGATGGACTTTGGCCTGCTCGACAACATTCCTCCATTCATCTCGGTTTTGAAAAGTGCTCCACCACCTACGAACTCCCAACTCGCGAAGGTCAGTTTCCAACTCATCCTTTCAGCGTTTTCCGGCCAGCGTTTTCCGGCCAGTCGTCTTCCTGTCATGCTTGCTTTGTTCATCTTTTTCGGCGTGCGGTTGTTTGACATTCTTACGACGTGTCCCAGCCATCTTAGGCGTTGCGCTTTTAAGAACCGAACTATTTCTTCTCCGTGGTGTATTGCGTCTATTTCGGCGTTGTTTCTTATAGGCCAGGGGTCCATAGATCTTCCTTATTATCTTTCCACTACTCTAAGTTTGTTTGCGTCATTGACAGTTAGACCCTTTTTTCACACTATGCATATTAAAAATTACAGCTTTCAACCTTACACAGGTCAAAGTTCAAAAATAAAATGAGAAATGACTGCGATAATGGAGGGATGGGAGGCACATTAAAAATGCCAAGTTACCCCCAGTGAGCCCTAAAAACGCCCTGCTTTGCATAATAGGCCGGGTCAATTTCATTTACCATCCTATGATCGATTGTTATTATCAAAAGGTCATTGGGGAGAGTATGAAATGCGATATTGACTCATTTCATGGCAATGGAAATATAGTAGGGGAAGCCGGGGCTAACACGGCCAAGTATCCCATTTCACTGAATTGCTGCATGTCACCCAATGCTGAATTGATATGACGGCTCCCCGCTTTCCCTTACTGAGACTGTCCGAACACTTTTCCCATTTCCCAACAATGCCCATAACACTTTGAAAACTGTGTTTTTTAGTTCTTCAATTTGCCGAGTTTTATATGGCATGCTTTTCCATTGTGTGAAATGTGTTAATTGTTATTGCTCCGCGCGTGTTTGTTTGTAATTAGTTTTTTTATGCGTTTTGTAACTTTTGATTGGATTTTATTGAGACGCTCTCATGAGTGTACCTGGCTACGTACTTTATGTACCTATTAATAACATAAGAAAAGAAAGAAAGAAATATATCAACACCATCAGCAGCCAGATCATGGCGATTTTGGGATTTTTGTAATACCGCTACCGGGGTTTATTTATTAATACCCCAGTAGTAAGATGTCACGTGATGGTGTTCAAATATGCCCGGGAAATTCAAATTAATAAATTATTGGAACACAAGAGAATTGTTGCATTGTTTAATAATTGAAGGAATCAAGGAAATGCTAATAAAAATTAAAATTTACAGGTAAAATTAGAAATGTAATAATAATTTTAATTAATGTGTCTACATCTAAGGCAAAAAAATTTAAAACTCTCCAAAAATGTTAATTGGTCAATTTAGATTTCCCGCGTATTTTACACTCGTTTGTTTAAAACAATGGAATAATCCCCGGTATTATAATAATCCCAAATCGCCATGATCGGGCTGCTGTGGGCCAATTCCGGCGATTATTTTTAATCTTAACCTGGGAATAAAAATGTAAACATCAAGGTAATTTTACAATGGAAAGTGCTATTCAAATGGTTTTGTTTACATTTTTAGCCCCTGTAGCCTTATCATGTCGATTTTAATACCGTGGTTAATATAATACCATGTCACGTGTTAGAATTAATTCAATTGTTTAAAATAAATTAACAGCAAATTTCAAAAAAAAACATTTAAATAAAAAAAAGTAAATTCGTGTCGGGGTGGTACTACCCGTGGTACAGGAGTTTTCAGGTTGCATCAACAGCCTCCTGTTTAACGTATCGACAGTCAGGGAAGACTGCCGGGACCGCCGGCTTTACATGCCCTCCGAAGCATGGTAGTCAGAAGATAAATAATTGTACCACTAGAAAATTTTGGCATTCGGGTGGGACTCGAACCAGTCACCTTCTGGATGATAGTCCGAGTCGTTACCTCTACGCCATTCTGACTACTAACATTTAAATAAAATTGTGATGTTGGCAATACTGAAGAACTGAACTGACGCGACGCTGCCATAGCAAATATAAACACATATCGCCCTAGAAATAAACACGTTTTAATTTTGAATTAATATGTTAAGAATTATAAATAGTTTGTCTAAATCTAAGGCAGAAAAAAGGAAGAAACTCACCAAAAATATAGACGACGATAATTCAATTGTTTAAATAGATGCAATTTGAATTTTCCGCGCTTAGCACTCTTTCGGACTGCAGGAGTAAGTTAATACTAATCGCAGTACCACATTGCATATGATGCATACCACAGCAGTATCATAATACGGAAAAATTCACAAAACATAAAAATATTAAAGTGGTCCGTCAAGAGCACGACTTCACTCTTCAGGGTGGCAGACTCCAAGGTGATCCATGATGATCCTTTAATATGGTCCTATACTATTTCTTCCATTTTCTATGCACAAATCTAAAATACTTTTCCCCTGAAGGATTTACTCCAAATTTGAAAGGTAAAATTCATATTTTAATAAATCCCTCTCTACCCCCCCCCCACCGTCGCATAAACAAAATCAGGTCCAAACTCACAACGACGTGCCAGACCTTGGAAAATGTTAAAACTACAAATCAAATCTCGGAAGCGTTAACACTTAGCGGGCTTGGGTGGGTTAAAAGTTAGGCGAAGCGGAGCGTGGGGTAGAGCGTTGTTGTGAAATTCAGTAAAACCACAAAAGAAAGTTGTACGATGTGAAAACGAGAAGAGAATTTACAAGTTTAACATCTTTTCTCCCGCGTTAAGTTTAATCCGTAAACTAGAAGAAAGTAGGGGTTGGAACACGGCAGCCGAAACAATGTTTCATCCATTCCCTTTGTAAAATCTACGCCGTTCAAGTTTCGGCAAATTCGAAACAAGTAAGCTTATGTACATTACTACTGTCTATAATCGGCGCCAGTTGCTACGGAGATCAGAATCAGTGCATTTGAGATGTGAATATCGTCCTAAAGGTCCTAAATCGAATGGATACAAAAGCCGAGTTGCTGCTGACAGTTAACAAACGGAAACTAACATATTTTGGCCATGAGATGAGGAACGAAAAGTATCGCCTTCTGCATGTAATAATCCAAGGGAAGATAGAAGGACAGAGGGCCCTTGGCAGAAGAAGAGGATCCAGGTTGAAAAACCTCAGGCAATGGTTTGTCTTGCACCTGCACCGAATTGGCAGGCTCACCAGTGGGCCCCCTGTGCTTCAATGCTAAAGGAACTGCAGAACAACTCGCGACCTGCGACGGCCTTACGGGCGTCGCCTGTGAAGCAACTTTGGAGGAACCAGCATCTTTGTCCTACTAGGCGGCACGGTGTCGGATGGCCGAAATGCCACACGCATGACTGAAGTATGTAAGTATCTAAGCTATGATTATATTATTAAATCCTTTTATCACGCTATAGCGGAATCCCATCTAACATATGCAATATCAGCCTGGGGAGGTGCCTACCAAAATGTAACGGACAAAGTCAATACCGTACAAAGAACAATCCTAAAAATTATACATAAAAAGGGGACATTATATCCAACAAAAGACCTATACATTTTAGCGGATGTCCTAGACATTAAACAATTATATATAAAAAACTCAATAATATTAGTACGCAATCAAAAACAAAACTTAAAATCTGTACAACATTCACACAACACAAGATGGCTCCACACACATCCTTTCACACAACAAACTGTTCGAACCACAAGATCTCAACACCAATCTGAATATATAGGCATATCCTATTACAATAAACTACCAATCCAAATAAAGTCATTAAAAAACTTCAATTGTTTCAAAAGAGCAGTTACACAATGGATAAAGACCGAACTACCATCAACATAAAAGTATACCACCCCGTAAACACTCCACCCCCCCCCCCCCTCCATAGCCAGATAGTATAAGTCGCACACGGGCCCTTGCCTTGCGATATGGACTTAAGAAAATGCTGTAACATGGCATTATTGTACTGAATTATTATATTATTATTATTATTATATGAACAGAAAGAGAACAAGCGTGAGGAAGTGACAGTGACGCATGATAGAAGATGTCATAGCAACCCACAGCAATTAAAAGTCGAAACATGCCGAAGGCGCGGTTTCCACCGACCTGCTAGTGCTAAATACAAATACGGCGACGTGGCAACCGACATTCAAGACTTAAGCGGGGTTACCACCGACCTCGCATTGCAGAATGCAATTGACATTGACGGAAATGTTTGTTTTACTCTATGCCATAGTTAAAATCGATGACCATAGAGTAAAATCACAAACAAACAAACTAAAATTAAAAAATGGGTTCATGGGATATGTTAAGTACAAACATTTTAATAGATTTCTATAAAAAGAAAAATTCTAATTTCCGTCAATATCATTTGCATTCTGCAATGCGAGGTCGGTGGCAACCGCGCCTTAGGAACATGTACCTAAAATAAATAGAAATTACCAGGCAGCCACGATTTACTAGAAGTCTCGTATTTAATGTCCATGCACTTCAAGTAAATTCAAACAGAACAGCCAAGATCATAAAAAAGCGAATAGACGTCACGAAAGAGGAGAAGAGAAGATTAACTCTAAAACCAGTCAACTCTTAAGCGATCGCTAAGCCAATAACCCGACAAGAGCGGGAAAGGGGAGTAGGGGTTGTTTTTCAAAAGAGCAAAAACTTTTGACGATATAAAAATAATAAATTTCAGCTTTCAGAAGTAACGCAGAAACAGCGGATTTCTATGACCGTGCTATTCTCCCCCAGCCCAATTCTGATAAATTTCCGCGATTACGTGGAATTTGTAAACAAGATTACTAAACACGGAGCATTCTATTTCATCCCTTCGTTACTCTAAGGGTTGGGACCATTCGCAAATCTGTGTGTTGAGATTTGAAGTTATCTGTTGTTCTAACCTTTTGATTCCGTGTAAAGGGATTTGAGAGTTATCCAATTATTGCCGATACTCGTCATTGCATTTGGGGATTTATGATTTCCTTGTCTCTGGTTTGTTTGCGTTTATGAATTAATACGTAAGGCGCAGATTCCACCAACGTCAATAGTGATATTAAATGTTTTTTGACATTGGCGTAAATAGGAGGCTCCTAGGGGGGGGGGGGGGCTTAGCCCGGTCCACCCGTAGCCCCGTTTCTGGTGACAAAGACGCTATGAAGGCTAAAGGCATAGTATCCACAATAATGAAAGGGAAATTAATTCTTAGTATGCTTATTTTACATGAAAAAAATCACCATATTGACCAAGTACTTTCACAAAAAATGTATTACTCAAAATGCTTAAAACCTCAATACTTGAGAGCTATTTTTTAAAAACATTTAATATCGCTGTTGACGTTGGTGGAATCAGCGCCTAAGCAATGTCTGCGGGCCCGTGATTTGACGGTTCATTGAGTGTCAGGTTGGGAAAGGTGAATGGGCAACAGATTAAATAAAGCGGGGTTTCCACATACGTCAATGGTCAATGGTAAATGTGGTATTGACGTTTTAGCAGACATCAAAGACATACTAAAAATGTCTGCTACCACGTCAAAACCATATTTACCATTGACGTATGTGGAAACCCCGCCTTAAATGAATGAATGAATGAATGAATAACAATCCTATTGCAATGCAATTGGCAAACAATAAGACTATAAAGTATTTTTTTCATGTTAACCATAACTTAAAAGCAGTATACATAGTAATATTTAACTTAAATTATATGGTATATACAATAAAAGAGGGGGGGAGGAAGAAGGTAATAAAGGTAGGTAGTGTTTGTACGAGGCTAGGTAAATAAATATTGACTTTTTTTGTTCTATAACTAAGTCAACCTAGCGGAGTTAAGGCTAAAAAACACCCTCTCTTACGCTCAACTAGGAAGGCCAGGGACCGCCTGCTTTACATGCCCTCCGAAGCATGGTCAGAAAAAGTAGAAAGTGTGGGACTCGAACCAACAAGACGAAAGTCAGAGTCCTTACCACTAATCTACATGTACTGACAGTAGAAAGTAGGCCCGCACAGATTTACCTTAAAAAGCTATCTCTTATACTCTACTTTAGGAAGACTTGGTAACCCTCGAGAGAAGACATAGTCTGTTTAATGTACGCGCACCGTCTTAAATGGCTGGGACGCGCTGTATGAATGCCCAGAAGACCACGAAACGAAAAGTAAGCATGACAGGAAGACAGGAAACTGCATGATCGACCACGAAACAATGAAGGGACGGATTAGAAACCGACCTCCGCGAGTTGAGGGACACGACAGGAGGATGAGATGACAGGAGAAGTGTTCTTGAGTAGGCCAAAGCCCTTGGCTGTAGGACAAGAATATATAGCAAAACCGCCATGCCAAAGTCTCATTGTAAATCCCTTCTGACGGTATAATATAAAAGAAATAACTTGTTGGTAAGAAATTTCCAATGCAAAACTAATCTACAAGTACATGTCTGACGGGTAAAGAGAACAAAGTATAAATAACTCAAAAAAGTTTTCATTGCTGACGTGCATAAAATGCATAAAAAACTTTACTGCAACTTCACAGACACATAGTTTTCCATGATAAAAGTGTTTAGAGCTTATGCGCGAGTAATAACGCTTGAAAGACTTCATTATTAGAGCTAACTGTGAGCTGATGCAACGGAGATGAAGTGAGGTTAATGAGAAGAACCGGAAGGAATGACGAAGAAATGAAGAAGTTAGTGTCGCAGTGAAGAAAGAAGTAACTAATTGAATTTTTACTGGATGAAAATGCAAAGTGGAAGAAGGTGGGCTCAATAGGCTAGTGCAGTGATTTTTAACCTTTTTGAAGTGAGATTTCTACAGCGACTTCGGTGGCAAGGTGGTAGCGTGCATGTACTTGTGCGAGTCTCTACACACCTTGCGTTCGGAGACGTGTTGTAACTCGACACAAGTACCTATTAGGTCACTGAGTGAGGCGATTGAAGAGGATAATCGGATACAATTTTTATTTTTTAATTTATATTCATATATTTATATTTAATTTATATTTTCTTAATATTTTTTAAATAATTATTTTCTTTATTTAAAATTTTATTTTTATCATATATTTTTAACATTTTTATTTCAAAACTATTTGTTTTTAAATATTCATTTGAAGAATTTCTAAATATTATTTTCAAAGTTTTCCTCTCTTACACCTAACTGTACACATCAACGATAGTTTAATTGAAATATTTGTACACTACTGCAATCGTTCATTCATCAGTTACACCTTCTATTCGAGATAACAGTCACAATAATTCAAATTCGCTACCCTCCAAGTTCATTTTCTCACACAATCAAACACTGCCTAAAAAAATATAGGAGCAGTAGGCCTAAACGTAAAGGAATAAAACTAAATTCAATAAAATTATAGCCAAATGAGGGTGTTAAAGGTACTCATAATACAATACCGTAAAAAAACGTACTTACGATATATCTTTTTTTCAATTAGGTTCCGGTGAAACACATCGTTGCTCCCCCCC
Source organism: Psococerastis gibbosa (assembly GCA_963971405.1). Lineage (NCBI taxonomy): Eukaryota > Metazoa > Arthropoda > Insecta > Psocodea > Psocidae > Psococerastis > Psococerastis gibbosa. Next base: position 23,095,540 of record OZ020491.1, read on the forward strand.
CCCCCACTCTGCTTCAAGTTGAGGCATTCCTATTTGCGAAGATTATTCCAGATAGCAGGTAAAAAACCTCAATAAGAGCAATTGAGTGCAATTGAGAAGATTGGAGATTGCAACCCCCAACCCTTAGAAAACCTCAAAAGAATCAACCCTTCCAATGCATTTCACCAGCAATTTCTTCTTTTCTCTTCAAAAGTCAATAAAATCTCAACAGCAGCAATTTAAAGAATATTGAAGTCCCATAAAATAATTATTTTATCGTACTCAATCCAAAAAAACGTATATATCACTTCTTGACCTCCTCTTAAATTAAATACGATACTCGAATATAATTAATCAAAACTTTGACGTATTACCTTTCAATAGGATAATCTGTTATTTAGTAAATCTGACAGCTTTCTTAATTCTTTTATTAGAAATAAGTTCGAGACAGTAAACGAAGGGAACTGATAATAAAACGCTGGAATGCTCCCGTTCAGCTACAATTTTCTTCGCGGAGAAGGAGGAAAATATATATTCGGTAGGATTTCTCTCTTAGCCATAAAAAAGAAGAGAAACTCCCGATTTTTTCCCCAATTGATGTCTACAGACGCTAAATCAACAGTTGTAGGCTATACAATTGGAATTGGCAATATCTATAGGCAACAATTAAAGAATCAGAGAGTAAGGTAATTTATTGTCAGGACATCTAGAGTAGTGGTACAGACTCCGACTTTCACCCGAAAGGTCGTTGGTTCGAGTCTCACACTTGCTACATCTTCTGGCCATGCTTCGGAGGGCATGTAAATGAGGCGTTAAGTGTAGGAGAGGACTTTATAGCCCTAACTCCGCTGGGTTGGCTTAGTAATAGAACAAAAAGTCAATGTTTATTTATTTATTTATTATTGTGGGGAAATTGGGATTATAGCTCTCCCATTTATAAGTTAGTATTGTATAAGCTTTGTGATGTTCTAATTTTCTATTTCTAAACTTCAACAGAATTACACGTTTTGCAAGAGGAACCCCAAAAAAGTGTTTTTTTTTTTACAAAATGTCTGTCTGAAGGCCGGTGGAGAATGGATTTCGATAAAATTTGGCATGTAGGTGTAAAAAAATCTTGTCTAGAGATAGTTGTTCTTCGACCATAACATAAGGTTACCAAATGTCCGGATTTAATATGGACAGTTCCACTTTCCAGGTGCCCTGTCTGGAGTCCCCAGAAATGTTCGAAAATCTCGAAACTGTCCGGCTTTTTGGAAAATTTGAGAAAAGTGTTTCATTTGAGGGCCTTAGGAGATGTCAAAAACTTTTTTTTTATAATTGAGCTATAACTATACCTTACTTTACTTTACCCAAAGCCAGATCTTGGCATCTCTGCCATACGCCGACGAGCCCCCCAGTAAAGATTCAAGGAGTTTTTGTCCTGGTAGTTCAAGAGGGCTGCGCAATCCTGAAGGTGTAGACCGTTTATTCTCCCAGAGTTGCAAAGAGGACAGGTGTCCGAGTCTACAAACCCAATCCGGTGGAAATAGATAGGTAGATCATAATGAGCCAAGAGCGAATGTCAATTGTGGACTCTGCCTCTTGCGATCAGTGTGGCCAACCGGAAACGGTGGAACACATTTTACGGGACTGCCCACGCATGGCTCTAGCCGCGAGGGATAGACTCACAGTTGCCATTCGTCAAGGTTTGGGATACTCGGTTACGGAAGTAAGGGACATTATGGCGATGGCTCTTGAATTAGGGGTATCATCGGTCCTGCAATGCCTTACAAGGGAGTTGGACGATGTAGTCACAATTTAGGAGGAACTAAGTTTGTGCTGTACCTCGGCCTGATATTGGCTTAGCCAAAAGTGGCCGTAAAAAAAAAAAGTAAATAACTCTAAAAAATGAATAACAGGTATATTTGCATATCTAAGCATTATTAGTACGTACCTACTTACTTACGGCCCATTAAACGTTGAGAAATGGGAACGTATAATATTTATATTTTATATGATGCAGGTATAGTGTTCTGCAGAAATCTTAGTCCAATATAATATTTTGACTCATGTCCGGCTTTGAAGTTTCAAGAATCTGGTAGGCTTACCAAAACATTTCGAAAATAACATTTTAACTTACCTGAAACATAAAATAAAGTAAATTAAATTTAGCCAATATTGCAGGCCCACTATCGTGTTTAAAGAATAACTTACCCCGAGAATTATTTAGCTATGTTAAAATTGCCCCTCTCCCAGCAGACGGGACATTATTTTAGTTTTTGTCATATTGATACCACAATTTATGCATAAATTAAACATATGCACCAATTATCGCTGTTGCTAATTATACTTCTTCCTCTTCTTCTTCTTCTTCTGGCTGTACAGCCGTTGATGGGCTTTGAACTGTTCGACAACACTCCTCCAGTCATCTCGGTTTTGTACGACGCTCCACCATCTATGGACTCCCAAGTCCCAACTCGCGAAGGTCAGTTTCTAACTCATCCTTCCAGTGTTTGCGAGGACGTCTCGCCAGTCATCGTCTTGTTATAAATAAATAAATAATTAAATATTATAATAAACGGAAACACTCCAATTTGATACAACTTACAAGTGGATTAATAACGGTAGTAGTAGTAGTAGTAGTATGGTTCGTCGGGTTAATAACGACTTAGGCCTCATATTTGGGCCCATAGAGCGACCCCGACTTGACTGTCCTATGCCAGCCCATAGGACAGTGGACTTCCTGATTATAGTGGATTCCGAACCACTTGGGAAACACAGTGAAGTCACACAATTAGTTCGGAGGTGACCAGGACAAGTCCTACCATGTTTTCCTACCGGCACTGTGCACAAGACCAAGTTGTCTGCAGCTTTGAACCTGCTCTGGTCCGCTGGATTCAACTTGGTATGGCGGCCCGCTTCTATTAATAACGGTACATATGGTATTATAACGCATGCTAATGCTATTTAATGATTCATGGAATATAGTATGTATCTGTTTTACACTTTTGGTTAAAAATATTACACCTGGTTAGCATTAATTCTGTTGAGCCCAAGTTCTTGCAAGTAGTTGTTTCTGTACAACTTCAAATAAAACAGACTTTTGTATGCTTGCTTTTTGACGAATATTATTATATATTATTTTTATTATTAAACTTAATCTTATTTCCGTGGTAATTATCCTTTAACGCCTGGATCACTTGAAGCAATATTTAATAGAACTTATTTGATTTAGACCAGAAGTAAACTTTTAGCAAGAAAAAACACAATGCTAATATTGTTTTTTCATTTAAGTAAATTTACTTCTAGTCCTTGCTACAAGACATCTTATTTTTTTACTACCAAAAGCAGATTCAGAAATGTTTTGTAAATATTCATCTGGACCGTTTTTTTATCGTTTTATTTTGTAAACGGAATGCTTGACATTAGAGCCAGAGGCTCTCCGCAAAATATCAGACATTCCTCGTTTTGTTTATTTTAAATAAATGAGACAAAATGGTTTCTTGGATTTTCTTTGAAAATTTATGTACGGGTTGAAAGAGAAAGGATAAGAAAATTGCATTTTCAAAGTAGTGCTAAGAGGGACGTAAGAGGGTTGTCTTACTTAGTTGCAGTGGCGTAACAGAAGGGTAGCAAGTTATGCAAGTTTTTATATATAGTATATTATATAAAAATTTAAAAAAAAATTAAGAAAAGAAAATGAAAGTTTAATATAATAATAATAATAATAATAATAATAGTTTATATTTGCGCCAACAACAGATCAGGTCCACAACGATGGCACTTACATGGTACAGTACTTGCAACCAAAAAATACACACAAAGGTTTTTTTTTAAAAAACAAAATAAGTAATAAATGACTAAGAACTAAAACTACCTACATACCTATAAATCAACAATTCACCCTACGGCACAGGCCTGCTTATAATGCCCGAGATAGCTGTCCTGAAGGATGAACTAATTTCGCGCCAGAAAGTTAAGAGATGTACGTGATCAAGGCCGCAGCCAGGATTTTTTTCCGGGGGGGGGGGGGGTTTCCGAAATTTCATTGGATAGTACATAGTGGTTTTTATTTTTCCTCTCAAAATCCGATTTTATCAAGTATCAAACCATTTCATTTCGGGGGGGGGGGGGGGGGTTTGAACCCCTCCTTGGCTACGGCCATGTACGTGATTGAAAAAAAATTTAGGGGGCCCCACTGCTCCGTCCCCCAAAATTTGTTACGCCGCTGCTTAGTTTAACATAACCGTTTTTGGAAATCAGTCCCTTATAGCTTAAGAGGATAAGCTACGTAGAAAATTAACACCCCAAAGCTAAATATTTTTCATTATTTATTTCATTAATACAGAAAGTTATTAAAAATTTGGCTCATTTAAGTTATAGAAAAATACTTCGTGCATTATACAATAATAATCGGGTAATTTTTACTTTTCGGTTTTATAGTTTTTCCAAAAATCCCTGATTTCGCGAAATTTTAGTCCCCTCTGGTTTTTATGAAAGAACTGAGGCAACAAAAATGTAATATTTCCTATTTTACGATGCATGAAGAAGTCTTCTACAACTTACATAAGCCAAATCCTTGATAACTTGCTTTGTTCATTAATTAACGACAAGTATGAAAAGTCATTAAAACAAATTATTATTTGTATGATTAATTTATTATTAATTTTTTACATTGCATGGTCTCTTAAATTTAAATTTAATGAACCAGTCCGAGTTTACTCGAACATGCTTTCCAATTTATCGATTAGTAGAGAGAGAAAATGATTAATTTCATGGTAAATAATTTTCCTATTGTTAAATTTCGGATATCAAGGGGGGGGGGGGGGTTCGTCCACCTAACGTCACTGAAAGTCCCGAAAATTCTGGATAGGTCAGACCTACACATTACCACACAGCAATAATGGCAGGGCACGCAATGCATTTGAGCGTGAATTAGCTTTCATTTTTTTCAAAAAAAATGTTTTTTGCACCAAACCCAATAGTTTCTTGGAAAACTAAACTATCCGGTTTCATTACTCAATTTAACACTTAAAACATGCCTGAAGTTAGAAATCATAGATAGAAAGGTTTCGCAGAAAAATGATTTTTTAGTCATTTTTCACTAAAATTTAGTTATTTTTATTTTTTTACCCCCAGAACCAAACTATCAAGGGGCAGGCGACCCCCGCATTTTATGAACATTAATAATGACAACAATATATGTGAATTTAAAAGAAATCGTTGCAGCCGTTTTTGAGAAAAAAAAAGTTTAGACGTTTTTTGGAGTTTTTTGAGAATAAAATCCCCCAAATTGAGTTAGCCCAAATTAAAAAAAATAATCTCGAGGTATAATTTTGATAAACCTACATGCCAAATTTCATCGAAATCGACCGAGTAGTTTGCCCGGAAATCGATGAACAGACAGACAGACAGAGCGACAGACTGACAGACATTTCGTAAAAACCACTTTTTGGGGTTCCTGGGACCTCAAAACGTGTAAATCTCGGAATCGAAAATTTCGACCGTCACAAAGCTTTCCTCATACTACGCATAAATTGGAAAGCAAAAATAAATGAATAAGTTTGTTGATTGATTGTTTTAATTATTAATTTCGACTTTTACTGAGTTTTGCATACATTAAGAGACAAACGGGGGGAGGGGGGAATGCCTCATAAGTGCAAATATTTAATGCAATATCAATCGCAGAATTGCCACAAATATCAGCCCAAGCCGAAAAAATTCTACTGAGCATTTAAATATATGATATGTACCTCTTTCAAACACAAATTGGCCTCAATTACAGTATTGAATTTGATTTAAAACGAAACAAAACAAAAAAATACAAAAAACAAAAAAAAACGATTGGTGTGGTGATCTTGAGGAGTTCAAGAACTGTGGCCAATTGTTGTGATGTAGAGAAGCATTTATGCTGAATTTCGTGGATAGATTTGACGGCTGTACTAACGTTATTTTCTGTGAAAATTAACTTTTTATCGCAGGGTCCCCCCCCCCACCGGTCTCCGATTTGCTCATAACAAACTAAACAAAATGTTATACGGTCGATTCCACAAGAGCGAATCATCAATGATTTCGGTTATTACAGAAAAGGGGTTGTTTCTGCAGAGTCAACATCCGAAGATGTTTGACGCTGACACGTGTTCTGGACGTGTCCGGCATGCGGCCGGTGTCTCGCCAGACTCAAAAAATTCTTCTGATGTTGACTAAGTGGTTTTCCAACTACCCATTTGCAACATTGACATAAATCGTCCGTAACTCGCGCGTGAGGAATCGTCCGAGTGTACCGAGCCTTATTATATTCGTTCTGTCTGCACTCCCTGTAGGCCACTAGTTGACTCGTCAAAAGCCTCCCAACTTTTTATGTTCTCGGCTCGTCCCGTCGAGACACTCCTTCCCTTGGGCTTTCCATGTAGAGAAGTGTATAAAAGGGGGGTGGGGGGTTGTTGGTTTATATCGAGTGGGGACGAGTGGCGTGCTAGGGGGAATCGTGGGAGGGGGGGGGGGGGTAGTATGCAAAGAGTCAAACACCGTTTCCGAATCACGTCCCACTCTGTCTACGTGCACATCCAAACCAGAAATATCTTTCCTATTTTGCTCCTCAATTCATCCGCTCCTTCCATCCAGGATAGTGCAGTTCTCGTTATGACAAGACTATTTCTTTGCTAGACACGGCTGCACGGGAGAATGGGTTAGATTTTACCTCAGTCCCCTTTGAACTAATATATACGAGTAGTTGTAGTCATGCAGCCTCATTGCTCACGGGAGAAGTCTTCTTCTTCTTCCCCCTTAGTGCTGCGTGCACAGCGTGGGGGGGGGGGGGGTCGCCCTTAACCCATTTCCTGAACTCGCCCCGGTCGGACGTTAACGCCTTGAGCTCGCCCATTGTTTTCCCTCTTGCTCCGGCGAGTTGTACAATCCTTTCCTCAAGAGTTGTCCTCCTCGGTCGGCCGATGGGTCTCTTCCTTGCGGCCTTGCTTCCGCCAACCTCCAGGTAGTGGTCCTTTACATAAAAGTGGAACGTCTACGGCCCTTTATGACATGTGGGTGCGGTAGTAGGTGCGAGAGCAGGTGCGAAAGCGGCTGTGAGAGGGGGTAAACATAGTAGTGGTAGTAGTGTTCGTCGGGTTAATAACGACTCAGGCCTCAAATTTGGGCCCATAGAGCGACCCCGACATGACTGTCTTACGCCAGTGGACCTCCTGATTATTGTGGATTACGAACCACTTGGGAAATACAGTGAAATCACACGATTAGTTCAGAGGTGATCAGGACAAGTCCTACCATGTTTCCACTGTGGGGGTAAACATAGGAAACTTATCTTAAAAAGAGACTATCTCAATAAACAAATTGCAAGATTTTCTTACGTTTATTTTATGCTCTACCCGCTCCCGCAGCCGCAAACTACAAAAGAGCTCTATGATAGCTGAGATACGTTGGAAAAACGTCAGAAGTCCGGGTACCCAACGAAATGCACAATGCCAGAATGACGGGAGGACGACAGTAAGGACTGCATCCGAAAAACCGCTGGAAGGACGAATTTGAAACCGACCACCGCGAGTAGGAATTTCGCAAGTGTTGATGTTGAGATGAGGGGGAAAAAGTCAGTTGGCAGGTCAGTGAAGTTCAAAAAATGAAATATTTGGTTCAAGAAGATTACTTGTACAGTAATAATGAAATGAAATGAATACGACTTTATTGCAAATGAACAAAAGGCGAACAACAAGACTATTAAGTCTTGTTTTCATGCTAACCTTAACAACTACCACATATTATTAAGAACCGGTCCGAGTTTACTCGAACATGCTTTTCCAATTTATCAAGTAGTAGCTAGAAAAAATGAGTAATTTCATGGTAAATAATTTTCCTATGGTTAAATTTCCGAGGGGGGGGGGGGGGTTGTCCACCTGACGTCACTGGGGGTGAGGTAAATTCTAGATAGGTCAGACCAACAAATTACCACACAAAAATAATGGAAGGGCGCGCAATGCATTTGAGGGCGAATTTTCTATCATTTTTTCAAAAAATAATTTTTTGTGCAAAACTAAATAGTTTTTTGGGAAAGCAACATGTCCAGTTTCGTTACTCCATTCGACACACAGACAGACAGACAGACAGAGCGACAGAGCGACAGACAGACATTTCGTAAAAACCACTTTTCCTGGGACCTCAAAACGTGTAAATCCCTTGAAATCTCGGAATCGAAAATTTCGACCATCACAAAGCTTTCCTTATACTACGCATAAATTGGAAAGCAATAAATGGTTAAAATTAAATCGAGAAGAAAAGAAAAAGAGGGGAAGAGTCAAAGAAAGATAAAATACCTACGGGAGGGGGCAAGGAATCCATTGTCATCACCATTACAGGACCGGAGAGAGTCTCAAGCGTTATAATAAGAACATGCTTTCCAATTTATCAACATTAGTAGATAGAGAAAATGAGTAATTTCATGGTGAATAATTTTCCTATGGTTAGATTTCCGATGACTGAGGGGGGGGGAGGGATTGTCCACCTGACGTCACTGGAGGTGAGATAAATTCTAGATAGGTCAGACCAAGACATTATCACACAGCAATAATGGCAGGACACACAATGCATTTCAGCGCGAATTTTCAATAATTTTTTCAAAAAATAATTTTTTGCACAAAACCAAATAGTTTTTGGGAAAGCAACCTGTCCGGTTTCGTTACTCAATTTAATACCTAAAACATACCTGAAGGTAGAAATCATCGATAGAAAGGTTTCGCAGAAAAATTAATTTATAGTCATTTTTCATTAAAATTTAGTTATTTTTTTTTTTTACCCCCAGAAGCAAACTATGAAGGGGCAAGCGCAATATTAATAACGACTACAACAGATGAGAATTTAAGAGAAATAGTTGGAGCCGTTTTGATGAAATACAATTTTTAGACGTTTTTTTTTAGTTTTTTGAGAATAAAACCCACCCAAATTGAATTGGACCAAAATTAAAAAAACGGTCCCGAGGTATGATTTTTGTAATCCTACATGCCGAATTTCATCAAAATCGACCGAGTAGTTTGCCCGGAAATCGACGCACAGACAGAGCGACAGACAGACATGCAGACAGACGTAAAAACCACTCTTTAGGGTTCCTGGGACCTCAAAACGTGTAAATCCATTGAAATCTCGGAATCGAAAATTTCGACCATCACAAAGCTTTCTTTATACTACGTATAATTTGGAAAGCAATAATAATGAAGAAGAATATATAGCTCACGCAAAAAACCAGGACAAGATATATTTTATAGTAATTGGCTAACTCCTTCTGTCCCCCCAGTAATCAGGTCACTTAAGTCCCTAGGAACGCGCTGCTGACTGCTGAGACAACCAACCAAGGGCTCGACTGACCGATTGGTTATGTGGTAGTCTGGTCACTTACCACCCGGGTGAAAAGGGTAGTCCCAGTCGGGGTATTTTTTAGCGTCTGTGTAGCGCTTATTATATCGAACTTGCGAGTTGGTTTTATTATTTATATATTACTGCAGCATGAGCGACATTGAAAGTAAAATTGGATAATCTTACTTCTGAGGGGATCTCGTGAAAGAAACATGCAGCCTTAATAACTTGTCGTGACAGACACTGTGACCGAAAAATCACGACACCTCAAAATGTTGACTGATTGCATGATATAAAGTTCGGTATTGCAAATGCACGCCAAATCCTAAAAATTATAGCCTAAATTTGCAAGTAATTAGAACAAAATTATCGCACGAACTAACAAAACTGCAGGTAAAGTATGTTAAAACATTTTCCTATCGGTATTTTTGATTCGAAAGAGAATAAAATAGAATTAATCGCGCCTAACCAAGTAACAAGAAAACAAGTATTGCCAATAGTGGGCAAAGGTAGCGAGAAATGTCAAAGAAAATGGCAAAGGTGGTCAAAGGAAATTAGACCAAGTTGTAGGGTTGCATACATAAAAGAAAGATAATATTGGAAAATGAAAAACAAATGAACAATTCAACAGCCAAGGTTGACAACAGAATCCCTAAAGTAGACGGTTTGCGCAGTTGACCTTGGGTCCCTGACCATCTTAATAACTTTATTTTGACTGTATTTAGCTTATGGCGAGAACCAGAGACGCAACTGTGGAATCGCTGATTGAACTCTCTGTGGAAGGCCACCATGCTGCTCTCAATTATACATATCTTTCGAAGAAGTTAAAGAAAATGTAAAAAAAGCCGATTCCACGATTTGCTGACTGAAGTGAGAACTTCAATTTCAGCAAGATCAACAGTGTCATGACTGACAGGTTCGGCTTTAGATTCGGCAGAGATTGAATCCCCATTCTCCCCAAGATGTGTTTGAAAACCTCTAACAAATTACAGTGCTAAATTAATTCAATGGAAAAAGTGCAGTGATGAAATGAAATCAGAAAAGGGTGGAAGAACTATTCGCGAAGAAGATAGCGTGAAGGAGACAGCAATGGAGACGCAAAAATAATGGATAACAGAAGGTGCGCTTGGAAATGGCTGGAGAATGACATAGAGACACAAAGAATGGATGAAACCAGATTGCGGACGTTCTTAGAAGAGTGGCACAGGTACCAGGAGAATGGTTTAATGATCAGATGGTGGAGCATTGTACAAAACCGAGATGACTGAATGAGTGCCGTCGAGCAGGCCATAGCTCATCAAGAACTGTAGAGCCGGAAGAAGAAGAAGACAAACAAGAAGAAGAAGAAGAACAAGAAGAACAAGGAGAAAAACAAGAAGAAGAAAAAGTAGAAGAAGTAGGGGAAGTAGAAGAAGAAAAAGAAAGAGGAGAAGAAGAAGAAGATTAGGTTCATTTATATATTTGAAAACTGAAAAGAAATATTTAAAAAAAATGTACTGAAAAATAGCAACAAACTTTGAAAAATCATTGTTGAAAACTTTTCTATGAGTGCAAAGAGAAAAGACTAAGGCGTTCAGGGAGAACGCCTCCCGCCTCCCTTCCCCTCACGTGCGGCTTGCCGTTCGCACTTCCATTCAAAATCAATCAGGACGTGTCTTGAACATCTTATCGCGGTTGCCAACCCTCGGGAGCTCACTTTCCCTTCTTCAACGTTGCGGGAAAATTAATTAACCTATTAATTACCGATGGTAAAAAAAAGAAGGGGCTGTCATACTCAAATTATTTGCAAGAGATTTCCCATTTATTTATTATGCTAATTTAAACGTGCTGTTCTCATGGTGTAATCACGAACATTTAAGGGCGGATCAGTGAAATATTCTAATAATCTTCTTCTTCCTTCCTTCTCCTTGTCCAGTATTCCCTGGACAAGGAGCATATATTATAAAAATACAATACATAAACCATCCCGCATCCCCAAGCTAGCGCTTTTTTGGGACAAAAGACTCCTACAGTGCTGCTAAACAAGGCTTAATCATTTATTTTTGTTATTTATTTATAATGTGTATTCTATTTTTATTTTTATTTTGTTTTTACTTGTTTTTTTTAATGTCAGTTTTTATTATTATTAACTCCCATTGACCAGCCATCTTTTTATACCCGCTTTTAACACACCCATCTGTTTAAATTTTTTCATTTGTGGAGGAAGTTCATTAAATATCTTTGGTATAAGTACTTTGTTTAATCTCTCTCCGTATTTGTTATATGTTATCTCAAACTTAAGCTTTTTTGGGTTTCTTATATTGTACTTCCCTTTATCATCTATTTGGTATTCTTTTTTAAAATAGTTATCTCTTATTAATTTATACTTGAATAGTTTCGTTATTGGCAGAATGTTAGCATGTTTGAATTGTTCTTCGTATTGTTTGTATTTCTTGTTGAATTTATTTGATAACATGTTTTTTATTATACGCTATTGTATCATATCTAGTTTGTAGGTGTATGTGTTTCTATCTTTGAAGTATACCGTTATACCGTAGCTTACTATGGATTCAACCAGGGCGTGGTACGCTAATTTAATTGTTTTAATAGGTACTCCATATTTTAATCGTGCCAAAGCCGCACTCCCTGAGCGTAGTCGTTTGCATAGTCTTTCTATGTGGTTTTCCCACGTCATTCTACTGCCAATTTGCAGACCAAGGTACTTATGCTCTTCTACTACTTCAATTTTGTCTTCGCATTTACAGTTTTCTGTTTTTATTCCGTGCAGGCAATCGTGTGTATGGAATAAATATTTGTTTTTTATTTGTGAAGGTCCCCTGTTTCGTATGTGCATGATAATAATAAGAACCGGTCCGAGTTCACTCGAACATGCTTTCCAATTTATCAAAATTAGTAGATAGAGAAAATTAGTAATTTTATGGTAAATATTTTTCCTATGGTTAAATTTCAGATATCTCGAGGGGGGGGGGGGGGTTGTCCACCTGACGTCACTGGAAGTGAGGTAAATTCCCGATAGGTCAAACAAACACATTAATTACCACACAGCAATAATGGCAGGGCATGCAATGCATATGAGCGCGAATTCTCATCATTTTTTTCAAAAAATAATTTTTTGGGCAAAACCAAATATTTTTTTGGGAAAGCAACCTATCCGGTTTCGTTACTCATTTTAACACCTAAAACATGCTTGAAGGTAGAAATCATCGATAGAAAGGTTTCGCATTTTTTAGTCATTTTTTCATTAAAATTTAGTTATTTTTATTTTTTTACCCCCAGAAGCAAACTATCAAGGGGCAAGCGACCCCCCACATTTTTTCAACATTAAGAACGACTACAATCTCCGAGAATTTAAAAGAATCGTTGGAGCCGTTTTTGAGAAATAATTTTTTTAGACGTTTTTTTGGAGTTTCTTGAAAATAAAACCCCCCCAAATTGAGTTAGCCCAAAAAAAAAAAAATTGTTCCGAGGTATGATTTTTGTGAATCTACATGCCAAATTTCACTCAAATCCACTGAGTAGTTTGCCCGGAAATCGACGAACAGACAGACCGACCGACAGACCGACAGACCGACAGACCGACCGACAGACAGACATTTTGTAAATACCACTTTTTTGGGTTCCTGGGACCTCAAAACGTGTAAATCCGTTGAAATCTCGGAATCGAAAATTTCGACCATCACAAAGCTTTCCTTATACAACGTATAAATTGGAAAGCAATAATAATTGTTTCTTTATTGCACTAGGCTCCCCTAGCGAAGTAAGGGCCTTCGGGCCCTTTCTTACACTCAACTAGAGGGCTAGTTAATTAGTGTTACAAAGCTATAAATACAAAAACCGTTGGAAATACACAAAAAATTATAACACTCGTTCACACATTCATTCACACATGGAGAGCGAAACCACATCAGATCTTGGCGAATCTAGTGTATTAGCCTAATTAGATGCTCCCGATAGCGAACTTTGAAAATTGGCAGAGAGGGAGATTCTTTTATGTGGGTGGGGAGGGAGTTCCATAGGAGAACTGACGAGACGAGGAAGGAGGCATGAAAGGTTTGGGTTAAATGAGTAGGTATAACGAGAAGATCGTCCCTTTGAGTATTGTAGTGACGGTTTGACAGAGGCTGAAAAAAGGACCGAAAGTATGAAGGAGCAAAGCCATTGAGGATTTTATACATTAAAGTACCTTGTTGCAGCTTCCTTCTACCTTCGAGTTTAAGCCAAGGAATACTAACATAAAATGGGGTGACCCTGTCTCTGTAGGGGTATTGCAACAAAAGCGAATTCTATTCAATAGATCTTCTTCTCCTTCAGGCTCTAAAGCTCTTTGGGGTACGGATAAGGAGCCTTCCCGAAGATCGCTTTTTATACAGGTGGATAAAAAACCGATCGGGCGAATCCCGGGCAACGCCAAGTTTAAACATTTAACTAATCCTTTCACCACCGAGAAAATACCACAGACTTCATGTCGTCAACGACCTTTCGGTTTGAACCGACCAAGGCGTCAGGTTGGCAGCATACTAGGCCTAGAAACCAAGAGTCCTCGGACACGAAACATGTGCATGTACAGCCCTTCATGGGGTTTGGCCTGCTCAGCAACACTCTAATCATCTCGGTTTTGTACGGACTACGGACTCCCAACTCGCAGAGGTCGGTTTCTAGTTCGTCATTCCAGCGGTTTTGTCTTCTTCCCGTCATGCTTGCTGTGTACATTTGCTGCTCCTCTGACATTCTTCCTTACTTACTGCGTGACCCAGCCGTCTTAGACATAATTTAAGGGTGGATTAGTGAAGTACCGTATTCTGTAGATCTGTTTACAAGAGTCGCCGTCACAAAACTTGTCAAACTTCCTTATCACCGGCTGCACGCATTACTGGACAAGCTGAGACTAGCTTACCATTGACACAATGAAACAGGCGTAAGCGTGAATTACTGACTAAGCCAAGTTTGGTATGAAGACTCTAACTTTGAACATAGCCTATGCATTTAGTGACTTCCTATTAATTAGTTAGTTTAAGGAAAGCCTTATGGTCGAAATTGGAAAATGGAAAATGGATTTACACATTTAGAGGTTCCTTTAAGATACCTTTCTATTGATGTTTTGTAACTTCATGTATAGGCTTAGGTCTCAGGCGGGTATTCCACATACGTACATCGTCAATGAAAATTATGAAATTGAAGGACATTTCAATTTTACTCTATGCCATTGTTAAAATTGATCAATGATCAATTGATCATAGAGTAAAATCACAAACAAACAAACTAAAATTAAAAAATGGCGTCATGGGATATGTCAAGTGTGTCAAGTACAATTATTTTAATTGATTTTTTTAAAAAACAGTTTTCATCCATCAAACAGATCGGTGAAGGTCGATCTTACTTCGGATCTCTTACTATTATTAGGTTTTATTAAAAATAATAAGTGTACGAAGAAAACAAATAGAAACAAAATTTCAAAAAACAAATGCAAACTAATTTCAAAAATTTGGCGCATACGTTACAATAGAAAATTGTCAATTTTTGAAATAACATGTGGAATGGCCGCCATCAATGAAAAATTGAAATGTCCTTCAATTTCATAATTTTCATTGACGATGTACGCATGTGGAATACCCGCCTTAGTAGTTTAAAATCTGCGCTACAATTCATATAAACAGCATAACCACTACTATTTTGCCATAGTATGAATGAAATTAAATAATAAATGACTGGATGTGTGTATTTTTATTATTAAATTAAACATAGGCCTATCATACAATTTAAAATTGACCCCCAATCACAACGAGACGAATGTCCGCCATCTTGGGATATATGCTATATGTTATTTATGTTCAGTCGGGCGAACAGCTTTTCTATAAATTTTTATATCTTTCATATCTTAGTGGCTACAGAACGAGAAATAAAATAATGTTGTCAAAAACATTGACCGTCATTTGTAAAACTGTTGACAAACTCTTTTGAAGTCACTCCCTCTAAATGCTTGATTTTAAAATCGACAATGTCTAGGAAAATAATAAGATAAACATTTCCACTATCGCAATTTTCCGGAGTAAACTGCTCAACAATAAATATAATGCTAATTTAAAATAGCAATTTTCCAGAGAAATTGGGACCGAGGATCTTACGTTAATACTGATTAGAAGTGAAAGCTTAATTTAAGGAATTCCCTTTTCCTTCCCGTGAGCACAACTGCTACAAACTTAAAACTACTTCTCTAATTGCAAATCCCTGACAATACATTTGCCCCAACGCTCTCTTGAGAATTCTTTAATTGTCTTTTATGTCATTGTACAGTCATAATAATGTCAGTAAAGGTACGTTTAAATGTCACGTTTCATAAAAACTTCCATAATAATAATAGTTTTGGTTTCAAATTGTAGTTATACAGCAAATGAGAGCAGCTTTTTCCTCTTCTAGGTAGAAACAGGGCAGGTTTGGTAACCCCTTCTGCAGTCTACGGCTTATTTTGACTTTGTGTCCGTTGGGTTTCAACTTTCTTTAGCTCAGGTAGCTGTATCAGCACCTGGGATAAGTCCTGATCTCGCGGGTATCATTTGTTACCGCAATGTAGCCACTTAGTAACCGTCCAACAGGCAAACCAATTAATTTGGCCATCCAACATAGCAGTACCAGATAGATAGATAGATAGATAGAAAAACCGTGTATTTATAAAACAAATAACTCATGGACGGATACGGGGCGGGCAGGGGGGGAGGGGTAGCTGCCCCCCAATTAGTAAATCTACTTTTAGTTAATTTATTACGCTCTAATTTAATCGAGACTACAATTTGTTTTTCTACTTTGACCTACAACTGGTACATGATAACATGCTGAGACTATACAATTGAGTCTGAGTTCGTACCGAGTGAATCTCGTAACTTTACATAGTTCCCCAAGTGGTTCGGAATCCACGTAAATCAGGATGGCCGCCATGTCAGTCAACTCCCCTTCACCCCGAGGTGAAGGAGTCTGCCTATAGGGGGCCTCAAGTTAATAAACAGATTCAATCCCCCCGCCAGGCTGACACTGCTGACAGGGTTGCTTAAAGGAGAAATGCTGAAAGCAGGCGTTGGAAAACAAACAAACACAAGTCGTCCTACGGTATCAATTAAATAAAATTTTCAACCATGGCCGTACAAGAAAGATACAGAAATGGTTCACTCATGGTCCTAAACATATGAAATCTCCATAATCAAGTTAATAAAAATAAGCTCTTTAAAGGAAGAAGCATACATATTAAATTTCCAATAATCTTCATTGAAATCTGTAACAAATGAAGTGAAAGAAATGTTTGTATTCAACCACTTAGGTTTCAATAGCACGGGCGGCCAAGATTTATTTATCAGAGGATCTATTTTTCAAATTGGACATATGTATAATGCATCAAGCAAAGGGGTTAGCTTTCTTTTCTGTATCCCCTACATATAAGAAATATCCGACATTTTTCTTGTTTTCTATTCAAACGAATTTATATGTTTCGATTTCCTCTTACGATTCTCTTTCAGCGTAAAACTTGGGATTTATACAGCCACCTAAGTCCTTGGGTTTTTTTTTACTTTGCCCTTTGCAGAGCTGCAGGCCTAAACTGGCCATTGCTCACAAACTGTTATTAAAGGGTGGCACGGCCCTCAGTGGAGAAGTAGGCTTTTTAAGTAATTCGGTTTTTTTATTCAGCCCATTGCAGAGCTGCAGTGGCAGGCTTATATACTGGCCATTGCTCACAAACTGTTATTAAAGGATGGCAGAAGTGCAGAAGTAGGTTTCCATGTGTAGGATAAGTTAGCTACGGCGGGGTTTCCACCGACCTCTCATTGCAGAATGCACATACGTTGACGTGGTAGCAGATATCATTAATAAAGGCGGGGATTCCACCGACCTCTTACTGCAGAATGCAAATGACATTGACGGAAATTTTTGTTTTACTCTATGCCATAGTTAAAATTGATCAATGATCATAGAGTAAAATCACAAACTAAAATTAAAAAATGACGTCATGGGATATGTTAAGTACAAACATTTTAATAGATTTCTATATAAAGAAAAATTCTAATTTCCGTCAATATCATTTGCATTCTGCAATGAGACATCAGTGGAAACCCCGCCTAAGTCTTGAATGTCTGCTACCACGTCAACGTATGTGCATTCTGCAATGAGAGGTCGGTGGAAACCCCGCCTACACGATGCATAAATAATTAGATTCCCTTCTACGTCATTTATTTGTTACATATCTTAACATAACTAGCATTGTATATATAGTAGACATCAGCAGAGATAGCTGGGCTATAAAAATTCCTAGAGTAGAAATTGTGGATGGAGAGATAATAATAATAGTCAGAACGTTTTTATCTGTTTTCCACTGGCAATGCCTGCTGTCGATGACTCTTTTTACTGCTTTGACATTGTTTGTCAAGTTTTATAACAACTTCCGTCGTCGGCTTTTATCATAAATAAATCATTATAATAGAACATAAAATAACTCTTCGATGGCAAGGTGGTAGCGTGCTTGTACTTGTGCGAGTCTCTGCGCGCCATGCGATCGGAGACGTGTCGTAACTCAGCACAAGTATTAATTTACTCATTGAGGCGACTGAAGAGGTCAATCGGATACATTCATTAAATTGTTTGTATGCGATTAACCTTTTTATAAAAAAAAAAAAAAAAAAAAAAAAACAAGGCCAGGAATAGCCAGTGCTGAGTTTGGCTATGGGGTCAGGAGGTCCCACAAAAAAGGGACTCCCCATAAACACCCACAAAATACAAAATTGCAGTAGATTAAAAAAACTAAAGCAAATAATAGCAAAATAGCAAATTTTTCAGATATTTATGCAAAAAAGTTCCTCGGTCCCCCTGTTTCCAGTTTTGTTAATAATGTTATCATCTGCAAAACCAATTTTTTTTTTGCCGCCAAACCATTTCAGGCATATCTTTTAAGAAACAGTCCCCGCGGAAGCCCCCTTGTTAGCTGTGATATTCTTCAGATGTAAAATATGAACATAACTGCTTTAAAAGAGCGTAAATACCACTATTTTGGGCCTATTCCTTCTCAAAAGAACCGATCCGAGTTTACTCAAACATGCTTTCCAATATATCAATTACTAGATAGAGAAAATGAGTAATTTCATGGCTCATAATTTTCCTGTGGTTAAAGTTCGGATATCTCAAGGGGGGGGGGGGGTTGGCCACCTGACGTCACTGGAGGTGAGGTAACTTCTAGATCGGTTAGACCAACACATTAACACACAGTAATAACGGCAGAGCACGCAATGCATTTGAGTGTGAATTTTCTATAATTTTTCAAAAAAAAAATAATTTTTTGCACAAAACCAAATAGTTTTTTGGGAAAGCAACCTGTCCGGTTTCGTTATTCAATTTAACACATAAAATATGCCTGAATCATCATCGATAGAAAGATTCCGCAGAAAAATTATTTTTAAGTCATTTTTCATTAAAATGTAGTTATTTTTATTTTTTTTGCCCCAGAAGCAAACTATCAAGGGACGAGCGACCCCCCGCATTTTATTAAAATTAACAACGACTATAATATATGTGAATTTAAAAGAAATCGTTGTAGCTGTTTTTGATAAATAATTTTTTTTTGTGTTTTTTGAAAATAAAACCACCCAAATTGAGTTAGCCAAAGTAAAAGTACATTTCACGAGGTATAATTTTTGTAAACCTAAATGTCAGATTTCATCAAAATCGACTGAGTAGTTTGCCCGGAAATCGATGAGCAGACAGACAGATAGACATTTCGTAAAAACTACTTTTTTGTGTTTCTGGAACCTCAAAACGTGTAAATCCGTTGAAATCTTGGAATCAAAAATTTCGACCATCACAAAGCTTTCCTTATGCTACGTATAAATTGGAAAGCGATAATTCCCCCAAGAAGGGGCCTGGGGGTCTCCTCTTTTTTTGCGGTAGGTCTACTATTCTTCGGCTGTAAAACCTAAACATTATTAGAATAATGTAACTGCAAAGGCTTTCACGGCTGGAGTCAAATGAAGAACCAGTAGAATCCGGGCTGATGGGCCGTGGTCGAAATGAAACACATTCAATTCGACCACAGCCCATCAGCCCGGATTCTACTAATTCTTCATTATTAGAATAGGTTACAAGACGTGTATGCATCAAAATTTGTACAACTCCACAATTTAAGGCCTATTTTTTTTTCAAAAACCTTCCCCGGAGGAGACCCCCGGGCCCTCCGAAATTAAGGTCATGCCCCTAATTATGTCCATGTCCATGGGAACGGCTTTCCTCTTCTTTTACTATTTTACGGCAAATGAAACACCACCTTATTTGAAAATCTGTCGTATCGTGTTGCATGAAAACTGGACTCCTCAAAAAACAATTTCTGGACTGACAGACATTTCGTAAAATCATTTTTTGGGTTGTAAATCCACGAAATCCATGTAAATCCCGAAATCGAAAATTTTGACCAGCACAATGCTTTCCTTACTTACTACGTATAAATAGGAAAGCAATAGTCGTGTGTTATGTAACATTTGTTTCTGCTGCATTGCTCTGTGGATGAATGATATGATCCATGTTATTGCTGTACTTACTGCAGTTGTTATGTGCGACAGTGTAGAGGCGGATTGCCGTTATGGGCTTCATTGTTCAATGCCTCTCTGTTTTATATTATTGTTTTGCGCCTCTGTAACGCAATTGTGATATTATTATTTGTTTTCTCTGTATGCTGTAGTGTGAGGCTGTTTTAATTAAAAAAGTTTCAAATTATTTCTCTTGGCACTCGTATTTTTCGCAAATTTTGAAAAACTGAAAATTACTAATTAATTAATAAATAAGTTTGGGTTTTGATGTCAATTTTTAAACATTGTCTATCCCATATACTGCTGTGTACACTGGTCCTAATAGTAAATAATAATTAATCAAATTAGAAATAATCAAAAGATACAAAATGTCAGAGTAAGATGCATGACGCCATTATTTTTCTTTTCATTGTATTCCCGGGCACCTTGCCTTTGGCGGGGTTTCCACCGACCTCTCATAGCAGAATGCACATACGTTGATGTGGTAGCAGATAACATTAATAAAGACGGGGTTTCCACCGACCTCTCATTGCAGAATGCAACTCTGTGCCGTAGTTAAAATTGATCAATGATCATAGAGTAAAATCACAAACAAACTAAAATTAAAAAATGGCGTCATGGGATATGTAAAGGCGCAGATTCCACCGACCGGCTGGGGCTAAATACAAAAACGGTGACGTGGTAGCAGACATTTATGACTTAGGCAGTGTCTCCACCGACCTCGCATTGCAGAATGCAAATGACATTGACGGAAATGTTTGTTTTACTCTATGCCATAGTTAAAATTGATCAATGATAATAGAGTAAAATCACAAGCAAACAAACTAAAATTAAAAAATGGCGTCGTGGGATATGTTAATTACAAACATTTTAATAGATTTCCATAAAAAGAAAAACAAACATTTCCGTCAATGTCATTTGCATTCTGCAATGCTAGGTCGGTGGAAACCCCGTCTAAGTCTTGAATGTCTGTTACCTACCACGTCACCGTATTTGTATTTAGCCCTAGCCGGTCGGTGGAATATGCGCCAAAGTACAAACATTTTAATAGATTTCTATAAAAAGAAAAATTCAAATTTCCGTCAATGTCATTTGCATTCTGCAATGAGAAGTCCGTCGAAACCCCGCCTAAGTCTTGAATGTCTGCTACCACGTCAATGTATGAGCATTCTGCAATGAGAGGTCAGTGGAAACCCCGCCTCAATTTCACTACAACCACGGAGTCTCCCAGTGGCGGCAAATTTAAACAAACTAATCATCATTGACCGTGTACATGATAAATTTTGCCAGTAACATATCAGACTTGACACGCTAGCTGGTCTGATGGGATATGGCAATTGTTTGAAGCGGGTGTTGTGTTGCTCAGCTGTGGTAGAAAATACAGATACCCGAGCCATGTTTAAATACATGTTTAAATAAACAAATTTAGGCTTAAGTATAAGTTAAAATGAAAAGTTTTCATTTTACAGACGAAGACTCATTGATATTACTGCAAAATTGTTTGAAAAATAGGAGCGAAATAGTGGGTTTTTCGCCTGCAACCATACCATGAGATTCCCTCTAAAAATAATCTCCTTTTATCAAAGATTGGCGATCATCATGGCAATTCCGACGCTTGAGACGGCTGCTCTGAAAAGGGACGTCGTGCTCTTGCCAAACTACTGCCCCAGGTATTTCATTCGGGCTCCTGCCGTGAGTCCTCTGTCCTTTAGGCGGGGATTCCACCGACCGGCTAGGGCTAAATACAAAAACGGTGACATGGTAGCAGACATTCAAGACTTAGGCGGGGTTTCCACCGACCTCGCACTGCAGAATGCAAATGACATTGACGGAAATTTTTGTTTTACTCTATGCCATAGTTAACATTGATCAATGATCATACAGTAAAATCACAAACAAACAAACTATAATTAAAAAATAGCGTCATGGGGTATGTTAAGTACAAACATTTTAATCTATCTTTATAAAAATCAAACCACTTTCCCGCGTGAGTATGTATGTATGTATGTATGTATGTATGTATGTATGTGGACACTTTTTTGACTCGCCATAACTCGGGACCCACTGGTACCAGAAACTTGCGGCTACACTCAAAATTTAGAGAAAAATCGGGACATGGTTTTCGTGTAGGGCCGAACCTTAAAAATTGAACCTGATCAGGTACAGGAGCGATAATCGGTTCGAAAAATCCCATAAGAAAGCATTGGAGGGTTCAACGCAATGTTTTAGCCTGAGATTTGGGCCTACCTTAACTTAAATTACATCACTGTCTTCGTCCATTCTTCCTCTTTCAGGCCATGCTATACATGATGTGATTGGGCAAGTGGTTCGACTTTGGGGGGTGGAAACGTGAGGGGGTGCGCCCAAATTTTCCGATTTTCAGCGAAAATAGGCCTTTTTCGACCGCGTTTTTGGGGGTGTTAATATCAATTCGAAAACTTGAAACTTCTTTAGTCCTTTTCCACCTTTCTTAGTCTTTTCAGACATGTATTCAGGTTTACTATACGCCTCTTCGTTTGGGCTCAGGTGAGTTGGTAAGCAGTCCCTGTTTTGACGAAATACCGGTTTAAAGGGTACATTTCCAAATACATCCATAGAGTAAAAAAATTCCACAGCCAGCTGTTTTCAACCGAAATTATTTTTTAATGTCTCATTAGAAGCAGTATGAAATAAGCTTTAAAACGAGTACACATACATAATTTCAATACCACCCCTTCACCCCTTAAACACGAGTGGAACACAAAATTGTTAGAAAATCAGGCGAAAAAATTCATTTCCAGCATTTCTATTTATAATTGCATGGGCGGGTGTTAAGCAATTTTTTGGGCAGATCTATCTACCTATCTACCTATCTTAATTTAATTTATAACTATGTCTTCGTCTATTCTTCCTCTTTTAACCCATGTTCAATTTATTGTTGAGCGATGAGAGGTTAGGCTTCGGCAGGCGAAGAAGTTGGGGTGTGCGCTTATTGATAAAGGAGTCATGGCGTCGCGTCGCGGGGGCGTGGCCTAATCAATTCGCGAACCATAATTACTACGCAATAATGAGACATGAACCTGCAGAGACTTTGAATTAAATTATTAACTTTTATTTTTACCTTTTTACGCCTCTTCGTTTGGGCTTAGGTGAGTTGGTAAGCAGTCCCTGTTTTGACGAAATACCGGTTTAAAGGGTACATTTCCAAATACATCCATAGAGTAAAAAAATTTCAACCGAAATTAATTTTTAATGTCTCATTAGAAGCAGTATGAATTAAGCTTTAAAACGAGTATAAATACATAATTTCAAAATCACCCCTTCACCCCTTAAACACGAGTGGAACACAAAATTGTTAAAAAATCAGGCGAAAAAATTAATTTCCAGCAATCCCATTTCAATTGCATGGGCGGGTTTAAAGCAATATTTTGGGCAGATGTAGATGGTCTATGTTAATTTAAATTATATCAGTGTCTTTGTCCGCTCTTCTTCTTTTAGGTCATGCCAAATTTGTCGTGATCAAGCAAGAGGTTCGGCTTTGGGGGTGGAAACGTGACGGGGTGCGCCCAAATTTTTCGATTTTCAGCGAAAATAGGCTTTTTCGGCCGCGTTTTCGGAGGTCTTGATATCATTTTGAAAACTTTAAACTACTTTAGTTCTCTTCCACCTGTCCTACTCTTTCCAGAGATATATTCAGTTTAACTATCCGCCTCTTCGTTCGGGCTCAAGTGATTTGGTAAGCCATAGCCATCAGCGTTTTGGCGGAAAACAGGTCTAAAGTGTACCTTTGAAATTACAAGCATAGAGTAACAGGATTCCACAGCCTGACCTCTTCCACCAAAATGATTTGTTAATGTCTCATTAGAAGCAGTATAAATTAACCAATTTTCAAAGTTGTTAACTGCTTCGTTTGGGTTTGGGGTCATTCACATAAGTCATGCGAGCCCCGAAGGGGCGAGCTGCGTAATGCCAAATGGAACCACGTTAATGCGAGGCCCCGCAGGGGCGAGCTGCCGCCCGCGGCAGGCGCAAGGGGGGCGGGGCCGCGAAGCGGTCCCAAGCTCCGCTTGTCTATCTTTATAAAAATCAAACCACTTTCCCGCGTGAGTATGTATGTATGTATGTATGTATGTATGTATGTGGACACTTTTTTGACTCGCCATAACTCGGGACCCACTGGCACCAGAAACTTGCGGATACACTCAAAATTTAGAGAAAAATCGGGACATGGTTTTCGTGTAGGGCCGAACCTTAAAAATTGAACCTGATCAGGTACAGGAGCGATAATCGGTTCGAAAAATCCCATAAGAAAGCAATGGAGGGTTCAACGCAATGTTTCAGCCTGACATTTGGGCCTACCTTAACTTAAATTACATCACTGTCTTCGTCCATTCTTCCTCTTTCAGGCCATGCTATACATGATGTGATTGGGCAAGTGGTTCGACTTTGGGGGGTGGAAACGTGAGGGGGTGCGCCCAAATTTTCCGATTTTCAGCGAAAATAGGCCTTTTTCGACCGCGTTTTTGGGGGTGTTAATATCAATTCGAAAACTTCAAACTACTTTTGTTCTTTTCCACTGTTATTATTCTTTTCAGTCATATATTCAGTTTTGCTATGCGCCTTTTCGTTCGGGTTCAGGTGAGTTGGTAAGCAGTCCCTGTTTTGCCGAAAAACCGGTTTAAAGGGTATATTTCCAAATACATGCATAGAGTAAAAAAATTCCACAGCCTGCAATTTTCCATCGAAATTAATTTTTAATCTCTCATTAGAAGCAGTATGAAATAAGCTTTAAAACGAGTATAACTACATAATTTCAAATTCACCCCTTCCCCCCTTAATCACGAGTGGAACACAAAGTTTTTAAAAATGACGCGAAAAAAACTGCATTTCTAGCTATCCCATTTAAATTGCATGGGTGGGTTTAAAGCAATATTTTGGGCAGATGTGGAAGGCCTATGTTAATTTAAATTATATCAGTGTCTTTGTCCGCTCTTCTTCTTTTAGGTCATGCCAAATTTGTCGTGATCAAGCAAGAGGTTCGGCTTTGGGGGGTGGAAACGTGACGGGGTGCGCCCAAATTTTTCGATTTTCAGCGAAAATAGGCTTTTTCGGCCGCGTTTTCGGAGGTCTTGATATCATTTTGAAAACTTTAAACTACTTTAGTTCTCTTCCTCCTGTCTTACTCTTTCCAGAGATATATTCAGTTTAACTATCCGCCTCTTCGTTCGGGCTCAAGTGATTTGGTAAGCCATAGCCATCAGCGTTTTGACGGAATACAGGTCTAAAGTGTACCTTTGAAATTACATGCATAGAGTAACAGGATTCCACAGCCTGACCTCTTCCACCAAAATGATTTGTTAATGTCTCATTAGAAGCAGTATAAATTAACCAATTTTCATAGTTGTTAACTGCTTCGTTTGGGTTTGGGGGCATTCACATAAGTCATGCGAGCCCCGAAGGGGCGAGCTGCGTAATGCCAAATGGAACCACGTTAATGCGAGGCCCCGCAGGGGCGAGCTGCCGCCCGCGGCAGGCGCAAGGGGGGCGGGGCCGCGAAGCGGTCCCAAGCTCCGCTTGTAGATTTCTATAAAAAGAAAAATTATAATTTCCGTCAATGTCATTTGCATTCTGCAATGTGAGGTCGTTGGAAACCCCGCCTAAGTCTTGAATGTCTGCTACCACGTCACCGTTTTTGTATTTAGCCCTAGCCGGTCGGTGGAATCGGCGCCTAAATAATGTCCAATTGGACAAGGGACCAATGGGCCAACACAAGTAGGTCTAGGAACATAAAATGTTCTGCCCCAAGGTTTTCAACCAGGCTATTCTTCTTCTGCCCCTAGTCTTTTTATCTCCCCAGAAATATTACATGCAGAAGACGATACTAATCGGTCCTAATCACATGTCTGAAGAATGTTGGTTTCCGTTTCTTAACCATCACCCGCAACTTGACTTTAATCTGTGTCCTCTTGATGAGAAATAAATAAAACATAAAAAAAACTATTTCTCAGGGTTTCGTCCAAGATGAAAGACACATGATACAAGACAAGACACACATATGAGAACTTCGTAAGCTGCATCATAGAGGGAACTATAGAAGGTGTCAACAGACCTGGGCGCCCAAGGAAAGTGTATATGCAGCAAGTTATGAAGGATGTAGGAGCCACGACATACGTTGAGCTGAAGAGGATCGAGGGGAGTGGAGGCATCGATGCCACGTGTTGCTGCCAAACAGCCAGCCGGCTGTAACTTGAAGAGGGAGAGAGAAAGGCACATAAATTTCGCAAGAAATTCTCACATGTGCAAAATGATCAGCACGGAAGTGACGTAGCATAACAAGATGCCTACAGTAGGGAAATTAGTGGTGATATAAGGGGTGGGGATAGGAGAGAAGGAAGGGGTGGCGGAGGGGGTAGATCAATTGTGATGATAATTGGGTGATTGGTAACCAGATGGCGTCTTCAACAGAGATCTGCCATTGACGGCAGCAGCAGGAGAGAGCCCGGCAGCAGCCCTAACACAATAGACTTCCCCTACTACACTGACACCGTTCGCTAATAAGCACAATAGGCGACTCCCTTTGTTGGCTTCTGACACATCGTAAAATTAGGAAATGGTAATTGCAAAGCTATTGCAATGAATAGTTTTATATTATTTAACTTATTTATTAATTATTACTGAATAGACAGTCATAGAACTGCAATATAATAGCGATGGCCGGAAAGATTTTGTGAACCTACATGCCAAATTTCGTGCAAATCCTCCGAAAAATTTGTCCAAAAATCGACGAACAGACAGACATTACGTACAAGCCACTTTTTTGGGTCCTGGGACCTCAAAACGTGTAAATCCACGCAAGTCAACTCAAAAATCTCAAACCAATCATTTTCGCCATGACAAAGCTTTCCTTATACAAACGTACTTAAAGAAAGAAAGAAAAAAAAGAAAATTTACTTTATTTTCAATATGAGCGAATTTCGGGCCTTTCGGCCCACTCTTACAACTAACCCATTTAAATAGGAGGGCAATAAATTATAATAAATACAAGCGCAGCCACAAATTGTAAAGGGTTGATTGGTTGTGCCTGTGATGCGGAATTCTTAAAAATGTACAAACGGTATTATAATGGTAACATATTTTTGAAAATTTCCTTTTATTTTCAAAACACGCTTGCCGGAGGTTCATGCAAAAACACAAACGCCTGCCGCGGGACAGTGATGTATCATAATGTTATTTCAAAAGCTTCGCCTTTACAAATATATTTCAATTTGGTAAATATTATCATTTTAATCAATACACAAATTAATTTTGTAATAGCCTACACTGTGCAAACAAAGGTTTTCTCGAAAATACATGATAATTACTATTTGCAATATCATTAAACAATTGCGAATCACCTGTGTGTAGAGACTATAAACACACGAAAAATTATACCGTGCATCCTACATAAATATACAATACATTTAGGGTGGACGAACAATAACTTGTTTTTATTTTTAAAGTTTTAATAGCGCGAATAACTTGCGAATTACATTTAAAAAAAACAATAAGAATTTTAAATATCCAAGGGTACTAAACTACTATAGGCCTAGTACTAAAACTATGATTTTCCATTGTCACGTAATGTACAGCAATTGGTAACTGGTACAGTAGTACTATAAGAAACCGCTCAAAGCAAAAACAATTTAAAATTTTATTTCCTTTTAAATCCAACAACAATAGGAGAAATGAAGTGCCTCAAAGAAAATGCATGCCAAATGCAGTTAACATCAAAAGTAACCATTTCCCCTGGCAAAATAGAGGAAAATAAATGTCTGTCTGCTTGGAAAACCCGAAAGAAAAGACTGCAAGAAAATTTCCAAACGGTTGAAGGCGGGCTGTGAAACATAAAGATTTGGTGTTTAAACCTTGGATAGCTTCACCGCCCCTGCTGTTACATATATCCACATAAAGAAGTCGCTAACATGGCCATATTCCAGCCCTCTGGTAAAGCTTTTGCCGTCTCCGAGCAAATTTCCCACGAGAAAAACCTATCCTGAACCCCAGGGTGACAGCAAATAATATTACGTAATATTATCACATTTTTACATGAGCTGCAACCTTGCCATGCACCGTAAAAAATTTAAATTTCATCGGGTTTCACTATGGCATTAGAGAATTTTAATGAGACTGTTAACTTTAACTACAGTCTTATTATACTCAGCAAGAGGCACAATAAACCGCAAGTGCGTACAAAAAAAAAAACCTATGTGCCCTCAGAACAGAGACGGCAAACCATTGGCACGCGAGGAAATAATTCGGGCTAATTTAAACTTAACCAAAACTTTGCATACACAGTTACACTACATAAAATGAGGTATTCTTCAACGGTATTTAATTTATTTTCCAAAAATTAAACATGTGTTTCCACAAAATTTTCCTCGGGAGAAATTGTTCTAGGTCTATGGTTTCGGGCATGACAAACATTGTATTTATAACTAGTAAAGAAGCTCAGCCAACGGCCTTACCATGTTGAATCCATTAGAGCAGAGCATGTTTCAAACTGCGGCAAACTTGGTAGTGTGCACAGCGATGGCAGGGGAACATGGTGGGACATGATAACACGCTGAGACTATACCGGTCAGTCTACGTGCGTGTCGAGTCCTGGTCACCTACGATTTAATCGTGTGACTTTACCATATTCCCCAAGTGGTTCCCCAAGTGGTTCGGAATCCACTATAATCAGGAGGTCCACTATGTCAGTCAACTCCCCTTTCCCGGAGGTGAAAGAGACTGCCCATAGGGTGCCTCAAGTTAACAAACAGACTCACTCCCCCCGCCAGGCTGGCAGGGTTGCTTAAAGCAGAAATGCTGAAAGCAGGCGTTAGAAACAACAGTAAAGAACCATAAGGATAAATGACATGTAGTTGTGTAAAATGTAAGTAGCTAATACACGTTTCTCACAGTCATAAGTGCTTAATAAGTTATTATTCTTTGTCATATGGACAGCGGTTTCCAATACAATACAATACAATACAATACAATACAATACAATACAATACAATATTTTTGTAACTTAATATAGTCTGGGCACGCCATGGCTTCATTGTGATTTTTTAAATACACATACACAAAAAGGTTTCTCAACTCTGCCCTAGAACAAGAACAAAATTTAAACGAAAAGAAAGGGTTTCCAAAATGCCCTTCTTTCCGCCCCAAATTTTCCTGAATTCTTCCCCTATACTCAACCCCTTCCATATGAAAGTGACCTCGTCTACATCATTCACTGGTTGGGTTATAAGAGGTCAGTTCCCAATTTATAAAATCAATCCCAACCTCTTTTGCCCCGAAAAGAACCTCTTTCGATATAAATCTTACGTCAGAGCACCAATTGCTTTGCCATTTTTTTGAAAAACCCCCCATTGTTCTGAAAGGTTGCTGAAGTGGATGAATCGGGGAGTTTTTTCAGTTATATTTTGATTGATACCATTACAGGATAAATATGTTTGTTGTTCACTTTTATTGCTTCAAATATGATTTCGGGGGTTTTTGTGAAAATAATTAATTGAGTTGATTGGTTTCATTGTGTGGATATTACGTACTCTATCGTTTCTCCATATTGCCGTTCAACACTGCAGTGCAATTAATTAAAGAGTGATTCCTACATTTATTTTTAACAAATTTTTTAACAAATATTTTTAACGCACTGCGCTTTTAGGGGCCAATTTCGCCTTGTACTTAGAATTACCATATCTATTTCTCAAAAGCTATCTTCTTAACGGAGGGCTAGGTCCTTGCGAAACCCGACCCTTTTTGGGTACTTCAGAGCCACCTACCCTATGTAGAAAAGGTATCGCAGGATCATCCGGACGGTTCCTAAGTTTTCAAGGAAAAGGAAACACCGATAACCTACTGAGCTGCAGAAGAACCTGGACCTTTCAGGACCTGTAGAGTAGTGGTACGACTCCGACTTTCACCCGAAACATTGTTGGTACGAGTCCTAGACTGGCTACATTTTCTGGCCATGCTTCGGAGGGCATGTAAAGCAGGCAGTCCCGGGTCATCTTAGTTGAGTGTAAGAGAGGGCTTTATAGCCCTAACTCCGCTAGGTTGGCTTAGTAATAGAACAACAAAAAGTCAAGATGTATTTATTTATTTATTTAAGAAAGCAGAAAATCCGATTGCCACATTGGAGGGAATGACACTGTTGCTTTACAATGCGACACGGCGTCTCATATCCAACTAGACATGCACAGACGTTGGCTGAAGAAAGAATTAATTACATAGCATGTAAAAAAAAACTTGCAGAGCAGGGTTTCCCCCGTAAAGAATATTTTTTGAAATCAAAAAGCCTAATTTATATTTATAAAAATACTTTTATGGTGCTTTCATTACACTTAATAATAAGTTTATTAAACAATTTCCATATATGATGAAGTGGTAGCAAGTAGTAACTCAGTAACTAATAAAACTTAATATATAAAAGAAAGAAAGAAAATTCTTTATTTCCCATGTGGGCGAACGGCCCACTCCTAGAATTAACCCATATACAGGTATATTTGTATGAAGTATGCATGAAATACCGTAATATCCGCAAAACTGTTGCTTGGAACAATGAAGAACCATTACGAATGAACCCTTATATGCTTTAAATTTGTACATAATATTTATAATAATATTTATATTAATTATACATATAATATAATATATATATTATTATATATATATAATATTACATTATATTTATAATAATATATATAATTCAATTTATACATAATAGAAGTCTACGCAGATCCACTGAAGATGTCAACGGCAGATGTTGACGAAACGTTTGAAAGTACACTTTCAGAACGACCACAGTCTATCATCCCGGATTCTACTGCTTCGTCACGTAACTCCTGCCGTAAAAACCTTTGTAATTATAATTTCCAAATAATTATGTGCTTAGATTGACCTACTGTAAACCTCTGATACACATCCTACGAACCTCTCAGGCGTGTATTCCACTTGTCCTATTTTCTTCATTTGTGCATTAAAAAATGATGACATTTTTGTTTTAAGGAGACTATTGTGTAGATACTTAACTTATCTACTATAAATTAAGTAATAGTAATAACATGGTACCAGACATCAATAATAAGTCTCTACCATATTATAACTTAATTTATAATAGATAAGTTAAGTATCTACATAATAGTCTAATTAAAACAAAAATCTCATCATTTTTTAATGCACAAATGAAGAAAATATGACAAATGGAATGCACGCCTAAGGAATCCGTGGACCCCACTTTAAGGAATCCTGCTGTACAGGAACATTTCTTCTTATATAATAATTTCTCATAGATAGCTCTACTCAGCACGACTCTACGCTGGTAGGTACTTCGTGCGAATTCTTCACACGGTCCTTTCTCAACCCGCATCAAATCTGAAAACGTTCTACCCATAATTACGAGACGTCACTAAGTTTACATAGCCTTAAGTATAGGGGTAAAATCGTGCCTGGGAAGCAAAGTAGGCAGTGTCAGGTAGTTTGGTGGAATGGCAGGACGAAGCTGACTTGTTTACAACTTGTAACATATTAAATTACACAACTTCTCCTCCCCTCCCCCACCACTCCCCCCTCCACTCCCCTTACTTCAGCCTCGAAAGGGCGGACCTCCCTCGCCACCCCCGCAGGACATAAAACTTGCCGACGCCACTGGCGTGATTTATCTACACGCCGTCTAAGAAACCCGACTCCGCATATGCTGAAATGAAGATTACCTCGTTTAAGTGCGTGGAGAATTTCTTCTAGTTTACATTTCGAAAATTGGCCTAGATAATATCCTTGTGAGAGTTTCCTTGGTGACTTTGTGGAACTTGGAGAACATCATGAGTAGAGGAAGAAGAACGCAATGATCCATAGTAAAATACTTTAATAGCGACCGGTCACTTACTGTGGATCATTGCGTTCTTCTTCCTCTACTCATGATACTAGATAATATAATTAAAAAGGCTTTTACCACCGGAGTTAGGTGATGAAGCAGCGGAATCCGGGTTTCGTCAACATCTGCGGTCAACATCCCCCGTGGAACTGTGTAGACTTTTAAAATTGTATCTCAGTTGCTGCTGAGCTTCCGAGTTACAATCTTAGAAGTCTACGCAATTCTACTGAAGATTTCTACAGCAGATGTGGACGCTGAGTTTTTTTTAGCAACTTCGGTGGCAAGGTTGTAGCGTGCTTGTATTAGCGCGAGTCTCTACACACCTTGCGATCAGAGACGTGTTGTAACTCGACACAAGTACCAATTAGGTTACTACAGGATCACGATGCATCGGAGTCTTCCTCTTGAGTTGCAATCTAAGGATTGGTTTGCAGCGAATGTTGCATTTTTCTCCTCCACTCTTGTCTGTTTTGTACAAAATCTAATTTTACATGGAATATTGATCATGGAGTTATCATTGACGAGATATGGGCGAGATTTTGTCAAATCAAAACGCACGGTACCACGAGAGCCAAATCTCCTCATTTCCCTAAAGGGGTTACCTGACAGTTGTAACAGTAAAATATAAAATATACTTGATAAGGTAGCTTCTTGCAGGTTAACAATAATAATACAATGTAATATATTTATTGCAAGAAAATAAATTTTAATATTAATAAATAAGTAAATAAATGTAAGTGGTTTAAACTGTGGATTACAAGAGCAATTAGCGCCAGTAGGCACAAAAGTAAATAAATTCATGAATAAATAAGGGCATTTTATTGTTTCAATTACTAAGCCAACCTAGCGGAGTTAGGGCTGTAAAGTCCTCTCTTACACTCAACTAGGAAAGCCCGGGACCGCCTGCTTTACATGCCCACCAAAGCATGGCCAGAAAATATAGCCAGTGTGGGACTCGAACCAACAACCTTTCGGGTGAAAGTCAGAGTGCGTACCACTACGCTACATGGCTTGACTCAAAATTACGTCACATTGACGTCACTGCCAATGCAACTGCTAGTAGTTCCCAACTGGCGGCTATACTCCCCGGCATCACAAAAGACGTCACATTCGGCACGTGACCCGCCTTTTTAATTTAATTTGATGGAGGAAAAATATTTTTTTCCATTAGTTATAGTACAATTAATAAGTTTTTTTTTAAATAATTTTAAGAGGTAAAAAAATAAATATACTAATGCATTAAGACAGACTCGTATCTGTACTTGGTTAAGTCATGTCCTCGCCTGTTTCATTGCGTCAATGGTAAGCTTGTCTCAGGTTGTCCATTATCGCTTGTAGCCGGTGTAGGTTGACATCGAGAAAGTATGCCAGTTAGCAAATGGCCAAAAAAATCATACGGAAACAATACAAATAATGTCCAAAATCCATGGGGTCATTGGCATTGGACAAGAGAAATATGGGTCTGGGTCCATAAAAAGTAAAAAAAAAAAAATTCATTAAGACGGGTTTCCAAAAACTGTCACGTAGTCTCAGGACCTCAACATTAGGGCACGACCTCGATGCACAGCATTGGTCTGTATGCCCACATTTCAAATACATTAATTATAGTATAAATTATTATTGGTATATTATATATATTATATTCATATTTGTTCAGGTACAGTACAAACACCTACACAAAAGATAAGAACCGGTCCGAGTTTACTCGAACATGTGTTCCAATTTATCAAGTAGTAGCTAGAGAAAATGAGTAATTTCATGGTAAATAATTTTCCTATAGTTAAATTTCGGGCATTTCGGGGGGGGGGGGGGGGGGGTTGCCCACCTGACGTCACTGGAGGTGAGGTAAATTCTAGATAGGTCAGACCAACACATTACCACACAGCAATAACGGCAGGGCACGCAATGCATTTGACCGTGAATTTTCTATCATTTTTTCAAAAACATTTTTTTGCACAAAACTAAATAATTATTTGGGAAAGCAACCTGTCCGGTCTCGTTACTCAATTTAACACCTAAAACATGCGGTAGAAATCACCGATGGAAAAGTTTCACAGAAAAATTATTTTTTAGTCATTTTTCATTAAAATTTAGTTATTTTTATTTTTTCACCCCCAGAAGCAAACTATCAAGGGGCAAGCGACCCCCCGCATTTTGTCAACATTAATAACGACTACAATATATGTGAATTTAAAAGAAATCGTTGGAGCCGTTTTCGAGAAATAAGTTTTTTAGACGTTTTTTATGAGTTTTTTGAAAATAAAACCCCCTCCAAATTGAGTTAGCCCCAAATAAAAAACTAGTTCTGAGGCATGATTTTATTGAACCTACATGTCGAATTTCATCTAAATCGACCGAGTAGTTTGCCCGGAAATCGACGAACAGATAGACAGAGCGACAGACAGAGCGAAAGACAGATACGATATTTCGTAAAAACCACTTTTTTGGGTTCCTGGGACCTCAAAACGTGTTAATCCGATGAAATCTCGGAATCGAAAATTTCGACCATCACAAAGCTTTCCTTATACTACGTATAAATTGGAAAGCAACAAAATATCATAGACACATGAGGATGAAAGTTCGGTTATATTCTGGTATGCTCTTCCTTGACAAACGTACAAAGTCCATAGTTTGGGTCAACATTCATCGCATCCAAATAAATACCTTAAATACCTATACAAACAGTTCTATAATAAAATATAAAATAGTCCCATATTTCAAAACCAATCTCCTCTCTCCATAGGAAAGACATAAAAAATATAAAAAGCCCGGTAATTGATTTCGTCCGCCATATTGAAAAGCTCCTGAAAATGTCCCATTCTAGGAAATAAAGACATTTACACTTCAGCAAGCATTTTGCCGCTACGAGTGTGACCATATAAAAATTTCTCCCGGAAATAAGAACTCTAGGCAGGGGGCCTCTCCTTCCTCCCCCCCCTTATACGTCTCGAGAGAAGTTGGGGAATCCATCCCACACACACCCCCCCCCCCCTCCCCAATCTCCGTCCACTGGCTCACCCGACGCCCGACAAGTCGAGAGCTCATTGGGGGCAACCTCTAACTTTTTGAGTTCTTTGCCCCAAGCGTATGCTCCGGGCCGCTCGTTCCAAAATTTCCAGTTCTGTGACCGTAATACAATTTGCTTTAATATTTTTTTTAGACTAATTCCTTCTTTTTTTTATTGTTTTTATTGACATTGGATAGAGTGGTAAAATTTGACCCAAAAATAGGGCTTATCGATAATAATTCGAAAGGGTTTTATTTGCTGGTATTATTCATCTGCTGAAATCAATAACCTTAGCCCATCAGCCTCACTAAGGTGCGGAAGGGTCTTTTTCAGCTTAGCTCTAGGCTGCTTAACCAGCTTCCACAGTGTCTAAAAAGAGAAGACTTTAGCCCTAACGCGTTCAAGAGCATGGTGAGTTGCTCTTACTCCTTCAGCGCATTTCTCGCGACAAAATTTCTGATACATTTTACCAATTCATAAGTTAGCATCTATTTCGTAAATTAGATTTTATTATTAGACATTATATTTTAAATTACGGCTGTTTCTAAATTTGTTCTTGGTTTTTTATGACGACTTGGAAAACCGTATAATATTATGTAGGTTCCTATTTGACGGTAAAAAACGACTTATTAAAATATTGTCTATTTTTTTATTTTTGTCATTTTTAATCCCAGGATAGGAATATAAATAATCGCTATAGTAAGTCAGCAGAAGTTCAGCGTCTCCAAAGATTTCCTCAAATTCAAAGCATAAAATATAAATTTAGCTACTGCATTTTCAAAAAGAAAGTGAAATACTTCCCGCGCGATAATTTATTTGAAAAACAGAATTAACGAACGAACTCGTATACAAAAATGGGAAAATACTCAACCTTTTATTAAAAAAGATCATTAATAACTGTTAATTCCAAAAGAAGAATCGAAAAGTTGGAGAATTATCAACTAACTTTCTTCAAATATTATCTTCTCGTGTTGCAATCATAAACAACTTCTGACTTTTATTCGTTAGATAGATGGACAGCGGGAATATAGTCAATGGAGAACTTTTTACTGTGCCAACATTGAAAATAAAAATTCTATCACTTTTGTTTCAAATTACACTTATCTCCGGGTTACCTTCTTTATTTCTCCTGTTTATATATAACTTCTCATGCATATTGTACTGCATTGCAGATATTTATTAAGAATTTTACTGAAGGTAGCTTCCATCAGTAGGGGTGTCAGCAAATTTCAAAGAAAAGTCAAATATGACAAACATAGGGGCAACTTGCAAACGTACTATCAATTAAAAAACTATACATAAAACATTGAAAATAAAAATTCTATCACTTTTGTTTCCAATTACACTTATCGCCGGGTTACCTTCTTTATTTCTCCTGTTTATATATAATTTCTCATGCATATTGTACTGCATTGCAGATATTTATTAAGAATTTTACTGAAGGTAGCTTCCACCAGTAGTGGTAAATGTTAAGGAATTATAAACATTAAAGACAAGACATATGACAGTCAACTTGCAAACGTACTATAAATAATTAACAAAATCCGTTTCGGCTCTGGCCAATCAGGTGTAGGAAGATACCATGCAAACTCAGACTCCGCTTTTCCTTTAGTTCCCTAAGCTATGTATGTAATAATAATAAAAAAATACTTTATTCTTTTCCCGACCACAACATCAACACACAAAACACTCTTGTGATCCAATTTTTGAACCACAACGACGACTATGAACTTTTATTTATGTATCACATTATTTTTACTTTGACTGTAAACCATCATGAAATCGTTGATTTGTCGTAAAAAGTGGTGATCATCATTATCGTAGATAATAAATCGGTCTTTCAGTCTGAGATATGAATTATATTAAGTTTTAATCGTCCGCCATCTTGGAGGTAAATAGTGGATCTAGCTGGTTAACGAACTCAAACAAGACATTTGCATGATCAAATTTTGTGCCAAATTTCATCAAAATCGGATTATATTTACGGAAGTTAGAGTGTTTCCTAAAATCGATATACATACATACGTGTATATACATATCTATATATATATTTATTTAGTATATATATTGTATATATATATAAATATATATAACATTCTGAACGGAGGGTGGTTGTAGACTCAGGGGGTCATGAAATGAAAAGTTGTGAAGAAATTTTCCGGAAGTCGAACATTGGTCGCCATCTCAGTAGGTAGATGAATCTCCCTAAAACTATAGGCTACTATGGCATTCAAAATTGTTTTGTTTACATTTTGAACCCCAAGAATAAGGTAGGAGCAAGAGGGAAAACAATGGCTGTGCTTAAGGCGTTAGCATCCAACCGGAGCGAGTTCAGGAAATGGGTTCGGGGCGACCCCCCCCCCCCAAAAAAAAAAAACTGCGCACGTGGCATTAAGGGGGAAGAAGAAGAAGACGAATAAGATAGTAATAATCGCCATTGGCTCATCTTGAGCCGCAAGATGAAAGAGGAAAGACCTAAACCAATAAACACAGTAGAAAAAGACATGACTACCCTGATGTAATGCTGAAAAGCGGTCCCAAGATAATTCGGGGGAGAATACTACTTGCCATAGCACAGGGACTTCTTCTGGGGTTACAATCTATCGATTGGTTTGCAGCAACTTGACTCTTCTTCTCCACTCCTCCCTGTCTTCCGCGATCCTTTTCATTTCCCAGTAGGTCCCGCACTCCATGTCCGCACAGGGACTAGGCAACAAATAATTGCGATATGACACCCAGCAACAACTTAAAGAGTTAATATATTTGATTAAACTCCAAATCTATTTCGTAACTAATTTTGAAAGAATAGAAGGCGAAAATGGAAGGGGTTACTTTTAATTAGATTGGAAACAGGTGTGCTGAAATAATAATAAATTACACAGCACAGGTTGCTGATAAGTAAGCGTTTCGCGAATAATTTCCAGACATCTATTCATTGGAAGCCTGGCACTGACATAAAATTTACTTTTCAATTATTATTTTAGGGAATAAAGTTGACGCCTGAGACATTGTTTACTGGTGACGACTGATTTAAGTGTTGGAATAAATTTATTCGTTCGTAAATTACTGTTCTCGGCGCTGTATATTTTGGAGACGTCATCAGTTTTTGTAACCAGGTGTTCGGTAAATTTATAAAGTTTGGTGATGAAATGAAATTGGGAATGATTGTTCAAGAACTTCGCCAAAGAATTTCGTGGGAAAAATTAAATGAAAGTTCTGAGGCCTGTTCGCGATATGCCCGATAATTTATTTTTTCATTGGCGTAATAAGGACGGGCTGGGTGGGGGGGGGGGGGGGGGAGCCAGCCACCCCCAGGTAATTTTCACCCCCCCCCCCCTCAGGATTTTCCGAGGAAATCAATCAAATTTACTATAAAACATAATAAATAAACGAAAAATTAAAAATACTAGGCCTAAAGTTTTATTCGCTGAGCTTAACAATAATTTTTAAAAAATCACTTTGGCGTAAGACTGACTATTTAAATCTGCACTGCAATCATGGATATTAATATCTCAAAGTTTCCAGGTATTTTGGCAATACATGCCAATGTTTTATTTTAAAGACTAAATGGCTCAAATCTCACATGCGATAAATCACTAAAAACTTCCAAATGACAGAGTCACCATAGGTCTCCCATACCATCTCCATTTACGTTTCATAAGAGTGCAACTTTTAATTAACAAATACTTTTACCGTAGCAACGTTAAATTAATAAAATTGTTGAAGAAAACCACCGTAAAGGTGGTTCAATTGGAACTTATGCTATATTTATTTATTTATATTAATAAGGCGGGGTTTCCACCGACCTCTCATTGCAAAATGCAAAGACATTGACGTGATAGCAGACATTATAGACTTAGGCGGGTATTCCACCGACCTCTCATTGCAGAATGCAAATGACATTGACGGAAATTTTTGTTTTACTCTATGCCATAGTTAAAATTGATGAATGATCATAGAGTAAAGTCACAAACAAACAAACTAAAATTAAAAAATGGCGTCATGGGATATGTTAAGTACAAACATTTTAATAGATTTCTATAAAAAGAAAAATTCAAATTTCCGTCAATGTCATTTGCATTCTGCAATGAGAGGTCGGTGGAATGCCCACCAAGTCTTGCATGTTTGCTACCACGTCAATGTCTTTGCATTCTGCAATGAGAGGTCGGTGGAAACCCCGCCTAATGCACATGGCACGGTTCACCCAATTCCAAAGCATACGAATTATATAGTTCCCCCTTTTTTAACAGAGAAAATGATCGGAGTCGTAAAGGTTTACGTTGCCGTTGATAAGAATCATTGACATTTATTTGGGAAGAAAATACCACAAAATGACATTCAAAATGTCAACTTTCCCACTGTCACTAAAAAAGGTCAGATCAAAAAAAATGTCCCTATACGATTTTCGTACAATTTTCAATGAGCAAAATGCTGTATACAGTATAAACAGTACAGTAAATATTTTACTTTCTTGTAGTCTCTCGGTCTACAAAACTACCCGTATTTAAATACTGCGCAAACTTGCAGTTTTACCTTGTACACCAAATCCTAAGGTGCATTTTAATACGTAAACTCAGAAAATAACAAGAAGGCTCGGGGTACTGCATGTCCATTTGGCCTTTATAACGAACAATGTAGTCAGAATGGCGTAGAGGTAACGACTCGGACTATCATCCAGAAGGTGACTGGTTCGAGTCCCACCCGAATGCCAAAATTTTCTAGTGGTACAATTATTTATCTTCTGACTACCATGCTTCGGAGGGCATGTAAAGCCGGCGGTCCCGGCAGTCTTCCCTGACTGTCGATAGGTTAAACAGGAGGCTGTTGATGCAACCTGAAAACTCCTGTACAACGGGTAGTACCACCCCGACACGAATTTACTTTTACTTAACGAACATTGTCAAACTCTGATGTTTCAGTCCTTCCGCAACCAAATACATGCAGTAAGGTCAGATCAAAACCTTATTTATTAACAGTTCCAAAGCGGATACGGTTAAAGTAAGATAAAATTTATACTATTTTGCCGAAAATAATGCAGATATTACTTCCCGTAGACGGAATACACTGTAATTACATCAGCAAAGCTATTTTTACATTTCTGTTAAGTAACCTATGTCTTATAACGGGGTAAACCTGCATTAATAATCTCTTTAATTTTTAGAACGATCCCAAATTTGCATACGCATTTATAAAAACGCTAATATTTTAAGCAGTTTTGGTAGGAACTGCTTTACCTATACTTTTTTGTCCCTGTACAATTTTCAAATGCCGAACGACTAGCAAAATGCTGTATGTATTGTAGTAAAAGCAGTACAGTAAAAATTTTACTTTCTTGGAGTTAGAATAAATAAAAGAAACTATATCCTAAAGAGGCTCATTGTTACAAAATAAGTTTTACACAAATTAATTAGCATAATTACTATACATACAGTAATTAATCTGATTATTAATATGAAAAAAAACTTACCGTGAATGATTAATATGAATAGGCTCCATATGAGCCAGCATCTTTCAACAACGCCCATTGTAGGTTATTTAAGTCTTCAAGAAGTTCCGCAGCGAATGAACTGCTCTGCCATGTCTGGAACAAAGTCAAAACTCTAATTGAAGAGTATGTACGCAAAAGGCAATTTGTCGCAAAAATAATCATTTTTGAGCAAGTGGTTTGTGCATATCCCTGGAACCGTCGAATTGACTGCTACAAAAAAATGTAATAAAAAGTCTAATTTGATTGCTATAGGCTATTAAAAAAGAATATTAATTAAAATATTACACCCCATAGATTTAGATTTTAGAAGTTATTTGTCTCTCCTGCATTTACAGTTTCAAGAGACAAATCGCCTTTTTTATGCATTATTAAAAAAAATATTACAGTGAAGAAGAATATGCTGTAAAAAGGAGGCCTCATCATTGAACGATTTTACTTGGGTCCACTTTTAATTTTCGTTAATTATTTAGCCCTTACACATTGCAGCATAGCGGAGCGGATACCTGGACCCGGTCAAAAACTCTGTACTTAGCTTGTGCAGGCTACACTAGCAGCCATATTGATAGCGGTCTCCAGCCACGGGATGGTTCAATATCCATTTTATAAACAACGCCCCGTGTCATGTACCTGTTCCGTATTACTTGTATTATTTCAAATAATTGCAGTTTTACCTATTTCTGGCGATGTACTGTCAAATTAAGTGTTGAGCTTCTGACTGAAGTGCATTTCATTACAAAAGTTGGAGGTTTTTCTTCCCTGTGGGGCACGTACAAATGTTCTAAAAGGTATGTTTTTAATTGCTTCATGCACAAATTTTAGACCTAATGTAATTGTAATTTTTGGTTCAGTCAATAGTGTAAGCATGTCTATGCGTATACTATACCCTTCTATCAATTTTTACTATACCCCTGCGGTTTAAAACATATATAACGAACCCCCTGAAAAGTCATTTCCAGGCCAGTCACGTGACCCCCTCCGGTTTGGCCTTAAAAGACTTTCAGCAGTTAGAAAACCCATTTTCTGTTTCTTATATAATCAAGTACCATAAGACCAATTTCAATATATAGAAGACTACTTATTTTTCCAACTATCATCACAATTCTTCTTTCAAAGTCTCTTCTATCGAAGATTGGCGATCATCAAGGCAATTTGGATCTTGGAGGATGCTGCTGCTCTGTAAAGGTAAGTCGTGCTCTTGCCAAATCACTGTCTCAGATTTTTCAACCAGCTAGGATGTTCTTCTTCCCCCCTTCTTCTACGTTCCCTTGGATTATTACATACAGAATGGGATAATTTTTGCTTTCCAATATATACGTAGTATAAGGAAAGCTTTTTGATGGTCGAAATTTACAATTCCGAGATTTCAACGGATTTACACGTTTTCAGGTCCCAGGAACCCAAAAAAGTGGTTTTTACGAAATGTCTGTCTGTCTGTCTGTTCATCGATTTCCGGGCAAACGACTCAGTCGATTTTTATGAAATTTGGCATGTAGGTTTACAAAAAACATAACTCGGATCATTTCTTTTATTTTGGGCCAATTCAATTTGAGGGGGTTTTATTCTGAAAAAACTCCAAAAAAACGTCTAAAAACATTATTTCTCAAAAACGGCTCCAACGATTTCTTTTAAATTCACATATATTGTAGTCGTTATTAATATTGACAAAATGCGGGGGGGGTCGCTTGCCCCTTGATAGTTTGCTTCTGGGGGTAAAATAATAAAAATAACTAAATTTTAATGAAAAATGACAAAAAAATCATTTTTCTGCGAATCCTTTCCATCGATGATTTCTACCTTCAGGCATGTTTTAGGTGTTAAATTAAGTAACGGAACCGGACAGGTTGCTTTCCCAAAAAAACTATATGGTTTTGTGCAAAAAATTATTTTTTGAAAAAATGATAGAAAATTCGCGCTCAAATGCATTGCGTGTCCTGCCATTATTGCTGTGTGATAATGTGTTGATCTGACCTATCTAGAATTTATCTAACCTCCAGTGACGTCAGGTGGACAATCCCCCCCCCCCCCCCCCGAGATATCAGAAATCTAACCATAGGAAAATTATTTACCATGAAATTACTTATTTTCTCTATCTTCTAATGTTGATAAATTGGAAAGCATGTTCGAGTAAACTCGGACCGGTTCTTTGTTTTAATTTTAGGCGCGGTGCTCTATCGAGTATGTGTGTGCGGAGGTGCTAGCTTACGTGGATTTTGTTAGTAGTTTTCGTTTACAATGGTTCTTTTGTGTTTGTCTATACGTGTTCCATGACTCCAGCTTTGATAAGAAAGTTCAATGTCGCTGTGACCGGCTCCTGTTTGTCCCCAATTAAAGCTTGGCAGAGTGTTCGGTTCTGGTAACGAAAGTCCGACCATTGTAAATAAATAAATAAATAAATAAGGACTTTTTATTGTTTCTATTACTAAGCCAACCTAGCGGAGTTAGGGCTATAAAGCCCTCTCTTACACTCAACTATGCCGGCCGTCATACCAAGTTGAATCCAGCGGGCCAGAGCAGGTTCAAAGATGCAGATAACTTGGTCGTGTGCACAGTGCCGGTAGGGAAACATGGTAGGACTTGTCCTGGTCACCTCCGAACTAACCGTGTGACTTCACTGTGTTTCCCAAGTGGTTCGGAATCCACTATAATCAGGAGGTCCACTGTCCTATGGGCTGGCGTAGGACATTCAAGTCGGGGTCTCTCTATGGGCCCAAATATGAGGCCTAAGTCGTTATTGACCCGTCGAACACTACTACTACAACTAATACACTCAACTAGGAAAGCCCGGGAACGCCTGCATTACATGCCCTCCGAAGCATGGCCAGAAAATGTAACTCGAACCAACAACCTTTCGGGTGAAAGTCAGAGTCTGTACCACTACGCTACATGTCTTGACCATTGTATATGTCAAATTTTCATAACATGGCCGAAGTATGTCAGTTTCCGTTTCTTAACCGTTAGCAGCAACTCGGCTTCTGTATCAATTCGCCTCAGGACCTCAACCTTAGAGAGACGATCTCTCCACAATATTCACCTATTATTAGGCGCATTTCCTGGTAAATTTGATTTTTCACATCCGGTTGCCACTTTAAAGGCCTAAAATTATGCAATTACGCCTAGCCATTAGTTCATAAAACGGTGGGCTACACATGGATTCATGGTTACTATGAACAAGCATTAGGGGCGTTGTCATGGAGATTTCAGCACGTCATATTTCAAAAGGTCTGCATTTGGTGCATTGCCAGTTAATCCGAAGAGCTCTCAAAATGTCCAAGTTACACGGAAATAGTACATTGTCATATTCTCGTTTACAGTATGCAAGTTCCATTATACTCTATCTTGCCCCTCTGCAGACTTTTAACTGCAGACTGGAACAGTTTTTGATCCAATTTGTGATTTTACAATAAATATAAAAATAATTGTTTTGTGTTTTTATTGCTATAGAAGTTTGTCTTGATTAGGGCCGCAAGGGGGGGGGGGGAGGCTTCAACTGGGTCCCTCGAGGGGCCCAGCGTCCTTTCCACTGCCGGATTGACCCCTGTGGGGCCCGTGGGTGCAAACTCTGTCCTCCAACATTGTAGCAAAAAAAAAAAAACGTTTAATTTCCCGCCAATTTCAAAACTTTGTTTGGAAATGGTTTTCAGCTTTTAATTTTTTTTGCATTAAAAAAAAATCGCGTTTGTGTTTGGAATTTTATGCATTTTAGTGGGGGCCGCGGGTCTGTGCCCCAAGTGTCCATGGATTAAACCGGCACTGGTCCTTCCTAATGCGGCACGGAAAGTATGACGAATACGCAGCCAGGAATAAATCCAGAAGTGAACGTAAGGGAATAACAGGATTCATATGTGAAATGCCTAAAAATGTATTTCCCCGCACCGGAATTTTCAC
Source organism: Psococerastis gibbosa (assembly GCA_963971405.1). NCBI lineage: Eukaryota > Metazoa > Arthropoda > Insecta > Psocodea > Psocidae > Psococerastis > Psococerastis gibbosa. The sequence continues at coordinate 23,139,663 of OZ020491.1, forward strand.
ATTTTCCTGGGGGAGACTCCCGGACCCCTCCCTGGAAGTAACTACATTGTAGTTATTAATTACGTGCCATAACTCAAATACCATAATTGTAGCCAATATAAATATATATACTGTACATACTAGAAGATTACTTCCTCCTAGTAAAATTTCACAATATTCTGCAATTATTAGGCCTATTTCCTGGAAAATATGATTTTTCACATCTGGTTGCCACTTTAAGGGGGTAAAATTATATTGTATATTACATATAAATAAATAATTCTATTACTAAGCCAGCCTAGTGTGGGACTCGAACCAAAAACTTCTCGGGTAAAAGTCGGAGTCGGTACCATTACTCTACATGGCCTGACATATCACGGCTACTAATCTTCAAAGTCGACTGAAGAGGTCGATTGGATACATTCTAATAAACAAAAAAGAACCGGTCCGAGTTTACTCGAACATGCTTTCCCATTTATCAAAATTAGTAGCTAGAGAAAATGAGTAATTTCATGGAAAATAATTTTCATGTGGTTAAATTACCGATATCGTCTCGGGGGGGAGGGGGGGGGTTGTCCATCTAACGTCACTGAAGTTGAGGTAAACTCTATATAGTTAATAGGTCAGACCAAAACATTACCAAACAGCAATAATGGCAGAGCACGCCATGCATTTGACCGTGAATTTTCTATCATTTTTTCAAAAAAACATTTTTTGCACAAAACCAAACAGTTTATTGGGCAAGTAACCTGTCCGGTTTCGTTACTCAATTTAACACCTAAAACATGCCTGAAGGTAGAAATCATCGATAGAAAGGTTTCGCAGAAAAATTATTTTTTAGTTATTTTTCATTGAAACTTAGTTATTTTTATTTTTTTTACCCCCAGAAGCAAACTATCAAGGGGCAAGCGACCCAACGCATTTGGTTAACATTAATAACCACTATAATATATGTGAATTTAAAAGAAATCGTTGGAGCCGTTTTTGAGAAATAATGTTTTTAGACGTTTTTTGAAGTTTTTTGAAAATAAAACCCCCCCAAATTGAGTTCACCCAAAATAAATAAAATCGTCCCGAGGTATGATTTTATTGAACCTACATGCCGAATTTCATCAAAATCAACCGAGTAGTTTGCCCGGAAATCGACGCACAGACAGACAGACAGAGCGACAGAGCGACAGACAGATATTTCGTAAAAACCACTTTTTTGGGTTCCTGGGACCTCAAAACATGTAAATTCGTTGAAATTTCGGAATCGAAAATTTCGACCATCACAAAGCTTTCCTTTTACTACGTATAAATTGGAAAGCAATAACAAAAACTTGAAACCCACAAGTGTTAGTATAAAACCCTGAGCGTTTTCGGCGAGAACTGCCATCTACAGAAGGAAACCCACTAGCATAGTTACACCTTATCTGCGATTTGAGACTTGCTCAACTCGAGGACAAGATGCAAATGTATTTCTTAACGATTATTTGGGTTTTACTAATTTGGGTTGTTATAACAAGTTTTTCTAAAACTCTAAGTTTTTGTTATTTCTTGTTTATTAAAATGAAATACCACGAAGTCACGAGTAATCTAATTATTTATAGGATACAATCATTAAATTGATTGTATATGCGATGAAACTTTAAAAAGAACTATTTGCGCCCCCCGCTAGTGGAAGTCCAATAACCGTGAAATACAACAGAATTCACACAATGATTATATTGTAGTCCCAGAATACCTGTAGGAAATTCAATATTGTAAAATTTTCCCCAGAGGTAAACCTTTAACCTCTTGCGAAACATAGTGGAATTTCAACAATCAGAAAAAGTGGGAAAGGCTGTAAAGCCACGAAGAAGTGAACAACAATGAATGTGGCAAACTGAGTTTCCTTTTCAACATAAATTGTCTCCGGCATCTTCAGGCCTTTAATTTTACCCTTTATTGTCCCCCAAAAAAGAAAATTCTCTAAAGGATGGTGCCTTATTAGGTAGGCTATTCTTTTTGTAGGAAGAGGAAATAGGGGGTTTTCATGCGAATCCTCTTCCAATGAGAACTTAACAACGTCTTCAAGTTCCTTGTGATATAATAATAATAATAATCTGAAGTACTCTTTATAAACTTAGGCCAACTTATAGTGGCGCACTGGTCACTTGTCCAATGCCAACGACCCCATGGATTTCGGACATTATTTGTATTGTTTCCGTATGAACTGTTGGTCATAGGCAAACTGGTATATGTCCTCGATGTCTACCTACACCGGCTACAAGCGATAATGGACAAGCTGAGTTTACCATTGACGCAATTAAACAGGCGAAAGCATGACTTAACCAAGCACAGTCTGGTGCAATATAAGTTACATAAATTATTCCAAACGTCAGTGGATTTATTTTTGCATTAATTTTTCCTCTTTACGTCGAGTTAATAATCAAATATTTCTCAATAAAAAAGTTTTCAAAATTCATCCGAGAATGGCTGATGAGACGGAAAAAGGTAGAATCCTTATTGGAAATAGTGGATTAGTCTTTGACTGTTCGTTATATGAGATATGTTATTAATATATGAGTTGTATGTTTAATTATACATTTATTTCGTATTATATTTTAGGGCAGGGAAAATTGCTATAGTTCAACATAGGACGACTTTACAATTATTGTGTTTTTGTCTGCTTCATTTTTCAATACCCTTTTACTTATTTCTTTAAAATCTAATGTTTATACCTTTCTTAAAGAGGGCTGATCATGGCGATTGATATTAACTTATTCCTGGGATTAAAACTGTAAACAAACAAATTTTGAATATCACTTTCCATTGTTAAATTACCTTGCTTACATTTTCAATACCAGGGTATTATAATACTAGTATAACTCCGCTATTATAATCGCCATGATCTTAGATCTGCTGAGTTTCCCGCAAAATATTGAGGTCCCACAAGACATAATGCTAAGCAGCAACGCCCACACCGATTGTGAGGAGACAATCAATTGCCGAAAAAAACTAGAGGAACTCATTTCGGCAGGGTGGGCAGCCTCCCTACAGTGGGTACCTAGCCATGTGGGAATATATGGCAGTGAAAAAGCTGACGCGAAAGCCAAGGAAGGAGCGGAAATGGACCAACCAAACGTGCCACTAACCCTGAACCGAGCCAAGAGCCAAATAAATGCAGCAATCAGCAATGCCACGAAGAACACCCTCAAGACCCTAAGCACTGGCAAAAAGTGGGAGAATCTTGCTACAGTGGGACCCATCTGTAGGAACCTTCAGAGAGTTGAAGCTGTTGCTAGATTCCGCCTCAATACCGGCCATGACTACCTTCAGGTCCACCTACACCGTATTGGCCTTGCCGCCGATGACACATGTCCACTATGTCACGGTGGAAGAATGGACGAAGACCACCCGAGGGACTGCACGGCTCTCCCCTACCCGAACGATGACTTGGTGAACCGCAATTGGGAAGCTCGGCGACGAATGGTTGAACTACTACGTTCGGGCGTTGGATAAAAAAAAAAAACAAGATATAATTACTCTTCACTATCTTTTCCTTGCCCAGTAAGTAAGTAAGATATAATACAACATTTACAGACACAGTTGACATTGTATACCCCCAGCACTAAGTACTCATGTATGAGTATGATGAGTTAGATGTTCCCAGGACATCCCCAACCAAGCTAGCACTTATACAATTAATAATGTTTATTTCAAGGGAATTCAAAGTAAAATTTCAAATTTTTAGCCTCATGACATCGGAGTTTGGATGGACTGGAATGGCTAATATAAAACGTTGGATTACCAAATCAAGCTTGGGAATAAGCGATCTATCCCAGTTAACATCATTCTACAAATGTAGGCGACTTCGGTGGCAAGGTGGTAGCGTGCTTGTTCTAAGAATAGAATAGAATAGAAAAAAAATTTATTACATCACACAGCCGTAGCCCTTATGTGTATAAATATTACATAATGTAAAGCGAAAAAACAACAACAACAAAAATTCCTACTGTTTATAGCCTATTGTAACTTCTTATTAAATAAGTTAAATGTATAAAAAAAAAAACCTAGCTAACTACCAAAGAACAACGTAATATATAAATATATCCTAACTACCATTCTTACAATAAAATTTGGTTACAAGTTCCTCTGAATAATTCCAAGCTTTGCATAAATGGATCTAAGGTGTCATGACCATTTATTAAATGAGTGAGCCTGTTTATTGGAGAATTTATGGCTACGTCAATCCTGTTTTGCGGCTGGTAAAATAAGTTAAAATTTCTTGTTGGAAACTGCTAGTATCTACACACCTTGCGATCGGAGACGTGTCGTAACTCGACTATAAGGTTACTTAGTGAGGTGATTGAAGAGGTGAATCGGGTATATTCATTAAAGTGTTTGTACACGAAAAAACAAAAAAAAAAAAGGCTAAAAACCTGTTGATGGATTTTTTTTTCACCAGAATGAAAGAATATGAAAACTAGGTAACGTATAAGCTATAAGGTATATGATGGCCTCTTTTACTACCTCACAGTAGCATGGATAGTAAGGTTACTAGGGAGGGTGAGACTCGAAGACTTTCGGCTTTTAGTCAGAAATTCGGACCGCTGAGCTACAGGTACAAGCTCTTCAGTTGAGGAATAACTTTTCAATAATGATGATTTAATCATTTTAATGGAAACGTAAGCAAATTTACTGAGGTACGAAGACAACAGTCTAATCCGGAAGTCATTCTTTAAATTTTTCAAGAAAAACAGAAAAGACGACAAAATGCAATATTAATCTTGCTAAAAGCATGAAAAACCCAGACAATTTCTCAGGTAATTATGACAGTAAAATATATTTGTTTAAACGACAATTTTTAAATTGTTCTACGGCAGCGAAGAACGGAGGGAAAACTTCAGTTCAGATCAATTTAGCAAATGAGAAGCTAAAAAGCAAAGTTGGAATGGTTTTTTTTCTGCGCTAGAAAAATTTTCAACGATTGAATTTTGATTACAAGTTTTTGTGCTTTAAATAATGTTTTCTCGATTTTCTCCATACTTTATAACTAAGGTATTATCGCTATTACGGTTTTTGGCATAGAACCATTTTTTGTTTGTGATTTATGAAGCTGAACTCAAAATTTTTATTTTCGCTAAAGTAGTTTTTTACATCTACTAAAAGTTGCAGATTCAGGAAAATTCCATTATTCACCTAAATCGTTCATATTGAGAAGAAATGGACTTAAAGTACCTAACAATTAACGAACAGGCGGAAGAAACATAGGAAAACCGAGAAACATAACATAGCTGGGATTGCCAAAATTCTGGAGAACGTGCAAATACGGTCATACCAAGTTGAATCCACGAGAACAGCGCCTGTTCCAAACTGCGACAAACTTGGCAGTGTGCACAACTTTGGCAGGGGAGCATAGTGGGACATGATAACGTGTTGAGACTATACCAGTCAATTTAGTGCGTGTCAAGTCCTGGTCACCTCCGAATTAATCGAGTGACTTTACTGTGTTCCCCAAGTGGTTTGGAATCACTATAATCAGGAGGTCCACCCTATCAGTCAACTCCCCTTCGCCCCGAACTGAAGGAGTCTGCCCTTAGGGTGCCTCAAGTTAATAAACTGACTCATTCTAAGGGAAAGAAGACTCAGCTGGTGGGGCCACGTACAGAGGAGGGAGGAAACATCCCTCCTAAAGCGTACACAGAATATGACACTCCCTGGACCCCGCCCCCGGGGAAGACCGAAATTGACACTCCCCAGAAAAATCGAAGAAGACTCTCGCCCTGAACAAAGAAGACGCTCTAAACAGAGTTGTTTGGAAACGCCGCTGCCGTGCCGCCGACCCTCCCTGAGGACAAAGGCGATGTAAAAGTAAAAGTAAGTATTCCCCCCGCCAGGCTGACAGGGTTGCGTAAAGTAGTAGATAAGTAAGTTAGTAAGTAAGTAAGTAAGTGAGTAAGTGATGTTAAATGACGTTAGGACGCCGCGCCGGTTTGTGTAGAAAATGCAGGATTACCCTTCTTGGAATAAAGTTACAAAAGATATGGAAGCAATAAATAACGTACGAATGTAAAATTAGTAGGACGCGATAATCAAAGTAAAGCGAAATAGATACGAGATAGAAGGAAGGTAACGTGGATAAAATAACGTGCTTGCAGTGGCCAGGGTCTTTAATTAACTGCAGAGTCGGCTAAAGTTAAGTAAGTAAGCAAAAAGACGGGTGTCCTAAAAAGACATATTAGAATGCCGAGTTAGGTGGAAAGCGTAGGATGGTCTAGTCCTTCGGTACCTATCAGCTAATGAAAAGTAAGTGAGGAAAAAGAAGCGAAAATTTGTTGTGGAATGATGAAGGAACGCCGGCTTGTGTGGTACGCGCAGGAGGGGCGCATGCACCCTTCTTGGAATAAAGTTACAAAAGATATGGAAGCAATAAATAACGTACGAATGTAAAATTAGTAGGACGCGATAAGGCAAGCAAAGCGATGGCTTCTAGGTCACATCACCGGCTAAACAGCGAATTAGATACGAGATAGAAGGAAGGGAACGTGGATAGAATAAAGAGGGCGAGATTCCAAAATGGAGACACGTCCGAAAATGTACACCAACTTTCCTTAAGGCGTTTATCTTTTGGAAAATTGAATCGCTAAAAGAAAAAGTGTTACAATCAAAGTTTCTTATATATTTTATCGGAAGGGAAAATTTTCCAGTTGTATTGCTGCAGGTTGGGTTGTGTCTGTCCCTAACCCCATCTCTATTTGAAGTAGCTGACAGTCAAATCAAATTATATTATCCATAAAACAATTACATTATAGGATGTCGCCATAAAAAGAACCGGTCCGAGTTTACTCGAACATGCTTTCCAATTTATCAACATTAGCCGATAGAGAAAATGAGTAATTTCATGTTAAATATTTTTCCTATGGTTAAATTTCCGATATGGGGTTGTTCACCAGACGTCACTGGAGGTGAGGTAAATTCTAGATAGGTCAGACCAACACGTTACCACACAGAAATAAATAATAATGGCAGGGCACGCAATGCATTTGAACGTGAATTTTTTCAAAAAAACTTTTTTTCCACAAAACCAAATACTTTTTTGGGAAAGCAACCTAAACGGTTTCGTTACTCAATTTAACACCTAAAACATGCCTGAAGGTATCAATCATCGATGGAAAAGTTTCGCAGAAAATTTATTTTTTAGTCATTTTTCATGAAAATTGAGTTATTTTTATTTTTTTACCCCCACAAAAACCAAATGGTTTTTTGGGAAAGCAACCTGTCTGGTTTCGTTACTCAATTTAACACCTAAAATATCCATGAAGGTAGAAATCATCGATAGAAAGGTTTCGCAGAAAAATGATTTTTTATTCATTTTTCATGAAAATTGAGTTATTATTATTTTTTTACCCCAGGAGTAAACTATCAAGGGGCAAGCGACCCCCCGTATTTTGTTAACATTAATGGCGACTACAATATATATGAATTAAAAAGAAATCGTTGGAGCCGTTTTTGAGAAATAATTTTTTAGACGTTTTTTAAGAGTTTTTTGAGAATAAAACCCACCCAAATTGAATTGGCCTAAAATAAAAAAAAATGGTCCTGAGGTATCATTTTTGTGAACCTACATGCAAAATTTCATCAAAATCGACCGAGTGGTTTGCCCGGAAATCGATGAACAGACAGACAGACAGACAGAGCATGCAGACAGGCATTTCGTAAAAAACACTTTTTTGGGTTCCTGGTACCTCAAAACGTGTAAATCGGTTGAAATCTCGAAATCGAAAATTTCGACCATCACAAAGCTTTCCTTATACTAGGTATATATTGGAAAGCAACAATAGGTTTCAAACTACAAACTAAAACACAATAACAAATGAAACACTAAAACCCAATAGCCTAAAACAATATAAAGATGTTCCAATCAATTTCTCTCTTCGCTATTTGTCCCTACCTCATATTTATAACCTTGCCTGGCTACGTCACCTGAATAAGCTTTCACGGACTGTCCCGAAGGTGTACTGATTATTAAACACTTTCTAGAACAGACCGTAGAAAACCATTCACTGACAACTACAGGGTTTAACAATGCAATATATGCGACTGATACAGAATGTGCCAACAATTACAGACTAATAGTCGGTGCCTGGAGCACCTGACGGTTGGTATGCCAAATCTGACGGATTTTGTGCAGTGGTTAGTATATAGATACTATGTTATTTTAGTTTTGTTATTTGTGTACAGGTTGCTGATTTTTATTTTACTATTCCATTTATTAAATTTGCTCAACCTAGTTTTTATGCATACCGTCACTTGTCATAATTTAAAATTAAAAAAAAAAAATTAACTAATGTTCTAAATATTTATACTAACTGTAAGTATCTGTTAAAATTGTCTATTCATTACTAAATTAATTTTTACATCGAAATTTCCCTCATACAAGAGTACTTATTGCTGGGGTAGACAATGTAAACTGTCCCTGTAAATTTTGTATAATATTATTTACTTACTTACTTACGAAAGAGACTCGGGTTCGAACCCCATTACTGTCAATTTTCCATGTCTTCCTTTCACTAATTACCCTGTAGAAGCTTCTTACAAATTTAACAGATACTCTGTACCTATTAATACTTGAAAAAGAGTGGGCCGAAAGGCCCAAAATTCGCCCATATGGAAAATAAAGACAATTTTCTTTCTTTCTTTCTAATTGTTGGTCTCCTTGATTTAATTAATTTATTCCCACCCTTTTCAAACTAATTCAAAATGAAAGGATCTGCTTTTGACATTTCAATATAAAATACTTTAATACTCGGGCCATAAACATAAATTAGACTTCCAACAAATATTCCCAGTGATACATATTCGACAATAACGCTATGAACTTCAAATTTAAGGTATGCAGTCTGCGTTCGGAACGCAATACAACAAATTTCGCGGGAACGGGATTAAAGCCGGAAATGGGCTCTCTGGCCCTGCCGTTTCCCCTGCCTTCAGAGCGATGATATTGGCAGTACTGACTCCATTTTGGAAAAGGAATGCGGTGCGGCATTTTGCGATATTACAAGCAACACAGAAACCGCGTCTTGCAAGACGCTACCCGCAATAAAGACGAATCATAAATCATAACGCATCCCTTTTCGTACAATATGTTTCAATACCCATGGATTCCCGCATTATAAGCAACTGTGGATTTTTTTGCTTTCCTATTTCTTTATTATTAAGAAACGCCTTAGGTTGTGTTTTTTTTTTAAATACCGTTCCTTAAAACTTAGGGGGTTTGTATTTTCATTCGAATTGAGTTTTAATATTATAAAAATATGGAGATTAAGAGAGAAACATTATAGGATGAACCCGAATTAGTAAATTAGTAAAACCCAATTAAGAAAATAACTTTGTCTAGTAGTAGTAGTAGTGTTCGTCGGGTTAATAACGACATAGGCCTCATATTTGGGCCCATAGAGCGACCCCGACTTGACTGTCCTACGCCCCAGCCCATAGGACAGTGGACCTCCTGATTATAGTGGATTCCGAACAACTTGGGAAACACAGTGAAGTCACACGATTAGTTCGGAGGTGACCAGGACAAGTCCTACCATGTTTCCCTACCAGCACTGTGCACACGACCAAGTTATCTGCAGCTTTGAACCTGCTCTGGTTCGCTGGATTCAACTTGGTATGGCGGCCGGCTAGAATGAACTAAGTTGCCTATGTCCTGAAGGAATTTTTTATGGACCTATGCCTACTCATAGTGGCCCATTGGTTCCTTGTTGAATGCAAACGACCCCATGGATTTCGGACATTATTTGTATTGTTTCCGTATGCATCGTGGTAAAACAACTGAATATCGTCTGCTTTGCAAAAGGGTTTAAAATAATGATTCATGGGATAACTTATCCTTTTACGTTAATACTATGCCTGCTGATAAGGTGTACCTACAGTTTCTATCCAGTTGCATACATTTTAATGAATAAAAAAAACAGCGACTACTCATTCAAAATGACGCTGAATTCAGGAAAGGCGCTGTCGCCGCTTGTAATAAAACGACAAAAAAACACAAACTTCCGCCGCACAAACTTGTCAGCATTAAACAGGAAAATCTCCATTTTGACACTTAAAATTTTTAAATCACAAAATCTAAAAGCTAAACACATGGTTGAGCAGAAAAACTCACAAACCATCAGCGCGGGCCCCGTCAAAAACAAAAGAAAAACACATTAATAAAATATGTGTTAATAAACTGAAACGCACTCGGTTGAGCGGCGAGCAAATTATCTGTCGGAAAATTGGTTTTTTATTGTTGTTGAAAAATGAACATTTAGTGCTTGCTTCTGTAGACTTCAAATTTAAACTGATTCTGACATTTTTGTACATTAAATACACTCTCATCCAGATTCAAAATATAATTACTATAGTACAAAGGCTTCTTCCATACTTAATAATTTGCCATATACTGTAGGCTATCCAAAAGTCTCAAAAACCCCCATATACAATACGTATTCTTCGAGCAATTCAACGCGGCTGGAATCCGTTAATAATAATAATTATTATTATTATTATAAACGTCTTATATTTAAGGGGCAAGACTTTTTTTTATTTTTTTTTTCGGGCGAGACTTAAGACTTGAAAGTCTTTTTCTGTCTAACCCACGTCCAAAAAACAATACAATTTCCAAAATACATAGTTGTATGATGACGATACAGTTTAAACCAGGCGATCTGGTCGATCTCAAATTACGTTTCGTCAACTTTTATGGCTGACATCATTAGACTTTAAAAATAATTGGCCGTCGGCTTTGAAGAATTAATTAAAAATGGCGCGATTGAGCACGTTATAACAGGGAAATATCTGAATGTAAGTTATAAGGCTGGGAGTTTTCCAGAACGTTTGTCATTGGCACAGTTTATATCATCGTTCATCTACTGATCAGCATCTACTTCACCTTTAAATGTCTCTTCAATCAATTCAATTCATCAAGATTGCGACCTTGGAGCACTGATTCTGTTCTCAATAGCTTGTGTGAACGTCCATCATGTATCGTCATAATTTATTCCAAATGAAGACGACAGGGGAAAAACAGTAAAGGTGCACTTTTGGTCGAAATTGAGATAATGGTGGCATTCTGTTCAGTTTTTAATGTAGTTTTAGATGACCTAACAAAACCGGAGAAAAAAAAGTAAGCTTCTGCACAAATGGCGTGTAAAAAACCGAATACAAGGGAAGATACGGCCACTTAAAATTATAAAATTCGATTTCTGAAAAATCAACTCTTAATCACCTTTCCGGTTTTTCCCCTGACGTCTTCAAATATGATTCTGACGATGATCAGTAATATATACATAAAGTAAACAATAAGAATTTGAGATGTGGTGGTATCGTCGCATGCTACGATTACCTTGGCAAGCCCATGTTACCAACGAGGAGGTTCTAACCATAGAGTAAGCGAAAGCAAAACTCTGGTTGCATCGATATGCGCATGAAAAACTAGCTAACTGGATCGGACATTAGCTACGACACCAGGACTTCGTAAGCTGCATCATTGTAGAAGGAACCATAAAAGGTGTCAACCGACCTGGGCGCCCGAGAAAATAATATCTACAAGTGATGGAGGATGTAGGGGCCAATACATACGTGGAGCTAAAGAGGGCGTGCCAGGATCGAGGGGAGAGTGGAGGCATCGATGCCACATGTTGCTGCCAACCACCCAGCCGGCTGTGACTTGAAGAAGCAGAAGAAGAAAGAAACAATAACGTACCCGAACTGGGTTAACTCGCGCTTACGCCAATTATATTACGTCAATGGCAAGCTCATGTCTCAGCTTGTACATTGTCGTTTATTTTCGGTAACATCAAGGTCGTGTATATGTTTGCCTCATACAACAACGATAACCAGAGGCGGACGCTGCGACTGGCACCCCCCCCCCCCTTGGACAGCAGTTATATTCTTTGCCTCTAAAATCTAAGTGTTAATGCACTCAAAATGCGTAAAACCTCGCCATTTCAGCCTTATTTTTCAAAACAATTCTCCCGGGGGAGACCCCCGGGCCCCCCTTGTCCACCACTGTATTGAATCTTTGTAATATATCCTAGTTGCTCTCAAATTGCGTAAAACCTCACCATTTCAGCCCTATTTTTCAGACATTTTCTCCCGGAGGAGACCCCCGGGCCCCCCTTGTCCACCACTTCATTGATTCTTTGTAATATGTAAGCCTTGTTGCTCTTAAAATGCGCAAAACCTCACTATTTTAGCCCTATTTTTCAAAACAATTCTCCCGGGGGAGACCCCCGCGCCCCCCTTGTCCACCACTATGTTGATTCTTTGTAATATGTAAGCCTTATAGCTCTCAAAATGCGTAAAAACCCCACAGCAACTTTTATGAAAATGGGTGGAGAGGCACCAAAATTATACACCTCCGAAAACCTATCGTTACGCCACTGACAAGTGCCTCCCCCTTTTGTGAGGTCTGGGACCGCATCTGACGATAACGTCCCCAAAATCATGAGGTCGTTGGCAGGGGCCACTAAAATATGTCTACTTTCCTATAAAGTCCTTCCAAAATACAGGGAACATATATGAGAATACACCCTAAACAATTTTAAGTACCATTTGGGAACCATTTCCTTAGTACGTATATTAACATTTCAACGCCACCTGATCACAATTTTGAAATTCATTCCCAAATATATAACCAAGGTCACAGTGACCTTCGCCACCAGGTTCCTAATCTTTGGCGAAACGGTATGCCTTAATTATTTTGAACTTTGGGACACCCACTATAAATTCCTTATTGGCGACAGTTATTTCGAAATTAACGGCATTCGCAAGCATATTGTATGATATACCGTGTTATACCGAGACATTCCTTTGTGAGCCCCTTCTGTAGGTACGAGACATAGTAAATTGCGGTTTAGCGGTTGCCGGTTAAAGCTGTTGTAACTACATATATAATACATTTTCATTAAGGCCATTAACGACTAATACTTATCATTTAAGTGACGCTTATCTTGTTATTATTTTTGCTTTCCTATTTACACGCACTGGTAGTATAAGGAAAGCTTTGTGACGGTCAAAATTTTCGATTTCGGGATTTCAATGGATTTACACGTTTTGAGGTCCCAGGAATTCAAAAAAGTGGTTTTTACAAAATGTCTGTCTGTTCGTCGATTTGCAGGCAAACTACTCGGCGGATTTGGATGAAATTTGGCATGTAGGTTCACAAAAATGACAATTTTTTTTTTTACTTTGGGGTAACTCAGTTTTGGGGGGAAAAATCTCCATAAAAATCAGTGTTTCAAGTGAAATTTACTTATGCACGTATTAAAAGAGCCTTAAACTCCAAAATCAACAAACCTGTACCTACACAACATTGCCTCGCAGTCTTAGTTTTGAACCTATTTTCTAAAAATCAGCATTTTATAGAGAATGGAGAATACAAAAAGAGGCGAGGTATTACAGATGCGAAGCAGGTAGGCGGTAAGCCGATCGCAAATTAACCTCTTTCGTCTCTGAGGATTTGTCGGTTGGTCAGCACAAATCCCGGAGATAGCTTTTCAAAAATCAACAGCCCTTCACATTGAAATCCTTCAGCGTAATCTTCCTACTTTTTCCTATCCATCATCTGTACATATAAATCCACAAAATCTGTCGGTACACGGTCCGTCTGTCAACTTCTTCTTCTTCTTCAAGTTACAGCCGGCTGGTAGGTAGCAACATGTGGCATCGATGCCTCCACTCCCCTCAATCCTGGCTCGTTCTCTTCAGCTCCACGTATATGTATTGATCCCTACATCCTCCACCACACGCTGCAGATACTCTTTTCTCGGGTATCCAGGTCGGTTGACACGTTCTATTGCTCCCTCAGTCACTGGCAAGCTGATGCAGCCCTCGATATCAACCCACACCGACTGTAAGTGCCAGTTGGCAAACTCATCAGTAACATGCCTAACATTGGTATTGTACCACGTGTTAGTTCGACCGAGCCAATCTCTTACCTCATCTTCTTCTGGCTCCACAGCCCTTGATGAGCTTTGGCCTGCTCGACAACACTCCTCCAGTCATCTCGGTTTTGTACAACGTCCCACCATCTCACGGACTCCCAACTCGCGATGGTCAGTTTCCAACTCATTCGTGCAGCGTTTTCGAGGAGGAAATAAGTCATTGTTTACCCTAACCTGCAATCGATACTACCCATAAGAAAGAGTATAAAACGCAAGAAAGAAGCTTCGTTTTTTTATAAGGTGCTATCTAGTGTCAGACAATATATTCAGACCTCGCACGGCGTATGCAAGTACTTCAATATTTCATCCAGTGCAAAAAGCTTGCTGAAACCGTTTATTACGCGATAGTAGTTACCACAAGCTTTATTTATGCTTCAACTTTTTACTCAGTCTCACCATGATAAGAGGTATCCCGTTTATATTTTGTAATGTCCCGCGTACCCTGTCTTTTATATTCGTAAAAATCTGAAAGCGGATTTCCAAGTTAAGCCAATTAGTTTACATTTCAGATTTTTTGTTCACCTTCGCGTTCTCGAGCTTTTCTGTATTGTCTACTATATCCTGATTAAATAATGACTTGACGTTTTTTTAGGATGTTGATACCAACTGGGTTTTTGTAGATTTTATAGGATATTGATACCAAGAAGTGGATTATAGTCAATATACGCATATCTTTAAAGTAGATGAGCTCCTACGTAATGCCTTAAGGTTTCAGAGGTGCAGAGGCAAAAATCTCTAATCAGTACCATCTCGTGGTGTAGGTGACAGCTCGTAATGGCGACGGCCTTAAAAGACAGCAGGTCCGCATTGACCTTTAGGGGCCAAGGAGGATCTTCTTAAAATATTTAATTAAGTATGTTATTCCCTTCATTCTCCATGCAACACGGGCATTTTCATAGCTTCATGTGAAGACGCAAAATTCTCTAATCTGTACCTCATCGTGGTGAAGATGGAAGCGCGTAATAGCGACTGAACTTATTCATGTTCTTTGAATTCACGCACCAGGAGCTAAGTGACTCAAGTTAAGGAAAAGACAAGTTATACGTTGACCCCTCACTTATACAACAGGCCACAAAGCGCGAGGTTTTTCTCAGAGTCTCTAAGAAGACAGGTCCGCATTGATCCTTTGGGGTCAAGGATGATCTTCTAACAATATTTCTTTAACTATGTTTTTCCTCCTTTTTTATATGATTTTTTTATGCAGGGCGGAGAGAGTGGCGTATCTGTAGAAATGATGAGCTCTATACGCGACAGAAGCAGAAATCAAGAGAGCCCGCATCAGGTGGACGAATGTCAGACTATAGACAAGAGCAGCCTTACACAAGGTGCCACAAGGAAGAAGACGAGTGGAACAACCTCGGATGCGATGGCTGAACGACGTCGAGATGGATCTGGCGACCCTTGGCGTCGATGACTTACGAAGGAGAGCGCAGGACCTCGCAGACTCGCGTGATGCGTCACAGCAGCCCAAGGCCAAGGAGTAAGTAGGTAAGTTATGAAGGTCGGAGATACCGAAATTGGAGAACTGCCGGCCGCTATACCGCGTCGGATAAGGTGTGTCCCAGCCTATCAGCCTGTTGAAAACTGGCTTCCCACAGATTCGATCGATCGGGAACTTTCAAGTATTTCTTTACTCCCTCAGCAATCACCCCTCGACTTGAATCCCAATGGAACCACACAATATTGGAACAATTGGGGAATAAACTGCTGGTTTATTGAAATCGAAACATTTCCTATTACGAAATGTCAGCACAGAGAAAGCATTTCAATTTCTGAGATGAAAAGGTGCACTTTAAAAGCAACGCGGCCAAGTTTGTCCCCCCCTGTTGTGCATTTTAACACATCACTTCCCCTTTGGGGTTGTCAGCTCTTAGACATAAAAGAGGGAGAAAATGGTTACCTTTATCAGGTTTTCCCAGCTCTGCACCTTCAATAAACCGCTCTTGAACAGATTTGTAAGAGTTGCCGGCGATTTTATGCCATTGAGTTAAGATGGCGGTAGTTTTTATCATGTTTTGGCATTTACAATAACTGTCTTGGTGTGGCTATTGACAAGAGTTTCCAGATTTGCAAAACATAAAAACCGGACAGGGAGTCAATGGGCCATTCTATCTAGTGTAAATGTTTCTAAAAAAGGACATTTTATCTAGTCTTAAATGTAGTGAATTTTGAGGAACTTTCTGTCATAGTTTCTTCCAGAATATATTTTTTCCAGTCAAACATTTATTTTTTCACCGGGCAGAGGTACAAAAAACCGGACTGACCCGTGAAAATCCGGACACCTGGCCCACTTTGTACACCACAGCCGCCAGGCGGTGCTAGGCCATTATTCTGGAGTGGGCACTATACGTCTCAGCTTCTGGAACTCGCCACGTAACTAAAAATGATAATTTCCATCCGCAAATTTCTTTATTTAGGCCTATTAACTTTCTGGAAGAGCCAGACCCAAACCCTTCTAACGCCACCAGAGCTGTCCACCCCAGTGACAAAAGAACCGGCGCGAGTGGGTTAATTGTAATTGTAGGAGTGGGCCATGAAGCCCAAAATTCGCTCACATGGAAAATAAAGACAATTTTCTTTCTTTTCTTTTACGATTGAACCCGTACATGCCTTCCTATTTATCAATTATTGGTATAATAGGAAAGTATGAAGTGGTCTCAATTTTCCCTATCCTAGACTCAAGAGCATTGAATTTTTTAGATGGAACAAGTCCATTGTCCGGAAAGCACAGACTTGTACTTATTATGTATTATTGGTTAAAGCATGGATTTTCCTCCACTATTTCAAAAATGTATTTTGTCTTAAAACCCCATAACTTGGCTGAGAAAGTAATATAGGTTATTTTAGGCATAGTTTTCACTTAGCGTTGCCCGGGGTACGCCCGATCGGTTTTTTGTCCACGTGTATAAAAAGCTATCTTCGGTAAGGCTCCTTTCCTGAAGGCTAATCATCAAATGAGGAGCTTGGCTACAAACGTGGCCAACTCCATTTTTTTACAAAATGGGGTTTTGATCCGACCTTGCAGAAAATTTTAATGTCCACCTGCACGTTGTAAAATAAAGTGACAAATGCAGCCAGATTGCGCACAGAAGCGCTGAGAAGTCTAGGGTTAGCTATGAACGTAATGCAAATTTCAACAGAAAATCCACTCTCCTGAAAAATTCTACAACTTGGAGTTGGCCATGTTTGTAAACAGCCTCCTCAAATATAAAGTACCAATTTCTGGCAGCCGATGTCATTAATTGGTACCATAATCGGTATTTGACCTGCAGAGTTAATTAGATTACCCGTGGCTTCGCGGTATTTCATTTCATTGAACGACCAAAAAATTAGTGTTTTAATAAAACTTGTTGAAATAACTACAGTTAGAAAAACCCAAATAAACGAGGGAGAGCGCTTTGGGTTTCATTCGAACATTAGTGGGTTTCTTTGACAAATTTCTTAACGTTTATTTGGGTTTTACCAACTCTAATTATTACTAAGTTTTATTAAGAGGAGCTACGAAGTACATTGGCACCCCAAAATTAAACACTTTTAATTTTTTATTTCATTAATTCAGCAAATTATTAAAAATTTGGCTCATGTAAGTCGTAGAGGACTATCTCGGGCATCATATAATCGGGTATTTTTACTTTTCGGTTTTGTAGTTTTTCTAAAAATCCCAGATTACGCGAAATTTTAGTTTCCTCTGATTTTTATGAAAGAACTAAGGTACCAAAAATTTAATATTTCCTATTATATGACGCATGAAGTAGTATTCTACAACTTACATGAGCCAAATCTTTAATAACTTGCTTTGTTAATTAATTAAAAAATAAAAAGTCAATAAAAACAACAAATGTATGTCCTCTTAATGTACTAACTTTTTGTTCATTCACTATGTACCACATACTTCGCCCGTACCCTTAGGTTCTTATTCTTTTTGATTGATTATAGCGTAGAATACGGTGATACTGTATTTCATCCTAATTGTATCACATACTCCATTCTTCTGCATGGAACGGCAACCCCACAAGATAAATGAAGTGGCAGCAGTGAGAAATGTGACAAAAGGTGACGCCTTAGCACTTAGCTTCGCCTGATTACGGTATATCACAGAAATAAGGTACGGTACCTCCCCACAAAATGTACGACGGGAATGAGTTTCAGCTCCTGACACCGTTCCGTATTTTCACTATAAGCGAGCAACATTAGAATAAACGAGTTTTCCCATTTGCGAGGAAAATTTTATTCCAATATCCGACGCTTATTCTATTTTAATATTATAGTTTGCAGCTATCTTGTCAGGGGCAGATTTAGGATTTTTTGCTTAGGGCGGAAACAAAGCCTCAGACAAGTTGTGGAAGGCTTTTGGTAATAGCGGAGAGGCTTCAGTGAGTTGTATTGACAATAAGGAAAGACAACGCCGTAGCCAGGATTTTTCGGGGGGGGGGGGGGGGGTTTAAAAATTTCATTGGACATTACATAGCAGTTTTTATTTTCCTCTCAAAATCCGATTCTATCTAGTATGAAGCCATTTCATTTCGGGAAGGGGGGGGGGGTTGAACCCCCCCTTGGCTACGGCCTTGAGGAAAGATAGGAGTCTGCTAGCAGAAGAGTCGGCGACTTGTCTTGAACGTCTTGTCTTGTCTTGAACGAATGATGAGACCGTAGTTCAGGTAATACTTACGATATATCTGATAGTAGGTACCCCACAGTAGAAGGGACCAATAGAACAGAACGGCCGTAGAAGGAAGGAGGAAGCTTGAACTTGCCAGGAACTGAAGAGGAAGGAGCTGGACCGAGAGAGCTGGAGGATGATATGCAGGAAGTTGCTGCCAACCAATCGTTGAGATTGTGACCTCAGAAGAAGGCAACCACTACTTCATCCTTCTCTTCACATGCCTCTTCTAGCATCATCATGGCAACTACTCTGAAAACGGATGCCGTACTCCTTTGGATTGTAACATGGACAATGCGATATTTTTCGTTCCTCATCACATGGCTGAAGTATGTTAGTTTCCGCTTCTTAACTGTCAGCAGCAACTCTGATGTATCCATTTACCTACTTCACCGATGAGCAAATATATTTTTTAGTCGTATAAAATAAATTATATTATTACGTTTTATCCAATCTCACTCAACTACAAAAGAATTATATCGTAGGTCTTGTAATGGGGATCCTTGCAACAACAACAACAACAACACAAATATAGTTTGCGGCATCGTTGATATAAATAAATAAATAAATAATCGTTTATTTGCAAACAGACAATGTCCAATAATATGCAAATTAACTTAACTTACTTCACTATGCTCATCATAATTTACATGTGTGATACATAACTATTGTACAATTATAGTATATATTATAGTATTATATATAACCATGACAATGAATAATGAAACTAGTAAACAGAAAACGGGGGCGGCGGCGGGGGGGGGGGGGTGTTTGTGTGTTCAGTGCACTGAAAAAAAAAACTGGATCCCCGTAATACACAAACAAAGCAAGCAATGATAAATGTGAAGAATTTCGACGCTTCGACACTTCTTTTCAAACAAAAACAAAAATAATCCATTGTTATTAACAACTGTTTTTGTAGCCAATAATTTTACACCTCTATTGTGTCATTCTGCAGTTTCGGGTGTTCTATTGAAAACGTAGAGTGGTCAATGCGACGTTTTTTTCGTTTTGAGGAACGATAAAATACTGAGATATGGAACACAATCGTCCCTATTACACATTCGAAAATTGGAACTCGAATATTGTTCCAAAATACGTATTATAATATTTTATACAGTAGATGTTTTGAATCCCAAAATGTATAAGATATTATTTTATAACGCACCATATTGGGTTGATTATTACAGCACAATAATAAAAAGCAGCACAATACTGAACGCACGAAATATTGAAATGCCGTATTTTTTTTTTCAATTTTAAGATTTGCCTCAAATCTCAAAGTTTTATGTTTCAGGCTTCGCCTTCGGCCTAAAATGGTATTATATAAATAACATAGAACATATCAAGATGATTCATGCTCAATTTGTTTTCGTTTTCAATAAAATACTACCGACAAAGACAATTTTATAATATGCTTCCGCCTACGGGCATTCACTCGTATGGATTGGAAATTGAATTTTCCTGATATAGTATTCATAAGGTATAACCGAAATTAGAAGATTTAGAAAACTCTGGATGTGGCACGACCTATGCCTTGGGGGGGGGGGAGGGTGAAGACGATGCCCTCATCGTCTTCACCCTCCCCCCCCCCCCATAGATCCTGTGTTCAAATCCAGCCAAGTCCAGATTTTTCTAGATCGCATGGCCCTCCGGGCCTGATGTCCTTCCTTCCCTGACACCCCGCTGTAGAATACTAACCAACTAGGGGCTCATTGACAGCGGTCGTCAGCGGTTAGACACACCTGGGCCGAAGAAGGCCAAGTCACCCAGAGGCGTACACTTCATGCCACTATGAGCAGGCGTGGATCTAGGGCTATGGGGGCTATAGCCCCCCCCATTACGGTCCTCAAAATGCGTAAAACCCCACTATTTCAGTCTTATTTTTCACACATTTTCTCCCGGGGGAGACCCCCGGCTCCCCCTTGTGCTCGATTGTATGAATTACCTATCTTGTAGAGCCCTTATTGCTCTGACAATGAGTAAAACCCCAATATTTCAGCCCTATTAAAAATAAAAAATCGAAATTTAATCTTAGCCCCCTCCTTGGTCTCATTCTAGATCCACGGCTGACTATGAGTATCACATATATTTTTATTTTTATGAATTTATACTACAAGATGCTCTAATTTCAGTTATAACAAGGAGGTTGCCTCTTCAACCTAAGTTAGTTTAATGTCAGTCTTAAAAACATTGTTGCTACAATATACAGTATATTCATATGGTATGATTGCAATAGTTCTCAGTAGCGCCAACATATGATGATCAACCTCACATAGGCTAGTAATAATAATTATCTCCTTCTTCGAATGCCTCTTCCATCGAAGATTGGTGATCATTATGGCAGTTCTAGTCATGATGACTATACTAGGGAATTGTAAGGCAGTGGTGTCCCGTTGCCTTCTGCATCCTTATGCCGTTGAATCTGAATCTTCATTGAGTTCCTCCGCCTTCGAGACCAGTTTTCCAACCCCAGGACAAAAGTGTGCCCTGCTCAGAAAGGACTTTGGTTCTCGCTTGTCCCTGCTCAAACTCGGTCCCCCCCCATCCAGTGGCGGCGCTTGAAATTTTAAGGGGGGCAATAGAAAAACAAAACATTTTTCATTGGGAGTAGTATTGGCGTAAATTCCCAAAATTTCTGGGGAGGGGGTGGCTTTAGGACCCCAAGACTTTGATTCATTACTCATTCACTTCTGAAATCTGCCTAGCAAATTATATGACATATATAATTGATATAATATATGACTTATATAATTAGTCAATATGTTGATTTTTTTTCAATCATGTCTTTCATGTGAAATAATAATTTTTAAATTTAACATAATGTCAAATATTTCAAAAGTGGAGGGGGGAGACCCGGAGGGGCCGGAGAAACTGTTGGGCGCCAGGCCCCCTCGGGCATCCCCGTAACGCCGCCACTGCCCCTATCTGATCAGTCACCATTACGCGCTTCCTTCTTCACCACGAGGTGGTACCGATTAGGGACTTTTGCGTCTTCGTCTTTGAGCCCATAAGGCATTATTCAGAAGCTCAGCTACTTCTAAGACAATGTATGATTATAGTAGAATCTTATTACCCCTATCAATTAAGAGGATATGCTACGTAGAAAATTGGCACACCAAAATTAAATACTTTTCATTTTTTATTTCATTAACTCAGAAAGTACTTAAAAGTTTGGCTAATTTAAATTGTAAAAGACTACTTAATTCGTGCATCACGAAATCGGTTATTTTCACTTTCCGGTTTTGTAGGTTTTCCAAAAAAGGAGTTTACGCGAAATTTTATTCCTAAATGTGGTTTTTATGAAAGAATTAAGGTACCAAAAATTTCATATTTCCTATTATATGATGCATGCAACTTGCATGAGCCAAATCTTAAATAACTTGTATTGTTCATTAAATAAAAAAATATTAAAACGTTGTAAATATTAAATAACCAATAATAAATATGTAACATTAATAATTTAATAATATTTAGTGTTAATTATATTAAATAAAAATATTTTAATTTATATCAAGAAATAGTTAACCTCAATTATATTGGAGCACATGAAAAAGTATATAAGCACAATGTTTTCCATTAATATTCACGAATAGTAAATAATATCAATCAAAATATTCAATTTAAATCACTACTGAATATAATTTATTAGCACATACAGTATATAATTCGCACTTGTATGAAAGTAAAAGACGTGTTGTGAATGTAGAAACTAGAAATTGGTTGTTAAATATTATAAATATGAAAACAGTAAGGCACTATATACCCGGGTATTGTATTTTGTATCCTATAATTCCTATATGGTAAGAGTTGTAAGAAAGTAAAAGATTGAAAAGAACTAAAACACGGATACGAAACAATACCTGTCTAGAAAACAGTGATCAGAGGTGACGAGTGTACCAACATGCACGACTAATATCGAGGTTATATTTCTATTTTCTTGGCAGCTTCATTTTGTGAATTTTGTGTCAGAGATGCGCGCGCATCTTCAAAATTCACTCTCGCGGCTAAAGAAGTATTCTTAAAAACATCAAAAACAAAAAGTCAATAAAAACAACAAATTTTGGTGCGGTAATTTTCTACTTAGCATATCCTCTTAATAATCAATACTTGCCTTTGTTAATTATGGAATTAGTTCATTATTATATTAAATAGATATAATTATTAATCGGCCTAGAGAATTGTATGGTCAGAAATCTGGCTAAGTCAAAGACTAAATTAAAATACTTGACATTTTATCGTCCTTCATAATCGTTGAGTTGAAGTTGAAATAAATATTATGTTATTGGGAATAGATCTATTGAAACTGTCCTTTTGCGAAAATAGAGGAAGTTATATGAAAGAGTAAGTCCCTTACTAATAATAGATTCCAGTTTATGATGACCTATTGAAGTGCAAAGGTCATTATTTAAGTATTTCGCCACTTTGCAGCACCACATTTTTGCAAAGCCTCATAGATTATTAAATTGTTTAATTGTTAGTAGTAAATTAGTGCTTTCAGTATTACCGTTTTCTGTACGTGGGATGGTACGACAGAATGAGAGAAGCTGAGGAAAGTTTTTGTAGTCATGGTGAAACGCAAAATAAAAATTTTATTTGGTTCAGCCATGTTAAATTCAGCAGCTTGTACAATACAAAAGTCGCTAACTCCAACTTAACAGTTAGTATATTTCACCAAAAAATTCTTTCCAACAGTAATTTCCTCTCTGCTCTAATTATTTCGAGAAGGAAAAAATGCGAATTAAAAAGAACAAAAACAAAGAAAGAAGCAAAAGAAGGCAATAAGAAAATTAGCAACTGTGTTAATCAGCTATGTCATGGCATAATAAATTATTCTGCTAGACCAGTAAAAATTCCAGTTTTTATGACAACAATTACGCAGATTAAAGCAAGCAATGAACTTTAGGGGTAGATCCGTTGAAGAATAGTGTAAAAAAGAACAGATTTCAATTTTTAAATTAATTATCTTGTCTCTATTTTTTATGATTATTAACGTTGATATTATTATTTGAAGCGATTTGAAGGACTCACCTAACTGCTTGCGGCGTTTTATTGTAGTGTTTTTTTATTTGAAGGGGGGTCATGACCAAAATTGGCACTCTTTGCTTACAATGTTAAACCGATTTAGGGTAGCCTATTTTTATTTTTATTTTTTGTTAATTAGATAATTTTTATTTTTATTAAATTTTTATCATTTTGGCTCCCATGCCACATTTACCTACCTGACTAATTTACTACACTTCCATAAAAGCCACTTTTTCTTAATAAAATTTAAGGGGAAAAAATTAGTTTACTGAGAAAGCATTATTATTTCATGCAGATTTTCATATTTATGTGACAGCAAAAGGACGAGTTAAATAATTTCGTCAAATGTCATTCCATATGTGTTCACATTCATATCCATAATCATATTCATAATCATAATCATATTCATACTCATATTCCAATCTTTTGAAATGTCTTCCTTAAAAGCTCTCTTAGTATGTTGGGAATAAACAGAACAGTTATTGAGCAAGGTATATTTCGAAATTCCCAAAATATGCCCATTGCTAGAGATAGACACCAAATTTGCATAAAATCTCTCTGAGCAATGATGCCGTCGAAGCTCTTAAAACATTAGCCAGAACATCTACCAGAGGGACGGGGCTAAACAAGTGGAAAAAGGAATATTAAAACACCCCCGCTCAAAAGCTTTTTCAGCGACCCTCTCAGCAGTAAACGTGCTGACTACATCATAGCCGAAACTGCTGACTGCTGGACTTTGCAAGATCGCGACTGCAGAGACATAGCCAATGAATCACCCGACAGGAAAAGCGGGGGCAAGAGAGAAGGGGGGGGGGGGGGGTAGGAAGGGGCCGGGGGGTTGAAACTGACCAAAAAAGTGATTCATCAACAGGGATGGAAAAATTATGTCTTTCTTTTCCGGATACCACTAATGATGATATCCTTTTATTATTATCAACGCGCGCTACAGCGCGCGAGCCAAGTTCCCTCACCAGTGCACTAGCGTTAAATTAACTAAAAATTTAGGGGTGCTATGCTATTTCACTATTTTCGCTTGGGGGTTAGTCCTAATATCGTATTTTGATGAGTCTATTTAGTTGGTTTGATAAGCAAGCCATTTTTCATGGAAATTATTTCTATTTACAATAGTGGGGGGAAAATTGAAGCACCTACAGTATTTAAGGTTTCGTTGGATGAATTTAATTGAATTTTTTTGTAATTTCTTCAGGAGGTACTCAACCCTTTTCCCTTGAAAGTTGGGCTTGTTTCAGTACCTGAGCACTGTAATTGTAATTGTAATATTTTGAAGGACTTTTTATGGACCTTGGTCTGCTTATAGATGTACCCCAAGTTCCACGAAGTCACCATGAAAACTCAAGAACTAGTAATACTCAGATGAAGGCGTACGTGCATACACAAAAAAGTACCCCAAAATAAGGGGGGGATTCCCCCTCTTGCTGGCTCCAGTCGGCTATACCTTTGGCTTAAATATAATATCCTCTCAATCCAATATGAAATTTAACAAATTCCGAAATATTGTCACTGGAAGCCATTGAGACGACAAAATACATAAAGGGTAGAGACCTAAAACTGGGCAAGACTGAGGAATCCGCACGGTACATTAAACTAGATGTGAAGGAACCTTGCCGGAAATCCGAGATGCTATCGTCCATAGAGACGAGCAAATGGACCGTCCACAGCGAAGACAACGACGGGTTTGTCCCGCTCCGTAACGGCCCCGTCGCGTCCTTTTCAATGGAACAGCATAATAACGTTATATTATTTTTTTTATCGTCTATATGGTTATGCAACATGCATTAGTCAAGTGCACCACTGTCAATGCATTTTTTTTCAACTGAATGCAGTTCAGCACTTCAGAGAGAGACACCGACTTTCACCCGAAAGATTGTTGGTTCAAATCCCACAAATGTTTCGGACAGGCAATGCAAATGGATAACAGCAGGTGCACGAGGAAATGGCTTCTCCTCTTCTTCTTCTTCTTCTTGTTCCCTTTTAGTGCCGCATGCGCAGCGTGAGGAGATCACCCAGGACTCATTTCCTATACTCGACCCATAACTGTAACCGCGATCATTTGCAGGGGGGCTGCAATCCTATAATGCAATTTGTAGAGAAATATCGCACGTCTGGGAAGTTCATTTTCATCGAGAGTAAAGCCAATAAATTTCGGATAGGGGGACAGCAGTCCTTACCCTCCCCCCCCCCTGATTGTCGCCCTGGATACATCTAATGTAAAAAAAAAAAATTAAAAAGGAAAAAAGCCCGCCTTCACACTCTCACTGGGACAATGTCAGCGAAAAAAAACCGCACTTCACTTATTCCGTTGAAACAAAGTCACAAATTTTTTATCAACTCTAAAAATTCGCAGCTCTTCCCCTCCCCCTCTAAACTACGTTACCTCATCATCCTTGATACATTACTAAACAAGCTCCATGCATAGAAAAACCGTTCTTTCATATTATTATATAAAATAAGGGAAAATCTAGATGCACGCTCAAGCTATAAAGTAATACGGAAAACTCATGGTTTTAAATAGTAGCTGTTGACAAATCCCCCCCTCCCCCCATTGCTGTTGGGGGACCTAGGTGTCCATGCTTAACTTAATTTGGGCTGCTTATTCACACTCGCACCGCGCGTTAATTTTTGGGGTCGCAACTCCCGGGGCCTTGTCAAAAATAAACCACCCTTTCGTTAAAATCATTTTCACTGCACCCGACGCAGAGTTTTCCACGGGCTTAAAATGCTTTATAATTAGTACACAACGCGCGCCCCCCTCAGAAAAGCAGTATATAGGCTAATTAGTTTTTTATGCTTTGCGTTTAACTAATTAACTATTCAATGCGATTTTAATGTTTGTTGGGTTAGTTTACGTTGCAAATTAGGTTTTCTCGATGATTTCCGGGTTATTTTATCGTAATTAATGTTTAGGGTAAGTGAATGGTATATCCAGGTAAATTAGGACTGGAGATATTTTTTGGGGATACTCTTAGGGGTACCTTCTCTCTGAGGGGGAGTGAAGAGATACAGTGCCGGGTTTGGCTATAGAGCCAGGAGGGCTCCAGGGCCCCCACGAAAAAGTGGCCCTCACAAGAATCAGCAAAATTTAAAGTCGCAATAAATTAAAAAACAAAGACAGCAAACAAAAGCAAATAAATAAACTTAAGCGGGATATTGGAACGAGCTGTGGCATTAATGATAAATCGCCTTACTCTATTCTATTTTGCATCCTTTGTGTCTATTTTATAAATTATATTCGAATATTCGTGTAAAGGTGCAAGCCTTTTCTGCCCGAGAAAGGGCCCCCACACAATTCCGCCTCAGGGGGCCCCCACAAGGCCAAACCCGGCGGCCGGCACTGAAGAGATAGTGAGATATTGGTTTGATCCTACCTTGTAGTAAGCTAGCTTCATGCTCTTCAAGACAAGAAGTACAGCGGTAGCGTAGTAACAAGCATTTAATCAATATCATTATACTTTGAATTTAACAGCATAGAAAACATAGAAAATTGGCACCACAAAATTAAATAAATTTAATTTTTTATTTCATTAACTCGAATACATTCATTAAATTGTTTGTATGCGATTAACCAAAGAAGTTAAGAAGATATGTGGCACTCTAAACAACCATATTTCAGGTGAAAGTCCGTTCGACTATAGCCGACATGTTTTTTCCGATCTTGATTGGTGGTGAGGTGAGGTGAGGTGAGGCCTGGACACATTCCATTAAGGACGCCCAAAGATTAAGAGTCTTCGAGAACAAAATGCTTTGCATTATCTTCGGCGGTAGATGGGAGAACGGTGTCTGGAGGATCAGACACAATGCCGAAATACATGCCCTATTCTACTCCCCGAACATAATATCAGAACTAAAAGGGCGTCGAATCCAGTGGCTGGGTCATGTACACCGTATGCAAGCGGAGAGGTCGCCGAAGCTAGTTTTCGAAGACACTTTCAACCACCCTAGGCGTCCCGGTAGGCCAAGAGGCCAAGATTAAGATGGAGAGACCAAGTACTCGAAGATGTGCACGCCACCGGCACCCGAGATTGGAAGCGAGCGGCGGAGGATCGGACGAGGTGGCGTGGTGAATTGGCAGCGGCCAAAAGTCCCCTCGGGCTGGACAAGCCAACCTAAGTCAAGTTTTGATTGGTGATTCAAAGGAAATCAATTTAGGGCCAATCAGTTGGCTAGGGCACGTGGAACGAATGCCATACAATTGAGTAACAAGAGCAGCTTTACACAAGGTCCCCCAAGGGACCATGGAGACGACGGCTGGACGATGTCCCGGGCCGTGGCGCCTAAGAGTAAGCAAGTATAATTTAGAAAAAAACCACGTCTGTATAGTCGAGACGCAGGAGCTCGAAGGTGCAAGACCATGAGAACTCTAGGATGATATGCAGGGAGTTGAGATTCTGACCTCAGAAGAATATAGAATACCTTTGGAGGCGATACTGTGACAGAGCAGTTGGGAAAAGGAGCATATATATGAAAATTGCTTTCTCAAGAGAAAACTTATCTTGCTCATTGTAACAATTTATCCTTTTGGTTAATATAAAATAAATTTCAAGTTGAGTTTGAACTTTAAACCGTAGATAGTGGGATATGATCAGCGGAAAAGCATCTGATGGAGTATTATAGAGCTCTGAATGGTTAGAAGGTTATTAGTTAAATTTTCAGAAACTGAGAAAATGGGAAAATTAAGTTTATGCGCTGTCTCAGCCAGTTTAGTTTTAGTTTATTTCTTTAAAAATACACTTATTTCAGTTGAATTGCTAGTTTTGGTTCCGGGCTGACACCCTGACGCTGCGCACGCGGCACAAAGAGGGAAGAGGAAGAAAAAGAAGAAATGCCAGTTTTTCGAATCTACTTCGAATACAACCTACATCCCTAAAACACTAGTTTGGACTTTAGAGCACACTGCGACACGGTGCATAATACGAGAAAGACACAAAGAAGTTAAAATATTTTGTGTTTGACACTACAGAAGTAGAAGAAGACGACTTCCAATTTTTAAGGGAAACTGCTGTAATCAGGAGCGCACTGGACAGTATTTTAAAGAACCGGTCCGAGTTTACTCGAACATACTTTCCAATTTATCAAAATTAGTAGATAGAGAAAATGAGTAATTTCATGGTAAATAATTTTCCTAAGGATAAATTTTCGATGTCTCGGGGGGGGGGGGGGGGGGGTTGTCCACCTGACGTCACTTGAGGTGAGGTAAATTCTAGATAGGTCAGACCAACACATTACCATACAGCAATACCGGCCAGGGCACGCAATGCATTTGAGCGTGAATTTTCTATAATTTTTTCAAAAAAACATTTTTTTTACAAAACCAAATGCTTTTCTGGGAAAGCAACCTGTCCGGTTTCGTTACTCAATTTAATACTTGAAACATGCCTGAAGGTAGTAATCATCGATAGAAAGGTTTCGTAGAAAAATTATTTTTTAGTCATTTTTCATTAAAATTTAGTTATTTTTATTTTTTTACCCCCAGAAGCAACCTATCAAGGGGCAAGCGACCCCCCGCATTTCGTTAACATTAATAACGACTACAATATATGTGAATTTAAAAGAAATCGTTGGAGCCGTTTTTGAGAAATAATTTTTTTTTAGTTTTTTGAGAATAAAACCCCCCCAAATTAAGTTAGCCCCAAATAAAAAAAAGGCCCCGAGGTATGATTTTTGTGAACCTACATGCCGAATTTCACCAAAATCGACTGAGTAGTTTGCCTGGAAATCAACGAACGGACAGACAGACAGGCATTTCGTAAAAACCACTTTTTTGGGTTCCTGGGACCTGAAAACGTGTAAATCCGTTGAAATCTCGGAATCGAAAATTTCGACCATCACAAAGCTTTCCTTATACTACGTATAAATTGGAAAGCAAAAATTTACTGTCATATCTGTAACCTTTGAACTATGTCCAGGAAAATTGTCCGGGGCCATTGTTAAAACCTCATTGTCCAGTTTCTGAAATATGTCAATTCAACCTAATACTTCTTCATTAATTGTCCAGTTTCTGAAATATGTCAATTCAACCTAATACTTCTTCATTAATTGTCCAGTTTCTGAAATATGTCAATTCAACCTAATACTTCTTCATTTAGTGCTCTATGTTTGTAATTTGTCTTCTTCTGCTTCTTCAGCCAACCCCCGTTTTACGCTGAATTTGACGCCTTGCCGCATAGGAGAGCTGAGCCAATCTCTCCTGTGCCGTAGTTCGGATTTCTACCTCTATGCCGATGCAGGTGAATAGGTGATCGGCATTTCCTTCCAATTGCAATTGGAATTTGTGATTTGTAAATAATTTTTTATTTTTAAATGCATCGTGGTAACCTAAAGGCCAAACCCTTCAAGTTTTCAGTACTTACTATACCATTTAAGGGATGTCATGTGCTCCAACTTCGCCCAAAGTCTGTGTGAAAACCAAAATTTCCATATTCATAGTAGATGTGCAACCTAGTTCCAAAGTTGTTGCCTTCTCATGCACTCTGAGGGGCTATCCATATTCCTCAAACGCTGTCTAACTTTTGACCGCACAGCATGACGTCATCCGTTGTATCCGCAGTTTTGAAAGTTTCAAATAAATATTAGCACTCCCCTCCCCCTCGTAGAAAGTCAACAGACTGTAAAGTACTTTTTATGGGCGGCAACAATCATGTTTTGGAAATCATACCTTTCACCGACTCCGGATTACTTTAAGATCCAATTTCCCAGGAAGTATCGTTCGTAAGGTCATTTTTTTCTCTATCTTCTAATATCGGTTATCAACCAAAAAGTTGTTTCTAACACCTGCTTTCAGCATTTCTACTTTAAGCAACCCTGTCAGCCTGGCGGGGGGAGTGAGTCTGTTTGTTAACTTGAGGCACCCTAAGGGCAGACTCTTTCACCTCGGGGAAAGGGGAGTTGACTGACAGGGTGGACCTCCTGATTATAGTGCATTCCGAACCACTTGGGGAACATGGTCACAGCATTAAATAGGAGGTGACCAGGACTCGACGCGCACGTAGACTGACTGGTATAGTCAGCGCGTTATCATGTCCCACCTTGTTCTCCAACGCTGTGCACACTACACTACCAAGTTTGCCGCAGTTTGAAACATCCTCTGCTCCAATGGATCCAACATGGTACATGGCATTATCATCCAAAAAGTTAATTTAATGTCTGTGTTGTATTTACCATATAATAAGTTAGGACATGTAGAGTAGTGGTACAGACTCCAACTTTCACCAGAGAGGTTGTTGGTTCGAGTCCCACGCTAGCTACATTTTCTATCCATGCTTTGGAGGGAATGTTGTTGTTGTTGTTCTAAAAAGGTTAAATCGCATACAAACAATTTATTGAATGTATCCGAAAAACCTCTTCAGTCGCCTCACTAAGTCACCTAATAGGTACTTGTGTCGAGTTGCGACACGTCTCCGACCGCAAGGTGTGTAGAGACTCGCACAAATACAGGCACGCTACCACCTTGCCACCGAAGTCGCTAGTCTTCCTAGTTGAGTGTAAGAGAGGGCTGTACAGCCCTGACTCCGCTAGGTTGGCTTAGCAATAGAACAAAAAAGTCAATATTTCTTTATTTATAATACTGCAATGTACTGTGTACCTGTATCTCCTTCGATTATTTCTGTCTGAAACTTAGAATAGGAGTCACCCAGAATTAAGGGAAAATACTGACACAGATGCCGCAATACGCTTTTTCAGAAGGCGACTTTAAGTTTCAAACATCCATCAGGCAATTGAAATTCAGAAGATTATTAGTCTGCTTCCACGATTTACCTTGCCCCAAAGTAACAACTTAAACTGTTCTTCGTGTGTCAGAAGCCTCTTGCTTACTCTCTCTTAGCTAATTAGTCTACAGGGAAAATTAATCCATAGTCGGGTTTGTAAGAATCATTTTCTTTGAGTACAGGTTCCTGTAGGGAAACAAGGGAAAGATTTATAATCTGCACTTAAGTGCTTTCTCTAAGTGCAGAGGTCACGGGTACATGAATACCCTTCCCGCTCCCCAGCGAGTAGATGCAATTACAGCGAGATCCGTCTTCAGTCTCAGCGGTCATTTGCGGAGGTACCTCATCAGGCTTGGTTAATCCTTTTTGAACGAAGATACAGTTTGTAGTCTATAGTTGGGGAATCGCCCCCCCCCCCTTCCCGTCCCACAATCCAAATTTATTATACTTTGTTTCAAATTAACTAGTCTATTGCTGACTCGCAGTGTTCAATGCTTTATTAAGTATTTGAATTTCGTGTGTTTAAATTGCTCGATCAGACACTGGTTCAGTCTAGTTGATAACGAGTAAGACCATAAACCAGGTCCAGGCTCAAAATTTGTAAATGAAAGAAAAAATGTTCTACTGAACGCCAATGGGCATATAGCTAACAATTTTCAACCTAACTCCAATGACTATACCTTAGAACGCAGCTCACGGCCATATTGATGACCAAAACATCCCAAGTAGGGCAGTAGAGCAGAGTATATGCAGTGATTTCTAATTTAAAATAAAGGCTAGGCCACTCAAGTACCGTACACTGACCACAAGCGTTAATAAATGGGGTGTTCCAGACCACCCAGACGCCCTCTTTACCTCGGTTATTACGAGGAATTTTTAAATGCGGTAAAACATTAATACCAATAAAACTATATTTTGGTGGCATTAATTTTTTTCTGGAACAACCTGTATATATGCTGTAGGTTCAACGAAAACTCACTGGTCGAAATGGAGCTATGGCACGTTATTGAAGGATCGGATAAAAAAATTAAAACTTTCAACATCCACACGAAATTAAAAAAAAAAAATAACTAAGTTGGGGTTAAACTACGAGTATGCTTTGGTGGCATTAACTTTTTCTGGAACACCGTGTATATATAGGTCAAACGAAAACTCACTGGTCGAAATGGAGCTATGGCACGTTATTGAAGGAACGGATAAAAAAATCGAATATTTCAACATCCACACGAAATTCAACCAAAAATTAATAACTAATTTGGTGTTAAACTATGCTTTGGTGGCATTAACTTTTTCTGAAACACCGTGTATACATATAGGTTCAGCGAAAGCTCTTTAGTCGAAACGGACACGTACTCGGGGGAACGAATACCGTAAAAAAAATGAAAATTTCAACGTGCACATAAAATTCACCAACAAAACACTATAACAAATCCGACAGCTGTAAATTTGGCAATATCTGGAAAAGCCTCGCTAGGGAGTGCTGCTGATGGGAAAAAATAGTTCTCTGGGTGTAGGTATGACAACATCAAAATATGGGGGGCATTTCCTTTCAGAGTATCATTTTTCTTGTACATTTACACGTCTATTCATATTCCGTGTTACCATCTCACACATGTCGCTATTTTCTATTCTATTCTTCTTTTCCCCCCTCTCTACAGCGGGAGTTCGCTACAAAGCGTTTCTAAGTATCTATATAACTCTTTATTATATTCACTATACATGTTGTAGAGTGCTGTGAAATGTTTTAGGGTAGGGCACTATATACCCGGGTATTGTCATCCGCCATGTTGTATCCCATATTTCCTATATGGTAAGTATTGTAAGAAAAGTAAAAGATTGAAAAATATTGAAAAAAACTAATGCATGTTTTAGTAATTTTTTTATTAAACACTTCCCTAATTGGTAGCACGTTTTTTGAATAATAATAAATAAACAACGATAAATTTCTAAAAATAAATAGGTAAACACCCAATGCTTGGCTTATACACCAGACTTATAATGGATACAATATGGCGGATGACAATACCTGTCTAATATAGAGCCCTATTTTAGGGAAAATAGAAACAAATGAAAATAAATAAATAAACAGTAAAATATGCAAATACAATGGAACTTTAGTTATTTTTTTACTCTAGATGTCTAATAGGCTAATAATTAGCCCTATTTTTCCTAAATTTACACATTTTTGCAAACCAAGTTGAATCCGCACCAGCAGCCTGATCGAGGCGATTGTAATACCGGTATTTATTTAATCCCCTGGTAAACAAGATAATTTTATAATGGAAAGTGCTATTCAAAATTTGTTTGTTTACAGTTATAATCCTAGGGTATTTATTTAACCCCAGTATTATAATCGCCTCGATCAGTCTGCTGAACAGAGACTCAGGCCAGCCGGCGATTAGTATTAACTTTTTCCTGGGATTAAAAATGTAAACGAAACCATTTTGAAAAATTATCTTGTTTACATTTTTAATCCCAGGTTAGGAATGAAAATAATCGCCATGATAGGCCCGCTGAGGAGCCAGTTGAATTTTTAGTTATTCACAGTTAGGCCTATATAACATCGCCACCACACATATGTCACCATTTTCTATTATATTTTTTTACCCCTCTTACAGCCCTTAAGCACTCTATGAAAACGTCATAAGTGTCATTATATCACACTAATAGGGGTGTTGTTATGATTGTTTGTGTTCCCACAACCGGTTGGTTTTTAATTGGCACGTGTTTCAATTAAAAAAAATCCGGGTGACGCGACGCCATCTTCTTAAAATAATCTTACCCCCATAGTAATGCGTTGGAGATTATCTTACTGTGCACTGAAGCATTATACTAGGGCTAGTAGGCCTATGTAATGCTCAAAACGGCGACTTTATAAATTATCCACGTTTTGCAGCCATCTGCAGCCATATTTTGGCGATTTAGGATTAACGAACACCGGGGGGGGGGGGTTATTTTTTAATGCAGCACTAGTAAGGTGTCACGTGACGGTGTTAAAACAAACCCCAAGATTTTAGCTATTGATTCAATTGTTTTAAACAAAAGAGATCAACAAATTCAACTTAATTAATTATAGGAATACAAGAGAACGGCTGCATTGTTTTACAATTGAAGGAAATACTAAGAAACATTGAAATGTACCGGTTGAATTTTGGAATATATAGTAAGAATTTTAATTAATGGGTCTACATCTAAGGGAGAAAAAATAGAAAACTCACAAAAAAATATAGCTGAGGAACAATTCAAATTTCCCGCGCATTTGTATAAAACAATTGAATAAGCCCCGGTTTTACGTTAATCCCAAATCACCATTACAGTGCTGCTGATGTTAGTTGAGTGGTACCATAACCTATCAAGGGACAAAGCAGAAGGTAAATTTTGGAGGTAGTTACGTGGAGTTACGGTATAGAAAGGAGTAAATTCGTGTTCAAATTTATAGTTGTAAGATTATGGGGGAAATCTTGTTAAGAAAATCCGCGTTCAGTGCCCGTAAACGCCCAATAATCCCCGTTTCTGATACACACCGTAATATTATTACAATGTACTGTATACAGTATTAACTTCCTCTGCTATTCGTATTATTACCACATTTTATATTTTAACGTATTGCGCTGGCTTAGTTAAGGTGCCCATTCCACATACGTACAACGTCAATGAAAATTATGAAATTGAAGGGCATTTCAATTTTACTCTATGCCATTGTTAAAATTGATCAATGATCAATTGATAATAGAGTAAATTCACAAACAATGAAACAAACAATCTAAAATTAAAAAATGGCGTCATGTGATATGACAAGTACAACTATTTTAATTGATTTCTCTAAAAAGAAAGCATTTCTGTATAAAAATTATAATAAGGATTAAATAATAAGGCGACGAAGAAAACAAATACAATTTCAAGAAACAAATTTCAGAAATTTGGCGCATACGCTTCAATTGAAAATTGTCAATTTTTGAAAAACATGGAATGGCCCCCATCAATGAGGAATTGAAATGTCCTTCAATTTCATAATTTTCATTGACGTTGTACGTATGTGGAATGGGCGCCTTAATGGCAAGAAAAATTGTTTGATGAATTATAAAATACTACGTTATTATCAATTTATGGTAAAAGGCCGTTGTTAAAACTCAATAAATAAATAAATAGTAAATGCATTATTTTTCAATGAGAGAACCGATCTCGTAGAGTTCTTCTCTGCTACTCAACGTGGGTGTCCTGGGGCCATCTGTTTTACAAGCTCTCTGCAGCCCAGCGATTTAGGATTAACGTAACACCGGGGTTTATTCAATTGTTTTAAACAAATGAGGGCAAAATGAGCGGGAATTTCAAATTAATAAATTAATATTTTCGGTGAGTTTTCAATATTTTCTCACTCTAATTAAAATTCTTATTATATTTCAAAATTCAATCTTTACATTTAATGATTATTTGTATTTCGCTCAATTATAGAACAATGTAATCATTATCTTGTATTCCAATTTTCCCGTGCCCCCCCCCCTCCCCCCATTTATACGACACTGACTTATATACATGTATATTACTTACATGACTAATATATTTTATGTTATTAGTGTACACCTATAAGCTACCTTATCCTGCATATTTTATATTTTTTTGTTGCAAATCAAGGCCATACCCATGAGGGGGGGGGGGGGGGGTTCAACCCCCCTTCCCTCGCCAGATAGATTAAAAAAAATAACGTCATGCATTGTGGTTAAAATCTAACCCGTTCTAACACACACAACAACAACCCCCCCCCCCTAAAATAAATCCTGGGTACGGCCTTGGTTGCAACTGTCAGAAAGCCCATTATGCAGTACGAAAACTGGCCTTAGGCGCTCATTCCACAGACCGGCTAGGGCTATTTACAAAAACGGTGACGTGGTAGCAGACATTCAAGACTTAGGCGGGGTTTCCACCGACCTCGCATTGCAGAATGCAAATGACATTGACGGAAATTAGAATTTTTCTTTTTATAGAAATCTATTAAAATGTTTGTACTTAACATATCCCATGACGCCATTTTTTAATTTTAGTTTGTTTGTGATTTTACTGTATGATCATTGATCAATTTTAACTTTGGCATAGAGGAAAATAAACATTTCCGTCAATTCTGCAATGCGAGGTCGGTGGCAGCCCCGCCTAAGTCTTGAATGTCTGCTACCACGTCACTGTTTTTGTAAATAGCCCTAGCCGGTCGGTGGAATGGGCGCCTTATATTTTCCCATCTCCTCCATTTATACGCCACTGACTGACGTACAGTATATGCATTAGGAAAGATTCTACAGAATGGGATATCCCAGTCAGCGAGCTAACTAGTTGCCATTTTCTCACAAGAGTTGTGGAAGTAGGGGATGAAGAAAAGTATGGAGGACCCCTATTGTAAAAGCGCAGTAAAGTCCTCAACTTATCACCCGTTGTGATTTAGGAGTTGAAGTTTTATGGCGTTTTGTACCCTTTGTGTTGTAGTTATGTTACTCTAAAAGAAATTTCTTTCGAAACCTTCTTTTCTTTCCAGTATTTCCCTCCCCTATTTTAAAGTAGGGATACTTCTTTAGTGGGACTTCCTTAGTCAAAATTGATGGTCGTTGTAAATTTTACGTTATACAGGATTTTGTTTTCTTCCTTTTTTTCTCTTTAAAATTTGTTATGCAGTGGTATGCTGAGTATGTTGATGTTTGTAAATAAATAAATAGATATTAATAAATGGATATTAACTATAATAATTTATAAAATATATAATTTCACGCAAAATAGATATAAATAAATAAATATTGACTTTTTGTTCAATTACTAAGCCAACCTGGATGAGTTAGGGCTATAAAGCCCTCTCTTACACTCAACTAGGACGACCCGGGACCGCCTGCTTTACATGCCCTCTGATGCATGGCCAGAAAATGATTCAGCTGCTGTGTCTGATAATTAATTGTAGCCTGCCTGTACCTTTATATTCCTATCTATACTTATCCTTTGTATCCCTTCCTATCTGACCGAAAACAATACGGAGAAATCCAAGAGCAGAATCCAGAAGTGGAAGATCAGACAGAGGATTACCAATCAGAATTAGCTACAAACAACATAGGCGTAGGGCAAGGCTCCGTTATGGGACCACTTTGCTATCTACTCTATGTCAACTCACTACACTTGAAAGTAATGAAAACGAAAGGCTGGTGTTCGCGGACGATACTGCGCTCATCATAACTGGTCCTTCAATAGAAAAAAATTGCGATAAAGTGCACTAAAAAGCTGGATGACATAAGACTCGAATTTGCCACACATATAGGCTCTTGCTAAACGAAACAAAAGCGCAACTAACAGTGTTCTCTAACTCCCAACCTGATCTTGACACATACCCACGCATAGCAGGACAACCAGTAACAGCAACCGACAGCGTCAGATTCTTAGGAATGCAGGTTGACAAGGACTTAAACTGGAACAAACACGTGGCTGAGCTATTAAAAAACTAAATAGTGGTCTCATTGTAGTCAGGCGCCTTAGCTCTGTGTGTCCTCCGGAGGTAACTCTACAGGCCTACCACTCACTTGTAATGAGCCATATACACTACGGCATATTGGCCTGGGGAGGGACTTCCGTAGGGAACATGTACTCAGTACTCAGGCTCCAAAAGAGGGGAGTGCGCTACATGCTAAGACTGGGACCTCGTGACAGTTGTCGCTCTCACTTCAAATCATTAAAAATCATGACAGCCCCAAGTATGTACATATTTAGATACATTTTACATATCTTAAAGCCTGAGGTGTGGGGGACATTTAAACAAAACGGGGACACTCACACCTACAACACGAGGCAACGGGGAGACCTTGTAAGGCCAGCGCCACGCACAGCCAAGTGTGAGCGACTGGATCCTATACTACTAGGTTTCGCCTACCTTAGAAAACTCCCGATTGAACTGAGAGCGGCGAGAAATGCTTCTAACTTCCCTAAATTGCTTAGAAACCATCCCTCAGAGAAAGCTTTCTAAAATGTCACTGACATCACAATGACAGAACTACCTGATTTTGACGATATACTGACTATTTCATCTTATAATTTACTTGTATTGTATAATTTAACTGAAATATATATTGAATTGTATTCTAAATCTGTCGCTAGGTCAACTTTCTGCACAGTGGTACTACTGATTCATCGCAGAAATGGAAGCCTCGGCAACAGAATGGGTCCGGGGCGACCCCTTCACGCTGCGCACGGAGCACTAAGCGGGAAGAAGAAGAAGCAGAAGAAGAAATTTGTGGTTTTATGCTCGAAATTGAATGGAGAATGCCCAATAATGTGTGTACCTTGGATGGGATCAATACAATAAAATACGATAACAATTGTATTATCGTAATATTAGGACGATGTGTTGGCTTAGGAGACTGGCAACATATTGGAAGCACTGTACATACCGCTAATTATCCCTTGAAGGTTACATAACCAAAGACGCGGTTAATTATCATCGATGATTAGATTTGGGATATTGTACAATATGCTATACACTCATACAGTTAATCGCCTTGATGAAACATTAAGTGATTCTCTGTATAAAGCTGTATTCTCTGTATAAAGCTGTATTCTCTACATAAAGCTGCATGTGCCAAAATTATAGTTTTTAACAACAACAATATCCTAGACCTTTAACTAAACACCCGCCAACTTGTAGGAAAGAGCGAGCTCTCAAGCAAGCGCGGGGATTTTGTCTAATGTCCTTTTGCAATTAAACTTAAAATTATATAAAAAACCATTTTGTGACACATGACTTTGATAGAAAAAATTTAAGAAAACCTCAGAATCTTTCAAGAATTTTGATATTTTATTTCGAATGGCGTTCCTAACATTACAAAACAAATTTTCAGCGCAAGGTTTACTTTTAGCCAACCACTAGTTTTTAAATTATATCGACTGGAGAATTAGCGTTAGAAAACGCATCGTGTTATCATTATATATTTAGGTGTCAAGCACATTTTTACAATTTGAACATAAAAGAACCGGTCCGAGTTCACTCGAACATGCTTTCCAATTTATCAAAATTATTAGATAGAGAAAATTAGTAATTTTATGGCAAATATTTTTCCTATGGTTAAATTTCCGATATCTCGGGGGGGGGGGGGCGGTTGTCCACCTGACGTCACTGGAAGTGAGGTAAATTCTCGTCGATAGGTCAAACAAACACATTAATTACCACACAGCAATAATGGCAGGGCATGCAATGCATTTGAGCGCGAATTTTCTATCATTTTTTTCAAAAAATAATTTTTTGGGCAAAACCAAATATTTTTTTGGGAAAGCAACCTATCCGGTTTCGTTACTCAATTTAACACCTAAAACATGCTTGAAGGTAGAATCATTTTTTTCAAAAAATAATTTTTTGGGCAAAACCAAATATTTTTTTGGGAAAGCAAC
Source organism: Psococerastis gibbosa (assembly GCA_963971405.1). Taxonomy (NCBI): domain Eukaryota; kingdom Metazoa; phylum Arthropoda; class Insecta; order Psocodea; family Psocidae; genus Psococerastis; species Psococerastis gibbosa. Next base: position 23,179,412 of record OZ020491.1, read on the forward strand.
CTATCCGGTTTCGTTACTCAATTTAACACCTAAAACATGCTTGAAGGTAGAAATCATCGATAGAAAGGTTTCGCATTTTTTAGTCATTTTTTCATTAAAATTTAGTTATTTTTATTTTTTTACCCCCAGAAGCAAACTATCAAGGGGCAAGCGACCCCCCGCATTTTGTCAACATTAATAACGACTACAATCTACGAGAATTTAAAAGAAATCGTTGGAGCCGTTTTTGAGAAATAATTTTTTTAGACGTTTTTTTGGAGTTTTTTGAAAATAAAACCCCCCCAAATTGAGTTAGCCCAAAAAAAAAAAATGGTCCCGAGGTATGATTTTTGTGAACCTACATGCCAAATTTCACTCAAATCCACTGAGTAGTTTGCCCGGAAATCGACGAACAGACAGACAGACCGACAGACAGACATTTTGTAAAAACCACTTTTTTGGGTTCCTGGGACCTCAAAACGTGTAAATCCGTTGAAATCTCGGAATCGAAAATTTCGACCATCACAAAGCTTTCCTTATACTACGTATAAATTGGAAAGCAATAATTAATTTTTTATATGTAATTAAAATTAAAGGGAGTATAAAATGTTTAGGATATTATAGTAGTTTTGGGAAATGTAATCAAACAAATTTAGTCTCGGTACATTTGGGGTAAAAGTTACCGTTATGCTAAAAAAACAACTTTTTAAGCCACATCACCTAGATAAAAAAAATTAAACACACACACAACATCTGTTATAGGAATTTTAATGTTTTGTTTACGGTGGTGATACTAACACTTAAAAAAAGAACCGTTAAGACCGACCGACAGACAGACAGAACATTTCTTAAAAAACAATTTTTGGGGTTCCTGGGACCTCAGAACTTGTAAATCCGCTAAAATCACGAAATCGAGAAATTCGACCATTACAAAGCTTTCCTTATACCAACTAGCTTACTTATAATTAGGAAAGCAATAGGCGAATTTTTTCAAAGGTGCGTTTATTTTGCCGACTTTTTTTTTTTTTTTTTTTTTTTTTTTTTTTTTTTGCGGTGCCTCCTTAAGGTAAGGTTCGTTGCGTCGACCTTTGAGATCTATTGCAGCCGCTTTGTCATGGAGATTCATGTCTGGAATATACCCACACTGCCGACTCTCTTACATGAGCGAAATTGAGCAATAATGACAGGCGAATAATAATCAATATCATAATAAAAGCAAAATCGTTTTAATATCAACTGAGGTGCAATAAATCAGAAAAAAAGGCCAATCAATAGACGTGGTTTGGTGGTGGAGAGGTTCGCTGGCTGAGAAAATAATTTATAAAAGTTAGAGCTGATATTTTTGCTTCCGACTTTGGAGCTTAACAGCAGGTGTGAAGGTTATGGGGTGGGGGAAAATCCAGGGGAGGGGGTAGCAGGAAAGTCAGAGGGGAGGGGGTAGGGTGGAAACTTGTTACTTATGACTTCCAACGATAGGCTCCACATCTGCTGTTCTCGACTTTTCCATTACATTACCACCCTAAGGCATATGGCGGGAGGTACCTTAAAAAATATTGCTGGAAATATTGGAATCAAAATAACCACTATGTGAAATGTACTGTGAAGCCTGGAGTAGGCCTAAAATTCTAAATAAGTGAGAAGGGACATCTTCTGCTTCTTTCTAACGTGTGCTTTCAGCATTTCTGCTTTAAGCAACCCTGTCAGCCTGGCGGAGGGAGTGAGTCTGTTTATTAAATTGAGGCACTCTAAAGGCAGACTCCTTCACCTCGGGGAGAAGAGGAGTTGACTGGCAGAGTCGACCTCCTGATTATAGTGGATTCCGAATCACTTGGGGAATGTGGTAAAGTCACACGATCTATTCGGAGGTGACCAGGACTCGACACGCACGTAGACCATATATAAGTGGGATGGGATATTAGAGCGCGCCAAAAATATTTATTTAATTCGGGGGCCACCAGCTATATTTTTGCAATTCCTGGTCACAGGGACCCCAGCAATTCAAAGAACTGGTATGAGTGAACCCGTACATGCTTTCCTATTTAGCAATTATTAGGATAGGTGCTGTAATAGTTCATTGGTAAATAATTCCCCTGTGGTAAAATTTAGTTTTCAGTTTAAATTTCGAGTTTCCCTGTGACAAAGCACTGAATTGATCGATGGGACGATTGCATAGTCAAGAGCGGGCAGATCAATATAATCCAATACAACACAGTAATTTAGTGGTAGGGTATGCTACGTCATGTATTGTGGAATGCAAGGCCGTGCCCAGGTTTTGATTTCGGGGGGGGGGGGGTCCAAAAAAATTTATACGTAATTTAGTAATGAATTAATGGATAAATTCTTCAAACCATACAGAGTATACACACAAAAATTTATTTCGGGGGAGGGGGGTCCGGACCCCATGAACCACCCCCCTGGGCACGGCTATGGGGGCACGAATTATCTTATTATTTCAGATAGGGGCTGTGGCAGCCTGGCCTAATGGGGTGGCTGTAGCGCTTAAGAAGGCGGAGCGTGTGGACGGTTATATGACTCACGATCATTGAATATACCTGTTGTATAACACTAGTGTTATATTTAATGCTCACGATATATTAACACAAAATTACAAACAGGGTACAACACAATAAACACAAAAACACAATATCTAATAAGCTAAGTACGTATAAGAGGATGGCTCGAGGCTCACTCTGCCACCCAGGGTCGTTCTCAGGTAAGGTGCCCATTCCATTGACCGGCTAGGGCTATTTCCAACAACGGTGACGTGGTAGCAGACATTCAAGACTTAGATGGCGTTTCCACCGACCTCGCATTGCAGAATTGACGGAAATGTTTATTTTCCTCTATGCCATAGTTAAAATTGATCAATGTAACAGTAAAACAGTAAAAACACAAACAAACAAACTAAAATTAAAAAATGGCGTCATGGGATATGTTAAGTACAAACATTTTAATACATTTCTATAAAAAGAAAAATTCTAATTTCCGTCAATGTCATTTGCATTCTGCAATGCGAGATCGGTGGAAACGCAACCTAAGTCTTGAATGTCTGCTACCACGTCACTGTTTTTGGAAATAGCCCTAGCCGGTCAATGGAATGGGCGTCTTAACTTTTCACTATTTTTATTTTCAATCTTATTTCTATATTCTATGAAAGTGACTGTAACAATTTCTTCAAAAATATTTTTTTTTAAACACCAAATCTTTGTTTCGGAAAGCAACCGGCTTTGTTCCTCAATTTAACACCTGAAACATACCATAAGTAAGAAAGCATCGACAGAAAGGTTCCACAGAAAAATTAAGTTTTAGTAATTTTTCATGAGAATTGACTACTACCAATAATAATAAGAACCGCTCCGAGTTTACTCGAACATGCTTTCCAATTTATCAAAATTGGTAGACAGAGAAAATGAGTAATTTCATGGTAAATAATTTTCCTGTGGTTAAATTTCTGATACCTCGAGGGGGGGGGTGTCCACCTGACGTCACTGGAGGTGAGGTAAATTCTAGATAGGTCAGACCAACACATTACCACACAGCAATACTGACAGGGCACGCAATGCATTTGACCGTGAATTTTCTATCATTTAAAAAAAAAACATTTTTTTTTTTTACAAAATCAAATACTTTTCTGGGAAAGCAACCTGTCCGGTTTCGTTACTCAATTTAACACCTAAAACATGCCTGAAGTTAGAAATCATCGATAGAAAGGTTTCGCAGAAAAATTATTTTTAGTCATTTTTCATTAAAATTTAGTTATTTTTATTTTTTTACCCCCAGAAGAAACCTATCAAGGGGCAAGCGACCCCCCGCATTTCGTTAACATTAGTAACGACTACAATATATGTGAATTTAAAAGAAATCGTTGGAGCCGTTTTTGAGAAATAATTTTTTAGACGTTTTTTGGAGTTTTTTGAGAATAAGACCCCTCCAAATTATGTTAGCCCCAAATAAATAAAATTGTTCCGAGGTATAATTTTTGTGAACCTACATGCAAAATTTCATCAAAATCGACGGAGTAGTTTGCCCGGAAATCGACGCACAGATAGACAGACAGACAGACAGACATTTCGTAAAAACCACTTTTTTGGGTTCCTGGGACCTCAAAGCGTGTAAATCCATTGAAATCCCGAAATCGAAAATTTCGACCAACACAAAGCTTTCCTTATACTACGTATAAATTGGAAAGCAATAATAATAACCTGAAAAACTTTTAATGAACTTAGGTCTACTTATAGTGGCCCATTGGTCCCTTGTCCATTGGCAACCACTTCGATATTATTTATATTGTTTTCGTATGAATGTTTGGCCATTGGCCAACTGGTATGCGTCCTCAATGTCAACCCTCGCCGAATACAAGCAGTGTACAAGCTGAGGCAAGCTCACCATTGACGCAATGTAACAGGCGAAAGCACGACTTAACCAAGTACAGATACGAGTCGTACTGTACTCATACTCATGTGATTAACAAAAGAGACTTATACTAATTCAGAGGCGAAGATAAGTTAAAAATATATAAATGTTTTGAGAGCTTTAATTATCCGAATAATTAAATACTACGTATATAATGGAGTCCGGTCCCAATGTTTTTTATCGAGAATATTTTCAATTAAATCAATTAAGAAAACCCCATTAATCAAAATTTACTGTATATAAACTGACATGGCAGAAAATATAACAAGTGTAATCTCTTTTCAATCGCCGGTGAGCCCCCCCCCCCCTCCCCACTTTTCTGCCTGTCGGCGCGTATGAAGTACGATATCATTGGGTTCGATCTGCTGCTGAATGTCTCTCTTGACACCTGCATTCAATATTCTGCCGGATTCCAATTTTTACCATTTTCAAAACAGAACGGGGGGGAGGGGAAATTCAGTAATCCAGCAGTACCATGGCCGTGCCCAGGGGGTGGTCCACTAGGTCCGGACCCCCTCCCTCCGAAATACATTTTTGTATTCTTCTTCTTCTACTTCTTCTTCTTCGGCCGGTACTCCCCTGCGCCGAAGGAATATATTTATAAATTAACAATTATACCCTTATAATACAAATAACCTGTGGGCCCCCTAGTTAATCATAAATAATAATAATAATATGTGTATTGAAAACAATTTTACATTACACAGATCAGCAGTAGCCACAACAGCTACATAGCTGAAAGAGAATCAACGTACATTATCACTCAAAAATTAAAAATTAAAATAGAAATAAATAAAACACAGCATCACATAATAAATTAATTGAATAACATATTTTTCATTAAATAAATAAAGGATTTATGAGGACAGGAGGAACTCCACGTTTTCTAGTGCACACAGCCAGACCCCAAGTTGACTGGCGAAAGTTCTGGGCTTCATGTCAGGGTCAAAAAAGAAGGGCAGAGCGTTTAGCAACCTCGGATCTGTATGGTTTGAAGAATTTATTCATTAATTCATTAATAAATTACGTATAAACATTTTTGGACCCCCCCCCCCGCCGAAATAAAAACCTGGGCATGGCCTTGAGTAGTACAGTACTGTATACGGTAACCTTTATTTAGTTACTGTCCCGAAGGACTTTCTATGAACCTGGACCCAGCAATAGTGGCCCATTAGTCCCTTGGCCAAAGCTAACGACCCCCATGGAGTTCGGACATTATTTAAGGACAGAGGACGTCCGGCAGAAGAACTTCATGATTGGAAAATCTGACGCAGTGGTTTTGCAAGAGCAAGACTTCCATTTTCAGAGCAAGCAGTCTCCGAGGCCCGAATTGCCACGATTGCCACATTTAAAGAAGAAGAAGAAGAAAATACGACTGCTGCGTTCCTTATAAAGTATAAATTCATTCTGCGCGAAAATATCAATACAAGTACAACGTTCGTACGGTAAAAAACTTATATTTTTTTTATTATTTTTATAATCATATAGAGCAGCGATCGTGCGGCCCTCGGAACGATTTTTTGCGGCCCTCAGACTGACTGTTATGGATAGGAATAAACAAAAAATTCGAATTTTGTAATTAAATATAGCGGAAGTGTATTCAGAAGGGCGGAAACGTAGTAGTATAGTATGGTTGGACACAGTCCCAGGCCACGGTGTGGGCCCATAGGACAGGAGACCTCCTGATTATAGTGGATTCCGAACCACTTGGGAAACACAGTGAAGTAACACGATTAGTTCGGAGGTGACCAGGACAAGTCCTACCATGTTTCCCTACCGGCACTGTGCACACTACCAAGTTATCTGCATCTTTGAACCTGCTCTGGTCCGCTGGATTCAACTTGGTAAGGCGGCCGGCGGAAACGTAATAAATGTAATAAACTTATGTTATAATCATTTTAATAAAATAATTTTACAAATTTTGTAAGTTATTTAACGCCACTTCATTATAGCAATAAGAAAAATGTATTTTGTAATTAGCCAATAGTATATGATTAAACTGTACAATTTCTACTTGTGGCCCTGAGAAAAATTTGACATGAACTATTTCCCTCTCTCAGATATCCTAGTGAGAACCCCTGATTTAGAGGGTTGAGCTGACATAGGTAACCCTTTGAGCAGTATAATTATTGGGATCACATCACAATCATTCAAGCTAGGACCATTGCCAATGAATCAGAGAAATAGCAAAGTAACCTTATTAGCAAAGACAATCATGTCGTTCAATGGCAAGTCAATCAGATCGACCTGGTCGATGTAGGCAGCCCCGAAACAGTCCAACCGCGCCCGCCACAGGGCTGGACAGTGCCCAACCACGAGTTCCATGGTTTCCTCGGACTCATAGCACTGCCGGCAGACCATAAGACCACTCAGTTTGAACCCATGGGCTCTGAACGAACCGTGACCAGTAACCAAGACTGCGGTCGTTCGAGCCGTAAAGAAACCCCATAGCTACAACACTACCTGCGGTGTCAGTGAAATCCGATTTCTATACTTTTTATTCAAAAGCAAAACGATGGTGAAGGCGAGGGCTACAGGGGGGGGGGGGCATTCCGTAGAGAGATTTTAACCCTCCCCTCGCTCCCCCGTATCCGTAATATCCCACGTTAAAAAGCGCTGCTCATTGCAGCTAAAACCTTCGCTGCTGATGGTAGGGTACAGTACATAACGGATGGAGGGAAAGGATTAAGGCAACGGTTTTTGAAACTGTTTGACAGTGAAGGTAATTTTTTTTTTTTGCCCTGTGAGAAAATTGTAAAATTAGTAATTTACAGAAACGGATAATCTTTACGTTACACCAGGTGAAATGGGTTTTACGTGTTTTACCGGGTAATGCTGCTCTTTTTAGCGTATTAGAGCGTATGACTTTGAAGGGCTTACTCTTTTTCAGGCCTGCTGCACAGTGTTATGCCCTAATTAGGGGATGAGACCGTGGTGTAACGTTTGAGTTGCAGGGAAATTTTTACTGAATTTTTTGAAATGTAGCTTCTTATGGCGGGCTCTTGAAAGCTGTGTGGTGTTGATTTTTTCATGTGACGCAAGAGCTGAGAAACATAATATTAGAAAGAAAAAAAGTTGTCTTTATATTCCATTTTGGAGAATTTTGGGCCTTTCGGCTCCCAGTAAAGCTCATTGAAAACTACGAGTATAATGCAAATGATTCAAATCACCCCATATTACATTATAATGTATGAAATAGTCTTCTGCAATTTGAATAGATCAAATTTTCAATAACTTGCTTATTAAATTAAATAATAAATATTAGGTAGGCCTATCTGGTTTTGGGGTGCCAATGTTTTACCCCTCATGCCTTCATAAGCTTTCAAATTATGCTTGAATTCCCACGGAAATACAATGTCAGTCATAGGTTGTAAGCTAGACTTTAGGTATTATGTATTCACAAATATAAGTAACTCTTCTTTTTTAAGTTACAGCCGGCTGGCTCATTGGCAGCAACATGTGCCATCGATGCCTCCACTCCCCTCGATCCTGGCACGCCCTCTTTAGCTCCACGTATGTGCTGGCCCCTACATCCTCCATCACTTGCTGCAGATGCTCTTTTCTCGGGCGCCCAGGTCGGTTGACGCCTTCTACTGTACCCTCTATGATGCAGCTTACAAAGTTCTCGTGTCGAAGCAAATATCCAATCCAGTGAGCTCATCTTTTACTTATCGATGCAACCAGAGTTTTTATTTCGCTTATTTAGGTTAGAACGTCCTCATTTGTAACATGGGCTCGCCAAGGTATTCCTAGCACGCGACGATAGTACCACATCTTCAGTTGTTTTTCACTTATACACAACCGTACTGTGCCGGATTAACCCATGGGCACTTGGGGCACAGGCCCTCGCCCCCCCCCCCCCAGAAATGCCTAAAATTCCGGCCCCCCCAGAATGAGATATTTTTAGATTAAAATATAAAAAAATTAGAAATGAAAAGTTTTAAAATTGGCGGGACACAGTGTTATTTTTTTTCCCTGCGATGCTGATAGGTAGATTTATGAATTTTAGAGGAGGCTGCAACTTGCACCAGAGGCTGACGAAGCGACCTGCTATCGCCCCCTCCCCCCCCCCCCTTTGGAAGGCAGTTATATTCTTTGCCTCTGAAATCAAAGTGTTACAGCACTCAAAATGCGAAAACCTCACTATTTCAGCCCAAAATTTTCTTCCGGGGGAGACCCCTTGGCCCCCCTTGTCCACAATTATATTGATTCTTTCTAATATATAAGCCCTATTGCTCTCAAAATGCGTAAAACTCCACCATTTCAGCCCTATTTTTCAAAAATTTTCTCCCGGGGGAGACCCCCGGGCCCCCCTTGTCCATAATTGTATTGATCTTTGTAATATGAAGGTAAGCATTCTTGCTCTCAAATTGTGGAAAGCCTCAATATTTCAGTCCTCTGTCTCCTGAGCAACTTTTATTAAAATAGGTGCAGATGCACGAAATTATACTACACCTTCGAAAACCTATCGTTACGCCACTGACAAGTGCCTCCCCCTTTTATGAGGTCTGGGACCGCCTCGTCAGTCTCTGATTTACACCCACGCCCCCCCCCCCCATATCTTGTGCCCCCGCCCCTCCCCCAGGGGTTAATCCGGCACTGCAGGGCAATATTACAAACCAGGATAACTATGAGATGTATTAGAATAATATAAAATATTTTCTAGTTGCCACGATTGTTAGCTCCTGTCCGAGCAATCAATTTGAGGCATAACAGTACATACTTGGAAGTGCTGGGCATCTACGGTGACATTATTGACATGCCAACAGTCCTCTAACAGCCGAGCATAACATACATAGCCAGGATTGACAGGCGTTTGATGGCATAGTGGTAGCTTGTTACTTTGCAATTTCAACGCGCGCGGCAGGGCGCGACCAAGTTCCATACAGCCCCGATGAGCTGCCCAGCAAGTATATCTCCACGGCGAGTTTACGGCATTTTAGCCACTTTCCAACCACCACTGTTGCTCACCCAGTTGTCCGATTGACCTCTAATTTTGCATTCAGGCTTTACATACAGCACAGAACCCCAATTTAAAAATTTAGCACTCTAGCATGATTGGTTGCTGAAATCCAAATACCCCAAAACCACGCTTTTCGCGTGGACTCACTCACTCACTCACTCACTCACTGACACAAATTATAGGCCACTTCCAGATGTGCTGGAGATGTGAAACTCAGGAATTAGTCTCTTCTTACTATCAAACCGCCAGAATAAATCAAAAAACCCGGAAAAGGTTTATCATAACTTAGCAATCACGTAATGCATTTTACGTACTAAGCTTACGGCCGAGCATACATATGGCACGGTCATCCCATCCACGTGTGCAGGACAACTGAAATTTGGGATTGGGTTCATTTTTTCCATTTCCCATTTTTTCCACTTTATTCTGAAAATTGATTACGTAACTTAACGTAGTCACTTAACGAAAGCTAGCTTCTAGATGTGTTTAATTCCTACGTAGGTAGGTAGGTATATCTATATATAGTGGTTCGCATGTTATATATTGTTCTTTCTTTCATATGGGCTTTCTATAACTTGTCAGTCTTCTAGTTACTCTGGTGCTAGCTAGACTCTTCCCGAAAATTCTCGAATCTTCACTTTTCAAATTTATTCTCGATCTTCCATCATGGCTGTTCCGGTTCCAGCATTTTTCACCATACATAGTACAGCCATGTATGGTGAAAAGATGACTAATTCTTCCTCTGTCTTTCAATTTTTTTAACACTCCATGCATACATGTCAAGTTATTTGTTATTTGTACAAAAAGATATGATATCCAACCCAAAACACTCCGTGTAAAAAATACCAAGTTCCTTTGGCCCATCAAAGTTGTGATATCCAGATGGGCCAAGTTCCTTTTTTCTGCCTATGTATGTTGTGATATCAGGATGGGCCAAGTTCTTGTAATTTTTCTCTTTGAATATTTTCTCTAAAAAATTAATTTAATTTTTTTTAGAACTTGGTGCTTCTTCATACTTATGTACCTTGACACTGACACTTGCTGTAATTGGCCAATGATGACGCATACGATATGGCTAAATGGCAAATTTGCAACTGAGGCCACAGTGTCGTTACGTAGGTATACCTCTAATAAACGATAGGAAACTACGAAGAGTTTTGCAATGGAAGCACCCAAGTTCTAAAAAAAAATTAAATTAATTTTTTAGAGAAAATATTCAAAGAGAAAAATTACAAGAACTTGGCCCATCCTGATATCACAACATACATAGGCAGAAAAAAGGAACTTGGCCCATCTGGATATCACAACTTTGATGGGCCAAAGGAACTTGGTATTTTTTACACGGAGTGTTTTGGGTTGGATATACGTAGTATAAGGAAAGCTTTGTGATGGTCGAAATTTTCGATTCCGAGATTTCAACGGATTTACACGTTTTCACTTTTCAGGTCGCAGGAACCCAAAAAAGTAGTTTTTACGAAATGTCTGTCTGTCGCTCTGTCTGTCACTTTGTCTGTCGCTCTGTCTGTCTCTGTTCATCGATTCCCGGGCAAACTACTCGGTCGATTTTGATGAAATTTGGCGTGTAGGTTGACAAAAATCATACCTCGGGACTATTTTTTTTATTTTGGGCTAACACAATTTGGGGGGGGGGGGTTTAATTCTCAAAAAACTCCAAAAAAACGTCGAAAAAAATTATTTCTCAAAAACGGCTCTTGCGATTTCTTTTAAATTCACACATATTGTAGTAGTTATTAATTTCAACAAAATGCAATGAGTCGCTTGCCTCTTGATAGTTTGCTTCTGGGGGTAAAAAAATAAAAATAACTCAATTTTCATGAAAAATGACTAAAAAATATTTTTTCTGCGGAACCTTTTTATCGATGATTTCAACCTTCATATATGTTTTAGGTGTTCAATAGAGTAACAAAACCAAATAGGTTGTTTTCCAAAAAAAGTATTTGGTTCTGTGCAAATAATTAATTTTTTAGGAAATTATGGAAAATTTACTTTCCAATACATTGCGTGCCTTGTTATTGTTACCACTGTTACAATGTATAGGTCTGTTCGTTCCAGAATATGCAATTGAGTTTTAAGGGGCTTTTAATATATTGAGGTGGACCCCCCCCCCCTGAGGGATCCAAAATTTGACCATAGGGAAATTTTTTACAATGAAATGACACATTACCGTATGTCTATCTACTACTTTATAAATTGGAAAGCATGTTCGAGTAAACTCTTTTTTCATTTTTCTAACTTTAACTCTAACTCGGACCGGTTCTTCCTACTTGTGCCAGTCTCTACACACCATGCGATCGGAAACATGTCGTAACTCAATACAAGTATACCTGAAGAGGCGACTGAAAGAGAGTATTCGGATACATTCATTGAATTGCTTGTATGCTATATGTTTTTTTTTAAACAACAAAAACATAGGTATATTTACACATTGAACATCTATCAGGAGCAGGCCTGGGTTTACACAATTTTTTGGACTAGACCAAGAGACGAATTTGCGGCCCTCTCTTAGGTCTGCATAAGTTTCTCACTTTAATACACTAGTACGGAGGGTAATTTTTAGCCTAAATTAACAAGTAAAGATAAACATCCAATACCCTGTGGCTTGTAGCAAATTTGAGAATTGTAATAGTCTAATTGAATGAATGTCAAATTCTCAATAAATCTTTTTTTAATATTGTAAATAAAATAATTTAAAATTTCTGCCTCATGGAAATTTGGCCTAGGAAATCCGTATCTGACAAGGAGTTATCGAACTAAATACCACGGTTTATACGGTTTATTAGACAACATGCACGACAAAAGGCTATTTTCACTTAGCCAAAATATCGTAGCAACAAGATTCCTTAGGCGCCCATTCCACCGACCGGCTAGGGCTATTTACAAAAACGGCGACGTGGTAGCAGACATTCAAGACTTAGGTGGCGTTTCCACCGACCTCGCATCGCAGAATGCAAATGACATTGACGGAAATTAGAATTTTTCTTTTTATAGAAATCTATTAAAATGTTTGTAATTTACACATCCCATGACGCCATTTTTCAATTTTAGTTAGTTTGTTTGTGATTTTACTCTATAATCATTGATCAATTTTAACTATGGCATAGAGTAAAGCAAACATTTCCGTCAATGTCATTTGCATTCTGCAATGCGAGGTCGGTGGAAACCCCGTCTAAGTCTTGAATGTCTGCTACCACGTCACTGTTTTTGTAAATAGCCCTAGCCGGTCGATGGAATTAATGGGCGCCTTAAGTTCTCTACTACGCTCCGTGGTCAGCCACACAAAGTTTTGCTCTCAGCAATTTGAGACAATATGGAAACTGGTAATGCCGCCAATACATTAGCCTTGATTTTGTAGGAGGGGTGTAGGTTTAAAGTATCTCATAGTTCTAGGTGCAATATCGACTTTGGTGGCAAGGTGGTAGCGTGCTTGTACTTGTATGAGTCACTAAATGCTATGAGATTGGAGACGCGTCGTAACTCAGCACAAGTATTAATTTACTTATTGAGGCGACTAATGAGGTCAATTGGATAAATTTATTAAATTGTTTGTATGCAATTAACAGTATACGTCCCGCAGGAAATTGGCTGCAGGAAATGTAATATTATAATATGTATGTAATATGTAATGTAATGTAAAATTGTAATATAATTATAATATTATAAATTATTATAAATAAATATTATATTATTATAATAATTATAATATATAATATATATTATATTATAAATTATAATTATAAATAATAATACAATTGTAATATACGTAAAATGTAATATAACTAAGCAAGTTATTAAATATTTGACTCGTTTAAGTCATATTCATGCATGCAGGGTATTTTCAATTTTTGGTGCCCTAGATTATTCATAGAAACTATAATAATTTATAAAAGATATAATTTCACGCAAAATAGACACCACGAAAAAACTACAAAAATTAAAATTTTAAAAATTATGCATAAAGTAGTCTTCTACAACTTAAATGAACCAATATTTTAATAACTTGCTTAGTTAGCTAAATAGAAAATAAGAAGTATTAAATTTCGGGCTGCCAATTTCCTACGGGCTGTACACTCTAAACAAAAAAACAAAAAACAAATTTTGTCGAAATGCTCATTCTTGTCAAAAATACCAATCTGCCAATGATTAAGGTCACTTACAGTACATAGACATAAATAAATAAAAATTGTATTTTTGTTCAATTACTAAGCCAACCTAGCTGAGCTAGGGCTATAAAGCTCTCTCATACCCTCAACTAGGAAGGCCGGGGACCGCCTGCTTTACATATCTCTAAAGCTTGGCCTGTACAACTACTCCTCTACATAAGCACATATAAGTACTAATTCACACCTCCCCCCCCCCCTCCCGCCGTCGCATATGGCACGGGGTGGCGCGCTTTCGCCCATCTGAAAGTACACCTTTTATCCCAATGCATATAAAAACCTTCATTATAAAGCTAAAACCCATAAAATCGAATTAAACCGAGTGAACTAACTTTTAAGCTGTTTCGTTCGAGATTACAGACTCATTAAAAAATCTATTACCAATAAGTTTCCATCTTGATGGTGACTTTTAAGTGCAATAAAAACTTTTCAACGAAGACTCTTCATTAAAAAAATCTTTAGTATAATATTAATCGGAAGAGATTTAAAATGATAAACAAATCAATAAATAATTTTCTACAACTTATTTTGTCTCACAACGTTGAAAAAGAAATTTATAACTTTAATGACAAAAGACCGGCAAACATGATTAAATAACAATAACAAAGTGTTGTCCTTTATTTCAAAGTCAGTGATATCGATAACATGATGTAATTCTGTTTAGAGAAGTTTATTAAGCCTTTCGTTGGGTGATTATAAAGTATATTGCCACAGCCAACCTTCAACCCTATTGAACATTTTAATGATGTTCGTGTTAGGAAAGTTGCCCTATATTTCTCTTTCACAGTGTTTGTGACAACACGGGAGAGGCCATACCTATATGGCTGCAATGGAAAGCAAGTCGCGACTGGGACCGGACTAAAATATATATATAACATATATTCCTTCTTAATTTGACTCATTTACTTTACTATATCTACATTAAGCGGCTGCAATAGATCTCAAAGGTCGACGCAACGAACCTTACCTTAAGGAGGCACCGCAAAACAAAAACAAAAACAAAAAAAACAAAAATATCTACATTATGATATCACTTAGAATGAAGATCGCCGAGTACCGAGCTCGGTATTGGTTGCACCGACACCCAATATGGGAAACATTATACCATCTCCAGGTTAATAACTAATTATTGTTAGTACATACCATTAAACACGGTACGGTCGCTATGAGATCTTGCGAATAAACGCGAATTTAAATACCAAAGGGTAACTGTAACACTAATTTTGAATTTAGAGGGCTAAATTAAATTGTCTGGACTCACAAAATATAGAATAACAGAGAGAGAATGGAATGATATTTTGCCTACATAGCTAAACAGTACCCAACCAGCGGATGAATATTAATCATGACTTCCAAACATAAACAAATTAAAAATTATATATAATAATATAATATAAAAATTAAAAAAGGTTAGGTTAGCCAAACAACCAATTTTTACAACAACAAAAAATGCTTCAGTAAACGAATAGTCAATAAATTATAATTATTAACCAAATCAACATTCCGTCTGTAACAGTACTAGGTGCATATGAATCAAAATAGGGTGACCAGATTCGTGAAATATTAAATCAGTATTTTAACGTTGAGGGGGGTCAGAGGGTACACCCTCCCCGTGGAAATTTTTTAATAAATTGCTTTCAAATTGTTAGATTTTAATTCTAGCTGTTTCAAAACTTTTAGTGTCTTTCTTACAACAAAGGCTTATATTGATAGGTTTTTTTAAGCTAACTCAGAAAGGTAGACTGCATCTGCACCCTTCACCAACATAATAACTAATGTCTCACTTAAATTTGGAATTTTTAGTCAAAAATTTGAATGTTCTGATTGGTTGGGCGCAGTATTTTTAAACAAAAGTTGTTAATCGCTGATATTTTAATTTACTTTTGCTAAGTTAGGTAAAATCAGTACATTTTTTCGTTCTTTCCATTTCCAATCAGTACGTCATGGTCAAAATCAGTACTGTACTGACAAAACAAATCAGTACGGATGGTTACCCTACAACAAAAGGAATCTATGCGGCTCTGAGCTCCATGTACATAAATTCAGCAGTTTCTGTATTAAATATATATATATTATAGTGTATATTAAGAGCGTACAGCCCGTAGGAAAGTGGCAGCCCGAAATTTACTACTTTTTATTTTCTATTTAATTAACTAAGCATGTTATTAAAGATTTGGCTCATCAAAGTTGTAGCAGACTACTTCATGCATCATACCATAAGGTAATTTCAGTTTTCGAAATTGTGGCTTTTTTATAAAATCGATAATACGTGAAAAGTTATTATTTATAAAATATTTGCATGTTCCTGAAAAAACTACAATTTCGAAAATTAAAAATATCTTATAATATGATGCATGAAGTAGTCTTCTACAACTTTGATGAGCCAAATCTTTAATAACATGCTTAGTTAATTAAATAAAAAATAAAAAGTATTAAATTTCGGGCTGCCAATTTTCCACGGGCTGTGCACTCTTAATACTTATTGTTAGTGTTACAGTTACACCAACTCAGCTTAATGCTCGGTCTACTGGGAATTAAGTGATTATTTAGGGACCGCATAAAACACCCTCCAAAATAGCCAGAAAATTCAACAAGTATTAAGAAAGGCTGCCATATATCGAGTGTGCTTTTTAGCTATCGTCTCTATTGAGGTCGTGGATTTCTATAGTGGAGCCTTCCACCGAGATAATACTTCAGTGCAAGACATGTGTTTCCCGAGGGTACAATGCTTTTTGCTCGTGCCTTACATCGCTAACTTGTAACGAGTTACTGCTTTTTTCTTATGCGCTTATTCCACTGACGTCAATAGTCAAAATAATGCTGATATTGACGTGGTAGCAGACATTTTTACACTGTCTTTAGTGTCTGCTACCACGTCAATATCAGCATTATTTTGACTATTGACGTCGGTGGAATAAGCGCCTCATCGCTTCTCTGAATAACTGTGTATTAGTGTTATAATTACGGGAGAGAACATATTATCATTTATAGTTTTCCTTAATATAGGACAACCATTCTAAAAATTCTTTCAGAACATGGATAGAATTCAGTGTTGTGGCTTAGAGTAGAATTCATGATTTTTTCCTCTGATCATCTAAGAGAAACTGAGATTGACTTGACTTGATTGAATGATTGAATACAGTAGTACAATAATTATTAATTGTACAACCATTTGTACAGAAACCAAATGTCAATGTAGTGCAATAGTAGTGAGTATAATGGGCCTTTTGCTTTCCTATTCATACATACATTAAATGAAAGTGATGGTCGAAATTTTCGAGATTTCAGTGGATGTACACGATTTGAGGTCCCAAGAGCCCAGAAATCGATTATTTTAGGGAGATTCATCTACCTATTGAGATGGCGACCAATGTTCGACTTTCGGAAAGTTTCTTCACAACTTTTCATTTCATGACCCCCTGAGCCTAAAACCACCCTCCGTTCAAAATGTTATATATACATATGTATGTCTATATACATATATGTATGTCGATTTTAGGAATCACTCTAACTTCCGTAAATAATATCCGATTTGGATGAAACTTGGCACAAAAATTGATCATACAAATGCCTTGATCGAGTTCGTTAACCAGCTAGATGCGCTATTTAGTTATAAGATGGCGGCCGATTGAAAACTTATATAATTCATATCTCAGTCAATATTGGTCGCAGAGGAATGAATTAAAGTGTGACTGAAAGATCGTGTTATTATCTACGATAATGGTAATCGACACTTTTTACGACAAATTAACGATTTCAAGATGACGTCCAGTCAAAGTAAAAATAATTTAATAAGTAAAAGTTCATAGTCGTCATAGTTTGGAACACAAGAGTGTTTTGTGTGTTGATGTTGTGATCGGGAAAATAATGAAGTTTTTTTTATTTTCTATTACACATAGCGTCAGGGGCGTAAAGTTGGGCGGGGGGGGGGGGGCACGGTCCAACTTGCCCCCCCCCGCTCCTTTTGGCTTTACCCCCCCCCCCCCCAGCTTCGAGCATTGTAAGACGTGGTTCTTACTTCATAGTCCCCTTTGCAGCAATATGAATATAAGCATTTTTTTTTTTTTAGATTTGTAAAATCTACAGCTATACTTCACAACTCTTAAAAAATGTGTAAAACTCTACAATTTTTCTATTATATTATCAATTTTTTCTTCAATTCTGCCTGATGACGTCATAAGGTCTACTTAGTTTTGCCCCCGCCATCATTCTAAAACTTTACGCCTCTGGGTAGCGTAGAGGAAAAGCAGGGTCTGCGGAATCTCCCTACACCTGATCGGCCATAGCCCAAAGGGATTTTTTATCTTCACAACGCTTTCCTTATACATAGGTATAAATAGGAAAATAAAAATCTACGGCTCTTTCAACTTCAATAGTGGGCGTAAAAACCACGTTCCTGGGACCTCAAAACGTATAAGTCTGTTGTAATCTCGAAATAGATTATTTTGATCTTCAACAATCTTTCCTTATACTTACGTGATAAATAATAATAACATATTAACAATTCGTATATTTTTCTAAAATGATTGGAGTAACAAATTATTTTGTAGGCCCCCTTAACCTGATGGTTTGCGGGGTACCTATCAACTCAAGTTAAAATAGGAAAGCAAAAATCTACGGCTCTTTCCACTTCAATAGTGGGCATAAAAATCACTTTCCGAGTCTCGAAATAGATTATTTTTATCTTCAATTTTTATCTTCGATTTTGATTAAATTCGGCATGTAGGTTCACAAAAATCATACCTCGGGATGATTTTTTTTATTTGGGGCCAACTCAATTTCGGGGGGTTTTATTCTCAAAAAATTCCAAAAAACGCCTAAAAAAATTATTTCCCAAAAACGACTCCAACGATTTCTTTTAAATTCACATATATTATAGTTGTTATTAATGTTGATAAAATGTGGGGGTCGCTTGCCCCTTGATAGTTTGCTTCTGGGGGTAAAAAAATAAAAATAACTAAATTTTAATGAAAAATTAATAAAAAATAATATTTCTGCGAAACCTTTCTATCGATGACTTCTACCTTCAGGCATGTTTTAGGTGTTAAATTGAGTAACGAAACCGGACAGGTTGCTTTCCCAGAAAAGTATTTGGTTTTGTACAAAAAAATGTTTTTTTGAAAAAATGATAGAAAATTCACGCTCAAATGCATTGCGTGCCCTGCCAGTATTGCTGTGCGGTAATGTGTGAATTTACCTCACCTCTAGTGACGTCAGGTAGGCAACCCCCCCCCCCCCCAGATATCGGAAATGTAGCCATAGGAAAATTATTTACCATGAAATTACTCATTTTCTCTATCTACTAATTTTGATGAATTGGAAAGCATGTTCGAGTAAACTCGGACCGGTTCTTTATAAATAGGAAAGCTAAAATCTACGGCTCTTTCCACTTCAATAGTGGGCGCGAGAAGACAAGTTATTGTCTGCCCTATATTTGGTAGTTTGAGAACTTGGCCTTAAGTCGTATCACTTGTCAGAGGGAGGACGTGTGGTAGAGACAATTCAAACTCAAACTTGGGAACAGACAATTTCCGAAATTCAAAGACTTAGTAGACCCAGTATGACACATTGACATAAATTATGGATCGCTTCAGATGTTTATGCCAGTATTATTGTATGTGAAGTCAGGAATTATCCTGTTGATAGTGTAGGCTGTACTAGATTATGAAACGGGAGGTCGTGGGGTTCCAGACTAGACGTAAACAAAATATTTTAAATAAAATAATTATATATATGAGTAGTGAGTACCCTGCCTAATGTACGAGTACATCTTATGCTTCTATAAGCTGGCGTTTGTAAATTACTTACCAGTTACCAGTATGAAGATGATTAAAAACAAATTTGCTGGGCTACATTTTTCATAAACAAAACAAGGTCGGTTTCGAATCCCATCCACTTTTATTTCATCTTTTCAGTATAAGTAAGACTTACCTGAAACAAAATAAAATCAATAATTAAATTTCAATCATGGGGGACAATGTTAAAATAAATGTTGTTTCCAACGCCTGCTTTCATCATTTCTGCTTTTTAAGCAACCCTGTCAGCGTGGCGGCGGAATGAGTCTGTTTGTTAACTTGAGGCACCCTAAGGGCAGACTCTTTCACCTCGGGGAAAGGGGAGTTGACTGACAGGGTGGACCTCCTGATTATAGTGCATTCCGAACCACTTGGGGAATATGGTCACAGCATAAAATCGGAGGTGACCAGGACTGTTAAAATAAATGACA
Source organism: Psococerastis gibbosa (assembly GCA_963971405.1). NCBI lineage: Eukaryota > Metazoa > Arthropoda > Insecta > Psocodea > Psocidae > Psococerastis > Psococerastis gibbosa. The sequence goes on from OZ020491.1 coordinate 23,199,171, forward strand.
ATAATAAAATCGCCCTTCGCTACTGGTCAGCGCGTCACCAAATGGCCGAAATGCAAAGGGTGGGCGTTGGCTGGTAAGTAAGTAAGTAAGTAATTTCAATAATATTGTATTTTATGTGACACAACGACTCCACCGTCTACACATCAGAAAGCGTTTTTACTCTATGAGTCTTGCACTTCACAATAAAAAAATCTATATCCAATATTTAGACTAACAGTTACTTCTTGCATAAAATTTTATTTAAGTTACTTCTCACGCAAAATTAAATACAAGTGTATAGGTTATGAGTTACCCTACTTAGGGTTGTGTGAAGCATATGAGGTGGAATGCAGCAGCACTCTTTAATTTTAAGTACACTTGGGGGGGGGGGGGTTGTCAGCCGACATACACAACTTTGAAGGCGGGAATACATTTTTCCTATGGGCCATCGTCTACACCGCAGAAAGCATTTTTACTCTATGAGTCTTGTCTTCGCAATAAAAAAAAATAAACAATATTTATAGACAAACAGTTACTTCTTGCATAAAATTTTAATAAATACAAGTGCATAGGTTATGAGTTACCCTACTTAGGGTTGTGTGAAGCATATGAGGTGGAATGCAGCTGCACTCGTTAATTTCAAGAGTACAGACACTTGGGGGGGGGGGGGGGGGTTGTCAGCCGACATACACAACTTTGAAGGCGGGAATACATTTTTCCTATGGGCCAACTCGAATTTGCCCATTTTGAAGATGTTTTCCATTTCCAATTTGCTCATAAGATATAACTATATAATAATATAACAATAATATAACATATATAATATAACAACAACTTACTCAGAAGATCAGCTACTTGAAGGCAATAACAGCCTACAGAATTGCATGGCGCTCAGGGGTTCAAACACTCCCAAGTTTCAAGGATAAAATTGAGATCTAAATGATTAATTATCAAGACAAACCCAATCAAATACTGTTGTTGTTGTTGTTTTCAACGCCTGCTTTCTGCATTTCTGCTTTTTAAGCAACCCTGTCAGCCTGGCGGGGGGAGTGAGTCTGTTTGTTAACTTGAGGCACCCTAAGGGCAGACTCTTTCACCTCGGGGAAAGGGGAGTTGACTGACAGGGTGGACCTCCTGATTATAGTGGATTCCGAACCACTTGGGGAACATGAAAATATTCTCACGATTAAATCGGAGACCAGGACTCGACACGTACTTATACTTAAATAAGCGCGTTATCATGTCCCACCATGTTCCCCTGCCAACGCTGTGCACACTACCAAGTTTGCCGCAGTTTGAAACAAGCTCTGTTTCAATGGAATCAACATGGTAAGATCGTTGGCATGATATACTAAACTCAATGCAATTGATTGGCAGTAACATAATCATGAAAAACTATATATTTATGGATGCTGTATGTAAAATTGTCCAGACTGTGCAGGTTTCAAGCGAATATTTTGATTCTCCTTCATTTCCTTCTTCACCTAGGCCTACTTACTTACTCCTTAGCGATACTGCCCGTGAAGGACCTTGGCCTGCTCTGCCATATCGCGCCAGCCTACGCAGTCCTGCGCTCTCTTTTACCAGTCATCGACGCCAAGGGTCGCCAGATCCACCTCGACGTCGTCCAGCCATTGCATCCGTAATCGTCCCACTCGTCTTCTCCCTTGGGCACCTTGTGTAAATCTGCTCTTGCCCCATTGTCTGGCATTCGTTCCACATGCCCTAGCCACCTGATGCGGGCTCTCTTGATTTCGGCTACTATCCTAGGTTCTTGGTATATCGCATAGAGCTTTCTCACGCTTCCTTCTTCACTGCACACAACAAAAACCAATTCAGCCTAAATATCCCCCCAAAAAATTGTTTTCTACCATACTTTGACTTCCTAAACCTAAATCGTATTCGCCACCATAAGACACTGCGATCATTCATGTTCGAAATCTCACCAACAACTCATCAACACCTTCAGCAGAATCACTCAATATGGCGTGAGGGGGGGGGGGAGGAGGGAGGGTTTAAGGTGGTTTAGGAGGGAAGGATTTAGAGGGGGCAAGGAGGGGGGGGGTGTTCCAGCACGTTGCATCGCCTCGCGTGCTCAACCTCATCTGTAGCCTGCACGCCAACTAACACAAGTCAGCCTGTTGATTTCTCACAGTCCAAATGACTCAAGCGAGCTTTAATTTAATTTTCTTTCCCGCTCGCCTGCTGAGCTTTTGATGTGCCATATGCATTCTTTCTGACCAAATCACATGTTTTTCACTGCTTTTCTTTCTATTATGTTTTCTTTATATACTTTGATTCGTGATGAGTGGTCTTGTTCCGCATACTAATATTACCTCAATTAACAGGAATATACATGTTAGTTTCTGTATTCCAACCCCTACTTTCACAAATTTTGCTTTAAGAGCGTATGATCCGTTGGAAATCTGCATTCGGAAATTTAATACTTCTTGTTTTTTATTTAGTAATTAACTATTACTTTTACTAATTTGACTTAGGTAGGCGCATCCAGCCCGGGGGACTTTTGGCCGCTGCCACTACACCACGCCATCTCGGACGATCTTCCACCGCTAGCATCCAGTCTCGAGTACCGGTGGCGTGTACATCTTCGAGCACTTGGTCCATCTATCTGAGCCTTGGCCTACCGGGCAAGTCATTACAGATTTCACTCACATTACAGGGAATAATTTTAATTTTTGGTGCCATCGCTTCTTCATAAAAATAATTGGCCAGGAACCCAAAATAATTCGACAGTGTTGTATCTAGCAACGGTTTGGTACGTATGCTTACAGTCTCTGACAAGCTGCCATTTCACAATTGGTTCAGATATTTCTCGTGTGGCAGCTATGTATACTGTAACCAAAATATGTTGAAAGTCGGATAAGGGAAGAGTGGTGATAGGTGGGGGGGGGGGGTGATTTCCACATGAACTCGCGAGTAAATTTTCTTTGTCCCTCTTGACTAGTCATCCAAGTTTCCTGTCTAGACCTTCCATACTGTTTGTCGCCTTCTGTTAACCTTCAGGGGAGAGCTAATTCCGGAGAAAACACAAAAAGGTTGCATTGGCTAGACATTTGTGTAGATAGTCTGTCAAGGCACGCTCCACGCCGCCTTACTACTAAAAGCGCTGACTACATATTACGTCGATGATATTGCCGACTTGTACGGCTCGAAGTAGTTGTATTCGGCGGGGGTAACGCCTACGAGAGACAGTGGCGTATCCGTAGTAATGATGGGCTCTACGAGCTATGCGTTATATGAAATAAGAACCTATGAAAGAGGGTATCAGGTGGCGAGGGCAAGTGGAACGAATGCCAGACAATAGGGCAACAAGAGCAGCCTTACACAACTGCCCAAAGGGAGAAGACGAGTAGGACGACCCCGGCATGATGGCTGGACGACGTCGAGGTGGATCCGGCGACCCTTGGCGTCGATGACTGGCGAAGGAGAGCGCAGGGACGCGCAAGCTGGCGGGATGTGGCAGAGCAGGTCATGGCCCTTCAAGGGCCGCAGCACCAAGGAATAAGTAAGTAAGGAAGTAAGTAAACGTCCCATGTGGGCCCGTACAGCGACCCCGACCATGCCCGCCTACGCCAAACCGATTTCCTTGTAAAAGTGCCCGACGGCCCTAAAGGGTAAAACCCCAGGCGGTTTCCTGGTCTCCAGTGTGGTGTTAAAATTGAAGTTTCAGAGTCTACCCCACCAAAAGCATCTTCGGTGGCAAGGTGGTAGCGTGCTTGTACTTGTGAGTCTCTACACACCTTGCGATCGGAGACTTGTCGACTCGACATAAGTACCTATTAGGTGACTTAGTGAGGCGATTGAAGAGGTTATTCGGATACATTCATTAAATTGTTTGTATGCGATTTAACCTTTTTTTAAAATAAAATAAAAATAAAAAAATGGCGAGACATTCTGCTACGATGTGCCAGCCAGTCTCTTCCACTTCCTCGCAGTAGCGGCACACGTTGCTGACACCAAGTGTACTCCCATGGGAGGATGGGACCACGGACCTCTTCTTCTACTTCAAATGCCTCTTCTATTGACGATTGGCGATCCTCTTGGCAATTGTAGTCATGATGACTATACTAGTGAATTGCAATGCAGTGTTATCCAGTTGCCTTCTGCATCCTTATGCCGTTGACTCTTCACTGAGTACCTCCGCCTTCGGGTCCAGTTTCCCAAGCCCTGGACAAAAGGGTACCCTAGTAGTGGTTGCTTATTTAGTATCGGCAACTATTCGCCCCGTCACATAGTCATCCTCAAGCTACTGCGGCTTTTTCTAGACAAGCCTGCATCACCAGACTTGCCACCACACCTTCTGATTCTGCCGCTGTTTGGTCGAGGACTGCTTATTCGTCATATTTGCAGCTAGCCACCATATCTGGTGGTCTTTTCGCTATCCGCCACCTGTGACCCCGCTATAGTAGTCTGCAGTTCAGCCCTAGTATATACAATTCTATTTATCACACTTCATGATGAATACTTTCTAATGACAATCCTTGAGCAAATATGTGCACTTTTCGCAATTGAATAGACCAAAAACTTCATTGATTTCGTCTCGGGTTATAAAAAGGACAATAAAACATCTAATGGCAGACGGAAGGAAATGGATATCAACAGAGTTTATGGTTGTGTATTAAAAATACGAGATAGTAAACCTAGTTCAGCTGATTGACAATGGCCCGGCACCCACGGACGTTCCACACCGGCTTTATCATGGGAACTATTGGGCTGGTGATAAGTTGGTGCGAAGAAAAGTTAATTTCTGAACGACCTGCCGAAGGTTTTGTGACGTTCGGAGCTGGCCAATGGGAAAACTGTACACTTTTGTGCCGTCTGCTTCACAACATCATGGAGAAATCGACAGGAAATCTTCTGCCAGCTGGAAAAGACGTCTGGAAATCGCGAGTAGGAGAATTGCCCATATGTACTAGGCATATACTTCAAGGGATATGTGCAATTGTGAATGTCGACTCCTTTTTGGAAGTGCGTGGCTGTAGACCGTTATCAATGTGGCGGCTAGTGTAGCTTGCACAAGATAAAAACGCAAAATCGCTGGGTAAATAGCCTGCACAAGCTAAGTACAAGCTAGGTCCAGGTATCCGTTCTGCTATGCTGCAATGTTTAAGACTTCTATATTTTTTACGTTGGTACTTATCTCTGATAGTTGGCTTATGGTTAACGGGTGCCCCGTGAGGGATATTATGGCTCCCGCCGTTCCAGTTAATATATCTCTATGCTTTTTGGCCATTCGAATAATCGAGCTATAGTATAGTCTTGTTTTCATGCTAACCTTAATTTATAAATAAATTACTAAAAAAATTTTTTTTGAGGAAATCAAATAGACGCCAAATATTTAAAAAATATGCAAACCAAGTAAACAGTATAGTGAAACTTTCTCAAATATTTGATTCTAAAAATTCTCAGCAATAATTGCAAAACGAAAAATAAACTAAAAAAGTAAATCAAGGTACCGCAAGTATATACTTATATAACGCAAAAGAACAGTTTCATATAATTTTTGTAGCAATTTTTCATTATCATTTTAATTAATTCAAGCACTGCAAGGATATACCATGTGGCTATTTTTTTGTTCCACACAGCTCACTCCGCACAGCTCAGCGAGTGCTTAAAACAAAACTTTGTCTAGAGAGAAGAAAACCGCAGCAGCGCTTTCTACCTTCTCGCACCTTTTTTCTAATTATGAAACCAGAATTCCTCTGTTTTAGCTTCACAAAACTCACGTATCACCATAAGAATGCACATTTACTATAAAAAAATCGTGTTTGTTAACAAGAAAAATATTACATTTCTGTTCTCCTCCCGAGGGAAAATTCAGTTAGTTGAGAATTTATTATGGCTTTTAATCTAGGGATTGGTTTGCAGCGAATGTTGTATTTTTCTCCTCTACTCTGGTCTGGTTTGTGCGGTCCTTATCAGTCCTTTATAGGTGTCGCGCCCTAGGTCCTTCATGACATCCTCAGGTACTCCTTCCTCTGTCGTCCTCTTGAGTTGGTGCCTCCAACCATACCCTCAATGATGTTCTTGAGGAGCCCTTGGTGTCGTTTTTAATTATCTTTAGTAATTTTCTGCAGGTACTCCTAAGACAGTTCGGCCGTTCCCATATACTATAATAATGCCGCATGACATAGTCAGGGCGTAGCTTAAGTAACATAATTAATGAATTATATAGATATTTTATGGAAGATTGGCGATCATCTTGGCAATTTGGAACTTGGAGACAGCTGCTCTGAATAGGAAAGTTGTCTCAGGTATCTCAACTAGGATGTTCTTCTTCTGCCGGGAGTCCTCTATCCTTCTATCCTCCCTTTGATTAATACATTCAGAAGGCGAAACCTTTCATTCCTCATCACATGGCCGAAGCATGTCAGTTTCCGTTGCTTAACAGTCAGCAGCAACTCAGTTTCTGTATCCATTCACCTCAGACCTTCAGCATTAGGGATCTCTACAGAATATGCGCATTATTCGTCTGTATACTGTCGCGGGGTGACCTTTCTAAGTCTTGTAAGTCCTACGCTTCACCTGAGTGGATTGGCTGTCCATATTCTTCCCAAAGGGGGAAGGGGACCTCACCTCTTCTCTAATTTACTCTACTCTCTAGACTTCAGAGTCCAGACTCTCACTTTCGTGCTGGGCGGGCTGACAGTCTTACCTTTCAGCGAATTCCATCCGGTAATGCGCCGGATGGTATGTTTTTCTCTTACATGTTGTTATTTTTGTTGTTTTCAACGCCTGCTTTCCGCATTTGAGCTTTAAGCAACCCTGTCAGCCTGGTGGGGGGGATCGAGTCTGTTTGTTAACTTGAGGTACCCTAAGGGCAGACTCCTTCACCTCAGGGAGAAGGGAGTTGACTGACAGGGTGGACTTCCTGATTGTAGTAGATTCCGAACCACTTGGGAAACATGGTAAAGTCACACGATTAAATCGGAGGTGACCAGGGCTCGACACTCACGTAAACTGACTGGTATAGTATCAGCGCGTTATCATGTCCCACCATGATCCACTGCCAACGCTGTGCACACTTTCAAGTTGGCTCTGCTCTCATGGATTCAACATGGTAAGGTCGTTGGCGTTCTGCCCTTACATGTCTGATGTTATCATGCCCCATAATGCGGCAGCGCCACCAGATACAGTGCCGTAGGTTATGCAAAAAGGTAACACAAAATGGTGCAAAGAATATTTTTACAGTGTTGCACATGATCAAAACATTCCTCGTCCATACTTTTCTCATTTAGCTTGGACTATAATCGCCTTCATTATTATTTATTATTATCGAGAGTTATTGTAAAATTTTGAAACATACAGACAAAACACCACATTTCAAAACACCACTCCCCCGCACAGTACAATTACCTAACAACCCCTTTAAAGCAAATCCGAGATTATCCGTACTGAAACAATAATGGTGCAGCACGGAATGTTAACCGCTTTCCCACAGTCAGACATTAAGCAAACTGCAGCAATCAAAGCTGCATCACTTGCCTCAAAACTATCTACAGTACGTCAGCCATTCCATTGTAAAACTACTCTACTCCAGATTAATACGGCGGCCATCACAATAAACTGAACTTCCCGCCAATAGCATCGGCCGTTTCCGGTTTAACGGTATTCATAACGTACTGAGGGTAATAACAAAACTCCATTCAGAAGTTACGAGTTTATCATGGCGTCCTCTGCTACGTATCGTACAATATCATTTACGATAAAAGTAATGGGCGAATTAATTGGGTGCATACAGATATTGCGCTTCTTTTTCTTTATAATTATGTATCTTGAAGCGAAGATTGGTGATCATCGTGGCAATTCGTACCTTGAAGACTGCTGCTCTGAAAAGGGAAATCGTGTTCTTGCCAGATTTGCATATTATTGGACGGTCAGGTAATCTGTTTGAAAATATGTGCTGAATTATTTTCAACTTTATTTGTGCAACGGCCATACCTAGTTGAATCCACGAGAACAGAGCCTGCTCCAAACTGCGGCAAACTTGGTAGTGTGCTCAGTGGTGGCAGGGGAACATCGTGAAACACTATAACGCGCTGAGACTATACTAGTCAGTCGAGTCCCGGTCACCTCCGATTTAATCGTGTGACTTTACTATGATCCCCTAGTGGTGCGGAATCAACCCTGTCAGTCAACTCCCCTTCTCCCCAAGGTGAAGGAGTCTGCCCCTAGGGTGCCTCAAGTTAATAAGCAGACTCACTCCCCCCGCTAGGCTGACAAGGTTGCTTCAAGCAGAAATGCTAAAAGCAACCCTTGGAAAACAAACAGGCTTTATTTGTGCATCGGGTTTTGTAAAGAAGGACCAGAGGTCATTAATTTTTTTCTACTTAACTAAGTTATTGCAACAGGGATTAACACAGTACAAAAGGAGAAACTACCCGAAAGCTTAACTAGCAGTACTATCTGCTTGATAACACAATAGTATTGTATTGTACATTTGCAAGCAAATAACTAAGGTAGTTTTATCAGCACAATGCCATATGGACTAACTATACATTTTCGCGAGTTTATATACAGAATGAACCGTTCCAAAACTGTAATCCACCAAAATCCGAGCATTTCATTGAGATAAGTAGCTTGCAGATATCATTTCACATGGGGGGCATGGGGGGAGGGGGCATGGGAGGAGAGGGCATGGGAGAGCGGGGTAAACGGGGTAAAGTGGACCAGTAAACGCAGTCCCATAATCCTCAGGCTAGCAGTTGTATTTGCTATGCTGAGTTGGGAACAAATTGACATTCTCACCCCGCTGGACGGTACCGAGAGAATTGAAACATGGGGTTTCGGGCAAAGTTTCATTCTGATTTCTGTTTTATTTGCTGGAATTCCCTCGGTCAATTTTGGAGTTAGAGACTAGCGGTGTAATGATCTTTTAATTATAGAGTTTCATAGTGATGAGGCCTGAAATACATTTTCTATTGTAGTCTCTGCTGGATTCTGAATAATTATGCCCCAGATTGTTCGCTGTTGGGCCTGTGGGGTGAAAATTGAAATTTTCACTTCTGCATATACTCTTGTATTTTCCACAGTTAGAAGTGTTGTTCGCCGGGTTAATAACGACTTAGGCCTCATATTTGGGCCCATAGAGCGACCCCGACTTGACTGTCCTACGCCAGCCCGATTTCCTTGTAGAAGTCCACAATGGCCCCAAAGCTTAATGACCCGGTGTGCTGCCTGGCCACCAGCGTGGAAAATTCAATATTCTTCAGTCTTGCTCCCCAAATCGCCGGACATTCCGTTTAAATATGCCATCCTGTCTCTTCTTCCTCCTACCGACTTCCAGTACCGACACATCGTTGATTCCACGAGTACCCCCATCTCCACAGTTGGAATAATATGTTGGCTGTAATCTGTAAAAGTACAATAAATATTTGTATATCATGTATAAATTACGTTAACATAGTTTCAATCCAGGGCCATTGAGAGATCGATATTTTTGGGCCAAATTTTCTGTATAAGATTTGCATTTTATTTTTTATTTTAGGTCTGCTTGCAAATAAATGACTATTTATTTATGGAAGAGTAATTACCCCCCCCCCCCTTACTCGCACTAATATATTAGGAGGTAGGAGCCAAAGTTTGGCACTTGGCCGTATTCAGGGTACCCCGTCCCCTAGATACAGTACTCTATATCGGGTTATATTGTAGAAACAGGTTTTTCGTTTTCATCACTGTCAGTGTGATGGAGAAAAGGGGGGGGAGTGGGTTGGGGATTTTGAAACTTCAGGAGTAAAATGCTCATTTCGGAACATCTTTTACTTATGCATTACAACATGGAAAATTGTATGCAATTCATGAAATATTTTATACTATAATGGACCCCGGGAGGGGGAGGGGTATTTGACCCACCCTCTCTACGGCCCTGCTTTTATATTATTATTATTTATTATTTTTATTATATGAGGCCCATAATTACAATTATAATTCCTACAATTATTCAGTTTTCTGAAGCATGAGGATCATAATTCAATTTAGCGTATTTAAACTTAATTTTAATTTTGTCATTTTATGTATACTTTTCTTTTTGAAAAAATTGGAATAAATACATATTTGATTTGATTTAGAATCTGCTATAGGCTACTATCAACTGGGACATATATAGTATGTAAGACAGTATACCCAGAAATTTTCAAATGGGAGGGGGGGGGGCAAAACAGTTTCAGCCAAAGGGAGCAAGTTTGGATCCATTTTATACCAACAGCTAATACTAAACTCCACGATTAAATTGACCACCTAGAACAGCCAAAACCCCAGAAAGATTTACTTTGAAACCCAAGTAAATACAATAAGTTAGGATTTTTAGAAAGAGTCATAATGACGAGTCATGTTGAGTGATCTCCTAAGGTTCAAAAAAAAAAAAAATCACGGCAAATAATGCCAAAGGGGGAAAAAGTTCGAATTCGAAAAATACTTGTTGGTAAATGTACCGTAAAGAGAATAACTCGGGGCAATTTCGTCAACTAAACCCATAGAAAACGGTGCAACAGCTTTCGAAAAACTCTTCGATATGTACTTTTCCAATATTTACGACAGACAAGGCACATAATTTAAAATTTTATTGCTCTGTTTGGGCTTTCTTCATGCACCAAAATTATTCTGATGGCCCACATATTTTTTTTCTTTCCTTCCCAAAGAAGTTTTTTGTTTTACATATAAATTTGTAGTATTTTTCTGTGGAAAACCGAAAACCTTTATTTTTATTCGCTAGCAAAATCTTAAGGGTAGATTTTTTTAAAGTTAAAACTGCCGTTTACGAAAGTTATAACATATTGTATTAGAGTGAAATTAATAGTCAACTGGACTGCTATTTTTCTTTTTTGCATTAAGGCCAAACCGGAGGGGGTCACATGACTGGCCTGGAAATGTCTTTGCAGGGGGTTCGAAATATATGTTTTAAACCACAGGGGTATAGTAAAAATCGATAGAAGGGCATAGTATACGCGTAGACATGCTTACACTATTGACTGACCCAAAAGTTACAATTACATTAGGTCTAAAATTTGTGCATGAAGCAATTGAAAACATACCTTTTAGAACATTTTACGTGCCCCACAGGGAAGAAAATCCTCCAACTTTTGTAATGAAATGCACTTCAATCAGAAGCTCAACACTTAATTTGACAGTAAAGCGCCAGAAATCGGTAAAACTGCAATTATTTGAAATAATACAAGTCAAATACGGAACAGGTACATGACGCGGGGCTTTGTTTATAAAATGGATATTCAACCATCTCGTGGCTGGAGACCGCTATCAATATGGCTGCTAGTGTAGCCTGCACAAGCTAAGTACTGAGTTTTTGACCGGGTCCAGGTATCCACTTTGCTATGCTGCAATGTGTAAGACTTGGATAAAGTTTGCGTTGGTACTTATCTCTGATAGTTGGCTTATGGTTAACGGGTGCCTCATAAGGCATATTATGGCTGCCGCCGCTCCAGTTCTATTATATTTCTATGTATTCAACACTCAACGCTCAAGGTCACAACTCTCCGGCTTGGCCTTAAAATAAGATTTAACTAGTAATAGTGATTAAAAAGAACGCTTTATAACAAGAAAATAATATCATCGTATCATAATATATTATGTATATAACAATATAAGGCGCATTTTGTTACACGGATATGTAGACGTCAGGGGAAAAACCGGTAAGGTTATCAAAAGTTGATTTTTCAGGAATCTAATTTTTAAGTTTAAAGTAGTCGATTCTTCCCATATATCCATTCCCACGTCATTTGTGCAGAACCTATCTTGTTTTTCTTTGGTTTTGACTTTTGTTAGGTCATCTAAAACTGCATAAAAAAATTGAACAGAATGCCACCACTCAATTTCGACCTAAAGTGAACCTTTCCGGTTTTTCCCCTGACGTCTTCATATGGGTTTGTATTACTATTGCATTATTATTTTTTTACTAAAGGGGGCGGAGTGTATTAAGTCTCTCCGCCATGTTTTGAATATTCGTGTTAAATATTTAAAAGTATTCATCCTAGCTTGGTGATTGGTTATTATGATTCTCTTAAATTTTTTTACGTTTTTCAGTTTTTTGCTTACAATAATTTATTCACGGCTTAGGCGGGTATTCCACATACGTACATCGTCAATGAAAATTATGAAATTGAAGGACATTTCAATTTTACTCTGCCATTGTTAAAATTGATCAATGATCAATTGATCATAGAGTAAAATCACAAACAAACAAACTAAAATTAAAAGATGGCGTCATGGGATATGACAAGTACACCTATATATAACAAAAAATTTGGCACATACGTTTCAATAGAAAATTGTCAATTTTTGAAAAAAAACATGCCATCAATGAAAAATTGAAATGTCCTTCAATTTCATAATTTTCATTGACGATGTACGTATGTGGAATACCCGCCTTACGCTAACATCTTGAATTCGTGACGACTATAATGTTTACTTTACTAGTTAGTTGTTTTATGTTGAGAAGCATGAATGCAAAAGGCGATTCGTCACAAGAAAAATGTAGAGTTGGTGGTAGCACTGGAATCGTCGTATTGACTGCTATAAAAATTTAATAAAAAGTCTAATGCGATTCTAATATTATCAAAAATATTAAATCAAATATTATATTACATCCCACAATGTAGAAGTATTTTGATTTTAAAAGTTTTTTTTTGTCTCTACTGCATATTTACAGTTTCAAGTGACAAATCGCCTTTTGTATACCTACATGCCTTTCAGTTATTTTAAATACTATTATATTGTAATATATTTATTTATTATATATCGACATATTTTTTTCTAATTTTTAGTAGCGCCTTTAATTTGAATTCATGTCTACTGCTTTGAACATAAAAACATAATGCGCTCATTTTGTAACATTTTTTTATTCCTCCTGTTCCCTGATTGATCCAATTTCTGAATTTCTGGTTTTGCAATGCCAATATATTTGTGTAGCAAAATACGCCAAATAAAATTGAAATCAAACAATTATGAAAATTAAATTAAAATTTAACTCTAAGGAAAATTCAATATAAATTTATGAATTTTCCCGACCCCGCTGTGGGTTGTCCACAAGTACATACAGGCCTCCAAAGCACAAAACTCAAAAGGCAACCGCTATTAGTTGGCGCTGTCGTTTCTCAAAGGGCTATCAGATCATACGGTTTCAGCCCTAAACCATTTTCCTCCCCCTGGCCCACTCAAACGAATGAAACAGCCAATATGCTGACCGTACCATGTGACCTACAAAATCGAATCATAGTCCCATACGACACCCAGGGGACCAAAAAGGGTACATTACACCCGTCTATTACTAATGAACGTTTATAGCTTTCTTGTAAATGATATTGCTAGCACATAAAGCTTATAGCCAATCAACCTTTTATGGCTGGAGCAGTTTCAGACTGACTTTTTTTTTCTACTATAACCTTTCGTTGAAATTGCCCTGTAAAGGTCAAAAAGTGTTTTCTTTTTACAATTATCACGCGAGGGTATTCTAGAGCGTTACTGTATAATTCTAGTTTAGAGGGCAGGTTGCTATAAAGTTGGACCTCTATTGGGAAAATAGGGGTTTGTTGGAGTATAGGGCGAAAGGTTTGGTTTTTGTTGTTATTGTTATTAGTCTAATGAAAGTTTTTGGTGTTTTAGTAGGTACCGGCTGTTTGTCTTAACTGCATAAGCTAACCATGGCGATTTGCTGTTAACGTTACGACTGGGCCTGCAGGCGTAGTACTAACACAAAAAGATAAACTAATCCAGCGTTGAAAAAAAATAACCCGTCGGCTTGCAAACAAATACGTAAACTTCCAATAGTTTTTAGCTCTGCTATATGCATTTGTTTATGCTTGGCATGTTTAACAATGAACATCGTTCATCGTTCATCGTTCATCGTTCATCGTTCATGAACATCGAACATCAAAACTAGTGTTTGAATGCATCGCAATTATAATGGTAAGTTATTAATTTAATTATAAATTATAAGTAAATAAATAAAAAATGAATTTTGGTTCTATTACTACACCAACCAGGCGGAGTTAGGGCTATAAAGCCCACTCTTACACTCAACTAGGAAGGCCAGGGACCGCCTGCTCTACATGCAGTCCGAAGCTTCTTCTTCAGAAATGTAGTATATGTGGGACTCGAACCAACAACCTTTCGGTGAAAGTTGGAGTCTGTACCACTACTTTTGTTTCCTTGGTGGGCGTTGGTGCGTATACAGGAGACCTCACACCAACGGTAAATAATAACTTCTTCTTCTTTAAATGCCTCTTATATCGATGATTGGCGATCATCGTGGTGATTAGGACCTTGGAGACCGCTGTTCTGGAAAGTCGTGCTCTTGCCAAACCACTGCCCCAGGTTTTTCAACCTTTTTCCTCCTCTGCCAGCATCATAATACTGAAGTATATTAGTTTCCATTTCTTAACCGTCAGAAGGAACTCGGCTTCGGGATCCATAATAGGTGTCAACAATATAATAGGGGTCTTCACAGTGTTCGTGTTGTCGAGTTAGATGTGCTATTCAAGTCAACACACAATCGTGAGTGGACCCCGGGAGTGAGTTATCATGCTATATCGACAGAGTAAATAACGTGGTAGTAGTCAGACGTTCGTGGCACGGGTTTAAAGAAAGTGGCAGAACTCTATTCTAGTGCCACATTTGTTTATATTTTTTGTTCATTTTGGTTATAATAATTTTAAGTATTTACGGTAATTGCTTGTGGTAATACATTATACAAATAAATTTAAATACTACAAAATTTTAAACGCGTGTTTCAAATCAATCGACAAAAACAAATATGGCGGCGGTCAAACCAGAGCTACAGCAAGGTAAATAACACGTTAACCAACTTGGAAGTGGGTTTAGGATAGCACGCTGGCTAGCTGGTTATCGGGTTATCGGTGTGTTAACTTAGCATGGTATAACACACTTAACTAGGTATAACTCGATAACACGAACACTGTGAAGACCCCTATTATGATCAACAAGTAAACTCAAATAAATTGGCTTGCTGGAATTCAAACAGAGTAAGAATTAAATTAGAAATCATCATACAAAATAAATTAATAATTGCTACATTGAAGAACCAGTAGAATCCGGGCTGATGGGCCGTGGTCAAAATGAAAGTGAACTTCCAAACGTTTCGTCAACATCTGCGGTCGACATCTATCAGTGGCGCTGCGTAGACATCAAAGGTTGTACCTCCGTAGCGCCACTGAAGAAACGTTTGGAAGTTCACTTTCAATTCGACCACGGCCCATCAGCCCGGATTCTACTGGTTCTTCATTTGACTCCGGCCGTGAAAGCCTTTGCAGTTAAATTGCTACATTGTATTCTTATAGTGGTCGAATATTTTTTCTGAGTTCGATATGTCCGATATGACAGAACATTTGGATGCGTGGAGCGAGTTAGCTTTTATGCCTTATTGAAATGGGTCAAATAATTCTCGGGTAAGTAATTAATTTTCCGTTAGTGTTATAGTTAATATAGCTATCTTCCCCCTCCCCCCCCCCCCGACTGAAAATTGAAAGAAAAAGGACAAGATAAAGTCCATGAACCCAGATTTAATAACTAAGTTTCATAGCAGCACTTTCTTCGGGATTATGCAACTCGATCAGAATTATAATTCATTATTAATCAGCTCAGTTGAGAAAAGTCAAAATGAATAAAGTCGGGAAATTTAAGATTAGCAAAAATCTTTAAAATGTCTTAGAGAACTGCAAAAGAAATTAATTTTCTTTGTATTTTTCTTGATTTTTTTTCCCTTGGTTTTCCCTTCTTGCCACAAAACCTTGATCTACCCTTAAGACATTCCTCACTCCCTTACTTAAGCATTTTTCTTCAAAAATTTTCTCATTCCCTCCGAAATGTTGTAACTTTACCCTTTACGTGAAGAACAGCTCGGAAGAAGTTGAGGGACGGATGAGAGAAAAGGTTTAAAGGTTTGAAAAGGTTTAAATATTTATGTATTATTTATCTTACCAAAAATATAAGGAGTTGTCCAGTTGGTGGAAAATTAAGGTTAAGAAGGTAGTGATTCCAGGTTCAAGACTCGACACAAAAGATAAGCTTTTCCGGCCTGAGCCCACCCAACCCTAATGTGTACCTTAGCGTAATATGTAACGTAAAACGCGGCTGCTAGGCATGTAGCCGACTACAACATGCCAAATAGAGCAGTGGTCAAGAGTGATGATCCTCCACTTTGATGGCAAGGTGGTAGCGTGCTCGTACTTGTGAGAGTTTCTACACACCTTGCGATCGGAGACGTGTCGTAACTCGACACAAAAACCTATTATGTTACTTAGTGTGACGATTCTTTTAATGGTTTGTACGCGATCAACCTTTTTTTAACAAACAAAAAAACAAAACTAGCCGTCAGCTTTAAACCTCAGGACATGTAGAGTAGTGGTACACACGAAAGGTTGTTGGGTCGAGTCCCACACTTGCTACATTTTCTAACCATGTTTCGGAGGGCATGTAAAGCAGGCGGTCCCAGGCCTTCCTAGTTGAGTGTAAGAGAGGGCTTTATAGTCCTAATTCCGCTATGTTGGCTTAGTAATAGAACAAAAAAGCCAATATTTATTTATTTATTTAAACCCTCACCTTCACCCCAGGGACATGGGGAGCCGACTGACAGGGTGGACTTCCTGATTATAGTGAATTCCGAACCACTTGGGGAACATAGTAAAGTCACACGATTAGTTCGGAGGTGACCAGGACCCGACACGCAGCACTTATCATGTCCCATCACGTTCCCCTGCCAACACTGTGCACACTGCCAAGTTTGTTGCAGTTTTGAACAGGCTCTGTTCTGGTGGATTCATCTTGGTATAGCCGTAGACAATGGCCATAGTCGTGCTGTGGCGTTTTTTTTTTTTTACTATAATGCAACTACTACTACTATAAGGTCTGTAGGTTGTAACTGACAAACCATTAGAATCCGGGCTGATGGACCGTGGTCGATATGAATGTGAACTTCCAAACGTTCTGTCAACATCTGCGGTCGACATCTTCAGTGGCACCGAGGTACAACCTTCGAAGTCTACGCAGCGCCACTGAAGATATCGACCGCAGATGTTGACGAAACGTTTGAAAGTTCACTTTCATATCGACCACGGCTCATCAGCCCGGATTATAATGGTTCTTCATCTGTAGGTTGTGTTCAATTAAAGGTGACTTCCCGCTTTCATTACCCACCAAAAAAAGAAAAAAAATACATCCCTTAAAAAATCGCGGGGGTTTCAACTTTTAACCTTTTATTTGCAACCCCAACAGCATTATGTTTTGATACTTATACTTTGAACAAAGCCATGTTATGTCTTTTGAACTCATTATTAAAATTATCCAACTTTTTACAGCCTTACTGCCTTAGTTATAAGTGCACTTTGCTAAGGCTATATTGCCAATGGGGGAACAAAGGTTTAAAAAGAAAAACTAAAGAGAAAATATGACATTAAATCTTTTCGAACTTTCTGATTAAACTGGGAGTTTGTACAAAAGGAAATGAATGCATTTAAATACTTTTGTCAGTCTATTCTTCAGGCGCGGTCTTAAGCATTGGCAGAGACTACCAATTTTGTTAACAAAGCAGGGCTGAGTATTTTTGAACTAAGTTTTCTATACAGTACAATAGAATATCGACTTCGATGGCCAGGTAGTAACGTGCTTGCACTTGTGCGAGTCTTTATTTACAGGCCATGCGATCGGAGACGCGTCGTAACTCAGGCTTGGCACCGGTAACGCCAAAGTGGGCGTTGGATAAATTAAGTAAGTATTTTACAAAAGTACGAATGCCTTTTTTAGTTTTTGGCAAAAGAAATTTGAGTCGCCAAACTCGCCAAATATGAAGGTAACCTGTTTACGTCCGGAATCTTGAAAAGGATGGAGAAGAAAGACAAAGGAATTGCAGACTTGACAAACTAACTTGCCTGAACAATGTTTGTCAAAGACCATTCGGGATACTTCAGTGCTAACTTCATTTAACTTGACTCATGAATCCACAAAGTTTTTCCGAGTCCGTACCACAGAATGTTGGAGTATAAGTGGTCAGATAGATATATTGTATGTTGCTTCGTAAGATATTGCGACGTTATTTACTGAAAGTGACTATCTTAACTGCAACGATTTTACAGTCGATTACGCAATCTGCGGTCATTTCAAGCTATGTATTCATTTTTATGCGTGTAATTATTCAAGGGAAGATGAAAGTACCTAGGGGTCGGAGAAGAAGAATGTCCAGGTTGAAAAACCTGAGGTACCGTAGTGGTATGGCAAGAGCACGACTTCCCTTTTCAGAGCAGCAGTCTCCAATGACGAAATTGACGTGATGATCGCCAATCTCCGATCGAAGAGGCATCAAAAGAAGAAGAAGCTAATTCCCACAATGATGAGTAACGAAAAGTATCGCCTTCTGCATTTCATAATCCAAAGGAAGATAGAAGGACTGAGGACTCCCGGTAGAAGAAGAATATCCTGGTTGAAAAGCCTAGGTAGTGGTTTGGCAAGACCACGACTTCCCTTTTCAGAGCAGCAGTCTCCAGTCTGGCGCTCGCCAGTAATCTTCGATATAAGAGACATTTAAAAGAGTAAAAAAATTGTAAAGGGTACATACATAGAAAAGAAGAATCATTGTAATTCTAAGTTGATCCCTCACAACCAGAAAGAACGGGAGAAAGAAAGAAAATAGTTTCTATTCCCCTCCTTTCAAAGTAGACTGCGGAAGAGTTCGCTGGTCCAGCTATCTATGGAACCACTGGAGACCCAAGTCATTAAGCAGGCTTTATATGTATTAAGGCGCGGGATCCTTGCTGATATTTGCGCCATTAGGTGGGGGTTTCTGGTAGATAGTGGTGATGGTTTGGTAAGTGGTCTTTAGAAGTGCACTGGACAACGAGCTTGCCCAGGGACCATCTGAGATGTTATGGTCTGTGTTTGAGAGTGTGGGTGACGTAATTGAACGTTGAGAATGCCAGTCTATTGTGTGACCACAAAGCCGTCCACATGCAAGTATTCCACGAGATACTTGTCAAAAGTCAAATTAGGCCCATACACAGCAGCCTACATAAAATTTAGCGGCAATCACAAATAATTTAGCCTTTTGGACATTCCCCCAAAATTGGCAAGTCAATCCCTTGTACCCTAGAAACCTCATCGAATCCCAAAGGGATGCTTTGGCAAACCCTAGCCAAAACCCAAATTCAGAACACAGAATAATGACCCTATAAATCTATAAAGGTGTCCCAACCTCATCTTATAGAGCCTCAATAACGTGGCTAATTAATTTTGAATTTGCGCGGGAAACTATGGGGCCTTGTACGATGTCAATGGGCGTCAGTTCTCCCGTACATGTGTTTCAAATTTGATAAATTGGCTTGGTTTCCCGTTGTTTTGGCGGTTTAACCTATCGCTTTTTAACAGCTGTTAGTGCTATGCTTAAATTTATGAGTCACACAACGAGAACACTTCAAAACCTTTTGTTTACAACGTGCGACGTGAAGAAGAGAAAAATGTAACATTGCTTTTCAACACTTCTTAATTTATTTATGGCCCATTTGAGCTGACACAGCTCGATTCATCATGCCAATGCAATGACGTTTAACCGCTGTTTAATTGCGGCTGAAAGTGTTCCACGAATAGATCTTCAGGAGTCAAGGGGAGAGCTGGAGAAGCCGAAAACCAAGGAAATTACCTACTTGCTGCTTAATGATGTTTAAAAAAAATCAGGTATAGGGAGATTCCATGCAAGCTCAGACTCCGCTTTTCCTTTAGTTCTCTAAGCTATGTATGTAATTAAAAATAACAAATACTTCATTCTTTTCCCGACCATCAACACACAAATCACTCTTGTGTTTCATATTTCGAACCACAGTGACGACTACGAACTTTTACTTAAGTATCACATTATTTTCACTTTGACTGGACGCCAGCTTGAACTCGTTGATTTGTCGCAAAAAGTGGCCATTTGCAGTATCGTAGACAATAATATGAGCTTTCGGTCAAATTTTATTTCATTCCTCTGCAACCAATAATAACTGAGATATGAATTATATAAGGGTTAACAAACTCGATCAAGACATTTGTATGATTATCCGCAAATCAAATATTGGTCGACGTTTTCCTAAAACGCAGTGGCATGGCAACTGGTCGAGGGTCCTCTCTCATAACCACTGCTCCACCAGCTGCACTATCCTAGCTGGGCTGTTTGTATGCGGCTGTAAGGGTTGCGCGAGTAGAGCTCCAGGATGCCTCTTCAAATGCCTCTTCTATCGAAGATTGACATCATGGCAATTTGGACCTTCGATACTGCTGCTCTGAAAAGGGAATTAGTGCTCTTACCAACCGACTGCCTCAGGTTTTTTAACCAGGTTCTTCTTCAGCCTAGAGCCCTGAATCCTTCAATTTCCCTGGGATTATTACATGCAGAATTTCATTCCTCATCACATGGCCAAAGTATGTTAATTTTGGCTTCTTAATCGTCAGCATCAACTCTGCTTCTGTATCCATTCACCTCCAGGTCTCAGCATTAGGGACATAATCTCTCTAAGATATGTGCAGCATTCATTTGTATGCCCACATTTCAAATGCACTGATTCTGTTCCTTCCCATCCCTCCATACCATATACTAGTAGAACTCCGAACTGGGGTCGCACCTACAAAGAAGAATCGAGCCAGGTGGGGACAGCTACACACCCCTGATATATCCTGCGAATGCGGAGCAGAAATACAGGACACTGAGCACCTGCTGCAGTGCACCCTGTGCCCGACCAACTGTACACTGGACGACCTTTGGAATTGAAGCTGGCGTCAAGACAGCACAGCACTGGGCCCAAAGATTCGCCTAGTCTCCATCTCTCGGACACGAAAAAGTAAAAGTAAGTACTAGTATAACGATTGGGAGCACATAATATAACAAAGAAATTAACTCCTTGCTGCTTAATGATGAATAAAAAAAATTAAAGCATAGAAACTCACTGATGAGGGGTTCTCTCTCTTCTGACCCTACTTGATCATTCTGGACCGGTTGTGTAAGCACTGTTTGTTTGCACTAGCAGTCCTGAGGGGGTGGGGACAGAAACGCCAACAACTAATGAAACACAATGTATAGTTGCTGCTTCATGTGGATTAAAAAAAATTGAGAACGTCGACCCATTGAGAATCATCTAACTTATATCTAACAACTGGCAGAGGATCATTCGCCTTGACCAATGCTCAATTTGGAATGTTATGGCCAGCAACATACTAGTAAAATAAACTAGATTTGCTGCTTAGGGCCAGGGTAAATTTTATTAAAACGGGTGGTTGTGCTTATAATAATTAAGAATTATTTATGGATACAATAATAACAACAGAAAATTGCAAAGATGCTGCAATGAAAAAAAAACCAAGATTGTTAAGGCTTTAAGGGCCTGAAATTTTAATTAAAAAAGATAAACAATGAAATGGCCGGGATGGGGTATCTGATGATGTATATGTAGAAAAAAAGGATCCTAATTAGCCTCGTTTCACTACTAATTAATTAATTATCGCAATTAAAATGGAGCTAAACGGTTTTCTTCCCTGCGAGTGTTATGCTTATTTTTTGCTGTTTGCTTAATTTCAGTAACCCAGCTAGTAGGCAACAATCTTAAGAACTGGAAGAACTGACTTCTGGTCCGGCAGTAGCAATACGAACACAAAGTGTAGTAGTAGTATGGTTTGACACAGTCCCAGGCCACGGTGTGGGCCCATAGGGCAGTGGACCTCCTGATTATAGTGGATTCCGAACTACTTGGGAAACACAGTGAAGTCACACGATTAGTTCGGAGGTGACCAGGACAAGTCCTACCATGTTTCCCTACCGGCACTGTGCACACGACCAATTTATCTGCAGCTTTGAACCTGCTCTGGTCCGCTGGATTCAACTTGGTATGGCAGCCGGCTAACACAAAGTGTAAGTTATTCCCAGGGTTAACGAGTCCGGAATTAAAATGACAGTGTGTTACGCCCTAGGCCTAACACAAGAGCATTCGCCTTTCTTAGCCTAGGCTCATGGCTGAGGACAGACAACAAACCTCTGTTTTGTCAATGCTCTATATGTCTATATGTTCTATATGTCTTTACTCCATAGCCATCTAAGAGACAGAGCTGATTACACGGTGCAAGTTATATAGAGTAGCCTCCAAACAATGAATGAGTAAGTACGTTATCATGTAACCCTCAAAGTTACAAAGTTGCCCCCAAAAGTCATTATGTTGTCTCCTCAGCTATTAAGTTGTCCCTAAGGTATTACGTTGCCCTTTTAGTTACCAATGTTCAATACCGGTATAAGTTATTTGTACCGTCTTGCAAAGCCGGCCGCCATACCAAGTTGAATCCAGCAGACCAGAGCAGGTTCAAAGCTGCAGATAAATTGGTCGTGTGCACAGTGCCGGTAGGGAAACATGGTAGGACTTGTCCTGGTCACCTCCGAACTAATCGTGTGACTTCACTGTGTTTCCCAAGTGGTTCGGAATCCACTATAATCAGGAGGTCCACTGGAGTCCTATGGGCCCACACCGTGGCCTGGGACTGTGTCAAACCATACTACTACTACCGTCTTGCAAGCTTATCATTCTCCTCATAGAAGTCCACTCAGAGTATGCTAATCCATAAAAGGTCCCAATTGGTGGTATAAGGCGATTATTCCACCGACATCAATAGTTCACTATAGACGTGTTTGACGTGGTAGCAGATCATTTTTACACTGTCTTTAATGGCTGCAACCACGTCAAACACGTCAATAGTGCACTATTGACGTTGGTGCAATAAGCGCCTCAGGAGTGGGACACAGTGCAAACAAAGCGGTAGCTGACAATTCACACAATGTTCTTACAAGTTGGAAGCTACAAAAAATTTCCTGACCGCCTATGTTTAACATATGTAACTATGAACTGAAATTAGTTGCGTTGCTATTATCCTTAACCCCCAACTCCTTGTATTTAAAGTTATCCTCGTTAGTGGTAAGTTAGGTTTATTTAGCATTACTCCCAGTGGCGGAGGGTTTGCGCGGACACAAGCATAAGAAATTTTGTGGATATTTAGGCTAAATTTGTCGACCTTTGGAGTGGGTATAGGTTATTTATTTGTTATTTAAATGGCACTATAAATAAATAAATAAATAAATAAATAAGCGTTTATTTGCAAACAGGCAAATTAACTTAACTTACTTAACTATGCTAATCATAATTTACATGTGTGATACATAACTATTGTACAATTATAATTATAAGCAGTATATCGTACATCTATTTTATCAACGTAACAATGCAAAAATTTATGGCAGCAGAACGTAGATACCTAGCTAAATCTGGTGACTTCTTTTTTTAATTATTTAAATGGGAACGGAACATAAAATACGATTTTCTTTTAATAAGCTTACACGTTTTTGAAAATCACCCTCGAGCATCTGCGCGCGCGCGAACGGTGCGCGGTCTGCCTTGGGGTTAATCCGCCACTGATTACTCCCGTAGGGAATCCTTTTGTCTTAGCTGAAATTAAAGGAAAAAATGTATACCTACCCTGTATGCAGGACAGGGACGGATCCAGCCCACATTGGGGGGGAGGGTAGTTGTGGGTCTAAATAGAACAAACATATGTAGTATCGATTAAATTAGAGCGTAATAAATTATTTTACAACAGATTTACAAAGTTTTCGGGGGAGCAGGATGCGGATGCAAGGGGTTTCATAGGCGTCATTACTTACCCCCTGCCTCCCCCCCCCCCCCAAATGAAATAGATTTACACCAATTTGGAGTGAAATGAACGCTTGAAGGAAAATGAGTGTATTCACCTTGAAAATAGTACACAATTAAAGACAATTTTTAAAAAAGGAACATGACCCCTCCCCAAATTAAAGTCTGTATCCGCACCTGCTGTCAGAGGATCATCGCCTCTGCCCCTCTGGGATCTATATTCTAGCCATACTTATGGACGACCCGGCGGCGATTTTACCAAAACTGCTGTCTGGTCTCACGCCACACGCTTTCGCGGAAAACCGTCAGCGGTTTTGGGCCGGGACCAGACAGGCACTCAGTAAAAATCGCCGCCGGGTCGTCCATAAGTATGGCTAGAATATAGATCCCAGAGGGGCAGAGGCGATGATCCTCTGACACTGCCTGTATGCACTATGCATATAGCAAAATTACTTTCACCAGCAGATGCTGGGCATGCCGCTGACTACATGATTCCAAACACGGTTGCTGCTTAGCAACGGCTCCTGTTAATCCAGTCGCATATTGATCTTTAAGCATCAAACGTAATATGAACACAAATGGAAGAGGGAACTCCTGGGGTTTGTGTTCAATATACTTAAATTTACTAACTATGCATTCATTCCCACGATGATGGTAAAGGTTCATTAGGTATAGCTGAGCTTCTGAGTAATGCTTTATGGTCTGAGAGGAAAAGACGGGAAACTTCATCCCTATAATCTGTACCTCCTCGCGGTGAAGATGGAAGCGCATCATGGCGACGGAATAGACCGAGTTTTAGCTGGGATAAGCGAAAAATACAGATTTTTCCGTGCAAGGCACTCTATATTTGTCCTGGGGTTGGGAAACTGGCCCCGAAGGCGGAGAAACTGAATAAAGAGTCACCGGCATGATGCGGAAGGCAACGGGAAACCACTCATTTGAAATTCCCTAGCAGTGCAGGATCTAGGGCAAGGCACAAATAGGCCTGTGCCTATCCGCGCAGGCGGTCTGAAGGGCACCAAAACTACTAGAAGGACAATTTAGACAATCTAATATTAATTTCAAATTTTGTGCAACTTGAAACTTACAGTAATACTTACTTACATTAATCACTTACTTGCAACTACTGTATATAGGGTGGGCGTCATTTTCAATCTTTGTCTCACCTAAAAAAAGCAGCCCAGATCCACCACTGTTCCCCAGGCACGTAGCCAGGGAGGGGCTTTGGGGGCTGAAGCCGCCCCCCCCCCCGAAATGTAAAAAAAATTGCATTGTTCAGTTTGATGTTTTTCCCTCTAAAAACACTAAAACTGTGTGTTTTTGCACGTAAATTTTTAAAAATTTCCGGGGGGTGGGGGGCGGACCCGCTGTTTTACTGGGGGTATTCAATGCCCCTTGGTAGTTAGCCCCCTCCGAAATAAAATCCTGGCTACGTGCTTGCTGTTCCCTATTATAGTCATCAAGACTAAAATATCGCCACCATGATGATCGCCAATCTTCGATAGAAGAGGCACTTAAAGAAGATATTGAAATAATAACCATAGGCTACTTCTGTTTTTTTTTTTTTTTTAAATCGTTATAAAGTAAAGAACAATCCAAATACACTAAATTAAGATGCAAAGCATACATATACATAAAATTAACATAAAACATGAATTTATAATTTAATTAACCGCGACCCACTCAATAGCCACAAAACAAAAACAATGGCCATGTTTTCTTAATTCTGAAAACATCTCTGCCCCAAAACAAATATCCCCCGCAGGGACTTGAAAGCCATGCGATTATGGGTCGCTGGCAAGCGCGGTCGTGCGAAATCTCTTTTGAATTTACAAAAACCTGAAAATTGAAACAAGGTACGAAAGATGGGAGGGGTTACCGTAGGATTTTGTGAGGCAAGATCTGAATAATTTAACTGTTGATTTTTCATTAATGTGGTGACAGTATAGCGGTATATTTTCTTAACGGATAAACCGTGATTGTTGGCCTCTCGGATTTTCCTATGGCGCGTTTCCGGTTTTTATAAGGGCGGGAAGTTTAAAAGATATTGCTTTTATATCGATTTAAATTTTTTCCATTACCGAATAATTTATTAGGGATTGGGGTTCCGAGATTTTTTTATCGTTTTACTGGGTCGCGGGCTTGTGTTCATGCCAATGTGTTCGTTTATAACTTTAAAGCATAGGGCCCGTGCCGTGTTAATATTATCCAATATCATAATATGCTGCACAGTATTAGTCTTTTGGCGGATGCAAGCAAAAATATTTCCATAAAAAAGTAGCTATTGGTACTAGTGAACGAATGCTTTCCTACTTAATTTCTCTATTGTAAAGGATAGTAGGTAATTTTTCTTCCGATACTACTTTCTTGTTGATAATAACAATAACAAAAAAATAAAAAATAAAAAAAAATAATAAATGATAAATTATTTTTTAAGGATTTATCGTATCTACTGTATACTAAAGCTATTAGTCCCCTCTAAAAAGTAATGTACAGCATCACATGCAATGTGTTGGCTCATAATAATCTATTTTAAATGTACATAAACTAATAGATTGACTTAATATTACTTATAGATATAATGCATATAATAGTTATATTGTTTGCATGCGATAAATTCTTTTTTTTTAATCAATAACAATAAAATCAAAAATAGATAGGAAGGCTTCAACGGGTTCACTTGTACTGTTTCTTTTTTTTCTTTTTTTTTACTTAGCCCACACGTTATTCATCGTTATCACAGAAGCTTCACCTAATTTGAGAAAGCAACCTGTTAGGATTTCTCTCTATTTTTACCAACTGATTTGTACCTACGATAAAGTTAAGAGGCATTAATGTTTGGTATTCCCCGCCTTCTGGCTTCTACCAGGGCTGGGTACTCGGGTAGATGCTCCGCATTCATTTCGACTTCGTTATACAGGGGGCACATGTCCGAAGCAAGGACTCCGATCGACAAGACATGACAAACAAGGCTAGTTTATAGATAAGACGTTGTCAGTACTCGGACTCTGGCATGAAATGGCAAACAAGGCTAGTTTATAGATAAGACGTTGTCAGTACTCTGACTCTGACATGAAATGGCAAACAAGGCTAGTTTATAGATAAGACGTTGTCAGTACTCTGACTCTGACACGAAATGGCAAACAAGGCTAGTTTATAGATAAGACGTTGTCAGTACTCTGACTCTGACAAGAAATGGCAAACAAGACTAGTTTATAGATAAGACGTTGTCAGTACTCTGACTCTAACAAGAAATAGCAAGCAAGGCTAATTTATAGATACGTAGTCAGTACCTTGACTTTGACATGAAATGGCAAACAAGGCTAGTTTAAAGATAAGACGTAGTCAGTACTCGACTCTGACATTAAATGGCAAACAACCGAAATTAGAGGATATGGAAAAAACAATATATGGCAAACAAGGCTAGTTTATAGATAAGACGTAGTAAGTACTCTGACTCTGACTCTGACACGAAATGGCAAACAAGGCTAGTTTATAGATCAGACGTAGTAAAGTACTCTGACTCTGACATGAAATGGCAAACAAGGCTAGTTTATAGATAAGACGTAGTAAAGTACTCTGACTCTGACATTAAATGGCAAACAAGGCTAGTTTATAGATAAGACGTAGTAAGTACTCTGACTCTGACACGAAATGGCAAACAAGGCTAGTTTATAGATAAGACATAGTAAAGTACTCTGACTCTGACTTTGACATGAAATGGCAAACAAGGCTAGTTTATAGATAAGACGTAGTCAGTACCTACTCTTAGACTCCATTATAATTAAAAAAAAATATATATATATAGAGTTGGCAGGCTAATTTAGACACAAGCAGACGATTTTAAAACAGAAGCGCTGTACAATAAAAGGAAATTGAAGACAAGCGATAGGGCACATGGGAGTACAATAGAATTCAGTTCACGAGCTTTGTAAAAAAGTCGTAGAATAGGACATTTCTATTATTGCACAATCTGTTAGGTTGTCTGCTGGATTTCAAAAGAGGGGGCTGCAATTACCATAATTACAGTATACCGTATAATACCACCCACCCTCTCAATCTGGCCTTTGTGCTTCGCTTAAATTGTATATTAATGATTTAGCGCACTAGACTTTGGAGTGGGCTTTCTCCCCCTTAAGTCTTAACCCAATGGCAAATGGTTAGCGAGCTTGCTTTTAATCGGTAGAATGGCAGTTTCATAATAATAATAGTAATAATGTATTTTTATTGTTCAAAACTTTAATTTAGTTTAATTAATTTATGTAATTTAAAAGTGACAGATTTTGGAGGGAATCCACCAGTCACAAACGTTTTATAAAGGATAAGTAGTGGGTGTGAAGGTCAAATGGCATAGCCTACTTTTTTTATAAAATGACCCTAATGTCACAGGTGTATCAATCATCCCCATCCCCTGGATTTCAGCAAAATATAGTTATCATTGTGTGGTAAGTATTGCGATACGCACCCTCGGGCAGTTTCAATTTTAATTGAAAACCATTTCCAATCCCGCCATGGGATCCTGAAACAACTTTTACCCTGTTTTTTTTTTTATATAAATTGGTGCAGGATACTAGCTTGACCCATTATTTTTTTTTTAATTGGGGATTGTTCCGGTTAATCTCCTTCTGGTTGTATTTCGATGATGATCGGTGTCTATATGAATTGATTGGAAAAATTAACAATTCGTATATTGTATCGTTACTATTCGCATGTATTCATATGTTGGTTTTATGTGTGTATCTAACCATATGGCAGCAAAGCAGCGACTGGAGTCTGGATCGTGCACTACAAGGTTTCGCTTACCTTAGAAAACTCCCGATTAAACTGAGAGTGATGGCAAGAAATGCTACTATTATACTATAATTTATAAATACATATATATATTTATTAATTAATTATTTATTGCCTCATATGAACTGAAAAAATCCAACGAATGGTTCTGATAGCAAAACACGAATAAAACTCGCAGGAGAACTACGGAAGCATTTAAGAATATAAGAAGGATCACCGGGAGATCGATTGGATGCTGGTCAAGCCTCATGGGCATATTCCATCTTTGAAGTGTCAGTCAAGCTTCCAGCAGAAATGGATCTTCTATATCCAAGGCAAGTAAAATGTTCTAGACACGAAAAGTCTTCACGGCTAGATTGTTTTTATCCGTTGGCTTTGTTCTATTCATGGGCTTAGAAGGTAAAACATCAACTTCAGTTTCAACTGCATCATCTGGTACTGGTACTATCAGTTTAAGAATTATAATAATGGGAATACTATATAGATTGTTTATAAATTCTGCCGTTATTCTATGCTATGAAATTGCAAATCCAATATTATCTGACCTTATCCCCATACTGGTCCTGATAACAAAACACGAATAAAATTCGCTGGAGAACCACGGAAGCATTTAAAAATATATGAAGGAACACCGGGAGATCAATTGGATGCTGGCAAAGGCTCATGGGCATATTCCATCTTTGAAGTGCCAGTCAAGCTTCCAGCAGAAATGGATCTTCTATATCCAAGGCAAGTAAAATGATCTAGACACGAAAAGTCTTCACGGCTCGATTGTTTTTATCCATTGGCTTTGTTCTATTCATAGGCTTAGAAGGTAAAACTTCAACTTCAGTTTCAACTGCATCATCTGGTACTGGTACTATCAGTTTAAGAATTATAACAATGGGAATACTATATAGATTGTTTATAAATTCTGCCGTTATTCTATGCTATGAAATTGCAAATCCAATATTATCTGACCTTATCCCCATACTGGTCCTGATAACAAAACACGAATAAAATTCGCTGGAGAACCACGGAAGCATTTAAGAATACATGAAGGAACACCGGGAGATCAATTGGATGCTGGCGAAGGCTCATGGGCATATTCCATCTTTGAAGTGCCAGTCAAGCTTCCAGCAGAAATGGATCTTCTGTATCCAAGACAAGTAAAATGATCTAGACACGAAAAGTCTTCACGGCTCGATTGTTTTTATCCATTGGCTTTGTTCTATTCCTAGGCTTAGAAGGTAAAACTTCGACATTAGCTTCTATTTCTTCTACTTGGGTGCCTGTAGTACCGGTACTATTAGTTGAACAAGGATAATAATGGGAATACTATATATTGTAGTTTGTTTATATATTCTGCCGTGATTCTATGCTATGAAAATGCAAATCCTTTCTTATTTGATCTTAAACCCATACTTAATCCATTTTTAGGATGACCCACTCTGCCCCAAAAGGGCCCACTGACGCGTGCCTATGCCTTCGAAAAGTAATTGATATGAGAAGAGAAACTGAGAAGAGATGAAAAAACTGAAGCGACTTGAAGCGAGCCTGAATTCTTTCTCTTATGTCCATGGCCAAGGCTTAAAACATAAATTTTAAAAATGAAATTATTATTTAAGAAGCGGAAAATTCCTGAACAAAAGTTGCAATATATAGCGTTGTCCCAATCATAATGGCCAACGCCACGTCGGTATCTCATTCCATAGAAACTATCCAATTTCAAAGTTTTTTTGGTGAAAGTGTGTGGTACTACGATGCTACAATATCATGTAGAGTTTGATGCGTGAAATATTTTTGCATGATGAAAAGCGATAAACGTGTTTGTTCCGGGATGTTTGGCCAACACTGTATGTGTTTCTGAATAATTCTTAGTAGAAAAACAAATGAACCAAAATTCCTCAACGACAACTTAGCAGTTGGAAGAATTTTCACAGCTAAGTTGAGATCTGGGGGACAAGAAAGGGGAGACATTGGGAGAGGGGTGGGGGGGGGGTGCCGACTAACCGATTATAGGAACCCAACAAAAAGAATAAGCCATTGCAGAAATTTAAATAATTATGTGGAGGTAACCTACCAAAAAACGCAGGGAACGACATGAGGGGAGAATAGGGGTTTAATTAACTGACCATATGTTTGTTCAAGTTTTATTTGACCTAGCCGACGACCTCCAATTTGTAATTTGTTCAAACAATTGCCCCCGTTTAATGGATTAAATCTCGTGTATGCAAATTTTGTAATGAGCCCACTTTGCAGTATGGTTGTTAAAAGTTTAACGCAACCTACAGGGATTCGTGGAAAATGTTGAGGGCTGCATTGGGATTTGGTCTGAAGTTTTTAACTCGCTGTTTTCATATTACAGGATATGATGCCTTTTAAGCGAACTGTAGCCAGTGATATGTTACTAGACATGTATATGTCTGAATCTGTGTAATTATTACTGCCCGTATTTGTAGGAAGTCTTACAGATTCGGATTCAGCATCTCTATTTCCTGCGCTTCCTCCAGTTTGAGCTGAGCTTTGACCTCCCAGACCGCCTCTCCCTAGACATCCCGTACCTTTGTCTTCCTCTGCCACCACTAACATCGTTTCCAGGTCATTCCCCAGCTTCCACCTTGTCTCCACAGCAGTTCAGACTTCTGCATTCTCGTTATGGCGCCGACTAATGCCTTTTGATCCCCCTTTTCTCTTCGCTTTTTCTTCCTCTGCCAAGCCGCCACTAATATCGTTTGCAGGTCATTCCCCAGCTGCCGGGTAAGCCTTTTCAAGTCCCGAAGCGAAGCGGAGAGGTGCATTAGAATGCAAATCTGCTTAGCACTGTTAACAGGAGCAGCATACAGCACACCTAAGCCCCTAAGGTATGAATAAGATCATATCTGTTCTTGGTTAAGTCATTGCGTCCTTCACTGATGAGCTTGTCTCAACTTGTTCATTATAGCTTGTAGC
The DNA here is from genome assembly GCA_963971405.1 of Psococerastis gibbosa. Lineage (NCBI taxonomy): Eukaryota > Metazoa > Arthropoda > Insecta > Psocodea > Psocidae > Psococerastis > Psococerastis gibbosa. The sequence goes on from OZ020491.1 coordinate 23,230,568, forward strand.
CGGTATAGGTTGACATCGAGGACGTATCCCAGTTTGCCTGTTCCCAAAACTTCATATACGGAAACAATGTAAATAATGTCCGCAACCCATGGTATCGTTGATAATGGGCAAGGGACGAATAAAATGGTTCATAAAAAATCATTCAGGAAAAAATATTATATTATATGGAATTAAGAAATGTGTTAATGTGCGAACCATGTCCCAACAAAATTTTCCCGGGTTAGGCTATAGTTTTCCTGATTATAGTGTCCTACCTAGTCGTAGAATATTCCCACAAAAATCGGAATCCAAATTAGGTAAAAAACAATGACAACAATGGCTAAAATTCAGCTTAGAGACAAACAAGCCCAAACCTCTGTTGAACATTATTTTACGTCATCGTCATACCTGTACACTGTATATTGTAGAATATTCCCACAAAATCGGAATTCAAATCAGGTAAAAAACAATGAAAACCCCTTTCGGGCAGCAATGTCTAAAATTCAGCTAGAAACAAACCCAAATGTTGAAAATTATTTTACGTCATCATAATACACTGTATATTGTAGAGCCGCCTGTAGCCATTAAAAATATGACAGCAAAAAAATGACAATCTTGATGATATTTTACGGAAAATCCAAAATAAAACCCCCCGGCCCTTATCCTAATCTGCCAAAATGCCCCATTCATCCCAACATTGATTTCCCCGGAAACTCATAGACTACCGGGAAAATTGTGGAAAACTGGAGAGGCAGACTTTGTGACAAAGAAAATTTCTTTTTCGAAATATTCTTTAAACCTCTATTAAATTAATATATAGTATATTATAGCAGCAGAGTCAGCCTTGGAAATGTACAATAGACTACAATACAATTGAAATTGTACAGTAAAAAGCTCTCCTTGGGCCATGCTCCAATTCGCATTATGTTTATTGCACCTCATAAAAATTTTACAAAAATAATTTCTACTCCCTGCAAAGAAAGATTATTAATTGCAGTCGGAGAAACATTTTGGTTGTTCTTTTCGCGCCGGGTAAAATACTTTGAATATTGTATGCTACAAGTTCTGTGTATTGTACTGAGAAGCATGGTCTTTAATAGTACGGCTTACTACTAACGTTAATGTTAATACTTGCTTCATTGCCTGAATGACCGATATAGGTAGGCACTGCATAATTTTTTTATTAATTTGACGGGTAAAATGTAAGGAAGTGGGAGAACAAATAGAGGGCAATATAATGTCAAATAAGCCCGAAATGTATAAAACCAATTGAAATCATGAGACATGCATAATATAAGAGACTATTTTGCCGAGAGAATATCAGTCATCGTGTCACTCAACTTAATGTTGCTGACCACCCATAAGCATGAAATTTGTAATGACTGTCAAGGTTATAGAGATGCATACGACAGCGATTTCAATTAGAAGTTGAATTAATGTATTACAGATGCTAACGATTCAGTGCGGTTTTAATGGCAAAGATCCTTCAGATATTTTTACAAAACAGGTAAACTGTAAGATGACCAAATTGAAGACTCTTCACAATGTCAAACAAGCTCGAAATGCGTAAAACAAATAGAAATCATGAGACATGCATAATATAAGGGACTATTTTGACGGGAGAATATCAAAGTGATCGTGTCCGTCAATTAGTCATATCATTCCTGACCATCCATAAGCATGAAATTAATAATGGTTGTCAAAGTTACAGAAATGCACACAACAGCGATTTCAATTAGAAGTTGAATTAATTGATTAAAGATCCTAACGCTTCAGTGCGGTTTTAATGGCAAAGATCCTTCAGATATTTTTACAAAACAGGTAAACTGTAAGATGACCAAATTGAAGACTCTTCACAATGTCAAACAAGCTCGAAATGCGTAAAACAAATAGAAATCATGAGACATGCATAATATAAGGGACTATTTTGACGGGAGAATATCAAAGTGATCGTGTCCGTCAATTAGTCATATCATTCCTGACCATCCATAAGCATGAAATTAATAATGGTTGTCAAAGTTACAGAAATGCACACAACAGCGATTTCAATTAGAAGTTGAATTAATTGATTAAAGATCCTAACGCTTCAGTGCGGTTTTAATGGCAAAGATCCTTCAAATATTTTTACAAAACGGTTAGACTGTAAGATCACCAAATTGAAGACTCCTCACATTGTCAAATAAGCTCGAAATGCGTAAAACAAATAGAAATCTTGAGACATACATTATAAAAGAGACTATTTTGACGGGGTAATATCAGTCACCGTGTCACTCAATAAATATTGCTGGCCACCCATAAGCATGAAATTTATAATGGCTGTCAAGGTTATAAAGAGTCATACAAGCGCGATTTCAATTAGAAGTTGAATTAATTTATTACAGATGCGACATGTCGTGGTTATATTGGCAAAGATCCTTCAGATATTTTTTACAAAAGGGGTAGGTTGTAAGCAGAAATTGACGACTCTTCACAGTGTCAAACAAGCTTGAAATGTGTAAAACAAATAGATATCATGAGACATGCATAATATAAGAGACTATTTTGGCGGGAGAATAGCAAAGTCGTCGTGTCCCTCAAGTAAATCTTGCTGACAAACGGGATCTATCGCCCAGAGAGCTTTCCCAACGGAATTTGAGTAGTGGGAAATTCGGAATATGTTGATTTCCCTTCTCTGTTTCGTAAGCTTACAGGCTCTCCCAATTTCAATGGACACAATGATGCTTTCTCAAATATACATTTGGGTATACTGTAGATGTTCTATTGTCGCCTTTAGATGTGTAGAATTATAATGCCCTTGGGCATATCGATGTTACGCTTATAAATGTGAGTAATAGGGGCTTGAAATTTTTGAAATGAAATGGAGTTACTCATTGTTAAAAAAATAACTTAGTCCAGTTTTACGTAATAAATTAATAAACACACAACCGGTTTCGGCTCACGTCATCGTCAAGTGCAATTGAAAAACAGACAAAACAAAACAAAACGCATTGTCAAGATAACACACAGCATCGCATAAAGTAAACAATTTTAAATTGAACATTTAAACATTAACCAATGGTAGCGCTAACAAGGGAGAGCCACTTAAAAAGGTTATGTCATTAAGTAACGTTTTGTTTTTAACCGTAGCTTCCCTAATCTCAATAATCTCCCTTGTTGGCTACATGTAAGATCTTAAAATTTTGAAATGGAGTTTATGAAATTTCTAAAACGCTCATTTTATTTTTCAATAAAGGCAGCTGAGGTTGGGGGAAGTCATACAGTACCTACTTGTAGTATAGTTCTGGTGTATAAGATTTCTTTTCAGTTATACTGTATAATTAGAATAGCATCCACCGCCGTGATGCTCTAAATGTGCTCTCTAGTCATTATTGAACCCTTGAGGACTATGACCGAAGACATAGGCTATCTCATCTCCTTACCCTAATGGAATTGAATATTAAACCCTATGCCAAGGGTCAAGGGCCAACGGCCTTACCATGTTGATTCCATTAGAGCAGAGCATGTTTCAAACTGCGGCAACTTGGTAGTGTGCACAGCGTTGGCAGGGGAACCTGGTGGGACATGATAACTCGCTCAGGCAGTATAAGTCGAGTCCTGGTCACCTCCGATTTAATCGTGTGACTTTACCATGTTCCCCAAGTGGTTCGGAATCCACTATAATCAGGAGGTCCACCCTGTTAGTCAACTCCCCTTTCCCCGAGGTGAAAGAGTCTGCCCTTAGGGTGCCTCAAGTTAACAAACAGACTCACTCCCCCCGCTAGGCTGACAGGGTTGCTTAAAGCAGAAATGCTGAAAGCAGGCGTTAGAAACAACAACAAGATTGTAATTAATGAAATTACAGAGTTGTTTGTTACAGGAAATGGGAATATTACTAATATTCCAAAGACGCTGCACAAATCAGCTATACACAGTTTTTCTCTAAGCCCTAAGGAATCAAATAATAAAAGTCTATACTTTAATTCATTATCAAAACTTGGACCGTTCCACCCTATTGTTTAATTAATTGGACGAAGATACATAGCCTAGGCACTCCAAGTCCTTATTTTCTTAATTTTTCCCTTGTACAACTTATATCCTGGTATTTTAATTGAATTTACAAATAAAATATTGTTGAAGGCTAAACATAATTATTGCAGTTAATAGAAATAAGATGCGTTGAATATCTACAGAATTCGTAGCCGGATTAAACCTGCCTAGACGTTATAACGGTGCTTTTCTTACAATTTTCTTCGTGGAGATCCTGAGAGAAGTTGTAAAATTAATAAAATTCCAAATTAAAACTAATATTATTAAAAATTAATAAGCAGGCACTTGATCCAAGTTCACGATGGAGCTATTAAATTGCATTGTGGCTTTTTAAATTATTTATTAACTATTTAAACAAATTACTCAGGATGTGTATAGTGGTGGAACAGACTCCAACTTTCACCCGAAAGGTTGTTGGTTCGAGTCCCACACTCCCTACATTATCTAGCCATACTTCGGAAGGCATTTAAAGCAGGAGGTCCCGGGCTTTCATAGATGAGTGAAAGAGAGGGCTTTATAGCTAGGTTGCCAGTAATATAAACAAAAAGTCAATATTTATTTATTTATTTAATATATACTATTATTATATTATATAATATTGAAATATTATATTAATATTATATTAAAACCTTCAGACTATCTATATTACATTCAATAGTATTATATTCACTGATCCCTCGGAACCAATCCAAGTACTTCTCAGACTATCAGTACCAGAACGCTAACATAGACAATGTCTGCCTGAGTTATAGACTTAACATCTGCAAGATCCATTTGAAAAACCCCTCAGCCCGGATCTGTTCTCCGATACTGAGTGCGCCATCGCTCACACAGAAGATGTCTGCCGGAGTTATAGAAGTTAAAGCAGGGGTTCCCAACCAAGCCCCTACACCTCCATATGATTTGCTTGAGGAGTGGGGACCAATAGAAGACCCGCCAACTTTTGGCCTCACATTTTCGCGCCAAATGAAACTATAGTTATCTTATGCATGGTACCTAACCCAAAATTTTTAAAACACAAAAAAATGTGTCTTTATTAAATATTTAGGCTGTCTAACTTCATTATTATAATTAATATGCTTTCCCAAAATAGCTGAAAATTATGTGGATTAAAAATAAACAATAGCATCAAAAAAGTTCGATCATCCAAAACAGCAACTGTACTGTACCCTATGAAATTTAAAAAAGTAGCAAATGCAAAATTAAATTATAGGCAATAACAACAGGGCAACAAAAAGGTATTTTCTCTTAGTTTTTAAATAAAATACAGAATACCACCTGCTGTGAGCCCAAAAATGGCGGAAATCAAATGACCATACGACACCAGCGCCAATGGTACTTCTAGTATATTATATTAGAAGTTCTTTGTTCCTAACCTGTGGCCCACAGACATACGCTATATCAGGTGGTCCACGGGCCAAAGTAAGAAATAAAAAAAAATAAAAAAGCTGAGTAATTGGAAATTTGAAATAAAACTCCGTAAGGCTTGGCACTGAACTACAAAATCCGATACCAGTTCTAAACATTTAATCAAATATTAGCACGTAATTGTAGGCAGAAGCTACTTGATCTTGGTCCTAGAATTTAACGATTTTCCTTTCACAGCCATGGGGGTCCACGGAAAATCATAAAATAATCTAGTGGTCCACGGACAAAAAAATTTGGGACTAAAAGATCTTCATGCATATCTGCCCAGATCGAAGCAGTTTTCAGTAAATGTCGTTACTGGCATGGAAATATATTACAATGGTGGTATGGTAGGATGTTGAGGAGGCGGCAGAGAATCATTAAGATGGCATAATGAATTACTCCGTTGCAGGAAATAACCGCTGTAAAGTGTTTCCTCCACAGGAACATTACTTCCTACCACGTCTGCAAAGTTACTGCCGAAGATTTTAGACTTTACCAGCGATTAAGATTTTGTAGTTAATGGTAGGCCTAGTAAGTTCTGAACCACCATAAGGCATATAATATGGAGGGTTGGACGATGGTGTCTGGAGAATGGTAAAAAAAGTCCAGATAGACGAGACGCTAGATAAGGAAGACATCATTTGCTTCGCAATGTACCTACCAAATAATTCAGTGGATTGGGCATGTGGAGCGAGCTTCAAAGTCCATGTACAGAGCGAGAATGGAGGGCAGGAAGCGTCAGACAATGGAACCGGTGGTGAGGCGAGGGGGCAGGGAGGACACCAAAGAAGTAGAAGAAGAAGGCAGTAACAGTTGGATTGGTGAAGAAGTCAATATTTCCAGTGATAGCTTCTATACTGAAAGTCATTACTTTGCCCGTCTCTTGGGAGCAGCACACCTAATTATCTAGACAAGCCGAAATACCGTCAGTGCATTGCAACCAGTTTCAGGAAAAAGGTTATATGACTACCGGTATTACAAAAAAGCTCAATATCATAACAACAACAAAAGGCACAGAGTACCTATTTAACTCCGTAGAAAGGCATCATTTTCACTTTGACTTGAAATCGTTGATTTGTCGTTACAAAAAGTGTTTCTAACCATTATTGTAAATAAAACTACGGGCGCTTTTAGTCCTATGTTATCCGATCCCACTACAACCGATGTCAACTGAGATACGAATTTTTTAAGTTTTTGATCGGCCGCCCCCTTGAAGCAAAATGACGGATCACGCTGGTTGACGTACTCAACCAAGAAATTTATGTGCTAAATTTTGAGTGTTTCATCACAATCGGATAATATCTACGGAAGTTACAGTGTTTCCTAAAATCGATATACATGCAAGCATATATACAGTATGTACGGTACTACCACTTCTTGAAACACTTAAAAATCGAATAAACAAAGTGTTCCAAGGGCCATTCTATAGTGGTCGGGTAGTACATATAAGTAACATTTTGAAACGGGTGTGGTTTTAGGCTCAGGGGGTCATGTAATGAAAATGGATAGGTCAATTTTCGCAGGACATGAGATATTTTTGACAGCTCTTATATCAACATAGTCCACACTTGTAAAACTTTTCCCCCACCAATTATCTCTGAACTTGCTTTGGCGCAGTAATTTAAAACTCCAAATTCTCGAAAATTCAAATGAAAATGTGAATTGTTTAGATCACCCAACGCGAGCCCCTCGCCATATGGATGCATATTGTGTTTATCACAAACAGGGACATAGCAACGCCTGTCTAGTCCTTTGTAGCCGACATCCTAGCCCTGTCTCCTTTCACAGCTTCTTTTACTCAAAATAACTCAAAATTTCTCTGTAAGATGGCTGTTATAACCAGTGGCGGACACAGCTTTTTATTTTGGGGTGGGTCATCCCTCAAAATACCACCTCGGGTAAAAGCTGATAACAAAAACAAGCCGGTATTTGATTTAAGTAACTGATTTAGTTTTCCGAACGATTCTGGATGGTACATACAGGACGGAATGAAGGCATTTAAAGAAGTATTACAATAACATTATTCATATTTAATGTTTTTTCAACAAATTAAGTTATCATATTGCCGTTTTTTTTTTAAATTTTGGTGGGGCTCATGACCCCAGTGAGCCCCCTCTGTATAACTAACATACAACATTACACCATATACTGTTGGCGTTACTTGAATAAGGAAGATATAGCTTGCGGTATGGTCGGAGATAATCTTACTTTACATCAATTTCCACGTTAACCTTGTAGCGTGCAACCCTACCTTTTTATATGTGTATCCAGTTTACTGGATATACTAAATCTTAATATTACGATTACATATCTTCTTATTATTATTTATTAAATTTTTTCAATTTATTTATTTATTTGTAAATCCGCCATATTTGTTTTGTTCAATTAACCAACCTCCAAATATCACATTCGGTTTAAAATAAATTAATTTTTTCTATCTTTTATTATTATTCACAATTTAATTATCGCCAGATCTTTTAAAATCACAAAATCATAAAGTATCTATTATTATTTATTTCTATTTATTAATAAAAATACTTTTATTATTATTATTATTACTTTAAAAAAGTTTTTGACGAGAGGTTGGCGGCCGGTTGAATTTGCGGTGGCTTGTTAAAAAATGTTACGAAAAAGGATGGCCGAGAATTTCTTATAACCCGATTTGGATTTTAAAAAAAAGAAAAAAAGAAATGAGATTTTAAAGAAGGAAGAAGTCATAAGGATGATGGCTGGCAGGAGTTGTGGTGGCATGGATTTGATTTCGACGATGATGGGCTAAACCCCACCCGGAAGGGGGTGTTCGGACTCCGCTCCCTCCTCAGCCCAGACAATGTGACGATTTAGGATTGAGCCATGAGGTGATCGCTTACTTTTTATTTATTGGAGACGCTTATTGGCCACGCTACTACAGGTGCTCTATTTTTCTATATCTTAGGGTTTCATAATTCTATCAAGAATATAATTTCTGTTAATTAAATCTTGTTGTAATTATTTCACAACATTCATTCCTCGATCCTACAGCCTCTCCTAAAGAACCCTAAGCCGGGGAGAAAACGCAACAAAGTGGCTCACACCAACGTTGGGGCCCGAGGTTGTAGAATGGTTGGAATGATTGTTGTGAAATTGTTACGAACATGATAATCTTATTTTTAAATGGATTGTTGACAAAAGTGATATTTCTAGGCTAGAACAATAGTTTTGAAAAGATATAAACAACAGTAGTTTTGAATTAGTTGTTGACAAGTGATATTAATAATTTTGGAAATGATAGTTTTCGAAAAGATAATAACAAACAGTAAATGATACTTTTTAAAATTCTTAATCATGGCATTTATATTTTTGAAAGATGTTCGCTAAGAAACAATAGTGATAATAAAATGTTTTGATTGTCAACAGGGCTTAGGTTACGGATAATCTTTGTGCTGTTGTGGTTATAATTACAGTTTCGTCAATTCGTCAGGGTTGAGGACGGACGGATCCAGAGGAGTCAACATCGGTTTTATGTAATTCAATCTATAACTATTTATTTAATATTGGGCCTATATAAAAATTATCGTCATTTTACTTTAATTATGGTAAACCATTGATAGGAGTTTGTCCTTTCTGTTTGACACGGAATATATTTGACTTGTTTTGTGCAAATTGGCCCAGTTATCAGCATTGGGGTAGTTCACACACTCTTGGTCGTAGTATTGTATGTATGGAATGAATGATAAGGAAGTATTAATTCATTATATTAATAATAAGCAGGTAGGCCTATATAGGTTACCAAAAGTGGTATAATATATACCAGTTAGTTTTCTTTAGTCGCATTCGTCTTGGGTTTGAGGAGGGGGTGTTTAGGAACACCTACTTCCCTTTTTATGATAATTATAAATAATAAGTGTATTAATAACAATTATCGTGTGAATTACTTCACGTAAGACTATTTAATATTACGATAGACATTGTTGTGGAAAAAAAAATATATATTTATATAAATATATATAGTGAAAAGTGCGAAAGATAATGCCGCGAACCCTAATACAGTTTTTGAGTGCCACCAGTAAGGCCCGGCTAGAAGAGATCGCTGAACAGTTAGGATTACCGATAGAAGGCACGAAGGAGACCCTGAAAAAGGAATTAAAAAGCCACTTCTTAGCGACACCGGAGTCGGCAAACCAGTTTGAGGATATGGCAGACGTTACCATTGTACGGCCTCCTTACTTAGTGGTACCATTAACATTAACACAGTATCTAACCAACTGTGATGGAGAGAAGCTCGAGTCATTAGCCACGGAAGTCGGATGTGAGTTACCGGCGGCTGATCTGGAAGAGCAACGACAATATATGAAAAGCTACGTGAATGATCATCCAGCTTGCCTAGGCGACATTGATAAATTTGCAAATTTGCAATTGGTAAGTTCACCATTACCCGAGACTCGACCAACAGACTTGGAGCCTGAGGAAGAGCTTTCCCACGATCAAGGAGAGGAGATACGGATGGAGAGAGTACTGAATCGAATCTTCAAGGTCAATTTAGAGTTGCAATGCGATTTCCTGCGACAGGTTCTTCCAGGGAGAAGCTCTAGGCCACAACTAGAAATGTTTTTAAAAGAGGCACGACGACGCAACATCACGTTCACCGGTGCCGACGGGAGTCTACCACTTTTTTTTAACAAATTGAAAGATTGCCTTGCCCTTCACCCACTAACAGAAGACGAAAAACTCCGCGCCATACCTACGCTATTTGACGGGCCAGCCGCTCGGTGGTACGCCGGAAATAAGTATGCACTATGGACCGAACTGGAAATGGCGCTGAAGAACGTTTACCTGCCGGCAGACCATCAACTCAAGTTGAAGGTCTTACTATATACTAGAACGATGGGAGAACACGAAAAGGTGGCCCACTACATCGCGGCCATGAAGGCACTGAACGACGACCTCGCAACTCCACTCAAAGAAGTCGAACTTGTACCGTTACTCATGGCTCACCTACCCCCTCGACTGGCTAGTCTTGTAGGTTCCCAACTTACGGTATATACCTCAATAAAATCCTTTGAAATAACTTGCGTCGCGGCGGAGCACCAACTGGAACAACAAGCGTCCTACGTTCCACCGACCAACGCTATGCTATGCAACCCGCTCTACGGTGACTTTGGAGCTTCAAGACCACAACTCCTGGCGCTGGTTTCTCCTGCCAATATGACCACTTACAAGTGTAGGGGTTGCCGCCTGTTTGGACATCGGGAACGAGACTGCCAAACCACTTCTCGTCCATTTTGTTATCACTGTGGCAAGACGGGAGTCCTATCCAGCCTTTGTACATGCCGGCCACCGAAGTTAAACAGCCAAGGGGGCGTGGCGAGGCAGGTGACCACGACCCCCGCAACCGAACAACCTCACCAACAACAGTGAACAATCAGCCAGCGGTGCAGATTGATTTGTCTTCTTGTGCGAACGCGCCGGACCCCCAGAAGCGGTACTACATTAAAGTAGACATGGGTGGGATTCCAGTTATTGGACTTATTGACCCCGGATCGACTCACTCTGTCATCTTAAGTGAGTATTGGCATGAATTACAAAAAAGGGGACATCACATCCGCGCGGTGTCGGCAAGCGCGACTGTTGCCAATGGGGAAGAAGCCGAAGTAGTCGGGTGTGTCAAGATCAACCTCATTGTAGAAACGGACGCGGGACCCGCAAATTGGGCAGGAGATTGTTACCTTGTGAAGCGTCTCTCTCATCCTCTAATTGTGGGGATGAACACACTGCAAGCCCTCCAAACCGTCATTGACTTCGGACAACATCGAGTAACTCTTCAAGATGGTGCAGCCCCTACTATCATTCGTGCTGACGCTTTTTCTCTACACTGTGTGGATGAGGTGGACGTCAAGGATGTGACCATTGAAGACCCAAATATTAATGAAATGGAGGAATTCTGCCACCAGGACTTAACACCCGTTGACAGAGCCGACTTCAATGACTTACTTCGCAAATGGAAACAGCAGTTCCTCACTTCGAGTGGCAAGTGTGACCTCGTAGAGCATCGAATGTACCTGAAGGAGTTGAATACGGTGCCGGTCAAACAGCGCTACTACCCGATGTCACCACCGGTCCTGGAGATTGTGCATCAGCAGATTAAGAAATTACTAGCAGACGGCGTCATTGTTCCGTCAGAGTCTGAATGGGCGTCGCCTGTAGTTCCGGTCCGCAAGAAAAACGGCGAGATAAGAGTCTGCGTCGACTACAAACGTGTAAACGCCTTGTGTAAATCCAATGCTTTTCCTTTACCCCGGATTCATGAGTCTCTGGACCGTCTGAAAGATGCGTATTTTGTATCTTCGCTTGACCTCCTGTCGGGCTATCATCAAATCCGCGTAGCGGATGACACCAGACCTTTAACAGCTTTTATAGTACCCAATATGGGTCTTTTTGAACATGCCTATGCACCTTTCGGGCTTAGTACGATGCCCGCGACATTCCAGAGTCTGATGCAGCGAGTACTTCGCGAAGCTCAAGAGTTTACAATCGTATACCTAGATGATGTTTTAATATTTTCCCGTACCGCGGAACTACATAAGAAACATTTAGAAATAGTTTTCCGACTCCTCCGTCAAGCCAACTTAAAGGTAAATTGGACAAAGTCCACGTTCGTCCGATCTGAGCTCATCTACCTCGGATATCGTGTGGGAGGAGGCATACTACAAGTCTCCGAAGACAAGGTCGTCGCGATCAGAAATTATCCAAGACCAACGTCTGTAAAGGCCGTCCGCGCCTACCTAGGAATGGTGGGATGGTTTAGGCGTTTCATTCCGAGTTTTTCCGAAACTGCCGCCCCGTTGAACCAGCTGCTACATAAAGATACCCGTTTTGAATGGACTGAGCAACGGGAATCTGCCTTTCAGAAGTTGAAGGATTGCCTTACGTCTTATCCTGTCTTGCGCTGTCCTGACTTCTCTAAACCATTTCAGATTCACTGTGATTCTTCGGACATTGCAGTTGGAGCTGTGTTGATCCAAGAAGAAGACGGAGTGCCCTACGCCGTCGCATACACATCGAAAACGTTATCCAGTAGCCAGCGTAATTACAGTACGACAGAAAAGGAGTTGTTGGCGGTACTACATGCGGTCACTACCTGGTCTTTCTACATCTGGGGAACGCGATTCACCTGTGTGACGGATCACCTGGCTTTGAAATGGATCCGAAACATTCCTAACCCGAGCGGACGTCTGGCCCGTTGGTTAGTTACTCTAAACCAGTTCGACATGGAGATCCTCCATAAGAAGGGTTCCACTCATGTTGTTCCTGACTGCTTGTCACGAATGCAGCCTTCCACCGTCATTTCCGCCTTGACGGGAATTACTGCACCTTTACCCGACTTTAGTACCATTACGGATCCATGGTACCTCGCCTTACGTAAGAAGATAGAACAGAATCCTACTCATTTCCCGCAGTTTCATCTTACTCCCACATCCATTTTCAAATCCGTTCGAGATCGACTTACCAAAACCGATGATCTTAAGTTACTTGTACCATCCGAGTTTCGAGAGGAGTTGATTAAGCAGCATCACTCGTCATTACCGTCTGGCCATCTCGGAATCAATCGCACTCTCCGTCGCATCGCTGAGAACCATTACTGGCCAAGAATGGCCCGAGATGTGCGCCTCGCCGTTCGCCGATGTCTGGATTGTCAACGCCATAAACCACGCAATACCACGCCTCATGGGCACATGCAGGTGCACCCGCCATCACTCAAACCATTTCGACTTCTGACTTGCGACTTAGTGGGACCATTACCCCGCAGTCGCGGTGGCCATCGTTATATCTGTGTCTTCATTGACTCGTGCACAAAGTGGAGTATAGGAGTCCCATTGAAATCTGCGACTTCGAAGACTGTCGAAGACGCCCTGTTCAATCATGTTATCATGCATCATGGAGTACCGGAGATCATACTGGTGGATAATGGATCACAATTTACTAGTAGGCGATTTAAACAATTCTGTGAAGACCACCATATCAAAATACATTTCTGTCCGCGTTATTATCCACAAAGTAACCCAACTGAAAGATATAATCAGACAATCAAGACCGCGCTGGCTATTTACGCTAAGGATAATCACCAGCTTTGGCATTTACATTTACCATTTGTTCTGTTTGCTCTTAGAACGTCGGTAAGTGAAGCAACGGGTTTTTCTCCATCCAAGCTAGTCTATGGCAGGGAACTGCGCTCCTTTTATGAGTTGGCTGCAACTACTGATAATTCTGATTTAATGCCATTTGATCCTGTCACCTATAATGGCACTTTGACCACTAATCTTGACGCTCTCTATCAACGGGTACGATCCACCGTAAGGAGGGCTAAACAACGACAGGCGGCACGTTATAATTTGCGAAGGAAAGATGTGACCTATCAACCGGGAGAACTAGTGTTTAAGGAAGATTTTCACCAATCTAGTGCTATTGATAAGAAAACAGCCAAATTTTATCCACGATGGGAGGGACCATTCATTATAAAAACAGTGCTTTCGCCAACGCAGTATGAACTGCAACGCATGAATGGTTGAATGGAATGAATGGACGTTGGCATGTGTCTCACTTGAAATCTGTGTTGACCTAGACTATAATATCGTGGGTTCGACTGTGTATTGTTGTGTACTTAAAATAGTATATGAAAGAAAGAGGGGGTGTACCCTACATATTTTTTTGCTTGTTTTAGTTGTCGTCCCGGAGGTGATTAATAGTTAGTGAGTTTAGTACGACGTTGAATAGGAATGTCCTGGTTGTTTGAGTTTTGAGTACTCCTGGACGTATTAAATTTTGGAAAATGATTCGTGAATCGTTAATGGGGGGTGAGCTTTCTATCCTTCCATGTCGATTTGCATTGGAGAATGAGGTTGAAAAGACCATGTTTGGATACCTTCTGTTCTGAGTTTGGTTTTTGGTATAGTTAGTGGATTGATCAATAGTTGGGTGGGAGTTTGTTTTCGAGTGTTTGATTTATGAGTGTGTGTGAACTCCCCAATGTGTAATTTCTTTACGGAGGGTGGTCCACTATGACCTTTTGAGGGCGATCCTAATGCTATCGCGAGATGCTTAGTATCGACGTTTTACGTTCTGGAACTCCCTACTGTACTCTGTCACGATGGGATAGTCCGGTCTTTTTGGGACCGCGAAGTCCCATACCATATCTCCTCAGCTGTTCTTCTTTCTCTCTGCTCCTACAGATGGCGCCCAATCCGTGGATGGATGTTTTATGAATGGGATACGAATGGTGTATGATTGGTTTTTCCCTCTTCTGTAGCGAGGTTACCCGTCAGTGGATCGGTTAAGATGTTCTTTAGGTTTTAACCGCTCAAAGGTCTCGTACTGGCTCAGGCTAGTGTAGATCCCTTCCCGTTGTTCCGTTCTTTTCTTCTCTGTTTTTCTGGGGGTCTTTGGTTCGTGTGGTGTTGACTTCTTGGGGGCGATGGGGGCTTTTCTCTCGTTTGCTTTCCTAACGAGTGTAGGTTGGAAAAAAAAAGGGGGGGAAAGACCCTTGTTGTAGCGTGCAACCCTACCTTTTTATATGTGTATCCAGTTTACTGGATATACTAAATCTTAATATTACGATTACATATCTTCTTATTATTATTTATTAAATTTTTTCAATTTATTTATTTATTTGTAAATCCGCCATATTTGTTTTGTTCAATTAACCAACCTCCAAATATCACATTCGGTTTAAAATAAATTAATTTTTTCTATCTTTTATTATTATTCACAATTTAATTATCGCCAGATCTTTTAAAATCACAAAATCATAAAGTATCTATTATTATTTATTTCTATTTATTAATAAAAATACTTTTATTATTATTATTATTACTTTAAAAAAGTTTTTGACGAGAGGTTGGCGGCCGGTTGAATTTGCGGTGGCTTGTTAAAAAATGTTACGAAAAAGGATGGCCGAGAATTTCTTATAACCCGATTTGGATTTTAAAAAAAAGAAAAAAAGAAATGAGATTTTAAAGAAGGAAGAAGTCATAAGGATGATGGCTGGCAGGAGTTGTGGTGGCATGGATTTGATTTCGACGATGATGGGCTAAACCCCACCCGGAAGGGGGTGTTCGGACTCCGCTCCCTCCTCAGCCCAGACAATGTGACGATTTAGGATTGAGCCATGAGGTGATCGCTTACTTTTTATTTATTGGAGACGCTTATTGGCCACGCTACTACAGGTGCTCTATTTTTCTATATCTTAGGGTTTCATAATTCTATCAAGAATATAATTTCTGTTAATTAAATCTTGTTGTAATTATTTCACAACATTCATTCCTCGATCCTACAGCCTCTCCTAAAGAACCCTAAGCCGGGGAGAAAACGCAACAACCTGTGCCTCTAATAATTGTTGTTGCGTCATATGGTATTATATATCAAGAAAAATCTGAGCTTGGGTTCTATGCTCAGGCAAGGCATCAATTAAGAGTTCGAATCCCGTGAAGTCTAGATTTTTCTTGATTATCGAGTTTCAGTTATAACAAAGCGGTTGCTTCTACCACCAGCGCAGCGGCGACTGGGATTTTACGCATTTTGATTTTACAAAGCTTATTGTGGAAGACTTCTTCATATATTAATGCAAACAGGGGGGCGCCCCTTTTGAAAAAAATGGGCGCGAAATTAAGAGATTTTTGGCATTTTAACAGCAGTAAAGTTTACAATTTATAGAGGACGACAAATTCCTATTAGCGGTAGGCCTACAAGGTTTCTTTCTATTTTTTTTTATTTCGGGTGGGGGGACTGCAGTTCAGTAAACCCCCCCCCCCCCTGGCTAGGGCCATGCCATACACGCTGGAAGGGCATTAGTGAGCATAGCATGTGTCGGGATGTTAAAGAAAGGATTTAAAATTATCTAGAATGACATTATTTGAGAAGATATTTGGAAGCCAAAGAAAGTGAAGACGAAAACTTTTGAGATTGTAGCCCTGAGTCAAATGGCGACAATGAAATGAAATAAAACGACCAGATCTTCACCGTTTCCAACGATACCCTAAAATGGAACGTCTATTCGGCATCGCCATCTTATAGCCTATTGTAAAATACTAGAAGACCAATGTTCTGAGAATTATACGAATACAACGAGAAAACGTTTAAATTCTGCCTCTTATAAATTGTAATGGTCAGGACTGTTTTTCATTTCCATTTTGAGACATGCACGTTACTTAGGTACACCACACAATAAGAACCGGTCCGAGTTTACTCGAACATTCTTTCCAATTTACCAATTAGTAGATAGAGAAAATGAGTAATATCATGGAAAATAATTTTCCTATGGTTAAATTTCCGGGGGGGGGGGTGTCCACCTGACGCCACTGGAGGTGAGGTAAATTCTAGACAGGTCAGACCAACACATTTAACCACACAGTAATAATGGCAGGGCACGCAATGCGTTTGAAGTGAATTTTCTATCATTTTTTCAAAAGAAAATTTTTTGCACAAAACCAAATAGTTTTTTGGGAAAGCAACCTGTCCGGTTTTCTTACTCAATTTAGCACCTAAAACATGCCTGAAGGTAGAAATCATCGATAGAAAGGTTTCGCAGAAAAATGATTTTTTAGGAATTTTTCATTAAAATTTAGTTATTTTTATTTTTTTACCCCCATAAGCAAACTATCAAGCATTTTATCAACATTAATAACGACTACAATATATGTGATTTTAAAAGAAATCGTTGGAGCCGTTTTTAAGAAATATTGTTAGACGTTTATTATAGACGTTTTTTTGGAGTTTTTTGAGGATAAAACCCCCCCAAATTGAGTTAGCCCAAAATAAAATAAATCGTTCCGAGGTATGATTTTTGTAAACCTACATGCAAAATTTCATCAAAATCCACTGAGTAGTTTGCCCGGAAATCGGTGAACAGACCGAAAGAGCGACAGACAGACATTTCGTACAAACCACTTTTTTGGGTTCCTGGGACCTCAAAACGTGTAAATCCGTTGAAATCTCGGAATCGAAATTTTGGACCATCATAAAGCTACCCTTATACTACGTATAAATAGGAAAGAAATAATGGTATGGCATGGAATCAGTGGCGGACACAGCTTCTCAATTTGGGGAGGGTCAGCCCTCAAAATGCCACCTCAGGCACAAACTGAGAAAAAAAAAACAATACGGTACCTATTTGATTTAAGTAACTGATTTAGTTTTTCCGAACAATAAAATCTGGTTAGTACATACAGAATGAAACGAAACCGTTTGAAGAAGTATTTCAATAACACTATCCATATTTCATGTTTTTTCAAGAATTAAGTTCTCATTTTGCCTCCTTTTTAAAATTTTTTGAGGGGGTCATGACTCCCGTAACCCCCCCCCCCCTCCTCCTTTGTGTCCGCCACTGCATGGGATGCATCGGGGCCAATTATTTTATTGTTACTCAAGTACCTAAAACATACCTGAAGTTAGAAAGCATCGATAGAAAGGTTCCTCTAAAAAAAATTCCTCGGTCATTTTTCATGAAAATTGAGTTGTTTTTTCACACCATAAACCAAACTATCATGGGGGGTGCGACTTAGTGGGTTTCGTTAGCATTTTTTGATTTCCATTTTATTATATTTTTAGGTCTGTTTGCAAATTAATACTTACTTATTTGATTTATTTATTAATCAATACTACAGTATTTGTGAAATTAGAAACTGATAAATGTAGCAGTTTTTAAAACACTTTTTTATCGTTTTATGGGGTATACAACCCTCCAAAATGAAGTTATTCAAAAAAATTAAAATGTGAACCTACATACCGAATTTCGTCCAACCCCATCGAGTAGTTTGGCCCCAAATCAGTCAGACAATTAGAAAAAAAACACATTTTTTGGTTCCTGGGGCCACAAAAACGTGTAAATCCGTGTAAAACTAGTTTTTCTCTTATTTACCTACCTTGTTAGTGTCCCCTTCAGGGCGTCGGTTCATA
Source organism: Psococerastis gibbosa (assembly GCA_963971405.1). Classification (NCBI taxonomy): domain Eukaryota; kingdom Metazoa; phylum Arthropoda; class Insecta; order Psocodea; family Psocidae; genus Psococerastis; species Psococerastis gibbosa. The sequence goes on from OZ020491.1 coordinate 23,248,910, forward strand.
CATGAAACAATCTCTGTCGTTCGCACGACTTTTGTTTGGGCAAGGGTTCAACTATGGAACTTAGATAGCGCCAAACCTTCGTGTTTGAAAGTGCTACGATATAAATGGCGGAACCTCCTGATTATCTGATTGTATAATCCTGATAATAATTACGAACAATTTGGCTTCAGCAACTCAAACAATAATTATTTCTAATTATACAGAGGTGATAGGTGGCAGAATGGGACCCGGGGCTTCCTCTTCGAAAACCCAGATCGTTATCCACTACACAACGGCTTTTGCCAGCAACTCAATAACCGCCTCACACAATTACCAAATCCCATCAGACCAGCATGTGTGACTTGTCTGATATGTTACTGACAATATCTATCATGCACACGGTCATTGAGACCATCGAAAATGTAGAATATTCGATGGACAACTTTTAGAGATTGAACGGACAGCAGGTTGATGCAAGTCAAGAACCGATAAAAAGCCCTGTGTTTCAACAAGCTATGGCCAATGGCATAAAAAAACTCAAACTCCCCCCCCCCTATACCTTTTAGCCTTCGTTTTTTCCCTACTCCTCTCTTTCCTTCTTCTCTATTTAATTTTAATTAATTTATAATAGTCTACAATGTTTTTTTTTTTAGTTTTTAAGGTTAGCATGAAAACAAGACTTTATAGTCTTATTGTTCGCCTTTTGTTTGCAATAAAGTGGTTTTTTCATTTCATTTTTCATTTAATTTAATTTCATTTTGTGAAAAAGTCAAGTTAATCTTGTCTGCACTTTGACGGCAGGCTACAGCCGAGCATTATCTCGTGTTTTTTAAAGCAAAACATATTCAAATGGCATGATCACGTCCAAAACATTTGACCGGCTCATAATAATAATTATAACAACAATAAAGTCTTTATTGAAAAAATAATAATTGTAGATACCGCGAGATTAGGGCTTACACCTCTTACACCTAACTGTACATATCAACGATAGTTTAATTGAATTATGTATTTGTATGTAATAAACTACATACTGTATAGTTTAGCCAGCTATACGGAACCCTATATATTGCCAACCCGCTAGGTTGATGAAAACCCTGGCCTGCCGGCTCTGACCCAACCTTTATCTTAACTTACAGGAAAACGCGGCTGCCGGGCATGTTGCTGATATATATATTATCGAAATACGGATAATCCAGTGAAAGCAATCGTGAAGATAGAGGATCTTTTCCCAATGCTTATGCCTAAACCGTCATAGGTTGTCGTGTCAATGCAGTTCCTTATTGCTGTCTGTACCATAAACGAGTGCAAGACTCAAAATCAATTTCAGTTTTTCCACCTTTCCTTGGATTTAGATTTATAGAGGGAAATTTACCCTCATATCCCTTTAGACATAGACTCCCCTTATATCCTCGTGTACCCCTTCAATAGCTGAGAAATTGATATCGCTGAAATGCTAAGCTACGCTTTTGCTTTATGCAGAAAATTGATTGTACGTATTGGAGACACAACTCTGAGCTCTAAAAATGTATGAAACCTTTTTTTAAGCGAAAGCTGGCATACGAGTTATAATTAAATTAAATTCAGTGCTATTATTATAATTTGTATATAAAAAGTTTAATCGCATGCAAAAAATTCAATGAATGTATCCGATTGACCTCTTCAGTCGCCTCTGTAGGTTAGTACCCGTGTTGATTTAGACACGTCTCCGATCGCACGGCGTGTAGAGACTCGCACAAGTACAAGCACGCTACCACCTTGCCATCGAAGTCAATTTACTTTGGTAGGGGGCCGGGGCACAAATTTTGGTGGGCCACCGTTTCTAGCAACAACAAAATCAGTCACAAAATAAATTTAATAACGAATGAAAGAAATTAATGACAGCAATTTTAAAATATATCCTATGATATTATGTATGAAGTAGTCTTCTACAACCTCCATAGACCACATCTTTATTTACGTAGTGAATTAAATAAAACGAACCGGTACGAATGAACCTGTTCATCAATTATCAATTAGTACAGGTACAGAGATGGATGTTCCATGCCATAGGGTTAAATTTCGGTTGCCTCGACTTCCCCTATCCCAAAGCACAGAATTGATCGATTAACGATTGCATAGTGCAAAACAGGCGGACCAATATAATGCAACACTTTAAAAATAACCACACACCCTGCCAAACTTAATAGGTCACGGCAACGTTAAGCTTTCTAAGCAAGACCGGAGTCATGCCTCACCTGTACACAAACCTGTAAACAAACCATTATAAACCACAACTAACACACAAATACGCAAATACTCGAAAGAGTCCCGCGCCTAAAAAAAAAATGGCTAGGTTTTCAATGGCTCAATATGGGGCATGTATTATCTATAATTTCTGCAAAAAATAATTTTTTATTCAAAACCAACAATTCGCTTGCTCGGTTTTGTTATGAAATTATAATCACTTAAAACATACCTGAAGTTAGAAAGCATCGATAAAGGTTCCGCAGAAAAATTAATTTTCAGTGATTTTTCATGAAATTTGGGTTTTATTTTATTTTTTTGCCCCCAGAATCAAACTATCAGGGACCAAGTGACATTTTTGGCTTTGTTACTATTAATAATGACTACTATATATGTGAATGTCTTACAAAGAGGTATATGTGAAAATCTTACACCTAACTGTACATAAGTAATCAACAATAGTTTAATTGAAATATTTGTAATAAACTTACCTTTATACCCAATAACAGTCGTACCTTCTATTCACTATAAAACAGTCACACTAATTCAAATTCGCTACCATTCACGTTCATTTTCTCACACATGCTGTTTAATTTACTTAATTCTACATACGGTGTGCATTATCTGAGGAACTGGGGCACATACTCCATACCCCGACAAAGTCCAAACTTTCACACCGCCTACAGAACGAATCTGATTACTGTGGGGGTCCACTATAGTATCTGCCTGTCTGAGGGTCTGTCTATCTGTCCCAACAAGCCTATTCCATTCCCCATCAACCCTTTTACTCTACTACTCTTATCAGTGTTAGATTTGGCCATGTGGGGGTCCCTGGGCCGGAATTGTGTGGGGGCCTTTTCTCGGGCAGAAAATCTTGCAATCTTATACGAATATTCCACTATCATTTATAAAATACAGCCACAGGATGCAAAATATTGTAGAGTATAATTGCTTTAGTTTGTTGCTTTTGTTTTTTTACTCTATTGCGATTTTGTGGCTTGTTGTGGGGGCCCCTTTTTTGTGGGAGCCCTGGCCCCATAGCCAAATCTGGCACTGACTCTTATATAACAGCTAGGAGCGTAGGGTTCAATCCAGCATTACACGAAGAAAATAACAAATACGGTAGCCTGACAACTGTAATGAAGTTATCTTCTGCAGCCTGATCATGGCGATTATAATACCGATATTTATTTAATCCCCAGGTATTAAAAATTTGAATAGCACTTTCCATTATAAAATTATCTTGTTTACATTTTTAATACTAGGGGATTGAATAAATACCGGTATTATAATCGCCGTGATCAGGCTGCTGGTAGGTCTAAATCGTGTAAGGTACGATTCTACCTTAGTTTGTAAGTCTTGTAAGTAAGTAGGTAGTTTTTAAGGTTAGTTTGAAACCAGTCAGATAATTATTAAATTTTATTATGGCTCAGTTGCAACTGATTCATTTATTCACCTAGAAATTTCTAATGTACAACAAGGTACCCCAGCAGCTATAAACCAAAACCTTACCTCCGCTAGAAAAAAACTTCTGAAACTTTACGTAAACACTTGCACGATTCACTACATCAACATAGCGCTAAAACCACGGGCAAATGTCAACAAGACGCGAACCCGTAAATGCTACAATCGCGACGAAACCCCACACACTTCGACAGCTGGGGAGCGACTGACGCGCTGGAGTCGCTGATGCTGTCGGCTGCTGGAACTATTGCGAAAATACGATGGAACTAGATCCCGGACGCACCGCTACCTCGTATTTCCAAAAAACCACTCCAGCAATATCCTATTCGGATTTAGTACCGTTACCCTGAGTTAACGGGATACTTCGCAATTTTTTTGAAAAGGAAAATCTAGCGAATTCTTAATTTATGGATGTTTTTATCAGTTTTCAATTGCTAATGGAGTAGGTTGGTCTTGTTTTTTTTTGGTTATTCTGCTTTCATACGTTTTGGCTGTTTCTATCCTGTAATTTATTTTATTGCTATGGATGTGGAGTCGGTTTTTCCCTTGCCAAAATGCCCATATTGGACTTTCAAATTATTTGTTTGGACATGTTTTTGATGTTATTTTTTTTACAAAGCATCAAGGCCGTAGCCAGGGGGGTTCATGGGGGTTAACCCCCCCCCCCCCGAAATGAAATGGCTTGACAGTAGATGGAATCAGATTTTGAGAGGGAAAATAAAAACTATTATGTAATAGCCAATGAAATTTCTGAACCCCCCCCACCCCGGAAAAAATCCTGGCTACGGCCTTGCAAAGCATAATAACTAGTAGGGCTTGTGTTGGTGCTTCTTGTTGGTTGTTGGAAAGGTTGACTTGCATTCATCAGAGCAATCAGAGTAAGTAATTTGTACTCTAGATGCTCCATATATCTATTATGCCCATATTTGTTTATATTTTTATGAAAATGGGGAGGGGGGGGGGGCAATACACCCCCAGTGGCGTAAATAACCTACCTTGTTTCATTATTTCATATTCTTGCTTTCCGTGATTTCAACGGATTTACACGTTTTGAGGTCTCTAGAACCCAACAAAGTGGTTTTTACGAAATGTCTGTCGCTCTGTCTGTCTGTCGATTTGCGGGCAAACTACTCGATCGATTTTTATGAAATTTAGCATGTAGGTTCAAAAAAATTATCAATCGGGAAAAAAATGTTTATTTGGGGCTAACTCAATTATTCTCAAAAAACTATTTAAATAAACGCCTAAAATATTATTTATCCAAAACGGCTACAACGATTTCTTTTAAATTCACATATATTGTATTAATGATAATAAAATGCGGGGGAGGGGGGGGGGGTCGCTTGCCCCTTGATAGTTTGCTTCTGGAGATAAAAAAAATAAAAATAACTAAATTTTAATGAAAAATGACCAAAAAATTATTTTTCTGCGAAACCTTTTTATCGACGATGTCTACCTTCAGGTATGTTTCAGGTGTTAAATTGAGTAACGAAACCGGACAGGTTGCTTTCCCAAAAAATTATTTGGTTTTGTGCAAAAAAATTTGTTTGAAAAAATGATGGAAAATTCGCGCTCAAATGCATTGTATGCCCTTACCCTTACGTTACCTCACCTCCAGTGACGTCAGGTGGACAACCCCTCCCCCTCCTCCCCCCCCCCCCGAGATATCCGAAAGTTAACCATAGGAAAATCATTTCTTATTCTTATTTCTCTATCCACTAATTGATAAATTGGAAATCATGTTCGAGTAAACTCGGACAGAACAAAGTACATAACAGCTGCAGGCTGATCACTGCGATTATAATACCGGGGTTTAAATAATACCCTGGTATATTAAAAATGTAAACAAACATATTTTTGAATAGCACTTTCCATTATAAAATTATCTTGTTTACATTTTTAATACCAGGGATTATTTAAGCCCCGGTATTATAATCGCCATGATCAGCCTGCAGAAGCAGCATGTAATTATCTCGAACTTTTAGCTCGTAGTACGGCAGACGGTAAAAGACTTGTGGAACATGTCCAAAAGTCAGTACCGTATACGCAAGGCCGTAGCTATAAATTTGCGAAGGGGGGGGGGTAGGTATGGGATCAGCTTGACTAAGGCCCGATGCTACCATAGCCAGCTTATACCGAGCTTAAGAAAGCAAAACTGAATTTTATTAAATACAAGTAGAAATCTAGAAAGAACAGAATAAATTTATTTTTATTAATTAATTTAAAACCACCTTTGAAGGAGGGACTGGCAGAGAATGAAAGTAAACAAAAATACTTTGTGAATTATGGAATTTTTCACGGCGGGGGGGATCCCCCCCACAAATACGGTCTTGACCGTACGTAAAGTAAATGCTGATATAGGTAACAAAGCATCTACGAAGTAAATTTTGCATTAGAAACACATAAAGAGAAAATAAAATGCAGGCGTCGCCCATAGGGGCGCCAAAATACTAGCCTGTAGGAGCGCCAGCAGAAAATTAAACACGGGGTTGTCTAGGGCTGTTTTTTACGATTAAACAAAACTGCATGAGGGAGAATGCATATGGAAGGGTCATGACAAGTACAGAACAGGCCATGCCATGCAATAAGTGCTATGTACAAAGGGTAGTGCCCCAATAAACGGCCGGGGGGGAGGGGGTAGTTGGTCGTTTCAATGCGAACATACAGCGGCATAAGCGGCGAGGGGGGGGGAGGAAAGGGGGGAATGAACCCCCACCCAATAGCCTTATCCATTGCATTGCCAGTTAAAAATAACAGTGGCGGTTGGGCTGTCCATCAGCTCAATAGATTTTTTTTTACCGTCGCATATTGGAGGTTATAGTATATAAGTAAAGTAAAGTAATTGAAGGACTTTTTATGGACCCAGGCCTACTTAGCCCATAGGTCTCTTGTCCAATGCCAACGACCCCATAGATTTCGGACATTATTTGTATTGTTTCCGTATGAATTTTTGGCCATTGGCAAACTAGTATACGTTCTCGATGTCAAACTACACCGGCTACAATCGATAATGGACAAGCTGAGACAAGCTTACCATTGACGCAATGAAACAGGCGAAAGCATGACTTAACCAAGTACAGATACGAGTCTTATTGGAGGGTACACTCTATACAGTTTTCAGCCGCAATTCTGGGAATATAGCAGTCAGTGAGATTAATAATACAATACAAAAACCAGTAGAATCCAGGCTGATGGGCGCGTGGTCGGTATGAAAGTGAACTTACAAACGTTTCGTCAACAATATCTTCAGTGGTGCTGCGTAGACTTCGTTGAAAAAACGTTTCTAAGTTCACTTTCATATCAACCACAGCCCATCAGCCCGGATTCTATTGGTTCTTCATATGACTCAAGTACTTGCAGTTACAATACAATTTCAACTCATAGGACCTCATGCTGCGTTCCGGGGAGGGGGAGGTGGGTGGAGGTTTAGAACCCCAAAAACTTTATGATATTAATATCAATAATTGCAGCGCAGATTCAACCATAAACCGAGACAAACAAGCCCCTACACCTCCACAAGATTTGCTTGCGGCAGTGGGGACCAATTGAAGATCCGCCATCTTTTGGCCTCAGATTTTCGCGCCAAATGAAACTCTATAGTTATCTTATGGTACCTAACCCAACATATTTAAAACAAAAAAAAATGTGTCTTTATTAAATATTTAGGCTGTCTTACTTCACTATTATGATAAATATGCTTTCCCCAAATTGCTGAAAATTATGTGGATTAAAAATATACAATAGCATCAAATAAGTTCAATCATCCAAAACAGCAACTGTACTGTACCCTATGAAATTTAAAATGTAGCAAATGCAAAATTAATTTATAGGCAATAATAACAGGGCAACAAAAAGGCATTTTCTCTTTGTTTTTAAATAAAATACAGAATACCCCCTGCTGTGAGCCCAAAAATGGCGGAAATCAAATGACCATGCGACACTAGCGCCATTGGTATTTCTAGTATATTATATTAGAAGTTCTTTGGAGACAAAAGATCAGTCCCGAACACCAAAATTGCCAACATAATACATTAAAATGGTAGGCCTGGAATTTTCGCGCTAAAATGAGTTTAAAAAATAAAGTTGTTACTCTCTGCCAAGAAAACTTTTTTATTTTTAATAATTCATTTAATTATCGGTATTAAGTTTCTTCAATCAATTTCTTTAATTTCCTCGAAAACCCTGGGTGTAGGCTTGACAAGTACTTGGGGGTGGTCCCACCAGAACCCCTCCCCCCAATTACGCCAATGCATATTGTAAATATTCCATAAACTACAAAAGATGATGTGATAGCACACCTTCATCAACCATGTTCACTCAAGGGTTGGTTACAACTAAAGTTATTACAGTAATGCACGTAAATTATTTGTGAAGGGCGGGAGGTCGCATGTTGGGTGAGAATTACATTTGTACGACATTAAATACAAGCGTGTCGGATTCTCGCTTATACAGTTCATGTTGCAATCTTCTAACGTGAAGGTTGCAGTAATGTTATTAATGAACCAGTAGCCTTAGCCTTTTTGATTCTCCATTTATAAGTAAGTAAATGCTTTAGGATAGGTGAAATTGTTACAGTCGTAAATAAATTATTTGTCTTAAGTAATACTTTCGAACAACCCATAATTATTTATTAAAGGGTAATTATTAAAAATAGGAAAGCATGTACGGGCTCACTCGTTCCCGCTCTTTTCATCTTTTTCTTCGCTTTGGGGTCAACGGAGACCATCCGGAAAACCCCCTAGATGTGCCAAATTTGTTCAAAAAAAATACAATTTATATTTCGATGTAACAGCAAAGGTTTTTACGGCCGAAGTCGAATGAAGAACCAGTAGAATCCGGGCTGATGGGCCGTGGTCGAAATGAAAGCGAACTTCTAAACGTTTCGTCAACATCTGCGGTCGACATCTTCAGTGGAACTGCGTAGACTTCTAAGATTGTATCTCGGAGGCTCAGCAGCGACTGTGAGGGCAGGGGGATCTGCTCTGAAATTTATACTAAGATGCGGGGTGATGGGGGGTGGAGGCGGAGTCATCCTCGCTCCTGATTGGCTCCCTACTACCTCAACCTGATTTCCGGATGATGACACCAGTTTAATAATTTATATTTCATTTAAATTTTATTGTTTCTTACTCTTCGAGGAGTGTTCCGTAATTTTTAGTTCCAAACTGTACCTACAGTAGGTGCACTTATAGGTACGCATGCCTAAAACCAGACAGTATTCATACTGAGACTGAGACCAAAGTCTATGCCCTATGGTCTATTGTCTATTGTCTCCCTTAGATACTGTAGTTGTTAATAAAATATAGTTTCTTTTAGATGTAATACAAAATCCCAACGCGCCTTTATTGGCTTTGTGGCACCGGTTATTAAAAAATGTGTAATGTTTTTTTTTTTTTTTTTTTTTTTTTTTTTAATACACGTATTATTATTATTAAAAAACAGAAAAAAAATATGTTGACTTTTCAATTTTAGTGAACAGTTCTTTAGTTCTTCCCTTATCCGCACACACAATTTTCACGCATGAGATAGTTTTGCCCAGTAAAAATTTTGAGACAGCCGCCACTTCTCATAGAAAAGTTTGAAAATCCAAAATCTCCGTTTGTTGGTGTCAAAAGCCCCGAAAAGATCTGCATGTTAAAAGCATACGTAGCTATGAACGTTTCTTAGTTTTCCCTGCGGTTTATGATTGTTGTCGGCTACCTCAAAACCTTTTCTATTACTATCAATGGCGGATCCAAGGGGGAGGTCATAACCCCCCCCCCCCCTAAGTGAGTAAAGATAATATATTTTAAAAAAAAAATTAAAAAAATTGAATAAAACTCAACTTTTCCACAAAAAAATTACCTGTTAAACTTACATACAAGTTGTGACCCCCCTAAATTTTCCGCTGGATCCGCCCCTGATTGCTCTCTGCATTCCTCAATGGTAAAGATTTTATTTTAAAATGGTCCAGCCGCCACTGCTCCATTTACAAAAGCTTCAAAAGCCAGTCTCGGTTTTCAGAGCGAGCTATTAAGTGATTGGTTGTACGTAGATGTAGTCTGCGTTATCTGGAAGCAACTTGCCTAACTGCATGCCACATACAACTGACTTACAATTCGCAAGTTTCTCCTAGTATTTCCAATACACAAGTTTACCAATGCCTTGATTTGCTATTTGCAGGAGTTTTGGAGCGTGCTTGTACGTCATTTCAATTTAGCAAGCATTAACTTGATAGATCTAAGTTGGCAATTTGTTCTTCGCATCTTCTATTTCCAATAGTCTAATAATTGAGCAGTGGTACTCAACAACATGCTTACTTTACTTTATCCAACTCTTGGCGTTACCGCCGTCAGGTGCCGCACCTGCCGGTATATAGATGTAATGTCAGGGCTCTGAATCGATTGACACATTAGAAGGTGGGCAGTGTCTATGCGTTCGCTGAGGCAGAGTGGGCATTGGTCTGAAACAGCCAGGCCTAGGCGAAACAGGTGAGCCTGAAGGTAGTCGTGCCCAGTTGTGCAGCGAAAACGGGCGACAAAATCAGCTCTTGGTAGGTCATGCAGTAAAGGATTTTTCACCAACGTTTCCCATGGCTATCCTGCTGCGCTAGTTGATAAAGCGTCATCAACATGGTAATAATATATATTCTTCTTCTTCTTCCTTCATAGTGAGGGGGTCGCCCCATTTACGAGGCTTCCGCATTTGTGTATTGAATCAGCACTACCACTGTGCAAGAGATTGACCTAGCGACAGATGGGGAAAGATGGCTACCCTCTTAGCGCGCTGCCTACGCTGGCGCTCACAACGCTCTGTCTATACGCTGGCGTTTTCTGTTAGGGTCCTCCCTTGGCTTTTGGGGTCAATACACTTCCCTCGAGGCTGGTCCCTTGCACATCTGCCTTCTCCGCCGTTGTGGTGTTTTTAGGCACCATCATCCGCCATTGTGGTGTTTTTAGGCACCATCTTCCGCTATTGTGTTGTTTTTAGGCACCATCTTCCGCTATTGTGGTGTTTTTAGGCACCATTATCCGCCATTGGCATTGGGCTTGTACTCATTTACAGTTGGTGCTAATCGCCTTCTTCCGGTAGCTTTGTCGGTGTTTTGTGATATTTAACCACGTTTTCCCCAAGTGGTTCTGAATCCGCTATAATCAAGGAGTCCAGCCTGTCAGCCAACTCCCCCTCCCTCTGAGGTGAAGAAGTCTGCCCTTAGAGTGCCTCAAGTTACGAAACAGATTCAATCCTCCCGCCAGGCCTAAAAAACAGAAATGCCCCAATACAAGCAGGCATTACAAAACAAACAAGCAAAACAATAAAATATTTGTTAGTCGCTAGAAAATGATTTTACTAAATTTTTTTCACAATGATTAGAAGGGGAATGGGGGCCTTTATATAGCTGAGCATAAGAATCTCCACTTTAAAATAATACTTCATATAAATAAATAAAAATTCTAGTCGCCAATTGTAAGCACTGCAATAGACTACAATATGTACTAAAATCTCTGGAAAGGTAAATAAAGCCCACAACCGTGGCTAATTCTTATGATTAGTTGAGGTGACAAAATTTCAACCTCAATATAAGCAAAACAGTGAAATTTATTCCAAAAATCCCGCAGAGTTGAAGAACTTTTAAACTGACTAAATTTCCTAATCTTTCGCCAAATATTTTCTCTGTTTAAAAACCCAAAAAGTAAAAAAAAAATTAAAGAGAGAAGAAATGCTGTGCAAATGGGGCAAAATCAAAATTTTAAATTCGGGCGGGAAGGGTGCTGAGTTTCTAGACTATAGTTTTGTGCGCGTCAAGACTCTATTGAGTTTAGCAATTTGGCGGGAGAGGAGTGTTCCTTCCACGGGGTAGAATTAGCAATGCTGATTATAAGCAAACGTTCTGCAAACCCGACCCGTCCTGACTTGCTAAAATCACCTTAATTGTTACCCAGGTAGAGCCTTGGTTCCCGATTTTCTACAGCGGTGCCTATTTTGTTCATTTATAACGTTTTGTCAAGTTTGATTAATTTTAGCTTGGCCTACCAAAAACAGGACTATTAAGGCCCCGGGTTTGAGACTCAACATAGATGGGAAAATAATTCCAGCCCCTAACCCTCTTATTATTGTTATTATTAAGATTACTAGATAAGCGGAATCTTGAGCGTGGTAATTTGTCATGTATTACATTTTTTTCAATATGCACTTCAATTGCACCTTGTCCGGCGTTACTGGACAAGGAAGAAGTGAGTGAAGACGTGATTATTATTATTATTATGGAATGTGCTAACGTAGGCTAAAGCCATTTGAACAGTGATATGTTACCACATCACATGTCTGTGGGTTTAGTTTTATTCACGAACACAGCCAACTTCTCCTAGCCGATGGCGTTGACTTGCAGGAGATCCGTGAAGGCAGCCCCCCGGCACTTGAGTCTCTTCCTCCAGAGAGCACTACACTTGCAGAGAAGGTGTTCTGCTGTTTCTTCCTGACATCCTCTTTTCTCCCTCAAGACCCTAAGCACTGGCAAAAAGTGGGAGAATCTTGCTACAGTGGGACCCATTTGTAGGAACCTTGAGAGAGCTGAAGCTGTTGCTAGATTCCGCCTCAATACCGGCCATGACTACCTTCAGGCCCACCTACACCGCTTTGGCCTTGCCGCCGATGACACATGTCCACTATGTCACGGTGGAAGAATGGACGAAGACCACCTGATGGACTGCTCGGCTCTCACCTACCCGTACGATGACTTGGTGAACCGCTACTGGGAAGCTCGGCGACGAATGGTTGAACTACCACGTTCGGGCGTTGGATTAAAGTAAAGTAAAAGTAAGTGTTTCTTCCTCTTCCAGTCCACAGCGGCAACATTCCTTCGTGTAGTACACACGGTGCTACACGGTGTAGCCAAGCCCATTCCCTCCAGGTGGACACGAAATAGCCCGGTCAGGAGCGCCGTTAGAGTTCTGATGGTGCTTCGCCCAAGCCTAAGCAAGTGGAGGCCATGCTTATCGCTTGCGCCCGGAATCACAAGTCTGGAGTGGGCCTAATCTCCAGCCGTCTGCCATTCCTTTGTAAATGGCGCGAGAAGAAAGTTATTCAAACGCGCTCTGAGGAATGAAAGGTCTATAAGTCATCGGTCATCGCCTGCTGAGAACTTCGTTAATGGTGCAGTGCCGCCTATATTTCCATAGAAAAGTTGTCAATTGCCAGTACAAAGAACTTACAATTTAATAGTTTTACTAATTAATCATCATAAATAAAATCAGTTCACTGTTTTTGCTGGTTTTACTGCAAAGAATCACTATGATATACGGTGTATAAATCCCCCACATATTTTGCATAAAATGCATTGTGTGCAGTGAAATATATAATTAAGAGAAGGGAGAAGGGGTGAGCATCCCTTGTGGTTTGTTTACAACCCCACAGGTTGGACCGCCAGGGATGCCGCAATTTGACCACTATTTCATTTTTAATTTCACTCCATCCCATTGATAATTTAAGGAACTGTAATAAAATTATTAATTAATCAGTAACCCATTGAAAGTGGCCTTCAATAATAACACTTAAGATTCTGAAATCTGTCATAAGACAGGGATGCGGCCGTTAATTAAAAGCTCAAGGCCAATAAAAACGAAATTGTAAACATGTAGAAAAGCACGTATACTAAGAAGATGGCTTGACGTCTTTGACCACTGCCGAATTCGGGTGCGGCAGGTAATTCTAAGTTCAAGGGCAATAAAAACAAAGTTTAAAACACGTAGAAAAGGCTTGTAAAGATGAATCACAAAATGGGAGGGGAAGGACATATTTCGAGGTTTGAAAGCTAATAGGTTGGAAAGCTCTTGCCTTTCGCGGGGGGTGTCTATGTAAAATGTGTCTTCTCAGCTGGTTTTGGCGCCATTTCAGCGCTAGTTATTTTCAACTTGTCTAGTCGTATCTCACCGTTTTAATTCCTTAGCTCTTTCAAGCGTTCCACCTCATTCCCTCCAGATTAATTTCTAAATCACCTCAAACATGTACCAATAATGTAAAAAATATGCTAAGTATATAAAACCCATTCAATATTGTTAGGAATTCTAAAAATATTAGTTCCTGTCCTAAGACCTGCTCCTGTAGGCTATAAAAAATTGTTGATATTTCAATATTGTCGATTTTTAAAGGAATTGAGACAGCACTAGAAAAATTAGACTACCTGTACCAATTCTTTATCTTGCCTTTATTAGCATGACTCCATAATTTTTTTTTAAGATGGACAATATTTTAGTTGAATATAAAATTTTCTCTGACACAATTGGATGTCATTAGTTAATTTTTCATATAGCCCATTATACGTTCATCAGTATGTAACATAATTAATCAAGTTTGCATGTCATATAGGACACACACGACCATTTTTGCATAGGGCGGGCCCTAATGCTTTCAGTAATGAAACTTTTTACTTCGTCGACGCATGAAATGATATAGGGACAACCTAACGAAGTAGGCTAATTATACGGACCGACTGAATTTATTCTATATCAGTGTATCAGTGTAATATATGACACGTTCCCAACTTGGTTAGGTCACGCCAACGATAATAAAATTGAATAGATGGCACCTAACCATAAGCTAAGTACCAAACCGAAATTAGAGAATCTAGAAAAATATGAACTTGGCGGGATTCGAATCCACAATCCATGCCTTACCTTGCCTAGTCAATACCCCGGCAAGGCATAGATCGTGGGTTCAAATCCCGAAAAGTCCAAAATTTTCCAGTTGCTCTATCTTCGGTTATAACGAGGAGTTGTCTCTTCAATCTAAGTTAGTTTAATGTCAGTATTATATGCCATTAGGTAATGCTACAGTGTAATGGGTACCAAACCTGTCCGAATCCCGCCAAGTTCAGAATTGTTTCAGTTTCTCTAATTTCGGTTATAACGAGGCGGTTGTCTCTTCAATATAAATTAGTTTAGTGTCAATATTTTATACCATATAATGCTACAGTGTAATAGGTACCAAACCTGTTCAAATCCCGCCAAGTTCAGATTTTTTCCAAAATTCGATTACAACGAGGAGGTTGCCACTTCAAGCTATTGCTTTCCAATTTATACGTAGTATAAGGAAAGCTTTGTGACGGTCGAAATTTTCGATTCCGAGATTTCAACGGATTTACACGTTTTAAGGTCCCAGGAACCCAAAAAAGTGGTTTTTACGAAATAACTGTCTGTCTGTCTGTAGTTCTGTCTGTCTGTCTGTGCGTCGATTTCCAGGCAAACTACTCGGTCGAATTTGATGAAATTCGGCATGTAGGTTCACAAAAATCATACCTCGGGACCATTTATTTGTTTATATTATTTATATGTTTATTTTGAGCTAACTCAATTTGGGGGGGTTTTATTCTCAAAAAACTCCAAAAAAAGGCTAAAAAAATTATTTCTCAAAAACGGCTCCAACGATTTCTTTTAAATTCACATATATTGTAGAAGTTATTAATGTTAACGAAATGGGGGTCGCTAGCCCCTTGATAGGTTGCTTCTGGGGGTAAAAAAATAAAAATAACTAAATTTTAATGAAAAATGACTAAAAAATAATTTTTCTCCGAAACCTTTCTATCGATGATTTCTACCTTCAGGTATGTTTTAGGTGTTAAATTGAGTAACGAAACCGGACAGGTTGCTTTCCCAGAAAAGCATTTGGTTTTGTAAAAAAAAATGTTTTTTTGAAAAAATGATAGAAAATTCACGCTTAAATGCATTGCGTACCCTGCCAGTATTGCTGTGTGGTAATGTGTTGGTCTGACCTATCTAGAATTTACCTCACCTCCAGTGACGTCAGGTGGACACCCCCCCCCCCCCCGAGATATCGGAAATTTAACCATAAGGAAAATTATTTACCATGAAATTACACATTTTCTCTATCTACTAATTTTGATAAATTGGAAAGCATGTGCGAGTAAACTCGGACCGGTTCTGTAGTTTAATGTCAGTATTAGTCTATATACTATATAATGCTCAAATTGGTACCTAACCTTTAGGGGCAGGGGAAAATGCGGCGTCCGGGCATGCAGGTGCAACGACATCCCAGATAGAGCAGTGATCAAAAAAGAGGATCGCCTACCAGTTCCCAGATTCTCATCGGCTGTGTTGTGCTGGCAATCGTCCTAAATTCCATAATAATGATTGACTCTGGACAGCTAGGTCTAATAAAGGTACTAAACGTGTGCACCAGTGTACCTATAGCCTGCTGCCATCAATTGTGCGTCATTATTAGCCAATCAGAGCGCTAGTTACATGTCTTTTAGACTACTGATGGGTTGGCGCACTGAAGTGATAAAAGACTAGTAACGGCGACTTAAAGCGCAATTCTCAGAAAATTCCCAGATGACTTCAGACTATTGAGAAGAAGAGAGAGAGCGACTGACAGTTGCGATTAGGGAAAGTGTAATTATCTTCTTCTTCTGGCTCTACAGCCCTTGATGAGGTTTGGTCTGCTCGACAACACTCCACCAGTCAGCACGGTTTTGTACAACGCTCCACCATTCCCAACTGAGTCAACTCAGGTCAGTTTCCAACTCATCCTTCCAGCGTTTTCGAGAATTAAGTGTAATTATACTATCGTACATTATATTGTAAGTAGTTTATATTAATCATAAGTTCATTTACTTGGTTTAGCCTTCAGTCAAATAGACCATAACAGCTGTCGTGCCAGCACAAGTTTTTTTTAGGTTTCGTACTCCATATCTATGCGGTAAATATCAACCATTTAATGGGGACCCTCTTTAAACTCTAACAAGTTCTAGAATATCATCAAGAACTAAATTCCAAACCATCTCTTGCCCCAGCTTAACAAGCAGGAGTGAACACAGGCAAAAGTTAATTCCATTCTAACGAGCTGCCAGGTAGTAAAGGGTCACACAAGTTGTAGAGCTGTTTGGGTGGGTTTTAGTAGAGGGAGGGGAGGGGGGCGGGTCGTGTGAAGTAACCCCCACAAGGGTGAGGCTTTCCTCTTAGTCTTCTGACTGTCTTTATGGGCTGTGAAATGTTTAGTTTGTGTGGTACCCTAATTTATTTTGGTCGTTGCATAGTGGTTTTAAGTACCGTATCGTACATATTGTATGTACTTGTATAGGGGGTTTTCCCTATTGTTCACAGTAAAATAATGGAGAAATAGTATGGTTTAGGGTTTTACTAGATTATCAAGAAGGGTAGCTAGCCCACCGAAGGTGATGCTTTCGTGGAGTCCACATTTCGGTCGATATGAGTAAACTCCTGACCTATACCTCCTCGCGGTGAGGGGCGGGCAACGTCAACATTCAATGACGGCTAACACAGGCAGGTACCGAGTGGGGTTCGGTCAAAGACCCCCCCGCCTAACTCCGTGGAGTTAGGGCATGGGCACCCTCTTGTCCATGGGAGACGAAAAGCTCCCTAAAGGCGGACGAACTGGATCTTGGCAACAAGTGACGGTCAACGGCATAGGATGCGGAAGGCAAGGGGAAACCACCGCATTATAGACCCAAGTGGCATCCCAAGAACCAGCAACCATGTATAATTCGAGGCATCGAAGTCACATATGTTGCTGGTAACCAGCCATCCGGCTGTGACTTGAACAAGAAGAAGAGTAAATTTTGCCGACCAATCGGCTGACTTACTATGCGATAGAGGCCTCTAGGGTCAACTACAAGACACCTTGAGTGAGCTGAATCCGTTGCCCGATTTCGTCCCAACACCAGCGACGACCAACTACGTGGAGGCCCATTTGGCATCTGCACCGCATTGGTGTTCCTGACGACGACACCTGCCCGCTGTGCAACCCCAGAGGTATGAGACCTCTTGAGACTCCAATCTATAAATCGCTGCAGGGAGGGGAGGCGTCGAATGGTTGAACCATTAACCCATAAACCAGCTTCAACTGCTACCAATTAAATACCAGTACAACCCAAAGGTAGAACTATTCTTCCATTGAGTTGTAGAATAATTACAACATTTGGTGTAGTCATTGGGTTGCTAGGACTGAGTTGCATTCTAAGAGCGGGTACGAATGAGGCGTGTGGTTTTCTGCGATAGCTCAGTAAATAAAATAAAGTACCTAACTCACTACAGGGGCGTATCCTAATAAACTATTAGCTATAGGAACTCCAAATTACGCTCCTGAAGGTTTAGGTACCTATGAAAAGAGAGTGGACTGCATGAAAATGATTATTTATAAGAGAATAAGCCTACCGTACTCTGCTTACTCGGTGGAGGTGTAGTACAGTAGGTAGATCTATTATAATATGTAATGTATAGTGTGGTGCTGTAAGGTGTCTGGGTGTATGTGTTTTAAGTGAATAAGCTACGCTACTTATTTACTGCTGGAGTCCGTGGCTTGCAAAGTATCCGCAGGAATCCCAGCAGGAGCGAGCACAATAAACACTATATAACTATAACAATATAACTATAACACTATATAACTATAACGAAAAATAACATAAACACGAAGAACACTACAACCGCAACTAATAAAATTAATGTCATTAACAATAGGTAAATAATTAAATAAATATAGAAAATTAATACTGAATGCGGGGTGCGGGGATGAGTACCTAGCCGATTTTAGGGGCAGGTACCTGCGACAACCCGCAACTATGTTTAGCTTGTGAAATGCGAGGCATTCACGGACAAGGCGGATAGTGAAAAAGTCACCAAATAGGGTGGCTAGCTGCGAATATAACGAATAAGCACTAAGGCGGGCTTTCCACCAACCTGCAAGTGCAAAATACAAATACGGTGACGTGGTAGCAGACATTCAAGACTTAGGCGGGGTTTCCACCGATCTCGCATTGCAGAATGCAAATGGCATTGACGGAAATGTTTGTTTTACTCTATGCCATAGTTAAAATTGATCAATGATCATACAGTAAAATCACAAACAAACGAACTAATATTAAAAAATGGTTTCATGGGATATGTTAAGTACAAACATTTTAATAGATTTCTATAAAAAGAAAAATTCAAATTTCCGTCAATGTCATTTGCATTCTGCAATGTAAGGTCGGTGGAAACCCCGCCTAAATCTTGAATGTCTGCTACCACGTCACCGTATTTGTATTTTGCACTTGCAGGTCGTTGGAATCCCCGCCTAAGCAGTCCCCGACCAAGCAGCGCCATAATCGGAAGGCGTGGTGATTAGTCTGGTGGAGCAGGCTTGTCTAGAAAAAGCCATAGTAGTCGAAGGATAGTTTTCCTGGGGTTGGGTCCAAAAGGTGGAGGAACTCAATGAAGAGTCGACGGCTTAAGGATGCAGAAGGCAACGGGAAACCACTGCATTACAATTTACCTGGCACAGACATCATGACTAAGTACATTCGGTACTCTACATACTTGACTTCCTCTTGGAGAGTCCGAAGTACGGTATCAACATGTCTACGATTGCCATGATGATCGCCAATCTTCGATAAAAGAGGCATTCGAAGAAGAAGAAGGAAATAGTTGAAATTGAGTCATGAGAGTCTGCTACTATGTAGTCTTCAGTTTACCGCCCTCATAATCTTATGCGATATAGAAATTAAAATAACAAAAACCCATGCTTAGCTACTAGCAACCATAGAACCCAAGGCTTTAAGACAATATTTTGTGTTGATGAAAACTTCTTTTAACGATAATCCTGTTTTAAAACAACAAGTCCCGAAACACAACACTACAGCAACCAGCTTGATTTCAATTACCTTCAAAATCCTCCTTTAAAACTTTACATCAACTTTTTGGGCAGAGGGGGGGGGGGCGGTGTCGCGAGAGAGAACTCCTATTAAGTGAGAAAGATGAACACAAGAGGGTTTGAAGTTTCTAGACGGATTCTTGAATTAATTTACAAGTTAAATTGCGATAAATTAAGAGTATGCGTGAACTCCTATTGAGACGATAGTATGGCTTTACCGAATTTTACAGCTGTCTTTCTCTCTAAAATATATTTGCCTCTTTTCGTTGTCTCTAACCATATTAGGGAAATCTGCGTGGGTTTTAAGACATTTTCCATGAGAGCTATGTAAGTTTATTTCATTTCAACAGCAGAAGGGGTGCCTCTATAAACTGATAATATGAAAGGGAAGATTGCACTTTCCCTTTGTAGAGCTCGCAGGCGACCTGGCGGCCAGGCGTGAAGGCTTGAAGCTTGAGGAACTTAATAATAATAATAATAATAACAATTCTTTATTTCCAACAAATACAATAATTAGACAAAATACAATTAGGGCTCCCATGCCTTCATAGAGGCGTGCGGGATACACCCTACAGAGTAGTTTAAAAACATTATACATTTTAATACAATCATGATATAATACTAGTATTAGTTACATTGCCATTAGTGTTTGTTTTATATATATATATATCAATGTAACCTTTTATGCTCGTATTTGGCCTTGAGAACTTATTGTAACTACTAATGAATTCGTTATAGTAGTAATTTGATTTGTATAAGAATGATGCTGTTGTATGAGCCTTTGTAAATTTGGGTAATATGAGACATCCGTTGATATTCATTCTCGTTGGAATATTCCTTGTCTGTGGTACCAAGGCTGGTAAGATATGGTATATAAATAACTGTAGTATAACTTTCCTGTAAAGTAAAGCTACTGGAAGTATATAATGGTTACACACTTGCAGGTAAAGCGCAATTTTAGTAGATTGAGAATAGGGGAACAGCACGAAGGGTTAAAAAGCAGAAGAATCGTAATTCAAGTAAATAATCAAAATTGAAAAAAGCACAAAGACATGGGAACTCTCTCGCGTACGGTAACTGACTGATCGGCCCAAATCGGATGCAGGTTCAAACAGAATTACAAAATACAGTTATGTTTTCCTCTAAACAGTTCATATTGTAGCCAAATAAATTAATAAAGCGGGTAGAACGTGTCGAAGCTGGGGGAAGAAAAAGACTGTAGAAGCAAAAGCCCGCCAAGACCTCTGAATTGTAGTAGGAACTGCAGCTGAAGCAAAGACCGCAAGGGGTGAAAGAGAAAGTTCCGTATCGTCGGCCCCACCTAGGGATAAAAATGAGGAAAAAGAAAAGAAAGAGTTCATATTGTGTTGCTATGATGACAGCTAAAATAAAACTGTATATGAATTTTGTCAGGACACGTAGATTAGTGGTAAGGACTCCGACTTTCACACAAAAGGTTGTTGGTTCGAGTCCCACATTTTCAGGCCATGCTTCGGAGGGCATGTAAAGCAGGTGGTCCCATGCCTTCCTAGTCGAGTATAAGAGAAAGCTTTAACTCCGCTAGATTGGCTTAGTAATAGAATAAAAAAGTCCTAATTTATTTTATTTTTTTGTCAACAGATTTATCAAATATACAGCAGTTTATTTAGGTGGTAGCTGAGCTTCTGAGTGCCTTATGGTCTCAGAGGCGAAGAATGCGCCTGGATTGGTGTGTAAGTGGACAATCTGTGCCGATATTGTGGGATGGAGGCTGAAAGTGGCTGGCACAATCTTGTTGAGTGCCATCTGATCTGGCACCCCAGACTTGAGCATCTAGGGTCCACTGTTGCTAATGACGGTTGAGCTCTAGTAGTCCAACCAACCTGCAGCCATAGGGAGATTCGCAGAAGCAACAGAACATGGATTATGGCCTTAGTTAGTTATTTATAAGGACTTTTTATGGACCCAGGCCTACATATAGTGGCCCAAAAGGTCCCTTGTCCAATGCCAACGACCCCATTGATTTCGGACAATATTTGTATTACAATTACGGATATGCACAACCTTCTACATTTTTATTTCTTCCACTATTGTTGAACGCTTATATGAAGACGTTTATTTCCTATTCCCAGGTCATGCGCCCAGTTGTAGGACTTGGCGAAAGTAAACTGCTCACTTCCATTTCTTAAGAAGTTCTTGTTCTTAAGGTAAGAAAACAAATTTTGAATGATAATTTCTCTATATTAGGTTCTTTTATGGACATTTTATGGACCCAGGCCTACTTATAGTGGCCTATGTGTCCCTTGTACAGTGCCAACAACCCCGTGGACATTATTTATATTGTTTCCGTATGAATTTTTGGTCATTGGCCAGCTGGTATACGTTCACGATGTCAACCTACACCGGCTACAAGCGATAATGGGCAAGCTGAGGCAAGCTTACCGTTGACATAAATAATGTTCAAATGGTTCAAAATCAGAGACAGCATAAGCCTTTACCTTAAAGTTTTACATTCAGAATTATCTTTCAAACTTCACTTTTTAGAATGGACCACCTTCCAAGATCAAATATACACAGAAATTAGTGGCATCACTTACGAAAAACGCAAAACACTAAATAAAAAAATAAAAGAACTGAGTCAAAACCAAAATAACAAATCCAACGGAATACATCACACATCATATCGCGACACGAAACATCAGATGCGCGAGACGACCGTGAGTTCCCGGTCTAACCCCCTTCATCGATCGATGCAGACTGGGGTAGGTCAAGGCCTCACGCCTTCAGCGCAGACACTCACTTCACTACCCATCACAACACATAAATTCTATCCTCGTACCGTCAATTTATCTAACACGATTTTCAACACAAAAGAAATGGAACTTCTCAACAAGGGCCTCAAGTATTGCCCCGATGTAGGTCAAAACAAAAACACGTTAACTACCTTAATGTCAGACACTGAATTTAGCCTAAAAACCACAATAATGAAAAACCGCACACTTACACACAAAAGCGATAACACTAAAACTATAAAAAAAGAAACTAGCCCAAGATAACCTTACACTCACCAAGGCGGATAAAGGAAATTCTATTGTCAAACCCGGAAACCAATAAATCATATTTCAGGATACAATACATAGAAAAAATCACTGAAAAAATAAGTAACCTCATTTCTTCTACAACAGACAAAACACCAGCCC
Organism: Psococerastis gibbosa; assembly: GCA_963971405.1. Taxonomy (NCBI): domain Eukaryota; kingdom Metazoa; phylum Arthropoda; class Insecta; order Psocodea; family Psocidae; genus Psococerastis; species Psococerastis gibbosa. The sequence continues at coordinate 23,271,400 of OZ020491.1, forward strand.
CGTACAACCGCAACAATTTAGCCAATAAACTCATGAACTGCAAAACCAAACCAGAAAAGGAAAAAGGCAATGGAGTTTATCATCTAAATTGTAACGGTTGTAACGCAATTTACATAGGCCAAACAGGCAGAAGCTTTAAAACTAGGGTCAGAGAACATATAACAGGTATAGGAGACACCAACACCAACAGCACATTCGCGAAACACCTTAACTCGGAAAATCACACATTCGATCCTCACAATTGGAGAGCCCTACACAAAATAAAGAAAGGTTACACTTTAAATTTTTTTGAAAAGGTTGAAATCAAAAGAGCTTTACACAATAGGGAAAAATTAACAAACGACAAAACATTCACACAATCATCCCCTCTAATAGATCTAGCTAGTAGGTTAGGAATAGGTAACCAGCCACGCCCCCTCCCACCCCCTCCTCTCCCCCCTCGCTCCCAGCCCTATATAAACCAAGGTTTCCTCTCCCTAGTCACATTTGCTTCTACTCCTCGACTTGAGCAAGTCTCAAATCGCAGATAAGGTGTAACTGTGCTAGTGGGTTTCCCTCTGTAGATGGCAGTTCTTGCCGAAAGTGCTCTGGGTTTTATACTAACACAAGTGGGTTTCTTAGACAAAGTTAATTTCTTAACGATTATTTGGGTTTTACTAATTCGGGTTGTTATAACAAGTTTTTCTAAAACTCTAAGTTTTTGTTATTTTTTGTTTACTTACCATTGACGCAATGAAACAGGCGAAAGCAAGACTTAACCAAGTACAGATACGCATTGTGGCCTTAGATCATATACATACATATCTTTCGATCGTCTTAATACCCCCATCAAAATACCAAAGGTTTGACGAGAGATTGTGAAATAATTATAAAAACGAATACTCTATTTATATCACCAAAAATAGAAATCCCATTTAAATCATATCATTATCTAAGCCGTTAAAAAAGAGCGAGAAGACGTAAGATAGGTTTTAGGCTTGCGCGCCTACAACGGTGTATTCCTTTGAGAGCGAATTTTCCGGTGGCAGATGTAGTCGGCATAAACTCCAAGGGAAATTAAAACCTTTCCCGAAAGGAGCGATCCCTTTTCGCCTTCAGACAACCCGAGAATGAAAGGCTTCGTTATAACACTTGAGATACGTAAACCCCCTTTTTGTATACAGTCCATATAGACCAGAAAAGAAGGTAACTTACATAATTTAGGAAGTCAAATGTGTATTTAATGCCATTTTACCTAGTCTAGCCATATGTTCGGTTGCAAACAGGCAATGTACGATATTTTAACAAAATTGTTAATTTTTGCTTTCCAATTTATACGTACCGTAGTATCATGAAAGTTTTGTGATGGTCGAAATGTTCGATTCCGAGATTTCAACGGATTTACACGTTTTGAGGTCCCAGGAACCCAAAAAAGTGGTTTTTACGAAATGTCTGTCTGTCTGTCACTCTGTCTGATCATCGATTTCCGGGCAAACTACTCGGTCGATTTTGATGAAATTTAGCATGTAGGTTTACAAAAATCATACCACGGGACAATTTTTCTATTTTGGGCTTTGGACTCAATTTGCGGGGTTTTTATTATAAAAAAAATGCTAAAAAAAAAATATTTCTCAAAAACGGCTACAACGATTCCTTTTAAATTCGCATATATTGTAGTCGTTATTAATGTTAATAAAATGCGGGGGGTCGCTTGTCCCTTGATAGCTTGGTTCGGGGGGTAAAATAATAAAAATAACGCATTTTTCATGAAAAATGACTAAAATGTAATTTTTCTGCGGATCCTTTCCATCGATGATTTCTACCTTCAGGCATGTTTTACGTGTTAAATTGTGTAACGAAATCCGACAGGTTGCTTTCCCTGAAAAGTATTTGGTTTTGTACAAAAAAATGTTTATTTGACAAAATTATAGACAATTCACGCTCAAACGCATTGCGTGCCCTGCCAGTATTGCTGTGTGTTAATGTGTTGGTCTGACCTATCTAGAATTTACCTCACCTCCAGTGACGTCAGGTGGACAGGCCCCCCCCCCCCCGGAATATCGGAAATTTAACTGTAGGAAAAAATTTACCTTGAAATTACTCATTTTCTCTATCTACTAATTTTTATAAATTGGATAGCATGTTCGAGTAAACTCGGACCGGTTCTTTAAATTTGTTTTCTATTTTCCCTGATTTTTCAATTTTATTACAATTACAATTAAGAGATTATTGGACGGGGAAAAGCATTATTATTGCTTTGAATCAGTGGTACCACTTTGCAGGAGAATGGCCTAGCGACAGTGGGGAGATGGTTTCCCTCGCAGCGCTCTGCCTACGCTGGGGTTTTCTGTTAGGGCCCTCCCTTAGCATTTGGGTCAATACCCTTATCTCAAGGCAGAGGGTGGCTAACATAACATGCCCTACGGAGAGTGGAGAACACTAAATAGGCTTAGAACTGGAGTCTCGAGATGCAGATACACGCAGAAAAAATGGGGTTATATTGAGGACGAATTATGTGACTGCGGGGAGGTCCAAACTGCTGATCACCTTCTCGTATGCAGAGACATGGGCACTGTTTGCAGTGTAGCTGACCTTTTTGTATGCAACGACAACGCCATCAAGGCCGCAAAGTTTTGGAAAATGATCTGACGGTCCGGACACGGAAAGTAAAGTAAAGTAAAGTAAGTATCTGCCTCCTCCGCCGTTGTGGTGTTTCTAAGCACCATATTCCGCCGTTGGAGCCATTGGCATTCGGCTTGCACTTATTTAAAGGCGGTGCTGATCGTCTCGTCCCGGTAGCTTTTTCGGCGTTTGTGGTACCTATTTAACAAGTGACCCCTAGCCACTTGGGATACCCACCACCGCCCCCACTACCACCTCCTCCTCCTTTCTCAAACGGGGTTGGGACCGTCTTCGGCGGAGTTGAAAAAGCATTATAAGTGTAAAATAATCAAATATCTCAAGAAATATCAAACGCAGGGCTGTCAAAAATAGCTTGACAAACAGAAGAAATTTTTCTGGACATTTTGATGTACCACTTTTTAACCCAGATTAGCCACAATGTTTGAATTTTATCTCTACAAAAGATACTCCCGAGGAAGTAGTTCAAGAAATGTGGCCGATTGGTGTTATTGAAGGTCAAAATCATGTCATATTGAAATGTAGAGGACCATTTCTGCTAATATATCAGCTATTTTTGAAGACTTAACGATTTTCTGTTAAAATCTACTTTGTACAAACATAAATGTGGGTACTGTACTCTGTTTTGCTCATACACTACCCCTAATACCAGGAAATAATCAATCGAAATTTGTTTTCATACCTGAAGAACAAGAACTTCTTAAGAAGTAGAAGCAGTGGGCTCTAATCCTTCGCCAGACTCTTATCTGTACTTGGTTAAGTCATGCTTTGGCCTGTTTCATTGCGTCAATGGTAAGCTTGTCTCAGCTTGTCCATTATCGCTTGTAGCCAGTGTAGGTTGACATTGAGAACGTATACCAGTTTGCCAATGGCCAAAAATTCATACGGAAACAATACAAATAATGTCCGAAAGCCATGGGGTAGTTGCGGAATTGTACAAGGGACCAATATAAATAAACCTGGATCCATAAAAAGTTCTTAGAGACTTTCTAGTCTTATGGTTCGTCCAGGTAAAAACAAAGTCGTTATTTTATTTATTTGAAGAAAAAAAACCTATATAATGAAATTATGAATCAAAATTTGTTTTCTTACCTTAAGAACAAGCAAAAGAACTGCTAAAGAAGTGGAAGTGGGCTGTAATCCTTCGCCAGACTCTTATCTGTACATGGTTAAGTCATGCTTTGGCCTGTTCCATTGCGTCAATGTTAAGCTTGTCTCAGCTTGTCAAATATCGCTTGTAGCCAGTGTAGGTTGACATTGAGAACGTATACCAGCTGGCCAATGACCAAAAATTCATACGGAAACAATACAAATAATGTCCACGGTTTCGTTGGCATTGTACAAGGGACCTATAGGCTACTATAAGTATGCCTGGGTCCATAAAAAAAACCTAATATAGAGAAATTATTAATCAAAATTTGTTCCCTTACCTTAAGAACAAGACCTTCTTAAGAAATGGAAGTGAGCAGTTATCTTTCGCCAAGTCCTACAACTGGGCGCATAACCTGGGAATAGGAAATAAACGTCTTTGTTTAAGCGTTCAACAATAGTGGAAGAAATAAAAATGTAGAAGGTTGTGCATATCCGTAATTGTAGCGGGCAAATGAACCGATTCAATACAGGCGCCCCTGGAGAAATAAAAATTCCAGTTCCAGCGCTCCGAGTCTTCTTTCTCCGAACCAATCACCCGCTCTATTCATGTAGTAGTAGGAGGGCATATAAAATCATCTAAAGCGTCTACAAGGTTATGAAAATTAAATTATGTACTGCAATGCACTGAATTTTCAGACTCCAGGGTCTTGACGGTGTCGAAATGGGCGATAACGTCCCGAGAATTTGCGTAATTTTAGCTACTAAAGAGCAGTGGCGGAGCGTGGGATAAGTGAAATTTGCTTGCAAATATTAACTTAAGTTAAAAAAAAAGCAAACACGCATCATTTTCTGGAGGGTGGTCCATCCCACAAGGCTGCTGCTTTCCACTCCATGACACATCGGATGTTCAGTATCCCTATGAGCGGCCGAGAGACGCACTATACTGGAGATAGGAAGAAACAACGGGGACCAAGAAGGCGACACAGAAAGGATCCTGAGGAAACATGAACTAAAGAGCTTAGCACGGATGGTGTACGCAGGACAAGACGTTACCAAGGAGAATAAGCAGTATGTCAAGATCCCGTTCATAGGGGAAGTCAGCATGAAAGTAGGAAGGCTAATAACCCGAACTACTAACAAAGTTGTATCCTTTAGCTGCCCGCCCAACTTAGGAAAATTCCTCATCAACTGTAAGGATAAGGTTAACAATAATAGGAAATCAGGGGTTTATAAAATTTCTTGCAATGAATGTAGTGCGAGTTACATTGGACAGAGTGGGCGCAATTTTAAGTTTCGCTTACGTGAGCATAAAAATGCTATCGGTAAAAATGACTGTACCTTAGCTTTTGCGGACCACCTCTCAAGTAACTCGCACTCATGTAATTTTGAAGATTTTAAAATTCTGCATAGTTGTAATAAAAGCAGACTATTAGACAGGTTAGAAAGCTTAGAGATTAGGAAGACTACTAGGAATAACAAGGTTCGCACGAACGATATAATGTTTCAAATTGTATCCCCACTCCTCGATTTATGTACCCAACCCCCGCCTCCACCTCCCACTCCCATCCCGTAGTATATAAGCTGGCGTTTTTTAATGTGTAGTTAGTCTAATGATGGATTTTATCCGAAACCGGTCACTTTTAAAGAATTTCACTGTGAATCATTGCGTTGTTGTTCTTCTTCTACTCATGATGTTCTCCAAGTTCAGACTTCTGTCTGATGATGGATTTTATCCGAAACCGGTCACTATTAAAGAATTTCATTGTGGATCATTGCGTTGTTCTTCTTCTAACCATGATGTTCTCCAAGGTCAGACTTCTGTCTGATGATGGATTTTATCCGAAACCGGTCACTATTAAAGAATTTCACTGTGGATCATTGCGTTGTTCTTCTTATACTCATGATGTTCTCCAAGTTCCACGAAGTCACCAAGGAAACTCTCACAAGGATTCAAACATCTTATATAGGCAAGAAGTACTAAAACAACTTTCCTCTGAACTTAAAAAACCAAACAAACTATCATGTATTTGCAACAAAAAAAATGTAAAAAAAATGGCTTACTGATCTGGAAATTATACAATAAAGAAAATAGGGAATAGAAATAGAAATAAACTTCCATGACAAACAACAAGTGCATACAATATAATTTTACCACCAACACACACAAACACACTGTATTTTTAAACAGCATTGGATTTAGGATATTAGTAGTAGTATGGTTTGACACAGTCCCAGGCCACGGTGTGGGCCCATAGGACTCCAGTGGACTTCCTGATTATAGTGGATTCCGAACCACTTGGGAAACACAGTGAAGTCACACGATTAGTTCGGAGGTGACCAGGACAAGTCCTACCATGTTCTCCCAACCGGCACGTGCACACGACCAATTTATCTGCAGCTTTGAACCTGCTCTGGTCCGCTGGATTCAACTTGGTATGGCGGCCGGCTATTTAGGACATTAGTAATATAGTAAAAATTTCCACCCTAAAACGGGCCTAGCCCATAGGGAAAAGTGACAAAGACTGTATTTTGGAAATATATTTTGATGGGCTAACATTTCTATAGATTTCAACGAAGCTTGTAATACATTCTAAGGATTTCTTGAGTGTAATGCGGCATTGCACGCGCCTTACATGCACCCTCCGCCACAGCTAAAAAGCAAAATAAGCAAGCACTGTTGAAATTTGGGTGTAGATTGACAAGAAGAGGGCTTAAGGCAACTATAACTCCCGACTTCGTGGTATTTCATTTTAATCAAAAACAAAAACTTAGTGTTTTATCAAAACTTTTTGTAACAACTATTTTTTTTTTTAAGGCGTAGGACTCTTTCTTTCGAGTATTTGCGCCGGTCGGTGTGTGTGTGTGTGGAAGTGATGGCTAATTTGGTTACTATTGGTAGCAGTGGTTTAGAATGGTTTTCTTGAGTTTGTCTACAGGTGCGGCATGACTCCGGTCTTGATTAGAAAGCTTAACGTTGCCGTGACCTGCCCATGCTTGTCCTCTATTAAGTTTGCCAGGGTGTGTGGTTTCGGTAACAAAAGTCTGCCCGCTGCGTATATATAGGGCATTCGGTAAATATGTGTTCCATTGATTGTGGCACCTGCTGCATGTAGGCGGCTGGTCACCAGACATCAAAATAAATGTCGATGTCTAACTATAGAAATAGTAATACCCAAATAATTGTAAAATAATTAATTTTGCCTACGAAACCCACTGGTGTTAGTAGGTCTATATAACCCTGAGCGCTCAGATTTGCATCTTCTCCTCATGTTGAGCAAGTATCAAATCGCTGAAAAGGTGTAACTGGGCAAGTTCCCTTTGCAGTTCTTGCCTAAAGCGCTCAGAGTGAGTTTATACTAACTAACAGCAGTGGGTTCTGTAGACAAAGTTATTTTAGTTTTACTAATTCTAGTTATAGTTGTTACAAGAAGTTTTGATAATACACTAAGTTTTTGTTGGTTTATAACTCCGGACTATTCACGCTAACGGCGGTTGGTTTAAATAATATTAAAAAGTAAACTCTTATAAAAATCTGAACATTTCTCTCAAGTTATTGGACGAAAATTTTGCTTAAAATGTTTTAGAGCGGGCTTACAAAATATGAAATCCATTTCTCCAGCAGTAACGCATTCAAATTTTATCATTTTGCAGCAGCGCAAAGGTTTCCAGGAAAATGTATTACATTGATGAAATGAGTGCGAATAACACATCCCATGCGTGACAGAAACTTTTGCCAATTAGTGAACTTTTTAATAAATTATTTAGTCACTCATCCAGTGATGAACTTCGCTGAAATTAAATTAATTTTTGTATTCTTCACGCCTATCTCATTAAAAATATTTTTCTGAGTTGTGATGAACACAGTAAATAGCGGAATTGCAATTATAGTACCACGCTTTCATGAACTAAATTTCAAATAAATAATGACTTTCTGTTACATAACTAAACCAACCTAGACTCACGGCTGTAAAACCCTCTCCGACATTCAACTAGGAAGGCCCCAAACCGCCTGCTTTGCATGCCCACGGAAGCATAGCTAGAGAATGTGTGGGACTCGAACCTACAACACTACTACTAGGCCATTTGATAGTAGAGCTGAGCAGGCGCGGATATAGAATGTGGCCAAGGAGGGGGCTAAGATTAAGTACGATTTTTTTTTACAATATGGCTGAAATATTGGGGTTTAACGCATTTTCTGAGCGATACGGGTTCTATATTATAGGTAATTAATACAATCGAGCGCAAGGGGGCGGGGGCCGGGGGTCCCCCCCCCCCGGGAGAAAATTTGTGAAAAATAAAACTGAAATAGTGGGGTTTTACGCATTTTGAGGAACCTTGAGCCCCCATAGCCCCCCCCCCCCCCCGTAGATCCGCGCCTGGAGCTGAGCCATTCCTGCCTGTGTCGTAGTTCGGTTTCCTACCTCATTGCCAATGCAGCTGAATATAGGCATTTCCTTCCCCTTGGAAGCAGAAGGGGTATTCCGATGTATCAGCGATTATACCTATTCTGAGGAGGTGACTCTGAAGGTAATGGTGTCCTGTGGCCATTCGGAACGCTGCCACAGCGATGTCCTGGCGCATGTTGCTGGGAATGGTTTTTGCTAAGAGCGGTTCCTATCGTTTGTCAGCTGCCCTTGACGCTAGCTATTATTAGTCTGCAAGTGGTGGAGAAAGTGAGGGGTTGTAGAGGTTGCAGTAGTAGACATTCCTACAGTATGAGTTTAATGACGCCTTATTTTCCATTTCATTGAAGGTGGTATAGTTTTTCAGACGCCAAGGGCATCCTGACCGCAATGTTTTGAATCAACGTGCCCTAGGCTCGGAAACGTTAAGTAAGTAAGTAAGTAATGACCCAATGTTGTGATGTAAGCAATACAAAATTGTTAAGATGCAATAAAAGGAGGGGGGATGGGGGATTTCAGACCTAAAAGCGTTCCGGCACTCTCACAACTACTTTATCGTACAAAACTTATCCTTTAGGATTATCCATTGGAATATCCGCCGGAAAGCCAACGCGACTGAAAGACGCGCGCCAAAACTTTTCCCCGGAAACCGCCAACTTTACCAAATTACACAAAAGCTGTTTCATATTCTGTCATTTTTTCCCTGACACAACTCCGAGTTTTCCCTAGCAATGTAAATACAACGCAACGAAGGGATTTTCAATCCCAAGGATTTTGTCTTTCTTAATTTCTCCAGCTAACAAATTATTTTACACTGCAAAAAATTACTCCCAGTGAAACTATAATTTATTCTCGTATTTTTGACACTCCGTATTATGTTCCGTGAAGAGACTGGGGTTTTGAAATAATAAGAAAGTATTATTGTCGAGAGTTCTTAATAATGGTTGTAAATTTGGGAAATAAATAAATGTGGTTGGTTCCAGTTCGTGGTCTCCAGCATTCCAGCAACCATTGTCGTCAAAAAAATATGACTGGTATTCTGTTACAGATAACTTTACTTAAGTGAATAAAGAATTTTCATTACTGGAACCGTTCCAATAAGAAGTGGAAAGGATTACTTACATTTTCTATTGGGGGTTTTAAACATTTTTTTGGTGGGGGCGGGTGATGGAAGGGTTTTTTGGACGTTTCTGCCTTCGCAGAGTGCTGACATTATGCAAATTTATAGCATTTCTGTGTAATTTTTGGAAACATGTATTACTGGCATTGTAGGATATTTTGATGGGATGAATTTGAAGGGATGCCAATGCACTTTATTTTTTTAGAAGAAATATAAATAAAATCTGAGTGTTGCGCAAATGTAATGCAGAACAGACGCAAAGTGATGAAGTCGTAGAATCCGGAATGATAGGCTGTGCTCGTTCTAAAAGCGTGCTTCCAAACGTTCTGTCAACATATCTGCGGTCGTCATCTTCAGTGGAACTGCGTAACAGCCAATCAGGTGCGGCGAAGGCTACGCCTCCACTCCCGCAGCTTGGTATAAATATCAGTGCGGATTCCCTTACCCAAACAGTTGCTGCTGAGCCTCCGAGATGCAATCTTAGAAGTCTACGCAGTTCCACTGAAGATGAGATGTCCCCGCAGAGGTTGATTAAATGTTTGGAAGTACGCTTTCAGAACGACCACGGCCTATTTTCCCGAATCCTACTGCTTCATCACACGAAAACTTAAATGCTCTGTCTTGCCTTGTTAGTGCGCATGTGTCAGGACTTAGTCCAATTGGCTCTACCCCTCCAACGAGAAAGGTGTACAACTTCCAGAATTTTAAAATATAGCCTAAAAGTAAAACCTCCAGCACTCAATTTTATCAATAGCTTTTCATGGTCCTTAAACGTTATTATAAGCCTAAATGCAACCAGTATGTACTAAGATTTTGATCATAGCATACTTTTTTTTTTATGTTATTAGACAGAAAAGATAAATCGCATACAAACAATTTTATGAATGTATCCGATTGACCCTTTCAGTCGCCTCTGTAGGTTATTACCCGTGATGAGTACGACACGTCTCCGATTGCAATTTGCAAGGCGTGTAAAGACTCGCACAAGTGCAAGCACGTTACCACCTGGCCATCGAAGACGATATATACCTACCTATACGTTTTACATTTAGGCTATATTTTTAAATTCTGGAACTTTGACTTTATCAAAATTAATGGTTAATTGTTAGGTATTATTAATTATAGCAGCTAACTTAACTAGTTAAGGCGAAAGATGCGAATGACCAAAGATGAAAAATCGCAGGTAGGTTAGGTACTGTAGGCCCTATATGCAAAGTAGTAGGCTATTTATTCCATTTCCAACCATAAGACACGACATATGATACAATTCAGTAGATTCTCGATTTCGTCACGGAAAATAGTCAAAACTGTAACTAATTAAGTTAGCTGTCATAATTAATAATACCTAACAATTAACCATTGGATAAAGTCAAAATTCCAGAATTTAAAAATATAGCCTAAAAGTAAAACCTATAGGTAGGTATGCTATGATCAAAATCCAGTACATACTGGGTGCATTTAGGCTTATAATAACGTTAAAAGCTATTGATAAAAATGAGTGCTGGAGGTTTTACTTTTAGGCTATATTTTAAAATTCTGGAACTTGTAAGTTGTACACCTTCCTCGTTGGACCAAGTCCTGACACATGCGCAGTAACAAGGAGGTAGTCCAACAATTAAGTTTTCGTAGCAATTCTAAGATTGTATCTCGGAGGCTCAGCAGCAACAGGACACTGAAGATGCCGACCGCAGATGGTGACGACACGTTTGGAAGTACACTTTCAGAACGACTACGTTTAGTTTAGTTTTAGCTATTAGCTATATTAAAAGGGGGCTCAGCACAGGCTCGTCCTAAAGGGTCCCCTCCTACTGCTATTACACTTATAAAATAATTGTTAATCTATATTTTGAAGGAAATAAAAATTACTTTACTTTATTTTACTTACTATAGATTGTACTGCTTCATCACGTAACTCCTCCGTAAAGCCTTTCTAATTATTTTAAGCGCAAAGTGATTACAGCGAAATTACTGTTGTTTGTTGTTTCCAACGCCTGCTTTCAGCATATCTGCTTTAAGCAACCCTGGTGGGGGGAGTGAGTCTGTTTGTTAACGCGAGGCACCCTAAGGGCAGACTATTTCACCTCGGGGGAAAGGGGAGTTGACTGACAGGGTGGACCTCCTGATTATTCCGAAGATAGAATAGATTCCGAACCACTTGGGGAACATGGTACAGTTATACGATTAGTCACAGCACGTTATCATGTCCTACCATGTTCCCCTGCCAACGCTGTGGACACTACCAAGTTTCTCGCAGTTTGAATCATGCTCTGCTCTCATGGATTCAACATGGTAAGGCCGTTGACAAGCCAAAATACTGTACGGTAATACACTATTTATTTGTAGTGATCGAATGATGATAAATGATATATTTGTAAATATGTAAAGCGTGTATATAAACAAAAACCGAAACTAAAACAGAAACGAAGACAGTTTGATTTTTGTTTTGTTTTCAGTTTGGTTTCGGTGTCAAGTGTCAACCAAAGGTTTCACCCGAATTTAGGCTAACAAAAATGGCTTTGGGTTAATTTTTTTTTTCATTTTGTGAAAATGACGTTTAGGCCTAAATTGCATTTAAACTGTGCTCACGTTGGCACTGTGAGTAAGCTCAAATACAAGAAAGATCTTTAGAAGTTGGGGAATTTGAGTAGGCAAAGGGAATTATACAATATCATTACTTCGTGTGAATGAACTTGAAAATGAATATTTACTAAAATATCATAAAATTAATAAAAAACAAATCATTCAAGTATGAATTAAATAATTTGGTATTGATTAACCTCAATAACAATGAAAATAAAACAGTCGACGCAAAAACGAAATGGGTAAGAAAAAGTGGAAGAATCAGGTTTCCTCCTATAACTTGCTACGTTGGATCCTTTTGTATTTTTTTTCTTTACAAGGAAATCTCCTAATTGCAAAGTTTTAGTTCTTTCAAAAACGTATCAAAAGGCCAGAACGGAGCCGGGGGGAGGGGGAGATTTTGGTAGAACTTTTGGTTTTTCACCTTGCCTGGAGTTAATTTTTCTGTAGCCTACGTGACGGCTACAGTCAGGAATGCCAACCTGAAAAAGGGAATGAAGAGAAAAATTAAACTGACCGGGATTCGATCCAATGTGAAATTACCGGGTCATTACCGCGTTGATCTCTACACTTTCTTTCCGATATTACGGGTTTTTGAGATTTTTTAGAGACTAACACTTGATGTATGGATCGAGTAATTCATTCCAGTCCCCAATTGTCCAAGTATTAAATTTTATGATTTATTTCCTTTTTGCAAGATGACATGGAACATACAGTATATGTTTTAGGCCTATCCCAGTTTGCCAATGACCACAAATTCATACTGAAACAATTCAAACAATGTCCGAAATCCATTGGGTCGTTGGCATTGGACACTAAAACTATAAGGTCCATAAAAAGTTTTTCAAGGCCTGATAATAATAAGTAAGCTATTAAGATTTGGTCCATCCAATCCAAGTTGATGAAGACTACTTTATACACAACACCATATAGGGTATTGTTGTTTACATTGTACGAAAGGCGCGATGTCATAAAAATTGGCAGGATGTAATAAAGATTATAAAAGTATATGAGAAAAGTATATCATATACACATTGATCAATACAATCCGAAAAAGAAATACGTAGCCCCATAGAAGATATAACACCACTCTTGGCGAGAGGAATTTGTCAGCTGAGAAATAAAAATAAGCATCTGTCGGCAGCAAACCTATTTATTTCATTCTTTCCTGTGCAGACGACATAAAAGTGTATATCGACATGTAGTGATGAATTGCCCCATCTGTTCATCTTATATGCTGACACTCTAGACACTACAACTCAAATCACTTTTATCATACTCTTTTCAGCCTTACACTTTTGCATTCAGGACAGTTTTATAAAATGAGGGAAACAATGCAGCTGCCCCCCCCCCCATTTTAAATTATTTAGAAAAGTAGCCTATGTTCCATCCTCCAATTTGCCCCCATTTGTAGTTAATCCAGCACTGGCATTAGGGGGATCTTTGACCACACCCCACTCGGAACCAGACTGTGTGACCACTGAGTTACCCTTACCTACTTACACTACGAGGAGCACTACGAGGAGGTACAGATCAGGGGACAATCCTTGCCAATACGAACCTTTTACCTTTATATAAGTAGACGGATAACGAGTCTTCCGGGCTTTTTTGGTTTTCCAACGCCTGCTTTCAGCATTTCTGCATTATAAGCAACTCTGTCAGCCTGGTGGGGGGGAGTGAGTCTATTCATTAACTTGAGGCCCCCCTTAGGGCAGACTCCTTCACATCGGGGAGAAGGGGAGTTAACTGACAGGGTGGACCTCCTGATTACAGTGGATTCCGAACCACTTGGGGAACATAGTCACACGATTAATTCGGAGGTGACCAGGACGCACTTCGGCTTACTGGTACAGTCTCAGCGCGTTATCATGTCCCACCATGTTCCCCTGCCAACGCTGTGCACACTACCAAGTTTGCCGCAGTTTGAAACAGGCTCTGTTGTGATGGCTTCAACTTGGTATGGCCGTTGCCTACCGGTCCTGTTACTGGCCGCAATATCCCAAATAGAGAAACAGTCAAGAATATACAATAGTTCTCAGAGAAATTGCTCCTAAAAAAAAATGCTTTGCACTGTAATATATATAGAGAAGAATCGTTGGACTATTACCACACAGGAAATAGTCAGTATTGGTAAAGGTAAACCTAGAAATGCCTGAGGTCTGTCAATACTTCACAATACAAGAGAATGGGGAACTTTATTGTCCGAAGTTACCTATTGTACGATTGGAAGGATTAAATGCCAAGGGCAATCTATTTTATTTACCCGTACCTACTTAATTTGAACATAGTTCTTTCGGGACAAGCTTTCTTCACATTGCTCTATAAAGCAGCTTGGACCTTCAATTGAATGAATGAGAACAGTGAAAGTTTTGTTCGTTTTATATGGTATGGAGAGATTGGTATGGAGAACATTGTTCTTTCAGGACAAGCTTATTTCTCATCGCTCTATAAAGCAGCTTGGACCTTCAATTGAATGAATGAGAATAGTGAAATTTTTGGTTGTTTTATTTGGTATGGAGAGATGGACGTTGATCCAAGCTATGGACAACATAGTTCTTTCAGGACAAGCTTTTTTCTCGTCGCTCTATAAAGCAGCTTGGACCTTCAATTGAATGAATGACAATAGTGAAATTTTTGGTTGTTTTATATGGTATGGAGAGATGGACGTTGATCCAAGCTATGGACAACATAGTTCTTTCAGGACAAGCTTTTTTTTCTCGTCGCCCTATAAAGCAGCTTGGACCTTCAATTGAATGAATGAGAACAGTGAAAGTTTTGTTCGTTTTATATGGTATGGAGAGATGGACGTTGATCAAAGCTATGGAGAACATTGTACTTTCAGGACAAGCTTTTTTCTCGTCGCTCTATAAAGCAGCTTGGACCTTCAATTGAGTGAAGGAGAATAGTGAAATTTTTGGTTTGGTTGTTTTATATGGTATGGAGAGATGGACGTTGATCAAAGCTATGGAGAACATAGTTCTTTCAGGACAAGCTTTTTTCTCGTCGCTCTATAAAGCAGCTTGGACCTTCAATTGAATCAATGAGAATAGTGAAATTTTTGGTTGTTTTGTATGGTACGGAGAGATGGACGTTCATCAAAGCTATGGACAACATAGTTCTTTCAGGACAAGCTTTTTTCTCGTCGCTCTATAAAGCAGCTTGGACCTTCCATTGAATGAATGAGAATAGTGAAATTTTTGGTTGTTTTATATGGTATGGAAAGATGGACGTTGATCCAAGCTATGGAGAACATAGTTCTTTCAGGACAAGCTTTTTTCTCGTCGCTCTATAAAGAAGCTTTGACTTTCAATTGAATGAATGAGAATAGTGAAATTTTTTGATCGTTTTAAAGGAAGAACAGAATCAGTGCATTTGAAATGTGGGTATAATATGCGCATGTCCTGGAGAGATCAAGTGGCAAAAGTAACACCCAAGAAGAAGAAGGGTGTATCAAACAAGCCTTGTATTAAATTTTAATGGCGGGCGATACATAGTTTACATTCGATTAGAAACATACATTATCATAACATATCGTTCGGACATTGTACCTCCTCCGGAATATATTTTGCAATATATCTTTTAAAAGCAAAGAAGCAAGGGAAATAATTGTTTGTGGTGATAAAATGATCCTATAAGTCCACTATTAATAACCGATTCATTCAAAATTTGCATTTTACAGATTTGGAATATCGTCAACTGGTGAGATATCCCTCGGGTAAAAAAGGACCATTCAAGAGATTTACATTTTTTGATAGCAGCTGGTGCCAACTTGCGACGGTTTCAAAAAGCGCCCACTTCCAGAGAATGCGAGACAGCGTAAACATTATGGGCCTGTGACCCCCTCATCGAAGTTGCAACATGTTTTGATAATATTGTATAACTACACTTATTTGGCCCCCCTAGAACTCTGAAGCTATTTCCATTTTCAAGGAAATTTTGTATTGTGTAGCCTAATGTCGTTACAATCTATGTGTCAACCAGTATTTAAAACGTAAACTTAACAATTTTGATTCAATCCTTCTTATGAGGGCACAATCTCAACAATTGGTTGGCAGCAACTCTCTGCATATCAAGACATCCTCGTTTCTGTCAATGACATTTAGAGTAGTGGTACAGACCCGGACTTTCACCCGAAAGGTTTTTGGTCCGAGCCCCACACTTGCTACATTTTCTGGCCAACTCCACAATTATTTATACAAGATCACTAAACGGGAGAACCCCAGGGATTCACCCTTGGCCCGCTATTGTTTACTCCTTATATCAATGATCTCAATGTATTCTTTGCAGACCTTGAAGGTAGTTCCCAAAGCAATCTCGAATATACATATAAACCTACAAATCTATGAAGGAAATAATATTCAACAACGCTGTCAACAAAATGCAATTATGATTTGTAACACGGTATTGCATGCTTGATGACTGAATCAACCTTCCTGAGAGGGTTGGGTTGGTTAACTATTCTGACAAAGAAAATTAATAAACCCTAAGAAATGAGTTTCACCCCTTCTTGCCGCTGCAGAGGGGTTGAAATCCTGTCGCATTCATGTTCCATTCATTTATTTACGTCACAAAAACGTACAGGCGTGGCTTAATGTAAGTATGCTCAATTTATTGATTTAAACATAAATACAATAGTTACCCATTACACAGACTCGTATCTGTACTTGGCTAAGTCATGCTTTTGCTTGTTTCATTGCGTGAATGGTGAGCTCGCCTCAGCTTGTCCATTATCACTAGTAGCCGGTGTAGGTTGACATCGAGAACATATGTCTGGGTCCAAAACAAATCCTTAAAAAATAATAATAATAAACCAATAACCCAGACTCGTTCCATACTGGGTTAAGTCTTGTTTATACCCATTAAAATGTCAAAAGTAAGCACGCCTGAGCTGATCCGCAGGCTCTTATACTCGGTGTGGGGTGACATCGAAGAGTGAACCACTTTGCCAGTGACTACAAATTCATTCCGTAACAAGTATCTACAAAGGTTTTCACGGCCGGAGTAAAATGAAGAAACAGTAGAATCCGGGCCGATGGGTCGTGATCGAGCTGAAAGTGAACTTCCGAACGTTTCGTCAACAGCTGCGGTTAACATCTTCGACTTCCTATGGAGCCACCAAGGTACAACCTTCCAATTGTACGCAGTGCCACTGAAAATGTCTACCACAGCTGTAGACGAAACGTTTGGGTGTTCACTATCAGATCGACCATCAGGATTCAACATGGTAAGGCTGTTGGCACGCAATGAAACATGCGAAGCATGACTTAACCAAGTAAAGATACCAGTCCCTATACAATATACCCGGATTCATAATAGTTTTGTGTTATAACGGTTTGTTTAACACGTTAATACATGTAAACAAACTTGTACCTACTCACCCTCTCATATAATTAACGGGTGGCGTGAATGATTAAACGTCCAGAGTTCGAGACACGCCCATGACCTGCCACTCTTTATGTCTCACATAATTTTTTATCGCTTCATCATTTTCCTGCCTCTACTTTTATGGGCAGAGTAATGAAAATTTGTGAGTCAAACTCATAATAAAACGGGTTAGAAGTAGGGGTTGCAGCCTATTTAGGATTTTACTGCATAGCCTAATGTTTGCTGGGCTAGTAACCTACGCTCTCTCTTCCTGACGAAAGACCAGAAAATAAGACGACGTGCCTTACAGCATTTTCTCGTAGAGGTTCTGTTGAGGGCAAAATAAATATAACGTCAAAATAGGAAGGTCCTAGAAATATGAACCCCCTCAATTAGCCATAAATTTCCCTGAAGGTGCATAAATAAACAGTAGTGAAATCTTCTTCTTCTTCTTCTTCTTCTTCTTCTTACCCGGTCAACCCGGTTGGACGTTAACGCCTTGAGCTCGGCAATTGCTTTTCCTCTTGCTCCGGCGAGTTGTTCGACTCTTTCCTAAGGTTGTCTGCCGATGGGTTTTCTACCTGACTGGTATAGTCTCAGCGCATTCTCTTGTCCCACCATGTTCCCCTGTCAACGCTGTGCATACTACCAAGTTTGCCACAGTATGAAACACGCTCTGCTCTCGTATAGATTCAACTTGGTAAGGCCGTTGGCAAGGCAAAAAGAAACTGTTGAAAGTATAAAAAAAAAAAAAAAAAACACCACATCGTTGGAAAGAAAAACTTTGCTAAACTTTCATCGAAAAATAGTCCGCAATGATTAAATGACCAAAAGAAAAGTGAAATGGAGGAATACGTATGAAAAATGTGTGTGGCTGAAAGCTCAAAGTTTTGATTACCATCATTTCCTATCTATTCAGCAGTGTACAATAAGAAGAAAACAGGCGCTGCTCCAGAAATACGTGATTTTATTGCATAATTTTTTACTTTCTTCAAATTAATTTGGAGGTCTCTTGGGTTCTACTTTTGCTTTTTTCCAGTTACCCATTTTTAAGAGGAATGCTGCACTTACCAGCCATAGCTTCTTTTGCTCATATTCTTTGTATTTGAAGTGCTTTTGATGGGAGTCTTCTTCTTCTTCTTCAAGTTACCAGTTAGTTAGCTGGTTGGCAGCAACATGTGATGCCTCTACTAACGTCGATCCTGGCACGCCCTCTTCAGCTCCACGCACGTACTGTTAAATTAAATTTCGGATCCTTCAACAACCCCTATCCCAAAGCACTGAATTGATCGATGGGATTGCATATTATAGAACAGACAGACCAATACATTGCAATAAATTCATAATGGCAGGGTAGGTACGCAATGTATTGGAGCGTGAAGTTTCCATAATTTATTCAAAAAATATTTTTTCCCAAATACAAAACCAAATCTTTGTTTGGGAAAGAGCCCTGTTCGGTTTCGTTACTTTATTTAACTCCTAAAACATACCTGCAGCCTGATCGAGGCGATTATAATATCGGTATTTATTTAATCCCCTGGTATTAAAAATGTAAACAAGATAATTTTATAATGGAAAGTGCTATTCAAAATTTGTTTGTTTAGAGTTATAATCCTAGGGTATTTATTTAACCCCGGTATTATAATCGCCTCAATCAGGCTGCTGAAGGTAGAAAGCACTGATGATAGAAAGGTTCCGCTGAAAAAGTATTTAAATTATAAAGTGTTGTTGTTGTTTCTAACGACTGCTTTCAGCATTTCTGCTTTAAGCAACCCTGTCAGCGTGGCGGGAGGAGTGAGTCTGTTTTTTAACTTGAGGCATCCAAAGGGAAGACTCTATCACCTTGGGGAAAGGGGAGTTGACAAACAGGGTGGACCTCCTGATTATAGTGGATTCCGAACCACTTGGGGAACATGGTAAAGTCACACGATTAGATCGGAGATGACCAGGACTCGACTTATGCTGCCTAAGCGCGTTATCATGTCCCACCAGATTCCCCTGCCAACGCAGTGCGCATTACCAAGTTGCCGCAGTTTGAAACATGCTCTGCTCTAATGGAATCAACAAGGTAAGGCCGTTGGCGATTATGTACAAATTATAAAGTAATTTTTAATGAAAACTGAGTAAGTTTTATACTTTTAGCCCCAGAAGCAAACTATTAAGAAGCAAGTGACCCATTGCGTTTTGTTAACATTAATGACGACTGCAATATAAGTGAATTTAAAAGAAATCTTTGGAGCCGTTTTTTGAGAGATAATTTTTTTATACGTTTTTCTGGATTTTTTTTTTAGAATAAAACCCCTCAAAATTAAGTTAGCCCAAAATATAAAAAAATGATCCGGAGGTATGATTTTTGTGAACCTTCATGCCAAATTTCATTAGAATCCAATGAGTAAGTTTCCCGCAAATTGGCGAACAGGCAGGCAAACAGACCGACATGCAGATATTTCGTAAAAACCACTTTTTGCTTCTCCTCGAAAAATCCACTTAAACCCCAAAATCGAAAATTTCGACCGTCACAAAGCTTCCCTTATACTACACTTATAAATATGAAAGCAACACTAGATTTCAGTTCTTTTCGAGCCTCCTAAACCCGAGCTAATACTTGCAATTACCTATTAATAAGTTTCGTTGAGAAGCCAGCAGAAAGTAAACTGAAACTTTACGAATAAAACTCAATCAAGTCATCTTGAAAATTTACAAAAGAAAGCAAAGTTAACTTGATGCCAAAGTAATTAGTTTCCCATGGCGTCTCGATTTTCTCCAAGTAAATTATGACGAGGTGAAAATCGGAAGATTTACTGAGGTGAGGAACTATTTTTCGATCTTCGGTTTAAAATCAGTGTAACGAGCACTTCATCTTACTAAATGCTGCAGTTATGTTATGCTGCCATCTGTATTTACAGATAAGACTCAAATTTATTGAATTAGTTACTTTACTTCGCTGTACCTCGATGCTGATATTGAATCAAATTCTCAAGCACCTACTGCAGTAGGCCGTAGTGGTCAGACTTTTTTTTAACAAAAGATTAATCGTAAACAAACAATTTAATGAATGTACATCCGAATAACCTCTTTATTCTCACAAAAAAAAATTATATTATCATGAAGAACTTTTCATGTATGAAGCCTACTTATATATCGGCCCAATGGTTCCTTGTCTATAATTACCAACGACCCCCCTTTAGGTGCCCATTCCATTGACCGGCTAGGGCTATTTCCTACAACGCTGACGTGGTAGAAGACATTCAAGACTTAGGTGGCGTTTCCACCGACCTCGCATTGCAGAATGGACGGAAATGTTTATTTTCCTCTATGTAATAGTTAAAATTGATCAATGATCATACAGTAAAATCACAAACAAAAAAACTGAAATTAAAAAATGGCGTCATGGGATATGTTAAGTACAAACATTTTAATAGATTTCTATAAAAAGAAAAATCCTAATTTCCGTCAATGTCATTTCCATTCTGCAATGCGAGATCGGTGGAAACGCCACCTAAGTCTTGAATGTCTGCTACCACGTCACCGTTGTTGGAAATAGCCCTAGCCGGTCAATGGAATGGGCGCCTTAAGCCGGCCGCCATACCAAGTTGAATCCAGCGGACCAGAGCAGGTTCAAAGCTGCAGATAACTTGGTCGTGTGCAGTGCCGGTAGAGAAACATGGTAGGACTTGTCCTGGTCACCTCCGAACTAATCGTGTGACTTCACTGTGTTTCCCAAGTGGTTCGGAATCCACTATAATCAGGAGGTCCACTGGAGCCCACACCGTGGCCTGTGACTGTATCCAATCATACTACTACCAACGACCCCATGGATTTCGGACGTTATTTATATTGTTCCCGTATGAATTTTTCTATCTATCTATCCGTCCTTGATATCAGTCTACACTGGCTACAAGCGATGATGGACAAGCTAAGACACGCTTAACAGCGCAATGCATATTATAGCAGGTGAAAGCATGACTTAACCAAATACAGATACGAGCTTCGTCTCAGTAAGCAAGTGTCGCGAGTTACGACAGGTCTCCGACGGCTTTGATTCACACAAGTACAAGCACGCTACCACCACACCACCGAAGATGCCGTCAACATTTCATGAAATGGTCTCAATCTTCTTACATAAACAAAGCGCTTTTTTTTAAAATTGGGGTACAGGTGTTACCTGTGTGCACTTAAGCCTATATGGCCTATTGTGCCCCTACAACAAAGTATCTACATCACTTCTACATCTCTTCCTCGAGAACTATCTCCCTCAGGAGAACCAAGATCTTGAGGGAATTTAGAAGTTTTAGGTCTTTTACATGTAACTGCAAGCTTCCCGAGCATGCTGCTTTTCTTCGTGCGATTGTATCGCAATGAAGGAGAATGTGCTTGAGGTCCTCCACTCCTTCATTGCAGAATCTGCAAGACTGTAGTTGTATCCCCATGAGACTTCAGATATATAACCCTAAGACCAAAGACGCCAAGGCCTGTTCTTGGTTTTGTATGTCCCAGCTTAGAGCCATCAGTAAACCACTTGATTGTGTGACTATTGAGAATTCCTGCTGATTCGCAGTATTCTTTCATTGTCCCTAATATAGTTTAGAATTCCCTCCTAAAACAGTATTTTGGATGGATTCTATCGCTTGGCATATCCAGGCAGTGGTCAGACGTAGTCAGAGAGGCTGAGTCTCTCTTAACTGCCCTTCCACTCCTTTTTAACCCGCTCCTAATAATGCCCTTTCGGCTGAAGTTTCCGCTGCAACATGGAGGGGTGGGAAGTCCAGTACTATCTCCATTGCTGCAGTGGGACAGGATTTCATAGCCCCTGTAAAGCATCATGCTAGAGAATACGGGCTTCTGAATTTAGCCATAATTTGGGTACCTAATTCAGAGAAAAATTCTCATGTGGTTTGATTTTGCCGTGTCCATGAAGCCATGACCAATGGTATGGTTACAGCAGGAAAAGACAGGCTGGAAAACAAAGCGATTGGCAAATAAATAATAAATAAATAAATGTATTGCGTTTTTCAATATTATGTATATGTATATATAAATTTAATGAAGTAGGGGTGGCATTAAGGATTTCTCCCGTGCTGGGTCCTTAATACCATAAACTTAAATAATATATACAGTACAGTATACGATACAGTACATATACAGGTATATACTAATGTGTATTGAAACATTTCATGAAATGCAACCATTAGTTGAGTGCCTTATGGCCCTAACTGCACTAGGTTGGTCTCAGCTAAAAATAAAGTAATTATTTATTTATTTAAAATTCACGAATTAAAAGTTACTGTATACTGTATGTACTTATACATTGTTGAAAGCCAAAGGCGGGGTTTCTACCGACCTCTCATTCCAGAATGCAAAGACATTGACGTGGTAGCAGACATTAAAGACTTAGGCGGGTATTCCACCGACCTCTCATTGCAGAATGTAAATGACATTGACGGAAATTTGAATTGTTCTTTTTATAAAAATCTACTAAAATGTTTGTACTTAACATATCCCATGACGTCATTTTTTAATGTTAGTTTGTTTGTTTGTGATTTTACTCTATGATCATTGATTAATTTTAACTATGGCATAAGAGTAAAACAAAAATTTCCGTCAATGTCATTTGCATTCTGCAATGAGAGGTCGGTGGAATACCCGCCTAAGTCTTGATGTCTGCTACCACGTCAATGTCTTTGCAATCTGCAATGAGAGGTCGGTGGAAACCCCGCCTAAGGCTCTGTACACATGCCAGTGATCCGTTGTCATGGGAACGGGCTAGTGGTTGGTGCAAAACCACTAAGTCTACTTCAGCAGATTCCTGTCGATGGCTTAGGTGCCCATTCCATTGACCGGCTAGGGCTATTTCCAAAAACGGTGACGTGGTAGCAGACATTCAAGACTTAGGTGGCGTTTCCACCGATCTCGCATTGCAGAATTGACGGAAATGTTTATTTTCCTCTATGCCATAGTTAAAATTGATCAATGATCATACAGTAAAATCACAAACAAACAAACTAAAATTAAAAAATGGCGTCATGGGATATGTTAAGTACAAACATTTTAATAGATTTCTATAAAAAGAAAAATTCTAATTTCCGTCAATGTCATTTGCATTCTGCAATGCGAGATCGGTGGAAACGCAACCTAAGTCTTGAATGTCTGCTACCACGTCACTGTTATTGGAAATAGCCCTAGCCGGTCAATGGAATGGGCGCCTTATCACAGGTGCACCGTTTTTTTCCAGCAATTCTCCAGCATTTCAGGAATTGTTTAAATCTACGATGTGGCAACGGGTTATACAGTATATACCTACTGCTATATACATTTATTCGATTAATTTGTTGAGTCCACAAAGCTTGTTCATTTCTCATTTCATTGAGACGAACTAAAATTTGTTCACTGTAGCCAGCAGGCAATGCCATCTTGTCAATTTTCATATTCGGATTCCATTAATATTAATTTATTTTTCTTGGCTCCGCGTCGAATTCAAAGTCGCATTTAATTATTTTCGCAATTCTCATCGTGACGAAATAAATTTGACAAAGACTTCCGGCTGTTTTAATTAACCATTTCAGTTGTTTTTACAACTCTTTTTAAAACAGAGAAGTCAATTTACACTTCTCGAGTTATACAACTGGAAACAAAATAAATGGATTCCTGTTTAAAGGACTTCGGGGTGTAAATTAGTCATGGAAAGGTTGCTAAATAAAGGCTGTTGTTTGGTTTTGGATTAAGCGAAGCGCCGAGCCCCCAGGCGCTGCAAGGAGGAATGAGGCTCCGCAAATCCGGCCCTTACAATATACAAATTTTTAACAAGTTTGTTCATCCGTCTGTCTTAAATTAGTTCCGGAAACACAGTGCATTAAGTTGGAAATATTGACATGAAGCAATCAACAGCAAATTTGAACGATTACCGCGTCCATGTCAGAGGTGCCAACGGACATACCAAGCTCAATCCACGAGAACAGAGCCTGTTCCAAACATGGTAGTGTGCAAAGCGTTGGCAGGGGAACATGCTAGCGTGCTGGGACTATAACAGACAGTCTACGTGCGTGCCGAGTCCTGGTCACCTCCGAATTAATCGTGTGACCATATTATGTTCCCCAAGTGGTTCAGAATCCACTATAATCAGGAGGTCCACCCTGTCGTTAACTCGCCTTCTCCCCGATGTGAAGGAGTCTGCCCTTAGGGCACCTCTAGTTAATAAACAGACTCACTCCCCCCCGCTAGGCTGACAGGGTTGCTTCATGTAGAAATGCTGAGATAAAAAGCAAAAAATGTTAGTAGTTAACTGAACCTAAAAACAATTTTAGTTAATAACGTTGTTACAATCTATTTAAGTAGATGAGCTTCTGAGTTCTGACTTCTGAGTAATGTCTTCTGGTCTCAGAGGCGAAGACGCGAATAACACTAATCTGTACCTCCTCGTGGTGAAGATGGAAGCGTGTAATGGCGACTGAACCGATAGGGGGCCGAGTTTGAGCCGGTTAATTAAAAAACACAATACTATCAGTGCAGGGCACACTTTTGTCCTGCTGGGGTTGGGCAACTGGGGACCCGAAGGCGGAGGAACTCAATGAAGAGTCAGTGGCATTATCGAGTTTATATGGAGTTATATAGAGACCGAGTTTGAACCGGGATAAGGAAAAACGCAATAATAGGGGTCTTCACAGTGTTCGTGTTATCGAGTTATACCTAGTGAAGCGTGTTATATCAAGTTAAGTTAACACACCGGTAGCCAGCTAACCAGCGTGCTATCCTAAACGCACTTCCAAGTTAGTTAATTGTGCTATTTAGCTTGCGCTGCGATCAATAGCTCAGGTTTGACCGCTGCCATCTTTGTTTTTGTTGATTGATTTGAAACACGCGTTTAAAGTTAAATTTTGTAGTATTTAAATTTATTCGTATAATCTTTGTCACAAGCAATTACCGTAAATACTTAAAATTATAATAACCAATATGAACAAAAAATATAAACAAATGTGGCACTAGAATAGAGTTCTGCCACTTTCTTTAAAACCGTGCCACAGACGTCTGAAAACTACCACGTTGTTTACCCTGTTAAATGATTTTGATATAGCATGATAACTCACTCCCGAGGTCCACTCACAATTGTGTGTTAACTTGGATAGCACATCTAACTCGATAGACCAACAATGTGAAGACCCATATTATCTGTGCAGGATACTCTTTTGTCCTGGGGTTGGGAAGTCATGCTCTTTCCAAAACACTACCTCAGGTTTTTCAACCAGGATGTTCTTCTGCAGTCATCATAAATCATTGTGCACACGACATGCCCAAAAATATGGAATGACAACCAACTTACCTGGCGAAGCAGCGAGCTTCGTAATAACACGAAGCAGGCAAATTGCTATAATGGCTACAGGTCTGGATTTTGGGTCCCAAGAAATGTAAGAAATGTAAGAAAAGTATGTGGTTTTATCAAAAGTTTCACCCTATCCATAATACATTACAATAATAATGTATGAGTAGAAATTGCACCTATTAAAATATGGAATGACTGCCAAATTACCGGGCGAGTTGCGAAGCAGTGATTTGCGTAATAGTGTCAGGCGCGAAGCGGATATATTGCTGTAATGAGTACAGGTCTGGATTTTGGGTCCCAAGAATTAATAAATATGTGGTTTTATCAAAAGTTTCACCCTATCCATAATACATTACAATAATAATGTATGAGTAGAAATTGCACCTATTAAAATATGGAATGACTGCCAAATTACCGGGCGAGTTGCGAAGCAGTGATTTGCGTAATAGTGTCAGGCGCGAAGCGGATATATTGCTGTAATGAGTACAGGTCTGGATTTTGGGTCCCAAGAATTAATAAATATGTGGTTTTATCAAAAGTTTCACCCTATCCATAATACATTACAATAATAATGTATGAGTAGAAATTGCACCTATTAAAATATGGAATGACTGCCAAATTACCGGGCGAGTTGCGAAGCAGTGATTTGCGTAATAGTGTCAGGCGCGAAGCGGATATATTGCTGTAATGAGTACAGGCCTGGATTTTGGGTCCCAAGAATTAATAAATATGTGGTTTTATCAGAAGTTTCACCCTATCCATAATACATTGCACTACTAATGTACGTGTAGAAATTATACCAAAGAACAGAACAGCAAATAGAAAGAGTGCTTGAAAAATAATAGCAAAAGCACCGGAGGGCATTCAATTTAACTCTCGGAAACTGGAGAAGAAAAGAATGCAAAGCGGTATATTATTCTTAAAGGATGGCCGAGAAGAATGGGG
Organism: Psococerastis gibbosa; assembly: GCA_963971405.1. Classification (NCBI taxonomy): domain Eukaryota; kingdom Metazoa; phylum Arthropoda; class Insecta; order Psocodea; family Psocidae; genus Psococerastis; species Psococerastis gibbosa. The sequence goes on from OZ020491.1 coordinate 23,297,837, forward strand.
TAAAATAGGGCGCGTTGAGCTACCGGACCACAGCTGAGATTTTGCGGCATTTCAGGAACACCGAATAAATTTCCTTATTCACCCCTATAATGAATGAAGCGACTACAATGGCTGACGACACGTGACCTTATTCTAGGACGTCGGCGAAAGCTTTGTTATAGGTTTTGTTTCATTCTACATTTTCATACAAAATTTTATCAGCGCCTTTGAAGCCGACTTTGCAAACATTTCTTGGTCCTCAGAAATTATTTCAGAGAGTTCCATATATGGGAAATTCACTTTTCGACAAAAATATACCTTTTTTATATTCTGTACCTATACCACGTCTAAGATTCTTGATCTAAGACCAGTCATTACAAAGACGTTTAAAAATATCTTTGGTGAGCTTGATGTTCTACATCTCTCTTTAGAACTCAAATTTTAGCATATGGGTCATATAACAAAGTCCACTGAGGTGGTTTGATCAGCATACAATTATATATATATATATACATAAATAAGTGGTAATTTATATAGTCTGTTAGTACCAATTAGCCAAACATATTACTATATATTTAAACAGAAAAATGTTTATAAGTTTACCATAATTTTTTTCATATGCCATAACTGGGGGAAATTTTGGAACACCTAATACTACACCTAGTACAGTGTTAGGCTGTCATTGTATGAATTTGATTAAATTTAGTCAGGACTGTTTAGAATCTGTTCATACGCCTTCGCTTGAAAGTTTGTTTCCCAATGCCTACTTTCAGCATTTCTGCTTTATGCAACCCTGGTGGAGGGTGTAAGTCTGTTTATTAACTTGAGGCACCCTGAGGGCAGACGCCTTCACCACAGGGAGAAGGGGAGGTGACTAACAGGGTGGCCCTCTTAATTATAATGCATGGATTCCGAACCACTTGGAGAACATGGAAAAGTCACACAATTAATTAATAATAAAATTCGCGCCATTATTTGAACTCGGTTAATACGGTACCTACCGCATTGTTTTCATTTATGTACGTAGGCTGCAATTCTAGGCCGCACATTAAACGGAGTCATATTTCCCTGAGAGACCGACCCAGGACACTGTCAGCGAGTGAATTCCGGAGACCAGAAGCACTTCCCAAACCCCCTCAACCCCCAACCTTGTTTTGCCCCCCTGACAAAAAGTATGTACGGAAGGAAAGAGCGTAGAAGAGTGATGAAGGTACTTTACAGTAAAATACAAATGCCCAGCGCTTTTTCTTTCGCAATGAAAACCAGACAAAACTCTTTGGAGCTGCGGAATCATGTTGCGGCGGAAGCAACAGCATTTTATAAAGTAACTTACTTTTATCTGTCATCAGCAATGAAAATGATAGCTGATGAAGTCGGACTTAAGATGGCAGCTAGGGGATTTACGATACGCTCCGCTGACTCAGTACAGCGTATCGTTTGCAAACGAGCGAGGTAATTTATGTCCGATAGTAAAAACTGGAGGCTACGATATATTTTTCTTAGATTGCTTTTGTTTAGGTCACTATGAAAAAAATACGATATTTTGATTTCAAAAAGGTGGCAACCCTAGTTCTAAGGTCAATATAGGCTATTAAGGCACGGACGTATTCCACCTGGTTCAGATGATTCCTCCATCAGTCTTGGAGTGTCGTACTTCTTTTACTTGGTAAAAATAGCTTTTAATTCCGAAATAGTTCAGCTATGAAGTAGCAAAATAACTCAGCAATATTCAGGTCAAAAGCTCATTATTTACGAATAACGTAAAGTAGGTAAATAATGCAGTTTAGCTTCAGTATCCTTCCGCTTAAGTTTTATCGCGTTACTGAAAAAATAATAGGGTTATTATGTAAAATAAAGTTAACCTGAATAAAATAACCTGTCAGTGTCAGCCATTTCAACGCGGATAAATTTTCGCGTTTTTCGCACTTAAATACTGTGCTTCTTGTATTGTTGGAATAATAATTACAATTACAGTGAATTATTTTATTATTATTGTTATTCCTTTGAAAACGCTGGTAGGATGAGTTGGAAACTGACCTCCGTGAGTTGGGAGTCCGTAGATGGTGGAGCGTCGTACAAAACTCAGACGCCTGGAGGAGTGTTGTCGAGCAGGCTCATCAAGGGCTGTACAGCCAGAAGATGAAGAAGAAGAAGAATTCCCCCGAAATACCTTTTAATTCCATACTCTACGTCTACCGTATGTGAATAAGAAGAACTTATTACAGTATACTGCTTATAAGGAAGTGTTCTCAAGGTTGGGGTGCCTCTCTTATAGCTGCGCACATACTCGTACAATACAAGAACCGGTACAGGTAGATGCTTCCCTATTTTTCAATTAATACAGGGTGCTACATAAACCATTAAGGAGATATATAGGGGTTCATTCAGATATGATTTGCCAATCAATCCATGGTTGATAGCGAATGGTATGCCCGTTCATGGCCGTACCCTGTAGGCGTGGTCCAAGAGATCCGGAAGGAATACAGATACAAAACAAATCTTTGTTAAAATACGGGTAAATTTAAGTTGCATCATGTTGCGTTAAAAACGGAAACAAACAAAAGAAAAATATCGTGCCGGTAAGCCTACCTACTTGTATTTCCCATAAATAGGATTATTTCCCGAGCATGTACACATTCGCAGAAAGTTTAGAAGCAGCCCCCTGTTTTTTAGAGCATGAAACCTTTCGTAAGGCAATATGAAAACAACGGCGAAGTATAGGAATGGGGAGGGGGGGGGGGGAGGGATATCTCCAAACATTTTCAACTTGTACTCTCCAAGGAAAGAAGCATTTATTTGGGAAAGTGTCTTACTCCTCGGGCCATCCATGCTATATTTGATTATTGTTAAAGTTCAACGTTAACTTTTTATCACTTCTGCAAATTGTTATCGTTGCCTTTTTCATTCCTAACTTTTCTATAAATATAAAACTAGTTTAATTTGATTTGCGGAACTTTACTTTTTCTTTGCAGAGTATTGCGGTGTACTTCTTTATTTTTTTTCAGACAATGGCTGTGGCTTAGTGTGTTGGGAATTGCAGTTTAACTTCTTGATATTGCTTGGGATTTACCAGTGCTTTCAGATTTTCCTCCCATTTTTCATAACGCAGACCATTTACTAGACTGAATTACTATTGCACTACCAGCAGTCTGATCGAGGCGTTTATAATACCGGGGTTAAATAAATACCCTAGGATTATAACTGTAAACAAACAAATTTTGAATAGCACTTTCCATTATAAAATTATCTTGTTTACCAGTGGATTAAATAAATACCGGTATTTATTTAATCCCCTGGTAATAAAAATGTAAACAAGTTAATTTTATTATGGAAAGTGATATTCAAAATTTGTTTGTTTACAGTTATAATCCTAGGGTATTTATTTAACCCCGGTATTATAATCGCCTCGATCAGCCTGCAGTTGTATAAAAAATCAGTATAAAGTACTTTATCGTGTTTTCTAGATCAATAATATTGTAGTTTATGTGTGACAATGCAAATTTACTAGCTGCAAAAGTACTACAAAAAATACGTACCTATTTTAGGGAGTTTCATCTACCTATTGAGATGGCGACCAGTGTTCGACTTCCGGAAAATTTCTTCACAACTTTTCATTTCAAGACCCCCTGAGACCTGAGCCTAAAACCACTCTCCGTTCAAAATATTGCCTTATATATGTATGTATGTCGATTTTAGGAAACACTCTGGCTTCCGTAAATATTGTCTGATTTTGATGAAATTTGGCACAAAAATTGATCATACAAAAATGTTTTGATCGAGTTCGTTAACCAGCAAGATCCGCTATTTTGTTCTAAGATGGCGGCCGATTGCAACCTTTTATAATTCATATCACAGTTTATATTGGTCGCAGAGGAATGAAATAAAATCTAACTGAAGGCCCCTATTATTATCTACGATAATGGTAATCGACCCTTTTGATGAGAAATCAACGATTTCAAGATCACATCCAGTCAAAGTGAAAATAATTTGATACGTAAAAGTTCATAGTCGTCATTGTGGTTCGAAATTTGGGACACAAGAGTGTAGTGTGTTGATGTTAGGGCTGGGAAAAGAATGAAGTCTGTGCTTGCATGGAATCTCCCTACATCACCTGATTGGCTCGAGCCAAAAGGGATTTTTGCTTTCCAATTTATACGTAGTATAAGGAAAGCTTTGTGACGGTCGAAATTTTCGATTCCGAGATTTCAACGGATTTATATGTTTTGAGGTCCCAGGAACCCAAAAAAGTGGTTTTTACGAAATGTCTGTCTGTCTGTCTGTCTGTGCGTCGATTTCCGGGCAAACTACTCGGTCGATTTTGATGAAATTCGGCATGTAGGTTCACAAAAATCATACCTCGGGACCATTTTTTTATTTTTTGGGCTAACTCAATTTGGGGGGGTTTTATTTTCAAAAAACTTCAAAAAACGTCTAAAAAAATTATTTCCCGAAAACGGCTCAAACGATTTCTTTTAAATTCACATATATTGTAGCTGTTGTTAATGTTGATAAAATGCGGGGGGTCGCTTGCCCCTTGATAGTTTGCTTCTGGGGTAAAAAAATAAAAATGACTAAATTTAATGAAAAATGACTAAAAAATAATTTTTCTGCGACACCTATCTATCGATGATTTCTACCTTCAGGTATGTTTTAGGTGTTAAATTGAGTAACGAAACCGGACAGGTTGCTTTCCCAAAAAAGTATTTGGTTTTGAACAAAAAAATGTTTTTGAAAAAATGATAGAAAATTAACCCTCAAATGCATTGCGTGCCCTGCCAGTATTCTGTGTGGTAATGTGTTGGTCTGACCTATCTAGAATTTACCTCACCACCAGTGACGAGTGACGTCAGGTGGACACCCCCCCCCCCCCCCCCCGAGATATCGGAAATTTAACCATAGGAAAAGTATTTACCATGAAATTACTCATTTTCTCTATCTACTAATTTTGATAAATTGGAAAGCATGTTCGAGTAAACTCGGACCGGTTCTTTATGAATCTTTCATCTGACCAGTTTCATACCAAGGATAATATTGGAGTTTATGTAAGACAATGCAAAATGTACTGCAAAAGTACCTACTACGAAAAACATGTATTTTTTATGAATCCTTCATCTGACCAGTTTCATACCGGGAATAATATTGTATTGCCTGTAAGACAAAATGCAAATTTGCGGCAAAAATACTGCGACATTTAGTATTTTTTTAATGAATTTTTCATCTTTTCACCATTTTTCATATCGGTAACGAGTTATTTAACAATTTCGTCAAAAACACCAGGTGGTCGTTTGTGTTCAAAATATTTTCAAATCTATCATTAATGTCACTTTGTTGCGTCGTGCCAGAAAAAGGTTCTTCTAAATCTCAAAACTTGTTTCTGCAGTACTTTTTCTTCCATTAGAAATTTGCTTAATATCTTTTCTGTATGACACTGCGTGGTTTGAATTTTAAATTTGTGACCATTTCTTCCTGCTATGAATACCTGCCACTTATTAAAGCTTGCTCTTAAATAAAATGAGGTTGGGATGAAATCTGTTTTCTTCGAATTTTATCTAAAAGATTCTAAGTTGGAAAAATGTTGAATTCGAAAATTGTAAACGTCGTATTTCGAATAAAGTTGTTTCATCACTTACGGTATATGTATATACTTCTTCTTCTTCTTCCGGCTCTACAGCCCTTGGTGGGCTTTGGCCTGCTCGACAACACTCCTCCATTCTTCTCGGTTTTGCACAACGCTCCACCATCTGGAGACTCCCAACTCGCGAAGGTCATTCTCTAACTCGTCCTTCCAGCGGTTTCTTGTATATACTGTATGTATATACTCGTATATTATAATAAAATTTTACCAGAATATACTGTATATACCAGAATTGGTTAATTTTTTCATTTCATCATTTGCTACGGACACTTGCTGAGTGTGACTTAATTACAGGGAGCGTCATTTGTCAATTATTCCATAATGTTAGTTTATGGGATAGGTAGTTAATGTTAGTTAGGTTAGGGTATTTTGGTTGTTAGGTTAGTTATGTATGTCATTATAAGAGGGTTAGGGAGGACTCATTTTAATTTAGGTTAAGGCGTCATTTAAGCTTGTTCATGAATATTTTAAGGGTAACCCTCTTTTCTATATTTATTGGGGTAGATTATTATAGTTATTAAGAGCAGTTAACAAACGAAGAGCTTCGAACTCGCCGAGCGTCACGCGGAACTAAGAGCACGCAGACTCCAATGGACCGGTCACCTTTCAAGGATGCCCCCGACCAGGGTGTGGCAAGCCCAACCAGCAGGCAACCGACCACAGGGGCGACCTAGGAAGAGATGGTCGGACCAGCTCTCCGAGGATCTGAGAGCCTGCAGCATCCATTTCGACGTATGGAGGGAGTTAGCGGAGAATCGCGCGCTTTGGAGGGGCGACAGGCGAGAGGTCCTCACGGGCCGATGGAGCCACCTTAAGTCAAGTAAGTCAAGAGCGGTATATTTTACCCATTTTGTAGTCCTGGTTGTGTTTGGTTTAGCCAGTTAATGGGTACTAGGGTGGTCACAAGTGGCGGATGGCGAAAAGGCTGCCAGATATGGAAACGAATAAGCAGTCTTTGACCAAGCAGCCAAGGGCGGATCCAGCAGAAAATTTAGGGGGGGGGGGGGTCACAAGTTGTATGTAAGTTTGAAAAGTCATTTTTTTCTGAAAATTTGAGTTTTATTCAATTTAAAAAAATACTATCATATGAATTTAATAATTTAGGGGGTCATGACCCCCCTGTGGATCCGCCATTGCAAGCAGCGGCATTATCGTTGGGTGTGATGGCAAGTTTGGTGGTGCAGGCATGTCTAGAAAAAGCGATAATACGACATAAATAAAACCAACAATTCTGGTTTGACCTATTGTAAATAACTCTGCTGCTAGTACAATGAGCCTGATTCAAACATTCTACACGCTGCAGACTAAGGGATATTTTTTTTAATTTAAAATTATGTTTTTAATTCTTCCATGCATCCCTTTTAACTCGCTATACAAATATATTTTCCTGTGCTCATTAAAACTTTTAACTCACGCGTTGTGTAGCGTCATATTTTTTTCAGGTTCTCACAGTTTTCGTTTATTCCGATAGAATTTACAATGGACAGTAATTAATGACGACTCAATCAATTAAAATTTAAGTTTCGCTTTCAAAATTGTATTTTACGATCATATACATATATACATATTTCATTCAAAGCCAGTAATACAACAACCTATTTCAATTTAAATTTCAATAATTTTTTGCCAAATCAAAATTATATATTTCGGTTACAATGAGTAATTCTGAAATCCGGTAAAAAAAACATTGATCTCATTTCCCACCCTGGGAAATTGAAGTTGGACCACCTTTCATTTTAACACTTTTTTTTGGTAGCCATAGAAAGGTTTTTGACCCACCGGAAATGGATATTTTGGGGGTCTTATCTCGGAATTTTTCAACTTTTTTGTATTAAATTTTAGGCGCGGGACTCTTTCGAGTATTTGCGCCAGTCGGTGTGTGTGGGTGGAGGTGTTTTTGTATTTGATGTATACAATACGTCCGCTATGACGCCAAAGTTAGGATTAATATCCAGGCTCAAGGTCGTTACACCAATTAAAACACTTTTTTTTTTAATTTGAAGTATTGCAACGAGCTATTACACTTTTACAGTGGCTGTAAAAAACAAGGCCACTGCCTCCATGGTTGAGGCAATTATTTAATGCATTGTGTACCTTAATTCGAAATAATTAGTTCAAAATAATTAGTATAGAAAAGGAATGTGCAATTAGTGCAAAATAACCTAAAAATGTCTACAATGGAAAATTCCGAGATATCACACATGATAAAAAAAAAAAAAAAAAAAAAAAACATTTCCGGGGAGCAAAAAACTTTCTGTGGCAACCAGAAGATAGTTTGACCCAGACTTTGCCATCATTTTTTTTTTTTTTTACCGGATCTCAAAGTTTGGCAGTGTTTCCGAAATAAGCTTTAATTTTTGGAAAAAAATTAAAGCTTTTGAAATGGGCTTTCATTTGATGTGCAACATGCCATACCTTTACATTTGAAAATTCCGAAATACCTACTATGCCATACCTGAAACCACCCTTTCCCACCATCCGAAAAAAATGGAATGTTACCAAAAGATAGTTTAACACCAGCTTTTTTATTAATTTTTTTAACAACATTTCAAAATTACTGAGATAAAGGGGAAGTCCGAGTGGTCGGGAACACCCTGTACACAGGGCCGGATCCAGACCATTATTTTTTGTAGGGTCTATTAGTATAAACATATTTATTACTGATTAAATTATTACGTAATACATTTGATTACAACAGACTTAATCAATTTGGGGGGGGGGGGGCAGCTACACCGCCCCTGCCCCCCTCCCCGTATCCGTCCTCGCCTGTACATAGGTAGACGAGATGTTCTATTTCACTAAAATATATAGTAAAAGTAACTTACTGAATTTACAAAATACGTTCAATTCAAGTTTCAGGATAATCTGAAAGTCTCATGAAGACGACACGATCCTTTCGTATTTTCCCGAAGACTTCGATTAGGATTTTCTAAGACTCTGAAGAATTAGAACTTCCTAGAGGGGAAAATTGGAATTTGCAAAACGAAACTCTGGAAAATTGTTTCCACTATTCAGCTCAAAACTTGTTAATGATATTTTCTTAAACTCGAAAAGTGGACTTAAATTATCTGTGCCGTATTAGAATATAAGCTGTAGGATTTCATTTGGATTTCGACTTATTTCCGTTTTTTGTTTTTGTTTTTTGTTTTTTAATAAGGAGAAAACCGTGATAAAGCTCAATGGTTCGGGTGATGCACATTTAGGCCGATTTACCATAATTTATCTTCTTCTTTTTTGACCTCTCTGGTTACTCCACTAAGTGAGGGAAATATATTGAAAAAATAAAATTGAACAAACTATATATCGGCGCAGGTACCTCCGGATGTAACATCCAATGCCCAAACAAATACATGCCATAACTATTTTTGTTTCCCGTTTGTTAAAATGGGTTTGAATCTAATAAATACATAGGTATATTATTATATCCTCTTTATTTTATGTCCCTCTGTCTAGATAGAAGGCCTGAGGGCTCTCGGCAGAAAAAGGACGTCCTGGTGAAAAGTCTGAGGCAGTGGTTTGGCAATAGGACTTTCTTTTTCAGAGAAGCAGTGTGTCCAAGATCCTGTCACGATGATCTTCGATAGAAGCGGCATTTAAAGAAACCGGTATGGGCGGCGGGGGGGGGGGGGCATGATGTATAGTCATCGCGGACGCTTCATGCCAAATTTTTTATTCTCTTTTATTTATTAGCCGTCAGTTTTTTGGGCAAAACTGACTGGGGGTCTCATGTAGTATGAATTAACCAAAATAATAAATGTGGCAATCATATTGGCATGAAGTGTACGCCGATGGCAGCGGTACGCCTCTGGATGGCTTGACCTACTTTGGGCCTGGTGTGTTGAACCTGCTGACGACCGCTGACAATGAGTACCTAGTGTGTGTAAGCATTGTACAGCGGACGTCCAAGAAGGGAGGCACGAGCCAGGCCCGGGGTCGCCCAAGATGTCCAGGGGCGGACTTGAAGGCCTGTGATTCCCATCAATACATCTGAGATCAACCAATCCGGTCTTCTCTTGTTTAGGGTAAGTTCCTTTCTAGATGTTATATGGTACCTCAGATTCACCCTGACCTCTGAATCTGAGGGATCATACGACAGGGGTTTGGCTCGTTTCTTACCCAAATGGTAAAGTTCAATATGAAAAGCGCTACAAATTTTTATAGGTAAATTTAATAGACCTGCGTATAAGAAAATGTTAGTAAATTTCAAATTTAGCTAATCAGCACGGTCAAATGCAAACATGAGCCTCAAAATTAATTTAGTCCCATTAAAAGACGAATTCCTAGCGGTCCAACCCTTTGGGGGCTTTTACCGGCCAGTCGCTTCTACCATTTCCTCCAATTACACAAGTTATAAACACAATTATCTATACATGTACGGTTTATACCTCGGTTATCCTAGCCGTCCACAGCTTCCTAGGATAATTCAATGATCAGAGAAGTCTAAGCGCTGTGGTTGCAGACTACGCCGCAAGCACTCCATTTCCATACACGAAGTAATGGACCTGGTCGCCAGGAGCGACAGAATATTTGTTTCTCATCTCTCTTATGGTAGGGACCTCAACTTTACAGGTGCAACAAGTAAGCAACTGGGGCTGGCATGTTGCTGACCACAACATCCTAAATTTGTTTGTTTGTTTGCCAGCGCCTGCTTTCAGTGTTTCTGCTTTTAAGCAACCCTGCCAGCCTGGTGGGGGGGGGGGAGTGAGTCTGTTTATAAACTTGAGGCACCCTTTCTTGCAACTTTTCAGATGGCGCGGACTCTTTGAATCTGGAATGTTAATCGGTCCGTGTCAAGGCCGTGGCCAGGATTTTTTTTCGGGGAGGGTTTCAGAAATTTCATTGGATACTACATAGTAGTTTTTTTTTCTTCCTCTCAAAATCCGATTCTATCAAGTAACAAGCCATCCCGTTTCGGGGGGGTTTGAACCCCCATGAACCCCCTCCCCCTCGGCTATGACCTTGGTCCGTGTGACGCAAGAGCTGAGTAATATAAAATAGTAGCAGGTACGAATAAGCACAATGGACATATACCGTACAGTCTAGACCTGATATTTTGCTTGATTAGGCGCCCATTCCATTGACCAGCTAGGGCTATTTCCAAAAACAGTGATGTGGTAGCAGACATTCAAGACTTAGGTTGCGTATCCACCGATCTCGCATTGCAGAATGCAAATGACATTGACGGAAATTAGAGTTTTTGTTTTTATAGAAATCTATTAAAATGTGTGTACTTAACATATCCCATGACGCCATTTTTTAATTTTAGTTTGTTTGTTTGTGATTTTACTGTATGATCATTGATCAATTTTAACTATGGCATAGAGGAAAATAAACATTTCCGTCAATTCGGCAATGCGAGGTCGGTGGAAACGCCACCTAAGTCTTGAATGTCTGCTACCACGTCACCGTTTTTGGAAATAGCCCTAGCCGGTCAATGGAATGGGCACCTCAGCAGGGTGACATAACAAAGTTGTTAATTCTTTCCTCGAGGGTGGTCCTCGGTCTGCCAATGAATCTTCTACCTAGTGGCCCTGCTTCCGCCAACCTCCAGGTGCTCTTATTCTCGTCCATCCTCGACGTGGTTGTCATAACAATAAAAAAAAAAATGTTCTCAACCCCCTTGACGAGAATTTGCCCGCTATGAAACTGCAAGTGTAGATCTACTACGATGAAAAAAAAAATTACCCACATTTAATTACGAAGTTCATCAAAGTAAAAGGTATGCACGCCACTGTCACTGATACGCTAATACAATGTTATTAGAGGGGCCATGGGGGTTTATGGGCGTTTTCTACATGCAGTAATGAAACTGTGAAGGGTGCGGCAGTAGCAGGGGCGGCTTGACTATAACAATATAATCACTGTTTTCATGACACCACCTAATGTAATAAATATTCCTCCGGATGCATGGGCAGATCCAGCGGAAAATTTAAAGGAGGGGTCACAAGTTGTGTGTAAGTTTAAAAGGTAATTTTTTTGTTGAAAAGTTGAGTACGTTTTATTCAATTTTTTTTTTTACTATGTATCTTATGAATTTTCTCATTTAGGGGGGTCATGAATCCCTGACACCCCCCCCCCCATGGATCCGCCATTGTCCGGATGGCGAAGACGTAGGCTCGACTGCCGCTCATAACTTATTGCAATATTACTAGTACAATCAATATTAACATATTATAACATAACGTTTGGCTTATTATATAATATAACAAGCGGTTCCCGGCTGCCTCCACCGCTTGCGCCTGCCGCGGCAGCTCGGCCTTCGGCCTGGCGGTCACTGCTCATGAAAATTAATTGTTGTCACACACAACACACACGCAGCACCAAATGTCGGGATAAACGAAAATGAATGGTAGCGCAGTCTGCCGCTAGATGTCAGTTGATGTCGGTTCCAACTGTCGGGATAAACGAAAATTAAATGTAGCGGAGTCTGCCGCTAGTTGTCGGTTGATGTCGGCAGTACCAGCAGCCGCATGTACAGGCACCAATGTAAATATTCCAAAATCAAATTATAAAAACAATTTCCAGTGGACGAAAGTGTTAATGTAAACCATCCTCGAATCTCCTTGAACACACACAACAATATTCATCATAATAGGTCCAGTCGTTTGAGAGGAGGCCCGGAACATACACACGGACAGTCGAAATATATATATTAAGATATATTGCAGTGTTATCTGTAATGGAACAAAAAGCCAATATTTAATTATTTATTTATTTATAAACGTGTTTTGACTTGAGAGGTCGGTTAAACCAAGGGTCTGTTAAAAGGAGGTCGGTTAATCAAAGTTCTACTGTACTGCATTGCATACCGTACCTACCATCAAATTTTATTTTCCCGTCAAACTCCTCTCCTCACCAGACCTGACGCAATAATTTTGACGCTTTAGAAGGGTTGCATAATCGAACCGCCCCTTTCGTCCTCCTCATTTCAATAAAAACTTTCAACCCCCCTCCCCCACCCTTTTTCCCCCCGACCCCAGCGCTCCACCCCACCCACCCCCCCTCCCTCTATCACCCCAAAATTAACATTCGTTTGAGAGAAGTTTGAGGACAAATAGCCATCCCAAACGGTCCGAAATGATGAACAGTTCCTAGTTGAACGAAGCCCCACTAATTGGCTAAGCGATACTTTATCAGACTTAGGGAATTTTAATCAGCAATGGGCTAACGGTACTTAGCCTCGCACCCGAACTTGCTTACGCCTATTACATTGTGTCAATGTCTCAGCTTGCCCATTGTTGCAGTTGGCATCGAGGCAGTTCGGGAAAAATGGAGCGGTAGTATTGAATTGTTGAGTTGGTTTGATATTTTAACATTTCTGCTGTGAGTTCCTTTAGAGAGTTCAATTTTTATAAGCCGAGGGTGTCCTACCGATCGACATCGGGATGCTGCATTTCGTCGTATAATTCCTCAGATTCAGAAGTCAGAGTAAATCTGAGGTAACATATCAATCAATCAATCAAAACGTGTATTGTAACAGAAATACACAATACCTGTCGGGCCAGATGACCCATGTATAAATAAATAAATAAATAATTTGAATACCAAATATTTAACTCTTGAAAAATTAAACTAGCATTAACTAATAACAGGTCCACAGAAACAATGAAAAAAATTCTTTAAATTTTTGCCTTATCGTAAAAGGGACTTACCCTACTTATACAAAGGCGAAGGCAGGGTCGATCGTTTTGTCAGGTGCTCCAAGCACCTGCCTGTGGGCACCGTATATTAATGTACAGTTGTTGGCACATTCTGTATCTATCTCATGTATTGTAACACGCTGTACAGCTGTCAATGAATTGCTTTCTACGGCCTGTGCTAGAAGAGTGCTGAATTAGCAGCGCGCCTTCGGTGCAGTCCGTGAAAGCCTATTCATGTGACGTAGCTAGGCGAGGTTATAAATATGATTAGCGACAGAAAGTGCGTAGCTCTCTCTCGGATCTCTCTTGGACCTCTCTCGGGCTCTCGGAGCTCTTAGAGCAACCCTGTGGCCTGCAGACCATGACTGTCGTTCTTTGTCCAGGTGCTCGAGTGTTCAATGTAATGTAAATCGGTGAGTGTCTTAATATATCTATTGCATATAATGTAAAACCTATAAAACTACATTTACTACAACAGCCCCCCCCCCATCCTTGCGAAGGTTAGGTGGCTAACCCCCGCAGCGGTAGGATTTGCCACCTAATAGTTGGTGGCAGCGGTGGGATTTGCCACTTAATAGTTGGATGTACTTGACACAACAGGTACAGGCCCGGAGGGCGGAGATCCTGGCCTGCACCTGTTGTGCCGAATACATCCTTTGCAACGATAAGGCAAATGTTATATGGTACCTCAGATTCACCGTGACCTCTGAATCTGAGGGATCATACGACAATTTTCAACAGCCAATATACCATCAGCCGCAAGAGACACAGGGCACTTAATTCAAGAGCATTGCTTTAACACTTAAGATATTTACTTATATAAACAGAAGCAGAACCAAATTGCCATGGTCACCACAGTGGTCTGGCAAGAACACGACTTCCCTTTTCAGAGTAGCAGTCTCCAAGGTCCAAATTGTCATTATGGTCACCAAGTGGCATTAAAAGAAGAAGAAGAAGATAAACTAATCTTGACAATTTCATTGCAATTTCACTAATTGCTCAGGCACAATGTTTCGTAGGCCTAATGTACGTACGTCCGTGAAACTAGCCTACTACCTGATAATAAAGCCATAAACATTGACCTTTATTGCCAGTGCCAGGTGTAGTGTTTCTGTTCAATTTGAATGCTGTCGCTGTATCAGTAAGACCATGATTTTTGTGAGAGTTGTTGTACTGTTGATACCAGCTTTCTGTTTGCTTATATTGGGTAAGTATCAACATTAACAGTGGCAAAATCACCCATGGATAAGCCAGTATGGGGGTAAAACTCCCCGAAGCCGAAGAGTTACCGTCCGAGGAAAATTTGCCGCAGCCCCAACCTTCACAGCATAATTGAGTCAGTCATATGAAATAAATCCGTATTTTTTCCAACGCCTGCTTTCAGCATTTCTGCTTTAAGCAACCCTGTCAGCCTGGCGGGGGGAGTGAGTCTGTTTGTTAACTTGAGGCACCCTAAGGGCAGACTCTCCTTCAGTTGGGGAGAAGGGGAGTTGACCAACAGGGTGAACCTCCTGATTATAGTGGATTCCAAACCACTTGGCGAACGTAGTAGAGTCAAACGATAAATCGGAGGTGACCAGGACTCGACACGCACGTAGACTGGCTGGTAAAGTCTCAGCGTGTTATATCATGTTCCACCATGTTCCCCTGCCGACGCTGATGTGCACACTACCAAGTTTGCCGCAGTTTGAAACACGCTCTGTCCTAGTGGATTCAACTTGGTAAGGCCGTTGGCAACTCAAAAAATAAAAGTATAAAAATATGCTAAAAACTTAAAATTTGGCGGCACGATTTGGAGCAGCTAAACCGCATTCGCACTTTAGGCTTTTCATATTTCGACCTTATAACGTAAACTTCACTCTTTATGCCTAAAAGCCTGTTTGCAACTATACACAAACTAATGCCGGAAAACGGTACCCCCTGGAGTCAATCCAGACCCCACAGACACCCCCGGGGAAATTTCCTGAAAGAAACCCTAATTCGGATATTAAGAACGTACAGGTACCAGGTACAACGTACCTGTATTTCTGTGCTCTACCTTGCCCAGGGGCCTTAAGGCTGAGAGTTCAAAATGTTTTGTAAACAAGAAATTATCGTACTTTTTGGACGAAATTAATTAATTGCTCGTTCCACAGCCACAAAGATATAAAAAGGAACATATGAAAAAAACCTTAAAAAATACGAGCTTTCTGTGAAAGCTGTCTATTTCCCTTACAGATTTACAACTTCGCTACAGTATGGGTTTAAGGCTATTTATCCAATTTTTTTAAGGTAATAATATTTCAGTTTAGAAAATATAAACTTCCTGTGATAACTTGGATTTTGTATGAGTTTTTATCTGTTCACTTTGTAAACTTTGTATCTGTGGAATGAGCAATAAATTATTTTCGTCAAAAAATCAGTAAAATTTCTTGTTTACAAAAAATTTTGAACACTCAGCCTTTAACTAATTACGCCATTGCTGGTAAATAAATAAATAAATAAATATTGACTTTTTGCTCCATTACTTAACTTACGTAGCAGAGTTAGGGCTATAAGGCCTTCTCTTACACTCAACTAGGATGACCTGGGACTGCCTGCTTGACATGCCCTCCGAAGCATGGCCAGAAAATGTAGCAAGTGTGGGACTCAAACCAATAACCTTTCGGGTGAAATTCAGAGTCTGTACCACTACTCCACATGTCCTAAGTACCGTTATATACAATAATTTGAGGGGCACAATCAAAGCTCTTAATACATGTTTATACTATTTGTACGTATGTACATAATTATTAACAATTTACTTTAATGGTAATGTGGAGGAATCAGCAGCTCGACCATGGCGATTTTAATAACGGGGTTAATATAAAACCATGTCACGTGATGGTATTAATTCAATTGTTTGAAATAAATGAACAGCAAATTTCAGAATTTTTTCATTTTTGATGTTAGTAATCGTCGCAAGGGTGCTAAGCGCGGAAAATTCAAATTGTGTCTATACAATGGAATGATCTTCGGCTATATTTTTGGTGAGTTTCTTAATTTTTTCTGCCTTAGATTTCGACAAATTATTTATAATCCTTAATTATATAATAATATAATAATCCTATATTATTTCAAAATGAAAACTTGTTTATTTCTAGGGCAATATGTGTTTATATTTGCAGTTTACCGGTAATTTGCTACGGCAGCGTCGCGTCAGTTCAGTTCTTCAGTATTGTCAACATCAAAATTTAAAAAATTCTGGAATTTGCTGTTCATTTATTTTAAACAATTGAATTAACCCCACACGTGACATGGTATTATATTAACCCGTTATTATAATTGCCATGATCAGGCTCTTGAGGTAGTAATCTTCAAAATTCTGTATAGGTCCCGTATACCGTACAATGCTGTTGTGTGTAATACTGTATCGCTTTCAATGCATTTTCTAGCTAGCATTGCTTCATTAGAATGCACGAAGAAGGTGAAACCAATGGGTGCTCGCCGGGTTTACGGGGGAGAATCAGTACCGATTGATGACTACCCATACCAGGTCCAAATCGTCCGAAGTAAGTAATGTTTACGGAAATATAATTAAAAACGCCTTTGGGCTGTGGCCGATCAGGTGTAGGGAGATTCCGCAGACCCTGCTTTTCCTCAACGCTACCTACGCTATGTATGTAATAAAAAATAAAAAATACTTCATTATTTTCCCGACCACAACATCAACATCAACACTCTTGTGTTCCAAATTTCGAACCACAATGACGACCAGGCTATGAACTTTTACTTATGAAATTATTTTCACTTTGATTGGACGCCATCTTGTTATCGTTGACTTGTCACCATTATGGTAGATTTTATTTCATTCCTCAGCGATTAACATTAACTGAGATATGAATTATATGTAAGGTTTAAATCGGCCGCCGTCTTCAAACTAAGTGTTGCATCTAATTGGTTAACGTACCTTTTTTTTCTCTTGTTTTAAAAAAGATTAATCGCATACAAACAATTTAATGAATGTATCCGATTGACCTCTTCAGTCGCCTCTTTAGGTTAGTACCCGTGTTGAGTTGTGACACGTCTCCGATCGCATGGCGTTTAAAGACTGGCATAAGTGCAAGCACCACCTGGCCATCGAACTCGAACAAGACATTTGCATGATCAATTTTTGTGCCAAGTTTCATTAAAATCAGATTATATTAACGGAAGTTAGAGTGTTTCCTAAAATCGATATACATACGGTACCGTACATATTGTATATACATAACATTTTGAATGGAGGGTGGTTTTAGACTCAGGGTCGCGAAAGAAATTTTCCGGAAGTTGAACATTGGTAGAATCCGGGATGATAGGCCGCGGAGGTACGCTTCGACCACGGCCTAATATACCGGATGCTACTACTTCATATAATGTTTAGTTCATTTTAAGAGAAGCATGTAGGGCAAGTTCGCTATAGTTATATAAGTTATATATAAATAAGGAATTGTTCTATTACTAGGTCAACCTAGCGTGTTTGGACCATTCAGGCTCGTCATACTCTCAACTAGGACCAACCACCCCCCCCCCCCTCCCCACACCCTGAAATATTTGAAGCCTGCACTAGATAGAATGGAGTTTTAAACATATAACCAGACCTATTAAAGGTTACCTCACCTCCGGTGACGTCAGATTGAAACCCCCCCCCCCCCGAAAAAATTCTGGCTACGGCCTTGACTATGGCCCTGCGCTCATGCTTGCCTAATGCACAGGCTTGAATGTTGAAACCTCGTATTTTCTGACTTACATTTGAATTAACCCGCCTCTCCTAGGATAGTGAGTGTTCCTATTGTGGATAGTATAATAATGGTATGCCTTCCCGCTTTACGTAGTCGTAGAGTATGCTAATTTAAATTTAAATTTGCACTGCAGTTTCCAAATTTTGAAATGCAATCTTCTTATTTTCCAATATTTTTTAAGACAAACCCGGCCGAAGAGTACTATTCTCCAGCTGTGGGGGAGCAATAATAGCGAAGAATATCATTCTGACCGCAGGACATTGCTTTGTAAAGTAAGTTCTTATAATCTTATGGAATAAATTATTAAAACCTTTAAAATTACGTTTATAATAGTTATGATTTGCAGCATTCGGTTGGTTATCACCCCGATAGCAATGGTTTGGAAGAGCACTGTTAAACCATTTTGGACATATTTCTGCAGTGTTTTAGGGTCGCCTTTTTCATTGAATACAGCGTATTCCTAATTTTTAGGGGCGATTTCCAGCCGATGCAATATTTGGTGCGCGCCGGTACTTCTTACAGAAATGGCCTTGCGGGTTCCATCCACAATGTCACCAAGATCCTCAGTCATGATATGTACTCAAGCAACAGACGAGCACACTCCACTAACGACGTCGCTCTAGCCTGGGTCGAGCCAAGTTTCACATTCGATGATACCAGGGCTGCGGTACCTCTAGCCAGCACTCCAGCCAAGGGAGGCGACACTGCAGTTTCTTCAGGGTGGGGAATGATGGTAAGTGTGGCCTCAACATTTGTTCAGCGATATAATAAGAAGAACTGAAAATAGCCTACTTCGCAAACGTGAAAAGTCAACACTGATTTCCAGAGCCACGAAGTTAAAGGTCTACCCTTATGAGACCGGCTGGAACATACGGCTGTGACACCTGCAGCCTTGTCGCCATCAAGCTACGAGTATTGGAAAGGAAGATAATAAGGAGAATCGATAAAATGGGGAGATGGAGCGAGGGCAGTGAAACCGGAGAGCAGCGAAACCGGAGAGTGACGAAACTGAGGGCAGCGAAACCGGAGAGCGGCGAACCCGAATTGTATAGGAACCGGAGAGTGGCGAAACCAAGGGCAGCGAAACCGGAGAGCGGCGAACCCGGAGAGCAGCGGAACCGGAGAGCCGCGAAACCGAGGGCAGTGAAACCGGAGAGCAGCGAAACCGGAGAGTGACGTAACTGAGGGCAGCGAAACCGGAGAGTGGCGAAACCAAGGGCAGGGAACCCGAGGGCATCGAAACCGGAGAGTGACGAAACTGAGGGCAGCGAAACCGGAGGGCGGCGAACCCGAATTGTAGCGAAACCGGAGAGTGGCGAAACCAAGGGCAGCGAAACCGGAGAGCAGCGGAACCGGAGAGCCGCGAAACCGAGGGCAGTGAAACCGGAGAGCAGCGAAACCGGAGAGTGACGAAACTGAGGGCAGCGAAACCGGAGAGCGGCGAAACCAAGGGCAGCGAAACCGGAGAGCAGCGGAACCGGAGAGCCGCGAAACCGAGGGCATCGAAACCGGAGAGCGGCGAAACCGAAGAGCGGCGAAACCGAAGTGCGGCGAAACCGGAGAGCGACGAAACTGAGGGCAGCGGAATCGAGGGCAGCGAAACAGACGCAATACTCAAAGGGGATGACATACTCGTAATCGAGGTCTAAGATGACTGGGACACGTTGTATGAATGTAGCAAAATATACAATAAACCACGCTGGGAAAATGTCTTCAACATTCCCATTTCCCCTATTACTTCTATATTTTATTTACTTATAATTGCTTTAGGATAAGGCGGCAACAAAGCGTCCCAAAAAAATGCGTGCAGTGAAGCTGACAGTTATCGACAGGAACCGTTGCAATACTGAGACGAAATGGAAAGGTCGGATTGCGTCCAACAACTTCTGCGCTGGCGTCAAAACATACAATGCTGCATCCTGCAAAGGCGACTCGGGGGGTCCATTGGTCTCCGGTGGCCGCCTGATCGGCGTGGTGTCGTGGGGGAGTTCCAGCAGCTGTATCAGCGAAGGCAAGCCCTCTGTGTACGCCAATGTAACGCACTACATCCCTTGGGTCAAGATGCATACTGAAGGTATGGGTGTCACTTATTTGTGAAGCTGTAATAAAATGCGTCTCTAATCTGAGTGGTGATTATACATTTTAGATAGATGGATGGCAGCTGATGCGCACGTATAACAGGCATATTATGTTATAAAATTATGAAATATAATAGAAGTGTAATAATTTTGGTCATTTTGGCCCCCTTTCCAATGCCAACGACCCCATGGGTTTCGGACATTATTTATATTGTTTCCGTAAACTTTTTGGGCTATTGGCAAACTGGTGTACATTCGCGATGTCACCATACAACACCGGCGGCTACAAGCGATGATGGACAAGCTGTGACAAGCTTACCATGGCCCAGTGTAACAGGTGGAAGCATGACTTAGGCGGGGTTTCCACCGACCGGCTAGGGCTAAATACAAATACGGAGAAGTGGTAACAGACATTCAAGACTTAGGCGGTGTTTCCACAGACCTCGCATTACAGAATGCAAATGATATTGACGGAAATTTGAATTTTTCTTTTTATAGAAATCTATTAAAATGTCTCTAATTAACATATCCCATGACGCCATTTTTTAATTTTAGTTTGTTTGTGATTTTACTGTATGATCATTGATCAATTTTAACTATGGCATAGAGTAAAACAAACATTTCCGCCAATGTCATTTGCATTCTGCAATGCGAGGTCGGTGGAAACCCCGCCTGTCTTGAATATCTGTTACCACGTCACCGTATTTGGATTTAGCCCTAGCCGGTCGGTGGAAACCCCGCCTTAACCAAGTACAAAATACGAGTTACATACGAATGTATAGACCCACGGTTGTGTTCAGTGGTGGATTCACGGTGGTGGGGTCACGGGGTCATGACTTTCAAACATCTTGAAGGGCGCAGAAATGAGACAAATTCAGTAAAAAAAAAAATAATATTAAATTTATTATCTAAGTAAAAACAAATAGGTAATAAAAAAATAGGCTACCTTGTACGATCTAACTTTGTAAGTAAAGGGTGCCAATTTTGTTCATGACCCCTTTCAAATAAAAAGCTGGATCCGTCACTGGTTGTGGTAGTGAAAAAACAGTATGGCTGGGTTTCCACCTACCTCGATAGTGATAGAGATATTGACGTGGTAGCAGACATTTTTAGACTGTCTTTAATGTCTGCTACCACGTCATTATCACTATCACTATCGAGGTCGGTGGAAACCTCGCCTATAACAATTGGGTATGTATTATTAAATCAGGACACCTCCAGTAATCCAAATCTGATGGAATCGCCTTTTATTGCAACCAAAAATTAGGGGCAAACAATTCTAGGGTAAGTCACCCGCACTGATTTTATAAACAAAATAGGAAAGGGTGAAAAAATATACCAAATAAAGGGGAGACAAACAATTTTTTTGTTGCTTTAGGTCCTGCTTTATAGGCTAGTTACGTATACCAAATTTAAATCCATTTCCTCACAGCTTTATAGCCAAACAAAAATTAGGGGCAAAAATTCTCAAAAAATCTTAAGTCAGCCGCAATGATTTCATGCACAAAATAGGAAAGGATGGTAAAATATACAAAATAAACCGGTGGTAAACAAATGTATTATTATTTTTTGTTACATTAGGCCCTGTTTTATAGGCTAGTTAGGAATACCAAATTTAGATCCATTTCCTTACAGCCTAAAACAAATGCAGACAAAACTTATACGGTAGTGTCTTGCAGTGGATTTTTAGCATGAGGCAAGACTGGAACAAGGCGAAATTATGCTACCTACAATTCTTTATGTAAATCAAGACCTTACCGTTCCAGGAGGGAGGGAGGGGGGGGGGAGGAAATGATTGTCTTAGAATGCTAAATGTTGGATAAACATTCATTAGACCGGAAGGTTAACTTATTAACTTTAATAACCGAAATTTCTGGGTGGTATTTTGGTTCAAATGCGGAATTCTGGAGGAACAATTAAGGACAGGAATCATAACCCTGCATGTTAATAATTATTGCATTTGTTGACAATTTTTATAAATATGGATCTAGCTCAACAATAGTTGTGTTCAACAAGTCAAATTCTTTCAAGGCAAGTGTGGAACAGCTCACAGGCCCGGTGCTGCAGGGAAAACATAGGAAAACTAGTGCAGAAAAAAGACATCAGTGGCATCTTGAAAGTTGTTACCTTAGTAAAGAACAAACGTAGGTATAAATAACTATAATTAAGGTGGATGAAATGTAAAAAGAACCGGTTCGAGTTTACTCGAACATGCTTTCCAATTTATCAAAATTAGTAGATAGAGAAAATTAGTAATTACATGGTAAATAATCTTCCTATGGTTAAATTTCCGATATCTCGGGGGGGGGGGGGGGGGGGGTTGCCCACCTGACGTCACTGGAGGTGAGGTAAATTCTAGATAGGTCAAACCAACACATTAACACACAGCAATACTGGCAGGGCACGCAATGCATTTGAGCGTGAATTTTCTATCATTTTTTCAAAAAAAAATTTTTTTACAAAACCAAATGCTTTTCTGGGAAAGCAACCTGTCCGGTTTCGTTACTCAATTTAACGCCTAAAACATACCTGAAGGTAGAAATCATCGATGCAAAGGTTTCGCAGAAAAATTATTTTTTAGTCATTTTTCATTAAAATTTAGTTATTTTTATTTCTTTACCCCCAGAAGCAAACTATCAAGGGGCAAACGACCCACTGCATTTTATCAACATTAATAACAAATACAATATATGTGAATTTAAACGAAATCTTTGACATGTTTTTGAGAAATAATTTTTTTAGAAGTTTTTTTTTAGTTTTTTGAGAATAAAACCCCCTCAAATTGAGTTAGCCACAAATAAAAAAAATCTTCCCGAGGTATGATTTTTGTGAACCTACTTGCCGAATTTCATCAAAATCGACCGAGTAGTTTGCCCGGAAATCGACGCACAGACAGACAGAACGACAGACAGACAGACAGGCAGACATTTCGTAAAAACCCCTTTTTTGGGTTCCTGGGACCTCAAATCGGGTAATTCCGTTGAAATCTGAAAATGTCGACCATCACAAAGATTTCCTTACACTACGTATAAACTGGAAAGCAAAAATTAGTAGCGACATGTGAACTTAAACAACACAAACAATCCAGTAGCAAAGTTCTTCTGCTGTAACTCTACCGTTCTAACGCATCACGCCAGCGTGCGCGATCCAGCGCTCTCCTTTGCCCGTCATCGACGCCAAGGGCCGCCAGGTCCACCTCGACGTCGTCCAGCCATCGCATCCGTGGTCGTCCCACTCGTCTTCTCCCTTGAGGCACCTTGTATAAGGCTGCTCTTGTAGCCCTATTGCCTGGCATTCGTTCCACGTTTCCTAGCCACCTGATTTCGGCTACAATTGGAGGTTCTCGGTATATCGCGTAGAGCTCGTCATTTCTACGGATACGCCCCTCTCACTGCCTCTGACCACACGAGCAATTTCAAAAATTAGACACCCCATATTTTGAGGCTATATTTAGCACATAATACAAAATAAGTAGCCCACCCTCATTAATTTCCGAAATGTAAACTCACAGTGCGGAAATTCATTGCAGAAGAAACAAATAATTAATCAGCTTCTCAATGAAAAACAACTTTCCATGTTTTCTAAGCGGACAAAAGGTTCAGAAAAGGGTGATGAGAACCTTGGTCCTTTGTTCTATCCCTGCTCTTATTGTTCTTAGAAGAACGACCCCGTTTGCAGCCTCACAATTTCTATGAATTTCAGAGACAATAATTTCGTATATATATTTTTTATTAGCTAAGTTGTGATGATCTCCCATTGTAGTGCGGTGAAAATTTTATAAGTGTGAACTTCCTTTCGGTTTTAATGGAAAATTTTCCTTTTCGCAGCTTTATGTCAAGAGTTTCTTTGTTAGACTAGTACCTATACTGTGCCTAGTTTCATAAAATAGGTATTATTACTAAAATATAGGCGAGTGGATACAGAAGCCGAGTTCCTGGCTGCTTAGAAACGGACACTAACACACTTCGGCAATGAGATGAGGAACGAAAAGAATCCAAGTAATCCAAGGGAAGATAGAAGGACGGTGGGCTCTCGGCAGAAGATGAACATCCTGGTTGAAAAACCTCAGGGAGTGGATGGCAAGAACACGACTTCCCTTTTCATAGCAGCAGTCTCCAAGGTCCAAATTGCCATGATGTCAATCTTCGATAGAAGAGGCTTTTAAAGAAGAAGATGAAGAAGACTGGGATATATCACCATCCCTCTTTCCATCAGGCTTTCAGTACCGGTACCCCCTGAGTTTACACCTAGACTTGCACCTGACACTGGTTAAGTCAGAAGCTGACGCCTTGTATCTTATACTGTGCCCAGTGGCGTAACAGAAGGGTAGCAAGTTACGCAAGGCGTAAGGGCCCTCGGCCAATTGGGGCCCCGCAGAAATTTTTTGGGACTTTCCAATAAATATATAAAAAACCTAAAAAAAAAGTAATTTAAGAAATGAAATTGAATTTTAGGCCTAATGTAATTGCAAAAAATTGTAAGGGGGCCCCTCTGCTCAGGTGACAGCATGACTTCACAAAGTACTGGAGTCAATTAGGTATACACAATAATATACCAAATAAATACTCATTAATTTAAAGTTTCTTCAGTGTGCACCCAGTACATACAGTATGTATCTTATACGCTCATATTTAAATTCAAGGCACTAACCTGCCATGTTCACATAGGCATAGATATAAAATAGGCATATATATCCTGTGCCAGCATATAACCGTTTATCAGCAGGTTTACGCCTCCTGTGCCTACTGTAATGCTCCAATTACATTTCAATTATGATTGGTTGATTGAAAACCCATTACAGATAGTCACTGCATCAAACGACGTCTTGCTAAATGAGGTTTTAGCCTATAAAGCTCAAGGAAAGAATGCATTTCGTGTAGGTAGCCTGTCTTGCTTTGCTTCGCTTACTTACTTTTGGCGGCTGCAAGATACGGCTCTAGAACTTGGAACCTTAACGCCAACGATGCTAAGGCGGCTATTCCACTTGTCAATTTATTCCGTCATTTGTGCATCAATAGTTGATTTGAGATTTTTGTTTTAAGGAGACTATTAGGCCTAGGCGGTAGACCTATGTAGACACTTAACTTATTTATTATAAATTAAGTTATAATATGGTAGAGACTTATTATTGATGCGTAAATGACGGAATATTGACAAGTGGAATAGCCGACTAACAAACTATGAGTAATAACTACAACTGACTTAATTATACATTGTTATTTAAAGTCAAGCAGCTTGACAAATTCTGCAACTTTTCGGTTATGCCAATTAAATGGTGAACACGTACGTTTTGCCTTTCCCCAAGCATTGGGCAATCCCTCTGGAACTTTGCTAGGTACAAATCTGACACATGGTTGGGTCATCATTTTTTATGTACCCAATGCCATTTATTTCCCGACTGGGGCAATAAAGTACCGTATATCAAAATAAGTAGGCTTGAGTATTAAAGAAAAACAGTCACCATATTGTGTCTCGCAAAATGAAGTTCAAGATAAAGTACAAAAATCACGTATAAAAATTATTTTTAAACTTTTCGTAATTAACACTTCACATGACTGCAATATCATACAGTAGGCAGCATAATTATTTTTGTAAAACTTTTGAGATATACCGTAATGAGAACTTGGTAGTCATTATGTTTCACCAATTTTGCACTTTTCCTAATACAATGGCTTTGCGTATTAACTGAGCGTTACATCACATATTGCATAATCACAATATTGCAGGCGTTGTTCGTAATTTAACTATCGAAACTCAACATATTTTTTAAGGCCCGGGGTCTTTGAGAGAATGGCTTCTTATATATGTTTAGAGAGGGTATCAATGGTCGGTTGCGGCCATTAAAAATTATAAGACATTTGTTGCACATTGAATGTGACCAGTGAATTAGGTCATAATAATTTAATATAGGGCCTATGAATACCTACTTTTTATGCATTATAATAAGGTAGATGCAAAGAATGGCAAAAACATGCAAAACACTTTCTTTTAAGACTATGTTAGGTGCATCAAATTATTTTTTAGTCATTTTTCATTAAAATTTAGTTATTTTTATTTTTTTACCCCCAGAAGCAAACTATCAAAGGGCAAGCCACCCCCCGCATTTTGTCAACATTAATAACGACTACAATATATGTGAATTTAAAAGAAATCATTGGAGCCGTTTTCGAGAAATATTTTTTTTAGACGTTTTTTTTTGAGTTTTTGAGAATAAAACCCCCCCAAATTGAGTTAGCCCAAAATAAAAAATTGTTCCCGAGGTATGATTTTTGTGAACCTACATGCCGAATTTCATCAAAATCGACCGAGTAGTTTGCCCGGAAATCGACGCACAGACAGAGCGACAGACATTTCGTAAAAACCACTTTTTTGGGTTCCTGGGACCTCAAAACGTGTAAATCCGTTGAAATCTCGGAATCGAAAATTTCGACCATCACAAAGCTTTCCTTATACTACGTATAAATTGGAAAGCAAAAATCGTAAGTGGGATGTCACAGCTGTTATACCAACTCGGTGGCGGGTCGTTTAATACCATAAGATGACCTAAGACAACACTGTTGGACGTATCCGGCACTAAGAAGAAGTATCTTAGAAGTCTACGTAGTGCAACTGCAGATGACGACCGGAAATGTAAACGGAACATCTGGAAGTACCTACGCTCTGAGATCTAATAAGACCCATCAGTTCTATTTTATCATCATCTTACTCCAGTCATGAAGGACTTTATAATGATATTGTATTATCCTCTATAAAAAAACGAGCAGGGAGGGGAGCGTTCCAAACAACTGGAGGGGGTTGAAATAGCGACTTATCTCCGATTCACAACAATTCCTACCCTTCCATCCTTAAAACAAAAGGAACAAAAACTCCCACTATTGTCCGGTTCTCCGGGACCGCTTAAGGGAGTAAACAATAGAGGGGATGGGAGCTGAGGGGCGCAGTGTGTGGCAGAGTCAGATAAAATTTTTAAGTGAGGTTTAAGCTGTCGAGCTTTCTTCTCAAAATCGAGGGAAAGTTCGAATTTTATATAGACATCAGCCAATTATCGACTTTGTTGGAAAGGTGGTAGCGTGCTTGTACTTGTGCGAGCTTCTACACGCCATACGATAGGAGCCGTGTCGTAACGTAACTGTAAGAAAACCCAACAGCAACAGCAACTGGGTAATGGTGATTTAAAACAAAAACATTGTTTTATTAAAAATAGAAGAAACCCTTAAATGCATTTCATCCCATTACTATATAGTACAATAAATATAAATGAAAAAATAAATAAAGTACAATAAACGTTCAATGTTAGCCCACTGTACACATCTGTCCCTTCTGGATAACGGAATTTTATATTGAGCAATCCAATGCTTCAGGATAGGGAAAATCCTTGTAGCTGTTAGTAAATTCTAAGGGTATGCGTGAGTACATATTTACCTCATATTATTCATAATTATCTATTGTCAGGACATGTAGTGTAGTGGTACGGACACTGACTTTCACCCGAAAGCTATTGGTTCGAGTCCCACACTTGCTACATTTCTGGACATGATTCAGAGGTCATGTTAAGCAAGCGGTTGAGTGTAAGAGAGGCCTTTATAGCCCTAACTCCGCTAAGTAGACTTGGTAATAGAACAAAAGTCATTATTTATTTATTTATGTATTATCTTTTATTCTAATTGATAAGTGGGAAACCATCACATATGAGTACGCTCGTACCGGTTCTTTCTGACTCGACCTGTGAAAACCAACAGGGCGAGATCAAATCAAATCTAATCAATCAAATCAAATTTATTAAATTAAAACAACATTTCTACATAACTTACAATATTACAAAATTACAAATGGAAGGGGGCCCAAAGGACAAGTCCCTAGACGAAGATAACACCCTCTGCTCTTGTGGTCCGAGGCAGGACGTGGTCCACGGTCCACTTGTTCCAGTGCAGCCTATGTTAAGCCCAATACACAAATAAAAAGACTACCAGTGGGAGGCCAACAGCGCTGCCTACAACTTCACCCGATTCTGGGACGTTCGCTTGGACACGAAGAAGTCAGTAAGATTTTTTTTTTTTAAGATGAATGAATGAATCAGATTGACCTCTTCAGTCGCCTGTGTTGAGTTAGGACACGTCTCCGATCGCATGGCGTGTAAAGACTCGCACAAGTGCAAGCACGCTACCACCTGGCCATCGAAGCCGACATAGTAAGTAAGTAAGTAAGTCATACTCGACCATCGCACAGCGCAGCGAGGCCAGGACCTTTGCATCTACGGAAGAGTGTCAGTAGGCTAGGTCTTGGAAATGTATGTGGGCAAAAAAACAAAAGCGAAGTCACACAGTACATAGTCTATGATCTCATCAAATTCGGTGAAGGCCGTTATATGTGGGATTAGGAAGAACGGTACGCCTGTGTCGCAATGGACAACGCAACACAATATAGGACAAGCAAAAATTAGAGGCAGTTCCACACCTGGTTCCCACTTTAAAGAAAAAGAGATACTGCTCCATTTTGGATTTAACTAAAGGTTAGTTGGACTTACATCTTGTTGTGTTAATAGTCATTAAAGGCAGGGGCCTCAGAGTCATCAAACAATTAGGGCGGAGCCAACTGTCAAGGGAAGGCTAATGACTGTTAACTCATCAGGCAATGTAAGTCCAACTAACCGTTTGTTAAATAATATTGCACAATTATCATTAACGTTTACCTTCTATTTTGGATGGAATGGCCAGCAGCATGCCCGCGGTAGCCGCGTTTTCCCCATACCGATGAAGATTAGGTAAGGGTTGGGTGGCCCCAGATCAGGAGGAAAATTTGTTCTTTTAGCTGAGGCATAACATGGACAGCCCGGCACCTTTGGAAAGAACTGATGATCAATGGCGGATCCACAGGGGGGGGGGGGTTAAATTATTAAATTCATATCATAGTAAAAAAAAATTAAAAAATAAAACTCAAATTTTCTTGACTTGACTTAATTAGGCGCGATCAGCCCAGGGGGACTTTTGGCCGCTCTGACGATTTCCCTCCATCTTTGCCGATCCTCAGCAGCCGCTGTCCAATCTGCTGCCTCGATGCCAACTCGAAGGAGGTCCTCCTGGAACTGGTCCGCCCATCTCAAATTTTCAGCAAAAAAATTTTCCTTTCAAACTTCCATACAACTTGGGACCCCCCCCCTAAATTTTCCGCTGGATCCGCCCTTGCTGACGATGGCGCCCTTTCATAGCTTTGAACGACTCACTTGAAAACGGTTTCATATCTGCGCACACGGACAATTGTCCTTAATAAATGCGTCAACTAATAAAATTAGAGTGCCTTTTTTTATAACATTTTAAAATTATTGTAAATGAGTTGAAATTTTTATTTATTTATTTATGACATGCCATTGGATTTTCGGAGGACTTCTACTATTAAGTTTTTTTGTAAATATGTAATTATTAAAACATAATTTTCAACCAAATACTAGGCCTAATCAGTGTCGGATCCAGAAAATTCTCAAGGGAGGGGGGAATCTTGCTTTTTTGTTTATACTTTATTACATTGCTCGTCCGTTCGTCTTACAAATAGGAATTCACGCCATTTATCAGCATTTTAATTTAAAAGCGCGTTTTTAATCAAAATTACTAGTTACTTATGGAATCAAATTTAAATATAACATAGGCCTAATAAATGAGAATTTACCTAAAATCTGCGATAATGTGCCCCCCCCCCCCCGTAGCCTAGGGGCGGCCCCCTTGCCCCCTCCCCCTCTGGATCCGTCACCATTCAAAATCTCTGGATTCCATTGTAATTTCACAGGCCAAATACGATATATTGTATAAAAACTATTGCAGGAAGCTTGCGTATACCTCGTATTTACTGCACTAATACGTACATCGTATGCATACTAATAAGATATAATTTACAGTTCATAATTATGTAATATGTATGCATATATGGATTTTATACAATAGGCTAGAGATACAAAACACGTGCGTAAAGGGCAGCTTAATAAAAAAAACCTTGACCTGATATAAGTTATATAGCCTATCTGAATACGACTATTTATTAGCAATTGATGCGGCAGCATACGCATTGAAACATACTTCTTCCATACAATATACCTTAGCTAAAGCCCATAATCATGCATGCATGCATGTAAATATAGAAATGATGGTACCTCACCACTGTACCTATACCTTCGGCCTTACTGTATGACGGAAGCGCCTTTGGGGTGACGTCATGCTGGAGGCCATTTTCACAGAAAAAAGTTATTCAGGTACAACCTTTGATGATTTATGGTGTAGGCCACGTACGTGTGCCTAATTTAATTTATTATGTGTCATTTTACATTTATCCACCACTGATTACAGTAATTTGCGATTGGTTTTTCGGGGCCAAGGCTTTAAATATTATTATTAACGCAGTATAAAGCATTGCATATAGGTGTACATATACTGCCGTGCAAGCGCAAACTACGGTAACGTGGTTTTAGTCAGTTTCAAGATACTGACAAAAATGCGTTATTTGGATGAATCGAAGTCTATAATCAGATTTGTGAAAAAAACTTGAGTTCAGCTTAGAGAGAAATACATATTTATGGAACAATTCCCAATTTTACAATACATAGTGACAAAATTCTTATTATAATTCAAAATTTTACCTGTTCATTTAAATGTTTATTAGCATTTCCTTTAATTATTAAACAATGCAGCCATTCTCTTGTATTGTAATATCTATTTATATGAATAACCCGCACATAGGTTATTTTATGTTAATCCCAAATCGTCATAGTAGGACTACTGTTTCCTTCCAATTTTTGCATGTCTTCCTTTCTCTTTTCTCATCGCCACTTTGAGACTTGCAGTATTCGTTACTTTGGTGATAAGACAATGATAAACAGCATTACTGAAAAAATTAGTACCGGTATTCAAGATCCAAATTGCTCACTAAATAGATCTGAAGAAGCGAATCCAATGATATAAAAAAATATTTTTGTGATAAAACCAAGTTCCCCTATTTTCGACTTGTACGGCATCATAAGTGTGGGGGTGTGTCTTAATAAAATGGCTCGTGGGGGAGTCCAGGGCTATATATGTTATCGTGGGAGGCTCATCAAAATTGAGATGGTTCTAGATCTCGCCAAATTGCGTACCTATTACGGAAAAACTACTTTGCGAAATCGAGAATATGTTGATGATGATGTGTTTTCTGGATGTTTGCCATATTGCTCCCACTGGTCTGAATCAGTTTGCAACCTTCTGTGGGAGGTTTGGCCTTTATGCTATGCGGCACCACTCTTATGGGGAGTAGATATAGGTTGATGGGAGGTGCACGAAGGCCAGGTCGGATTTACCGACACAGAGAACAAGGTTTTCCTGTGACTAAATTATTTTCCAGTTGGTTTCTTGACTCTTTTGATGCAAATTTCGGGAATGAAATTTTGGGGAATGATGAAAAATTAAAAAATATTTTTTTTTTATATTATGAGGATATTGTACGTAGACTGGTTAGACCCTAAATATTTTTAGAGAACAGAATTAGTGCATCTGAAATGTGGGTATACAGACGAATGTTGTGCATATTCTGGATACTGAGGTCCTCAGGCGAATGGATACAGAAGTTGCTGCTGGCGGTTAATAATACGATACAATATTTTATTTATTTCCTTCAATACAATACATTTTTACATTTTTTCATGGTAAGGGCTCCAAGGGATAAACCCGCGCTCAACCCTTGATTTATTGAAACTTAGAATTAAGAATAAAAAGAATAATAAACTGATAATTAAGTCACGTGATGAGGTGTAAAAAGTATCGCCCTCCTGCATGTAATAATCTAAGGGGAGATAGAAGGACAGAGGACTCCCGGCAGAAGAAGACCATCCTGGTTGAAAACCAGAGGCGGTGGTTTGGCAAGAGCGTGACCTCCCTTTTCAGAGCAGCAGCAGTTCCAAATTGCCATGGTGATCGCCAGTCTTCTACAGAAGTAAGTAAGTAAACGTGTATTGAAGCATTAAAAAAATTAATACACAATAATTGTAAGAAGAGTAGAAGAATTGTAGAAGAGGCATTTAAAGAAGAATGACACTTTTAATGTATTTATTTTAAGGTAATACAGCCATTTTACAATTTTATAATTTTGACAATTTTTTTAGTTAAGTAACCTACTATGAAATTGACTAAAATTAATTAAGAAATTTAAATCATTGGGAGGTTCCGAGGTGAATATGCATATTTTTAATCACATCTCTTAAAATTATAAAAAATCAGCGGCGGCTAAATCGTTGAAAATTTAGAGTGATATGAGCTGTTTTTTTTTTCTTCACAAATAACCTACAGCGCATATACTTAGGTGGGCAAGCCTATACCAGCGTTCAGTACCGATTAGAAATATAGCCACAAGATCTACACAAGATTTATGGCGTAGGACTATGCACCTAATAACCCCCCCCCCCCCGCTACCCCAGCCCGAGAGAGGTGAAGACACCGTTGTTGGAAAGGGCTGTATTATATGAAGCCAGCGCGCCTACTATGCCGTTTAGTATTAATTTATTCCTGGGGTTAAAATGTAAACGAAACCATTTTGAATAGGCGCCCATTCCACTGACCGGCTAGGGCTATTTACAAAAACGGTGACGTGGTAGCAGACATTCAAGACTTAGGTGGCGTTTCCACCGACCTCGCATTGCAGAATGCAAATGACATTGACGGAAATTAAAATTTTTCTTTTTATAGAAATCTATTAAAATGTTTCTACTTAACATATCCCATGACACCACTTTTTAATTTTAGTTTGTTTGTGATTTTACTGTATGATCATTGATCAATTTTAACTATGGCATAGAGGAAAATAAACATTTCCGTCAATTCTGCAATGCGAGGTCAGTGGAAACGCCACCTAAGTCTTGAATGTCTGCTACCACTTCACTGTTTTTGTAAATAGCCCTAGCCGGTCGGTGGAATGGGCGCCATAGAACATGGCATAGTAAAATTATCTTGTTTTCATTATTAATCTCAGGTTAAGATTAACAATTAGGCCCGCAGCACCTCTATAAAAATCTAATATGTTCCCAGTTGTTAATACGTGGGGGTCGTCTTTGGCAGTGGTTACGTAAAATTGCTCAGTAACCTTGCTGGTGCAGTGGGTAGAGTAGAGGGCAGTTAATCTGTTGTTAACTACGATCATGACATTATATAAGTGGTTAGAAAAAACCTGGAATTGATCTTTTGGAATGGAAGTAATTTTGAGCACTACAATTTAGAACTATAGCTCAACATATAGTGACGTCATTTCCTTTATAACTATACTTATTACTATGCTACTAGAAGAATCGTATCTGTACTTGGTTAAGTCATGCTTTCACCTGTTTCATTAACTTGTCTTAGCTTGTAGCCTCTGTAGGCTGACATCGAGGACATATACCTGTTTGCCAACGGCCAAAAACTGTTAAGGAAAGAACCGGTCCGAGTTTACTCGAACATGCTTTCCAATTTATAAATTAGTAGATAGACATAATGTGTAATTTCATAGTAAATAATTTCCCTATGGTAAAATTCCGGATCCTGGGGGGGGAGTCCACCCCAATATATTAAAAACCCCTTGAAACTCGATTGCATATTCTGGAACGAACACACCAATACATTGTAAGAGTCGTAACAATGACAGAGCACGCTATGTATTTGAGCGTGAATTTTCCGTAATTTCTACAAAAAATATTTTTTGCATAGAACCAAATATTTTTTTGGGAAATCAACCTGTTTGGTTTTGTTACTCTATTAAACACCTAAAACATACCCGAAGATAGAAATCATCAATAGAAAGGTTCCGCAAAAAAAGTATTTTTTAGTCATTTTTCTTTAAAATTTAGTTCATTTTATTTTTTTACCCCCAGAAGCAAACCATCAAGGGGCAAGCGACCCCTCGCATTTTATCAACATTAATAACGACTACAATATATGTGAATTTAAAATAAATCGTTGGAGCCGTTTTTGAGAAATATTTTTTTAAACTTTTTTTTGGAGTTTTTGAGAATAAACCCCCCCCCCCCCCAAATAGCCCAAAGTAAAAAAAATACTCCCGAGGTATGATTTTTGTGAGCCTACATGCTAAATTTCATCAAAATCGACCGGGTAGTTTACCCGGAAATCGATGAACAGACAGACAGACAGAGCGACAGACAGACAGAGCTACAGACAGACATTTCGTAAAAACCACTTTTTTGGGTTCCTGGGACCTCAAAACGTGTAAATCCGTTGAAATCTCGGAATCGAAAATTTCGACCATCACAAAGCTTTCCTTATACTACGTATAAATTGGAAAGCAACAATACAAATAATGTACGAAATCCATGGGGGTCGTTGGCTTTGGGCTTTGGCCTACTATAACTGCTATACTCATGAAATACGGTGCGGACAGTGGGGGTGTAGCCTACCTATGCAGTTGACTTCTAAAAACAACACCGAAGCTTTAGCGGAAACTTCGCCCACTTTTATCACGAGTGGTAAGCCATGTGTGTTTGTCTGTGTAGAAACCTACGCCTTTAGCTGGGAAAATTTGTGCAACAAAGGAAACTTTTAGATAGAAATCTTGTGGCGACATTCTAGAGGTGGAATACAAATGAATGATTGGAAGTTGTGCAGCCTACAGCCCAGACGAAGACGGTTTATGTTGAACTCGGTGGGATTCGCGCCCACTAGGAGTAGGTGGAAGTTTATAGTTTCTCAGCTAATCAAAGAAAGTTTTACATTTTACTTATCAATTAGCAGGCGCGGATCTACGAGGGGGGGGGGGTTATGGGGGCTATAGCCAGTAGGTTCCTCAAAATGCGTAAAACCCCACTATTTCAGTCCTATTTTTCTTCTTATTTTTTTTCTCCCGGGGGATTAAATAACATTAATTACCTACGATACGAATACCTCGTATAATATAGAACCCTTGTTGCTCTGAAAATGCGTAAAACCTCAATATTTCAGCCCTATCTTTCAAATAGTTTTGGTAATATTGATCTTAGCCCCCTCCTTGGTCTCATTCTAGATCCGCGCCTGTCAATTAGTATATTATAGGTTCCGAGATAGATCTGATAGATGATATGAGTAGTTCCATGGTAAATAAGTTTTCTAGGGTTAAATTTTGGTTGCCTCGACTTTCCCTATCATAAAGCACTGAATTGATCGATAGGACGATTGCAAATTCTAGAACGGGCAAACCAATTTATTACAACACAGTAATAATGGCAACGTATGCAATATGTTGTAAAAACAATCAAGCTTGAAAAACCAAAATTTTGCTTTGCAACAACCCCGTTTTGGAGGGAGTTTTCGTAGGCTAATTCCCCCATAATTGAGTTAGTCCACAAATTGTCAAACAGACTGACCGACAGACAGACATTTCGTAAAAACCACATTTTTGGTTCTTGGGACCTTAAAACGTTTAAATCCACTAAAATTTCAAAATCAAAAATCTAGACTATCACCATTCTTTCCTTATAGGCTACCAACGTATAAATATGAAAATAAGAAATAAAGAACATCGGGGAATTTTATGTCCAGGCTTTACAACACCCAGTTCACTCTAAAAAATGTATTTAAAAAGATTGATGACCAAAGGATGGGCAAACAAATAATGGA
The DNA here is from genome assembly GCA_963971405.1 of Psococerastis gibbosa. Lineage (NCBI taxonomy): Eukaryota > Metazoa > Arthropoda > Insecta > Psocodea > Psocidae > Psococerastis > Psococerastis gibbosa. The sequence continues at coordinate 23,333,495 of OZ020491.1, forward strand.
AAGGCGGAGATGCCTAAAAGTTGCATGTAGGTACCCTAGGTTTACATAACTACTCAACACATTCGGTTGCATGCCTTTACGAGAACCTACACAGGATTCGCCCACAAACAGACAACCTCATATCTTACCACTTATACTTAATTATAATAAATCAAAATATAATGTACCTATGAGGTATATACCACACTGAATTTTTCATTTTCATACCTTACTTCTTACTTCTTCTTACTTCAGCCAACGCCCGTCCTTGGCTGCTCAGCCATTTGACGCCGTGCCTCCCAGTACATCCGTGCCTTGAGATGTACGTCATTGTCGTCGATTCCATGTAGGGCAGGGCAGTGGGCCAGGTGGTCTGCCGTGCCTTCCTCCAGCGAGCATAGGGGGCACATTGGGCTGTCGACGACTCCGATTTTGTGCAGGTGATGTTGCAGAAAATCGTGCCCTGTGACCATCCTGACGGTGGCCACCGCCACATCCCGGGGCAGGTTGTTGGGGATGGGTGTTGTAAGCAACGGTTCCCATCTTTTGCCAACTGCTGCTGCTTTCCAGGAGTCCGAGACTGCTTTCCTGATGCGGGATGAGATAACATTGCTAATATTGCTGTAGGTGGTGGGTACTGACGGCTGGTTCATTGAGCACCCTTCCTATTTTCATACCAATGCACAAAGCTAATCTCCTTCTTCAAGTTACAGCCGGGTGATGGCTGGTTGGCAGCAACATATTGCCGCGATGCCTCCAATCACCGCGATTTTGACATATCCTCTTCAGCTCCACATATGACGTTATCCCCAAATCATTTTTAACTTGTTGGAGACATTCGTTTCGTGCCGTTCCCGTCGATTTACGCCTTCTATTGTCCCTTCAGCGATGCAGCTGACTAAGTTATCATGCCTAAGGTGCCCATTCCATTGACCGGCTAGGGCTATTTCCAAAAACGTGGTAGCAGACATTCAAGACTTAGGTGGCGTCTCCATCGACCTCGCATTGCAGAATTGACAGAAATGTTTATTTTCCTCTATGCCATAGTTAAAATTGATCAATGATCATACAGTAAAATCACAAACAAACAAACTAAAATTAAAAAATGGCGTCATGGGTTATGTTAAGTACAAACATTTTAATAGATTTCTATGAAAAGAAAAATTCTAATTTCCGTCAATGTCATTTGCAATCTGCAATGCGAGGTCGGTGGAAACGATACCTAAGTCTTGAATGTTTGCTACCACGTCACCGTTGTTGGAAATAGCCCTAGCCGGTCAATGGAATGGGCGCCTAAGTAGGTGTCCGATCCAGCGTGCTCTCCTAGTGGATATGGATTACAAAGCTATTGTAAATGTGTATATTTTTTTTCAAATTACTCTTAGGTTATATTATATGCAGCATCATATGGTATATAAAATAGACATTAAATCATGTTGAAGAGGCAACCTCTCCGTTATAACCGAAGTTAGAGAATTTAGAAAAGTCCTCGAATTTCGGTAACTCGTATCCTAACTGTTTTATTGATAAACCGCACGTACAAGTTACAATAGTTATTAGCAAATACTGTAGACCTACTCAGCCTGCCAAAGCTGCAGCCCACGCCAAACACCTACCACACCGTAAAATTTCACTTATCTACCGCAGATACAATCATATTAGGCGAAGGCAACTGAATAAATTACTGTCATTATTTTGTTTGTTTAGAAATTGGCCTCGGTACTTCAGGTAGCAAATGTTCATTCATTTTTCTAAATCACCCATGTTAGCTCCCTAGTCACTGTATAGCATGGCGCTTATTCCACCTACGTCAATAGTCAATAGTAAATGTGGTATTGACGGACATTTCAATTTTACTCTATGCCATAGTTAAAATTGATCGATGATCATAGAGCAAAATCACGCGTTGCAAACTAAAATGGCGTCATGGGATATGTTAAGTACAAACATTTTATATTTTATTGTTTATAAAACAATTTTCATCCATTAAACAGATCGGTGAGGGTCGATCTTACTTCGGATCTCCCACTATTATTAGGTTTTATTAAAAATAATAAGTGTACGAAGAAAACAAATACAAATGAAATTTCAAAAAACAAATGCAAACAAATTTCAAAAATTTGGCGCATACGTGTCACTAGAAGAAAAGTGATCAATAGTTGAAAAAACAAGTGGAATGTAGTGTATCAATGAAAAATTGAAATGTCCGTCAATACCACATTTACTATTGACTATTGACGTAGGTGGAAAAGCGCCCACAGAGTAGGACAATACCAGGCCCATGTTCAAAATTTGTTTCGAGGGAATTCATGAATTAACATTTAATTTTGGAAAATTCTTCTTCTCCTTCTTCTTAGGGCTCTACATCCCTTTGTTGAGCTTTGGCCTGCTCGACAATACTCCCAACTAGCGAAGGTCAGTTTCCAACGCAGCTTTCCAGCGTTTTCGAGGACGTCCAGCCAGTCATCATCCTGCTATGTTTGTACATCTTTCATACACATTATATTGCAGTATTACATGGAGTATATATATATTAACTTTGGTTGAAGAGGTAACCTCCACGTTATAACCAAAATTATAGGATATAGAAAAACTGGACTTGGTGGGATTCGAACCCACGATCTACGTCTAACCGGGGCGTCGAGTAACGTGTAACGTGGAGGTTACCTCTTCAACCAAAGTTAATTTTTATGTCAGTGTTATATACTCCATATTATAATACTACAATATAATGTGTGTAGTGTGTATTACGATAAACAGAATAAGATGTATAGACTTAAAAATCACACTACCATATACTACTATAATTTCGCGAGGAATTCACTGCCAAATTAACTCCCTCAATAGACCAGATAATCTATAAAGCATAGTGCGAATTAGTGGTGCGAATACTATCATGACCATATCTATCGAAGCAGCTATAAATTATTAGCAAGATAGTGCACGTTCTTCGGCTTTGCTACTATTACGAAGAGGGGGAATGGGTACTGGAAATTACAGGTATCGGGGGGACTCCACTATGGAGGAACAGAGGTGGGTTGGTGGGCTGTTATAGCGGCGTGGCGGGCGCCTCGCAAGGCCGCGAGGTCACAGGATGTGCCTGAGTCCATCGACTCTTGGACACTGAGTCATGCTGGTCAAAGGAATAATGCCCGGAAAGTGGCTGCCTACACCGCAGAGGGCAGAGTTATTGGCGTAAACTAAAGAGAGATCGTGTCCCTAATGCTGGATAGGGGAAATAAGGAGACCTGGGCGCCCTAGAAAAGAGTTTGCAAGTATGCAACTTGTAAATGGAGGATGTAGGGGCCAATGAGAGGGCGTGTCAGGATCGACGGGAGTGGAGGCACTGATGCCACATGCCGGCTGTAACTTGAACAAGAAGAAGAGGCGAATAGACACAGAATCCGAGTTGCTGCTGACGGTCAAGAAACGGAAACTAAGATACTTCGGCCATTTGATGAAGGGATAAAATCTGTCGCCTTTTCCATGTTATACAATCCAAGGGCAGGAAGAAGGTCTGAGGACTCCAGGCTGAAGAAGAGCATCATGGTTGAAAAACCCCCGGCAGCTATTTGGCAAGAGCAATACTTTCATTTTCAGAGCAGCAGTCTCAAATTGCCATGATAATGGCCAGTTTTCGATAGAAGAGACATTTGAAGAAGCTTAGGCACTACTGACGGTTAAGAAACGGGAACTAACATACTTTGGCCATGTGATGAGGAACAAAGCATATCACCTTCTCCACGTTAAATTAAAAGGGAAAATAGAAGAACTAAAGGCTCCCGGCAGAAGAAGAACATTGTGACAGGCAAAAATACGACTTCCCTTTTCAGAGCAGCAGTCTCAATGTACAAATACCATGATGATTGTCAATCTTCGATAGAAGAGGCATTTAATTTCTTTCCCAATATTGGTTAAGTCGAGTCTGTTGAAATACCAAAAGTCTCTGCTTGTCCATTGCCACTTGTATGTGTGGCTTGACATTGACATGAATGTGAACCAGTTTTCCAACGGCTTAAATTTCCTGGAAAAGCCCTTAAAACAATGATACTATTAATAATTTTTTCAAAAAAAAATTAAAGCATCACTTTTCACCTCACTTTTTTTCCTTACCCAGTAACCTCGGACAAGGTGCATAGGCTATATTGCAAAAACATTTGTTATACGTTTAGTTGTCACAATAACAACAATACACCATATACAGTATATACATATATTTTTATTTTTATTTCATTCCCAGCATGATCATCCTTCTCAATAAACTTAGAACAAACTTTAAACCCCTGCTGATCTGCCCACTACTGTCATCTGGTCCTTGCACGATTGACCACTTGAATGAAACAAACGACAAAGCCGTCCAAGCTGCTTAACTATGGACAACCCATTAAATGCTTGTCTCCCTGAACACGCGAAGTAACTTAATAAGTACCCCAAAATCACCTTAATTTTTTTTTCTTTCCAATTTATCCGTAGTATATTGCTTTCCAATTTATACGTAGTGTAAGGAAAGCTTTGTGATGGTCGATATGTTTGATTCCGAGATTTCAACGGATTTACACGTTTCCAGGTCCCAGGAACACTAAAAAGTGGTTTCTACGAAATGTCTGTCTGTCTATCTGTCTGTGCATCGATTTCCGGGTAAACTACTGGGTCAATTTTGATGAAATTCGACATGTAGGTTCACAAAAATCATACCTCGGGAGTATTTATTTTTATTTTGGGCTAACTCAATTTGGGGGGGTTTTATTTTCAAAAAACTCATAAAAAACGTCTAGAAAAATTATTTCTCGAAAACGGCTCCAACGATTTCATTTAAATTCACATATATTGTAGTCGTTATTAATGTTGACAAAATGCGGGGGGTCGCTTGCCCCTTGATAGTTTGCTTCTGGGGGTAAAAAAATAAAAATAAATAAATTTGAATGAAAAATAATTTTTCTGCGAAACCTATCTATCGCTGATTTCTACCTTCAGGCATGTTTTAGGTGTTAAATTGAGTAATGAAACCGGATATGTTGCTTTCCCAAAAAAATATTTGGTTTTGAACAAAAAACTATTTGTTGAAAAAATTATAGAAAATTCGCGCTCAAAGTCATTGCGTGCCCTGCCATTATTGCTGTGTTGTAATTAATGTGTTGGTCTGACCTATCTAGAATTTACCTCACTTCCAGTGACGTCAGGTGGACACCCCCCCCCCCCCGAGATATCTGAAATTTAACCACTGGAAAATTATTTACCACGAAATTACTCATTTTCGCTATCTACTAATGTTGATAAAGTGGAAAGCATGTTCGAGTAAACTCGAACCGGTTCTTTTACAATGCCATAGATCTCAGATCTCAAATCTTTCGCATCATGCAAAAGTGCAATGATATCCCACCGCCGCTTTACAACCACTCCCGCTACATTCTGAACTGCCGACATCCTCTCTGAGACCATTAAGCCATTTATGGGCCGTACCACGTCAAAAACCGTTGAGACTTCCACGCAGGATGTGAACCTGTAACAAGACGACCTGCTCGGGACGCGGCTGTTTAACAAAATAAAAACGCCCTGGAGAACCACAAGTTTCTCGCCCAACAACCAATCTCTCCTCGTCCCGTACTGAAACCTAAACAATATGCCAATAAGTATGACTCCCAAATTTCCAAACGATATAAGCATCTTCGAAGATTTTTCCAAATTCATCGTTGATGGCTAGACATTTAACGATTAGTTTCTAGTGAGAGGTCTCGAAAATGTTCTATCTACGAGAGGCTACAAGCGTCGATACCCCCGGACGGATGTGCCTGATTGAGGCGCGGGTTGAGCCGAGACGTGTCTGAAATACAAAATTAGGCCCGGTGACAATCATAGGTCCTCTCGGGTCTTTTGAACGCATGTGCATAGCGTGAGACTAATAAGCTGTGAGTCATTGCCCTCTGCTACTTGTTTATTCTGTAATTGGTCCATTGTGAATTTGGGTACCGGTATTTTCCGAATTAAAATTAGGGAAAAAATTAGAGAACATTTAATTATAATAATAATAATAATAATCCGTGTATTTTTCTAAATTTTTTACGCAAATACAAAGAAAGTTGAAGTGCCCCCTCATGCAAGCGGCGTGCGAGGGTAGCACTCAATACCTGTACCTAATTCACCCAAAACACTTTTACTAACTACGAGTTAAGAACTAAATTATACCTTCCCAACTACGTACCGTATTGTATACCTAAGAATAATTTTAAAAAAAAAGGTTTGTATATATATATATGTAAAATGCTAATGCTAAATGCTAAAATTTAAAAAACTATTAGCTTGAAGAAAATGCTGCAAGGGCATTTAAAAGAAGAAGAAGTATGACAACAGAACACCGGTACTGTAAATTTTGGCGGACTTAACATGCTATCTACATATATAGCTTGATCTGTGTTGGGCGTTGGGAGATGTATCGTAACTCAACACAGGTATTAACTGCCCCAATAGCTAAATGCCATCTTGAAGATGTATTATAGACGTCATAGTGTAGTTACTATTTTTCATTAATTCATCCATCCATTCATTCATTCAGGGTAGATTTGAATGTCTAATATATATTAATGATTTTATTCTTACAGATAGATCGATCTTGACATCATGACATCTATCAAACGTCTTAAAAACGCCCCGGACCCATTTCCTGAACTCGCCTCGGTCGGACGCTAACGTCTTGAGCTGGTCATTGTATTCCCTCTTGCTCCGGCGAGTTGTTCAATCCTCTCCTCGAGGGTTGTCCTCGGTCTGCCGATGGGTCTTCTTCCTTGTGGCCTTGCTTCCGCCAACCTCCGGGTGGTCCTGTTCTCGTCCATCCCTTGGACGTGGCCGATCCATTGCAGCTGCTTGTTCTCCATTCTTCTCTCTATGAAATCCACGTCTGATGCAATGTGGGTGTAGATATTATTTCCATTGAATCTACAGTATGATAACTGTTTCAGATGTAGATATTCATATCTAAGTCTAGATATCTGATAGACATGAATATCTTCGCTGGCTATGTGGGTATAGAGGCGATTGAACAAGTTATGCGGATACATTCATTAAGCTGCTTGAATGAGATTAAACCGCATATTAAAAAACAGGATTTAAGGTTTAAGTTGCTCCAGCATTTCTGCTTTAAGCGACCCTGTCAGCCTGGCGGGGGGAGTGAGTCAGATTATTAACCGGAGGCACCCTAAGGGCAGACTCCCTCACCTCGGGGGGAAGGGGAGTTGACTAACAGGGCGGACCTCCTGATTATAGTGGATTCCGAACCACTAGTGGGAACATAGTAAAGTCACACGATTAATTCGGAGGTGGCCAGGACTCGACACGCACTCAGACAGACTGGTATAGTCTCAGCGCGTTATCATGTCCCATCATGTTCCCCTGTCAACGCTGTGCACACTATCACCGCAGTTTGAAACATGCTCAGCTGTATTGGATTCAACATTGTAAGGCCGTTGGCGTTGGTTTAAGGTTTAAGTGGAAAAGGTATGAAGGGTTAAACCCCTTAACCCGAGAGCGGCCCTGCTATTACTGCAGCCAGTCCTCCCACGAGAAGACCAAGAGAACGTGTCTGCCATAAAGTACGACAGCCTTGCCCATTGACATATCCTGCAACTCATGATGAATGGTCGGCTACCTGTCGTCAAGGTCGCACGCTGAATGACTGATTGACGGGAATCAATCAATAAATTTTAGTGCCTATTTAGAATTTAGTAACGGTGAAGACATATTTAATTAATTGCGCCTCAAGTCTTCACGCATAAAAATATCGTTAGGCTTACTACGAGGAAAAAGTCACCAAAACGACCGTCGATTATTGGTGCCTCTAACAGCGCTCTCAATCAGGGCTGTAGCCAGAATGTTTTGTTCGGGGGGTCCATCTGACGTCACCGGAGGTAAGCTAACCTCAATATATTTAAAGCTCCATTCTATCTTGTGTACGCGGAAAATATTACGGGGGGGGGGGGGATATCAGGACCCCCTGAATCCCTCTTTGTCTACCAATGATCTCATATATGGTATGGAGGGGTGGACGTTGACCCGAGCGCCATGGAAAACATACTCATAATCAATGCATTTGAAATGTGGAACGACTGCTGCGAGTATATTGGAGCTATCCGTGTCCGTAATGCCGATGTCCCCAAGCGAATGGATACAGAAGCGAGTTACTGATGACGGTTAAGAAACGGAAACTAAATTATTTTAGCAATGTGATAAGGAACGAAAAATGTCACCTTCTGCGTTTTATAACCCAAGAGAAGATGGAAGGAGTGAGGACTCCTGGCAGAAGAACATCCAAAATTTAGGCTAATACACTAGATTCGCCAAGATCTGATGTGGTTTCGCTCTTCATGTGTGAATGACTGTGTGAATGAGTAAAATTTTTTTGTGTATTTGCAACTGTTTTTGTATTTACAGCATTGTAACACTAATTAACTAGCCCTCTAGTTGAGTGTAAGAAAGGGCCCGAAGGCCCGAACTCCGCTAGGGGAGCCTAGTGCAATAAAGAAACAATTATTATTATTATTATCATCCTGGTTGAAAAACCTAAAGCTGCTGTGGTTTGGCAAGAACACTACTTCCCTATTCAGAGCAGCTGTCTCCGAGGTCCAAATTACCATGATGGAATGTCAATCTTCGCTAGAAGAGGCATCCAAAAGAAGAAGAAGGTTAACTTCGATGGCATAGTGGTAGCTTGTTCGTACTTGTGCGAGTCTCTACACACCATGCGATCGGAAACCTGTCGTAACTCAACACAGGTATTACCTACAGCTGAAGAGGTTATTCGGATACATTCATTGATTTGTTTGCATGCGAATATTCTTAAATTAAAAATAAATAAAAACTACGCCAGCCGATTCAATAAATAAATAAATATTGACTTTTTTTGTTCTATTACTAAGCCAACCTGGCGGAGTTAGGGCTATAAAGCCTTCTCTTATACTCAACTAGGAAAGCCCGCCTGCTTTACATGTCCTCCGAAGCATGGCCAGAAAATGTAGCTAGTGTAGTACTCGAACCAACAACCTTTCGGGTGAAAGTTAGAGTCTGTGCCACTAATCTACATGTCTTGATATTAAATATTAAAAATATTACCAAGATAAGAGTCACTTAAACGATAGTCTAAGTATCCGTAGTCGGATCGGGTCAAAGGTGCAACTGAAATGAAACGTGGATTTCAAAGGTACGATATTCAAATCGCTTCAAAGAAAAATTGAAGTAATTAATAAAAATGTCAACACCTGAATAAAACTCATTTGTCTGGAGCACACAAGAGCTCCATAAATTTAAGTTTAAGCATAAATCAAGTCTACCACAAAAAGATAAAGGTTTCGATGTAACAATAATGAATAAATAAAACATGCGTGGGCAATCTTTTATCACAGTGAAATAAATCTCTAGACAGAAAAGGAAGCATGGTCTAACAATATTATGTTATAGCATCGCGAAATGGGCATAACTCGAGTTAGGAACATTTTATGGGCATATTTCTGTATTCATGAAGATTCAGTGGTAAATGTAATGTCTGGTGTAATGACGCATTGGACAACTTAGGATTTCATACTGACTAATATGGTACTAACATTGGCAAGGCTACCACCCAATATAGGGAATAGGGATTTTCGAAGAAATTGTTAAGTAGCATAAGCCGGCTATTCCATTTGTCAATATTCCGTCAATAATTGATGAGATTTTTTCTTTACTCTATTTCATTGTCCATTTTAACTTCCGCATGTTAAAATTGATCAATAATCATAGAGTTCAATCATCGCTTTGCAAACAATAACAAACTAAAATTAAACAATGGCGTCGTCTAGATATGATAAATAATTGTAGGTAATCAATTTCTTGGGAACAAACTAATTATTTCATAATTTAAATCATAAAATGTCTTGTTGATTATATAATTAAAAGAAAAAGAAAAAAATTGAAAACAAAAATGATCAATTATTGAAGACAAGTGGAATGAGGAGTAAAAATATAAATGCAACATTGATGATTTTCCGTCAATTAAAACATTATTAAAATTGAAGAAAAATTGACAAGTGGAATAACCGCCTAGCTCGAGTTAAATCTGATGTCTAGTGTTGGAGCGCATAGGGCAATTTAGGATTTCGTACTGACTAATATGGTAATAACATTGGCGAGGCTACCACCCAATAAGGGGATAGGGATTTTCGAAGAAATTGCTGAGTAGCATAAAAAAGGCGACGCGTTGCCAGCTAGACTTCTATCGAAGATTGGCGATCATCATAGCAATTGTAACATGATACCGTACTTTGGACAAAAGGAAGTCAAGTATGCCCAGCAGTCGCGTGTTACCACTTCTGCAGCCCGGTTATGGCAATTTTAATACCGAGGTTAATATAATACCATGTCACGTGATTGTATTAACTCAATTTTTTAAAATAAATGAACAGTAAATTTCAGAATTTTTTAAATTGTGATGTTGGCAATACTGAAGAACTGAACTGACGCAACGCTGCCGTAGCAAATATAAATAGCAAATATAAACACATATCGATCTATAAGTAAACAAGTTTTATTTTTAATTAATGTATTAAGAAAGATAAATAATTTGTCTAAATTTGTCTAATACCGAGGTTAATATAATACCATGTCACATGATGGTGTTAATTCAATTGTTTAAAATAAATGTCTGAGTCCCGCACCTAAAAATAATAAAAATATATATAAATAAATAAACACATATCTATCTATAAATAAACCAGTTCTATTCTTAATTAATATACTAAGAAAGATAAATAATTAGTCTAAATCTAAGGCAGAAACATTAAGGCGGGTATTCCACATACGTACATCGTCAATGAAAATTATGAAATTGAAGGACTTTTCAATTTTACTCTATGCCATTGTTAAAATTGATCAATGATCAATTGATCATAGAGTAAAATATTAGAATATTAGAAGTTCTTTGGTAAAATCACAAACAAACAAACTAAAATTAAAAAATGGCGTCATGGGATTTGACAAGTACAACTATTTTAATTGATTTCTTTAAAAAGAACGCATTTCTGTGTAAAAATTATAATAATGACTAAACAATAAGGCGACGAAGAAAACAAATACAATTTCAAGACACAAATGCAAACAAATTTCAAAAATTTGGCGCATACGTTTCAATAGAAAATTGTCAATTTTTGAAAAAAACATGTGGAATGGCCGCCATCAATGAAAAATTGAAATGTCCTTCAATTTCATAATTTTCATTGACGATGTACGTATGTGGAATACCCGCCTAAGAAACTCAGCAAAAATGTAGCCGAAGATCCTTCCATTGTTTTAATAGACACAATTTGAATTTTCCGCGGTTAGCACTCTTGCGATATTACCAACATAAAAAATTAAAAACTTTTGAAATTTACAGTTAATTTATTTTAAACAATTTAATTAATACCATCACGCGACATGGTATTATATTAAGAGTGTACAGCTAAAAGTGGCAGCCCGAAATTTAATATTTTTTATTTTTTATTTAATTAACTAAGCATGTTATTAAAGATTTGGCTCATCAAAGTTGTAGAAGACTACTTCATGCATCATATAATAAGGTATTTTTAGTTTTCGAAATCGTAGTTTTTTTATAAAATCGATAAATACGTGAAAAGTTATTGTTTATACAATATTTGCGCATGTTTCTGAAAAAACTACAATTTCGAAAATTAAAAATATTTTATAATATGATGCATGAAGTAGTCTTCTACGACTTTGATTTGATGATCCAAATCTTTTATAACATGTTTAGTTAATTAAATAAAAAGTATTAAATCTCGGGTTGCCAATTTCCTACGGGCGGTTTACTCTTAATCCCGGTATTAAAATAAAACCACCATGATCGAGCTGCTGGGGAAAGCACCCATTTGGGGATGGATGGAGAAAAAAAAATTCCTATAATGACGAGTCTCGAATCGCGATCTTCAGTTTCATAATCTAGTTCTCTTCCTACAGGGCTATCCCGGCTTATTCTTCAACCAACATGACTCGTAAATGAACTCCTAACCTTGCCCAGCAATATATAGAGAAAGTGGGCTTCATCATTGATGCATGTCAGCATGCTGTCAACTAGCATATGCTCAACAATGAATGAAGCCCAAATAAGAGTTTAACCCAGCCCCCGAACCGTTTACAAGGCCAAACCAGAGACGATTGGCAGCTCTCGTGCTCTCCTGTACTCGTGGTTCTCAACTTGTGATTTGTTTTGTTTGATTTCCAACGCCTGCTTTTAGCATTTCTGCTTTAAGCAACCCTGTCAGCCTGGCGGGGGGAGTGAGACCATTTAATAACTTGAGGCCCCCTAAGGGCAGACTCCTTCACCTCGGGGAGAAGGGGAGTTGACTGACAGGGTGGATCTCCTGATTATAGTGGATTCCGAACCACTTGGGGAACATGGCAGTCACACGATTAGTTCGGAGGGGACCAGGACTCGACACGCGCTTAGATTGCCTAAGCACGTTATCATGCCCCACCATGTTCCGCTGCTAACGCTGTGCACACTACCAAGTTTGCCGCAGTTTGCAACAGGCTCTGTTTTGATTGATTTAACATGGTATGGCCGTTGGCAACTTTTGAGCTATATGCTACATGCTACAATATTAAAGCATTACAGCCTTATTAGCAGGCTTACCATACGTCCGGACTTACTCCGGATTGTGCTGACTATAAAAAAGCGTCCGGAGAAGTGTCCGGATGTACCATTTGTCCAGTGGGAATGAACTATGGTGGTTATTGATTAAAACAAAAATAGAACATAACACAGCGTGATTTCTGTGGTACTACTAGTAGTTTCCTTGCTGCTGCATCACACTACGTCACATATGCAACTAATTCGGGCGCGAAATTCAAATGGTCCTCGCGCACATGATAATAATAATAATAATTATAATTGACCATCCGGAGCTATGGTTTGCCACGAAAATAAAATGCGAAGAACAAAAAAGCGACAGAAAAAATTAATTTCGATTTGATATCATGTGAGCTCTTAATGTAAGTCCATTTTCTAGGATATCCAATCAGTTAAGACAACTAGAGGTAGGTTATAAAATAACAATAGTTTTAAGTATATTCCGTGAGTGTCCAGCCAGAGTTGACCTATGTCAGCTCAACTTTCTAAAAACTACTTCGATGACAAGGTGGTAGCGTGCTTGTACTTGTGCGAGTCTCTACACGCCATGCGATCGGAGACGTGCCGTAACTCAACACGGGTACTAACCTATAGAAGCGACTGAAGAGGTCCATTGGATACATTCATTAAATTGATTGTACTAGATTAACCTTTAAAAAGAACCAGTCCGAGTTTACTCGAACATGCTTTCCAATTTATCAAGTAGTAGCTAGAGAAAATGAGTAATTTCATGGTAAATAATTTTCCTATAGTTAAATTTCGGGCATCTCGGAGGGGGGGGGGGGGGTTTGTCCACCTGACATCACTGGAGGTGAGGTAAATTCTAGATAGGTCAGACCAACAAATTACAACACAGCAATAATGGCAGGGCACGCAATGCATTTGAACGTGAATTTTCTATCATTTTTTCATGCAAAAACATTTTTTTTGCACAAAACCAAATCGTTTTTTGGGAAAGCAATCTGTCCGGTTTCGTTACTCAATTTAACACCTAAAACATGCCTGAAGGTAGAAATCATCGATGGAAAGGTTTCATAGAAAAATTATTTTTTAGTCATTTTTCATTAAAATTTAGTAATTTTTATTTTTTTACCCCAGAAGCAAACTATCAAGGGGCAAGCGACCCCCCGCATTTTGTCAGCATTAATAACGACTACAATATATGTGAATTTAAAAGAAATCGTTGGAGCCGTTTTGGATTAATAATTTTTTAGACTTTTTTTGGAGTTTTTTGAAAATAACCCCCCCCCCCAAATTGAGATGGCCCGAAATAAAAAAAATTGTCTCGAGGTATGATTTTTGTGAACCTACATGCCGGATTTCATCAAAATCGACCAAGTAGTTTGCCCGGAAATCGACGCACAGACAGACAGACAGAGCGACAGACAGAGCGACAGAGCGATAGACAGAGAAGATAGAAATCATCAATAGAAAGGTTCCGCAAAAAAAGTATATTTAGTCATTTTTCTTTAAAATTTAGTTCATTTTATTTTTTACCCCCAGAAGCAAACCATCAAGGGGCAAGCGACCCCTCGCATTTTATCAACATTAATAACGACTACAATATATGTGAATTTAAAATAAATCGTTGGAGCCGTTTTTGAGAAATATTTTTTTAAACTTTTTTTTGGAGTTTTTGAGAATAAACCCCCCCCCCCCCAATAGCCCAAAGTAAAAAAATACTCCCGAGGTATGATTTTTGTGAACTTACATGCTAAATTTCATCAAAATCGACCGGGTAGTTTACCCGGAAATCGATGAACAGACAGACAGACAGAGCGACAGACAGACAGAGCTACAGACAGACATTTCGTAAAAACCACTTTTTTTGGTTCCTGGGACGTCAAAACGTGTACATCCGTTGAAATCTCGGAATCGAAAATTTGAACCATCACAAAGCTTTCCTTATACTACGTATAAATTGGAAAGCAATAATAATAATAACTACCGTAAACCAAGTTCTCTTATTACAATCAATGGCGGATCAACGGGGGTTGGGCCTAAATAAATAAATTCATAAGGTAGTAAAAAAAATTGAATAAAACTAAACTTTTCAACAAATAAAATTACTTTTTAAACGTAAATTTAACTTGTGACCCACCCCCCTAAATTTCCCACTGGATCCGCTCATGATTACAATCCTTGGGCCCACTGTATTGCAGGATACCTGAAGGCCTCCAGTTAAGCCTTGGTCAAGATCCTTGCAAGGCTGGTGGTTTAGTCGTGGGGGAACCAGGTTGGCCTGTCCACTTGCTAACGTTCGTGCAAATGTTAAGATTTCAGCAAAGGGCAGGGTGTGTGGGCTATAGGCGATTAAGATAAAAAATTGGCAGATAATTGTAAATCACCTTTTACTTATTGTACAGCAATAGCCACCATTTCAAAAAGAAGAGGCAAATGGATGGGACATATTTTGAGACACGAAGGGCTCCTCAAGAACATCATTGAGGGTATGGTTGAAGGCACCAACTCAAGAGGACGACAGAGGAAGGAATACCTAGAGGATGTCATGAAGGCAGGGACGCCGACTTGGGGGGGGGGGGCACGGTCCATCTTGCCCCCGCAGACTAGTTTCTGGGGGGGGCAGCGTCCCCCAGAAGCAAAGAACCCTTAGTGCAGTTCATTTGTTTGTCTCCCTTAATATTTCAAACATAACATTAAGATAAAAATAAATCACATAATTTGGCATTTGCACCGCACCAACTTTTAGAAACTTTTCCGCGCCAATTTTGTTCGTTTCGCCAACTTTCGAATGATTTTTGTTATAAAGGCTTTAGTAAATAATTTTATAGAAAGAGCGAGTGTACGTCAGTCAATGCTTTCTGCATTATAGTTATTTTAAGTAACCATTTACTAATGCATTTTCCTTTCCAGAGTACCGTACCGAATTCTTGCCCCCCCCCCCAGAATTTTTAAAACTCGGCGTCCCTGCATGAAGGACCTAGGGTGCGTCGCCAAGGCCGTAGCCAAGGGGTGGTTCATGGGGGTTCAAACCCCCCCCCCCCCCGAAATGAAATGGCTTTATACTAGATAGAATCGGGTTTTGAGAGGAAAAATAAAAACCACTATGTAATATCCAATGAAATTTTTAAACCCCCCCCCCCCCCCCCCGGCATTGTGCGTCACCTATAAAGGACTGAAAAGGACCGCACAAAACAGACAAGAGTGCAGGGGAAGAATACAAAATTTGCTGAAAACCAATCTATAGATTGCAACTCGAGAAGAAGACAGGAAGGTGGTTTGGCCGGACCCAGCAGCTACAGTAAAACATTTGCCAAGAAATATTCCCATAACTTTAGTTATCACAACCTTCAGCAGAATCATACTGCAAATGAATATCTTTCCCCATTCAGTACTAACACGGTAATCACGACCTAACATCAATGAGGCTTAAGTAGCTCTAAAGTTACGGCCAATATGCAGGTACACGATAGCCTAGGCCCGAAGGTGAAGAAGTGCACGACTGTCGGCATGGCCAAAAGAATACCTATTTACTGCAGGCACCAATGACTCAAAAACTTTCAAGAAAAGGTTACTTGACATGTTATGAGTCAGACTGCGGCTGATTTAGACACAGCAGTCACAAGTAACTCTTAATTGAAATTAGCAAAAAATAATGATTATGTCATTAATAAAGGATTTTATGATGTATCTTGTAGCGATGATGATGAAGGTGGTATGATTAATAGTTAGTGTTGAAAGATGAGATGGGGAAAACCGTATATAGAATAAAATTTCCCTTATGGTTTTTCAATTTCTATTCATATAGCCTATTTGTAATGGGTAATGGGTTTTTAACATTTCTGCTTTAAGAAAACTAAAAAACTAGTAACGTTGGTGTCCCGCGGAAGGGGGGGGGGCGGACTCCGATTGTGCATTCCAAGGCAGCGCCTAGCAGGGCGCCTGTACTCCTCTAAAGGTAAAAGGACCCCAACTGTATTGAATAATAGGGGTTTTAGTTGTGTCTTGTTTTGTATTAAAACTTATGAGCAATACGAATACAAAAATGCTTATCAACAGATAAAGAAAATTCCTGCAGTGCAACCGTTACTATTCTAGTGACCACGCGCCACACGCGCGTCCGTCATAACAAATCCAACTTTGGCGCCAAAAGCAATTTATTATAAAACTTTCCTTAATCCAATTCCAGTTCTGTTTCCATTATTGCTTTGAGTCACTGGTACCACTGTGCAGGATATTGACGTAGCGACAGTGGGGAGATGGTTTCCCTCACAGCGCTCTACGCCTACGCTGGGGTTTTCTGTTAGGGTCCTCCCTTAGCATTTGGGTCAAAACCCTTCCCTCAAGGCAGAAAGAAGGTGGCTAACATAACATGCTCATCAGCCTCCTCTGCCGTTGTGGTGTTTCTAGGCACCATATTCCGCCGTTGGAGCCATTGGCATTCGGCTTGCACTTATTTAAAGGCGGTGCTGATCGCCTCGTTCCGGTAGCTTCTTCGGCGTTTGTGGTATTTAATAAGGGACCCCTCGCCACTTGAGTTCCCCGCCCCCTCCTCCTTTCTCAAACAGACTTTTTCGACAGAGTTCCTTCATCCAATTTTATTACTTAAAATTCAACAAACTCACGCCCCACCAGTTCTTGGCTTTTTTGTGTTCTCTGGTATATAATAACAGTATTGTGTGAGTGTACGAGGAACAAGTTGTTTCCCCGACTCTGCGGGATTCACCTGGAAGAAGATTAGCATTGACCGTGGGAACTGTATAAGTTCATTGCTCCTGTTTCGGACGAGTGCAAATCCTTTATAGGATTCGATACCCATTGCTTAACATAACGATATCTTATAACTCTGTAGCCAATCAACTTTATTTACCCAATTAACATACTGCTTGCATGGCTAGATTGCTCGCCAATCCACTTGTACTAATATAAAAATAGTACGTATAAGCAGAAAATACAGAAAAATGCTGCTGTGGGCTACTAGTCGCCTCAGTCAAAATATTAAATATAAACTTACACAAAAGTAAACGAAATATCACATTCGTATACCTAAGGAATACTTAGGCTATTCAGTTGGTTGTGACCCTCATTGGCAAGAAGTAGGCTACGGTAAACATGACGGCAGCTGTAGGCTTAACTTATGGAAGTTTTGAAAAAATAGTCCCAAAATAGTTGGGTAGTCCGATTTTATCAGCAGTAAAGTTTATAATTTACAGGGGACGACATATTCATGTTACCGTACTAGATTTATTTAATTCTCACTTTTCATTTCTGGGGAGCCAATAAAGCCCCCCCCCCCTTGCCTACGGCCATGCTATGCTAAAAACGTGGCCTACGGCTTCCGGTTTTCCTTTTCTGGTAAGGAAGTGACCATGAAGTCATAGAATGTACAGGAGAAAAAGAAGTTAAAAGAGCCATGGCCAGACTAAGGCGCGGTTTCCACCGACCTGCTAGTGCTAAATACAAATACGGTGACGTGGTATAACAGACATTCAAGACTTAGGTGGGGTTTCCACCGAACTCGCATTGCAGAATGCAAATGGCATTGACGGAAATGTTTGTTTTACTCTATGCCATAGTTAAAATTGATCAATGATCATAGAGTAAAATCACAAACAAACTAAAATGAAAAAAATGGCCTCACGGGATATGTTAAGTACAAACATTTTAATAGATTTCTATAAAAAGAAAAATTCGAATTTCCGTCAATGTCATTTGCATTCTGCAATGCGAGATCGGTGGAAACGCCGCCTAAGTCTTGAATGTCTGTTACCACGTCACCGTATTTGTATTTAGCACTAGCAGGTCGGTGGAAACCGCGCCTTAGCAAGAATGTCTCAAGTAACAGAGGTTCTACAGAATCCTTTCCGTTTGAAATTAATTAATAACTATTCAGTCAGTCAGTATTTTGGGTCCATTTATTATAAAGCCGAAGTGGTGGTATGTACTAAGTCAGTTACATTTCATTGGAACTACCTATATGAAGCTTTAGTCACATTTCTATAGAACTATTGTAGAGTATATGAAGCTTCGATAGTAAAATAATTCGATTATTATCCAAGTCTTTACAATCCCAGTTTTACTGTCTATGAAATTCTTACACATGAAGACGTCAGGGGAAAAACAGGAAAGGTGCACTTTTAGTCGAAATTGAGAGAATGGTGGCATTCTGTTCAATTTTTAATGTAGTTTTAGATGACCTAACAAAACCGAAGAAAAACAAGTAAGGTTCTGCACAAATGGCGTGGGGGAAAAATCAGAATACAGGGGAAGAAACGCCTACTTTCAACTTTAAATTCGATTTCTGAAAAATCCACTTTTGATCACCTTACCGGTTTTCCCCCTGTCGTCTTCACATGTCCTCTTTGAAATTTTCCAATGAGTTGCCAGAAAATAAGACACCTTCACCAGTGCTGATGTCACTCTTTTGGGCCATCAGGTGCAAAAAGCACCGTGGTATATCCTTCTAACTACCTTGGAAAATCCACGTGAAAATCAGAAGTCATTCCTCCATCGGATTTTGAGACTAATTACAACAGAGCATTCCCTCGACGTGAGATCATCCAGGTATTAATAGACATGAGCCTGGAGAGCCTGGAGAAGAAGACGAGTCTAATCTCTGGAAGATGCTGTCCATTGTACTGGAGATGATGTGACGTCATTATATTTAAAAGCTTCGCGAATGGCATCAATGAATCAGCACGGTTAAAAATTGTGAATATTATTTAAGGCACCGACATAATGCAGTTAGTAGAGAATTGTCAAGAAAAATAGATTTTAAGGTTTCACACTCATCGTCTTTCCCCTGACCGCTGATTCTTCAAACCGCTGCATCTTTGTAATTTCATTGTTTTTGCCAATTCTAAATGCACCATCGGATTCCTCAGGAAAACCTAGGCTAGATAAGTATTAAGTCTTAGTATTAAGTATTAAGTCTTCACGTGATGGTTAAGCAAGACCGTTTTTTTTTAACTGCCAAATTAAAAATTACCTCCGATATAAACAAAAATGATTGTCATTACCAGAATATCGTATGTTATATAATCACAACAACCATTTATAGGTACGGAGTACCTACCCATTTAACTTTATAGAAATACAAAATATACAATAACACAGCAGAGCATTAATTCAATAACATAAAGTATGTTTAATTGCCAATCATAGTCATAGTAAACAGTACAATGCAATAAGTCCATAAGAATAATGCTGAATTTATGCAAAGCTCAATATCAACGAGGCGTCCCGGCGCACTTCGGTCTGGGGCCCCAGTACTGGCGTTTTAAGTAATTTCAAAAATGAATGGTTGCATAATTCAATTTTATCAGTGGTAGTTTTTTTGCTTATTTACCTGAAAATTTTGGCAGGGCAGATGTCCAGTGCTCTTATGGACGAACAACCATTGAATTTACTGCATCACTTTCTTACACGCTTTCTCATTCCCTATTGGGAATTGGACTAGTTACTTGGTAAAGTTTCACAATGAGTGGCAGCACGTTTTGTAAAGTTACTAAGGAGACTATTATGTACATTGGACTAATATCCTAAGGGGGCCTCTTCATCCTAAAGTCAATTTAGTGTGAAAGTGTGAAACCTGAGATGTACGACTTCGATGGCCGGGTGGTAGCGTGCTTGTACTTGTGCGAGTCTCTACACGCCATGCGATCGGAGACGTGTCGTATCTCGACACAAGTACCTATTAGGTAACTTAGTGAGGCGACAGATGAGGTCAATCGGATACATTCATTGAATTGTTTGTATGCAATTAACCTTTAAAAAAAAAAAAAAAAAAAAAAACATGTTTTTTTCTAAATAGCAAGAAAGAAGGTTCAACACCCCCCCCCCCCCCCCCCCCGAAATGAAATGGCTTGGTACTAGATGGAATCGGATTTTGTTTGAGAGGAAAAATAGAAACTACTATGTAATATCCAATGAAATTTTTGAACCCCCCCCCCCCAAAAAAAAAAAAAAAATCCAGGCTACGGCCTTGTACAGCCTATTCGCTATATTGTACTATACTATTATATTGTAGTGCCCTATGAAACAGTGAGAACTAAGACTCAGAATCCCTGTATAATTCGAATTATGCAACCAAATATAAAACTTAAAATTACTATACCTTTCATACCAATGGTAAAGGAAGTAGCATAAAAAAAAACCAAATTAGCGGATACAAATAAAACTGGACTTGGTGGGATTCGAACCCACGAGCTACGCCTAACCAGGACGACACCTCAGTTAGGCGTGGATCATGGGTTCGAATCCCGCCAAGTCCAGTTTTCTATATCCTCTATCCAAAACGCTAATTTAATGTCAGTGTTATACTACACCTTTATATACCATAATACTGCAATGTATCAAATAAGATGTTTAGCCTAATAATAAATATTTTTTTATATTTTTTTTGCATTAATTTAATTATTTCTAATAGACAAGTTAATTACTTGCAAATGCCGGCTGGAATAATAATCAAAGCGGTACTGTAAGAATTCAGTGTTAATGAACATTTTATGTTATTATATGTATGTCTAAAGCATTACGCTGCAATTTAAACGAAGATGACATCAACCGATTTAAATGCAGTAAATGATGCCATCGTTCGTCGTTTTCCCATTTTTACGCTTTCCTTATAAGTCTTATAATTGCATCATGGTCAAAGGGCCATCTCACTGCAAGTGTACAGTAGGCAGTGACATCAAGGTCGAGACTTAGAATCAAAAGGTTTCACTGACTACTTCCTGCCTTTGGGTCATAACCAAGGACGGATACAGGGGAGGGGTGGGGGGGGGGGGGGGGGGGTAGCTGCCCCCCCCCCAAAAATTTGGTAAATCTATTGTAAATAGATCTGATTTAATCTATCCTACATATGTTTTTCCTATTTTGACCCACAACCACCCCCCCAAAAAATGGGCTGGATCCGCCCCTGGTCATAACAACTCAGTGGCGTATATATAAAATATTTTGGGGGGGTCCAAGCCACTAGGTGTTAATGTCTTCACGAAAGCAAAGGCCATAGACGACGTTGAATTCTACAAACCAAACCATTTTTCGCGCACTTTTGAACCGAATGTCTTTTAGACCCCCCCCCCCCCCCAATATAATATACGTCAATGGATCAACTACCGGAGGCAAAAGCCCCTGGAAATGTTTCCATCAGTAAATTCTTGCATCCATCTGATTTCAGTTTTTTAGTTGGTAGGCATATCCGCATATGACGTTAAGCTTTGTACCTTTTCCCTTAATGAAGGTCTATATGAATAGGATCTCACGCGAATTTGACCCTTTGCAGGTTACACTTTTCTAAGCTTAGTTAGTCCTATTTTGTTTCACTACGGTAAGCCTTACGTGGGAAGAACCTGCCGTATCGCTGATCACACCTAGGGATAAAAACGAAGGAAATCAGAAAAACAGCAGTGTTCAAGTTGCTCGGATTCTAGGTTACTGCAAATAGTATTTCCAGCAAGAAAAAAATGTATTTCCTCAAGCAATGGCGAATCCAGATATTTCTCAATGGGGGGGGGCAAGGGCAGATCCAGCCGAAAACGTAGGGGGTCACACGTTTTTTGTAAGTTTAAAAGGTAATTTTTTTTTTTTGAAAAGTTGAGTTTGATTCCATTTTTTTTTTACTATGTATCTTATGAATTTACTCATTTAGGGGGGGTCATGACCCCCCTGACCCCCCCCCCCCCCCCGTGGATCCGCCATTGGGGGGGGGGATTTGCTTATAAGCTTGCACTAATGCCCGACCGCTAGTCTTCTTGCAAATAGGAATTTACGCATTTTTTTTCTGAATTTAAATTTAAAAACGTGCTTTTTTAAATCAAATTCACTGTATGCTTATATAATTAAATTTAAATTATTCGTATTTAATAACATAATAAAATAGAATCTATCTATTTAATCTACCATAATGTGGACACCCCCATACCCAAGAGGGGGGTGACCTCTCCCCCTCCCCCTCTGGATTCGCCACTGTTCCCAACCTGAACCTATGCCAATGACTATCAAAGCCTATTCTATGGATATCAGCAATAAAAATATAGAAGACTATCAGTTACTTGGGAAGGCACAGTCTTAAATCAGAATGACTACCGAAATACCTTGGAGTGACGCTGGATAGAACCTTGAGCTACAAAAAACACTGTGAAGCTACCAAAATGAAGGTCTCGTCTCGCAACTGCATTTTAAAGAAGCTGACGGGCTCCACATGGGGTGCACAACACCAGCACACTAAGAACATCAGCAATGGGCCTCTGTTTCTCAGCTGGAGAATACGCAGCTCCTGTGTGGTTCAACTCAGCTCATGCCGGACAAGTCGATTCTTCACTGAACGAAACTGTGCGCACCATCACAGGATGTCTCAAACATACCCCACTGCAAAAAATGTACCCTGTTGCGGGTATCGCCCCACCTAAAATCAGACGCTCCACTGCCACCGCCGTAGAACGAACTAAACAAATCTCTGATCCAAAACACGTCATGTTCGGCAAAACGCCGGCTCCGAGACGCCTCACATCCAGGAAGAATTTCCTCCAAACAGTCGAGCCTATCACAACCTCAGCCCAATCCTTCCGACTCGATGCCTGGAAGCGATCTTACCCCCAAGTCCCCGATCCAAAGGAAGAACTGATGCCGGGCCACAACTTACCATACCCAATCTGGCGCACCCTGAACCGTTTGAGAACTGGCGCCCCACTCTGCAAAACAACAGCGGCGAAATGGGGTTTTATCGCTGAAGACGACACGGCGTGCGAATGTGGAGAGATCCAAGACGCGGCTCACATGCTAGTATGTAGACTACTACCATCCCCTTGCACAGCTGCTGACCTGGCTGAAGCCAACGACAAGGCCGTCCAGGCTGCTATATACTGGACCAATCAATAAAACGTGTGCCACCTGGACACGTTAAGAAGTAGAAGTAGCAATAAAAATAAAAATAAAATTTGGTATAAATCAGTAACATTCAGAATGAACCCTTCTAATTTTCCTAATGGTGCATACAAAATTTATTTAATTACCGATTCAGACGGATGGACATACCTTGATGTGTCCAGTCAAAATATCAAAAACAAATGGGAAACCATAAAAAACCCGTTTCCTCATTCATGATTCTGTGTTCACCCCTTCATTTTAGAAAGAATCATTAATAAAATACCCATAAAATGAGAGATGACCAACTTCCCCAAGCAGGGAAATACCAAATTAAGTACCTTTTTGGTGCTTTACCTAAAAACGACGGCACCCCACGGTTTATCCCAACAGGTGTGCCTACATTCCGTCACGCAGTTGTCTACCCTACAAAACACTCTCAGGTTCACTTGCATATTAATGAGGTTTGGGTGTCTTACGGACAATCTTTTACATTGAAACTGAAAGTCTGTGCCTATGTGGGGAGCCCCTTGCTGTTTTGAACAGTCCATTAGCCTTTAGACCTTCTGGCGGGGTTCTTTTGTAAATTAATGTTAACCCCTCATTGACAGTCAGTTTAAAACTGTCATTGCCTGTTTAAGCTGAAGCAAGGATCGGTAGCTTTGATGGAGGAGGGTGGACATCTAGAACGGTGTAACCCAATTGTCATTCAGTGTGTAAAATGAACCGGTACAAATAAATAAATACATAAATAAACACAAACAATTAGATTACTCGTGACTTCGTGGTATTTCATTATAATAAACAAAAAATAACAAAAACTTTTTTACGTTTTTAGAAAAACTTGTTATAACATTTGCATCTTCTCCTCGAGTTGAGCAACTCTCAAATCGCAGATAAGGTGTAACTCTGCTAGTGGGTTTCCCTCTGTAGATGGCAGTTCTTGCCGAAAGCGCTCAGGGTTTTATACTAACACAAGTGGGTTTCTTAGACAGAGTTAATTTCTTAACGAATATTAAGGTTTTACTAATTCGGGTTGTTATAACAAGTTTTTCTAAAAACTCAAATTTTTTGTTATTTTTTGTTTACATAAATAAATATTGACTCTTGTTCTATTACTAAGCCAACCTAGCGGAGTTAGGGCTATAAAGTCCTATCTTACACTCAATTAGGAAGACCCACAACCAGCTGCTTTGAAGGCTTACCGATGAAAATGATGAAAAATGTAGCAAGTACGGGACTCGAACCAACAACCTGTGAAGGTCGGAGTCTGTACCACTAATCTACATGTCCTGACAGGGCTTTCACTTCATTTTGTTTGTTGCTGACTGTGGATAAAAAGGTAGGCAGGAATGGTTCCAGCTCATTGGGGGGGGGGGGGGAGGTAGAGTTGTGGCCTGTGGGTCAACATAAAACAAACAAATATGTAAATTATCTTTCAACAGGTTTACTACATGGGGGGGGGGGGGGACTGAAGCCCCTGCCCCGCCCCCTCTATCCGACCATACTCGAATGAGAACAGTCCCGCAGGTGGCAGTCATAGGGCATTTCCAGAGTGAGGCAGTCGGAACCTTTCGCCATTAATGTTTTAACAAATGTACCTAAGTGTCTAAAAAGGAAAGCAAACAGCTTTGAAGCAATGTAGGACCCTGGGTGGGCAAGTGAAACCGGTGCTGGACCACGCAGTCTCCACGCCCATACAGCCGATATACCTATACAGGTATAGGTGCCAAAAGGAGCGGAGGAGGATTGTGCAATAGCCTTACGTGTCTTGTCTGTCCGCCGGATGGCTCGACGCCACCTACATACCTGATACATTGCAGAGCAGTTCTTCGCGACCGTAGGAATCTGCATCTGCTTATTGTGAATGATGGGGACGTTGCATTAGATTAGAGGAAGGAAATTTGAAATTAATGTATCGCTGGAAAATATTGAAAATTGAAAAAACATCAGAATTTTTGCGGGGTTTGCGTTTTTATGGTGTATTCAAATTGAGGAGCATTTTCCTGCGCTTCGTACGGTATAGGGATGGTCTGGGAAAATGTCCTTTCCAAATCCTAAAAAATCATGGGTGAATACCCGTAAATGATCCTGACAAACTGCCCCAACTGGGGGCAAAGCCTACTGGCAGTTTCCTCATCACCTAGTAAAAAAACTACTAAAAACCTCAATGGCGCCAAAATAATGCTCAAAATCCATCCCCTCAAATTATAGATTTAAACAAAAATTGCGTCACAACAATCGAAATTCCTTTCACCTTATCAGAATCCCGGCAAAGGTCCAAAAACATCATAAACTAGTAAAAATTACAGGAAGCATGAATGGTGCCAAATTGTTCCCAAAATCCATCCCCTAAAACAATAGATATAAACAAAAATTTGTCACATGAACTGAAATTCCTGTCACCCCATCAGAATCCCGAGAAAAGTCCAAAAACATCAAGCTAGTAAAAATCCGCTTGGGTGGTCTCGGCTAAAAATGAAGCCATTATTTATTTATTATTTTAATTATTTATGCATACAAATTATTATTACTAGCATAAACAAAAATTACGTTACAACAACCAAAATTCCATTCACCCCATCATAATCCCGAGAAAGGTCCAAAACATCCAGGGACGGTTTCAGAAAAAGTTTTCGGGGGGGAGGGGGCGGTGGCCGGAAAAATATCGCGTTTCTTTTACTTGAGTAATAATTTTTCTTTATTTCCTTCAAAAGTCCATTCTATCTAGTATAAAAAAATTTCTCTCGGGGGGGGGGGGGACGATCAAGGATCCGTCCCTGAAAACATTAAGCTAGTAAAAATTACTAGAAACATAAATGGCGCCAATATCTGCTCAGAATCAGAACATTCTCAAGCAGTAGATAAACAAAAATGACGTCACAACACCCGAAATTCCATTCACCCCCTAGGAGCCGGCGAAGGTTCAAAAACCCCATATACTCATAAAATAACAATGACCTTATCTAATCTGCAGTAAACCGTTTGATAGGAAAAAAAAATAAAAAAAGGTGTAAACATGAAATGGATAGGTTTGGAAAGGGTGTTTGGGCCTTTCTTGTGAGAGAGCCTACCGCAGGTTTTGATAGACGGCTACCTGAATACGTTTTGACACTTCTTCGTCCCGTTCTTTTCCCGAGTACTCTTGAGGTGCTACATGAGCATGAGGAATTTGTCGCCTTCAATACTTAGCTTATGGTTGACTCATCGATACTTGGTTAAGTCATGCTTTCGACTGTATCATTGCGTCAATGGTAAGCTTGTCTCAACGTGTCCTTTATCGTTTGCAGCCCGTGTAGGTTGACATCGAGGACACAGACCAGTTTGCCAATGGCCAAAAATTCATACGGAAACAATACAAATAATGTACGAAATCCATGGGGCCGTTGGCATTAGACAAGGGACAAGCCTTTCAGGATATACTTAGCTTATGATTTGTAAGTAAGTAATTTAGAATGTATATTTAAAAGAACCGGTGGGAATATTCCATGTCGGTAGTCTCTGAACCATGAAATTGAACGTCGAGGTTCGGAAATCACAAGTAGACATTGTTTTTATACATTCCACCGGCTGTAAGTCCACCCAACCAAAAGTGCTATTTATTTATTTATATATATATTTATATATAATTTATATTATATATATATATATATATATAAGTGGCAAGTGCGAGTATTTACACACCTTGCGGTCGGAGACATGTCGCAACTCGACACAAGTACCTATTAGGCGACTTAGTGAGGCGATTGAAGAAGTTAATCGGATACATTCATTAAATTATTTATACGCGATTAACCTTTTTATAAAAATAAAAAAATAAAAAAAAATTGTTATTTTTTTAAAAAAAGGTTAATTGCCCACAAACAATTTAATTGGTATCCTACCTTGAGAGGCAAGGAAAACGCTGCTGTCGGACGTGTTTCTGACAGCAACATTCGAGACATAGCAGTTGGGTTGGTTTTAGGCTCTGGGGGTCATGAAATGATAAGCTGTACAGAAATTTTCCGGGGGTTGAACATTGGTCGCCATCTCAATAGGTAGATGAATCTCCCTAAAATAACTTTTCTACGGAACCTTCCAATCGATGCTCTCCAACTTCAGGTATGTTTTAGATGTTAAATTGGGAACAAAACAATCCATGTTTCTTCCCAAAGTAGAGTTTTGGTTTTGAGTGAAAAATATTTTTTAAAGAAATTATTGATAATTTATGCCCCAATACATCGCTTACCCTGCCATTACTACTGTGCCGTTATTTCATTGGTCTACAAGGCCGTTGCCAGGATTTTTTTCTGGGGGGGGGGGGGTTTAGAAATTTCATTTTATTTTCATTTCATATATTTTATTACATAGTGGTTTTTATTTTTCTCTCAAAATCCGATTATATCTAGTATCAAGCCATTTCATTTCGGGGAGGGGGGGGGGGTTGAACCCCCATGAACCCCCCCCCCCCCCTTGGCTACGACCTTGTTGGTCTGCCCGTTCTATACCAGGAAATTGTCTCATCGATCCATTCGGTGCATTCAGTACGGGATTCTTTTTATTCCTCTTCCCTCTCAGTGCCGCGAGCGCAGCGTGAGGGGGTCGCCCTGGAGTCCGGACCCATTTCTTGTACTCGACCCGGTTGGACACCAACGCCTTGAGCTGGGCCATTATTTTTCCTCTTGCGCCGGCGAGTTCTTAAATTTTTTCCTCGAGGGTCGTCCTCGGTCTGCCGATGGGTCTTCTACCTAGTGGCCTTGCTTCCACCAACCTCCGGGTGGTCCTATTCTCGTCCATCCTTTTTATTGGACAGTGCTATTTCTTTTAGAAAAACCATGTCCATGTGCTTACTCAACTGGTTCACAAACCCGGTCTAAAATCAACCGCATGGTCTACTGCTGCTAACTCCCTTGCACCTTTCCAAGACCACCCCCTTCTTTCAGATGTCGGCCCTCACGTCCATAGCTTCCTGTCGTTTTGACTCCTCCAGACCGTGTCAAGCCATATGCCTCGTGCCTTCGCGACGGTGCCGGCTGTCTTTCCTTAAATAAAAAACACCCCATAACATATAAAAACTCAACAAAAAACAATCATCTTACCTTTAAAACCCTTATAAAAATTTGTATCATAAGAAAACACCGACTTCCTAAATACATCTGCCTAAAACAAGTTCAATAAAACCATCGAACCTGAAAACCATAGGTATTTTTTTAACAGCGGTAAAGTGCCCACTTTACATAGGCTAAACATAGCAGGGAATAATATTTCTAGAAGTATCTTGTCAATTTTATTCTTCAATCTGTTAGATGAATAAACCGCTTTGTATAGTAGACAGTCGGGTTGTTCTTTTTATATTTTTTAGGCACAGTCTATGGCACGACCCTGCAATGCATGGAGTGAACCTAGAACAAGTTCTTTAGTCTGGACTTAGACGTTCTCGCGGGTTGGTGTAGCATTAATTTAGTAATTTAAGTGCGTGAAAAGTGTCTCATGTGGCGGGCGCAAAGCCATGGCCACTGGTAGGTTTCAAATTTTTTTATTACATATCTTAAGAAAGTGCTAGTGAAAATTTGTGCTGGAAATTGACGCCAATTTTTTTTTAATATCGGATTAACCCAATTTTTTGGATGCAAGTAGTCGCAGCTTGGGTAACGTATAAAACGATTAATAATGCTTTGGTGCAGGGCGGTATTCCGGAAGATTGGAAGAAGGGTAAGGGGGACGTGAAAAATTAATTAATTAATTAATTAAAAATCCGAAATTATTAGCGTACTACAAATACCTATAAACTTGTATTTCTGTACACTTGTTGCAGCCTGCAGGATACCTACAACTCACTGGCTACGAATTGCCAGTGCATTGACAATAGGCATATTGATAGAAAGAAAGAGAGATTTTTTTTTAATTTTGGGCCATTCGGACAATTAACACTAAGATGGCGCTCTCACCTACTTTTGACTGAACGGAATACTTTCTAGAGCTTAAAAAAAAGTACGATACGGTACCGCAAAAAAATACGTTATATTTACCAATTCAGAATTATACATTTTTTTCCAAGTAATATAAAGAACTCACCAGTGACCAGTCCACATACCCAGCGCCAACTCCCTGTAGGGACCCGCGAAAAAAACAAAAATACATACAAATCACCATCGCCGGAACTATGGAAATTTTGAGTTGATTTATACGTATTTCAGCAGGATCTATTTCACGGAACACCTCCTTTTTTAATTTCCAGCTCAAAAGTTACTCTCGAAAAAGTTCTTGATAATGCGTTGTTCACCCCCGTCTCCCACCCCCAATAAAACCTGAAAACCTCCCTTGTTCGGTGGTGGTGAAAATATTAATTTACAATTTATCACGTCTCTGTATTTAGCATCCTAGACGAATTTATTACTGATTGCAACAATTTCGACACATAAATGAATATAACTTCGTTCATGGCTGGATGTTTTCAAAGCAAAAAAAAAAAAAAAAAAAAACCTAATTTATACGATATTATTTGAAGGTTTAATTCCATGTGCCCACTGTGCCTGTGCCAAAGTAGGTTTACCGGCTTCCTCAAATCCGTCTGTGGTTTTACATTAACATTTTAGGAAAATTTATATACTTTTTTTTAAATCTACATATTATGTATTTCCCGTCTGTTTTTTGCTTCCCATTGCTATTATTCGCATAGCCTATTTTGTTGTATTTATCAATTAACCCGCATTCAAGTACATTCCTAGTGTTATGATGCGGGTATTATTGGCATTCGTACTTCGTAATAGCGTACTATTTCCCTACAGTTGGAGTTCCCCACAGCAAGTAGCAACAAAATCGAAGGTCTAGTCTTGTTTTTTACTTTTAAGGCACAAGGAATTCATCCTTTGTTTAACTATAAACAATTCGAGCCGGGCTGTGACGACGAAATGGGGCCCCCTCTTGGACTGCCCGGCCATGTAAAACCTTACGCAACTCTATTTTCAAATTTCAAATGGAGACCTCCTCCCCGCGAGAGTTACTATAGACATGGCAATGGAACGCTAAAAAGGCAGAAAAAAGTGAAATCGTAGGAAAGGTGACCAAATGTTGAATTAAAAACAGCATTTATTCATCTAAATGCAAATGAAAAATATACTATAGTCTCTAGCTCGCAATTTATCTATTATAATATATTATTATATATATATTATTTTATCAAGGCAATTTTCGTAGAAACATTTGATTCAGCAATAATACAGAAAATCTTTAAAACCACAATTTCTATATCGGGGGACGGATTTCTTGATAAGATCGGCCAAAAGAAGAAGAAACGTAGTCAAACTAATGAAACTGAGATGACAGTAAACCAAAATAATTGTTTTAAAAAAATCCCACGCAAAATTGTAAATGTTATAATCAACAGCAAATTAAAAATAGATGATGTCATCACTTCCTCCCAAGCGACACCAAACCCAATGGTATAATAACACCAGAAAAAAAACCGACGCAAAAACCGAGTAAACTCATGTTTAAGACACCATAGACTTTCCATAGAAGTCCAAAGAAACCGACCGCAAGGCAGGCGTTTCACCCATAATTTCTTATAATTTCTTTGTGTCTGTGGTAATTAGCCGACGGCCTGGTGGGATGCTTGTAGTCCATCAAGGCACACAACAATAAGACAAGACGCATTAGTGCTGGAAGAAACAATCAAGAGTCATTAGGTTATTGTTCATTGAATTAGTGCACTCGGGGGCGTTTCTTAAGTAATCATAGCAATCCTGAGTGTATTTTTATGTAGAATGTGTATTAACATGAATGCCTGGCAGTGGCGTAGCCAAGGGGGGGGGGGGGGTCCGCTGGATCTGGACCCCAAATGAAACAATGCTCCTTAGAAAACATATTGTTACGCCACTGATCCGTGGTACTCGTAAGTGGGCAAAGTGTTGTATATTGATGTTGATTGAAAACCGGACCCCCCCCCCCAAAAAAAAAAAAATCCGGCCACGCCACTGACGGCTGGGGAGATAATAATGAATAATACATAATGGGGCGGATTTATTCAGCATGAGGCCAGACAATGGTGGAAATGGTGCCCCTTTCTCAGCAATGTCAACCTACACTGGCTACAAGCGATAATGGACAAGCTGAGACAAGTTTACCTTTGACGCAATGAAACAGGCGAAAACATGATTTAACCAAGTACAGATACGAGTCGGAGGGTGGGATCATGCACGTAGCCTGGGAGGGGGCTTTGGGGGCTGAAGCCCCCCCCCCCCGAAATGTAAAAAAATTGCATTGTTCAGTTTGATGTTTTACTTGTAATTTTTTTCCCCCCTCTAAAAACACTAAAACTGTGTTTTTTTGCAAGTAAATTCTTATAAATTTCCGGGGGGTGGGGTGGCAGTTAGCCCCCTCCGAAGAAAAATCCTGGCTACGTGCTTGGGTGGGATATTTCTTATCATAGCCTACTATAGAACGGTTAGTTGACCCTTTCCGTGTATAAACCATACAGTTAAATGACGTCAAATCGCATTAATTTTATTGGCTGGGCTGGGCCCATGATGTGATTGGTTGGACGCACGCGCAAGCATTTCCTAATGCGAAAGAGGTCCATTTAACAAATGGAGCCATTCATTAGGCTGTGACTGTACTGTATCCTTATTTTAAGTAAGGTGGAATCTGCGCGCGGCACTAAGGGGGAAGAAGCAGAAGAAGTAATGAATTACAAGACTTTCTGATAAAATTACACAGTCTATATATATGAAACTTAAACTTGAAAATAAGGACACTCATTAGCGTGACATTTACAATATATAAACCAGCAGCTGAATTGAATTGGGAACATACTGTCAAAGCACTACTCAGTCACGCTCCGTCCAGCCGAGCGAGTCATTCCAAAAAGGGCTAACTTCGTTGTCACATTTCCTCCATTGACGAGCGTGTCATTATAATTTGGAATTTTCGCTGACGTGGACTGCCTTTAGTTGGCAATAGATGTCAACTATACCATTATGAGCAAGGGTTTAAAATTGACGGGGGTTTCTACATTTGTTAGGATGACAATATAAATGTGTGCAAAGGCTCAACTTGCACACAAAATGATGACACATGACAATCAATGATGGCTAAATTAGAAGTAAACTTACAAACATTTCGGCAACAGCTGCGATCGACATATTTATTAGCAGACTACATTGACTTCGAAGATTGTCTCGGGTATTAATATTTTCTTCTTCTATTTCGGGTATTAATATGAGACTGCAAAAGCATTTGCAGGTAACTTTGTTTGCACTTTGCGTATTAGCAAACTTCAGCTTCTACAAAATATTTAAACAATCTCCACTTTACCAATATCTTCTCGTATGTCTTCTAAGCATCATCGTGCATCTTAGCGACTATTTAGCAATTATCTATGAATACAGCAAAGACCTTGTAGCTTCAGGTCAAGAGGTCTTCACTGATTGGTCCTTCGGCGACCTTGTCTGTGTATTTATTCAGAAAATGGTCGATTGATGAGCTATTCTATTTCCTAATACTTTTTTCGGTCTCAATGCCAAGAACACTCTGTGATGGTTCCATGGTCAAGTTCAATTCACTTATTTGGTAATCATTTCGCATTATCCTGAAGAAGATACTAGCGTCATTTTACTTTTCTTCCGGGCAAAGACGAACTGTTGAAGACGGCCCCCAAGCAAACTCGTGCTGGTCCAGTGCACTCCTGATGCCAGTTTGCCAAAATACTCACAGGCACCCTGTATGAACTCGGCAAGGGCAATCTGTTTTGACGGTCCATGGCAACCCTTCTGCCCAGTGCAACTCTGTCAGTTAGAAGTTAGCTACACGCTGACATAAAAACACACAATCCACCACAAGCACCTGGGCTGGGCATATCAGCAAATCCAAGCAGTCGCCCTTAAATAAATTTAAAAAAAAAAACAACTTTTGTACCTGCTTATGGCTGATTAAACCTTTTCTGGCTCAGAGTGAGCAAGTAGTAGTAGCCTTGCTATTACAAGTTACAATTATTGCACATTTGCACAGAATGTCTTTCGATCTGATGCTTCGAGGCTATGCGTTACTTTGAACACTTGGCCATTCCCAACATCGGTTGGTAAACTCCTAGAAAGTGAAGTCCAATGGACACTGCGTTAAAATCCACCAATTATAATTATAATATATTGTAAAATAATATGTAACATAGGACGTTTCGGCTTTCAAAACGCCAATGACAAATATAAGTCTACAAATTTGGCCGTCGTTATTTCGTCAACAAAGCGTTGAAACAGACGTTTAAAATTAACAGCACCTATAACAATCATAATAAAGAAGGCAAAAATAAGTGTATCAGCAAGTAATTAAAGAAAAGACAGACTCTGGATCATCTATCATGCAGGCCCATTGCAGGTTCACTCTACACCCTAATGAAATGGCGCGAAATTTGAAACACCTAATTGAGAACACATCAAAAGTCAAAGCATAACAAATTGTTAAAAAATGAACCATTTTAGAAACGATTTCTCCCGACTTCATGGTGTCTCTATTTCGGTCTCTTTGACAGTTTCTCCATTAACCTTTTGAAACCTAGCATTATTATTACACTGTATCTGGGACTCAACAATCATTAGTAACTATGTTTAATTAAGTCACAAATAACTCAAAACTTTCGAGACCGTCATTAACTATGTAAGCCTATCTACTAAGGTCCTGTAGAGGTATATGTACCTAATTAGACAACAATGGCGGAATAACCAAAATGATTGTTAAATGTGTTAATTTTAAAAGTCAATGTGTAGACGCTTTGTTGACGAAATAACGACGGCCAAATTTGTAGACTTATGCTGGTCATTGGCGTTTTGAATGCCGAAATGTCCTATGTTACATTATTATTGGAGGAATTTACTGAAGTATCAGTTGGATTTCACTTTCCGTTTGTTAACCAACCGTTGTTGAGCGAGGGGAAAAGTACTATAAGTGTAAAAATCAATTTATTAATCGTAGACCTGTCAAAAATATTAGGACAAACAGAATAAATTCGTAAGATGTTTACAATATACCGCATATGATAGTAGGTACCTCTTTTTAAGAAATATTGGCCACAATTGCCTGCTTGACAACTTTTGAAACCCTATTTTAATGCATTAGTATTGTATTTTCATATTAAAATTATTTTTTCTCTAAAAAGCGTTATTTAGCCGGGGAAAAAATCCTCATTAATTTACGTTAGATGGTTGAAAAGGAGGGCACGTGACTGCAGAATGTGACGTCATTTTTTTATGTCAGGTAGCAGCCACCAGTTGGGGAATTACTATTACTGGCAGTTGCATTGGTAGTGACGTCATTTTCTCATCACCAAGAATGTCTACTGGCGTTGTGACTTTTGTAATCCATAGTTATAAACAATAAAATATAATAAATATATATATAATAATTTTTTTACTTATTTTTAAATATTAAAAAAAAATTTAAATGCAAAAACATTTTATTACTATATTTGACCTATAAGCTATCTATTGTAGCATATTTTATATTTCCTTGTTACAACTGTCAAGTAGTCTATTATTTTAAATTCTGAGTAGCCCAGGGGTGGCAAATTCCTAAA
The DNA here is from genome assembly GCA_963971405.1 of Psococerastis gibbosa. NCBI lineage: Eukaryota > Metazoa > Arthropoda > Insecta > Psocodea > Psocidae > Psococerastis > Psococerastis gibbosa. The sequence continues at coordinate 23,368,492 of OZ020491.1, forward strand.
TCAGGCCCTGATCCCACCATTGCGGAAGTGGAGCCCGAGAAAGAAGCTGATTGACATAGGAAAAGGAAAAAGACAGCGGCTTCCGTCTGATTCAACTTCCCCTAGCTTTTACCTACGATTCTAGGAGCAACCCTAATTAAAATCTAATCTTTAAAGGTTTATTCATCAACTTTACTTATCTAACCCAATCCAACCGCTATTGTAACGGATAATAATAAATTGCAAAGCCCCATATGTGCCTACACAAAAAAAAATCATTGTGAAATAGTTAATCATATTAGGGGTCAGACTACCAGGTACCCACCCACACGTTCTGCCATTGACCTCGGTCCGCCAACCACGCCTACAAAGCAAGACAATTCTTTCAGGTACCAGGTACAAACCATATAGCCTGGAGGAACTCTTGCTTTCCACTATAAAACAATACCAAGACCGTTACAAACGCTTACTTTTGCTAAATTTTAATACAATTTACAGTATAGAAAGCATACAATTATTGTCACTTGAAACATAAATTAAAAATAATTTTTTATGATTTTTAAAAGGCGCTTGACATGATATGCTTTACTAAGGCCTATAATATTGGGGAATTCCAGGTTCTTGAAACCTTATGGTACAGCTCATGCGATTATGTCATCGACTAGGTACCCCGCGTCGCTCCTTACTTGGACAGCGTTGCAACATGCATTCTGCAGATTTGTAAAAAGTGCTATCACCCCTTTAGATCTACAATGTCTACGGGGCTTTAATTGTGGACAGCTATTAATTAAGCCTCCTTACAGATAAATTTTAGCAGATTTTGTCCTTTAGCACTCTTTCATTCGTAACGTGATCCCTCCAGCTTATCCGAAGCATGCCACCACACTTCAAACGCTTCAAGTCTCTTCAGTTCCTTATCTGCTTTCTTATCGCGTCTAAATTTGTTCACGATTTCCTAAAAAGAAAGATTGAACGAAAAATACCAGACCTTGCCGCAATAACACCGAAGTCAGACACATAGGTACTTATAAAAAAAAAATACACAATAAGTCATATTATGTCTGCATCCTATTGCAGCCGACAGAAAATTCCTATACAAGTTATATTCGTTTGTTCTGTCACGAATTTAGATGGGCCGTACAGTATAAAAGAACAATACCCGCATAATTTATATTATGCATCAGGGTGGTACATAATCGACGGAGAAACTAAGGCAGTTCCACAAGGTATGCTAATTCCACCTCTCCTATATAAACTGTATGCAGACGAGGCTTTATGTGCCAACGCAATGGACATTTTCACTTTTTTCCTTCTATTGTTTTCTTAGTTAAGTCATAGCTTATTGTTTTACAATTTCAAAAGTGAATTTTATCGCTTGGTTAGTGCTTTTCGTATGATGTCTTTGCTTTGTTTGCATTGTTTTTCATGAGGGGAAAGTGTTATTTGATAATCAAATGCTGATTGTTGAGCCCTGGGATTAGAAAATTTGCGTGTTTGCATCAACATTATTATTTTTTTAAACACCAATCAACCTATCAATCAATAAAATTGAAGAATATTCACACTGTATTTTGTGCTGTATGGTACTTTAGAGTAAACCCGCAGTGAAGTAACATTGCTTTTCGTTATTTGACAATTTGCCGGTAGGGAAACATGGTAGGACTTGTCCTGGTCACCTCCGAACTAATTGTGTGACTCCACTGTGTTTCCCAAGTGGTTCGGAATCCACTATAATCAGGAGGTCCACTGTCCTATGGGCCCACACCGTGGCATGGGACTGTGTCCAACCATACTACTACTACTTGACAATTTATTTTTAAGAAACCTCTATACCCATTTAAACATTAGGAAATCGCCATTGGCATGGTTTGTGGCATCATAGTACTTATTGTTGAAATCTCTGATTTGCAGCAACTTGTCAAAGTGAACAATCACAACAATGTCCACCCTGCTATGTTCGATGGCTTCAATGCCTAGTCCATGACATAGAGATTGCCAAACATCTGCCAGGATGTGCAAATTAGGTCTGAAAGGAGTTGATATATATATGAGAGACTATTGCTGAGTGACTAAGCTTCAGGGATACCTAGACTATAGAGATGCAAATTCAGAACAAGCCAGCACTCAGCTATACTGAAGCTACAGAAAGATGTAACCAAAACAGACACAATGCAATACTTCAGGTTACAAAATGAAGGCCAACCGGGGTTCAATAAGCCAGTGGCTACAGTAAGGTCTATCAAACCCAACAGGTTTTGACCTAAAGAAAAAAAACCTCTAAGGTGTAATATTAGAATATTCATCATTTGCAATTACAAGTATCACTCATTAAAAGTTACCCAAGCGTAACACAAGTGCCTGATTAGTCACAACTACTCAGTGTAACATTATGCGCGGAGCAATATAAAGAAAGTAGGTTCATGCATCATTCTTGCAGACTTCCTATTCAAACCAATAACCTCCCAATTCGACGTCCTATTCGGCGTCCCCTGAAATAATTCGCATGCAACCCATTGTATATCACCGGAGAAGTTCACCTTTGTCATCTAGTTTGACTTCCAGTCTCTTTTAAGGCAACAGGACCGGAAAAAGTGGACAGATGCTTGCGTTCAGGTTTAAAAGAGCCGTATGCAATTTCACTTTCGTGTGACGACACCTTTATGTTCCCACTATATGAGCCTGGTTGGCGATCCTTATTAGTAATAGACGGCCTACACTTTTAGTTTCCTCATGTTGTCTATCCCGTAATAATTCTGCGCGGATTCGTTACGTCATTGATATTCTGGTTGACTTTTAGATGGAAGATTCCCCGTGTGATAAAAGTCAAAATTATCTATTCTGTTATTCAAATTAGAACTTGATTTTTACTTATACGGCGATGCTGCGGTTGTTTGTTATAGTGCAGCTCTGCCGGTGTAATAGCTAGGACAGCATAGTTGCATAATTAAGACCAATGGCGTCTTATAAGCAATCAATCAGATAAGTAAATAAGCATAACATACCTAATATTTTTTATTGCAAAACAGGACTGTCAGCTGTCAACAACCCATATAGAGTAAAAAACTGAATTCACCTATGCACCAACTATGCACCAAAGCAGATGGCCGTTCATAATCTACTCCTGTTGAGTCAACAAGACAAGACACAGAGTTTTTTTAAACACAAAAAGGCCTTCTAACCTTTCTCCCGATTCCCACACACATAAATATTGATATTAGTCTTCAAGCGTACACCTTTTGATTAAATAATCGTAAAAATGTCACCTACCAGTGTAGCCTCAACGGTAGGAATGTAGTGTAACCTATAATTTGATACAGTTGATTGCCCGTGCATTGAACAAGTTTCGGTTCTCCCCAATCATTAACTTTATTTATAACTTTTTAATAATGAGCGTGTTGTAATAATTTTTGTCTGAACTTTGCTGTCTGTCAATCGTTTGTAAAATATTCTTCTATAGTACAACAAAAGCCAAGTTGAATCCACCAGATCAGAGCCTGTTCAAACCTGCAGCAAACTTGGTAGTGTGCTCAGCGTTGGCAGGGGAGCATCGTAGGATAAATAATGTACTGAGAATGCCAGTCAGTCTAAGTGCATGTCGAGTCCTGGTCACCTCCGAATTAATCGTGTGGCTTTACTACGTTCCCGAAGTGGTTTGGAACCCACTGTAATCAGGAGGTCCACCCTGTCAGTCAACTCCCCTTCTCCCTGAGGTGAACTGGTTCCTGGGACCTCAAAAAGTGTAAATCCATTGAAATCTCCAGATCGAAAATTCATCACAAAGCTTTCCTCTTACTAACGTATGCATAGGAAAGTAAAAAACCTTAAGTCAAGTTCTCCGTAGATCAACGTTACCAATTCCCAGAACTACCTTAAATTTGTCGTAATATATAAAAAAAAATCAAGAAGCACCTGCCGATTTGAGTCATCGACCAACACGATGAGAAGTCAATTGCAAGGCGACCGGCGGTTACACCGAAGTTCTTCAACCGTTAAGTCAAGGCCGTAGACGCATCCAAGTGCGAAACGTGGAGTTTGCCTACAGGAAGCTGGTGGAAGGTCTAAATACACAGAAAAAAAAAAACAGGAAAGATGTCCGAGTACTTCCAAAGAGATAATCATACCTTAGCATTGAAAATGAACTAGAGGAACTGAGAAAGGTACTGTTGTCATGTAATGCTAATTATGCTGCTGCAGCCTTGTTTCTTGGGCATGTTGCTGATCACAGCATCCCAAATAAAGCAGTGGCCATGTGAGGGTCTCCTCCACCTGTTCTCGGGCCTAGACGCTTATATTGGGCTGTTGTTCCACGGCGTTTTTCGTTTAGTTTATTTAATTGTACTTCCAATTCCGAAAGAAACATGCAGTGTGCATACTGCGGTTGGTAGTAGGTCTGCAGAACAATAAGGGGTGATGTCCGACTATTTTTATCAAAGGGAACTTTTTTACCATTGAAAATAGACAGGGCAAATGAGTGATAAGTAGCAATAAACTCACTGATAACATAGAGGGAATAGATTACCTAGGGTTCGAATGAAGACCCAAGAGTGTTTGGTCTATACTTCAATCACAGGGAACACTAGCTTACCATTGAAAACAAACAGGGGAGATGGGCGATAAGTAGCAATAAACTTACTGGAAACAGTGCGAATAGATTACCTAGGGACTAGGGTTCGAATCAAGACCCAAGAGTGTTTGGTAGTAGCTCTGTATAAACAATCAGGGAAGTTGTCCGACTATACTTCCATCAAAGGGAACACTATAGCTTACCATTGAAAATAGACAGGGGAAATGGGTGATAAGTAGAAATAAACTCACTATAGAAACATAGTGCGAATAGATTACCTAGGGCTAGAACCGACAGATAACTCCTTAAGAATTATATTCTCTTACAATTTAAGGGGCAGTTGAGTGTTGACCTAAGTCCACAATCGCGGGCAAATATAAAATTCTGTTACAACGATTTACCCGGTTTCAAAGCATAAGATTATAGGGTTGCCAACCGTCCTCTATTTCAGAGTATTGTATTATTTTTCATGTATGTGAACTCTACACTCATTCAGAGTACGCATAAATACTCTTTTTCTGATATATGTAAGAAGCAAAATATTATTTTAAATGAAGGAACGTAAATTTAGGGACATTGACTAAGAAAAGACCGTCTAGCTCGAATGAAAATTGTTGGAATTTGGGCGCGAATTTCCATAGTTCCGTGATTTTTACTCTAAATACTGTACTCTTTATTTTCCTTCTCAAAAGTACTTTATTTCGAGAAAAAAAAAGTTGGCAATCCTACAGATAATATACATTGCTCATAGAATTTTATTTCCAAAAGAAAAGAGCCACATACTGACATACACAGTTTAAAACCAGAGACACATCCAAAAACCTTCAAAGTTCAAACCAAAATCGCAAACGTATCCCCATAGCGGAATGGCATTTTGGAACAAAAGACCATTGACTCCCTAAATACTACAACAAGGTCAATACGATGTCCAAACAAGATAGAAGGAAAAGATACCTGTGAAAAAAATCTACCCTCATTGTTTACAAAATCTGTTTGCAAACCCGCCGGAGGTATCAGGCTAGAGTACCTCTTAATACACCTGTTCGTGGAATTTGCGGCTTCTCTTAGGTTTACGAACCGAACAAGGTTCTCCAGTTATGTTCTGAAGGAATTTTTATGGGCACTTATTGGACACTTTATGGCCTACTTATAGGTCCCATATCCAATGCCAACGACCCTATGGATTTTGGACATTATTTGTGTTGTGTCCGTATGAATTTTTGACCATTGGCAAACTGGTATACGCCGTCGATGTCAACCTACACCGGCTACAAGCGATAATGGACAAGCTAAGACAAGCTTACCATTGACACAATGAAACAGGCGAAAGCATGACACTTAACCAAGTATACAGATACGAGTCCAAGTTATTTCCGATTGTAGATATACTCGTATCTTCTTGACTATCTCCTATTGTATTTTTCTGCTAAGGCCACTGAGTGGTTTCGTATGGAAAATATGAAGTCTTGCGTGCACCAAACTACACATATTCTTATAACCCCAGAATTGAGCCAAACCCACATATGACCTATTTAAATGCTTTAGATTAATTGAATCGCGCTTAAAACTTATTCATCCGGCGTTGTGAAATTCAGCAAAGGTTCGGTCGGGTCCACTGAACATACTTTATGAACCATCTTCTAAAGATCCTCTGATTATCTGAATTTTATGTACATTTGTGGAAAACTCTTCATTATTTTGCTGGATCTTGCTGAGAGTAGCAAATCCCCATTTAATGATGATTATGACAGAGTTTTTAGGTGGTGTAGCACCGTTCTATTTATTAATATTATCAAGACAATAATACACTTGTATCTTCCGTCTTTATTATTTACTTTCTCAACATGACAAGATAGGCAACAATCCAAACAATGCTAACATACGAGGACGAGCCAAATTACTAAGCCTGCCATACCTCCCGGTTTACCCCGGAGGCTCCAGGTTTTCAGCCCAATCTCCCGGCTCCCGGGTGAATGTTGTCGGGAGGCCGTAATCTCCCGGTTTTGGAAAATGTCCCGGAAAGTCACCCTGTTTTTCTAAGACATGAAATTGAGTGATGTAATTACGTAGTTACGATTAAGTATAAATTTTAATCGAAGTGTGTGCAATTGTATTCATCGCCAGTAAAATCTAATTAATGTTACTGCTATCAATCTGCGTAAAACCCCACTATTTGAGGCCTGTTTTTCACGAATTTTCAAAATCTGAACGTTACTGCTATCAAAATGCGTAAAACCACATAAATTTAAGCCACTTTTAAAAAAAATTTCTACCGGGGGAGACCCCCCTGGCCCCCTTTATGAGCAGTTGTATTCGTAGCCTATCAAATCTAAATGTCTAGTAGCTGCGTACGTCCTTGAGAACTGGTTTCCCCGTGGAGGCCCTCTACATTTTTGATGCTAACTTATTGCACTTGGCCCTAGATGTCGAAAAAAAAGAAGAAAAATAGGTATAGTGTATACTGTATAAGCCAAACTGAAACCTCCCGGTTTTTAGAAAAATAAATCTGGCAGGCTTACAAATTACACAAGTTCAAATTATTAGTTATGTCAGATTAGAGCGAAATTGCGCACGTGTATTTTATAAGAAGCCAGACGTATAGCTAGCTTACCGCAGTGAAGAAAATCAGAAAATACCTCTAAATCATCGTATAAAAAGATTTTCAAATCAGGTTTTGAGCGGTTTGTGTAACCGTACCGGTACCATATACTGTATACCTAAAGAGCTCTGAAAGGAAGTTCAATTAGGTGAAGTTGTAAATCAGACTATTGTCTCGGAAGAACCAGACACCGAAGAAGGATGCATCTGCGAACCAGAATTCCTGTCTTTGATATCAGCAAGGTTAATATATAATTGCCATTCGTAACTGGACAGTAGTTACTAGCTGCCATGAATAAATCATTGTGTACCTTACTGACTCATCTTTCGTATAAAAATAAAAGTGATGATTATATGATATTGCCATGGATTGTTGCTGAATTTAATGAAGCTGCCAAGTTCGCATCAGAATATCGTGCGTGCATAACGCCGTGGCATGATAACAGATGCTAGCAAACGGGATTAGTATTAGTAGTAAATTTGGCACAAAGTCCGGTCTAGTAATAGATAGTTAATTAGTATACTTAGGGTTGTTTTACTTACTGATATTTAGTTGTTTTCTTACTTGTTGTGGTTTTCAACCTTTCCCGAGCTCGGTATGGAAGATCAACTTTCTTGAAATAGATTCATGCATCTAAAGTAGCTATGCAGAAGCAGTTGAGGATTAGATAATATGATAAAGGTAAAAGATTTTATAAAGATTATAAAGTACTGGTAACGTTTGGTTGCAGATGTACAGAGACAGAATTGTGTGGACATATATATATATATGACATGACTAACACCATTTGGCCTCATTTATTGAACTCCCTCCACACCAATCGTTTCATGTACAAATCAAATTCAATAATACCCATTTCGCTCTTCTACTTTTAATATCGGGTAGGAGCTGTCTCTCTTCTTCAATCGTCTCTAACCTAATGGGTTAATTGTAAGAGTGCAAAATTCGCCCACATGGAAAATAAAGACAATTTTCTTTCTTTCTAACGTACTTACTCAAAAAATGAAAACTTACCGTTCGCTCAACATTTATGAACTCCCCGTTAAACTTCAAACTTATCGGATATACACCATCCTTGATGAGACCGGGGCTTAGTAAACACAAGCTGGGAATGCAAACACGTTTAATAATGAGCTGCCACATCATAAGTCTACAGAAGAGTTCATAAACGAGCCTTCTTAACAGACTGCCTATAATAATCCTGAGAAAAACAAGCATATTATACCGTAGAACGGAAGTTCTAAATATGGTTCTAAATTTTTCCCACAGCCAATCCAATAGCTATTCTATCGCAATAGGCAACTGCGAACCAAGGCTAGTGGCGGTTCTAGTAGGGCCCTAGCACTATAAAATGCTAAAGAAATGTCTAAAAACCTATTTCGCACAACCGGGCATCCTCCCCGCGTAATTCGTTTGATTTATGGCGAACTACCGCAGCTATCACAATCATGTAAAAATTTGAAGAGCGTAGAGTTGGATGTAGGTGAGAATGGAAAGATGGAAAACCATTCGCTAGATTGCAAGAAGATGAACTCAGGTTTATATAGAAGAACCAGTTTAACTATTTGGACCAGAACCCTATTTGTCTTATTCTTCTTCTTCTTCTTCAGCCAACGCCCGTTTTTGACGCCGTACCACACAATAGAGCTGGGCCAATCCCTCCTGTGTTGTAGCTCGGTTTTCTACCTCAATGCCAGTGCCGCTGAATAGATGATCGGCGTTTCCTTCTTCTTGGAAGCAGAGCAGAGCCTGTACGATATTTTCTTCTACTTCTTATTCTTTTTCAGCCAACGCCCTTCCTTGGCCTAGTAGAGCTAGGCCAATCCCTCTTGTGTCATAGCTCGGTTTTCTACCTCAATCCTAGTGCAGCTGAATAGGTGATTGGCATTCCCTTCCCCTTGGAAGCAGAGGGGGCATTCAGATCAATCAGCGATGCCTCTTCTGTGGAGGTGGCTCTATTTGTGCTCCCCGCTATCAGAAATCCTGGTTCCACCCGTGACGTAGGCCCTGAACCTAGACTGCGCTACCTTGTACCAGATTCCCCGAAACAAGACGGATGTTTCCCTAAAAGATGTCTTTGCAGGCACGACTCGTCCCATGTCACTTCACTTTCGTGGCACGGTGTACCTCGCGGGTACCTTTGTTGACTCACTGGAAAGAGAAATGACTGAAATATGGTAGTTTATATTGTTCTTCAGGAGATCCTGCCCATATATTGCTGCCCTCCCAGGATCAACCATTAGGTTATATCTTTTTAATTTAGATTCGTAACTGACAAATTGACGTTTTATCGTTCGGACTTCAAATACACCCTAAGAGTCTTCATATTGCCACGGTAGCACCTGTGGCATACCTTAGGTTGTATAAATACAACTTGTATGCTTTGCCACGCCTATGGTAGACACTAGACATGTGGTATTCGGTACAAGCTGTCATCTGGCGCTATTGTAAGTTCAAAATCCCTATAGGTACTTCAGTACCGTATTCAATAATAATTGCTCCTTATTGGATGGTGTGAAGTTAACTCGTCTTGCTACAATGTTAATTTCGTTATTAAATGTCCATTGTAAATTTTACGTTAAAGAAACACTACCTGTATATAATATGAAGGAATCTTATTTGTACAAATTTAAAAAAAAATTCTGGCTAATATATGCATTTTATTGGACTTTTGTTTGCAAATAAATGTGACCCGTCTAGAGTAGTGGTAAGGACTCGGATTTTCCACCGAAAGATCGTCGGTTAGAATCCCAAACTAGCAACATTTTCTGGACATGCTTTGGACGGCATGTAACGCTTTCGGTCCCTGGCCACACCTGATGAATGTAAGATTCCATAATAGAACCATTCTATTTGCTGAATTTAGACCCATAAAGTATTTATTTATCGGAATATGTATAATTGTGTCTGTATCGTAGGAACGTAATGGAAATTATTTATGCTTATCATCTACAGACTTTACTTTTTTCTCGCTTTTATCCCTAGTTAGGGTCAGCGATACGGCAGGTTCTCTTCCACTCCTTGCAATTCTGTACTTCGGCTGCAGTTGCTTCCACAATTCTAAGGTCTTATAGCGGACTTTCGCTTCTAATACTAGTCTGGGCCGTCTTTTCTTCATCGATAGAGGCTTACGTTAAATGTAATTTTGTATTTTGGCGTGCCCTCCCCTAGGTGGCTTGCTTTCTCCGATATTAAAATGAAAATATATAACTTATTGTCACTATAAGACGGCCTGACGGTACTTCCCTGACGACAACTAATTTGTATCTTTAACCCTTTTTACCCTCCAAGAGCGCCAATGAAAGGGTTGATAAATAGTTGACTTCCTTGGCGACAGACCGGGTCAATTAATTTTACCCTTATCTAAATGGTCCTATCGACAGATTTCAACCAACTGCGGTAAGTATATCTTTAGGGGTAAATATTTCCATCCAATTAGTGATCAATTATGGCTTATTATTAATGGCACATACACTAACTTTACCATTATTGGGCCTAAACATCATTGCTGGTTGCTACATGTAAAAACGCACGAATGCTACGATATATTTCATTTCAGAGGCGTATATAAGGGGGTACCAAGAGGGCCCCCCTCCCGAGATGGGAAAATGTAAAGCGAAACTAACTATTGCAAGTTGTTGTCATATATAATTTGTCAGATATACTAGTAATAGATTTCTAGGTCAACAGTGAGTGGTAAGCGGATTTGTTTGCTATAGAATTAAACGTCGTATCAGGCCTCTGCTGCGACTTGAAGTAGATAGCTAGAGGGGATTTGGTCTTGCCCCCCTAAATAAAAATATATTATATTTATAGGTACACCATTTCTTGATGCAATACAATAATTTTAATTTCATACATTCAATTTTTCTTATTTTGGCTAGTCCATGTGCAATATTGAGACAGGATATAGCGTATTTTCGTTTAATTTCCTAGTGAAGGTAGGGTAGTAGTCCAAGGGCGGATTTTGGGGGGGGTCAGAGGGTCCGGACCCCCCCCCCCCCCAAATGAATTAACTTACACTAGATAACAATGGGTTTACAGTGGGAATTAAAAATAATCATGTTTTTTTAATGTTATATTCCACTGAACCTAACCGCTGACCCCCCCCCCCCTAAATTGGAGGCAAAATCTGCCCTTGGGTAGTACAGCCCTGTCTTACAATCAACTAGGAAGACCTGGGGCCACCTGCTTCACATGCCCTCCGAAGCATGGCCTGAAAATGTTGCAAGTGTGGGACTTGAACCGACAACCTTTCGGGTGAAAGTCGGAGCCTGTACCACTACTCTACATGTCCTCCGTTCTTGCAAATTCGCGCAGGATGCCCAACTCCATTATCCTGTCAGCTCTAAACCTACTACGGTACCATAAGAATTAACGCCTCGTCAATTCGTACTTTCGACATAGACCTTCAAAACTAACAAGCAACTATAAGAATTCGGAAGGAAGCGGTACGAACGAATGCACAGAACATGTTGACTTCCATAACGAATACCCGTGACGATGAGTGGACGCATGTACCTGTACCTGTGTATGGAGGATGCAGACCATAGTAGCACCTGCATGGACGATGGTTAAGAAGACCACGTCCTCCTTTTACTTGGAGATTAGGCTAGTTGGTGTGCACTCGGCATTGCAATAGACCTTGAACTCTTTGAAGAGGGATATGGGAACATTTCTTTATATAGGTTCTTCACGGGTTTTATGTCCTACTGCCTAGTTTTCTTTCGTTGAAGGCATACCCATATTGGAAAATCGAAAGGCCGTTGCTTTTTCTATTGCGCTTATTATGGGACCGCCATGTTTTCTTTAACTACGGAATAACACTATCACACTGCGATTACTATGCCGTTTAGTATTAACTTATTATTGGGGTTAAAAGGGTAAACAAAACAATTCTGAGTTTCACTTTCCATTCTGTTCTTGTTTACATTTTTAATCCCGGGTTAAGATTTATTTCTAGTAGCTCTGCCAACAATGGTGGGAATTTGTAGGCAGGGAATTGGAGAAGGGGTAAACTATCCTTGCTGAAGTGCCCACTGTACATCTGCACGTGTTTCCACCTGAACCTGAGATAAAAAATGTAAACAAGTTAATTTTAGAATGTAAAGTGCTACTCAAAAGTGCTTTGTTTACATTTTTAAACGCCAAGAATAAGTTAATACTAAATGGCGTAATAGGCCCGCTGAAAAACGTCAATGACCAGCATATCAAAATATTCCTTATTCTTCTAATTCTTAAATCAGTACGTTTGCCCAGGAGGGCCTCCGTCTCGGAGTCCCGAGGCTATCATGCAATCGTTTTCGTTTTCCTTCTTTCTCATTTATTGCAAAGACCATTCATTGGCCGCCGCACGTCCTTGGTCCGTTTGTAATTACTGTACACTCAGCCTCACTGTCAACTAGTCCAGTAACAAGACAGCCTTAAACAACCGTTGATTCCGCAACTATTTTACCCTTTTCTTCAAATGTATTATTTAATTTGTTCTTTAAGCCTACATCACCTTATTAGCTAATTTGATTGAGAATGACTTTAACGAGGAGAAGGTGGGCTAACTCAGGGTGGACTTCGTGATTATTATAGTGGGTTCCGAACCACTTGAGGAACATAGGTTACATAGCAAAGTCACACGATTAATTCGGAGGTGTCCAGGACTCGACAAGCACTTTGACTGGTAGTCTCAACGTGTTAACGTCCCACTATGTTCCTCTGCCAACATTGTACCCACTAGTTTGCTTTGAACAGGCTCTGTTCTTGGTATGGCCGTTGCACATCTATATGGTTTTCCGTTCACCCTTGAATGAGTTTGGCATTTTGAATGATGTTGATTCAACATAGCTCCCCGCAGGGCATCAGGCTCTGCTCTGTCTGAAAGCCACACCCAGTTGATATCATAATACATTTACTAACGACAGTTGAGTAATGATATAAAACGATAAGTAGCACTTGCATATGGACTGGAAAACAATACAGACTATGCAGTTACAGTAACAAAATTGGTCTATTGCCAGCAACAAAATTATCATAACTATGAATCAGTTGTGATAAACGGTTTCGTTTCGCGCTGTATGAAATCGTCGGTGTCACCATCTTTAATGACGCGTATCAATCAACAAACGACATGTGACATCACAATCAGCGGCTCCTTTCTTCCTCCATCCCAAACTTTCTCCTCCGGTATCAAGGTCATCGTATGTATCATGTCTCTGCAATTGTGTAGCATCCATCCGCGTGGACTCGAGACCGCGATATCATATGACTACTACCGCCTCATTATGGTCTATTCAATCATATACTCAGCGCTAATGATGATTGAATTGGAAGGTGATGATACGGTAGATTTTTGTTTTTGTACCTTTATACCTACTCTTAAGTCTATCGTCTTTTGATTTCGTCCTTCGTACTATTTTTATAGATACTTACTAGCTAATTGTTTATTCGCATACATAATCACATACAAACAATGTAATGAATGTATCCGATTGACCTCTTCAGTCACCTCAATGAGTAAATTAATACTTGTGCTGAGTTACGACACGTCTCCGATCGCATGGCGCGCAGAGACTAGCATAAGTGCAGGCACGCTACCACCTTGCCATCGAAGCAAGTACTTCATTTAGTATTCTTAAAACTATAGAGAGCAGCCTTGGGCGTAGCTTGGATTGGATCCAGAGGCGAAACAGGTGCAAAAGTAAAATCGATTGGTTTTCGCAGGTTTATTTGAAATTTCTTGGAATATAAACATAAAAATCGTATTCATTATATCTATTGTACATATCTGTAGTTTAAATTCCCCGCGCTTTTTTATATTGTGTAAATTCATCAATGAAACTCCAATTCTATCTGGTGTTAACTCGCCAAATCCCAAACAGCATTTTGTTTTCAATTGTAAATGTTTATCTTGTATGTTATCTTCAACAAAAAATACTTTTGATTCGATTTGAATTAAAATTAGTACAGCCATTCTTGAACTGCTCAAAGTAAAACACGACTCTATTTTACATATAGATATTTACGAGCAGTCTATTAAGCATTAAAAATGTGTACGGCCGTGCGGTCTGCGGTCCCATAAAAACACCAGCCGAATTCTATAAAAACAGTAGACCTAGTCTACTCTTACGCAATACAGCATGTTGATTCTCGGAAGTACAAGAAGAATTCCTTGGTCCGAGTTTAAAAAATACTAAAAAAAACATGGACAAAACTTGTCTTCAGAGTTCAGACGAACCAACTCTATGTATTTCTCACGTGATTGAAGCGATGGTGACACTCAGACATCTGGCAATGATGAATTGTAACCGGCTACGCATGAACTGTCTTGCATTAGCGTGGCCACGATGGTCACCCAAGTTCGTTGTTCTGCCGAGCCCTTGCCCCCTTGAATTTACAGAATTCACGCCTAATGTTCTAATCGATTTAGAAAGAGAATTTGCTTTCTTCTCGACGATTTCTAAGGCGGCCATTCCACATACGTACAACGTCAATGAAAATTATAAAATTGAAGGACATTTCAATTTCTCATTGATGGGGGCCTTTCCATATGTTTCTTCAAAAATTGACAATTTTCAATTGAAGCGTATGCGCCAAATTTTTGAAATTTGTTTGCATTTGTTTCTTGAAATTGTTTATGTTTTCTTCGTCGCCTTATTATTTAAACTTTATTATAATTTTTGCACAGAAATGCTTTCTTTTTAGAGAAATCAATTAAAATAGTTGTACTTGTCATATCCCATGACACCATTTTTTAATTTTAGATTGTTTGTTTCATTGTTTGTGATTTTACTCTATGATCAATTGATCATTGATCAATTTTAACAATGGCATAGAGTAAAATTGAAATGTCCTTCAATTTCATAATTTTCATTGACGTTGTACGTATATGGAATACCCGCCTAAGGAAATTGTATAGTAGACTGTAAAGATTCTTTAATTTAGCAGCATTTTCCAAAAGTCTATGCTCAAATTTATAAATTTGTGTGTAAAATTAACCACTTTTAATCATTTATTAAAAAATAAGAGTTGTCACAGTTAACAAAAAAAAAGAGTACATCTTAACAGTGTATGTCCCTTAGGAAATAGGTAACAAAGCATGATATTAATGATTGGACTCATTGAAGTTGTAGAAGACTACTTAATTGTCTTCATGCATCATTTTTTTTTTTTTTTTATTTTTATTTTTTTTTTTTTTTTATCCAACGCCCGTCCGTGGCAGTTCTGCCATTCGACGTCGAGCCTCCCAGTATAGACTGATGATGTTCTTCGGTGTTGCTTGGAGTTGGGCACAGTGGTGAAGGTGGTTAGCGTCCATTCTTCCTGCATGACACAGGGGGCAGTTGTCGTCATCTGCTAGGCCGATTCTGTGGAGATGGGCTTGTAGATAGTCGTGCCCTGTCAGAGTGCGGAATAGGGCCACAGATGCGTGCCGCTCTAGGTTACGCGGTATTGCTCTATCTGTCGCTAAGCTCGCCCATTGCTTTCCTTCGCTTTCGTTCTTCAACCGACTTCAAGTCTGGCGCGAGATAGTGATGTCAATGTGGTTGCGGGCGGCTCTCAAGGATTGGGGCTGAACGGGTTGCGGCTCCGCATGCATCATATAATAGGGTATTTTTAATTTTTGGTACCGTAGCCTTTTCATAAAAATGATTGAGGGCTAAAATTTCAAGCAAAATATATAACATAAAAAAACTACAAAACTGAAAATTAGTAATACCCTATGCTGCAAGAAGTACAACTTAAATAAGCCAATATTTTAATAACATGCTTAGTAAATTAAATAAAAAAGAACCGGTCCGACACTCGAACATGCTTTCCAATTTATCAAAATTATTAGATAGAGAAAATTAGTAATTTTATGGCAAATATTTTTCCTATGGTTAAATTTCCGATATCTCGGGGGGGGGGGGGGCGGTTGTCCACCTGACGTCACTGGAGGTGAGGTAAATTCTCGATAGGTCAAACAAACACATTAATTACCACACAGCAATAATGGCAGGGCATGCAATGCATTTGAGCGCGAATTTTCTATCATTTTTTTCAAAAAATAATTTTTTGGTCAAAACCAAATATTTTTTTGGGAAAGCAACCTATCCGGTTTCGTTACTCAATTTAACACCTAAAACATGCTTGAAGGTAGAAATCATCGATAGAAAGGTTTCGCATTTTTTAGTCATTTTTTCATTAAAATTTAGTTATTTTTATTTTTTTACACCCAGAAGCAAACTATCAAGGGGCAAGCGACCCCCCGCATTTTGTCAACATTAATAACGACTACAATCTACGAGAATTTAAAAGAAATCGTTGGAGCCGTTTTTGAGAAATAATTTTTTTAGACGTTTTTTTGGAGTTTTTTGAAAATAAAACCCCCCCAAATTGAGTGAGCCCCCAAAAAAAAAAATGGTCCCGAGGTATGATTTTTGTGAACCTACATGCCAAATTTCACTCAAATCCACTGAGTAGTTTGCCCGGAAATCGACGAACAGACAGACCGACCGACAGACAGACATTTTGTAAAAACCACTTTTTGGGTTCCTGGGACCTCAAAACGTGTAAATCCGTTGAAATCTCGGAATCGAAAATTTCGACCATCACAAAGCTTTCCTTATACTACGTATAAATTGGAAAGCAATAAGAAGTATTACATTTTGGACTGCCCATTTCCTATGGGACGTACACTCTTAAGCAACTCAAAAGATACTGTACAGTACTTTTACAAAGGGTACGTCTGGTGATCCTAACACACAAGACATATAATACACCCAAGATTAAAAGTTTCTCACTTCTTAGACTTCCTCGTCCATAGAATTTGTGCCGTTCGTTAATTAACTTACAGTAGGTCTTATTACCCGAATATTCCAGGGCATACAGCCTTGGTCCTGCGGAAACTCAAACACTATTCCAAATTCCGCTTATGCCTACTTCTTGTGCCAACCGGAACTTATTTTTGCGATGGTCAAAAGTGGGCGCTGTACTCGGAGAGGTTGCCTTGAAGCTGTCTCCCAAAGCGCCCACTTCGTCGCCCATGCGGTAGGGACCCGTTGTGGGGAACGGCCTTCGACGAGCAGCGAAAGCGTGGCTCCATTCCGCCCATCTTGTGTACCGCAGGCGTGCCGGGCGCCACACCAGCCCATGGAACGGATGGGTATTTTTCTGCATTACGCTAATGCTACTGGTGGAGTGACCTTTGCATAGTATATTTTGCTCTTCATTTCCAACGCCCTTTTCAAGTTTCTGAGCCATGTTCCATACAATGACAAATTTGTCACATTATTATAGCATGTTAGCATTTTATGCTCATTAAGGTAGGTGTAACCGCGCTGATCTCATGCTTGGCCAAGAGCTACCTAACTGACGCATTGCTTTTGAGCCCTGAGATATTAAATAAAAAAGAAAGTAACAAACATCACCGCTCCTCTTCTTAATATGTATTACTTAGTACCACTATAGTAGTATATATTAGAGATTATATTTTACATTTGACGTCTACTGGACAGGGGACACCCACGCCCACCTCTACCAAATACTCGTAAACAGTTAAACAAGTTAAGACACAACTTAAGTCACAAGTGCAGTACTGAAATTCAAGTTTTGTGTCTTTATTCCGAAGCCAATCGACTGATGTTGATGGAGTGAAATCCATATGTAACGCGTTTCCGTTAGAATTATTTTTCAAGGAAGAAAAATATGAAGTTTGTCTTGCACCACTGTTGTGATACAATATTGGTTCCATTTACGTCGTTAGGCGTATTTGTATCAAGGTAGTTACTTTCCATCATTTTTTAATAGCTTCATGTCATTGTTTGTTTAGAGACTAGTGTCAACTTTTAACAACTTCATTACGCTCAAGACTCTGAACTGAGCAAAAAATCGGAAATGTATGTTTGACGTGATCCCATCAAAAATATTCTTCAAGTAAGAACATTATAAAGCTGGTCTTGAATCAAAGCACTGTTGTGAATTGTGATAGATTCCTGTTTCATTTACGGGGTTAAGCACATTTTTATTGGTTAACTGCTCCTCAACTTCTGTTAATGTTTAAATAAGTTAGTTAATGGTTTCATTGCCAATTTTTGTTTTGAACCGAAACTCTCGGTAATACAAATACATTAGACATTGAAGCAAAGCCGATTTAAGCCCCGCTGTGATAAGGCCCTTAAGACAATGCATCCAGCTTGCAGGCGTCTGAATCCGGCACTGTAATCGTGCAATCCGATTAATCCTCCTGTGTTTGCCGCTCAAAAAGCAACAATAAGATATAATTTTCAAGGAGGTTATGAAATATTCCTCTTATTGCGCTCATGTCTGGATGAAGTTACCAAGCCTTGAACCTACCTTGCGATGGGTTTTGGACTCTGACTCAGATGTTTCAAGGTCGCATCATCATCATGGTTCCCACCTACGTCTCATCATTTAATTTGATCATCATGTGGCGAGGGTAACGCGAGAAAATTGGATTGTAACAATGGAGGTCCTAAATGTGGTTAGACAACAAGCGAGATCATTTCAGGGCCTGGTCTAGAGATGCTAAGTATTATTCACTTTACTGTGCATTAGCCTCATCGAATTCAGTTTGAACAAGTGTCGAGACGGTTTGAATGGACCTCACGTAGTGATAGCTGTTGATATTTACACGTTTTTCAAAGATTAATATATTGTAGTATATAATGTGTTAACCGGTCTTCATACTGTTGTTGACTTTAATATGAACATTGTTGCTAACGTACGAGTAATCAATCACAACCTCTATAGAAATTGAGATTATAGTACTTCCTAAGTTGTCGATACCATAATAAAAAGCCTTATCCGAGCATTCAGTGACATGTGAATACAAAAGCAATTACTCGAGGTTTCATTACCGGCGATTCCAAAGATCTGAAGATGATTATTTTTGAATCACAAATGTATATTATATGTACTATATTGATTATTGATTGATTGATTGATTGATTCCCATTGAGGTTTGAGGTTTCTGGCCCAAAGCCTGGCATAGGATCTATACTTCTTGACAACCGATTTAATGTTGTGGCCAGCAACATGTCTGGCAGCCCAGTGCTTCTGTCTTACCAGGGAAGGTATGTGAGATTGAGAGCAATCTCAAATTTTTCTAGCTTCCAAAGGAAAAAAGTGACAAAAGACCGATGGAAATTAATCTACCAATACATTTGCAATATATACAAGCGGACGAGCAATTGCTATCGAGTCCATATTATAGACACAAAAAACAACTAGCTCTGGATCTACATTCTAGCCTTCAATCTTGATTGAAATATGAAAGTGTGAATAATGAATTTACTTTCAAGAACAGCCACCTCTGTTTATACCTCCATTGTTGTATTACATATTAATATTTGCACTATTTGCGGTACTGGAAAGTGAAATACTTTCATTAACTTGCATTTTAAAGAACCAACGTCTGGAGCATGAGTCAAGAAAAACAAAACCTGTAGGCAAACAAATGACTAGTATCTTTTTAACAAAGAAAACACTCTGCTCCGCATTAACAGGGGGATATAATATGAAAACCCTTCATCAAAACTAAATTCCTTGAATCTTAAAATCCTCGAAGTATAAGGAATTTTAGCAAAATTTTGCATAAGTCATTGAATCCCGATTATGCTGAATCATCGTAGGTTTGAAGCTCATTCAAGTGTTTATCTTTGCATAACTCCATGAGATCTCTGTTAAAATCCCACACAACACTCTCTGGGTCCACCTTTGTTTCCTCTATTGATTTGTAATTGCGCGGGGTTATGTCATCTTCAAAGACAAATACTGTCGGAATTTGAGATGGACATGTGTCGGTTCTCAATAGATTTATCTGGGTCTCAGTTTCAGAGGAGTTTCTCAAGGGGGTACGTTGCATCCAGTGCTCTTGAATATATACAATGCATACATATAGCGGGACTTTCGTGTTATTATTCGCCAGTGTCTTGCAGTTTAAAAAAACCGCTAGGAGATATCACAAAGATTTGACAATTTTGATGGATATGCAAAGTATCTCTGTCCTTCATTTAGTATAATTATTATTTATTTTGCCTTCTGTCAAGCACTGTTCACGAATGGATGGTGCTTCAGAAACATTAAAAAAGAAAACAGAAATTACAAGATTAAACCCTTTTGATATTGCACTGCGCTATCTTCAGAAGATAGGTAGGTAACCTGTCGACACCTCTAGCCTTACTGGCACCTATTTTACAGCATAGATACTTTCTACCGATCTTCATTATTTCCTATTGCCATTCGTCTGTCATGGGTCCTTCCAGGTATATTTCATAGCAAATTACATCGCCTTATTTGTCAGTGAATGGCCTTTCTTCAGTCAATATACTAACACAAGTCATAGGTCCCAGAAATGTCTTTAGAAAGGCTACAATGCAAACTTTGTTTTAGACAAGTACTGGCCCCATAGGACTAATCTTCCAGCTTCCTTGTTTCGTGACTATGTAGGTACACATGTATTTTGGAAGTTGAGTTGTTTTCTGGATGTGGTTTGGGCAGTAAAAGACTTTCTAGTCTTAAGTCTCGCCCTGTAAATATAAGATGTTTATTATTGTTATTAACCTATTTTTGGTTTGCATTACATTACAATTTAACAATGTATTATCCTACAAAACAGACCAAAGAAGACATCAGAAAAAAACACGCTCACTCAGTCACTCTCACACATTACTCCGTCGTCCTAAACCTCCACAATTTACTCCCTATTCCATTTTCCTCTGGCAAGGAATTGTAAAGCCTAGGGGTGTGCATTGCGGAGGAATGGTTATAGTAATTCGTTCGGTGTCTAGGAATTGAAAGTTTATTAGAAGCTCTAGTGTTGAAGTCATGATATTCACGCTTATTAGACACGCTAGATATCACAAAGAAGAGTAACTTACAGAAGTCTCATTATTAACTTATTAAGCGTCATGATGTAAAGCAGTAAACAGTAAAATATTATGAACGGTTGGTTAAATGCGTTTATAATAATACCGTAACAGCCAATTATTACTAAATTAAATTTATAACCATATATAAAGCTCAGAAATTGCATGGCGTTGCATATAATGCTGTAAGTTGCATCACGTGGCCAAACCGAGTGAGCCAAACTGAATTCGCTAAGGTCATCTAGCCATTTATAGTAAAGACGAGTTGGCTTATATAGAAAGACCATAGGGTTTCTACTTGATGTGGAGGTGTACCGATTAAGAAACTGAAACATCAAATGTTGAAATCTGACACATTGCATCGTAAAATATCAACCCACACAATGACTCTTTTATAGCTTAGAAGGAAGAGACTGCTAATAAAAGTAGCAAACCTCCACGCCACTTCAAAACTTTGAGATTTCTCCTTCCATGTTAGTGCTCCCAATCCGAAGTTTTGGATAAATGGAAAATCTAAAGTTGTCGGCAGGCATAGCACCAACGGCCAAAAATAAGTTACCTGGGGAATTATTTAAATCACTCAAATTTACCCTCTCCAAATCAGACGACATTCAACTGCTTTATCATGTCGAGCCCAATAAAGCCATAAAAAATACTCCGCTTACGCCTATAGTATATCGCCACGGTTACTGCAAAATGTCGCATGTGAAAAAAAGTTACTTTCAGGAGCAAAAAAAACTGTCTAACGTCTGTCTTATTTATTATTATTATTATTATTATTATTATTATTATTATTTTTGGCTCCTTCCTATTGACTGGTGACAAGCGATCGTTTGCTACAAGGTGCATTCATTTATTTTGGTCGCCATGCTGACATACGACATTTTGTGACGATATGCAACTTCTTCTTTAAATGCCTCTTCAATCGATATTGGTATACAAACGAATGTTGCTCATATCCTAGGGAGAGATCATGCTGATAATGCTGATCTCCTGAGGCGAATAGATAGAGAAGCCGAGTTGCTGCTGAAGATTAAGAAAGGGGAATTAACAAGTATCGCCTTCTGCATGTAATAATCCATGGGAAGATAGAAGGACTGAGGTCTCCCGGCAGAAGAAGAACATCCTGGTTGAAAAACCTGAGACAGAGGGTTGGCAGGAGCAAGACTTCCCTTTTCAGAGCAGCAGTCTCCAAGGTCCAACTTGCCATAATGGTCGCTAAGCTTCGGTATTTAAAAAAGGAGATTTAAAAAAGAATCTGAGGATGGCAATTTTGACCTTGGAGACTGCTGCTCTGAGAAAGGAAGTCTTGCTCCTGCCAACCCTCTGTCTCAGGTTTTTCAACCAGGATGTTCTTCTTCTGCTGGGAGCCCTCAGTCCTTCTATCTTCCCATGGATTATTATGCAACAATGAAGAATATTAATCTCTATAGACCATTTCTAATTTAATTCCAATCCGTCTTTAACTCCAGAAAGACAATTTACATCAGCGTGATGGTATAGCTTATAAAAGTGGTTCCCAATTTCCATACTCGCAGTGCTTGACATTTCTTGGTATAGTTACCGGTCAAAACCAGCCCATCAGTCACTAGAGCATTCATCTATAAGTGCGGAGACAGGAGCGGCAACGGGTTTGGTGCAGTGGTCGGCATACCGCCCCGGCAAGGTGGAGACTTTGGTTCAAATACCGCTTCTGCCAGACTTTTCCTTTCTCCAATACAAAGCGCAAATATTGCTCATAAGGGAAACTTCATTATTGCTATAGTATTCACTTGTTGGGTTTTGTTGGTTTGTTCCCAGGTATACAGAAACTGATGTAACTCTCTTGTGGACACAGTTGCGACTAAAAAGTCAGTCGGTATTTACTGAAAGAAAGTGACTTACTTATTGTATTGACTTTGTAGCCTATTTCGCCTTGTCATTACTACCCAGAATGTTAAACTTGAATATCGACCTCCGTTCTGTTCAAAGAAACATGCTACATGCTTTAGACCCATTGCTCACGAACGTTTCGGTCACCAGGAAATTTTTTCAGAGAAGAAAGCATGGCAAAACCGCAGCTTCCTGCAACAGATTGCTAATTTAATTTTAAAACTGATAATTTTATAAGGTATAATTAACCTGTGAACAGAATCAGTGCATTTGAAATGTGGGGGTACAGAGGAATTCTGCACATATCCTGGAGAGTTTTGTTAAAGGCCACGACTTGCCTTTTCAGAGCAGCGGTCTTCAACGTCCAAATTTCGCATTATGATTGGCAATCTTCGACACAAGAGGCAGTTGAAGAAGAAAAAAAGAAGCTATAGTTGTCACCTGTTTTGACTACAGCTACAACATTGTTTACAAACATTATGGGCTTCAGTAGCCTTTCAAGCTCCCCGTGACTATGTCCCAGCTGCAGCAGGCCAACTGTAAGCATTATGCATTATAGGATGACTATCTTCTACAACATCTACCTCAATGACACATACTGTCCAAGTCGGCGCATCTGTTTTCTCAACCAGAACCCAACTTTTTCACACTGTCCCCCCAGAATTTCCATGTTGCGCGTACCCACTGCGGGTTTTTGACCGCAGGAGCCTCTTCACACCCGTTACAAGACCATCCTTCGGAGGTCATTGCCACGCCTGTGACCAATGAAGCGAAGGTACTCTCTGTTTATAAACAGTCCCGGGTTCAAAGTCTTATAACAACAATCGCGCTGCCAGTTAAAGTGGGCCTTTATTCATCCGCTTCCTCTGCCATTCCGGACTAAACTCGACGGCTGTGGTACTTCATTGATAGGTCTTTGATCTTTACGTTGAAGAATTATATTTTCCTGTAACCGGTTGCTAATTTCTTCTTCTTTAAGTTGCAACCGGTTGGCTGGTTGGCAGCAACATGTAGCATAGTTGCCTCAATTCCCCTCGATCCTGGCACACCCTCTTTTGCTCCACATAAGCTACATCCTCCATCACTTGCTGCATATATTCTTTTTCCAGGTTGGTTGGCGCCTTCTATGACTCTTAATGGTTGCTAATTTATTTTCTCGTAACTAATTAATAAATTTAATAAATAATAAGTTTATTAATTTAGAAGATATTTCCATATTTTAAGAAACAGACAGCCCATTATGTGCACATGTCTACCTAAAGTCAAAAATTTTGACACGAGTACAGTATGGGAACTACTCAAATACCGTGACATACCTAAACCAGTTAGGATTTACCCTCTGTTTTTTAAACGGAATTGTAAACCATTCTTAACGCTAGCCTTAGTTAAAATTCAGGGGGAAAAAGATATAAACAAATAATTTCTTCATTTTTTCCTTCTTTTTTGATTCCTCGTTTATTTTCAAAATCAGCTTTTCAACTGATAATGAATTCTCGTATATGTTGGATATCCCATGAAATAAAAATAAAACTGTTTCTAGTTGTTTCGCATGTCAAATTGAACATTGAAATAACCCATACCTTACCCTATTTGTTTCATTTTCACAAAGATATACACCACAATCTTGAATTATTATATCGAATTTTCTAAAAAATACATAGAAGCTATGGATGCAGAGCTGTGAAACCTGAATTCTATCAAACACCGTAGAATACAATAATAATAGCGATTGTTCAAAATCAAAACCCAATTCAAGTCTTATCACACCGGTGACACAACGAAATTTGAACAACGCCAAAACGGTTTGTGACACAATAGCAAACTTCTTGACTTCATCTTTGTTTATTTTGTTGATTTATTCAACTCTGATTGGCATTGAACTGGAGCTATTCAGATTTGCTGGCCAAATTCCAAGCTATTGCCATTCTTTACTGTTATACTGTGAAAATTGCACAGGCTACAATAGGTACAATAACAGTGTATACTGTTGTAAAGTATGAATGTTTAATTAATAAATAAAAAATAATATATTGGACTGATTTCTCTTAATTTTGGTTACATAAAACGCTCAAGTTCAAATTACAAACAACCGGTAAAACTAAGTTATGCGCGTGAACCCGTACGTATGCTCTCATATTATTTTATCAGTTACTCTAAATAATTATAAGCTGGTAGTTGTTACTCGATCTCGACAGATCTGATGCGTGTCTTATGCCGTAAAATCTGCCTTTATGCACCAACCCTTTTTCCCCAATGCAACATGCATCTCGACAGATCTGCTAATTATCTGTTGCCATTGCGAATCAACCAATTTTCACCAATGCAACTCATCAGATCTGCTGCATTTCTGCTGCCACATAATCCGCCATTATTTACCGGGCTATAACTTCTAATATTATTGAAGCCGGCTGAATTTTTAGCAGGTGACTGCAGGTGCTCCGCCGGTTTCAGTATATAACCACGATTAGATGTCTCGCTCCATTCTCCCGCACTCTGTGGTTTCTTATATTGCATCATTTACATCCCTTTATTACGTTGAATGTGCACAAATCAAGTAAGTAGGTGAGTATTGTATATAGGCTGCCTATTCGCTTCAGATACTCAAGCTTAAGAAAGACTTTAGCAATGGTCGTTGAACCAAATAAACATATTTAGTAAGTTGCACTTTTTTTTAAAGAAAACATTACAATATTTGGAACGATCTTACTATGTTGATTCCATGAGAGAAGAGCATGTTTAAAAACTGCGGCAAACCTGGTAGTGTGCACAGCGTTGGCAGGGGAACATGGTGGGACATGATAACGCGCTAAGACTACCCCAGTCAGTCTCAGTGTCGAGTCCTGGTCACCTCCGATTTAATGACTTTACCATGTTCCCTAAGTGGTTCGGAATCCACTGTAATCAGGAGGTTCACCCTGCCAGTCAACTCCCGTTTCCCCCGAGGTGAATGAGTCTGCCCTTAGGGTGCCTCAAGTTAACAAACAGACTCACTCCCCCCGCCAGGCTGACAGGGTTGCTTGTAACAGAAATGCTGAAAGCAGGCAGATTTCCTACAAAATCCTGATTATGCATTTTATTAGAGAATATTGCTTGTAACTCTGGGTCACACATAAATCTAACAGTTTCTATTGTAATTTTTAATGTAATCCCGCATTTTCCTCGAGTTAGCTGAGCTGCCAGTTTCTAGACGCACTACAAATTTTTAGAAAGAAAACTGCACCATGCAATCAATACCAAAACCAATAACGTACCGTACTAAAACAACAAAGAAAACTACCCCTAGTAGGTAACTTGATTGAGCGCACTTCAGAGTAACCCAGGGTAGGTACGGGACAGACAAAGCCAGGTTGATTTATACGCCACGGAAACACAGGTATTCTTTTTTTCATTTTCGCGAACGTTTTGAGATCTTTTGTAGGAGCTGACTGTGTAAGTAAGACGAATGCCGCGTAGAGCCTTTGTATTTAGGCAAAAGGTTCCACCTTATTCTCAGGAGGATTGCCCGCGGTTGAATTGGGTTGGTCTTCCGTACGAACCGGGAATGAATTTCAAAGGATTTGGGATATTTATTAGATATTTAAGTCTTTAGGGAAAAGCCAAGTGTCCCTAACTGGTTGGGAAGGTTAATTTTTTCGTTCCGCCGAGGATATGGTAGCGAAGCAACTGAGGGGATCCCATTGAGAATAATGTTGAATGAAAAGGATTATGAAGACTCCATGAGTGGCAGTTACGGGTAAATTATTAGTTTTTCTATATTTATATGTTATTTTAAGGAAGACTTTGGGATGGTCGAAATGTCCAATTTTGAGACTTGAGAGTTAGGTACACGTTTCAAGGCTCCAGGACTACAAAAAGGTTTTTAAGACGATTTGTGGAAAGACTAGTCGATCAATTTTGGGGAAATACGGCAAGTAATACTAAAATAATAATAATAATAATAATAGTTTATATTTGAGCCATCAACAGATCAGGTCCACAACGATGACATTTACATGGTACAGTACATGCAACCAAAAAATACACACAAAGGCTTTTAAAAAAACAAAATAAGTAGAATACTAAGAACTAAAACTACATACCTATAAATCAACAATTCACCCTACGGCACAGGCCTGCTTATATGCCCAAGATAGCTGTCCTGAAGGATGGTAGGCTCATTGCAAATGGATCAGGAACATTAAGTTTGTTTATAACCCCTAACCTATATAACCTAACAAGCGGTGACTTACAAGTAGAGTTGGCAACAAACAAAGTAGGTTCATAAAAATCATATCTCGGGACAATTTTTATTTATTTATTGGGTCAACTAAATTTTGTTTTTTTTATTCCCCCAAAACGGCGAAAATCCGACTAAAAAATATTTTCTTAAAAATGGCTGGAACAATTTTTTTGAATTTAAAAATAATCCATAAAAAAAGGAAAAAAACATGCAGTCACTGAAGTTAATATAATTATTTGCGTAAATAATAAGTAAATAAATAAAAAATAATAATTGTAAATGTAATGCATCTCTTTCAATCAGGGGCCCCAAAAGAGCGGCGACAACAAAATGGATCTCTCAGTAGGTAGGGTGGTATTTCGTACCTTTCAAAATTTATGGGACCACTGACTTGATAATAACAGCCATTAAAAATTTTGTAAATCCAGTATTATTGCGTGCCAGTGAATGACGAGGGGTTTTTGCTATGTTGATTTTGTTAAAATATTTGCACAGGATGTCCAATTGGCCAATTTTTATGATTAGGGTTTGGCAGTCTAATGCATAATATTGTAAGAATACGTTAGACATGCAAACATACCTTAGGGATGGAAACAGTTAAAATCGGGATATCAAGATAAAGAGCGTTAAAGCCGAGAAATCAAAATATCTTGCTAACAAATGACATAAACAAAAAATAACAAAAACTTAGAGTTTTAGAAAAACTTGTTATAACAACCCGAATTAGTAAAACCCAAATAATCGTTAAGAAATTAACTTTGTCTAAGAAACCCACTTGTGTTAGTATAAAACCCTACCAAAACTCTAAGTTTTTGTTATTTTTTGTTTATTAAAATGAAATACCACGAAGTCACGAGTAATCTAATTATTTATAACAAATGACACCCTTATTTTGTTGTTGTTGACGCCATTTATAATTTATTCCTCAGAGTCGGACTTAAGATTGGATGAAAATGTATGGGTTATGATATCCGGCCAGTTTGGTGGAATTAAGGGGTTGCAAACTTATTGTGGGAAACAATAGAAATAATACGCGAAAGCTAATATTTTTTAAGAATTTTTAATCTGACTATATATGTTTGAGACTGCAGAATGAGCAATTAGCATAATTCATTGCATCGCTATTTGCTTACAATTTATTTTCAAATCTCTGCCTTAAATAGTATTCGCTAAAATTCAAATAGAGTTTTTTTGTATTGTCAACAAGATTAAAGCAGAACCTGGCGATTCTACATTTCCGTATGTGTACATTTTCTTAACTTCTTAACTATTTAAAATCTTTTAAATATCCATGTGTACTGTATCGACCAGCAATTGGGAAAAATAGCATCCTGATTCTTTAACAAATTCAAACCAGTACTCAATCCTATAGTATAGTATATATTTCCAAAAATTACGAGTAATGTTATCATGTTAGCACAATTATTATTTACCACAAGTTTACTGCGGGTATGTGTTGAGGTTAGAATTCACTTTTCAGCTAGGGCAATCGGGTTTTAATCCATGTCATTTAGCCCATTTCCATATTCATATCCGCAGCCCATATTTCGGAGTTTTCTTTTATGTTGTCATGCACTCTATTGTCATTTTACTAGATGATAACTTTGAAACGTTACGCAGCAATGACAATACCAGCGGTATTGGCCTGAAATTAGTTATGACTATGTCGATAATTGGTCTTGCATAACACCTCTGCCACCTGTCGTGTCTCAATTGTTCAGGAAGTGAGCGGTGTATTGGGAGTAAACCGTCACTTATGAGGGCAGCACTACTTAAAACACTGTTCTGCGCATTGCAGACTCAGTCATATAGAACACTTTCAGTAGATAGCGGACGCAATGTATCCGGGGCCAGGGTTATTTGTCAGATAGGCATACATTTTCGGGGTTGGCCATAGGGGACAATATAGATAGGTCCCACCCCACTATAAAGTGTAATAGTGTTGAATATTATTATTATTCGGAATAAATAAAAACTAAATTGTTTGCTTACACAGACGTTATATAGACAACATGATGAATCAACTATCTACATTTGTATCTATCATTAATATATCTATATTTATCTATAGAGTTTACTGTGCGAGCCCCCCACAAGTTTATTAACTTCACAGGATTTTCGTATTACTATAGTATTATTAATTATATAGGCTACTGGCCACCTACAAAGTAACTTAACCTTTGCCTTTACTTAATGTTACTTGTTAAGCTGTCTTCTTACCTTCAGGAATCTCTGAAACAGCCCACCCATTTTGACACGTAGCGCCTATCCAAGTTCAGCAGAGTTTGCACAAAATGTATCTGCAACAAAGAAAACCCAACTGTCAGAGTCATAACAACAAAAAACGTATTTAAATGGGTGCTAAAATCTGCGTCGAAATTACAAAACGGACAACGTGCTGACAATAAGCGTTCGCACCTGTTTGAAATCCGTCTAATACTCCGCCTATTACCAACAATGACGCATCTCTTTTTCAGCGCTCCCCACTGTTCTGGGCGATTCCACGTTTGTTAATAATGATGAACCTAAAAACAGTCCAATTCTAACTGGACTTTCCCCAAGTATGGACAACACCTTCTTATCGCGGCGAATCGATTAGGTGGCATAAAAATGGCATTATGACAGACAGAATGTAAATAATGGGTGTCGGAAATAAAATAGCTAGATTATCTCACGGTGGAGGCTGGGAAAAATTGCGTGTAAATCTGCTACGAGTACTAACAGATAATAATATAGGCTTTTAATAATTTTTGGAATGCTTAATAATTGCTACATCCTTGACATTTCCAGTAGCAAATTGTTACATTGTATTTGGTTGTGGTATATCCTTCAAAATTATCATAATGTTTTCACGAGATGAGGCTCAAAGTCTTACAGTAAGATAAGTAAGACTTTGAGGCAGCGCTATCATTTGCAACCAAATATTATAGTATAAAAATTAGCCAATAAGTTTTGTTTTGTTAGGAGCTTAAGTAGACTGACTCATATTTGTGCTTGGTTAAGGCGGCGTTTCCACATACGTCAATTGTCAATGAGAAATGTGAAATTGAAGGTTTAGCAGACATTAAAGACATACTAAAAATTCTGCTACCACGTCAAAACCATATTTCTCATTGACGATTGACGTATGTGGAAACACCGCCTAAGTAATGTTGCATTGTGTCGCTTGAAGCTTGTGTAGGTTGACATACCAGTTTGCCAATGGCGACAAAATGCATGCGGAAACAATGTAAATGATGTCTGAAAAATCCATGGAATCGTTGACATTGGGTCGTCATGGCCAATGGTCCACTATTTTAGTCCCCCAGGATATTATTATTATATAAAGTTGGGTATCATGTAAAAATACCCAATATTCATAACGCTGGAGGATTAAGAGACAATGAGGTTCATTTGTGACGTCATTTTGCAGATGGCAGCACCAGTTGCAATGATATCAAAGCGTTGATTTTTCCATAAGCCTCAATACTATTGAAAAATGATTTTTAATTACTTATTATTTTAAAGTGATATTTTTCTATAAATCATGAAGAATACATATATTAAATTATATGCAGCGAAATAAGGTCCAGGCATAGTAAAAATATTAAAAAAATTAATTAGATGCTAAGAGCTTAGTTTTCATATGCAAACGGCGGCCATTTTGAATAATATGAATATCGGTTTGTCGTCAGTGAACCTAGTGACCAAAACTGTCCCTACAGAACCTCATTAATCAGAGGGAGAAAAGACTTATAGGTGTAAACATCAAATGCCTCTAGAAATATCAATCGTAGAACTGTCAAAAATATCAGAACCAAACCGACGACCAAATTTTCTGAGCATTTTGATGTATGAAAATATGTACCTCTTTCTAACACAGATTGGCCACAATTTTTGAATTTGATGTGTACGGAAAACGATTGGTGTGGTAGTCTCGAGGAAGGAGTTGAAGAACTGTGGCTATGAACTGTTTAGGTAGTCACATATCGAAATTTTGAGGATTATTTCTGCTCATTTAACGGCCATTTTTGGTGGCTCTACTTCTCAATTTCCTGTAAAAATCGACTTTGTATCTTAGATACATAATACGCGTAGTCGGGGTATAATTCCCATTTGCTCATAAGACCCCTCAAATTCTGTGAAATGGAAAGAATGCAAGAAACTGCAAACTAAAAATAGAAGAGACACAAAATCACGACCTTTTGCGATCAAAGAAACCCGCGATACCTTCGTAAAAAAATTAAGAAATAAATAACAACGTTTTACCTCGCGGGAGGTTGCGATTTCTCCTATAATAACACCTTTCTGAACTGCCCTAATCAATTAAGCTTCCTTTCGGTATCCGGTGGGGTCTTTTACTAATACTGATTTTGGGAAATTTATTTCTTTATCATAGAACCTTAGCTTTTGTGATTTATATGTGATCTAATTGAATTTTGTTTCCTTTTTTTGCAGCAAAAATGAAATTTCTACTACCACTAGTCGTTTGGTTGCTTCACATAACAAACGTAAGTTGCCTACTCTTTTTTCTTTATTGCATTTCAATAATTGATTTTTAATGTGTTAGGGATATTCGGTAAATTATCCTTTTTGTGTGTTTTCGGGCTGATTCAATACCTACAACGATATACTTGTAGTTTACTTATATATGACTGTGTGTACAATCGTCAAAATGTAAAATATTAGATTCAGCAAACTATCCTGTAAATTCACAGTTACCTCGTAATATTTCGAGTTATTACCGTTTAATATGTAGGCTACAGTTCGAAATACCGACATGTTTATTTAATTTTGCACTATATTGAAGAAAAAAAATGTGACAAGTTTCTTGTAGCTCAAAAGTATTATTTTTTAATGATTTTAAAAGGATGAGCACATGTTTGTAGTTTGTTTTTCAAGCTTTAATGCAAACAAATAGAAAGGTTACGTTTTATCGTTTAAGGGACAGATTTCTAAATGTTTTGTAAACAAGAAATGTTCGTCTATTTTTGACGAAATTAATTTCTTTTTCCACGGCCGCAAAGATATAAAATTGGCCAGAATGATAAAAAAATTCATATCTTTCTCTAAAAACTGTCTAATTCCCCTACAGATATGCTACTAGTAGCTAGTAAACTACATCATATCAGATATCTATAACAAAAACTAAATAGATAAATAATTTATCTTCAAGTTTACAAATTACAATATAATTGCAGTTGGAAGGGGAGTCCAAAGGATATCACGTGCTGGCCTCCCTTTTTTTTCAAAAATAGATACAATAATAAATGCCGATGACAACACAATCACAAATAATACATTGGTAATCCTACCATCAGAAACGATATACAGTATACTGTGTGTGTGTGTTCTGACAGACTCATAGAAATCCCAACTCGGATGTGCGCGGTAACATGACACATTCGTGTATATAACTATTGATATAACTATTCCCACACGGGTCTGGCGCTTTAAAAAAAAAAAATAAATAAATAAAATAACTATTGAAAAATCTTAAAATACTAGGTATATTTCCCTTTTAAGCTGGCGCAACAATTTCACTTTTAATCGTTTTTATAAGGTAATCTAGAGCATAATATCTAAATCAAGATCAATGTTTGCTACACTTTCTACAAAAAAATAAAAGAAAACGTCATTACACAATCAAAGGTTAGACTACCTTTAAAGGTTACAGGGTTTGTAGGTCCCTTTATTTATTCCCCGTGGTCAAGTTCAGGTTTTATACAGTAAAGTGAATGAAACAACAAAAAGAACGACACGCTATATAAACAAAACAGAGAAGGCAATATTGAGGTACTTGATTCGGGATCTTCCGAGTACAAATTGTTTATGAAAGGATTCCATTGATTTTGTTGAGGCTCTAAAGAAGTCGAGAGGTTCATTGTGGACTAAAAAGAGGTAATATTAGGTACTTGAGCCTGGTAGGTACTTAGCCTATTGCTGGGATACTCTCCTTTTTATTATGGCTACTGTCTTCAGGAACTTTGTTATTTGTCCCTGGGGTGTGTGCTGGTATGGGTATGACGGTAGTTAGATTAGGATTTTGAGGTCAGGGATGAAGAGCATGAAGAGAACTCTTGTTTGTTTGTTTCCAACGCCTGTTTTCAGCATTTCAGCTTTAAGCAACCCTGTCAGCCTGGCTGGAGGAGTGAGTCTGTTTGTTAACATGAGGCACCCTAAGAGCAGACTCCTTCACCTCGGAGAAAAGGGGAGTGGGCTGCCAGGGTGGACCTCCTAATTACAGGGGATTCCGAACCACTTGGGGAATGTGGTAAAGTCACATGATTAAATCGGAGGTGACCAAGACTCGACACTGAGACTGACTGGTATAGTCTCAGCGCATTATCATGTCCCTCCATGTTCTCCTGCCAACACTGTGCACACTACCAAGTTTGCCGCAGTTTGAAGTATGCTCCGCTATCAAGGATTCAACTTGGTAAGGCCATTGACTATGAAGGACGGATACAGACTTCAATTTGGGGGGCATGGTACCTTTTTTTTAATTTCACCCCTTTCAAGGTAACTATACACACTATCCTTTACAGGTTCATCCGATCTAGTGTAAACGCATTTCACTTGGGGGCCATAATCATCGTACCCCCTGTATCAGCGCCTGCCCGTTAGCTGTAAGCGTTTTCCGTTGTAGGATAGGCATTTAATACACAACGATATAAGATATAGACAATTAGGGTAATTTCACATTGAAATGAACCGCTAATTTATAAAATAAGCTTTAGCGTTTTGATACAATGAGGAAATAGCTAAAAAGCAAATTTTATTGATAGCAGCCCACTGTTTAAAATTAAACAGCCATAAGAATGGGATTGGGCGGTAGTCACCAAATTTTATCAAAAGAAACAAAATACTCTGCCATTTATAGACTTCACCAATATGTCATACAATATACATAAATATTGCCACATTTGGGCCTTAAAATGACATTAGTTGGCGCCCTGAAGCACCTCCTACATAAAGTTTAGGCAGTAGAGGACAAACTCCACACAACCGATCATATCAGGGCGTAGCCATAGGAAGTAAATTTAACAGAATAATGATTAATGCACCATAGGTACGAATACTTTGCACCTGAAGACAAGGCCATATATTAAAAATAATTTCGGCTATAATTTTTTGTTGCTCAATGTCAAATT
Source organism: Psococerastis gibbosa (assembly GCA_963971405.1). Classification (NCBI taxonomy): domain Eukaryota; kingdom Metazoa; phylum Arthropoda; class Insecta; order Psocodea; family Psocidae; genus Psococerastis; species Psococerastis gibbosa. Next base: position 23,402,720 of record OZ020491.1, read on the forward strand.
AAGTCTCCTACAGTAATTCTTAATTTCTACGTACACTGTAGTCGCGAGTCGTCTTTTTACTGTTACAGTGTATATGTACTATTACTCACTTTTAACGCCGTCAAGAAAAATCGATTTTTTTGTGTGTACGCCCGCGAGCCTCAAGTTGCGATCCCTTGAGCTAAGGGATGAATTTTTTTCATAGCTATACCAACGATATTTCATGAGATATTTTATTTTGAACACTTATTTATCTTTTCCTCCTCCTATTGTCTGTCTCTTAACCCAATATTGTTATCGCACTATGATTGGTTCACTGACCATATAATTCATATAGCAATGCCACGGCCAATCACAGACGATGATGAGTCGAAGACTCGCCAAATTGGTTACAAAACCGTTTACATAGCCGAAACAAACCATAATCACATTTATGTCTCTTTTTGCAACGCAGCGCAGGCTCCAGCGGCTGGACATATACTTTCAGTCTAAAATCCACCCACTACGCCATAGTTATCTAACGCTTCGGATCAGCATTGTATATTGAGATTGAACGGCATTACTCCAGATTGTAAAATCTGGGTCAGGTTCCGTAGGGCCAAAGTGACTTGGCGCACGTACCTAATGCACCTAGGCGTGGGCCTGAACTTGGCTAGTACAAGTTATGTTGGTGTGGGTTTATTAAAGTCCGGTACTTTTACTTGGTGTAGGCAACCTGAGAAGTTTGCCTTCCGGGCTATTTGTTTTTGCACTGAGAAACCATATATTTATGTGGTATTTTGCAATTGTTTTAAAAAAAATGAGGAAAAATATTTATGTAGGTTCTTAATGTAACCAGAGACTCATACCTGAACTTGGTGAAGTCATGCTTACGCCATGTTTGCGTCAATGGTAAGCTTGACCATAAACACTTGTAGCCGGTGTAGGCTGACATGGAGGTCGAAAACCAGTTTACCAACGGTCAAAACTTCAAAAAATACCAATAATGTCCGAAAATCCATGAGGCCGTTGGCATGTTAATAATATAAATATCCTGAAATACGTTTTAGGAACCGAGGCCTACTTATAGTGGCCCATTGGTCACTTGTCCAATGCCAACGACCGCATGGATTTCGGATATTATATAAATTTTCCATAAGGTTTCCACACGAGTTTTTGGCCGTTGGCATACTGGTATAAGTTCTCGATGTCAACCTATGCCGGCTACAAGCAAGTGGACGACAAGTTCGCCATTGACGCATTGTAGCAGGCGAAAGCATGAACTAACCAAGTACAGATACGAGTCCGTTGGCAAGTTCAATATTGTTCATAATGTCTTCACGAGATGGGCTCAATGTCTTATCGTAAGCTAATTATGACTAGGAGGCAGCGCTATCTTTATCTATCAAATATTAGAAACATTTATCAACAATAAATTTTGGTTGGGAGCTAGCTTATTGAGTAAGCAGACTCGTTTCTGTACTTGTCATGTCTAGCTTTCGCCTGTTACATTGCGTGAATGGTAAGCTTCTCCATTATCGCTTGAAGCAGGTGTGGGTTTGGCATCGGCCAAATACGATACATAAAATAACTTGCGTCTCAGACGCTATTTATGCATGAAATAAAAATCTATGTCAACGACATTAAATTTTAGGATCTTAGGCTACATTCATTGGCTATATATTAGCGTTGGCATCAAACTGGCACAGTGGCACATGGCCTTTTTGTCCACCTTCTTCGCCGGTTACAAGCGACAATAGATAAGCTGAGGCGCTGAGTATCTGTATATGTACCGGTATCTAATTATATATATGATAATTTTTTTTAGTGGAAACCTGATAAATAATGGAATACATACCAGCCTATAAAAAACTGTGTTTCCTAAAATATAGCCAACATTAAAAAATTCCTAGCCACCAGGTCTGCATTCTCAGCCAATATGAGTATCTGTATGTATGATAATTTTTTAGTGAAAACCTAATAAAGAACCGGTCCGAGTTTACTCGAACATGCTTTTCAATTTATCAATTAGTAAATAGAAAAAATGAGTAATTTCATGGTAAATAATTGTGATATGATATATTTCGGACAACTCAGGGGGGCCCTAACGTCACTGGAGGTGAGGTAAATTCTAGATAGGACTGACCAACACATTACAACACAGTAATAATGGCAGGACACGCAAAACATTTGAGCGTGAATTTTCTACCATTTATTCAAAAAAACATTTTTTCACAAGACCAAATACTTTTTTTGGAAAGCAACCTGTTTTGTTTCGTTACTCAATTTAACACCTAAAGCATACCTGAAGGTAGAAATCATCGATGGAAAGGTTTCGCAGAAAAATTATTTTTTAGTCATTTTTCATGAAATTTTAGTTATTTTTATTTTTTACCCCCAGAAGCAAACTATCAAGGGTCAAGCGGCCACCCGCATTTTATTAACATTAATAACGACTACAACATATGTGAATTTAAAAGAAATCGTTGTAGCCGTTTTTTTTTAAATAATTTTTTTGGAGTTTTTTGAGTATAAAACCCCCCCAAATTGAGTCATATCAAAATAAAAAAAAGGTATGATTTTTGTGAACCTGCAAGCTAAATTTCATCAAAATCGACCAAGTAGTTTGCCTGGAAATCGATGAACAGACAGAGCGACAGGACAGACAGACAGACATTTCGTAAAAACCACTTTTATGGGTTCCTGGGACCTCAAAACGTGTAAATTCGTTGAAATTTCGGAGTCGAAAATTTTGACCGTCACAAAGCTTTCCTTATACTACGTATAAATTGGAAAGCAAAAATAAATACACATACCAACCTATAAAAAAACTGTAACTCTAAAAATACAGCCAACATTAAAAAATCCTAGCCCCCAGGTTTGCATTAAGAGCTAATATAATAATTTATCCTAATGGACCAATACCTATTAGCTAAAACTCGATCGTGGCCTAGCCTGTTTCACTTTCTATGCCGCTCTGGTCCTAGTCCAATAAATAATTGTAATGAGTGTTTACAGTTTTCTTCCTACGTACCTGACTGACCTAAAAAATGTCACGTCCCCGCACTTGGGCCCACACCGTACCTGTATGAATCATATTATGAAATCCGCTGTGCAATCCCCTTTTCATTGTCTACGTGCTTTGCTAGTTTTTTTGTTGACATTGGCAGTATATGGGTAAACGTTAAGGGGAATTTTGCCATTTTTTTTTTTTAAACATAGTGTAAATTTGTATGTACCTGGTAGTAGCAATTATCTATGCTAATGAATACACTGGCATGCGTAAAAATGAAATAATTTCCAAATATGTATTTCCTTAAATCAAATCTTGCTAATGGTTTCCATAGCCTACCATTTTCAGAAGAAATAGTTACGGCAAAGCAATGAAATAACCTCAATATAGCCATACCTATGTATTTTACCTACGACGTACATTACCTACTATTAAAAGCTATTAAGTAAATTGAGTAAAATTCCCTAAAATGTTTCAATCCGGGGTGGGCGACCAAGTTGCTCTCGCATTTAGTTAAAGTATATATCACGCAATCTGAAAAACCCATAGGTCACGTTCAACGTGAACTTGGATGCCCGTAGAAAAAAAATTTCGTTCACACATACCAGTCGTGTAGGCTAATGATCTGTCGGATTCCAGAGTCAAGAAGGTTCATTTATCTAGCTAGCAGTGAGTAATTCGCACAAAATAAAAACTTAGTGTACGTACACTACCTAAAGCGAGGCATTTGAGATGGAAGGCGCTTATTCGACCTACGTCAATATTCAATAGTAAATGTGGTATTGACGTGGTAGCAGACATTAAAGACAGTCTAAAAATGTCTGCTACCACGTCAATACCACATTTACTATTGACTATTGACGTAGGTGGAATAAGCGCCTAAGCTGGTAAAGCTGGCCATTCACGAGGGTTCCAAACGGACTCGCGCCAAGCCAAATGGCTTGTCCTGTTCCATTTGGCATTAGCGTCATTTAGAGGGGTCATCACGACTACGCTGAACCAGTCGCTCAAAATCTTTCAAATTGTAAAAGTACCTCTTCCATATCGTCACACTGTCATTTGGCTTGGCGCCCTCGTTAATGACCAGCTTTAGACTTACTGTGCAATATTTCTATTTTACACACAGAAAATAATATTAAAATAAAAATCATACCAAAAATAAAATTTTTAGACACGCTTTGCATCTAAGCTTTTGCTTTTTTTGCTTGCTTTTAAAAAAAAGATTAATCGTGTAGAAACAATTGCAGAGAGCTATTGTCACTAATAGATATTAAAATTCGACGAAAAGATTATTTTACAGTGTGCTTACAACAAGGGCGGATCGAGCAGAAAATTTAGGAGGGGGTCACAAGTTGTATGTATGCTTAAAAGGTAATTTGTTTGTTGAAACGTTGAGTTTTATTCAATTTTTTAAAAATGTTTTCTTTATTATCTTAGGAATTTACTCATTTAGTTAGGGGGGGGGGGCACGTGGATCCGCCATTGGCTTACACTGACTGAGTGATTTCTGGCCCTACTCTGCTTAAGCGTCATGAATTGTCATAATTTCGACAGATGACCGCGGTAGAGTTGTTCATAATTAGTGTAGATGTCCATATATAGGTATACATTACGTACATTATATAAGAGATCTTAATGAGAAACGCTGCCAGAGCTCTGGGACTACCATATATTTCAGTCAGTGGCGGATCCAGAACGTTCTCAGGGGGGGGGGGAGGGGCGGACGAACCCTGCTTCTTTGCTTGCACGTCTTGCATATAGTAATGAACGCCATTTTTTTTGCCATGCGTGTTTAAAGCGCATTTTCAATCAAATTTGTAAGGAAAATACTATATTTCTCTTTACAGACTTGTGTTGTTGATTTTCAAATTTAAACATTTTTTAAAATTATGGATTATCTATTGTTCATCAATTATTGAAGAAAAATTGACAAGTGGAATAAAACACAAGTTTCACTACTAAAAGCAAAAGCTGGCAAGCGTTCCATGAATGACACCAGTGGCGTAAAGTTGGGGGGAGGGGCACGGTCCAACTTGCCCCCCCAGCTCCTTTTGGGGGGGGCTTTGGCCCCCCAGCCTTGAGTAATGTAAGACGTGGTTCATGTCTCCCCGGGCCCCTTTGCAGCAATATGAATACCACTCCTTTGTTAGCTTTGTAAAATCTACAGCTATACTTTACTATACTATTAAAATGCGTAAAACCCTGCTATTTTGCACTTATATCTTCAATTTTTCCTTATCCTGCCTGATGACGTCATATACTTATGGCCCCCGCCATCATTCTAAAACTTTACGCCTCTGGATGACACGCTGACAAGAATTACTTAACAAATACGGTAGGTAATAAAATTCGACGCATTCCCTTTCTAATGAATCATAAATCAAACCCATACAACCCATCATAAAATTGCCAAGCGCTAGTCAACTAAAAACCGGCGCAGATGGATATAACGAAGAAAAATGTTGCGCCTCAAACAATAACGATGAAAGTAAGTCGTGGTGCACGAGCGTGTAATTTTTAGCTGTACCAAGGTACTACCCGTGCACGAGAACAGGGTATCATTGCGACTAATTAAACTATTTGGCCAAATTATTGTTCGAAACCTGTAACATACCTGTTATTTGACACGGAAAGTATTAAAGTAGCATCCCCCTTTCGGCAAGACACATGTGGAATTAAAATTAAGATTGTAATAAGATATAATGTAATAAAATAATCGGAATTTCTGCACGAATTCTCAATGTGCCAAAATTAGTACCGGTAATTTAAAAAAAAAAAAAACTAAACTTTTTAGTTAGTAATACCTATTTCGTGTCTTACTAATAAAAAACCGATATAGCACGACTACTTAATGAGCAGAAAACCCGCTCTCATGACCACTGCAAAATTTGGGATGTTGTGATCAGTAACATGGCACAATAACAAGGCACTTTGGTATACGATAGGCTATGTACCTCTTTCTAAAACAGATTGGCCACAATAATGATGAATTTGTTTTCCTACGTCTTTACCCCATGACATAGGCATATATTTAGCAACATTTCCGGTACAGTTCAATTCTTCAAGTCTACAACCCTTTCGGGTTTGTCTGATGCATTTTCATGTAATCTTTCTAGATCTACTAATGTCTGAATCGGCAAACAATACTAATAATTCATGAACAACTGTTTGATTTCTGTACATTGTTGCGTACACTACAGTAGCCTATCTTCACTTAATCTCACAAAACATATCTTTTAGGAGCCATACAGTTACCACAATGGGAAAATGGCTTCTAGCAAATTGCAATGCAATGTTTGTTAAATGCTCTAACGGCAATTAAGTTATATATTCCCGGTTCTCGTTAATTAATGCATGCATCCCACATATACTTGCAAGTACTTTTAGCATAGCCGCGAATAAAGCTTTCTGGTTGGCGCACATCAATTTTTACCGCCTTAACGGTATTACCAGATTTTCTTCGAGATAATGAAACTCCTGCTACACTAGCGCGCACATTGTAACGAGGTCATCCTTAAAGCTATTGCCCCTGGTCTGCCGCCTCAGGTCTTCGTTAAAGAATACCTGAGACTTGTTATAGCGATATTAATAAGACATGTCTCAATTTTTTATCAATTTGCATTAGTACTGGTTCTGGATGCAACATTCAACAACCTTGCCGGCCTTTCTCCAGCTTTTTACTCTAATGATTAATGATCTGAATGAAATGTTGCATTTGCGTCTGTTGATTCCCCGCTTCCTAACTACTTAATATACTGCACCTACTGTATTTAATAGGCTACTTACTTTGATATGTTTGAAACTTCATTCTATCGTGTAGCCAGTCTCTTGACAAGTAGGACAAATGTTGATAGTGACGAGATCTTGCCAAAGTAGACACCCAGGTAACTCCAGAGCTATACCCTTTTTGTGTGTTTGAACAGGAGAGAAAAGTTTACCCTTCAGAATTTTCAATAGATTTAAATAGTATGATATAGTAATTCTACAAATTGTTATAGGGCGTGTCAATCTTAAAAACGTTTTTGCGCTAGATTCATTAATAAACTCTACTCTTGGCTTGGATAGTTGTAGGATATAGGACGTGTTCCCACGACAAGAACATGAAGAGTTCGAAATATTCCCGTAAGATATGCATGAAGAACGCATTGAAGTACCCAGTATCATAATATTTCAGTCACATCGACATTGGCCACATACTAAAACTGTGATTGGCTGATAAATAAAGGCCCTCCACGTGCAAGTCACACGTGTCCTCCTGTTGTGGGTGCAGCTCAAGATTTAAGATGGACAACGGACATGATTGATACCGTGTTGGAATTCATGTAGCCTTTATCATCATTTATTGTCCATTGGTATTCAAGGCATAAAGGCACGACAGAAATTTTATGCGATGAGTTGCACATATCGATCATGTGCCCTCTTCCAAAGCAATAATTACAGTAATTTTATGAATTATCAATTCAGAATTATGAATTTATCAGGAAAATGCATGTGATCTGTTGAAGTAAAAAAAACATGAAATTCAATGTAACAGCATTAAAAGTATTTGACTTACACTATATCCTGCTAAGGCATTAAGATCATACAGAATCAAGGTGATCCACTGCAGAGGTAGACACGCCTAAGTTCGCTACACCAACACGTTGACGTTTAATTCAGAATGGCACTATAGGTCGTATCAGAATCGATCAAAGTGGGTCGTCCTACGCAGTGGACAATAAAAAATATTTTCGTAAATTTCAGTAGTTTCTTTTGCGGTAACTGTAGATAAAGGAAACGTCCTAGCACTGACCCTTGCGGAATTTACTTCAAAATGGGCGTGGGTGATACTGATAGTAACCGTAGTATCCACATTTCCCCAACAGCATACTATGTCTCAATTGCAATAATGAATTAGGGAAATATGGGCTATTTGGGCCATTAGTAATCAACTAATTCAAGATGAGAGTGCGGAGATCGAATTATCAAGGGTGAAAACGACATAAAATCACCTTGTAGGGTTCTAATTAATTATAAAGAGAAATTTAGCTGCTTTGAAATTAAAACAAACTACTCTGGTGTAAGTAACAGCAACGGGTGCGGTGCACGGCATATGGCCCGATACACATGTCCCGATATCCCGACGGCTTATCTATTGTAGCCACAGGGCTAGCAGAAGATTTCTTGACGATTTCCGAAGCTTGCGTGAAGCTGACTGTACGAAAATGACGCGCCAGATCACAAAAATCTTCTGAAGTAGACTCCGTTGGTTTACACCAACCATTCACCAAGCCAACAACGGAAAAAACGCCGGCAAATCGCGACTGCGAGAATCGTCCGTATGTAGCGTACCTTCATAACGTTCTAATGTCTTCCATAAAAAGTCCATACTGTTCAGACTATACGTGCAATGATGATGGGCCATTCTTCGCGCGGCCAGTTACTCATAACTCGAACAATGAACCCCAGCTGCTCGTCAAACTACTAAGTTGCTTCGCACCAATTACTCTTATGGTAATGAAGCTTTAAACCAAACAGTTTAATAGGAGCTCGGATATGCAATGTTTAGTAATGGAAACAATGGGGAAACTAACGGTCATGAGAAGTACGAATTCGTCTAATCCTCCATTCACACTTCTTTTTTTCCTTCTTCCGGGCTTTCTTTTAACGAAATGAATCGGATTCACTTATTTAGTTGTGAGTATACCAGATAACGCTACATAATGCTGGGTCTGGCGAGACGTTCACATTTACATAACTAACTACTAAAACGTTTAGTACTGTTAGTAAATATGGTTGTGAAGAAATAGCATTACATGCGTCTCAAAGGTCCACGAAATCGAAAATAGGAAATCAAAGCAAACACCTATACGTAAATTAGCTCATGCCTTATCAGCCAGATTCACAATGGCGTTTTCAACGCAGTGATCATGCTTGGAGATCGGTGCGGAGAAAACGCCTATGTGTGTTCCGGGCCTTTGGAGACAAAATGTATCACATTGAGACTTTCGACCAGCACTGATTGTGTCAAGAATATAGAATGAACAACATGCACCCTATAATTACAAAGACTTTCGCGGCCTGAGCTGACGAACATAGACTTACAGCACAAATTGAAGTCAAAGTTCAATCTAACCAATTAGAAACGACCTCATTAATTTTATATGCATTTAATTGCAAAATGTCACCGCCTACTATTGCAACAGGAAATGCAGCCCAGGGCCCAGTACAGCCCATTAGAATACTTAAAAGGGCGAGGACCTGGGCGAGTGAAATATAAATTTGAAAAAATAATTGGATTTGTAATAAATGTCGTAAAATGCGCGAAATACTCGCCATGAGACAGGGCGTTGTCAAAGAATAGGAGCGGAAACCTCTTATGGTCAGACCAGTTGCAGCCAGGTATATTTTTTAGCGACCTGTGAGTCACTTCAAGGCCCAGGCATCTGTTGCTCTTGTTTCCCCGCTGGAGAGCTATATTTGAGGAGAACTTTCTATTTGCGAAAGTTTGTTTTCTCACACGGACAAATCATGCTAGACCGGATATGTGGTGAATTTTGAAAGAATATATATACCACCCTGGACAATAAAAAAAAGATTGTTGGTCCAGCCAGAAACTTCAAAATATACTGTAAACAATTAATTTTGGACGGAATTAATTCCAAAATTTAATTTTCTGTTTTAGCCCATTTTAACTTACCTCTAAAATGCCAAAGGGTTCTTTAATCAAGCAAGTGGTGGTCTTATCTTACATATAAAGGCATAGATTCCAAATATTTTTTTATACAAATGATAACCGAGTATTTTTGACGAAATAATTCCTCGTTCTGCATAGCCACAAAAATTGTCAGATGAATAATTTGTACAAAATTAAAGCTTTTGCAGTACATTTACATTTCCCACTATTAAGCTATTACTCTAAAAACACGATAAAGTTCTTTACAATGATTTTATACAATGTTCGTAATTTAGTCGGGTGTAAATAGTCTGCGTTTTGAGAAAGCTTGTATTTTATATGAATTTTAAATTCAGTCACATTCATATTTCTGCTGCTACAGAAAAAGAAATTTATTTACTTCCATCGAGATTCGTTCATCATTTGCTAATACATATTTTGAAATCACTGCCTTAATATCTGATATTTTATTTAGTCTGAGACTCTGCGTCTTCAGAAGTCCAGACATGCTGTACTACACCTCAAACATCAACCAATAATTTTTTTCTGTCATATGGAATGATTATATCAAGTAGACACCGGATTATTATCCTAGATTCAGGAATCTTCTTCCAGAGATCAAAAGAAAAGTTAGAACAGTACCTATTGAGCCAATTAAGGTACCTACCCACTTTCTACGCAGGAAAGTATTTCGGCTCCCACAGTGTGTTTTTGACCACTCGACTCCGTTATTATTTCCTATTCCCTGCCTTTCTGTGATCACGTCGCGGTACTCGCTGAAATAACCAGGTATCAGTGTCAGAATGCGGCCAATGTTTGCTATTTAACATGCGCCAAGCAAACAAGCAAGCATTGTTTGAGATGTTTGTTTTGAAATTTTTACGGAATTTATTTTTTATTGATACTGTAAAAAACAATTTTATTGTACTATTAGTTATTATTATAACATTTTGGGTTTTTATTTGAATCAAGAATTCAAAAAACCCATTATGATGTGTTTAGGCCGCCGTTCCTCAAAGCTCGATGACTTTCGCGTATAGGCACATATCGTGGAATCGAATCCCGTAAAGTCCAGATTTTTCTAAACCCTCTAATGTCGGTTTCGCATGGTTTCCACATGATTTTCTATATCCATTGGCAAACTGATTCACTCCTCGATGTCAACCTACACCGGCTACAAGCGCCAATGGGCAAGTTCAGACGTTAGCTCAACTTTACCAACTATGGGAACGAGTTAACTGATATGATCCTCATACCGTTATTACGATACTTATTAACGATGATTTTATACCTTACAGCTGCACTTAGGTACAGTAGGCTACAAGTATGCATAGTAATCGAACTGCGACATCTCGATAGTTAGTCGTAGTCCGTAAATGAGTTGTAATTACTGCTACCAAGTGTCATTAGGGTGGGAAACCGTTGTTGCCATTTTTCATGTGCAGAAACCTTGACTGTACTGTAGGTGACAGTCCTCAACTCAATGCTTGGCCGAATTCGCACGCCAACTTGTCAGTCAATGCCTTTTCTGCTTCGACCATTCCTCAAAAATTTGGAGCCAGCAGTATGAGCAGTGGCGGCTCGTGGTAAATTTTTGTCAGACAAATTTATGTTTAGCGTGAGTTCTTAAACATCTCCTTACCAAACATATCAAGAGAATTCTCCGCAAATGGTGATAAAGTGTCCTGACCATATAGATCAAGGATATTCCTCTCAATAAATTATGATTAATACAATTAAATCATAATTATTGCACGTTCATTGCGCAATGAAATTGTCAATTTTTTGCAATTAAAATCAATTAATATGTTTATGATTTATTGCAATTAGGCTACGATATTGTACTTTTATTATTGCTGTTGAATATTCATGTTTATTTACAGTAACGGTACTCACATATACCAGAGTAAATTGGAAACTCATTAAAATGATAAATTCAAAATAAAAAGTAAATAAACAAACTGCAAGTAATGATATGAAATGGAATAGATGGCGTCGATCCATAAGATAAGTAAGGACGATGTCAGTGAAATAAAATGAGAAATGGCGAAGGTGGTCAAAGGAAATGTGAATGTGTTCGTAGGGTTCAAACAAAAAATTAAAGTGCTGCAAATGAAAGAAAAGAAAGAAGAAAGAAAATTCTCTTCATTTTCCATAACAGCGAATTTCGGGCTTTTCTTAAAATGAATGGTATAATTATGTGTATAAATTACTATTACTATGGTATAATTATGTGGGTATCCCTAGCAGAAAGAAATATATCTCTAGAGCTGTTGAAAGTGAAAATTTCTATTGCACTTGGAGCAAACCAACAACTTATTGAAAAAAAACATAGGTACCGAAAGAACTTAAAGTCCTAATTCATCATAAACGAAAATGCTTTGGTCTCTAGAAAGTGTAGCAATAGCGTTTCTTTTCACAGCACATCAACACAACTCACGATTCGGCTGGTCATTGGTCATCATCCATTAAGGAACTCAAGGATATTGGAACGCAAAAGTTTACACGCATTTTAACCCCATTTCTGCCTCGTTAATAACCAAACAAGTTCGTAGTGAAGAGGCGAAATGTTACGTTTTTAATGCCAGTTTACCATAGACTTGTAGTAAATAGACTGCTTATGGTGCGCGATCGGCGTCGGCACCTCTTTCTTGTTCCTGCGGCTAGGCTTGCCAGACGTCCCGATTTTGAAGATACTGTCCCGATTTTCAATGTTTTAGAGCGAAAAAAAATATTATTATTATTTAAAACTAACTTGGGGGCCCACAGGTTTTGTGTATTACAAGGGTATAATCGATTACATTTATAAATATATATTCCTTTGGCGCATGGGAGTACCGGCCGAAGAAGAAGAAGAAGAAGAAGAAAATAGAATCGTATGTCATTTGAGACTGAATTAAATCACATAAATTACAAAAGTTGCGTTGAATAAAATTAATTTCTTATGACGCAATAGATATGTAGTAGTAGTGTTCGTCGGGTTTATAACGACTTAGGCCTCATATTTGGGCCCATAGAGCGACCCCTACTTGACTGTCCTACGCCAGCCCATAGGACAGTGGACCTCCTGATTATAGTGGATTCCGAACCACATGGGAAACACAGTGAAGTCACACGATAAGTTCGGAGGTGACCAGGACAAGTCCTACTATGTTTCCCTACCGGTACTGTGCACACGACCAAGTTATCTGCAGCTTTGAACCTGGTCTGGTCCGCTGGATTCAACTTGGTCTGGCGGCCGGTACGCAATACATATAGTAGCCTACACTAGATAAAATGACATTTCAAAATTCTATTTTACACTGGAGATGATGGACTTTTGCTCTCCGTCCCGATTTGACGAAATGAAAATGTGGGAAGCCTGCCTATGGCAACTAAGGAGGGAGTCGTAGCGCCACTTGGCGGCAGAAGTTTACAAACCAAAAATTGCAATATAAAATTATAATTTAATCATCAAATGACGGCTACAAGCGATAATGGACAAGCTGACCATTGACACAATGTAACAGGTGTAACCGTTCCAGTACGAGTCGCTTAGCATATACATATATATAGAAAAGCATATCTTTTATCTGGCAAGAATTCATCTATTTTACTGCAATTACGTATCATAAACTGTTCGATGTACTTATAGTACCGGTACCAAAAATATCAGATGCGATGAAATCACCAAGCCAACACTCCAATTACCTCTAACAGCACTTAATACATCATGACAAATCCTCTCGTGTAATAACACACAGTCGAAAACTTGAAGAGAGGTACAAGCTACAAAACGGTAATAATTGTAATTGCTTTTGCGGTTATGCAGAACAATCGTATGTCACCGACCTCTTCTCCGGATCTTGAAGATTTGCTCTCCGTTGCGTGCGGAAGACTTGACGGGAGATAGACAAGACCTTTGTATTTAATATACGGTCGGGTAAAACTTGTGGAAGGGTCAACAATCTTGGGTAACGTACGGCCATGTTTCCTCAGGAGCTGTGTACAGACCAGTCATATGAGACTTTAAAATTTGCAAAAATTCCGGTAAAACTGGAATTTGGATATGTTGTTAGGTACCAAACAAGCAATTTGCGACCAATTTTTCAACTTTGACAACTTACTTTGTGCTACCTCAGAAATTATCGATAAACGTCTAAACTTATACTGTATTATTTTCGTTTTAGATCTATAAGTCGAAAAGTAATCAGTAGAAAAAGTTGGAGTACAACAGTTACTTTGCAAAGTAGTTGAAATACGGCACAAATAGACTCCAGTTTCGTTTTTGTATATTTCATAGAACCCGAGATTCATTGTTTCGAACTTTCGGAGTATTTTTCGAGAAAATGATAAATTACTCAATTATTATTATTATTATTGTTATTTTCCTCGCATTTGTCCCTAGGTGGGGTCAGAGATACGGCAGGTTCTTTTCAATTCCTTGTGGTTCTCTGCTTCGGCTACTTCAATTCTGTGGTCTTGAAGGACATTAGCTTCTACTGTTAGTTTAGATCGTCCGCGCCGTATTCATCCGTCAGCTTCGATCTGTTTTACTTGCTTGAAAAAGTCGTTTGGCTGCCTTCTTTCTATTATCTTGATCCAGTACTGCTTTGAAGATACATGGTGTACATACAAGTGTGAGCAGTAAATAAAGTCTAGGTTCGTACCAAAATGTGAAAAGCGACTACTATTAGATTGTTCGCAAGAAAAATAAGCAATTGTTAAATTTTATTATCCCCTTATTTATCATTATTCGGTGCTACTAGAAAATGTCCTTTGACTCTAATACAGTAATTAAATAATAGCTTCTTGTTCTATTAGATAATGTACCAACCCATTGAAGGGCTATAAAGCAGGTACCATCAGTTCTCATCCAAGCCTTTTAAAGACTAAACCAACTTCACCATGTAACACTACAAGCAACACTTTCACCTCTACATGTACAAACTACTCCCGACAGATTTCCACCAACAAATTGTCATACCACTCTCTTAAAAACAAATAATGAATATTTATAAGCTGGTCAAGCGTTCTTTGCCCCTCGGGTACTACTTAGTGTCCACGACTTCGTGCGATTTTGTATGGTTGGCTACATCACCGAGAGATCGTACAACGATGATCATGATTGCAAATTTACCTACTATGTCCTTTCTTTTGTCTTATTTATTATGCCTTGGTTTTCGTGGTTGACTGGTTGAGATGGGGTTCATTGCGCTTTATAGTGCGGTCGGTATGCAAGAATTTGCATTATGCAATTATTAGCTATAGCATGTGCCTGTACCTGATGTCTGACCATCTGTGGTCCTGTAGATTGTATCGAGCTATGTCATTTATGTAGCTATGTTAATTAAAGGGACTGGTGGAAGAAAGAGTTAAGTTTACGGAGAAATGGCAGCACCAATGGGTAAAACATATCCTTCGATATTGGATGTGTATGAATTAGTCTTCTTCAACTTGGATAGACAACTATTTACAGCTTACGTAGTAAATTAAACAATAAATTTTGGGTCAATCAAGGGCGACCAATATTTACGTTCCACATATCATCGGTATGTTCAGTTCGGAGACAATCGGAAGGAGAAAAACCTTTTATATAATATCTCCTGAAATACCAATTGTAGAGTTATCAAAAATATCAGAAAAACAGAATTCATTTTTTGGAGCATTTTGATCATTGATCGAACACAGTTCAGAGACAATCGGAAGGGGAAAACCTTATAAGTGTAAAAATCAAATATCTCCTGGAATATCAATCGTAGAGTTGTCAAAAACATCAGGGAAACGGAAGAAACTTTTTGGAGCATTTTGATCATTGACAGAACACAGATGGGTATTGATTTGTACAAAAAAACTATTGGTGTGGTAGTCCAGAGGAAGTTGTTCAATGACTGTGACCATTTGGTATCAGTTAATGCCAGCCACATGTCTTCTTTTTCTTCTTGTTCCTCCACTTCCCTCTTAGTGCCGCGTGCCATTTCTTGAACTCGCCCCGGTCGGACGCTAACGCCTTGAGTTCGGCCATTGTTTTCCCTCTTGCTCCAGCGAGTCAATTATTTACTAGTCAAATGTGAAATATCGAAATGTAGAGGAGTATCTTTGCTAATTTGACGGCTATTTTTGAGTGCTCTACGATGAATATTTCCTGCAAAAATTAACTATGTGGAAAAAATGCGTGGGGGGGGGGGGGTACTCAGACTTGCTCTTATAAGAAATTGAAAAGAAGTCGGTACAAAATCGCCATTCTCTGGCTCTCCCTCAAACATCAGATACCGTGCACACTAAAACAGGCTCAATTAATTACATTCAAGTTATTGTACAATCTATTGTTAAAAATGAACTTGGAGTTTCACAGTCAATTTTATCGTGATTCTTTCTACTTGACTTCCTACCTACCCTTCACTCTTTGAACAGACTTTTTCCTACGAGATCATGGTAATGAGGCACTAAACCTTCAATCATACATTCGTATTGTATCGCTGCACTACTGACATCTGACTGATGGACGGAAAGAAAACTGACATTGACAGGAGTATAAGAGTAATATTAATTTATCTATTTGTTTATATTTTACCTAATTTGCAAGTATTCAGAGATTACTGTAGCCTGTATAGTACTGTTGCCCTAGAAGAGAAAGCTGTGATGACTAACCTATTTAATTTATTAAAATGAAAGCTGTCACAGTCACATCTCTTTGTACAACAGGTACTAAGTTAGCATTTTTCTAACATTTTAGTCATGCTACATTTTTTCACAAAGGACTCGGCTTCTGTATTCCATGCACCTCAGGAACTCAGCATTACGACACGATCTCTCCAGGATATGCGCAGTATTTGTTTGTATGCCCACATTTCAAATGTGCTGCTGATTCTGTCTTCATAGCTTGCATCAAATTTAAATTTCTAAAGCCCACCGCGATAACAATTCTATTATATTGTGCATACATATATACTGTATATTGGCTTGGAAATACATTCATTCATTCATTCATCATAACTCATTCAAAGTAGCCCCCAATATTTCTAGCATTTAGTCATGCTACACTTTTGCACAAAATATCAGGCAACTCGGCTTCTGTATTCATTCGCTTCAGGACCTCAGCATTACGACACCATCTCTCCAGGATATGCGCAGTATTCGTTTGTATACCATCATTTCAAATTTGCTGATTCTGATGTCTCCATATGTTGTATCAAATTTAAAGTAGCTCACAACTTTTCTAGCATTTTAGTCATGCTACACTTTTTCACAAAATATCAGGCAACTCGGCTTCTGTATTCATTAGCCTCAGGACCTCAGCATTACGACACGATCTCTCCAGGATATGCGCAGTATTCGTCTGTATACCATCATTTCAAATTTGCTGATTCTGATGTCTCCATATGTTGTATCAAATTTAAAGTAGCCCACATCTTTTCTAGCACTTTAGTCATGCTACACTTTTTCATCAAGTACACTGCCGATTCCGCAGTAGTTATTCCGACAAGGTCCCCCTTTCCCTGCACATTCCTCGAAGGCCACATCTCCAAATGCATCGCTGGACCAGTTGAGATCACTCGATGCAGATATATATTAAAATCTAGAACAGCGAAAGTATATAAACCCGTTCCGCGGAACAGTCAAACAGCCCATGATCGAATAACACCTACATACCTTTACAACTTTGGTATTTGAGTTGTCCATCTTGTAGAACCGGCTTAGTCCAGTGGGTAGAGTATTGGACTATGAAACGGAAGATCGAGGTTCGAGACTCAATATAAAATGAAAAATTTTCCGTCTGTCCTGGGTCCACCTAACTCGAGTTCTATATAGGAAAGATGGGACATTCGAGCTCACTAAAAATAATTTTTAAATACTGGGGCTACCTGCTACGTTTTTCAATGACTGGTCATAAGAGACGTGGCGAGTGGCCCCAGAAATTATGAAATACAATATTTTTGGTGGGAATTTTGTTTGCTTGTTTTTCAACGCCTGCTTTTAGCATTTTTGCTATAAACAACCGTGTCCGCATGGCGGGGGGAGTGAGTCTGTTTATTAAATTGGGGCACCCTAAAGGCAGACTCCTTCACCCCAGGGAGAAGGGGAGTTTACTGACAGGGCAAACTTCCTGATTATGGTGGATTCCAAACCAATTGGGGCACATAGTAAAGTCACACGGTTAAATCAAAGGTCAATTGGGCTAACTGACTGAACTCGATAAAGAAGGAAAAATGAATGAGTTCTTTATACCTTCACCGGTAGCAGAATTCTTCTTCTTTAAATGCGTCTTCTAGGATATATCTGAATAAAATTTATTTATAGCATTTTTTCATTTTCATTTTTCATAGAGACAGCAAATAATTTTTTTTGGGGGGGGGGGGCAAAATCCTTGTGATTGCTGACTCACACTTATAATATCATTAGTATTGCCCCCCCCCCCCTTAATGTCCTAGTAGGCCTACTTTGGTAAAACTAATGCCAATTGTACGCGTCATCGCACTGCCTTTGAACACCCGCGTACAACATTAAACTAAAGGCAGATTCCACACTCAAAGAATTTATAATCATTTTTAGCTATTGTGTAGACTGAGCCTAAACGCTTTACAATTAGCACCTTTATTGAAAAACCGCCAGGGACGACCTCCAGCCTTAACAAATTTTCTACCTAATTCATTAACACGTTACGCTTCCTTGTATGCTTAGGATAAAACCAGTAGCTCTACCAGCTTTTAAAAACAGTGTTAAATTTCCTTTTGCTACCTACAGCAGCCTGATCATGGCGATTATAATACCGGGGTAAATATAATACTATGCCACGTGACGGTGTTTAAAATAAACGAACAGCGAATTTCAAAATTTTTTAAATTGTGATGCTGGCAATACTGAAGAACTGAACTGACGCGACGCTGCCGTAGCAAATATAAATAGCAATATTATAAACACATATCGCCCTAGAAATAAACAAGTTTTAATTTTGAATTAATATATTAAGAATTATAAATAATTTGTCTAAATCTAAGGCAGAAAAAATTAAAAAAACTCACCAAAAATATAGCCGATAGCTATTCAATTGTTTAAATAGACACAATTTGAATTTTCCGCGCTTAGCACTCCTACCAACATCAAAAATTAAAAAGTACTGAAATTTGCTGTTCATTTATTTTAAACAATTGAATTAATACCATCACGTGACATGGTATTATATTAACGCCGGTATTAAAATCGCCATGATCACGCTGCATAATACCCATACAATTAAATAGGAGTCTATTAGCTTACAAAGTTGGCCGATTCCAGTTGGACTAAAAAAAATATGCAAATTGAAATAAAATGATTGACTTACGACATTGACTAGCCATCTTCAAGCTCCATAATT
The DNA here is from genome assembly GCA_963971405.1 of Psococerastis gibbosa. Lineage (NCBI taxonomy): Eukaryota > Metazoa > Arthropoda > Insecta > Psocodea > Psocidae > Psococerastis > Psococerastis gibbosa. Next base: position 23,421,680 of record OZ020491.1, read on the forward strand.
AATTTTTTGCACGTTAAGGAAGATTATTACTCATTACTCGGTACCAACCTCCCCCAATTACATTTAATTATCATTTTTACCGTCCAACTAGTAGGTACCTATTTCTCTTTTAATATTATTATGCTTCTGTATGAAAAATCAGCTTTCTCTGCCTCCCCTACAGCACTGCGCTATTTACAGTAATAATTATGATAATAGATATCTCTTCTAACCGCTAATTATCATTAATTTAGTATGTATGAATGTACTTGTCCTAAAATACATGCCACTGTCTATGTGAACATGCAAGGTAATTTTAGCAAAGGATGCAAAGGATTAATTATTGGAAGGGTAGCATGATATTGGGCTCTATAGAATAAGGTGCGTTATTGGGTCCATTAGATACATGCCAGTTAAGAGTATCCCCACTACCCGCTATTACATAAAGTTGATTTACGAAGAAAATATCGATCGCAGAGCCGTCAAATTAATTAAATTTATAGAAATAATTCATACAATTTAAATTAAATTACAATTTAATAAATCGGCTCCAATAATATAATGTAAGTAAAAGTTACAATAAACCATGATGGCCTATGTATACTTTAGATAGAACACCTTCATAATATGCACCTTTAAAATTTACAATTTTTTGCGCTGTCGACCACATAACCTGCTCCAGTCTAGTCGTTATAATATATTTAGCCTGCATCATTACGCAAGTAGCCAGACCGCAAGAGCTGTACCAGACCGACCTTGGCGAAATCAGTACGGGTAAGGAGTACCTACTTAATTTGCCGGTAACTAATGATCAAATATCCGCCATTATTGACGCAACCCGAGTCTTGAACTTCTACAGCTGATTAGTTTTGATCTATTGCTTGTTTAACATTGTAATTTAAAGTTTAAATATCATCAATTTACTGAAGGATAAGTAAGGTACCGCATAAGGTAGCTGCAGTCTGGAGAACACTCCCTAGAGTTCTTTAAGAAGCTGCTTCATAGAAGGAACCATCGAAGGCGTCAACCGACCTGGGCGCCCGAGAAAAGAATATCTGCAGCAAGTGATGGAGGATGTCTTCTTCTTCTTCAAGTTACAGCCGGATGGCTGGTTGGCAGCAACATGTGACTTCGATGCCTCCACTCCCCTCGATCCTGGCACGCTCTCTTCAGCTCCACGCATGTCTTGGCCCCTACATCCTCCATAACTTGCTGCAGGTAATCGTTTCTTGGGCGCCCAGGTCGGTTTACGCCTTCTATTGTTCCCTCTATGATGCAGCTTACTAAGTTTTCGTGTCTAAGCAAATGGCCAATCCAGTGAGCTCTTCTTTTCCTTATCGATGCAAGGAGAGTTTTTTATCGCTTACTCTGGTTAGAACGTCATCATTTGCAACATGGGTTTGCCAAGGTATTCGTAGCATGCGACGATAGCACCACATCTCAAATGCTTCGAGTTTCTTTATTTGTTTCTCACTTATGCACCACGTTTCACATCCGTAAAGAGCAACGCTCCAAACCAGGGACTTCACCATTCGTTTTCTTAGTCCAAGGCTTATGTTGTTCGACTCAAAAATTTTAGATTTTTTGTTGAAAGCCAATTTTGCTTGGTGCACTCTATACTCTATCTCTTGGTTGGACCGACCATCAGAGGTAATTTTGTTTCCTAGGTATGTGAATGTTCTGATGTTGTTAATGGGAGTGCCAGTTAAATGTATATTTGTGCTCTTGTTCGGGTCAATACTTACTACCATCACTTTGGTTTTTGCCTTGTTAATTTTCATGTTGTAAGCTTGTAGTACATTTTCCATGGCATTTAGAGCTTCTATCAGATCTTCTTCGCTTTCTGCCAGCATAGCAATGTCGTCAGCATACCTGACCATATCTATTTTTTCCCCGAGAATTCTTATACCTCTGGAGGATGTAGGGAGCCGATACTTAGAGTGTTGAGCTGACATAGGTCTGGGGACCCTTTGAACAGCATAATTATTGGGATCACAAGCCAATCATTCAAACTATGTCCTTAGCCAATTAATTAGCTGTTGAAAAACAGCAACTTAACCTTGTTAGCGAAGACAACCATGTCCTTCAATGGCAAGTCAATCAGATCGACTTGGTCGATGTAGGCAGCCCCAAAACAGTCCAACCGCGCCCGCAACAGGGCTGGACAGTGCCCAACCACGTGCTCCGCAGTTTCTTCAGACTCATTGCAGTGCCGGCAGATAGTAGGACCTTCATGACCCAATTTGGCCATGTGGGCTCTGAACAAACCGCCGATACATACTTGGAGCTGAATAGGGTGTGCCAGGATCGAGGGGAGTGGAGGCGAAGCAGCCAGCCGGCTGTAACTTGAAGAAGACTTAAAGCAAATCTACTTTGAAGATCATTCCTTCTTTTTGGCTGCTAACGTAATGTAATGTAAAATAATGAATAGGAAAGAATACGCAACATCTGGATTGCATTTGCATGCCGGAAGGCCATGTTTCTAACCCATTAACTTGTTTTTTTTTTTTTTTAAATGGCAGCGAACAATAATATTACACGGGAAACCCATTTGTAAAGTGACTTCACTTTTTTGACGTTATCCGCCCCCAGTAGCACATTAAAAAATGGCCAGTCAGATTGGCACACCTGGTCAAAACACAATGGTTTTGTCATTAAGCGATGCCAGCGAACCGCGTGGGTGAGAGGTTGGTTCATAAGGTGAAGGTTCTATATAGGCAGACAATGGAGTTTTATTAAGATCACTATTAATATTAATCCGGTATATTAGGTCATAGTTTAGATACAGGGTGGTCCGGGTTATTTTAATTAATCATTTCATTTGGTTTTGTTCAGATTCAATTGAAGGTGGAAAGCTCTACAAGTAAAAAAAAAAAAAAAAAAAAAAAAAGATTTCTTGAGTGTCAAATTTAATCAACTGTGTATGTTTGCTCAACTTTGACCCACAACTAACCCCCCCCCCCCCAATGTGCTGGATCCGTCCTGGGAATGATTGGAAAGCTGGTAGAACGAAACGGATGGTACAAAGGGAAAGGGCGGATGGATTACTCTGTACTAACACACAAGGCCGTAGCCAAGGGGGGTTTTTATGGGTGTACAACCTCCCCCCCCCCCCCCCCCCGAAATGGAATGGCTTCATTCTAGATAGAATCGAAATTTAAGAGGAAAAATAAAAACCACTAAGTAATATCCAATAAAATTTCTGAACCCCTCCCCCCCCCGCCGAAAAAATCCTGGCTACGGCCTTGCTGACACATACTTGTGGTGTTGTGGTAAACTAGGGAAAAATGCAAAATGAAGCATTGTGTTGTTTCCACAAGCTGTTTTCAAGTATTTTCATGTATTTTTCATATCTATAACAATATCAATCTCAAGCTTTAACGTTATTTACAGTCTATATAACTTAAGTTAATGATTGTTATTAATATAAAGTATTGAAACCATTTACTGCACGCAAATGTGGAACATTTGCTGCAGAAGAAGGTTTTTCTTCAATGAGTTAAAGGTGGTTTTGTGCTTCTAAGCCAATGAACCAAAAGTTATCCATAGTTTATGACTACCTACAACTTTTACTTCTACCTTTTCTCGTGAATTTAACAGTCGAACACCGAGCAGCAATCTCATTACCTTTTACTTCACAAATGTGGAGCATATGCTTTAGAAGAAGTTTTTCCTTCGAGGATTAAAAAGTGGATCTGTGCTTCTAAGGCAATGAACCAAAAGGTATGCATAGTTTATGAATCCCTTCATCTATTTCCTCTACCTTTTCTGATGAAGCAAATTCTTCCGTATGAATGCTCATCAAAATTCACCTAGATGGCGCTATGGCTCATTATAGTCCAACACCGAGCAACAATCTTATTACCGCATTCAGTCACCCATAGCGATAACCGGTTATAAAATTGTCTCGTTGTCGGGTAAAGCTACACGAGCATACTGTAAATAGCCATGTATGCAGCTTATGAGGAGTAATTATTAAATTTACAATTATTTTTCCACTATCATTAGTTGTGCGTTTTTTGACCTTGAGTACTGTAAACAATTGGTAGGCATGTGAACGCAGCCTTGGCGATATGCCGTTACTTGGGTAAAGCCAGATGTTTTATAAAAGTTATAATGAAATACTTGAAGCTTGTGACTTTAACAATTTGTTTAATAGCCACCCAGGAAGTTGTAAAATAAAAGCTTTTATTTTATCTACTGTACGTATTTAAAAAAAATGACAATTAATGTTTTTCTGATAAAAAAATACAAATATTCTGTTTTTGCTCACGAGGTAAGACGATCTTTTAGAATTAATTTGAACAGTTGATCCATCAGGGCATGATCAGGCTATGCCGCGGTTGGAACGAGGTTTATTGTGCACTGTTGCTAAAGCAAAAAATACACTTCATCCATGAGCGGGAGTTATTTAACGTGCCTCTCTCTCTCGATGTGTTTAAATATTTATTTTTCGTTACATTACTAATTTAATGTTTTATTTTTATTTTAGGTAAGTCTGATTTCTCATCATCAAGCTCAATCTTATAGTACATTGGTAAGTTTAATGCATCTAACACTGGCGAGACGTTGAAATGTTACCTGTATCTATTGCAGTGGTATTATATTTTAAATAAGGACTTTTTATTTTTTCTGTTACTAAGCCAACCTAGCGGAGTTAGGGCTATAAAGCCCTCTCTTACACTCAACTAGGAAGGCCCAGGACCGCCTGATTTACATTTACAATTTTAATCTGCTTATTCGTTATATTCACACTACCTGTTGGGCTTTTTGCTATCCTCCAGCTGCGACCCCACTAGTACCTTGCAGCTTAGTTTTAGTTTCCATTAGCCTGTATTAGTTTTAAAATTTTTTTTATCCAACCTTTAAAGCTTCCCCCCCCCCCCACCCCCAGCATTCAATGCGATCCCAATTGGAGAACCGCTGTGCTAAGCAATAAAATGCAGCATACATAAGATAAGAGTCAGATCGTGAGGACACCAAAGCGGTAATTTAATAAGCTTCCAAGATGAATAGCACTTATGAAGTTATTAAGAAAATTGCCAGGCATAATAGCAAGGACAAATTCATTGGCTCTTTTGAATGTCTACAAATGTCTATCATTGAACATACGATGAGGCAAATTAAATGGTGTATGTACAATACAAGCTAGACAAATATTTCAACAGGACATTGAGTGGTTAATGAGGTACATAGGCACCTGATAATTGAATAAACGGTACCTAAAGATATACTGTAGTGTGTGTGGGCTGCAACAACAATATAGGTACTATTGAAGTAACTACTTCTATACGAAAGAAAATTGTAATGAATGCGATCATTAATTAATTCATGATGTAGTTTATCATGATTTATATATATATATATATATATATATATATATATATATATATATGATATGATATATATATATATATATGATATATATATATGATATGATATATATATATATCTTCTTCTTTTTCTTCTGCAAGCATTGATTTTTCGAACGGTAAAAATGCTGTTTGCTGTTTGTTTGTTTATTTACATTGGTTGAAGTGTGTTTTCACGAGAATTGTATAATACTCGTAAAAAGGGAACGCTGCCTTTTGCTAGGTAAACGCAAACCGGTTGGTTCGAGTCAGACACTTGCTACATTTTCTGGCCATGCTTCGGAGGGAATGTAAAGCGGAGGGAATGTAAAGCGGTAAAGTCCCGGGCCTTCCTAGTTGAGTGTAAGAGAGGGCTTTATAGCCCTAGCTCCGCTAAGCTGGCTTAGTAATAGAACAAAAAGTCATTATTTACTATTTACTATTTATATCAAGCTTTTGCCGCTCGAAAAATCGTTGGAATTCTAGAATTCAAGAGCAATTTCAAAGAAATCGGCAAATTCACCCCAAAACACCCACACACTTCAACGACAAGGATTTCTTTAAAATCACTGTCACTTCACTGTAATCTACCATGGGTATCTCTTGAATCACGAAATACGACTCTGTGAAAATTCGCCAATTACACAGCCTGTCAGGCCCGGTGCGCCACAGAAGGCCACATCGGAGGCGCTTAACACGTGTGGCGAATTACCGGGCCTGCACATGATGCACGTACTACTTGCCATAACAACTGATATTCACCTCCTTATGGATCTTCCTGGGTTCGGATATGTTCAGTTAATTAATATGACGATGAAACGGATTCTTATATTGGTTTTTGTTGTTGTTAATGCTGATCACGGTAGCAGCAGCTGCTAATTTGTTGAACTCAACATCACCAGCTTCTCTTCTTAACTTTTTTTATCTTCTTCGTCAGGGCAACTTTAAATTTCATGATGCACGTAGTACTTGCCATAACAACTGATATTCCCCGCCTTATGGATCTTCCTGGGTTCGGATATGTTCAGTTAGTTAATACGACGATGAAACGGATTCTTATAGTGGTTGGTTGGTTGGTTGTTGTTGTTAATGCTGATCATGGATCAACTATAGAGGTTTGAGTAACTATAATGAAATAATTAGGGCCGGATACAATGAAAATATTACCTTGTCTATCATTAAGAACTATATTGTAAGTCTACTCACAGATACAGTTTGAAAAAATATATTGTTAGTGTGACGAACTGGTAAATAACCTACTACAGTAAAAAATTGTGTGGTAATCCCAACGCGCCTTTTTGGCTTTGTGGCACCGGTTCAGTATAATTTGTTATGTTGTTTGATAAATACACGCATTATTATTATTATTATTATTATGGTAGCAGCAGCTGCTAATTTGTTGACCACAACATCAACAGCTTCTCTTCTTCCTAACTTTTTTTTATCTTCTTCGTCAGGGCAACTTTAAATTTCGCAACATCAGTTATGTTCTTTGAGTTCGTAACTCAGTTGCTTGTATTTTGATACCCATTCATTAAATATTGATCTTCTTCCTCTTCCAGAATTTGACAACTTATAATAAAAGTCTCTAGCTCGGCGTGTACTGTATGAGTGAATTTAATTTACACTTCGAGTCTTGCCAACCATATAGCTAGGACATTCTCGCAGTTTTATCTTGTGCAGCAGACATCAAAAGAAAACTGTACCCGACCCTAATGGGTACTTTACATGCATTGCCAGGGGGAAAACGCGGCTGTCGGGCGTGTTTCTCTAAACAACATCTCAAACCGATCGCTTGTTAAGAAAGAGGATATTTCCTCATTCCCCAAACATTAATTAATTTTCTTTTTAATTTCATTTGTTTCCGGCGACTGCAATCCGCGGACCGATAACCAGGTCCAGTTCGCTGATTTTTTCAAACTGGTTCCTTTCGGTCCCCGTTAGTATTTTATTACTTTACTTACTCGTATCTGTACTTGGTTATGTCATGATTCCTCTTGTTGCACTGCGCCAATGGTAAGCTTGTCACAGCTATTCGATTATTACTTGTAGCCGATGCAGGTTGACATCGAGGACGCATACTAGTTTGACAATGGCCGAAAATTCTTACGGAAATAATATAAAGAACCGGTCCGAGTTCACTCGAACATGCTTTCCAATTTATCAAAATTATTAGATAGAGAAAATTAGTAATTTTATGGCAAATATTTTTCCTATGGTTAAATTTCCGATATCTTGGGGGGGGGGGGGCGGTTGTCCACCTGACGTCACTGGAAGTGAGGTAAATTCTCGATAGGTCAAACAAACACATTAATTACCACACAGCAATAATGGCAGGGCATGCAATGCATTTGAGCGCGAATTTTCTATCATTTTTTTCAAAAAATAATTTTTTGGGCAAAACCAAATATTTTTTTGGGAAAGCAACCTATCCGGTTTCGTTACTCAATTTAACACCTAAAACATGCTTGAAGGTAGAAATCATCCATAGAAAGGTTTCCCATTTTTTAGTCATTTTTTCATTAAAATTTAGTTATTTTTATTTTTTTACCCCCAGAAGCAAACTATCAAGGGGCAAGCGACCCCCCGCATTTTGTCAACATTAATAACGACTACAATCTACGAGAATTGAAAAGAAATCGTTGGAGCCGTTTTTGAGAAATAATTTTTTTAGACGTTTTTTTGGAGTTTTTTTGAAAATAAAACCCCCCCAAATTGAGTTAGCCCCCAAAAAAAAAAAAAATGGTCGCGAGGTATGAGTTTTGTGAACCTACATGCCAAATTTCGCTCAAATCCACTGAGTAGTTTGCCCGGAAATCGACGAACAGACAGACCGACATTGTGTAAAAACCACTTTTTTGGGTTCCTGGGACCTCAAAACGTGTAAATCCGTTGAAATCTCGGAATCGAAAATTTCGACCATCACAAAGCTTTCCTTATACTACGTATAAATTGGAAAGCAATAATGTCCGAAATTCATGGGGTTGTGGGACCAAGGGAGCAATGGGCCACTATAGTAGGTCTTGGTTCATAAAAACGTCCTTCAGGACATTATTATTATTATTTTCTGTTAGACCGAAAATCGGGACCGAAACAGACCGAAGCTATCTCTACGTTGTACGTGCCTTAAAAGCTGCTTCTATACATTGATTCTTCCTTTATTGGTTACTTCGAATAGTGGCTATTTCTTGTGGACCACATAGATCAGGTTACTTCACATAGATTGGGTCTAACTAATTGTCGTAACTTCCATATTTGGTCGCGAGTAATTACTTACTTAGCAACACGTTTTTTATCTTATGAATTCTAATGTACAAAAGGAACTTACCATTTGTCCCAATAATTTTTAGCATATTATGATGATACTTACAAATTCCACTGTGGTTCTTAGGCTGTATATAAGAACTTGAAATCCTCCTGGATATAATGATATAATTTTTCTAGAACTAGCCAGAATGCTGGAAAAAGAGCAGCGACGCCTTCCATATTATCATATAGAGTGGACACGAGCATTTACTAACTTTAGGCTATTTCCCGTGAAATTTAAAGTTTTACGCCTTCAAAGTTTCTCCCATCATTTGCCTCTTAACTAGTTTCGGCAATACTACAATCTGGATGATGCAAGCAAAGCACCAATTTTCCCAAGCCTAGACCTAGAACATTGACATTCTGTCTCTGTAATTTTGTCAACTAAAGTGCCGGAAACAAGCAAACAGGCTTGGCGTGTACGTGTACATCATCGTACCTGATGTTTTTCGGAACCCTATAACAAACAAAGCCAGCGGCAATGATTGGGTTCACATGTGTCATAGGCACATCTTCAAGTTTAGACACCTCAAGGAAAACCGTCCACTCGTACACATGCTTCTTGACAATGAACTTCACTGTACATGGAACATCCTCTAACATACGCATGCATGCAGGCTTTACACATGAGAGGTTAATAAAGATGGGTTCATTCAAAGAGTGACCAGATACGTAGAAATGTTTGATGTTCTCTACTGTGACTTTTTATGTTTGGCTACAGCAGTCTTCTCAAAAGAGAAGTACTTAGTGTTCCTTTGGTGTGGCGCATCCAAAAGCCTGATACTGCAAAAAAAAAAAACAGAAAACTGTTTTTGACATTTACCCAAAACTGTAAATTTAGAGTTATTGTATTCCCCATTGACTCAACAAAGCCTATAGTATATATTGTAGTAATAGAAATATATGCAATAAAAACCACTCAAACAAACAAGTCATAAAAATTCACTCATAGTAATCGTTAAAACGGAGTAATTAGTGTTCTTCGGTGTGGTGCAACCAAGCCTGTTACTGCAAAAAAAAGCGCGAAATCTGTTTTTGATATTTACTTGAAACTGCAAATTTAGAATTAGTTCCCATTGACTCAGCAAATAGTACATAGTGACAGAAATATCTGTAATAAATACCACTCAAACAAACAAAACGTAAAAACGCACTCATTTAGCAATCAATAACGTTATGACTTTTACTATAGCTATTACAAAAGCAATAAGAATTTGAAATTGTATACTAAACATAGTAAAAGGGTTGCGCCTATAAACTGAAAATTTTCTTTTAAGAAACTGCAGAAATTGACACAAGACAAAATTGTAGTACCTGTAGCAGGATCATTCTTTAATTAACCGTATTATCTTCAGTCGTAAGATATGAAATATTAGCCATAATTTAACGGTGATAGGCAGTTGGTATGAGCACAAGTGAAAGGAGTATCAAGTATCTCCATATTAGATATTCAGTGCCTTGGCCCTTTTAGTATTAATAAGTGGAACAGGTTTTTTCCCATCGGTAGAATCTACGATAGTTTACGGCTAGGCATGAGTGACATTTCAGAATAGAATTTTAATTGTAATTTTTAGTTGTATAATCATTATTAGATATTACATTTCTGCCTTACAAATAAGGTAATTTGGTATTAGTCAGTTTTTAGATAATAACCAAAATGAGTTTTACAATATGTTGATAAATAACAATTTAAATTGTATTTTTTTGTAGCCCACTATGAATTTAGTAGAAAAATATACATTAATAATTATGGAAGAATTTATGGACTATAACTCACAATTTTATGTTAAGAAGTAAGTACTTTTTGAAGAAAAGATAACCTATGCGTCACTTTTCCCAAGCTCTTCGATATAGGCTACGAGTTCCCCTATTTTGCTTCGTAGTTATCGTAATATGGGGTAAAATACGGGTGCAATTGTCTATTTCAAGTGCACATTACAGTAAGCAGAGCTACCTTACTACGATTTTGTAAACTATCTACGTATTTGACAAGAATGCCACTTTTCCAAGGTATCAGGAGTTACCCTATTCTGAATTTTTTTTTCTTCTCAATTTTGGGGCTTGTTCTACTTGCTTAGTCTACAGAAGCAAATGATGAATAACAGGGCGGAAAAGTGTAAACATGTTTCTCATGGTGATAATTTAATAAATCTCTAGTAATCTAGTAATGTCATTTTATGAAAAAAGTCAAGTTACTTTAGTTAGGATTTGTCCGAAAGTACCGATCTATTGGTCCTCAAAGCAATTTAAATTCCTTAATATTAAAGCATCACTCCATATCAGCTGAAAAAATCTTAAGCACAACTTCCTTCGCACTACACAAAGGAATCAAAATCGGCCAGGTCATGGTTGAATCATGTTTTTTGAACAATATTTTCGGGGGCCTATTCAAAATACTCGACCTGAAAAATAGTTGGATCGCTACAAAGAAGTTCAAAGTCATCGACTCATAGTGATATTGTATTCACTTGTTGATCAAGCATAGTTGTGAGCATTGTTCGGAGATCTGACATTTTAATTCTTGAGGGTTTACCCAACCCTTGGCTGTGAGGGTCCTTAGCTGGGAAAGACAGATATTAATGGGGCCAATAAGGTTTATTATTTAACTTTCGAGCTTAAGACGGTGGCGACCGACTGGGCCGGTGGAGTATACGAAATGGGTCTGAGTTGACCCCCTCACGCTGCGCACGCGACACCAAGAGGGAAGAAGAAGATTTCACTTGCAATTTTTTATGGGAGCGTAGCCGGCCATGTCAAGAGAGAGTGGCGTATCCGTAGAAATGACGAGCTCTACGCGATATACCGAGAACCGAAATACCGAAATCAAGAGAGCCCGCATCATGTGGCTAGGGCACGTGGAACGAATGTCAGACAATAGGGCTACAAGAGCTGCCTTACACAAGGTGCCCCAAGGGAGAAGACGAGTGGGACGGCCACGGATGCGATGGCTGGGCGACGTCGAGGTGGATCTGGCAACCCTTGGTGTTGATGACTGGCGAATGAGAGCGCAGGACAGCGCAGGCTGGCGCGATGTGACAGAGCACTGCTACCACGTCACTGTTTTTGGAAATAGCCCTAGCCGGTCAATGGAATGGGCGCCTTAGCAATAGGGCTAGCAGAAGATTTCTTGACGATTTCGGAAGCTGGTGTGAAGACTGTGCATGGCTTTCCACTAGACACGCCAGATCATAGAAATATTCTGAGTTAGACAATGTGGTTTTGCACCAACCATTCACCACGCCCAATGTGGTGTAGGGGTATGGGATTTCATATATTATTTCATGCAGAAGGTGATACTTTTCATTCCTCATCACATGGCAGGAGTTTGTTAGTTTCCGTTTTTTAATCGTCAGCAGTAACTTCTGTATCCACAGTGATGGAAGCTAATTCTGAATAATCCAGAATAATGTTACTTGGAATCATTTTATAGATTCACCCTGCTCTCTGCTAGAGGCAGTTCCTTAAACCATGTACGGGCGGTCACCCCATAACGCATTTACCTCTGCGTTAACCGTTTCTTTCCAATGTGCTGTTTTTAGCTGGATTTTCTATCAAAACCGGATTCCGACAACAGTTGCTGATGGCCCGTTGCTACGGCCTTGCTTCTTGTTTCCAGTTAAAACAATAAAACCAGACTCGTGCCCTTGCAGTTCAGACATCTCGGCACACCCACTTACTGTATGTCAAGCCAACAATCAAGTAGCCTCTATAACAATGAATGTACTTTATACCAGTTCAAGGAATTGTTGGCACATTTCTACAAAAGAATCTCCTACCACTGAGGATACCGGGGGGAAAACGTTGAAATTATTGTGCAATTTAAAAAAAGTATACATACTGCAGGCAATAGTCAAAATTATTTTCAGGGGGATCCATCTGACATCACTGGAGGTGAGGCACTTTACTTCTTCCTCGCTTTTATCCCTAAGAAGGGTCAGCGGTAGGTTCTCTTCCACACCCTGCGATTCTGTGCTTCGGCTGCAGTTTCTCCTACAATCCTGAGGTCTTGGCGGACCTTTGCTTCCACCGTTAGCCTGGGCCGTCCTCGTCTTCATTTTCCCTCAGCTTCGATATGTTTTACCCGCTTTATCAGGGCATCTGGCTGCCTTCGTTCGACGTGGCCCCACTGGTACAGTCGTCGTTCCCGAGCTTTATCGACTATGCTAGCTGTCTTCATTTCAGCTCTTAGCCTCAGGTAACCTCAATATATTTAAAATTCCATTCTATCTAGTGTACGCTGCAAATATTTCCGGAGGGTTACGGCCTTACTAGGAGCATTTCTGATAAGGAATGTGCTATTTTGATGGCTGTACTTAGTCAATTTTTAATTAAATTCGTCTTTGATTTCTACACTTGCAAGGCTTCCCCCCTCTCTTGTCGCTGCATCTTGATTAATAATGACTGTCATAGGCTACTTGTGACCTAGACCGGGAAGTTACAGTACCTTCGGTATTATACCTAAATGCATTTTTAAGCATCTCCGTGACAATGTCCTTCACAATGCAACCTTGCACTGTACAGACAATTTAACACATCATCGTTATTTAAGTGGCTTACTACCACTGGAGTCAAGTTAGCAACGGTCCTCACCCACAAAGAATTCAGCCGTGTCATTTAATATGCCCATGTTAAATCTGATAGAGCTTGTATGGCCGTGACGGGACCTGCTCATAAGGCTTAGTAAGACATTAGGGAAGAAACGTAAGAATTTAATATGGGAGAAGTCATTAGGCGTTGAAAGTGACCCAATTTTAAGTAGAACCGTTAAAACTTTGAAGAAATTAGGTTTAGTGAGGAATAATACAGTTGTAGAACCTAATGTACGTCTGTAGCTTGCAAGGGCATTAACATTGGTTATTCTTTTACCTCGATACCCTACCCTTTGTGGAAGACTACAAAAATGTGATATCCTTATAATACAAGTATAAACTTGACACAAATTTTGTATTTTAACTGCATGCATTCATTGTATATACTAGTATTTTAGAATATTGTAAAATTTCCACCCTAAAACGGGCCTAGCCCATAGGGAAGTGACAAAAAACTGTAAAAAATTTTATTTTGGAAATAAATTTTGATTGATTGATTGATTGATTGAAAGGATATTATTGCAGTAAGGGTTACGTTTAGGTACAATAAAACGCCCTTAAAACGTTATCTATGATTCTTTCAAGAAGCTCTGAGGCTGTATCTGAGGCTCTATTTTCAAGAAAAGTAATTCTCCAATCTGTACAAATTCGTCCCTAAAGACGCTGTACGTAATTGACTCGCACACAGGAGCGTAAATAACAACCCCGCAACCCCCGCGGCGGGGGGGGGGGGGGGCGCAGCATTGCTGGGGGCGCACTTCAGTTCCCAAAAATATTAAGACAATTTAGAAATCTACGTAATTAATAAAAATATTAAATATAAGTTTCTTATCCATGTTGACTATAATTATGAAATTATGAACTTCATCTCATTTAAAACTAAAAATTATCTTTCTCGCCAATCCTGCGCTGGGTACCAGCAAAACCAGACAGCGGCTGGTACGTTTTCCATTATTATTATATTATTTATACTACAAACTTTTTCTTCCCATTCCACCGAGACCGTAGGCAAGGGGGGCTTATTGGGCTGCAGCCCCCCCCCCCCCCCGAAGTGAAAAGTTGAGAATTAAATGCATCTAGTACGCCAGTACGGTAACATGAATATGTCTTCCTCTGTAAATTATAAGCTTTAATGCTGTTAAAATCGTAAAACCCCACTATTTCGGGCCTATTTTTTTCAAATTCAAGAGACACCCGGACCTCCCTGTTTGATGCAATTTCAATAAGCATTCCTTTGTATGTTTTGTAAAAATCTATACTTTACAGCTGTTAAAATGAAAATCCAACTATATCACACTTATATTTTCAATTTTTTTTTCCCCGGAGGAGACTCCCGGGCCCCCCTACGTACAATATTATTTCCATAAAATCTAAGCCGTCGTAATGGTAACATAACGCATATCTACAAAATGTTATCTGGCTGTGTCCCCACTAAATTAGCATTTTACGTGCCTATGTTACCATATATAGCCAACGAGTAACACCATAACCTCTTAAGAATACACTAGATAGGATCACAGCCACCCCCGAAAAAAATCCTGGCTTCGGGCTTGCATCCAACTATTGACTATCACTTATAACAGTGATGAAATAATACGAAAAGGTAGGGCGCACCAAAGGTCTTGCGGGGGGGGGGGGGGGGGGGCAGCAAAAGTTATTTACGCTACTGCTCGCACATCTTTATTTCGGAGCCCTAACACTAAATTATGGTTGGATGTCTGTTGCATCTAGTCGCCTGCGCCTGAATCGTTAAGTACTTTTCATACTTATTACAACGTACCTAGGGAAATGGCTGAAAATGTGAGCTTATGAGCAATAGAATGTGAGTTTAGGGACCACGAAAATATGGAATTTCCGATACTCGCTTGGTTTTTGGTGCTTCATGCAATATGAATATATTAAAATTTGAACCAGATACACACTCGAGTTGTCCTAGACAACTTGACAACAAAACATAATGTTAGAACGTGTCCTGAGGCTCTGAGGACCTCTAGATTTACCATATATTTATGGGTAGGTAGACTAATTTGTACAGTATCTCTAATTATTACGGGGACTGAGCTAAATAATACAGTATACATTATCAAGGCTGAATAGAACTGTAGATTTCTGGAAGGCCTGGCCTGATTTCTAACCACTAAGCCACATTGGCTCGCGAGATTAAAAGGAAGTATTTCCCTGCTGCAAGGTCTCCAGTAAAAGTGCACTTGGCTGCCATATTAAAGAGCAGGGTCATTCAATTATCCAGCCTGAGATTCCAGGAGAAATAATATGAAATATCGTATACTCAGGAGACGTAGAGTAGTGGTACAGACTCCGACTTTCACCTGAAAGGTTGTTGGTTCGAGTCCCACACTTGCTACATTTTCTGGCCATGCTTCCGAGGGCATGTAAAGCAAGCGGTCTCGGGCTTTCCTAGTTGAGTGTAAGAGAGGGCATTATAGCCCTAACTCCGCTAGGTTGGCTTAGTGATAGAACACATAGTCAATATGCATATGTATACTCCACTAAAGCCTTCCTTGATTTTTACCATAGTTAGAAACCACACCCCAGTCAGGGGTAGCCAAAATGTAACGGACCAGTAGCGGATCCAGTTCTCAACCCACTGGAAATGTTCAGCGAATTTAAAATAACCTTACTCTGTCCCAATCTAAGAAGATATTGCCACAATCACTATACATAGGTCGTGGTCGCTCTGAAAGCATACTTCCAAACGTTTCGTCAACATCTGCGATTAACATCTTCAGTGGAACTGCGTAGACTTGTAAAATTGTATCTCAGCAGCAGCTCCGGCCGTGAAAGCATTTGTAATTACATTTATTATTATTTATGCATTCAATTAAAAATTTAATTACAAGTTTTACTTATTAGATAATCAACCTGTAATCACATTATGGGATGATGCGTTAACGGTCATAAAAATAAAGATGAGGAAAACATTTATGAAGAATCGTTTTTAAATGGATATTATGGGACTTTTACGATTTTCGCATACGGTAGGTATGCCATTTCTTATGCAGCACGGCCTACGGGCCATAAATTACCTACATTATGGGAGATCGCCTTAGAAAGTCAATACAATCAATATAAAATAAATCATCCAGATAGATTGTAACCAGGTATTTACGAATTACGGCCCATCTTGTTAGACAAGGGCAAATAGGCTGCAATAAAGACTTCAGACTTCAAAATGGCCTGCAAATCCAGAAATGTCTGACTTTAAAATTTCAAAACATGTTTAACATGAGAAATTTTTTTTAATATTGAAAACTCGAAACATTATGGGAGATCGCCTTATAGAAAGTCAATACAATCAATATAAAATAAATCATGCAGATATAGGCATATATAATAGTACAAATATAACCAGGTATTTAAGAATTACTGCATATCTTCTGAGACAATCATTGCAAATAGGCTGCAATAGAGGCTTCAGATTTCAAACTGGCCTGCAAATCCAGAAATATCTTTAAAATGTTAAAACATGTTTAACTTGAGAAAAAATTTTCTATTTAAAACTCAAAATTGTATCTATGGTACAGTAGGTGCACCACTTTATTTCCTTGATTCCACTTTTATAAAGCCTTTCCTTTACAGCAAACTAAAATACAGTACTTGCATATGTATTAATTAAAATTCTATATTTCTATATGAGCACCGTAGTAGTCTGTAAGCTGTAAGGTACTACACAATACTGAGTTGGGTGGTAATCTAAATAGCTTGATTTCGAGTGTATCTGACTCATGGGAAGAACCACCCGCTTACGCTCGGTCACAACTGTGAAATTGTTGATTGACTGAGCCGCGGATGGCCATCTTGCTATAGCCTGGGAAGGCTATCAGCGCATCTAACAAAGCAGCAGAAAGTATTTTCCCCAGTATATTTGAGGATCCCCGCCATAAGCCCAATACAGTCAATTTTACATAACTTCCTGGAGAGTATCGGACAAAAGTGGTAGGACGTTGGGCAACCTGTTTTAGACAGTCCCTGGGCAACCTCGTTGTCCAGTGAGCTCCCGATAGCAGTCCTTTGCCAGATTGGATTTGGCTGTATTCCCTTAAGAAAAAAAAAAAAAAGAAAAAAAACATAACTTAGTATTTAATTTAGTTTTTTGAAGGACCTATTATGGACCCAGGCCTACTTATAGTGGCTCATAGGCCTCTTGTCCAATTCCAACGACCCCATGAATTTCTGACATTATTTGTATTGTTTCCGTATGAACTTTTGGCCATGGGCAAACTGGTATACGTTCTTGATGTCAACCCACACCGGTCAGTGCCGGGTTTGGCTATGGGGCACTGTGGGCCCGGGCCCCAGGGCCCCCACAAAAATGGGGCCCCCACAAAACGAAAAAATACAAATAAAAAATTGAAAAAATTAAAAAAAATCAAAACAGATAACTTTTTAAATTTTCGCGGGAAATTCGAACGCATCGTGGCATTAATGACTCATTTTTGATAAAAATTTAACAAAAAATGAAGTATGTCCACTCCTGCTCTGAAACCACGATTGTTTTGCTTCATTAAATACAAATTGAAAATTTGAAATCAAATTTCTAAATTGAAACTACTTTTATCAGCACTTTCTGGTTGGTATATTGTTAAGGTAAGTAGCATAAGTTAATTCTTATATTAGAGGCGGAAGTACCTAATAGTTGTTCTTTATAAGATAAGGTCCTTATTTTTCGTATTCTGCGCCCATTTACCACAATTCACAGAACGCATCAAAACTTTGTAAGCCTATTAATTTTAATACGAAATGTGCCCAGCCACGTGGTCGCCACAAAATCGAGCACGTTATAAATATAAAATTCATTGGTCTAAAATGTTATATGTCATAAAATGTTATATTATAAGACGCATGATTCGGAATTTTGAGATGTTTTATACAAAAGGGGATAAAAAATAAAATGTATTCGATTTTGTGGTGACCACGTGGCTGCACATTTCATCTTAAGTAGGGCAATAGGAACAAGTGGACTAGATAATTAGGCTCTGGCTAGTGAGTTCTGAAAAAACTAATTTATTACAATTTTTATTTTTGATTCCGTAGTGAAATAATGGATCGTCACAAGGGAAAACGCGAATATGCAAGCGGCAGTGAAAAGCGGAAAATCGCAGCAGATAAAGAAAACAAAATTCAAGATGTTTTATCTAAAACGCGCCGTATAACGGATTTTGTAACAAAAATAGAGACGGGTCCATCTACTCCTAGTTCTACTTCTAATTTTGTTGAAATGATGAGTGGTGATTCTGATTTTCCTGCATCTTCTCAAGTTATTGCTAGCCCTACCCAAGAGGTAAGAGTTTGACTTTAATTACTTAATTAAGGTGACCGCAATCAAAAATTACCGACCCCACTCACCCCAGTAATTCTTATGGAATTAAAAATGGGGGACTCCTGTTAATTTACTGTATGAATTAAACCTACCTAAACTTGAGTCGGCCATGCCGAAAGGATTGTTTACAAAATTAATTACAACTGTAATTGTTTTACTTGTAGGCAGTAATTGATAACAATGACGAATCCGAAAATACTGCTGATGATGGATTTTGCAAAGAAAATGACGTGGGATTGTGGCCAGCAGTTCTTAGTCAACAACACATCGACTATTGGATCAAGAAAGGAAATTTGGAAACTCAGCATTGTAATGAAGATATTTTGAAAGAAAAAAGCTTGGGACAAGTAGATGCAGTGAAAAGAAGAAAATGCCATGCAAGTTTATTCCTTCGTCAAACTCAGGCAGGCAAGTCTATAAGCCGCTCTTGGTTATGTTTTTCACCTAGTACGGGGAAGCTATACTGCTTTTATTGTAAATTGCTCTGCAAATCAGCAAATCAGTTTTCAACTGAAGGGTTTGCTGACTGGAAGCATGCGTCTGAGCGTTTGAAAAGACATGAAACTACCGTAACGCATTTGCAAATAGTTTGCCAATTTAAGCATCTCTCAAACGAGGCAATGCGTATTGATCGTGAGTTGGCCACACAAGTGAAGGAGAGCATTGCTTATTGGCGAAACGTTCTAAACAGATTGATTTCCGTCATAATATTTCTTTCTGGACGAGGACTTGCCTTTCGAGGGGACAACGAAATTTTGGGATCAACCAAAAATGGCAATTATTTGGGAGTCCTTGAGCTAATTGCACAATATGATCCGTTTTTAGTAGGCCACTTAGAGAAGCATGGAAATCGTGGCAGTGGTAGTGGCGGCGTTAACTACCTATCTGCCCACATTTGCGAAGAATTAATTGCGCTGATGTCCACCAAAGTTAGCGATGAAATAATTAAACGCTTAAAAGCCTGCAAATATTATTCGGTTTCGGTAGATTCAACAACTGACGAAGGCCATATAGATCAAATGACTGTGATTGTCAGGTATCTAGAAGAAAGCACACCAAAGGAAAGATTTCTTAGTTTTATGCCAAACCAAGGCCATAAAGCTAAAGAATTATTTGATGGCCTCAACAAAGTTTTAAAAAAGTTCGGCCTGGATTTGAAAGATATTCGTGGGCAGTCGTATGACAATGCTTCCGCTATGAGTGGAGAATATAGTGGTCTACGCACTTTGGTGCTAAATGAGAATCCTTTGGCTTTATGGGTTCCATGTTTCAATCATTCCCTCAACTTAGTGGGCACAAAAGCGATGGACTCCTGCTCCCAATCGAAATTATTTTTTAGCTTTCTTGAGCAAATTTATGTATTTTTTACAAGTTCCACAGCTCGGTTCAACGTCCTTTCAAATGTTCTAAAAAGTGCTGCGAAGAAGTATGGCCACAACATACCAGTGCCCAAAAGAATCAGTTTAACCCGGTGGTCCTCAAGAGCGGAAGCTACTAATAGCCTAGTTTTGGGCTATAACGAAATACGAGAAGTCCTTAAAGATCTCTCCGAAGAAGATGTCCAAGCAAGTGGACTCTATTTGCAAATTACCACGTTGGAGATAGCAATTTACGCTGTTCTTTGGAACGATATACTGGCAAGGGTGAATGCAGTAAACATCAATCTCCAGAATCCAAGAATCGACATTAATACTTCGATCAGTGTGATGGAGTCCCTTAAGATCTTCATTGGGGAATTTAGGGATTCTTTCCAAGAATATGAGAAAAAGGGTGTTGAATTGTGTGGGCACAATTCTTATAAATCGGAAACTTTGCGGAAGCGGATCCGAAATGTGAGGCTAAATCCTTTGGATTATGGGAAAACTGAGGAAGCTGAATTCAGTCATAGCGAGAAATTCCGAATCGAAAGTTTCATTCCCATAATTGACCAGTTTATGCAATCATTGGATCGGAGAATTTCAGCATATGAAGACATAAATAGGAAATTTGGATTTTTACAATATTTAGAAAAAATAAGCCCTGATGATTTGAAAACTAGGGCAGAGAACCTGGTGAGTTGTTACACAGGTGACTTGGACGGTAACTTGTACTTCGAGCTAGTACAGTTTCGTGAGTTTGTGAAATTATTTGTGATAGATGATGCACAAAAAAACAATATAATCGAAGAAAAACGTATCAGTTTTGAACGGTTCATGTACAATTTGATTTTAGAAAGAGGAGTAGCTGATAGCTTTCCCAATGTAGAAGTACTTTTGAAGATGTACTTAGTTATAATGAGTGGCAACATAAGCAGCGAGCGATCTTTTTCCGTACTAAAACACATAAAAAATCCTCGTCGCACCAGTTCTTCTGAAGCTCGGCTTAGCCATCTTTCAATGCTGAATATAAATCACGACATAGTGGCAGCGTTAAATTATGACGATATAATTGACAGTTTTGCTGTAATAAAGAGTCGAAGAGTGCATCTTTAAATAAATTAAAATTTTGTGTTTATAATTAGGTACCTATTAATTTATTCCTTTTAAAAATACACCGCAGTGTCTACAGCTTTAGTTGAGTAGCCCTTAGGCTTGTATTGTACTATTGACTTGACTTTATATTACTAAGAATCGCTTTTCTTTTTTATAATGATTTTGCAACCTGTGTCACCATTTTATAATTTATTGTGGGATATTCGTCTAAGGGGATTAGAAATTTCTCCCCGAGAAAGGGCCCCCACATAATTCGGGCCCACGGGCCCCCACAAGCCCAAACCCGGCACTGACACCGGTTACAAGCGATAATGGACTAGCTGAGACCAGCTTACCATTGACGCAATGAAAGCATGACTTAACCAAGTACAGATACGAGTCTACATAACTTGGTAAAACAAAATTGTACCATGAAGAAATTAAAATTTTTCTCAATTTTCTGCGTAAGATTTGCAATTGATTGGGCATTTAGATCTGTTTGCAAATAAATGATTATTTATGTATTTAATAATAGGGGAAAAGGTGAGACTGGGCATTAATGGGACTTAAATGGAGGGAGTCATGTAGGCAAGCCTTTAAAGGCCTCGAAATTCTTACTGCTCCCTCCATGTATATGGAAGCGGCCATAATGCACTGCCTGGCACAAGCCGACTTTACAAGAGTGGGAGAAATATCGGGCCGTGAAACCCGGCGGGCCGATATCGACTTCCATATTCCCCGAAACCGAAGACATGGGACCGACAACTTTATTCTAATAAAGGGAAGGTTGCTGTTCAACCAGTTACCGGACCACATTAAGAGACTGCGTTCGGAGGCTAGGGAGTTCAGGCGAATATTACACACTTACCTGGTGGTGGGTGTGTTCTATTCGCTTGATGAGTTTCTGAGGAATGCGTAAATAATTTCGGCCGATTTGTTTCTTACAATGCACTAATTTTAAATTTTATATTTTTATATTTTATTGTTGTTAATTATTTAAGTTATTTTAAGTTATTTAAGTTAAATGTTAGATTTTAAGTGTTTTTAGTTTAGTTAATATTGTATTGTACTGCATTGTACTGTGTGTTTCAATATAATTATTCATTCATTCATTCATGTCATAAACATGGCAAATTCAAATTGATTAAAAAACAACATTTACCTCAATTACAATATTTCAATTCACAAATAGAAGGGGGGCCCAAAGTCCCGTGCTGGACCCCCTTGGACCTTATCCACTATAGCGAGAGAGCTGAGGCCTCATGCCTCTCAGACCTCAAATAGGACAAATGGTAATTATTATTATTATTTATTTTTTCTGTCATCTTGGACAAATAAAGCATCTAAAAACAATGCTGGATCATCACGTAATGCCCAGTTTCTAGGAGCGTGTGAATGCGAATTACATCTAAGTATGGTAACCCAACCAGGGTGGGAAACCTCTATGATCATCACTTTATCTTTAAGCCTACCTGCTTTCACTGACAAGATACGCAACTCAACGTCCTACAGCGATCTGTAGATATACAAAGAAAAATTAATTTCCTCAATAATTAAGCAGTTAAGGTGTACTTTATAAATAACGGCAAAAAATACACTAAAATTAAATTGTTAGAATTATTTTACACAGATAATGTTTCTTTAGCAGTATAAAAACCCGCAGAGAGTGCCAAATTTCTAGAGGTCTCAATATGTCGGCTACGAGAATAGGTGCACTACGTTATTGGTACTCATTTTTTCCTTATAAAGGAAGCGGTAGGTATTGGACATGTGCTAATCGTTGAGACTTCTCTATTTCGTCATAGATATTCTTTGAATTGTCTTTTGCCTTACTTGGATTTATTACTCACTCGTGGGTATTTTAGTATTGCGTAATAGTTGAGGCGTCAGTATCAAACATGTAAAAGGGGATCTGTTGATTTTTGCATGACATGACTAAGGGTGCATTCAAATACACAGAACATGTAGAATGAAAATAAATAAATAAATAATCATTTATTTGCAAACAGACCTAACAGTCTAATAAAAAGCAAATAGTGGTACCGACTCTCACTTTCACCTGAAAGGTTGATGGTTCGAGTCCCATACTTAATACATTTTCTGGTCATGCTTCGGCGGGCATATAAAGCAAGCGGTCCCCGGTCCCTTCCTAGTTAAGTGTAAAACTCTAACTCGACTAGGTTGGCTTAGTAACAGAACAAAAATTATTATTAATTTAATATCCGTATACGACAGTCTCCTAGTCATATTACAGTGGTTTAAAGGTGGTATTAGCGCTATTAGCATTAGCATCACGTTAGCGTAGCATGCCGTAAAGCATAATACCATGGTTTAGTTGTAAGGGTGGGCTGAAAGGCCCGAAATTCGCCCACATGGAAAATAAAGACAATTTTCTTTCATTCTATCTTTCATGTACAAAGTCGTCCCTCTAGTGTATAACCCCACAACCTTTGGCATTCCATAATAGTCTGTAGTTGCGAGCCATCTGGACGCAAAGGCTCAACCTTTATCAAATTTGAGTCAAGTCCACAATACAACATCTCTTCGTTCAAGACAACATTTGAGTAAGATTTTTTATTCGTTAACAAGTACCGATAGTGGAAATATTCCTTAAATCTGGCGTACTATAGACTGGGTAAGTACTTATCTTATTGGTTTTACTCCTGCTGGTGGCACAATAAGCCCTTTTTGCCACTTGCCTAAGCCAAAAGACAATCCGGAGCATTACCTCAACTCAGTTTAGACCCTGCAGCATGGTGACCTGTGCAACTCCTTGACGATTCATTGCAGGAGTAATCCCGCAACTAATTTAATACCCACCGCCGCAGTAGGCTTCAGATCAAGATCGTACGTACAGATCAGGGAGATCTGTACTTACGATCTTGGTGCATACTGCAAATGGTATCCAGTAGGAACTATGGAATATTGCAATAGCGCATAGCATGGTAGATTAAATATTTGGGTAACTCCAGATATTAGGCACACTATGTCACAGTTGGACAGCACACGCCCAACCAGGCTACCATTTAAGATATCCGTTACCGGCCTTGCGCGCGGCGTGTCCCAAGGCCGAATGACGCATGTCCCACGTCCCACCCTGTCCCGTGGGATGAGCAAGGATCTCCAACCCACGCCGACGTGGCCGTAACTGCATGTGGGCCACTGCCCAACATGGGCAAAAGCTCAAATGCTGTTTCTCAGGCACGATTTATAGTTTATCCCGTCAAGATTACAGGTCGTTGATCTGAGGTTTTGCGTGGAACTAGAAGATGTCCTGTAGGTTTCTTGCATAGAAATATGCCTCCTCACAGATGGGAAGTGCAACCGTCGCGTATACGGTTGGGTCGAATGAAGTTCACGCATGGGCATCCTATGGTTTCAACCGCTCACCAAGTTGCTGGGATTGCAATGTGTTATTGAGAACGGAGCGATGTGGATGTTCTGTTGACTTAGGGCAATGACAGTACTGGTGGGAGATCTGGCAGTGGAGTAAATAAATGGATAAAAAGATTTGCCCCTGCTGAGCTACTGCTGGCTCGGAAGCTTACTGCGAAGACCGGTAAAGAATGCCGCATCACAGACTTCTATTATTTCAAAGGCGTTGGAGTCGGCAGTAATCCCAGTAAAAAACAAGACTCTAGCGTGCTACCGGCTCCCAGCAGACCTCGCCGGCGCCCCGTACTGCTAGGAGATTTTTTCATTGAAGCAAAGGGGTTGGTGGAAAACTATATTGTGTACTTCAGCAGATTTTTACTACTGGCGCACTGTTTTCCCCTAGCTAGGCACTACTGCGAAGACCGGTAGAAAATGCCGAGTCACTGTCTTCTATTATTTCAAAGGCGGTGGAGTCGGCAGTAAGAAAAAAGACGTTAGTGTGGACCTGGCTCAAAGTAGTGTAGCAGTAGAATTTTTTTGCAACACATGCTCGGAATTGACGAATGAATTGAGGGCCCTCAGAACCCAAAATCCAATTAAGGGTGCCCATCATATAAAAAACGGGAAACAACTGCTCGCAAAGGCCTAGCCAATGCAATGAGAAGCAGAAATAAATAAACAAAATAGGGGAGTAACATATTCTCCCTATAAGTGTCTGGTTCCAACTTCTGTTGCAGCAGAGTCCTCGAACTACTTGGTTGAATCATAACCGGTAGTATTGGTTGGGTCTATTCCTAATATATCGCATATCTACTATAGTATGTCGTATAGCCTTAACTTGGCTATTCTCTTCCCTAATAAAGCCTGAAACCGCTACTGCCCTTCAAAATCAACCGTTGTAGGTGTCAGAAAGCTGAGAGCCCGTTTTTTCAGGCTCAACGCCCCCTGAAGAGACGGAGGGCATTGTTATTCGAAGCACAGCCCGATTGTGCATATCCTGGGTCCCCTTATTCCAAGACATGGAAGTGATTCATTGGCGTAGCTCCTGCATGACAATGAGCTTTGGCTAAAGCTTCCTGTTAATTAAATAGCCCCTTACCGTTCTATGATGGCCGCTCAAGCGTAATATGGTTACATTGACGTTTCATAACGCTGCACTATGACATTGTCGTCGATTTAATGAATTATGCACTGCAATGGAGGTTTTAGGCCCAGTACACACGGATGATTCTGCTAGTCTCGATTTACCGACGCCTTTTCCATTGTAGTGGGCTAACAGAGGATTTCTTGTCGTTTTCTCGAAGATTTCGCCAGCCAGCGTGAAGTCGATCACACAAAACTGCACGGGTTTCCCAGACACACCTAAATCACGCGTCAACGTCACAAAACTTTCGGAAGTGCGTTCAGATATTAACTTTTCTTTGCACCAGCCTATCACCAGCTCATTGGTTCCCATGATAAATTTATCAACATCTCACGCCGCGTGGAACGTTCGTGTGTACCTGGCCTAAGGGGAAACTCCCCAACTGTTTTTAAACAACATGGCGTAAGAGCTAATTAATCAATTTCTTGTCCCTATATTGACAAAATAAGTCTTTGAAGACCTCCTGAGATATATACGTTTTGTTACAATGCAGTACAGTATGGTGAGCTTGTCTCGCTTCTGCATTATTGCATGTAACTGGCGCGGCGTAGGTTGACATTGAGGGTGTATACCAGTTTGCAAGCGGTAATGAAACTGAAAAACTTACGGAAGGAGACGTGGAGAAAATTCTGGGCTTGCTGAAGACTTTTATTATACATATAATAATTATAAGAACTATTGTTATATGATAAAATAGGATATTCTTAAAGGAAGAAACAGACAATGCGCTCCAGAAATAGGACATACTATATTGAATTAAAAAGATTCTCATTAAGCTACTTGATAAAATTGACTGTGCATTTATCGTTAATAAATGTTAGAAGGTCTTAGAAGAGTATATTAACCTTTTTTCATTAAATTAATAAAATAAAATAAAATTACTTTCTTACAAAAATATGATGTTGAGGGAATTCTGCGCCTATAGGATAGTGACGGTTTGTGAGGAAATCTAAGGACATAAATAAGACATAAATATTTATAGCAATGGCAAAGGTCTCGAATACTGTAGCCTACATATTGGAATGTGAAGCTTCATAGAGTGAGATTGAAAAAAACAGCTTAGAAGTTTACATTGTAATTAAGAGGACTCCAATTTTGGATGTAGTCCGCGCGTAGGAGATTGGAGAAAGAAGCGAAACCCCCAAAGATGATTTGTATCTACTTTGTTTCGGCAAAAGCTATTGGGTACCTGCCACCATAAAAAAAAACATCGAACAAGTTGCCATAGATGGCGTCTAAGGGAAAGTAGTTCCCTCAAAGAAGGCACGAGCCTCGTTTAGACATAGCAGCTTCCGCAGTGATCCAAAGCAATTCCTAGGTCAATGAATATGGGATTGCCAGATAATTTCATGCTATTAGGGCGTCAATTAAGTAATTTGGAAGATAACTATATAGAAAGTTTCTTAAAAAGCGACACCTCTATTGCCATTGTGCTGTTAAGTGATTGTACTGCGGCAGGTTGTGGCAAACCACTTATTTTTTTATGTCCTATTATCATTGTGCTTGCAAACAAATGCACAAAACTTTCATCCATAGTAGGACGTAGGAGCCATTATAATTTTGAGTGGAAAGAACGCAATGACACGGTAACCCATTGAGGGTTGAGATCATCCTACAAGAATATGATTATTGATTATGCAAACGTAAAACACATTTTGGAGGCTTTTAATGATTGAGGGGGGAGGGGAGCTTTTATGACCATTCTCCTGTCACTTCGTAAATTGTCAGGCAACGCTGACGAATAAAAGGGTGCTAGAGGCTATTGCTGAAGAAAGATAGCTGTTACCTCATATGAAAAGAGCGGAATGGGTGGGGTATTTGCTAAGACACGAAAATCTGGTACACACCATCATATCATTGAGGGCACAGTGGAGGGAACCAATAGAAGAAGGAGACGTAGAACGAATTCGTGGATCAACTGAAGAAGGACGCAGGAGCTGGAACGTACCAAGAGCTGAAGAGGAAGGTGCAGGACCGAGAGAGCTGGTGGATGATATGCAGGGAGTTGCTGCCAACCAATCGCTGAGATTGTGACCTCAGGATCTAGTGGCAGGCTAGTAGTTATGGAATGCATGTTGGTATGTAGGAGCATCTACCATTTGGAGTATTTATTGAGTAAAAAAACCGCAATGGCACGACAGCTCACTGCTCTGTTTGGGATATCCAAGTACTAGTCAGCAACATACCCGATAGCCACGCTTTCCCCTACTGGTGAAATGAAGGTACCCAGGTATACCTATTAGGGTTGGGTGCTTTGGTGAGCTCAGGCCTGGTGGGAAATTGTTCCTTTGAAGTCGAGTCTTAGCCTTTCGTTTTTTTAATCCAAAATCCAGTTCTCTACCTACTGAAGGACGCCAGTGCTTTATGGTGTACAAATACACACAACTTTCATCGCAGTAGTGATAGGCTAGTAATTATAGCGCATACTAATATGTAGCTACTGTAATTTAGAGTCGCCTTTGAGTAGGCTTCCAGTCATACGCTTGGCGCCCACATGGCAACCTGAGTATGTGACCGAAGCCTGTTCTCTAGATAGCCAAGAATGCTTTTGTTGGCTTAGCTACCGCAGTCTATGTTTATGTAAGCCTAGAATGGGCGTCTTTAGCCCCAGGCGGCCAGGTAATAATCATCAATGCCCATTTTTTTTCCATATTTGTCGTACACCGCTACAACAGGTTAATGATCTCATCTTCGGCAATAGTTCCTGAAATAAACCTTACTGCAAAATCTTGAGTAGGAGCGGTTACTTGGGGTTACTCGGTTTAGTCAAGCTAACGCCTGTTACATTGTCAATGGTAAGCATGTCTCAGCCTGTTCATTGTCGGTGTGAATGAATGAATGAATTAATGAAAGTCTTCATATTAGGCGAGCTTTAGCCCCGAAGGGCTACTCTACCAGCTAAAACTATTTTGGTTTACAAATTATTTTTCAAATTAATAAAATAACATTTTTTCCTAAAAAAAATAAAAAATAAAAAATAAAAACAACAACAACAAAAGGAAAAGAGAGAAAAAAATAATAATAATGCAACATGCCTACACTCATTCATACACTCTCATACTTCACTCCCCATAAATTGATGACAGGCTGTCCTAAATCTCTCAAACATATTCTCTGTCCTCGTTTCTTCTGGCAAATGTGGCTGACATCGAGGAGTGAACCAGTTTGCCATCGGCCAAAAATTCATACGGAAACAATACCAATAGGCCTAATGTCCAAAAACCGATTCGTTGGGGGTTTGAGTTTATTCAATTTGATCCACCACTACCCACCCCAAAACAATAGGCTGGATCCACCCCTGTCAACCGGTGAGCACAGCTTCGTTTGCTATGTGATTTCTCCAAAATATAAATATTCAAAAAAATTCCGGAAGCATGGGGCTAATTTGAATGCACCTCTTCGCTTGCTATGTGGAGATCCTTCATAATGTTTTTAGCATTCTTCAACCACGCCCCAGCAAAGGCTTCCAACCCATATTTGTCTTTTTCGTAAACGCATCATTTTTCGCAGTCATAAAGCAATATGTTCCAAACTATAGGTAGTTTATTATAAGCAGTTAACTAAAAATGCAAATATTCCAAATTTTTCCGGAATTAAGGGGCTAATTTGAATGCATCTTCCTTTAGAGATAGTCATCGCTAGGGAATCTAAGATACAGAGCAATGACCGAACAGGCTACAACTACCAAGTAGAAGTAATTGACTGCATGCTGGAAAATCGTAGCAACACGGAGGTGAACGGTCTTATGGGATCGAACATACGATAATAGCACCATCACTCCGGGAGGTCGTGCGCCTCTCCCAGTACCTTCCAGGTACGAAGGCGTGGGTTCGAGTCCAGGCATGCAGAAAATGCTCCTTACTGACTCAGGTATATTATTTTGGGATGAACTAAAGCTACGACTATACGGGCGCTGAAAACGTCGCGATTCTAACGCCAACGTTGGACGAAAAATATTGCCGACTATACGGACGCTGAAAAGGCCGCGTTTTGAAACGTCAACGCTACGCAATTCTCGACTATACGAGCGCTGTGTACGTTGCGCTGGGGGCGAAATGGCGGGAATTTAAAGTCAGTTGTGAATTAAAACGCTATGGAAGCAGTCCGTATTGGTTACGCTGGCTTCCAACTTTTGTTGGAAACAACGCGACGTTGAAATCGCCCGTATAGTCCTGTTCGGCACTAGTACATCGCGTGCCCGGTTGCGTTGGTGACGCTAACGCAGAGTTTACGCGTCCTCACGCGAAGTTTCAGCGCTCGCATAGTCTGCCGAATAGAAGTTCCATAGCCGCGATCAACGAGTGTTGAAGCGACGTTAGAATCGCGACGTTTTCAGCACCCTAGCCTAAGCCGATTCTCCTCTATGGGAGCGACCAGAGTAAAATAAAGATAATGTGCCTAAGACCGATTGCAAGGAGGGACCGAATCCGAAATGACCGCATCATATCATTAGAGAAACTGAATAATTAACGTCCCTGATCTACACATCAGTGTCGTTGAATGCTTACTATCCGCGACGGAGGCCTACATCATAAAGCCATTTAGCATTGACCTCATCCATACGTAAATTCTCCCACAATTTTGAAGACCAGCCTACGTCATTATGTATGTGAAGGCTTCATAATCCATCCGGATGACATAACCGCAAGGCTTCTTAACCTCCGGCCGTGGTCTGCACACCTCCATTTACACCGTCTAAATCTCAATTAACTGTTTTTCTTGATGTTATCTCGGCCATTTTGCACGTTTTTGCGGTTATTTAGTGCAATTGTTTTCGGGCATAATAGTTCTTGAAACGTTCTGATTGCTCTGCATTAATCTTTTTGGCCGAGGCGAATTCTTGGGGCTGCATTTTTCATGAATTATTATGGGAATACACTCGCGGGGAAGAATAATTTTTGTAGTATCACCTTTTAGGTTGAAATTGTAACGAACTAAATGGCTATGGGGGCCATTGTTCTGCATTTTGTTTCAGGTAATGACTAGTTCCTTTAAAGCATTTAGAACTTTTGCAGGAAATCCGGATTGGAAGGCACATTATATTGTTCACTCGATAGAATAACATCATCTATCGTACGTTAGATACCAAAATTTGACCAAATAGCAAACCAATTTTCCTTCTTTAATACAAAGTTTGTAGTGCATTATCAAGAGAGGGGAGAATTCATCGCCCTGCTACCGGGGGCATAGGTAGCCTTTCTCATGTTTATCGACCTCCTTTAGGAACTGGACAGGGATGTTTTAACAGTGATTGACCGGTTCCTAGATAAGATGGGCCAAAAGTGGTAGAAAGGTAGGCCAACAGTTTCAGACGGTCCCTGGGCAACCAAGAGCTTCTGATAGCAGTTTTGACTTACCAAATGCAGACTAGAGGGACAAACCTAGACTTCTACAGGTATATAGCAGTGACCGGACATTCGTCCCTTTTCTTTTTAATATGGCAGGTCAAAGGAGACGTGGCCGGTAAATCTAGAAATAAAAAAAAAAACATTTTTTGTCGTGAAAGGGCCAAAAGTAGTAGAAAGGTCATTTTATGACACTTTTAATTAGTGATAAAAGGTTATTTTAATATTACTAAATCGGCTTTCATTCCTGGGACAAGGTAACATTCAATTAGATATATATATATATGGTCAATTATTCAGGTCGTCCGTGGCACTCGTAAGTGGCCAAAACTCTTGTATATTGACATTGCATGATTACTAGACCGCAAAAAAATCAGGCTACACTACTGGTAGTCCCCTGCATTACAGTATACCCAGAACTCGATCGTTTTCCTTCCACTCACTTCAAATCAGGGTTAAACCCTAATTCCTATCAAGACAAAAATGATGTCATTGTTTAAACATAAAGTAATAGCACCAACAAGACCTGACCTTCCGACGCAATCACTTGAGACAGTAGTCTTTTCACCTCTGGGAGCACAAGACTAAGGAGAAGGCCGTGTCAGAGAGGATCTGCCGAAGGTCTGGGTGGCAACGGAACACTGCACTGCAGATGGGCATGATGGCATATGTGCTTCCTTGTGGCCTTAGGCTCTAATGACTGGCAAAATCAAGACAAATGGGAACTGATTGAAAAAAAAAACACTTTAAGCACTTTAAGTTAGCACTATAATGGTTTTAAAGTGCTGCGCATCAAACGGCATCATACACGGCTTGTTAGGATTGAAATCGCAATGCCGAACACTTCTGTCTTTGGAAGTACTTCACTGTTTTAGTTATAACTAACAATTTATTACAGCTGATTGCTAAAATAACGAGGAATACTGACACACAAAGTAGATTACTTCTACTACCGGAACAGGTTTTTTTTTAGTAAAAGTTCTAAGTGGACCATTAGGTCGGCGCTTTGCGGATCCCTTACTTATGCGCCCATTCCAACGACCGGCTAGGGCTATTTACAAAAACGGTGACGTGGTAGCAGACATTCAAGACTTAGGTGGCGTTTCCACCGACCTCGCATTGCAGAATGCAAATGACATTGACGGAAATTAGAATTTTTCTTTTTATAGAAATCTATTAAAATGTTTGTACTTAACATATCCCATGACGCCATTTTTTAATTTTAGTTTGTTTGTTTGTGATTTTACTGTATGATCATTGATCAATTTTAACTATGGCATAGAGGGAAATAAACATTTCCGCCAATTCTGCAATGCGAGGTCGGTGGAAACCCCGCCTAAGTCTTGAATGTCTGCTACCACGTCACCGTTTTTGTAAATAGCCCTAGCCGGTCGGTGGAATGGGCGCCTTAAGCAGCTTTGCCTCAATTGGTACCAATTAGAACCTGGTTCATCCGGCTAGTAGACGACTATACTACCATTGAACTAATCGGTCAGTCAGGCCTATGATTCGTTATTGATGTACGTTCCTAGGTTGATATGGACCTTAGTGTTTTGATTGTCAAAGGCACACAGACATTCAAACACAAGGACTTTCAATGAATTAATACAATGAGATATCTCGATATTTTCCAGAATAATGCATTTCTCAGTCAATTTAAATAAAATAATTAAACAATAGCTCGAAATTGTAAAATTTTACATGTATTGTACTAATATATTTATTTTAGTATCCAAAGCTCATTTGTACATTACCTGAGTACCCACACAGTGTGAACACTCCTGTGACCTATAGATATTTATCCACTTTTAAAGCTAGAGTTACATAAAAACCATTTAAGGAAATTGCTTGATTTTTGGCAATCCATTATACGTTCTTCCGTGTGGGTGGAATCGTGGGTTACCTACAATGTTGTGACCAAAAAACCTCTCAGACTCCAAAACTCAGTCAATTTTAGGCATTTTCCTAAAAAAAAGTACATTATTACTATTAACTCATTCCAACCCGTGAACCATTAGTCCATTATTTCAGCCCACATAGTCGTGAATAATGGAAGCAAATTAAGATATCAAGGTTCCCTCCACCTAAAACTTAATATAAAACCCTAAATTTTAGCACCGAACTCCTACGCTCTGTCGAGAAATCGTGGACAGGCTTTGGCGGTCGGTAGCCACTCAGGCAAATATCAAACCCACAACCCGAACTTTGCCATTTAAACAGAGTCAAGGAGGCTTGGTTTGGTCGTCGAAGAATTAAACCAGTCTGGGTCCACTCGAGTGACCAGAACGCGAGTAGGGCAAATGGAGCGATTTATATAGCGTGTGACAAGAAAAATGGCCTACCTTGTTTCTGTACAGGTGAAACGAAAATTTTGCGTGCCTAAAACAATATTTCGTCCCCCTAATTTCTGTTTAATGTTGGGTTTATAGACAAGAAATTGTGATTTGGGTTAATTGTAAGAGTAACATTGAAAATAAAGTGACAAGAACGACTGGATTCTTTACTACAAGGATTCGCATACCTTAGAAAACTCCCAAATGAACTAAGAGCGGCCAGAAATGCAACTAACTTCCCTAAACTGCTTAGAGACCATTTCTTGACCTAAAGAAAGCTTTCTATACTGTTACTGAGGCACTAACACAATGACAATGACAGAACTACTTGATTTTGACGATATTTTGACGATTTTATTTTATACTTTCTTATCGATTACTTTATTCTATAGTATAATTTAACAGAAATATTTATTTATTTATTAACGACTATTCCTTATGTCAACCTACACCGGCTACAAGCGATAACGGACAAGGTGAGGCAAGCTTATCATTGGCACAATGTAAAGCATGATTTAATCAAGAACAGATATGCGAGTCTCATATGATTTACTGTAGTTGATGATAAAACACACATTGCATTATTTTAATCTGGAAAATATACTAGATTCAGACGTGCCTAAAAGCCCCTTTCATGGCTTGCCCAGGGTTTCTTCCCAATTCAGATTGTAAATAAACAACTAGACTATTACCGGTACTCAAATACTGTAAGAATGAGCACACGACATGAATGTTGAAAAGATAGATTGGACACTAATGAACTTAAGAGAGCGTGACCCAATTCATTAACCGTTTGTGCAAATAAGCATAATCATACATAATCGACTTGCATGGCTCTTGACTGAAGCAAATCTATCACCAGAGGCTCTAATTGGTCCTCCAAGAAGAAGCCAAAGAAATCTCACAACTCGCGTGCTCTTTCATACGGACTACAGATCATCTTTGGATATGATATGTTTATAGATTTTTTGCATAGGTGTAAGATGCATAGCTTTACAAGGCCGTCCAGGGACCTTCACGATGCCCATAAGGTTAATATACCATGCAATATTTTTATTAGGTATCTACCCAGTGCCGGCAGGTTTTTCTTCCAGATTTTACACGAGATTAGGCTGGTTCTTGTGCTTAATGAATTGGTTGGGGGGCGACTAAGGCGGTGTAACTAATTAGAAACAAGCCGACCTATGCGTACAGTTAAATGGTTCTGAAAAAGAAGGAAATGAGGGGGAAGTGGAGGCTTGTCTTTGAATATAAGCAGCCTATTATTTTTTATTGGAGGGATTTCCAGTAATAAGATGTGATAACCACGGAATAGACTATAGAGTCATGCAGCAGAAAAATCACTGTAAGTTGACTGAGGCACACTAATCAAATGTTACGCGATTAACATTCATCTTACAAATGATATTATAATAATATAATGAAATGATGATTGCTGAGTCGAAGGGAATTAACTGAAAATTTGCAGTTTCGAGTAAATGCCAAAAACAGTTTTTGCACCTTCTTCAGTATAAGGCTGCTGAATGCAACATACCGATGGAACTCGAATTACTATATTCTGCTTAGGCGCCCATTCCATTGACCGGCTAGGGCTATTTCCAAAAACGGTGACGTGGTAGCAGACATTCAAGACTTAGGTGGCGTTTCCACCGACCTCGCATTGCAGAAAGCAAATGACATTGACGGAAATTAGAATTTTTCTTTTTATAGAAATCTATTAAAATGTTTGTACTTAACATATCCCATGACGCCATTTTTTAATTTTAGTTTGTTGGTGATTTTACTGTATGATCATTGATCAATTTTAACTATGGCATAGAGGTAAATAAATATTTCCGTCAATTCTGCAATACGAGGTCGGTGGAAACCCCGCCTAAGTCCTGAATGTCTGCTACCACGTCACCGTTTTTGGAAATAGCCCTAGCCGGTCAATGGAATGGGCATCTATGGAAATTATAGGAAATTGGCAGCCCGAAATTTAATACTTTTTATTTTTTATTTAATTAACTAAGCATGTTATTAAAGATTTGGCTCATTAAAGTTGTTGAAGACTACTTCATGCATCACATAAGAAGATATTTTTAATATTCGAAATTGTTGTTTTTTCATAAACATGATAATATTTTATAGACAATAACTCTTCACGTATAATCGATTTCATAAAAAAACAACTACGATTTCGAAAGCTAAAAATACTTTATTATATGATGCATGAAGTAGTCTTCTACAACTTAAATGAGACAAATCTTTAATAACTTGCTCAGTTAATTAAATAAAAAATAAAAAGTATTATATTTCGGGCTGCCAATTTCCTACGGGCTGTATACACTCTTATTACAGATTTAAACCGTTTTTAAAACTTATCCTTCTGTAGCTGTAAAATTCTGCGGGCATTTTCACTATAAATATTGCATGATGTTGCAATAAACAATATAAGTACCAGCAATAAATACCACCTTATATCTGAGGGAAATTTCTTTATATAATTATACGATAAAACTAAGACATTGAAACTTAAGTACCATCCATACAACGACCTTCACCTCAAAAAAATACCCAGGTACATGTGAGAACTACCGCCCAGCAATCGTAATACTTAACCCAGCCAGGTTTTAACAATGCAAAGCCGGCATCCGTGACTGTCCTCAGACAAGAAAATAATAAAAAAGACTCAATAGTTAGAATCATGCAATCGCAACAATAGGCTTTTGTATAGGTGGGGCCAAAGATTTCGTCACTTTCAGCGGATGTACTGTCATCTGTGTTGTTTGCAACTTCTATGGAAAATCATAATTTACCGAGGAAGGAGAAAGTGGAGCAAAATTTGAAATTGAAAGGGAACACAGATTTGCTATGAATAAGCCAGCATGAGCTTCTATACTCAAAGAGTTGCAATCAGTACGGTACTGGTTTTCTACATCTTTGCAAATGAAGCTCTGAAGACAATTAACTTCGACTTGCCCCTAAAAATTTGCACTCAAACCCATTTCATCAGAACCCAACTTTAGTGCTCTGGGTTATTTGTCAGAGTGGGCCGTTTTTAAAGTTATTGTGGTTACATCACCTCCGGTGACGTCCGACGGGCCCCCCTCTTCCTTTCTAGTTCATTAATTTTTTTTCATTGCTAACAATGGGGTTTCTTTTGTTACAGGTATACACAGATGTCGGCATAGGGTTCGGCATCAAACGCGAGATATTCTTTTTAAATCTGGAGGACGGCTATTTCGGCTGTCAAGTTAACGAAAGTACAGATGTACTCCAGTTGTACGAGATCTCGAGGTTGTGCGACGGAGCCCAAGACTGCTATCTCGGCTCAGACGAGCTGAGGAAAGAGCTCAAATGCACAAGTAAGTTTAAATTTTCATTCAGGCAATTGCAAGAAGCAGCCTAGTGGCTAGCTGAAAAAGATCTGCAAAGCAAGCATGATAGGAAGACGACTGGCCGAACGTCCTCGAAAACGCTGGAAGGTTGAGTTGGAAACTGATCTTCGCGAGTTGGGAGTCCGTAGATGGTGCAGCGTTGTGCAAAACCGAGATGACTGGAGGAGTGTTGTCGAGCAGGCCAAAGCTCATCCAAGGCTGTAGAGCCAGAAGAAGAAGAAGAAGAAGGGGCTAGCTGAACTTCTCAGTATAGTTATAGTAGTATACACACCTAGGTAGTTCCAAGCATACAAAATTTAGACGAGGTCTAGATAATTATGTTCAAATGTTCCGTATATGCTATTTTGAGGGGGAAAATTTTAAAAGAATTAGGTTGTCGTAGCATAAACTTGACTGAACTAAGCCAGAAAAATATTTAGGGGCTGTACAGCCCCCCTGCTTTTGAAATTTGTGGGAGCTTGAGACCTATACAAGTCCTTGCCTCCCATTCAAAATTTTTATAAACTCTCAACTATGCTAATGTTCTACGTCAGTGCGAAATGGGCCTAAAAAGGCGCGTAAAGTTGAAACATTGAACTTTAAAAGGAATTTCTTTCCCGCGGATAACTCTATACCAGTAACGTGATTTATGTCTCAGTACTGAGCCTGAAATCTTGTTTAATGGATTTCAATTCTCGAAAAGGTATATCGACTACGCGCCGAACAATGTAGGAGCTATCTGTTACACCAGTCAATGGAATGTCGGTTGCGTTCGCTTTTTTACCTTATTATCGCACCTAATCCAGAAAGGAGCTACTTTTCAATTGTTGACTTATCTGACATGTTTTAAAAATAACTAGACATAAATAAAGACAGTGCTTCCCCCTATGATTACTAGTTTTGGGCTGAAATTTGCTGCAGTCAAGTGGAAAAAATATTTTACTTTTCAGTACTTAGCTCCTACAATTGCCATGCAAACGAAAGTTCGCTGTTATCTAAGGCTAAGCTACTAGTATTACATGAGTCCTAACATGTGGGTAACGCATTAAGTTATTTGTTTTGAAGGAGACAAGTAAATCTAATAAATGCATCTGCGAAAGCTCAAAAAATTGCCAAAGTACATACTTAGTTTTTAATCAGGCATGTGACTCTTATAAAGGGATGTTCCGTTTAGGCTTTACGCAAGTTTTGACAAGACTCAGAAACACTTTCACCTTTCAGGTCACTGCAGAACTTTCTTGCAGTTGTTAGCCCTTACTCGCCATACTAACTCCGTTCCTTCACATTTAATCCCTAATTTATGATTTTTGCTTAATTTCAGACGACTGCCTAACCGAAAAGGGGATAGCATGCCAAAATGGGGCGTGCCTTGACTCCCAGTGCCATTGTAATGACGGTTTTGGCGGCTGTGGCTGTGAAATGCCTGGTAAGTACCTGACTATATATAAATTAATTATTACTTGACTGATATACTGGGTAGAAGCAAACTAGACAAAGTCCACAAATTTTTGAAATTGAGTTGATAATATAATAGCGACTTCGGTGGCAAGGTGGTAGCTTGTACTTGTGAGAGTATCTACAGTCTACACACCTTGCAGTCGGAGACGTGTCGTAACTCGAAACAAGTACCTATTAGGTGAATTAGTGAGGCGATTGAAGAGGTTAATCGGATACATTCATAAAATTGATTGTAGGCGATTTAACCTTAAAAAAAGAAAGAAACAATTGACACCCAATTGATAGACAATATATAATATGTCCTGTGAAAGCTATTAATTTTAAAATTTAGTTCATTATAATTAAAATGTTCAACTAAAGCCAACTAACGCTTTTTATTCGGTCAATGAATTTGTTAACTTTATTACACAGGCTTTATAGCCTACGGTGTACCTCATTATTTTGTATAGTGATTATTTTGTATTATTTATATTGTACACAACGATTTCTATGTATTCTTCGAATACCTTTGAAATAAACAGTATCTTATCTTAACTGTTATTTAGTCGTAAAATGAATGAGATAAAATAAAAAGTTAAACCGTTGGGGCGCTGCTCGCTTTTATCTATTGAATACAGTCCGCACCATTTCTCCCTGTCTATTAATGGTATAATAGTCTTTTCATTGGTAATTGTCTTTTAGTAAAGGATAACTTTGGGTTTATATTTAATATTTGTAAACTTTAAAATAAAACTTAATTTTGTTTTGATGTAAAATATATTTGAAAATATTTCCTTTTCTTGTCTGACATCTTGTATCCAAACTAGTCCAGACAAACCCCTCAGGGGGTTTTTGTACTCAATGAAATATTGTATGTCGTGTAGTTTATGTTGAATATATGAGTCGTCTAGTATCAAAGTCGCCAATGTAATTTTTGATCAATTTTTCAAAAGCCACAAAACCTGTAAATACAGTACAAATAATATACTGTATTAAACTAAACTGATAGTTCCGTAACTGTATTGCCAGTTGACAGGCGACTTCGATACTAGACGACTCATATGTCCTTGGTCCTTGAAGTAACAGACGAAGGAAAAAAAAATATGTATTTTATTTATTTAATATTATTTATTTAATAATTTGCAGATGAGAACGAGTGCAAATATCGTCCTTGCGATGTATTTGCGCATTGTACGAATACATTAGGCAGTTTTTCGTGTTCGTGTTACCCGGGCTATCGCGGGGATGGCTTCCATTGTGAAGGTAAGTTCTTTTTAGCATAAACAAAACCAATACTTTTTACGATATATTCTTGCCGATTCCCCGTCTTGTCGCTAAACACGTAGCTAGGGGCAATGCATCTTGATGGGCAATATCAGGTGTAAAATTGGGGGGGGGGGATACTGATCTATTTTTATAATAATATTAAAGAAGTTTGAGTACCAAAAATCTTCAAATTCAAGTGGCCTAATTTGGTTTTGTCAACATACCAATCCCGGGCAAGGTGGAAACTGGGGTTGGAATCCCGGTTTAGTTCAATTTTTCTTATCTTCCTTTCTAAATAAATAAATGACTTTTTGTTCTACTGTACTACTAGGCCAACCTATATAATGGAGTTAGAGCTGTAGCCTTCTCTTACAATAGGGATGCCCGCCTGCTTTACATGCTCTCCAAAGCATGTACAGAAAAGGCGTGGGACTAGAA
This sequence comes from Psococerastis gibbosa, assembly GCA_963971405.1. Taxonomy (NCBI): domain Eukaryota; kingdom Metazoa; phylum Arthropoda; class Insecta; order Psocodea; family Psocidae; genus Psococerastis; species Psococerastis gibbosa. Next base: position 23,461,390 of record OZ020491.1, read on the forward strand.
CCAACAACTAATAATATAAGAATATATATACAGGGACGCCGAGTTTTGAAAATTCTGGGGGGGGGGGCAAGAATTCGGTACTCTGGAAAGTATTAAGAAAATGCATTGGTAAATGGTTTCTTAAATTTAAAATAACTAGAATGCAGAAAACGTTGACCGACGTACACTCGCACTCGCTCTTTCTATAAGATTATTAAGATTATTGACTAAAGTTTAAATCGAGGTTTTGTACCTCTTCATTGTGAATGCTCTTTGCTTCTGGGGGGGGGGGGGGGCAGTGCCCCCAGAAACTAGTCTGCGGGGGCATGATGGACCGAGCCCCCCCCCCCCCCCCCGAAGTCGGCGTCCCTGTATTTATAAATAAATAAATATATTGAGTTAGGGCTATAAAGCCGTTGCAAGTGTGGGACTTGAACCAACAACCTTTGGGGTGAAAGTTGGAGTCTGTACCACTAATCTACATGCCCTGACCTGATATATTCAGTAAATAATATATAATAGTAGTCAGCAACTGTTAACTGTTACACTAACCAAAATTAGAGGATATGGAAAAAACTGGGCATGGACATGGGATTCGAACCCGCGATCTACGCCTAACCGGGGCGTCGTCTTAACCGCTGGACCACAAGGAGGTTACCTCTTCAACCAAAGTTAATTTAATGTCAGTGTTATATATACCATATAATACTACAATGTACTGCTACACTACATGTCCTGGCCGTAAGCATGTGCAGGTTCTAACTTACGACTACTTGAAAATACCGATCAGTCATACCGCAAATATTGCAGTTACTAGGTGATTGACAATTAAAATTATGTAACTCGTCCAGTCATTAGTTGATAATTTGTTTAAACAATTCAACTGGAGCCCTAGCACAATTTCGCAATACCCAATAGCCTTGCATGGCATTGAGTCTTCTACTTGACCGGTTATGATTTCGCTAAATCATTAATGAACTTCTGATTGCTTGGTCTCGCATAACTGAATTTGCATCTTTAGGTTGACTGCTTCCTGACTTTAGTTTAAAGTCGGAGAAGTGCATAGGAGTTTTTTTTTTGCGGATTTTTAAGTTGACAATTAATTTTATGAATGATAGATGGCGCTACGTTCTGCTTTAAAAGAGGGGATTTAACAAATTACAGCTATATAGTATATATAGCACTCAATACGTATACACAATACGTACATGGAGCTGAAGAGGGCGCGCTAGGATCGAAGGGAGTGGAGGCATCGATGCCACATGTTGCTGCCAACCAGCCAGTCGGCTGGAACTTGAAGAAGAAGCAACCAATGTAGCAGGCCGTAGCCGGAGGGGGTCCGGACCCCCCCCCCCGAAAAAATTTTCTGCGTAAACTAGATAAAATGGAGTTTTAAATATATTGAGATTACCTCACCTCCAATGACGTCAGATGGACCCCCTCCCCCTTTTGCCTACGTCCTTGCAATGTACCACACGGGACGGAGCAGTAAAGTTGTCCATTCAGTTCTCTAAAAGATGCAGGCCTATAGTCTACTTGAAATCAGAACTCTTTTATATTCAACCAAGCGTGTGAAGTTGAGAAAAAGTTTTAACATGTAATCGAATAACAGCGACCGTGAAAGTGTATCCCATTACACAAGGCGACGTCGCAACATGAAAAGAAGGTGCATTGACGAAAAAACTCTTCTAGTCAGAAGCTAAGTGTCACCCAATTAGACGCGCAACACACTCGAGGTGCAGGTACGTTTGTGCAGGCACGATAATTCGAGGGCTTCACGCACGAACTTGCTGGATATCAGCTGGAAATTCTACGTGCAACGGTTCCATGTTTTTCACATTTGGCCATTGAAGGCGGGAGAAAAAGAGTGCTGCAAGTTCAAATGTTGCAATGAAACGATCAGATTTGATGTGGATACAAAATAGGCTTCAGTCGCATCAGCGATCAGCGGAGGATTGATTATAAGGGAAATCTTCCATCAGTCCATCAATGTATGGCGGGTCGTTTCTTAGTGAGACTTTTCAAGCTATGGTGGGAACCGTACTAAGTCAATGTCATTGCAGGAGCACCTACCTTCCCATTCGATCTTGAGGTGAAAACGAGCACTATTGATTATTCTTCTTCTTCTTCTGGCTCTACAGCCCTTGATGGGCCTTGGCCTACTCGACAACACTCCTCCATTCGTCTCGGTTTTGAACAGCGCTCCACCACATTCGTACTCCCAACTCAGAAAGGTTAGTTTCCACATCAACCTTCCAGCGTTTTCGAGGACGTCCGGCCAGTCGTCTTCCTGTCATGCTTGCTTTGTACATCTTTTTCGTCATGTGGTCGTCTGACATTCTTACGACGCGTCCCAGCCATCTTATGCGTTGCGCTTTTATGAGACGGACTATGTCTTCTCCATTGAGTATTGCGTCTATTTCGGCGTTGTTTCTTTTACAACTCTCTCCGTCTTCGCATAGGGCTCCATAGATCCTAGGGCTGTACAGCCTTTGGTGGGCTTTGGCAACTCAACAACACTCCACCTGTCATCTCGGTTTTGTAAAACACTCCACCATCTACGGACTCCCAACTTGCGGAAGTCAGTTTCTAATTAGCCCTTCCAGCGGTTTCATGTAGTCTTCTTCCCACAATTCTTCAACGTGTCTCAGCCATCTTAGAAGCTGCGGTTTTATGAAATGTCTCCTCCATTGAGCACGGCATTGCACTATTGATTGGAAGACTCTAAAAAAACCCCGTGGAAGCACCTTGAACCTTGAACCTTTCGGCTATCAGTGATGGTACGGTGCTCAATGGGCAAAAAATTGGGCGAAAAAATTGATAATTCCATGCTGAGTCTCGAACTTCGAGTTTCCGCTTCAAAGTCCAGTTCTCTACCAACTGAACTATTCCGCTGTTATTGGGTTACTACCAATGAATGTCTGGAAGCCGGGTTTGCGTGTTCCGGCAACCACGAATTTCACACATTTGATTTGAATCTGGTTGTTGAAATTTTTTTTTATTGGGTTGACTCGCCTCGCCGTTCGATAAGGCTATTCACCTCTTTACCTTTTATTACTCTCTTTGTCTTGCCTTCGGGTTTGCCCCTAAGAAAATACTATGCCTATTGACAATGCGACAGTCTACAACTGTTGTCTTCATAGTAGCTCAGTTTGTGAGTAATGCCTTATGGTCTCTGAGGTGAAGACGCAAAAATTGCTAAACTGCACCACCTCCTGTTGAAGATGGTAGCGTGTAATGACGACTTAACAGATAGGGAACCAAGTTTAAGCAGGGATAAGCGAAAAACGCAGTATTTTCTGTGCAGGGCACTCTGTTGTCCTGGGGTTGGGAAACTGGCTTCGAAAGCTGAGGAACTCGATGAAGAGTCATGCAGATGACAACGGGAGCATACTGCATTACAATTCCCTAATGACCATTGCCATGATGATTGCCGGCTTCGATACAAGAGACATTACAAGAAGAAGAATCTGTCAAGTTTTGTTGGCCTAATTTAGGAAACTAATGAAAGGTTTCGGGAAAAACTCGGTTACTTGAAATGCTACACACCATGCAATACAATTTTATAATGCAAAGAGGTCGAGAAACTCTTCAAAACCTATTTACGACGTTCTATTCATGCTGTTTTTTTTCTTTCAATTGCTCCCCGCAAGGCGGAATTGAGCTGTACGGTATGTAGGAACATAAGTAACAGAACCCGCGGGATTTTTTAGACGAACTAGTTTATGTCTTTATTTTTTGATTGCCTAGGTTGGTAGGTACTCGTAAACCTGGTTTATAAAATGGTATAAAAACTCATTAATGACTTCATTATATTGTGCTCATTTAGGTTTTTTTTCGTACATTTTAAGAGCACGTGGTTGTAATAGCGTTTTATTTCTGAAATTTCATACTAAAAAATAGTTGAACCGTCTAATAGTCTATTAATTTCTCCACTTGTTATTTACGTTGGTATTATTCAAACAAACATTTTACAGGTTTTCTTCATTTGAAAGGGTTAGGGGTGGGTTGCATTCGACGTTCAATGTACCATCCGCAAGGGATACTGTTCAATTAAGTTCCTGGGGAGGAATCTTTGTTTTTTTTTTCTTCTTCAAAGATTGTTTGATAAAAATATATAAGAATCTTCCACAGGACGAATATTTAAGTTAAGTTGAAAATAAAAATTTCTTAATGGTAATGAATTGAATTCTTTTGTGAAAACTTTTCAGCATTTTGCTAGGATGGTTGTGTCTTTTCCGAGTGCTTTCATCTTTATAAATCTCTACTAGAGTTCGTTCTTTCATTTAGTGGCTTAAGAAAAGCCATGCAATCTCCTTCACAGTTCACCAAGTCACCTTTGACTGGAGCATTTTCTGCACTAAATTTAGAACCTAAATTTTGCATGGTGGCAGCGACCATCCTCTGTTATGGCTGTCTGTCGCAACTTGTATGTCCCAACTAGGAAATAGTCTGTCAGCTTAATGAACGGTATCCCAGACGTTCTCATACCATCCGAAAACATCGGATACATGGGAACTACGACTTATTACAAGAAATTAGATAAATTGCTTACATTTTATGTAACGGTTAGTGACTTTTTGGCGCAAAGGAAATCATTAGTCATTTACAAATGATGAGACAGTTAACAAACGTTCTTCCTCCCAAATAAGGCCTGCAAAGTCTGTCTGCAAAGAACTTGTTAGCTGGACCCCGTGGGGAACTTGCCATAACCTGTAATCATAGTCACAAATGGTCAATTTCTGTGCCAAAAAGAGCTGTTAGAGTGTGTATATTGTTAACCTTTTCAGCTAACAGTGTTTATTGCCCTAGGTTTGTAATGATTTAGTCTTCGTACACAAGGCCGTAACCAGGAGGGGGGGGGGGTTACAGAAATTGCATTGGATATTACATAGTGGTTTTTTTTATTTTTCCTCTTAAAATCTTATTCTATCTAGTATCAAAGTATCAAGAGCCATTTCATTTGGGGGGGGGGGGGGGTTGAACCCCCTGTTCGTGCACAAGTAGCTTATAATAATGGACAACTCTTAGTTCATCCATCATTCTGAAGTTTAGTTCCTTCTTCCTCTTCATGTTGCAGCCAGCTGAATGGTTGGCAGCAATATGTGACATCGATGCCTCCACTCCACTTGAACCTGGCACGATTAGTTCCCGCTCGACACAAATAACAGGGAAAAATAATTATCTGTACTGCACGTCCTAAATTTATTTTATTAAATTATTTTAAATTTATTAAGCCAAAAAAAGGATCATTTTCGTTCTTGGAGGAACTCTATGAGCCCTTATCGTATACAGTAATTATATAGTAGTATAGACCATTAATTTATGAAGAAAAAAATAAAAGTAGTTATTGTCTGCGACATTTCACAAACTGTAAATTTGGAATTGAACTCACAGCTGTGACTAGGAGCTACAGTACATATGATGTCGGGGGTATGTAGGAACTTGGCTCGCGTTGATCTTTGAAAAATGAAGAAACCATTGCCATAACTAACAGCGAGAAGTAGTTAGAAGTACCTAGTCTGATAGGTATTCCTGTGTACCTCAACGTGTCTTCCATTAAAACCCCATAAAACCTATTCTTAATATCGAAATTAAATCTGGACGTAATCAATTTAAAGTTAACATCTTAAAACTAGTTGCATGTTTACACGAAATAAGCCAGCATTATTTGTTGTCAGAAAGCAAACCTCAATAATTCATTGGATTTATGATTCACGGTGGAGTCAAAGCCCGATCTAAGACTCCGATTTTATGCGTTTTACAATATCTTAGAGCACGATTTTTAATGGCTTTTGGCTATCATTGAATATGGGTTCCAATTTGAGAAATGAAAACTAATGGGAACCAAAATTGTGTGCAAGATGTTTAATAACAGATTCGGTTTCTTACTGTATCGGTAAATACGGTATTTGATTATAAAACAATAATTAGGTAATCGAGTTTTATTAAAACTTGTCAGGTAATCTTAAACATACGGGTTAAAATTGTGGAGAACTGATATGCAATTTTACTAACAATATTTTTAAGGCCGCCGACTCTCTCGCAGGTCTTACTCATTGGTTAAAAATCAGACACCCGCACTACCCGTTTTTTTTTTTACTAAGTTGAATTTCTCATGAATTATGTGGAGAACTGATATAAAATTTTACTAACAATATTTTTAAGGCCGCCGACTCTCTCGCAGGTCTTACTCATTGGTTAAAAATCAGACACCCGCACTACCCGTTTTTTTTTACTAAGTTGAATTTCTCATGAATTATCCACCAAAGTGCCATAAATTAGGAGAATTAGAACACATTTTCTTCTCTTCTTCTTCTTCCCCCTTAGTGCCGCGTGCGCAGCGTGGGGGGGGGGGGGTCGTCCCGAACCCATTTCCTGAACACGCCCCGGTCGAACGTTAATGCCTTGAGCTCGGCCATTGTTTTCCCTCTTGCTCCGGCGAGTTGTTCCATCATTTCCTCAAGGATTGTCCTAGGTCTGCCAATGGGTCTTCTTCCTTGCGGCCTTGCTTTAGCCAACCTCCGGGTGGTCCTGAGAATTCATGTTCATCTACATTTTAATACATAGCATATATAGCACATTGGCCACAGTTTTGGAAGGTGTGATATAAAGGAAGGTTCGGTTAGATCTATGCCTTCCAAAACTGTAGTATTACTAGTAGTCAGCACGCAAACTACAATTAAAAATGTAGATGAACACTTCTTCTACATTTTGACATCTCAAATATGGCTCCATGATTGATTTTTCATGAGAAATTTGATTTTATTCAAAAAAGATCAAGTGGTGCGTCCGGTCTGCTCATAATTACGAAAAAAAGGCTATGAAACGCGCACTGACAATAATCTCCATCTTAAAAGGAGGAGTAATCGAATTCACGCAGCCAGTTAAACTATCGCATTGATACAACTCCAATGAAATTGGTTTTTGCGAACCACCAAATTATACGTTCGACACGGTTCCCACAAACCGTTACTACCAGTCGATTCAATTCCATATCATTCCGGGATTAAATGCGGTTCGTCTTTCGATTATTGCCTGCAAGTCTATTGTTTTGCATTTATCCGGCATTCGGAATTACATAGTCCCGAGGATGTTGAATCACTATGGCGTGAGTTTTTGCTCCATTGGTTAGACTCTCTTTTTCCTCTTCTTGTTCGTCATCTGCACCTTCCTTATGTCTTGGCTCTGAAGCAGCTTGTGCTGACGTCGTAGCTGCAATGCTGATGTTCACAATACGTCTTACATTGATCGCTTCTATTATAATGCCTTTGAATTACTTAGTCCGGAGGTTGTTGATTCACTGTTTGAGTTTTAGCTCCATTGATTAGTCCCTCATTTTCCACTTTTTATTCAAGTGCATCTGCTGCTGCTACAGCGCGTATGCATTGTTTTACTCGACAACGTCCTCTAAACCTCTCCTTATATCGAAGGTATGACTGATATTCTGTATGAATGTAGTTAACAAAATTATATTTCAATTGAACTATAGTTGATATGCACAGTTGGGTGTAAGAGAGGGCCGTAGGCCCTAATCTCACTGTATCAACATAATTTTTTTTAAATAAAAACTTTATTATTGTTATTATAGATTGATTTCACCTATCTCCTATTTTGTTATCATTATTCCATCCGCCTTTAGGCAATAAACGGATTTCTGATTCCGACTGATTCGTGAGGTACCGTACGTCAAGACTTCAAAAGCTGACATGTCATTTTGGGCCATTTCTATTTCTGCTGTTTTTTTCAATTGCTTACCATGAGTAAAACCCATTCCCGAATCAAACGAGAGGTTCACAATTTAGAAGAACAGACAAAAAATGCATATCATTGTATAATTTCCTTCTCTTTAAAGAAACCAAATGATATCTCATAGCAACATTTTAATTGTAGTTCGATAAGGCACGAAGGTGTCAATAAGATGCTAGGACGTCTTTCATGTTCAGGATGTTCTTTTCAAATCCTATCATTACATCTAAGCCAGGTCAGTGGCCTACAAAGACAACGACCTTTAAGCTTCATCCTGGCCACTGCGACTTAGAAACTCGAACCCCACAGACCCTTTCTTATTCAATGGAGAGTTGAAAATGTTTTACGTATTTAGGAACTCCACTACAGTCTAATAATATATGGTATAAATCACTACATATGAGACCACGGGTTGGGAAAATAATTACGCACATAAAATAGGGGTAATGGAAATTATAATGAAGCGCTCTTTAACAAAACAGAAAAAAAGCCTATTTTTGGCTCGGCTATCCATCTACTCTCTACATAAAGTAGACAAAATTATAGACAAAATTAATGTACAATTTAATATAGAGTCATATTTGACTGATTTAGCATTAACTTTAATTTTTCACTCTGGGACATAAAAAACATATTAGGATCATTTTTTTTTTTTTGAGATAGCCACAAACAACAGCCATTCTGCTGAGCATGGTGCTATGTCGACTCACACCTGAACTTGCTGAATTCATGTTCATTCTCCCCTTTTTATTAAATCCATTCCCCTGGCCAGACCAATTGAGCGATATTTAAAAAAAAGATGAGAGTGCAAAGCCTTCTGTCGAAGATCTTCAGCACCGAGTTTGAGTAACGAGAGCTGTAGAAATGCAAGTTGGACGAGGCAAAAGGCGCAGATGATTCCGGGGTATCCTAAATCCCACAGAATTTCAATGAAAGCATGAAACACGACACTGATGTTTTGAACATTGTTCTTTTGACTTGAATTCAAATTTTGGAATAAAAGACTATCCTAACCTACCCAATACCGTCTCTTCTCGCTTAAAGTTTTCTTCAAACCCTGCTCGAAAAACAAGGTAGGATCTAGCCAATCATTTCAATCACAGCATCACATTTCTCCTTTCCCCTTCACATTGAGGAAGTGTACCAGTTTGCCAATGGCAAAAAATTCGAATGGAAACAACAACAACAATTTCCGATAATCCATGGGATCTTTGACATTGTGCAAGTTGCTGTTAGTCGGCCAATGACCGTCAAAGGTGGATCCAGCCGAAAATTTAGGGGGGGGGGGGTCACAAGTTTTTTGTAAGTTTAAAAGGTAATTTTGTTGTTGAAAAGTTGAGTTTTGTTTTTACTAGGTATCTTATGAATTTACTATGAATTTGCTAATTCATGCCCCCCCCCCACCGTGGATCCGCCATTGATGACCGTAAGAAGCCCTTTAGTACATAACTAATTTTAGGGTGGTATCACTCCGTGGTCCATGTACTGTATAGCCAGTAGTAACCCAAGGTCGATATGCCACAGTGCAAGGCACCCGTTTTGCCCCAACCCCGTGAAAATGTTATTTCAAGCAAGTCTTATAACTATCATCCACACAAATTCCAAATATTTCCCAAAGGAATTCTGTTAGTAGGTATAAAATCTTGATTCTTTATCTGCATAGGACCATGTGGAACGATATCCTTTCACCCGTTTATTTTTATTAATTTTTACTTTCACAGGAAGCTTTTAATTCAGTTCGTTAATAATGTTTCTCACCTGTCAATTTGGTGCCCTTGCGGCCTGTGCATGTGCACTCATACACTTTTCTCAGGCCACCACTTTGGATAGCTAATCTTGCATACTTTTGCTTTGGAATGTCGGAATAAAGGGGTTCTTGGAGAAGGGCGCCTTTAATGAAGTTATTACTTCACTTATTGTCAAATAACATGTGTAATACATACGTTAGACAACATATTGAATCTGTTACACAATTTTAATGAAATGTCTCGTTACAGAATCGTATCACAGACAATTTGATTGCCCATAACCCCTAATGCGAGGTCGTACCTCTGAATGAACGTTATTGTACCTCCATTGATATCTATACCATAGTACAGTTCCACTAATGCATTTTATTTTGCACAATCACTTTCAATCGGAGAAAGTGTTTTAAATGTATTTCTTTGTCCCTCACTTTAAAATGGTAATAAAGTATGAAAGGGGTCGTACATTAGAGTAAGAGGCATTGGTCTTATGCATAGCTACAATATAATCTTTTTGCACTCGTAATGCACATTTCTTTAGATACAACGGAATCGTTGAAATTGAACGGCAGTGAAATTTTTAAAATACTTTTTAATAACTTGTAAAACTTTGGGGTCATTGACATAGTATTTTATTTTAATACAATTAATAAAATTACCTAGTTGGTTAATAATTTCTTTCACAACTAAAACTAGGAAAAAGTCACGGAAATATTATATTTTCAAACATTTCTTTAATAATCGTGAAAAACAACTGTAAAGGAACACATAAAAAATTATTCAAAATGCAGCGCGAATGCAGGCTCGAAGACGAGCCGATCGTCGATAACTGCATGCATGTTTATTTCCTCGCCTACCTTCGTTTACAAACTTATTTTAATTCGAGTTAAGATTATGGAACGAATGACATTAAAATTAGAGGGCTGTATCAAATTTGACGCTTTATTACAAGGCTATAGTATGCACTCTTGTCGCCCGGAGCCCCCTCCCCCCACGGTCATTGTCCTTGCATGTGAACCGAATGCTTCCCAGTCTATTTCTCAATTTTCCAACTCAATCAACTGCACTAACCCACATATCAAACGTCTCAATCAGTTCTAACAGCTCGTCTTGAAGAAGAACTCTAATGTCAGCCCTGACGTCATGCGATCCAAACCTTACACAAAGGTCACGTTTAAATCTTAGCTGCAACGATTCTAACGTTCCAACATACAGGTACAAGTAATTACCCCTGGTTCTGCTAGGTATCAGATAAACTATAGTGATTACAGACAGAACCTTTCCACGGAGATTTAAGATGATCTTTCCATGGCTATTCTTCACTATTTCTAATTAGATCACGGACGTGAGCCCGGAAACTATAGCACAATTAACTTTTAATACGTTATTTTTATTGCTAGAATACTGTCTAATCGTATTATAACAAAGCCATTAAACCATCAATACTTTAAAGGTTATGGTCCATTCTAGTTCTTCAATCAAAACTTGATATTTTTCTAACAAGTTCTACTGCTTTTTTAATGATATCAATGATAATAACATTCCCACTTGTTTACGGATCATCCGTGACTATATATAGCTGTTGCACCTAAGATTTATAATGAAATCAAGGTTCTACCCTTTTTCAATGATAACAGCCAGTCAAAGCTGCTGTGTTACCTTTCTCTACTGTCATTCGACGCGGCACAAACTTTGCGTGACCAGTAACATGCCTTGCAACTCCAGATTGACGTTTTATTTATTCTTTCACAATCGGTAGAATGGCGCCCAACGTGGGGTAGGGGGATTTAGTATTATAAATGGTGTAGAGTGTAGGCGCTCCAGAACTACCTTTAGCCTTTAATCAGCACATTCGCAAAGTTCTCTTGAAGCATCAATTGGTTGGGCAGCTTGTTGATTGAAAGGGAAGATAATAAAGGGAATCCCTGTCATTGAAATAACCCCGAAATACACGAAATACTCAATATAAAAGCGCAACATTTAAGGTGGCTGGGACATGTTGCATGAGAATGCCAGGAGACCTCATGCAGAACAACAAAAATTTGCAAACAGGCTTGATGGGAAGACGACTGTAGGGACGTCCAAAAAACCGCTGGAAGGAAAAATACCAAATTCCTCACAACCTCCTCGTGTTGTGAGTAAGTAAATGGTGGAGAGGTGTGCAAACCTGAGATGAATGGAGGAGTGCTCATCAAGTGCAGCAGAGCCGGAAGAAGGGTGGAAATCTGAACTGCGTCAGACTTTTGAAGATTTAAATTCAGCTGTGAATAATGCTCCTATTTTGGTTTACCCAAGGTTTGGGAACTGGACTGATGTCAGTGAAACTATTCTTGTAAAAGTATTAGTTGGTAGTAATGAGATGAACGTAAGTTGATCATGTTCTAGGCAAGCGTGAAACGGGCACAATTTAAGAGGAACCATTCCATAAATTGTTTCCGTTACACTACTTAAGGCCATCTTATATAAATCTCTCTTTCAGAGTTAGGTCCCTGCGTCCCTACGCACCATAACATAGTAAAAATCACGAACAATGTCACTATACCAGAAAGTTAGGTCCATGCGCCAAAAGTTGTCTTCTCAAATGTTTTCCTGTCTTTCGACCCTGAGTTCAACGTCGAATTGAATTCATATCTTTAATAATCATAATCAACTTAACTCGCGTAGATATCTCTTTCTCCTCACATAGCTTCCAGCCGTTTCCTTTCAATCTATAGGCAAATGTAGAGCAAGGATTCTGGGCCACATTATGCAATTAATCGCACCTTAGTATAGCATTAACTGACTCGTTCTGTCTATTATTTAAACTAAATACAGTCGGAATATCTCTGAGCATGTAGTTAGACTAAACAGGCAGGCGGACAGGTGATTGCTATTATCAAAGGCAAGGCAATTGATATTCAATCCGGGTTTGATCCAGTAGATGTGCTAAATACTGTAAGTTTTAATATCGTACTGCAGATTTACAATAGATGCAATAGGTGCACGACACATATTTTTCACCATTGGCTATATAATTATGACTAGATAAAAAGTGAAAAAAATTTAGAGATATAGAACATAGTCTATTGCCCATTAATTTTACTTCCTTTAATTTTGCGTCACCTAAGGTTAGCATGAAAACAAGACTTTATAGTCTTATTGTTCGCCTTTTGTTCGCAATAAAGCAGTTTTTTCATTTCATTTCATTTCATTTCACCTATACGGGGCTATGTCCTCCAGACGACTCTGTTGAGAGCGTCTTCTCTGGTCATCGAGAGAGTCCTCATGACATGTTCGATTTTTCTAGGAAGTGTCATCTTCGGTCTTCTCCGGAGGCGATGTCCTGAGACACTTGCGCAAAGTACAAACTATGATCCTCTTCCCAGAATCATACGCATTGAATTTACTACCTGACCAGCAGTTAATACTGTAGCAATGAAACAGTATTTATTCATGTTAAAAAGAAAAATGGGCCTTGCCCTTCTTCTTGCCCTTCTTGGCTTCCGAGATCATGCTGTTGTCAGCCCCAAACTCTCCTCGGAGTGTTCTGAAGAGGGGGGGGGGGTAGACTAAAAAACACAATGATCCTCTCGTCATTGTAAATTGTGCAAACGCAAAACAGACGAAACACTGTGTTTCATTTCCTTTAATTGCTGCCCAGACAGTATGTTTATTCACATTGATTGCTTTGACCTACGTAGATAAAATAAACTTATTTACATTCCTGTTAGTGCACATGCAGTAAGATCGTACTTAATTCTTAATGCAAAGGTACCGCCATCAAGGCTTTCCTTCTTGCTGCATGACGAAGGCAATCTGAGACATTACCATATTTGCGTGGCACTAGACGACCCTATCAGAATTCGGCCATCTACGAGTAACAGTGCCTGACGTCTTGCTACCCTTGACAAAGGACTTTTTGTACTTGTTCAGGTTACTGACCGCCCCATCGTTCAGCTGGTAGAGAACTGGACTATGAGTCAGATGAACGGGGTTCGAACACCGATATTAAACAATTTTCTGTCAGTAACATGCAGAACATCGTGTCCTGTGGCTAACCTGAAGGTAGCCACCACCGCTTCCCGGGGCAGGTTATTGGGGATGGCAGTTGTCAGTAACGGTTCCCATTCTTCTGCGTTCCAGGGACTGCTAATTTGATTAGGGATGAAAGAAAGCCCTAAATTGTCCTCTGGCATCATCTTTAGGACCCTTATTGCATCCATATCCACTAGGAGGGCACGCTGGATCGGACACCTGCTTCGGCATGATAACATAGTCAGCTGCGTCATTGAGGGGACCATGGAAGGCGTAAATCGACGGGGACGGCCACGAAACGAATATCTCCAACAAGTTAAACATGATTTGGGGATAACGTCCTATGTGGAGCTGAAGAGGGCATGTCAAAATCGCGGGGACTGGAGACATCGCTGCAATATGTTGCTGCCAACCAGCCATCATCCGGCTGTAACTTGAAGAGAGAACATCTTTATTAAGCTCTCCGGTACAAAAGACATCTATAAAACACATATTAGAACCGCACCAGTTTTACCCGTAATATTAATTAATAGTAAGATGCTACAGGTCTTGAGTAGCATTAAGATCACAGCCCTAAGTAACTGTGATAAAGAACTAACGAGTGTTTCAGTAAGTCCATAAAACGGTAATGATGATTAGCCTACACGCCATGATGGGTAACAAAGATACCAAAAACAACCTGTAAGACCAACCAAAACATTTTATTGCTAAGGTCCATTCACACTAAATGATATACAAGACACTTCCAGCTGGAGGAGGGAGGGAGGTCCGGACCAACCCCTTGCCCCCTGAAATATTTAAAACTTCTGGATCCAGTAATTTTTTTAGTTGTTTCCCCTGCTGGGAGACACTGCATAAATACGCATAGTTCGTTGTGACTGTAAAATGTTTGTTTTTGAAAGTTCCATGGTTATGGATTAAAAAAATTTAAAATTCATCTCACACACAGAGACCACCGGACCCCCCCCCCCTCCCCTACGTCCGACCTCTGTTAAAAAGTCTATATCCGACCCTTAAAAACACAAGCAGCTCATTCCACTGATTGGTCCCATCGTCATAGTAATTTAAATTTTTTAATGTTGCTACTGGCTACTTATCTTTTTGAATGTGCCATTAAATTTATGAGTTGGTCTATAACTTTAGTTCTCAACAGGACAGGAACGATTAAATTTTATTGATTGTCCTAACGATGTAGTAATTACGATTTTGCGGTTAGGCGATTATAGGGATGGTTGTATGGCTTGGCTCAATTTGAGTTATGGTCGTGTCTGCAATGGCTGACACTTATGCGGGCATCTATATGCTAGGCTAACTGTCAATTACTGAAATATTATAAAAGTCTCTACCTAAGACCATTGAGAAATAGGAAAGCATGTACGGGTTCACTCGTGCCGATTCTTCATATATACTTTCCAAATTCAAAAATGTCCGACAATGCGGGAAAATACTATGGTCTCAGTGTCACTAATGAGTCAGACAGACATTACCAGCGTAATTTTCGGCACGCAGAGGGCCATAATGGTTGAATCAAAAGAAGTCATGTTTCCAAAACAGGTGTTCTTCGCCATAAGCTACAAATTACAGACTTGCAAAGAGATCTTTCGCTGGAGGAATGTCCTGTGCATCCGAGGAAATAGTTACAGTACATTGGCCTGTGCGGGGATCATCGCCCTATACGCAGCTCTGGAAGATGCTCATCCTGGGCCTACACCCATTCTTAGCTTATCACTGGAACCTTCTCCAGTCCAGCACTTTTCTTCGAGTTTAAAGCCGATAGTTTTCTTATAGCTATTAACTTAGTACTCGTGAATTATCTCCTCTGTGTTTTTTTTTTCAACCGAGCTGTAAATATTTTGAGAATTTAACACGCTGAAAGTAGTAATTGTCTGCATAGGCAATATTAGACTTTTCATGTCTATGGGGTTTTTTTATTTATTAATTGGCGTCTATTTCCACGTGAGATTCTCCGTTTCTGATCATACAAGGATGTTTATCGTATCTTCTGACGGCAACTTTCATGTTGTAAAATCCTTACGCCCAACGAATCAGATCATTCTAATCAAGGATCCGACCAATCAAAACATTGAGTTTTGACGTCAGTTCTCAACGGACTTCCATGTCCATTTAAGTCGGCTTAAGAGTAAATTTGAAATCACTTACTTACTTATTAGCCAACGCCCACCCTTGGCATGTTAACCAGTATCTCGTTGCTGCTCCCCGAAAGATGTCGTCCGTTAGGTCTTCCTCGTCTTCTACCAGGGCTGGGCACTCGGGTAGATCTTCTGCGTACATTTCGCCTTCGTTACACAGAGGGCAGATGTCCGAAGCAAGGACCCCAACCTCAACCCTCTACGATTTTTGGTCTCTTTAGAACCTCTTTCACTTTCATGAAAAAATTACTTCGGCACCAGAACATAAATTATGTGTATACAAATATAGGTTAATCTTCTAACTGATTTAAAATCATAGTGATTGACTGCGTATAGTAACCACTTTCTCCGCCAAAATCTGGTGCTATCAAGTACCCATCAGTGTCATTCTAATAACGCAGCCTCTCAAGAACGAGTCATTTAGTATTAGCCTGATTCAACATGTTACCCACTAACGTGGGTTGGTCTATTCACGCGCTCTTTTGGATTATGCTAAACCGAATAAGCTATAATCTTGCGGCGAAATAACGAACTAGCCTGACTGGTATAGTTGCTCGTACTCGCTGGATTAAGCCAATTATCAACTGGATATAGGCTACAGAAGGTTCCTTTTATGGCATGAGGGTCGGGATAGTAATTGTATGATCTTGGAGGATAGGAATAAGCTAAACATGTTGGAACTTACTTACGCCGTAGCTCTACAGCCAATAAAGGATCCGGTTTTGAACAAAATATTGCCTCGTGCAGCACGGTCCTGGACTTGGCACCTCCGTCTTCCAATTCCCAGGTGCCTGCGATCTACGCTTACATTATTTTCCCATCGTAGTCTCGGCCTTCCCAGGCTGTGGCGTCCTTCTGGCTTCTGTGCCCAGACCTTCTTCGCCGCTCTCCGGTCCAGCATCCCGCCCAGGAGACCTGCCCCCCGAAGCCTGATTCCTTTGTACTCCCTGTACACTTCGTTGCTTGTCCTAATCAACTACTGACCGTTTTTTAGTAAAGGACCGTCAATTTTTCTTTCAATAGTTAGGACACACATTTCTGAGGGGTACTGTGCAACTGGGCGGATGTTGGAACTATTGCTTATCATCCAGATTTAGGTGTGCTCAAGTTTATATAAGCCAACTAAAATACCATTATTATTATTATTCTCATACTCATCCTTCCAGATTTGTCTACGTACACTAATTTCGTTTGGTTAGCCTAACGTTCATACTATCATACCAACCACGTACGCACCTATAGGTCCATAACCTTAGTAAATGGACACATAATGGCCATTTACACAACCAGAAGGTATACAAACAAGTTCGGTAGCGATGTTAGCATAGAATCCTCTCATTATATGCAAGACCATGATGGAAGTAAGAGTGATGACTGTGGTTCCTATAATTATACAGGCTGTACCTTCGCCTGCTTTGGTCCGAAAGTAAGTAGTTAAAAGGAAAGAAGAACATGCTATCAATTTGTTAACCATGCCATCTCGTGTGGGGTATCTGCCGACACAAAACTGGTTTAGTTTATGGTGTGAATGAAAATGGAAAAGACGGACATTGACAGGCTGCCCACTCAAGGGCGGATCCAGCGAAAACATTAGGGGGAGGGGTTACAAGAAGTTTAAAAGGTAATTTGTTTGTTGAAAAGTTGAATTTATTAAATTTTTTTTCATTATATTGCCTTTACTCATTTAGATCAGGTCATGACCCCCCCTCCCCTATGGATCTGCTATTGAGTCCACTGGTGGAACAGGCAAATCTGGGCTGAAGGGCCATGGTCGATTTTTAATTAAACTTTCAAACATTTCGGCAATACCCGTAATACCAATAACGTCATGCTTAGTATAGTAGCCTAAGGATCATAAGCACTTTTCTTTGCAATTTGTTGCTTAAAACAAATCCGCAAATAGGACTGAGTGAATAGGTTTGAGAGCTCACAAATTTCAAAATTATTTTTTCTATTTATAAATTTAGAGAAAACTAAATTACAGGAATACATGATTTTATAGGAACTTACAGGAATTTACCAGTTTGTTGAAGCAAAAATGTATGGGACAGAGGACTATAAATTTTAAACTGTTTCTAACGCCTAAAATTTAAACTTCTCAGGTTCAAAAGGACATTTAAAATTTGAATACCATGGCGTTGTTACATTGCCGTTTCTTCTTCTTTAAATGTCTCTTCTTTCGAAGATTAGCGACTATCACGGCAATTTGGACCTTGGAGACTGCTACTCTGAAAAGAGAAGTCGTGCGCTTGCCAAACCACTGCCTCAGGTTTTTCAATCAGGATGTTCTCCTTCTGCTGGGAGCCCTCATTCCTTCTATCTTCCTTTGAATTATTACATGCAGAAGGCTACACTTTCCGTTCCTCATCACATGGCCGAAGTTTGTCAGTTTCCGTTTCTTAACTCTTAACTTAACGCAACAACTCGGCTTCTGCATCCACTCACCTCAGGACCTCAGCATTAGGGACAAGCTCTCTGCAAGATATGCGCAGCATTTGTCTATATATCCACATTTCAAATGCACTGTTTTCCATAGCTTGTGTCAACGTCCATTACCACATTATTGCATTTAAATCAAAATATTCTCCACCTATCATGTATAATTTTTTTATCGTATAAATAACCCGCGGTTAGTTATGTAAGTCAATCTCAATCTACAGAAGACTTGATCTTCAACCTTGCTCAAAACAGGATTCACCTACTACCAGCTTTTATCGAGTGTAACTAACTGCCTGCCTGATGGACTGGATCCGATACCTGCTAGAGCACAGGTCCTAACAGTGACGTCACCGCCAGCCTACTTTTATGCAGTAACTTTTCTAAATAATACCAAACGCCAGAAATGCTATAAAGTGACGTCATCAATGAAATTAATTATCTTCCTTTAAAAATGAATTTTGAATTGGTTGGACTAATCTTAGAGTTTAGGTATTATAGCCGAGTTGCAAAAGAGTTGGACTACTAAATGGAAGGTGACGGTTCAAAACTAAACACATACGAAACCATGTTTGTTTGCGATTAAATCCCAAACATTGATCTACAATAAAATATACATGAATAACGTGCGTGCCACTCAGACCACAACCCTCTGTGCCTGCGGCAAGAGTTGCAGTATGCATTAAATAAAAAATTAACAAATTTCTATAAATCAATTAACACAAGAAATAACTATAAAAACGGTCCAAAGTCATTTTAAAAGTAAATTAATTCTAAAACACGCGGTAGAGTGATTTCTTTTTACAAACCGAATTTGTCGACTGCTAATTTGACCTTGGGACACGATTTTGTTGCATTGTGCATATGTCTAGAACCACCCGCCTGTTCCCAAGCAGAAAAATCCTCTCTATTCCAAACAGACATCATCCTATTGTGGGTATAGCAGACTATGATCTGTTCCAATCAACATATTCATATTGACTACAAAAATTATAGATATTAACAAAAGTCATGACCTTGACCATCAGGACAGCGATGCAAATGGTTATTGAAATGTGAACAATTGCGCTGACGACAAAATCTCAAACTGGAAAAGTCTTGCTCCTCCATTACAAACAGACAATCAGCAGGCCTACATCCTATTGTGGGCAGGAGACTATGATCTGTTCCAATCATCATATATTCATATTGACTACAAAAATTACAGATATTCACAAAAGTCATGACCTTGACCATCAGGACAGCGATGGAAATGGTTATTGAAATGTGAACAATTGCGCTGACAACAAAATCTCAAACTGGAAAAGTCTTGCTCCTCCATTACAAACAGACAATCAGCAGGCCTACATCCTATTGTGGGCAGGAGACTATGATCTGTTCCAATCATCATATATTCATATTGACTACAAAAATTACAGATATTCACAAAAGTCATGACCTTGACCATCAGGACAACGAAGCAAATGATTATTGAAATGTGAACAATTGCGATGATACAGACATATTACGCGGATGATTGAGGAAAATCGCACCGTTTGACCTGTGACCCGCCATGAATTTAATTTAAGATGGAGGAAGATGCGAAATGATAAGTTAGACGTACTTTTTGTGGGAAACAATCAATAGGATTTACCCTATAGGACTCATATCCTTTACGAGAAGATTTACAGGTGTATAGCCCGTAGTGGTGAGAGCTTTGTTTGTAGTTCATAAGGACGTGGATTCAATCGAAGTAACTGTACCATTTGTTTTTGAAATTATGGTAATATGGTCTCTATTAAAGGCTTTGTAGTACAAATCAAGGGGTGTGGATGGGTAACTGAAGATAAATTAATTGATGGCGACACTGCTTAAAGCGAAATAACTTACTCAATGTAAGTAATCCTGTTGATCCTAAACATTGAAATTGACAGCCTTGTCAATGGCATTTGAGAGATCTGTCTGGGACACAGATTCTGCTGGTCTCGGGCAAACCAGAAGGTGGTCGTCGTTTTGCCGTTGTCCGCATTCGCAAGTCGGGTCCCCACCTACACAGGTTCGCGGGGCCTCTTGTAACCCCCCGAACTAAGCTTATTGAGTGAAATAACGATAAAGCTCCAACATACCAACCAGGGTCTCAACCCAGAAATATCGTCAGGAGGCGCAAATAGCGCTACAGACCAAACAGAAGATCCCAGGCCCTTCTAGGAGCTCAAGTGACAATTATTCCCGAGCTGATGGGGGAAGTGGACCGATTTGAAAATACAGTAAAGCACTTCACATGTTTTAGGGCCAGGTGGATTCGCCACAGCAAAATTAAGATACATGTGTATTGGTGGAAGTATGATGGGGCATCCATCCTATGCTTTTGAAGTATTTTGCATATAGACACGACTCAATTTGTGTGCTGAGTTATAACCAGTCGTGAATATGATTATATTGTAGTATGGTATATACTCATTATTAATTACCTATTAGTAACCTGTAAAGTTCCCTTTAACAATGATACTGTCTTTATAATTTACCTATTTGTTAGCCATTGACCTACTGCGCTAGGTAGAACCACATCTTTACATCTGGGTGGCCCACCTTATTCGTTCAAAGTATTAAGATGCAAATCCCCAAATACAATGGTATACCTACGGCAAATTCCTCATTGAATGAATTAAAAATCTCTTAATATTACAAACTAATTCCTTCACTATCATTAGAGGTCATAGTATCGCCTGCAGTCATTGCCCTAACTCATCCTGACTCCGCAAAAAAGGGACAAGACTGTCTTTTCCGAGGAAAAGTGTTCAGTGTCACCACGACAGCATTGTAAAGTCCGCGGAATTTTGTAACCGCGGCCTTTATGCAATCCGATTCTTGTCCGGCCATCTGCTGGGCATATCGTGATCGACCATATTTGGCGGACCATTTTAATGACATTTGAAAAGATTTGTTTTTTTGCCAGTCATTCTTTGGCGTGGGGTTCAAAGTATTCTGCCGCATAATGGTTTTTTCTGTACCAATGTCAACATGGCCAGCGCATTGCGCTGTCTATAATGCCCTGGATTCTTCAAACGTTTGCCCCGTCATGTCGCGTACACGCACGTTATTACAGATGATTCTGTGATTCTATCACGTATCTGGTATCGAATAGAGACAGGGGCGAATCTTGGATTATATAGTCAAGGGACCTAATTTCTCTTGACAAAAATCCAATGTCAACATGCGATGGCCTGAATTCTTAAAGCGTCATCTCATATACAGTATATACGCACATTGTTGCAGTTGCTTCTATGATTTTATCACGTAGTAGGTATCAAACACAAAAAGGGGCGAATCGTGGATTATGGTCTAAGGGCCCAATTTCTCTTGACAAAAATCCAATGCCAACATGCGATGGCCTGAATTCTTAAAGCGTCATCTCATATACAGTATATACGCACATTGTTGCAGTTGCTTCTATGATTTTATCACGTAGTAGGTATCAAACACAAAAAGGGGCGAATCGTGGATTATGGTCAAAGGGCCCAATTTCTCCTAGATAAAAATCCAATGTCAACATGCGAATTCTTCAAGCATTTGCCCCGCCATCAAGCATATATGCACATTGTTGCCGTTGCTTCTATGATTCTATCACGTAAAAGGTATCGAGCACGAACAGGGGTAAATCCTATATTTTAGTCAAGGGACTCAATTCCTTCTTGACAAAAATCCAATGTCAACATGGGCCCTACTGCTCTCAATTCAAATGTTTGCCCCGTCGTCCGCTTAGTAAGCATATTGATAAATGTCAATTGTACAGTATATTTTCCTTTTTTACAGACATAAACGAATGCGAGGATCCTGCGGTGGCAGCTAGATGTGTGAAAAACGCCGAATGCTGCAATATTCCTGCTCATTTCTTCTGTAGATGTTTGCCGGGCTATGTAGGAGACGGCGAGGTTGAATGTAAAGGTAAGTGAAAGAAATTGGTACCCATATAGCCTATAAGGAAACCAGACATAGTCTTTACAATGGATAAACAATAAAAGCGTAGCAACAACACATTAGTAGAGTAAATCCCAGAGCTCTTTTTACTTTCTTACAAAAAAAAAATATATTTCGCCAAACCATTTGTAAACACAGGGACAAACAGCCAGCATAGGCCTGACTTAATGGCTACCCTGTTCACCGTACGTTACGTTCTGTTAGTAGTATATAAAACCACAGTTTCAGCTAAGGTGTCTAGATTTAAAAATTAATGATGTTAGCTAGGTATACTGCAGGGTTATAAATAGCCTCCTGTAACAATTTAATAGCCTATAGGGGTGTAGGCCTGCAGCGCCCTTAAGTTCATAGTTAGGCCCAGGGCTAATGAGCTTAGTGGTAAAAATCCAGACTTAGTAATACGCCCCAGGCCTAACACAAGAGCATGCGCTCCTCTTGGCCTAGGCTCATGGCTAAGAACAGACAACAACTTACTATTTTGTAAATATGTTATATCGTCCGTCACGTATGGCCTTAGCCATAAAGTATAAAGAACTGGTCCGAGTTTACTCGAACATGCTTTCCAATGTATCAATTAGTAGAGAGAGAAAATGATTAATTTCATGGTAAATAATTTTCCTATGGTTAAATTTCGGATATCCGGGGGGCGGGGGGGTCGTCCACCTGACGTCACTGGAGGTGACGTAAATTCTAGATAGGTCAGACCAACACATTACCACACAGCAATAATGGCAGGGCACGCAATGCATTTGAGCCTGAATTTGCTTTTATTTTTTCAAAAACTTTTTTTTTTGCACAAAACCAAATAATTTTTTGGGAAAGTAACCTGTCCGGTTTCGTTACTCAATTTATCACCTAAAACATGCCTGAAGGTAGAAATCATCGATAGAAAGGTTTCGCAGAAAAATTATTTTTTAGTAATTCTTCATTAAAATTTAGTTGTTTTTATTTTTTTACCCCCAGAAGCAAACTATCAAGGGGCAAGTGACCCCCGCATTTTATCAACATTAATAACGACTACAATATATGTGAATTTAAAAGAAATCTTTTGAGCCGTTTTTGAGAAATAGTTTTTTTTTTTTGAGAGAATATAACCCCCCCCCCCCCCCCCGCCAAAATAAAAATAAAGGTCCCGAGGTATGATTTTATTGAACCTACCTGCCAAATTTCATCCAAATCCACAGTGTAGTTTGTCCGGAAATCGATGATGAGACAGACAGACAGAGCGACAGACAGACATTTCGTAAAAAACACTTTCTTTGGTTCCTAGGACCTCAAAACGTGTAAATCCGTTGAAATCTCGGAATCGGAAATTTCGACCATCACAAAGCTTTATAAATTGGAAAGCAAAAACACGAACCTAGGGGGTTGGAGAGAGAGAGAGAGAGAGAGAGAGAGAGAGAGAGAGAGAGAGAGAGAGAGCGCTGATTTCACGTGCAAATAGGAGCAGACTCCTGGTAATGAATAAGTATACGATATCATGTCACCCCCAATTACTAAGTAGTCCCCTAAGCTATTAAGTTGTCCCCTAAGAGGTTATATATTGTCCCTAAGTTATTACGTTGCCTCTTTAGTTGGGTACCAATCAATGTTCAACATACCGTAAGCTATTTGAACAATCTTACAAACTTATAAATTTCGTCCATGCCTAAATGTTTAAAAAAAAAAAAAAACTTATAAATTTCCTAAAGTCCACTCAGAATACACTAACCCAAAGAAGGTCCCCAATTAGTGATAATTCGGAGTAATATTGTATGATACCTCATTAGTCTACGATGTAGGCCTACTATACTACACAAGTACAGTCTAAGTAAAGTTCTCTGTATAGCCTACAACCAACACCCATAGGACAGCTCTATCATTTGCAGCTCCACTTTTTTTTTTATATAACACCCCTCATTATTCCGCAAGCATAAATACATCTAATCTAAAATCACTTTCTACTCAATCGTTAGTCTGCTTGAGGTCCATTGTCTTTTCGACACGCCCTTCTAGTTCAACCTTAACAGCTGCTTATGGCCGCATTGAATTGTCATATACGGCAGACCGTGCTATTTCTCACAGCTGCTATTACTTACATCTGTCGTTGATTTATTGGCCAGTCGTGGGTGGATGAACATAATAGATCGTGAAAGTGGTTACTGATCAATACTTTTATAAAGATTCGTGGCTTATTCCTAACTGCTGATGGCTATCAACTATTTTTCTTCCCTACTTTTTGCGGTTGTTCTGTTATGGATGTATCACGATGCTATAATCGCAGATCCGCTACTGGTTTGGACACCGGAAATATAATTTGTGCCTTAAATATAACGGCAGGTATTGCAGGTACTATCGGTTACAGGAGTGTGCAATACCCAGTATAGCCTAAAGTATTCATCAATCAATAAATGAGCCTCTTTTCAAATGGGTCTATCTAAATTTTTTTCAAACATGAGTTTTTATAATTCCTTGTTTAAAGGATGCGCACAGTAACACGCGAGTCAAATTCCCTCGCAACCACACTTATACAACCTAACTGAAAAAAAATGTTAAAAACACAAATTACACTTTAATGAAGCGCCTGATGAATCGTGATTATGTACATTAACCCGACCGCTATAATTTGCCTAACCATATTAATGCAGGTTGACTTCCTGCTTGTCATAAAACACAGTCCTATTACAATGATTTTCAATCATTTAATTTTCATGATATTGTGAAGTGTGGATACTATTGCACGTTCTCTGTTACGCCTAATACAATATTATAAAAATATGCCTCAATACAGTATCTACACTGCGTTATATACATTAGTTGAAGACTAGACTTAGTTATTGTCCGAGACAGGAATTCTTATGTGGGATGTCGTATAAAAGTCAGGCCAAACGAATAAATTAACATTTTTCCCTAATTTACAACTCCAAGGTCTAATTATCAATCCGCAAAGGTCATGTAATACAATATTTATAAAGATGAGTCATTTTATGGTAAACTGTTCGTTAATGGTTTGATGGTTGAGTTGGTGTGACTCAAAGGACCTATGTGCATCTACATAGGTACACTAAAATTACGTAATTTTGCATATAGCGCCCACCCTGACCTATTATACGAAATGCGGAAGCTCTATGCAAAAACAGCTCAAGTCCACAAGCACAGTCTACAAATTAATATTTCCATTTCTTTCGCCCCCCCCCCCCCCAATTCCCTAATGACGCCATGTATTATTTAATATCTCACTTTAAGCTCAGGCATATTAGTTTAGGCTATATGTACAATAATTACAATACTTCTGCAGCGGTACCATGCCGTTTACAGGTTAATTTAACACCGGGATTCGGGAATAGAATTTAATTTTTCCGGATTAACCCCAAGGTGTCACAAAACAATAATAAAAATCAGCTATTGTTACGCATTGACCCATTTGGGTTTTAAATAAAAGAGTGCAAAATGCGCGGGATTCAAATTAATAAATTACTGGAACCAAAGAATTTGGTTGCATAGTTTTATAATTGGAGTACAAAAATAAAAATGCATAAAAAAGGGTAGGTTTCACTTTTGGAATATACCGTATGAAGAATTATGATTCATTTAACAGAATCTAAGGGAGAAAAAATATAAAAACTC
Organism: Psococerastis gibbosa; assembly: GCA_963971405.1. Taxonomy (NCBI): domain Eukaryota; kingdom Metazoa; phylum Arthropoda; class Insecta; order Psocodea; family Psocidae; genus Psococerastis; species Psococerastis gibbosa. The sequence goes on from OZ020491.1 coordinate 23,487,026, forward strand.
TTCCAATAATGGTCTACTAGTATATGCTCGCACTTTTGAAAAATAAAGACAATTTTCATTAGAAAATTTAGAAAATATTGCCGAGGAACAATTTATTAATTTGAATTTCCCACTATTTTTTTCGTAAACAAATGCGCAGCCACAGCTGAAAAGTAAATGCTTGTACCCCTGTCACGTGACACCTTGGGGCTTATACAAAATAATTACGGCTGCTGTCACAAAGAGTATTTTACAATGCCAAATACATTATACAGTTATAATATCTAATCGTCTTTCCTAATTAAAAGATATAATTTCTCCCCATTCCAAAGGCACCCATCCCTTATGAAATTTATTGGACACAACTGAATATGAACCCTTTCAAACGTTATATAATAGAGAAAAAAAAACAATATAACTCAGTGCGCTTGTCTATATCCAATATCATTCCCTCAATTAAAGCTTAATCAGGTTTCTCTTAACAGCCATTCCTCCTTAATTATCAAACATTTAACACCTTCAACAGTCATAATTAAGACAAAGCAATCTAAGATAAAATCGATTAATTAAGCCAATCTACCACTTTTCTCACCCTAAACACGTGAACCACCCACCCACTTGATAAGGTTCAAAGGGTTGCTCAATATTTACGATCTGGTTATCTTATTAGTTGTTCCGTGAGATACAAAGACATTATTGTGTGTCTTATCGGGTACTTTATTGGCTCCTTCCTACTAGAATTTCTCCTTTAGGGGCTCAGCAGGTGTATTTTTATGGGAACCGGCAAGGTAATGACTTCATTTGTATTGTCTGAAGAATCTCTTCTGCAGTCCAGTCCCATCATTTTTTTTTTTTTTTTTTTTGCGGTATTTTTTGCGTCGACCTAATAGATCTATTGCGACCGCTTTTTCACCTTATTCCCCGTCTAGAATACCCGATCTCTTTAAAAAGTTACGGGTTAGCTTTACGGGGTCTCGACGTATGTTCTCTAGCTCCAACCCAGGAAATCCTATGGTTCTTAGACGATGTCGTGCTAGAGCTTCACATTCTAATATAACATGTTCTGCTGTCTCGTCCTCCATATCACACCACCTGCATAGACGGCTACCATTGTAGACTTTGATTCTGTGGGGGCTCAGCAGGTGTATTTTTATGGGAACCGGCAAGGTAATGACTTCATTTGTATTGTCTGAAGAATCTCTTCTGCAGTCCAGTCCCATCATCGTTTGATAAATTTTGGTAAGGAACACTGAACGGCACAGCCAATTAGCAATGCATGGAGGTGCCACCGAGCAGTACTCCTTAGGCGCCCATTCCACTGACCGGCTAGGGCTATTTCCAAAAACGGTGACGTGGTAGCAGACATTCAAGACTTAGGTTGCGTTTCCACAGACCTCGCATTGCAGAATGCAAATGACATTGACGGAAATTAGAATTTTTCTTTTTATAGAAATCTATTAAAATGTTTGTACTTAACATATCCCATGACGCCATTTTTTAATTTTAGTTTGTTTGTGATTTTACTGTATGATCATTGATCAATTTTAACTATGGCATAGAGGAAAATAAACATTTCTGTCAATTCTGCAATGCGAGGTCGGTGGAAACGCCACCTAAGTCTTGAATGTCTGCTACCACGTCACCGTTTTTGGAAATAGCCCTAGCCGGTCAATGGAATGGGCACCTAACTAAGACTTTTCAAGTCATGATGGCGCCTCCCACCAGCTGTGGTAAAGCTTCGGACAGTTTTATCAGATTCCAATGAGAAGAGCAACCCACTGCGCATCCCTGTCATAACTATTGTACTATTAATACTATTACAATACATTGTCAATTAGAATATGGTTCTATATGATATATTGTATAATATATTCAGTTCCTGCCCAAACATTCCATGATACAAAAGTCGTGAGACTCCAGAACATTAAATACGTCGTGAATATTCAACAGGGGTCATTGATGAACTCGTCGAAAAGTAGGACAAGCAACATTAGAATATTATTGTTTGTTTAGTGCGTAGATTCCAGCAAGGTCGGTATGTATGATTTCATTTTTATGAGGAAACCTGATAGGTATAAATGTAAAATTAATTATGACGCACATTATTATCGATGGTGTTACGCCTGTGTGCGGGCAGACGCTTCTTTAAATGAAGGATTTCTTTAGTGCAAGTTTAAATTATAATAATTTCCGATTGGACATCCTTATTACTGTGAATTGCCATATTGCCCTGAAATTCGGGACATTTGGCTCTCTTTTTGGGACGTCGGGACATTACCTTAACGATCGGGACTGTCCCGGGCAAAAATCGGGACGTCTGGCAAGCTTAACTATAAGTAGGCCTGGGTCGATAAAAATCCTTAAAAAAAATTACATCACATTTCAGCCCCCTCTCCCCTGGCCCTGGTTAAAGCCACCCTCGACATTACATATACTGCATACAGCTATGGTGCAAACATGTTGCAAGGTGTATGAAATTAAACAAAACGAACCAGCCTCCCGTTATACCCCGGCTTGTCGATATATTGCCGGGAAGTGCAATAACGTAGTTAAGGATATTGGTACGGTAGGTACCTGCTTTTAGTGCACAGTTTCGCTTGCACTTTTTATCAGTGCTCTTAGGCGAGGTAATTGTGTTCCAGAAAGTGCCAAAGAATAGTTTTTAATAGTTTTTTTTAAGACTTAAGTCACTATCTTTATAATGCCCAGACCATGGACGCATACAGGGGGGCAATGGGGGTAGATATGCCCCCTCCCCCCGAATTTTTATATCTATTGCCAATTAATTTATTATGGTCTAATTTAATCGATACTTTTTTTTAATAAAAAGATTAAATCGCATACAAACAATTTAATGAATGTATCCGATTAACCCCTTCAATCGCCTCACTAAGTCACCCAATAGGTACTTGTGTCTAGTTGTGACACGACTCCGACCGCAAGGTGTGTAGATACTCGCACAAGTACAAGCACGCTACAACCCTTTTTCATTTACGTACCTAATACATACAGTAAGGTACATTAAGTAATTTCGTAGGCTTTGGAGGTCATAAAGAAATATTTGAATGATCAGTTATACAAACAAGCGTACCTATTAAAAGGAATATTAGGCTGATTTCAACCATAGAGCTCCCCATGCACTTATTCTGCTGTTCCCTTCGAAATGGACTCGCCTGCATGATCCCTGAAAGGTGGTCCATATAACGAAAGGCCTAAGCCAAATATAGCGACGACACGTACCAAAAAAAATAGTTACAAGTTACAATGAACATGCGCAGTTCCATTTTGGAATCCCTCGCAATTATGACGGTTTGTATACCTATAGTAGCTCATACGAGTAGTCCTATCAAAGTTGATGATGAAGTTCCCAAGAGACTTGTAAACTTCAGAAAGAGGTAACAATCATGTTGACTCCTCTTTATCAACTAAACGTTAGTTAGTTAGTTTTTCGTGCGAACTCTTCGCATTGGCTCTTCTATTTTTTAACTTCAACGGCGATACATTAATGCCATATGTGGCCTTAACTCCCTCGTCCTTGTAAAACCACACACATTATTATCCACAGCATCTTTCTGGGGCCGGGGCGTTTCTTCCTTAACATCTTCAGATCCTATTACAGCATGTGAACTCCTCATGAATTTTTGCGGTTATGATACATACCGTACCTATTCTCGTATTTTATCCCAATTTCTGTTATTGGATTAGAATAAGGCTATGATTACAGTATTGGATGAGAAATCTAAAGTCATATAATTGAAGATATTGCTACAAATATTCAATCTTGATATACCTTGGTGTGGTTACATGCTATTTAGTGGTAGCTTACACGTGACTCATATCTACTGGAAAGAGGTAAGATCGGATGTGATTGACGTCATTTGCTTGCTGGAAGCGATAAGAAGACTGGGACTGTCGGGCATTGGCTAAGGAAGTATTGTTCTACTTAATGATTACATGTTTCGCAACATTACCTTGCTCATCGGTGTCACATCCGAACCTACCCGGTTTGCATATGTTACCTACATAAAAAGAATTCCAACCGAAAAAAAGTATATCTGGAATCATAAAGTCAGAAACGAGGACGCTCACAATGAAAAATGATACGTGTTTGAGAACGAGTTAGTTCTTGCGAAAAGTGGAAGACGATGGAAAATAAGGGCTAATATCTCTAACAAAGAATGGGCAGATTTTGTTCTATTTATAAGCTCCTGGCGATAGCGTTTTCCACGTATTACTGGTCAAACAGATGCGTATAGTATAAATTTCAAATCTTTACTGATCCTGCGCAACCGTCCGGACGGTTACGTCCCATGCACCTTGCTCCTGATAAGGTTGAAATAGCACGCAATGAGATCATTTTAGTAAGCAACCACTGATAATAATTTAAAAACAGACAGATTCAGAAGACAAGGGAGTGGATGAAACTAGAGCGTCAAAGAAGGCCTATAATTCAGCAAGCATATAGCAACTGGGAAGCGCAAGAAATACGTGAAGTGTAACCTGAAAAGGTGATTAAAAACAATCACCTTAGTAGGCCCGCAGAGGGGGGGGGGGGGGAGGGAAATGAGAAAAACATAAAGGGGCAAGGTGCCCACATTTCTTCCTGGTGCACATATGCATATTTCCAACCTTTAGGGAAAGTAATGCATTCACATTCACAATTATTACCCATTATAGATGATGCAATGAAATGGAGTTGATGTGTGGCGTGAAGCTATTGTAAATTTGTGGGTGTGACGGCGGAACTAATTGAGCAGCTCGGCGGCGGTAACCCCCGCCAGCATTTTGGTTTATATTCATGTCAAAACACTGCCTATTGGTGGTCTGCCAGTCCAAAATGAATGGCTGTCACTCTAATAATCGAAGTCTTCTCTTCGTCAGAATCGCTCCATCCAAGAAGACCAAAAGGTATTTTTAACCTCAGGGTCGGGTTTAGGCTTTAGGTTCCAAAATCAGTTTGATACACTACTGTACTATGTAACTGCAAAGGCTTTCACGGTCGGAGTCAAATGTAGAATCCGGGCTGATGGGCCGTGGTCGAGTTGAAAGTGAACTTCCAAACGTTTCGTCAACATCTGCGGTCGACATCTTCAGTGGCGCTGCGTAGACTTCGAAGGCTCAGTCACTCGCTACGGAGCCACCGAGGTAACGTTTGGAAATTCAATTTCAATTCGACCACGGCCCATCAGTCCGGATTCTACTGGTTCTTCATACACTACTGTACTATTGGCTCGGATCACGTACCACTGACTTTTTCCCCGAATGAACTGAATTCTATGATGAATTCATAGGTTTCATTCTGAACGATTTCTATGATTTGGCGTGTTTAGAGGAAATCCAAGCTCTTTCGTGCGCCAGCTTCCAAAATCGTCAATAAATCGTCTGCTAGCAATATGGCCACATAAATACACCAGCAATTCGCTATATGCTCTACGAGAATCATCCATGGGTACTGAGCCTATAGGGTATTTTTTATATTATTTTTTTAATGAAAGATTAATCGTATACAAAGAATTTAATGAATGTATCCGATTGACCTCTTCAGGTCAGTAGGTTAGTACCCATTTTGAGTCTCCGATCGCATAGCGTGTAAATACAAGCACCCTACCGCCTTGCCATCGATGTCTTGGTGTGAGTTGTTCTTTTGTATATCTGCCGAAATCTTTCTCGGCAGTCTAGGCAAGGCCGTATTTATGGGATCCAGACCCCCCTCCACCGTAATGAAAAATTATAAAAAATGCTTGATACTAGGGCTCTATATTAGACAGGTATTGTCATCCGCCATGTTGTATCCATTTTAAGTCTGGTCTATAAGCAAAGCATTGGGTGTTTACCGATTTATTTTTAGAAATTTATCGTTATTTATTTGTTATTATTAAAAAAAAAAAAAAAAACGATCTACCAATTAGGGAAGTGCTTATTAAAAAAATACTATAAGGTGTTTTAGTTAATTTTCAATCTTTTACTTTCTTACAATACTCACCATATAGGAATTAATGGATACAAAATGGCAGATGACAATACCCGGGTATATAGTGCCTTACTTGATACTAAACAAACTAGAAATATGAACAACATAAAAACCAAAGATGACTAAAACTGTGAAATAACTTCAAAAGTTCAATATAGAAGAAATAAAAACGCGGGATATTGTTAGCCGACGTCTTTCTAGTTACACGATTCTTTCACTCGACCCCCCCCCCCCCCCCGTGGCAAGGCAATTCTATAGCTACGGACGCTACGGCCTTGAGCCCAGGTATTTGAAACTGAAATTACTACTTAATTCCTGAAGATATGTAATTATGCAACCTTGTTATACTACCTCTCCTGTTGCTGTGTAACTTTCTGCAGAATTTTAAATTTTCAGATTCTCATCTATGTAACTATGTTATTGCACAGACGGTCATTTTAGTATAAATAACTTGCCTACAGTGTTACAGTAGAAAATTGTAGCTTATAACAGATAACAGAGTTCCAGTTCCGCTATGATTGGCCTATGAATTTATATCACTGATAGTTTTCCCCGTTCCTCCCATCATGACCTTCAAGAATCCTGATAGAGGACAAGGATGTTCCAGGCAAGACATGCCCGGTCAGGGGTCAACGTGAGGTGGTTAAGAGTACACAGACGATTCCGTCATCATCAATGAATTAATTGCATGGACGGATGTATACATGCGTACCTTATGTTAAGGAAGGTTTGATGATTAATTGGAGTTAGATGCCTTATCCCTGTCGACACCAAGGTTTTAATATCACTTACAGTAATTACTGTCATTTTTTTTATCTGTTTGAATATTTATGTTGGTTTGTTGTGGGACCGATATAGAAATGCCGTAGGGCTATTTATTAGAAAATTGGTGCAGTCAGTTATTAATGGAGAACTTTCTTAGGCGCCCATTCCAACGACCGGCTAGGGCTATTTACAAAAACGGTGACGTGGTAGCAGACAATCTAGACTTAGTTTCCGTTTCCACCGACCTCGCATTGCAGAACGCAAATGACATTGACGGAAATTAGAATTTTTCTTTTTATAGAAATCTATTAAAATGTTTGTACTTAACATAGGCTATCCCATGACGCCATTTTTTAATTTTAGTTTGTGATTTTACTGTATGATCATTGATCAATTTTAACTATGGCATAGAGGAAAATAAACATTTCCGTCAATTCTGCAATGTGAGGTCGGTGGAAACCCCGCCTAAGTCTTGAATGTCTGCTACCACGTCACTGGTTTTGTAAATAGCCCTAGCCGGTCGGTGGAATGGGCTCCTTATGGAAAATCCTAGAGTTCGTTTTAGAGAAATGGGGCTTTCGCTCCCGCCTTCTTTCTTTTAAAAAGTTTCAGACGCTATTTCCCAACCATAGAAATATATTAACTGGAACGAAGGGAGCCATTACTTCCTTACGGGGCATTCGTTAACCATAAGCCAACTATCAGAGATAAGTAGCAACGTAAAAATATCGAAGTCTCACACAGTGCGGATACCTGGACCCGGCCAAAATTCTGTACTTAGCTTTTGCAGGCTACACTAGCAGCCATATTGATAACGGTCTACAGCCACGGGATCACCAGTACTTCTCTTCGAGCCCCTACACCTCTAAATGATTTGCTTGCAGAAGCAGGGGACCAATAGAAGATCCGCCATATTTTGGCCTCAAATTTTGGTGCCAAATGAAACTCAATAGTTATCTTAGGGTACCGTACCTATCCCAAGATTTTTAAAACTAAACAAAATGTGTCTTTATTAAATATTTAGGCTGTCTAACTTCACTATTATGATAAATATCCTTTCCCAAAATAGCTGAAAATTATGTGGATTAAAAATAAACAATAGCATCAAATAAGTTCAATCATCCAGAACAGCAACTGTACTGTACCCTATGAAATTTTAAATGTAGCAAATGCAAAATTAAATTATAGGCAATAATAACAGGGCAACAAAAAGACATTTTCTCTTAGTTATTAAATAAAATACAGAATACGGCCCCTGCTTTGAGCCCAAAAATGGCGGAAGTCAAATGACCATGCGACACTAGCGCCAATGGTTCTTCTAGTGTATTATATAAGGCGGGGTTTCCAACGAAACGAAAAATATGGCTTTGACGTGGTAGCAGACATTTTTAGACCTGTCAAAAACATTTAATATCACTATTGACGTTGGTGGAATCTGCGCCTTTGCTTCTCTTCAATGATAGGTCATTGCCTTGCTGTGATTGGCGCATCCCCTTCCTACTTAACTTAAGGAGAACGATGTTTAGTTTTCACGAGTGGCAACGTTGTTGCTGCACCTGTCTACAGTAGAAAGGTTTGGAGATGCGTCGCGCCAATCACAGCAATGTGAAAGCCTCCATGGTTTCATGTTCAATTTTCTACAGGAAAGTTCTCAATTAACTTTTTCGGAAGTTTCAAATCTAATTATACATAGTTGTAAGAAATGATAAATATGACTGACATGACAACTTTGAAATTTGAAAATATGCAAATAAATTTTATGATTTCGGGGGGAGGGTCCATTTTTTTTGTAAATGTAATTCATTAATGATGTAATGGATAAATTCTTCAAACCATACAGGTTTATATACAAACATTTATTTCGGGGGGGGGGGGGGGGGTCCGGACCCCATGGACCACCCCCCTGGGCACGGCCATACTGATTCAGCCTTCAGGCAACTAATTTGCGAAAGTGTGCTATTATGCTCCGATTCCGATTCGGTCGATCCTAGACAAACATTATATATAATACCATGCTCTGGGGTACCCATCAACTCATCTTTAATTCTAATGAAGTAAGTAATGAACAGTCAAAACAATGAAAGCAGCAACCAGATTTCAACCAGATTTAAAAGAGAAACTTACCGGTGCAGCTGAAACACAGCAGCCCCCTCCCTCCTTGAGCTGTTCGCCAAAAACTTGACATGTAAGCACACCGTGATCGTTATTGTATACATGAACACTGACCATTTCCAAACTAACTGACCAAAAGGTGAAAAAGTAGCGAAACTGTCACCACACTACAGAACACTACCCTAGCTCAACTTTGGCTATCCATGAACTTATCACGTCGGGATCACAATGTAAGTTTGCTGTCTGGCTTGCTTAATTGGAGTCAGAGAACATTTTTAACTTTATTAAAACTTATACGCCAATTATTGAATGCCAAAAAATTTTCCCGCGAAGAAGGCGCGAAAGCAAAAGCGGCAGCTTCACAGCTTCACTTTTCAGCAACAAACTTGACTTACTTGACTTATGGTGGCTGGGTGGGTCCGGGGGGACCTTTCGCCGCGTACACACAAGCTCGCCATCTCTTTCGGTCATGCGCCGTCTCTCTCCAGCTCTGACGATCAATGCCCGCTTTATCTAGGTCGACCATGGCCTGGTCGAACCATCTTCTTCGTGGTCTTCCTCTTCCTCTCTGACCGTCAGGCAAAGCGTCTAGTACTCTTAGAGGTGCTCTGGAACGTTCCATCCTCGCTACATGGCCAAGCCATTGGAGTCTTCGAGCTCGGAGTTCGGATAGCACATCCGCTGATTTGTATAGCGCATATAGTTCTGCGTTGTGCCTGATGCGCCATCCTCTCTCGTCCATTACACCTCCAAATATTCTGCGGAGCATCTTTCGTTCGAAGACCATTAGTAGGTTTTCATCCCTTTTCTTTAGTGCCCAAGCTTCAGCTCCATACAAGAGGACTGGGCGGACTAGGGTCTTGTACAGTCTTGTCTTTGTTGTCCAGGAGAGTAAACGTGATCGGAATAGGCTACTCGTTTGGAAAAAGGCAACGTTTGCCGCCTTGTCAGCAACAAAGATGGCGGTTATGCTTAACCAATCAGATTATGGGACCAATCTCTCCCAACCAATCAAAACATTGCGATTTAGTACTTACTCTATGAATTTCCTAGAATTTACAAAAGTTGGCGGAGTTGGCCATTTTGGCATTATCAAATCAACAACAACAGTCAGTAACCCGTACTAACAGCTTTGTTTGTTTTTTTAATAAAAAAAATGGCAATTTTATTTGAAATTTCTCTTAATTGTCACAACTTTCCGATGCCTCTTGCTTCCACCAACCATAAAAGAGGCTCAGTTCAGGCATCAGAGATTCAGAGTACTATATTTTACGTACGTACCTGAGACATCAGGCAGTCGGCATCACCTGAGCTGGAAGCCCTGTACTAAGAAGTAAGCCTGTACCTGTTATACTTACAACTTACATACAGTATAGTATGCATTAAAAAAGTTGAGATTTTTGGAGACTTATAATAGATTAATTTGAATTTGAATATATTATAGATAGGTAACCAACGTTAAGCCGCACACGGGCTAGTGCCTTGCGGTATATAAATTGTCACAAACTACAATTGTCTTATTGTATATTGTTGGAATTAAAGATTTCAAGATTACAATTAAGTATCTACATAATAGTCTCCTTAAAACAAAACTCTCATCATTTTTTAATGCACAAATGAAGAAAATATGACTAGTGGAATGTCAGATGTGGCATTGTTCAAATTTTCATACTATTTACAACCTACAGTGCAGGGCTAATGTACACCAGCAGGCGCATACTATGAACACATTATAAGGCGGGTATTCCACCGACCTCTCATTGCAGAATGCAAATGACATTGACGAAAATTTCAATAATTTTTCTTTTTATAGAAGTCTATTAAAATGTTTGTACTTATCATATTACATGACGCCATTTTTTAATTTTAGTTTGTTTATTTTTGATTTTACTCTATGATCATTGATCAATTTTTACTATAGCATAGAGTAAAACAAAAATTTCCGTCAATGTCATTTGCATTCTGCAATTAGAGGTCGTTGGAATACCCGCCTAAGTCTTCAAAGTCTGCTACCACGTCAATGTCTTTGCATTCTGCAATGAGAGGTCGGTGGAAACCCCGCATATGACAATCAAACAAGAGGGAAACATAATACTACTGCTCACCAGACACCTTCATTATTCATTCAACCCAGTCACCGCAATTCCCCAATTTTTTGTCGTAGCCACTTCCTTCGAATCTTCAGCTACCTTGATTCTGTCCTTGTCGATTCATGTTCGGTCCATGCATATATAGCGATGAGCTCATCTTCTATAATGCCTCCGTCAATACAAACCCATTGCTTCTCGGACACGGCTCATTATATCCGCGAAGCTATTCCTTCTTTGTATACATGAAACCCGTTGTTGCCATGAATTTCTTTGTTACCGTGCAAAGTCTGCAAATTTTCAGCACGGTCATGGACATGCTTATGAACAGTATAGATCACCTTGATTAGGATTGGTCGTGCCTATTAGATTTGACTGTACAAGTTTAAACGTGAGAAAATACTGATGCTCCAATTGTCCTTGCATTCGCTATAATGACTTGCTAAGTGGCGTTCCTCAAATAGGGAAGGGTTTGCAGATAATCATGGACATCTAACCTGCCCTAAATTGTTTTCCTATTGACATACATATCCATGGTTTGCTGGGTGGACAAATTAGAAACCAACGTGGTTGGGAATTCGTGGAGTGTTCTGCAAAACCGAGCAGCTGAACGCGTTGTCGAGGAGACCAAATCCCAACAAGGTCTGTTTAGCCCGGAAGAAGAAGATGAAGGTGTTTGTCATACACAATCATTGTCGAGAGTGTACAGCCCGTAGGAAAGTGGCAGCCCGAAATTTGATACTTTTTATTTAATTAAATACCTACGCATGTTATTAAATATTTGGCTCATCAAAGTTGTAGAAGACTACTTCATGCATCATATAATAAGGTATTTTTAGTTTTCGAAATTGTAGTTTTTTTTATAAAATCGACAATACGTGAAAAGTTATAGTTTATAAAATATTTGCAGGTTTATGAAAAAACTACAATTTCAAAAATTAAAACTATCTTATAATATGATGCATGAAGTAGTCTTCTACAACTTTGATGAGCCCAATCTTTAATAATGTGCTTAGTTGATTAAATAAAAAACAAAAAGTATTAAATTTCGGGCTGCCACTTTTTACAATGCAAAGTTTACAATACACAGACATTCTATGTATTTTTCTTTGTTGCAGATGTGAACGAATGTTTAGAAGCTGATGCTTGTGGAACTAATGCAGCTTGTCACAATGTACCTGGGAATTATACATGTAGCTGTCTACAAGGATTTCAAGGCAACCCTTATGATGGGGTAAGTAATTTTTTGGATTCGTGAAGAACTCCAGGAAATTCGCCATTAAATGGAAATTTATATTGCTCCATAAGACATGATCAGCCCCAGCTGCTTGAAAGTGGTGCGAGAGCCTCCTCCAATCCTTCCTGTCTCCCCACTTCAGATTGTTCAACACTTCTTCTGGTAGCTCTTCCTTCCTTTATTATACTTTCCTTACTCCAACCATTTGCTTGCGTACCTGCTGTTATCCATTCTCCTTAAAACGTATTCGAAACATTTCATTAAGAATGCTTCATAAGAATTTTGCAAAAATTCTTTTGAAATCCCACCTACGGTCCTACCTAAATTTTTGTATAAATATAGGTACGTAATCTGACAGATGTAGGGTTTATATAAAAGTTTAGATATGGGTAAATCTCAAGGGAGGTCATTACCAGAGGCTACATTGACTGATGCCTGCACCTGATTGACTCCGCCCACCGCTTTGCCCAAAAAGGCACCGCTTTCAATTATAGAGGCTAATCGATGTTAGCATTTGACAGGGAGCAATTGTTTTTTACACCATCAGACACAGGCATTAAGAGAGGTGCAGTGGGCGTTGCTTGTGGTTTTTTTAATGTCAGATTCGTTGAAGTTTGATAAACGTGTCACTATTAGCGCGAAATCATATGCTTTGTGTAATTCTATCTTCTATCATTCTTAATTTTACCCTAACGACCCCACACAAAGATGTGTTAAACCTTTGCTATATTACTAGCCGTTTGCGCTCGAAGTTCACAAATTTGTGTCCTCACGCCTTTTTAAATGCGAACAATAAGTTTAAAAAACTTTCCGATGTCACTTTGAGTTGTAGAGTTTTTGAAGCATTTTCGGAGCTCGTCATTGTGGACACTTATGGCTGTGAAACTTTTGTTACATCTATATACCTTCAGTACATTGACTACGACGAATAGTAATAAAGATATATTTTGAAATTCTTTTTTTTTCAGTGTGTTGATATTAATGAATGTGAAGGGTCCCCTTGTGCCGCTGGAGCGGAGTGCACGAACCTGGAGGGCGGGTTCCGTTGCACGTGCCCCGGTGGATACGATGGTGACGCTTACGGAAAGGGTTGTACTGAAATTGATGAATGTGCGCGCGCACCCTGCGGACGAGACGCGCTCTGCCGAAATGAAGCTGGAAGTTACTCCTGCGCTTGTCCCACTGGTTTTATTGGAGATCCGCTGTCTGAATGTATTAGTAAGTGTTTTACTTTATTTTCTGACGTATCGTAGAAGTAATGAGCTTCGTATTTGCGTGAGCCAACAGTGACAGTTGCTAAAAAAGGCGCTTTGCCCTGCTGGGCTTCGCGTTCATGTTGTTGTCAACCCCTGACTCTCCTGAGAGTGCTCTGAAGATGGGGTTGACTTGTGGTAGGCAATGCTGAGAGGTATGACCCTTTCGACCTTCCGTCATTTCCAAGCAGGTGTTGCAGTGTCTGCGGAAGACCTCTGCTTGAAGACCTCCGTATTGGATTTATAAACGCCAGATGGGCTATACCAAATGCGCCACTAGGATTAGTAAAACACACCGTGACAGCTTTCCATAAATATAATTTCTACAGAAATTAAAAATGGGGGCTATACACGTCGCCATGGAGAAAACACGTCAAATCCTAATGTTTTGATTGGTTGGTCTGTGGCCATCAAACATTTTCCTAACGAGAGCTGTCTATTGGATCCACATTTTGCTGTCAATATGTGCATACAATAATATAGTATAGAAGAGATTGATTGTTGCATTAATTCCGATTTGAAGCTAAGCATTACTCAAAAGATAAAGCATTTAAAACATGCAATTTTAACTAATATCGTTCTAACGCCATTTAACTGAATTAACACATTGCTAAATTGTATATGAAAGTTATTTATTTAAGGATGCGTCTGAAGTCTGTACGATAGTGTCTCCGCTGCTATGGGCTGATAATTATTAAGCTATCAAGCAGCAACCAGCCAGTCATGATAAAAATCGCAGTTGCCATGTCATCTATGCCACGGATTGAAATTAAATTCAACTGAATTTCGCGAAATGGTTATTGTAACCTGGAAATTGCTTAGTGACAACACAAACATAGAAATACGCAAAAGTTGGAACTTTACATGAGCCATTGAAATTTTCCATGTTCTCCATAATTTAAAAAATAAAAATAATAATTACATGTAAAATAAAAATATTACAACTAAACCTAGCCTACAAGCTAATATAACTTACAACAAATCTTGCATAGCGCATAAGTGCAAGCATAATAGTCTAGTACACTATTGAAAATTAGGATTTCACACTGGACCTTCTATCGTACAGACATCAAATACACACTAAGGACTTAAGTAGTCTAATTCAGCAATTGAATTTAATAATTACTAACTCTAAAAACAGAATGTCCAAACGGAGAATGCGGCTCATCGGCGAAATGCGCCCATTCAAACGGCACCTTCTCCTGTGAATGTCCGCCCGGATTCTCCAGTCCGCCAAATCAAGAATGTCTCGATGTCAATGAATGTGGTCGGCCGAATGCCTGCGGAGTCAATGCCAAGTGCATAAATGTACCTGGTAGTTTCAAATGCCTGTGCCCACCTGGTTTTAGCGGGCAGGGCAATGTCTTCTGTGAAAGTTAGTGGCGATTTTGAGTTCTTTAGGCATGACCAGATGCCTGTGGGATGTTTTTCTTCTGTGTCTGTGTGTATTGCATGTTGAAGGTTTCTTGACCTTCGCATTTTTGTAGCTTGAGAACTTTCATGGATTGTTTCTTGCAATATCGACCAGATTCTTAACTGTACTGTACCGGATTAATACTGTTTCATTAAGCAATCACTGAAATGTTTGGTTTCGCGACTCAGTAGGAAACTAAAGGAGTTTTTTGTTTTCTTCCTTTCAGTGTTCTATGAGTGGTAGAAATGTAGTTGGTAGCTTTCTGGCTAGGATTGCACTTATATTTTGGATTTCTTCTTCTGTTTCTTTCTTTTACTTATTCCTTTTAGGACTGCATTTATTTCTTTTACAGATAGTCGTGCAGGATATTACATTTCAATTTTTGGATTTCAGCATGAATGCATGCTCTTTGGAGTGTTCGGAAAAAATATTTACATAATTTATATATTATTATAAATAATTGTAGCAGTACGGTACTACTTCAGCCGATACTGTATTGTAAAATTTATGATACGTATACTGTATGTGTGTGTACAATTTTTAATGGTTTTGAGCTCTTAAAAATTCATTTTGTGTAGAAATGTTTTAGTTCATTGTAAAAGTCTGATATAGACACTTTTCGCTTTATCCAAATGTTCTGCTGTAAAACTTGCGGTTTTTGAGTGTTTCCCGTTAATTCAGGTTGAACTTAACATTTTGTTTTTTGTTTTATTAGATGTGAATGAATGCCAACAAAACCCATGTGGATCAAATGCAATTTGTACGGATACAATTGGAAGTTTTATATGCACTTGTAAAGAATACTACACCGGAGACCCGTTTAGAGGATGCATTGGTAAGTCACAAACATCATTAAGCTGGCTGAAAACTTGAAAAAGTCTAAGTAGTTGGGACGAAATTAGAGGATTTAGAAAAAACGGGGATCGGCGGAATTCGAACCCACGATCTACGCCAATTCCAGTTTTTTTTCTGTATCCTCTAATTTCGGTTAGAACGAGGAGGTTACCTCTTCAACCAAAGTTAATTTAATGTCAGTGATGTATACCATCCCTGATTGGCTCGCTGTCAACTCAACTTGATTCCTGGTCCCTGATTTTCTTGTGTTAGCAACGAGGAGCCAGGATGACTACCTCTCACTTCTCATCTTAGTAGAGCTAGTGCTCATCCTCGTGCTTAAACAGTTGCTACTAAGCCTCCGAGATACAATCTTAGAAGTGTACATCGTACCACTGACGATGTTGACCGCAGATATTGACGAAAGATTTGGAAGTACGTTTTCAGATCGACCACGGCCCAACAATCCGGGATCATACTGCTTCATGATCAGCCATGAGATCCTTTGAATTATATTGTTCCATACTGTAGCCGAATTATTATTTATTTCAGATATCAATGAATGCGTCGCGCTAGATAAACCATGCGGAACTAACGCCATCTGTGAGAATTCTTCGCCAGGCTACAACTGTATTTGTCCGCAAGGATACACGGCCCGGCCAACTCCTCAAATCGCCTGCGAACAAATAGATGTCAATATCCACTGTAAATCGAATTTCGACTGTACGAACAATGCTGAATGTATCGACGGTCAGTGCTTCTGCCAGAAGGGTTTCCTCGCGCAGGGTGCTGGTTGCGTTGACATCGACGAGTGTATTAACCACCCGTGCGGACCTTTTGCTGCCTGTACCAACACACCCGGTGGATTTCATTGCGAATGCGAAAGTGGGTTTGTTGGGGCGCCGCCGAGGATGCCATGCAAAGGTATGTGCCTGAAGTGGTAATTGCAATGCAGGAAGAAATTTGTAACTCTGCGAGCTCTTAGCGTGGTAGGGTGAAGCAGCAGGCTTAGCGCTGGATGAAAAGAATAGCTAATCCGGGAATAAGATTAATTTATTCTAAATATAGCTAATGAATATAAATTTAGATATGGTTTGTCAACAATAAAGAATAAAGATTGCTTGCTTTTCATTGTTGCATATGCTTAACTTATGAATAACTTATTTTTTCTGGGCTCTGTGGTACCAACGTGACGTCTGCTGGGATCGGGTTATTTTTATTGTAGCATTGAATAGGTTTAAATAATTCCCCGGTAAGCTTCGCTTCTTGCTTGGCCTATAGAGGTAGTGTTATTGTATTATGTATTAGTATTTAATATTGAAAAGTATAGTAGGCCTAGGTACCGGTGTCATAAAAAAAGGCTTGAAAAGCTTTCCTGTATTTCAATGTAAGTTCATTTTAAAGCAATTCTTTATCTGTTGATGTTTAGCTATGCGTTGTGTGTAATGCCTACTTTTACTTGTGTTAATTTGTGCTCTGTGCCATTTTCAGCGCCTTGTGAAGGAGTCACATGTGGAGACCATGCGTTTTGTAAACCAGACGGCCAAGAAGCATACTGTATTTGTGAAGAAGGTTGGACGTTCAACCCTAATGATATTTCAGCAGGATGTGTTGGTACGTAACTAGTTCGTGTTTATCGTCAATCTATAACCCTTCTAATCTGATAGATAGGCTAACACTACTTATGTTTAATAAATTTGGCATTGAAAGCAGCGTGATCTTCGCTTAACCTCCAGCCGAAACAATTGAAGCCTTCTTAAATTATTTATATGCTTTGTTAGATTCCTCTTGCAAACATCGCAGGCTTGATGGGGTGTTTAATGTTTTTTTTTCAGACATCGACGAATGCGATAAAGTTAATGGACCTTCTGGGCGATGTGGAGCTAATGCCATATGTACCAATTCTCCAGGAGGATTTCACTGTCAGTGTCCTCCAGGATTTTCTGGAAATCCTCAAAAGCAATGTCTAGGTATGTGAAAGAAATTTGTACAAAAATCACATTGACTGTGCGCGCATTTTGAGTTTTTATATTGGAGTTATGGCCAACCTGGCAATTTTGGCGGCACATCTCAACTGGGGTTTGCAATTGGTGATTGTTCGGTCTAGTTCAATTATAATTATAGAATAGGTCATATATCAAGCTTTGGATATGCCATTTCAACCAGTTAATGAGAAACCTCCCAGGCAAATTGGACACCCCACTACACTTTTGTACAAAGTCGAATTTCTTATGAAATGTTGATAATAGAGCCACATGAATAAGAGTGATATAAGTAGATGAAATGCTCCTTTATATGTTGATGGTTTTTGAAGGCCTGGAAAAAGGCCAATTTAGGTTAGGTCTTCAAAACCTAGCCAAACGGTGGCGATGTTAGCGACGGTTAAAGACTATGCATCAGAATTTAGAAGAGCATTTCTTCTGCTTTCATTTACATATGTCTGTCTATATGATCAAAATATTTCATTGACATTAGATTTTACAAACAAAAAAAAAACGCGTCGATTTCATGTTAACTTAACACCTCAAATAGTAGTAGTTTTGAATGCGAAACATTTACCAGCTACTTACTAATTTCATGCTCTCCGATAAATCCATTTGGGCAGACTTCCTCCGTTGATTCTCCATAAAAGTGTTTCATCTTTCAGACGTAAACGAGTGTACACAAAAGGGAGCCTGTGGCGCCGGAGCTCTTTGCGTCAACGAACCTGGCGGCCATGCCTGTCACTGTCCAGAAGGAACGATACCTGCTCCCGACCCGCAGACCCGGTGTGTCGGTATAGTCACGTGCAAGAAGAACGCGGACTGTCCTGGGAACGCCATTTGTGACTCACAACACCGCTGTCTCTGTCCGGAGCCCAATGTTGGAAATGATTGTCGACGTAAGTTGTCATTTTGGGGTACCTAAAGAATAAAGCAGTTTTTATGAAACTTGGCTTTCTCCCTGCGGATTTTTAATTAGTAGAATTAACTTACCTCACCCCGTGATGATACAGCCCATGTATTGGCCTGCTCCACAACAGCGCTCCTATCCGCCCGATGCCAGTCACGGACGGCAGCTCCTCTTAGATTCCTCTTGACGTCGTCTTGCCGTCGTAGCCTCGGTCTGCCCACCTTTCTTCTACCCTGAGTTGCCGTTTGCAGTACCACTTCTCCCAATCATCTGACACGAACTTTCTTGACCTCAGCAATAAATTATAGGCTTCTCATATATAGGACAAACAGCTCAGCATTCCCGCAAATGCACTACTGTCCCTTTTCGCACGCTGGGCCATAAATTCTGCGAAGAATCGTGTCCTCCCAAGACAGTCAACACGGGAACATTAAGCATGAAAGTAAAGAAACAATTGTTTGTTTCAGATCCATGCGAAACTGTGGTGTGTGGCCCGAATTCTCAGTGTCTCCTCGTGAACAACGAGGCGAAGTGTCTGTGCAGTCCAGGATATACGGGCACCGCCACTGGTTGTGTCGACATCAACGAATGCGCCGCGAACCCATGCCCTAGTGGGGCTGTTTGCAATAACGAACCTGGGAGCTACACCTGCCAATGTCCAGGTACGTGGTAAAGACAGAAAGAAAGGAAAGAAAAAGGGGTATGCCACCAAAAATCAGACAAATTAAATATAGGAGTGATATTAATCACTTAACTCAACCTTAGAACCCTAAATTTAAAAAGAAATCTGCATTAATTTTCAAAATAAAAAATACTGTAAATTAATATAAGAATATAAATAAAGAAGGCACAGCAATTCTTTCACCAGGACTCCATGGTACCTACTCCTGTGGTATTGGCTCTAACTCTAGGTTGCTGAAGTTCATTCCAATGAGGACTGACCTTAAAATATTTTTTAGTTTCTTCCTGACCCGCCCGCTCTTGACATTTCAGCCTTGTGGCACCACTCGTGCCAGTTGAGTATTGAGATATGCCAATGTTTTTTATGGTTCTTTGCCGCTCTCTCAACATCCCTTAGGGCTTGGTAGTGATAGAGAACCGTCAATGCGTCCGGATGTGCAGAGCAGGCTTTGGTTCGATCCGGTAAAACCGATTCGGTTTAGGTGGGCCTGGAGGTAGCCTTGCTCCGTTCTGCATCTGCAGGCACAATATATCTAATATCGTTGACTGCGTTTTTAACCTATTTATTTCTGTTCAGGCGGCTTTTCTGGAGATGCGTACCGAGGGGGTTGCATTGAAAAAGGCCTGCCGTTCACCTGCAGCTCTGAGAAACCTTGTCCCCTTGGCGAAACATGCGTACGAGATGATTTTGTGGGCGAGAATGTTTGCATTTGTGCTAGAGGCTACGCGAGAGATCTGCAGACAGGAAAATGTCGAGATATTGACGAATGTACGGAGCTGCGTGAAAAGGCAGCCTGCGGTCTCAATGCCATTTGCAAGAATATGCCGGGAAGTTATGACTGTCAGTGCCCGCCTGGATTCAACGGAAATCCGTTTTCTCTATGTGAAGGTATTGTAGTAGCCTATTAATTATTAATCACTGTTGTTTTTTTATTAATTATTATTTATTCATTATTAAGATTGTTAGGCTTAGAATTTTTAGTGGCATAATTTGTCCCCATATCGGAGCTGCTCAAAAACATTTTCTTCTTTTTCATGCTTCGGAGGGCATGTAAAGCAGGCTGTCTCATGCCTCCCTAGTTGAGTATAAAAGAGAGCTTTATACCTAGCCCTAAATCCTCTAGTTTGCCTTATTAGTGGAAGAAAAAATCATTAAATATTTATTTTTTGTCATGTCAACTCTTACTACGTTTCCTGAAACTTCAATGCGGCTTTTCTTTTGGTTTCTAGAATGCAACACGCTTGAATGCCAGTGCCAGCCGCCATATCACCTAGTCGACGGCAACTGTATCCTATCCGGCTGCGGCAAGAACGGCAAATGCCCAGGTGGCGCCGAGTGTATCACAATCACAGGAGGAGTCAGCTACTGCGCATGCCCGAAAGGTTTCAAGCCAACCGCCAGCGGAGGCTGTGAAGATATCAACGAATGCCGCGAGAACAGACACGCATGTGGTTACGGGGCGGAATGTACCAATTTGAAAGGCAGCCATAAGTGTACTTGTCCGAAGGGACTTTCTGGTGATGCTTATTTGGGTGTTTGTTCGCCTGATCAAGTTCGCTGCGTTGCTGACACGGATTGTCTGGCTAATGAGAAGTGTGTTCAACCGGGCGAATGCATTTGCCCGTTGCCGTACTTCCAGGATATGTACGATGGAAATAAATGCAAAAGTGAGTACAATACGTTTGCAATTTTAGCCAACGGCCTTACCAACTTGAATCCACGAGAACAGAGCGTGTTTCAAACTGCGACAAACTTAATAGTTTTCACAGACAGCGTTGGCAGGGGAACATGGTGGGACATGATAACGCGCTGAGACTATACCAGTCTACGTGCGTGGTGAGTCCTTGTCCCTTCCGAACTAATCGTGTGACTTAATTATGTTTCCCAAGTGGTTCGGAATTCACTACAATCAGGAGGTTCACCCCGTCAGTCAACTTCTCCCCGAGGTGAAAGAGTCTGCCCTTAGGGTGCCTCATGTTAATAAACAAACTCACTGATCCCGTGAGACTGACAGGGTTGCATAAAGCAGAAAATGCTGAAAGCAGGCATTAGAGAAAAAAAAAATAGAATTGGACCCTCAGAAAGCATCCAGAAACCTAGCCCATATACCACCTTACTTACTGAGATCATTAAATAACTCAAGATTCGTTGACGAAACATAACTGCTATCTAAATTCCTACAAAAAATACGCCATGGCACAACAACCCAATGAGGGTTCAGGTATAAGGAATGGTGGAGGACCCACTTACTTGACCACTGCTCTATTTGGGATGTTGTGGTTAGCAACACGCCGCAGCCGCGTTTTCACTAGCCACTGAGGATAAGGTACCCATGTCTGGCCGATGATTTTTCCATTTATGTCGAGTCTCAAACCGTGATCTTCCGTTTCACATCGAATTATTTCACTTAAATGTCTAACTTTTGTTTTAGGTCCATGTGAACGGTTCCCTTGTGGAATCAACGCTCAATGTACACCTAGCGATCCTCCTAAATGTATGTGCGAACCTGGTTACCATGGTGATCCATACTTGGGATGTGTTGACATTGATGAGTGCGCCTCTGAACCATGCGCGTATGGAGCTCATTGCATTAACGAACGAGGAGGTCATAAGTGCGTTTGCCCGCAAGGATGGACTGGAGATGCGTACAGATCTGGATGTAAGTACCTGCTTCTTATAATACTTAAGCATTTTCAGCTAATGCGCAACTCGTCATCTTGTCTCGTTCGTGCTTGCTAGCTGGAGGTGCCTGATGAAGTTGGCATCTTAATTTTTATTTTTTACTTAAAGTTGGTGTCTACCGTTCCTTTTTCAATGGAAGTCATTGCACCTAGTAAAAATAAAATAACCAAGTGTTTTTTTGTTCGTTTAGGCGTTACTGAAGAATCAACCAGAGCCGAATGTGTCCGAAACACTGACTGCGCCGATCAACTTACTTGTGTCGCTGGCACCTGCGTTAACCCATGCACAACTGTTCCTTGTGGACCGAACGCGTATTGTGAACCCGACAACAATCATAGAGCCTGGTGCAAGTGTAAAGTGGGATACGCTGAGGGGCTCAACGGTGAATGCGTCTCACGTAAGTCTTCTGCTTACCTGTTATCCAACCATTGCAGTCTCCTTCTTGCTACTCTCTCCACTAATGGTTTCGTGACATCAAACTCTCTTTTATTCACTTCATTCTTAGATCTTTTTCCACCTAGTCCTCTGAAAATATCATATTTACAGTATAGCCATTTATAACGTTTTAGATCTCTCAAGACGTAGTATTGACAATACCATTAAGTTCTGTCGTTTTCCTATTGTACTACATTTTATTCGTTCCTGTTTCCTGAATGACAATATCTTATGTCCTATTTGATTGTTTTCGAACAGAATGTGATGGCGTGTATTGCGGACATGGAGCTCAATGTATCGTAACAGCAAATGGACCAACTTGTAAATGCGTCGAAGGTTTTATCGGAAATCCTTTCCCTGGCGGAGATTGCTTGCCAGACGTCTGCTCCGCTGCTAACCCATGCTCAGAGCCTTTCATCTGTATTGGAGGCCGCTGCAAAGAGAGATGCGAAGGTGTCGTATGCGGTGTTGGAGCTATCTGCGATAAGAATACCAATAAATGCGTCTGTGAATCGTTCTTCGTGGGAAATCCGGATTTAATTTGTATGCCACGTAAGTTGAAAACTACTAATATACTTACTTAATATACATTGCCCTCCCTTGACAAGTTAGTCATTAATAGTGAAAAGTCGACCGGCTCGCGGGATATCTTCCAGGTCCTGAGAAGGGTTGGTAATTCGCATTGCCGGCGAATCGCTGTTGCTCTTTTTTTCGTAACCCAGGGAACAGATGACACCATATCCTTCAAAGATGCCCGAACCTTGTCCTTTAACAGTGGAAAACTTCTTTGGTTCAGTTCTTGTAATTGATCCTGGGATGGAGGGTGTGATGGTCTTGAGTGAATGATGTTTGTTGATGTTTTTTATGTTTCCTGTTGAATCAATATAAGAGCTTATTATCAGGCTATTGGATATCTTAGGAATCACAAGCCAATGAATAAACTTATTCATAGTACACAATTTTTGTGTCGTCGACTTCTGTAAGTTACTCTGTGACTATTATTGTAAAATACAATAACTCTGTATTCTTTACATTCTAGCTATTCATGCTCCAAGCTGCGAGCCTGGTTGCGGTCAGAACGCCCACTGCGAATATGGATTAAGCAATCAGTGTGTTTGCAACCCAGGAACTGTCGGTAACCCCTACATCAGTTGTAGTATACAGAAAAAGATGACTTGCGATGATGCTGCTTGTGGCTTAGGTGCTGAATGTCGAGACCTTGGAAACAAGGTCGAGTGCCTCTGCCTGCCTGGATACGAAGGCAATGCCTACGTACAGTGTCATGGTAAGTTACACTAAAAGGAAAAAATATTTAGTATGGTTAATGAAGATGGTATAAATATTTTATGTAGGCTATTAGTTAATGGAGGCAATGGTGAATTGTGATTTGAAGTTGTACTTCATGTGGAGAAGAGCTTCTTGTGATAGGATACACCACTGTGCCCAGTCCAATTATAATTCCCAAAGACGCTCTAAGAATCCACTGTAACCTAAAGTGTATTTAAAGTCCGACTTATAGTTGACCAATTGTTCTATTTCATTGCAGATATCGACGAATGTACCGGATATGCTTGTGGAGCTGGTGCTGTTTGCATAAATTCACCAGGACGTTACGATTGCCGTTGCAAGGAAGGTTACGCTGGAAATCCATTTACTATGTGTTCCGAAATCGAGAAAGGAATTTGCACAAACCCAACCAACTGCCGCTGTGGAAGCAAACTTCAATGCCCCAGCGGCTTCAAATGCGAGCGAGGACGGTGCAAAGATGTCTGCGAAGGTGTCAAATGTGGACCTAGGGCTGCTTGCTCTAACAAGAAGTGCGTTTGTCCACCAGGAACTTATGGCAACCCTAATGACTTTAAGATTGGCTGTAAAGTACAAGGTCAGTGTGACAACGACCTGGACTGCCAAGACAATGAAATCTGCTTTCAGTTCGGAAGAGGTGTGCGGAAATGTGTGGATGGATGCGCTAAATTACAATGTGGACCCAATGCTCTTTGTGTCACCGACGCTCACAGATCGTCCTGTATTTGCTCTGATGGCTTCGAAGGTACTCCAAGCGATTTGGTAATTGGGTGCAGGCCTTTAAGGCTCGCTCCAAAGGGTGAATGCTCCGGTAACCATGACTGTCCAACTGGTCTAATTTGCGCTGTATCCCTTGATGGACTGCAAGCCTGCGTGAACCCCTGCAATACCGTCGCTTGTGGAAATAACGAAGTATGTAGCGTCGACTATAATGGACACCCAGTGTGCAACTGTAAGGATAAATTTGTCTGGAACCCTATTAAATCGGCATGCGAAAAACCGTCGATTCCTGATTGCACAAAGAACGAAGACTGTCCGCTAGTCGCCGCATGCAGACCTGACGCTTTGGGCGTGTTGAAGTGCACGTCAGCCTGCCAAGACTTTACTTGCCCGCAGAATTCCATTTGCGTTAGTAATGCTCATCGCGGGGAGTGTCAATGTACGCCTGGCTTTACTGGAAATTCAAATGATAGAAACGGCTGCCGACCTGTGACCAAAGACCAATGCCAGACGGATGCCCAGTGTGCTGAATCTGAGACCTGTAGGTCAGAGCCTGGCACTGGTATTTTGAAGTGCCGACCCGCTTGCGAAACTGTTATCTGCGGGCCTGAAGCCGTTTGTGTGGTCAACAACCATGTACCTAGGTGTACTTGCCCACCTGGGCCCTACGCCGGCGACCCTTACGACTCGTCTTCTGGTTGTAAAACCGTCCCCTGCGTCTACAACATCGACTGTCCAGGCCACCAATTATGCAACAGACTTACCCACACTTGCCACGACGTCTGCGAAGAAGAGTCATGCGGAAGCAATGCTGTCTGTATCGCTGAATCGCACAGAGCTGTATGTCAGTGCCCGCCCGGCTACCGGCCGAATCCTCTGCCAGAAGTTGAATGCGTACCATCAGAACTTTGCAATCCGAGCCCATGCCATCCAACTGCTATTTGCGAGGGCTCTTCTTCTGGGCACGTCTGTAAATGTCCACCTGGAAACGTTGGAGATCCGTATGCGAATGGTTGCCGTCCGAAAGGAAACTGCCCTCGAGGTGATGAAGACTGTCCGCCTCAGTCGGTTTGCCTTGAAAATCGCTGCGTCAACCCATGCGATGGCCACTGTGGTCCCAATGCTCTTTGCCAAATTGTTGACAGAAAACCAGTTTGCTCATGCCCGTCAAAATTCAAAGCGGCCATTGGAGGACCATCAAACGGATGCCAACGAGAATCAGTTGTTTGCACCGCTGACATCGACTGTAATGGAGGTGTTTGCATCTCTGGCCAATGCAAAGGTACTTGTTATGTCTCTCTTGCATGCAGTTCTAGGCTAATGTTTGGTAAAATGAAGGCAGGCATACGTCTATAGCTGAACGACTTTGGCCTGGTCTTCGGTCCTATATACTTCCCAGATTATTGCACATACTCTTTTAGTTTTAAATAGTTTAAAAATAAGTCAGCAGAGAAAGTAACACATGAAAGAAGATGCCGTAGAGCGTTTTAAATACTCATCGTTCGGTAGTTAGTCCGGCATATTCATTTTCTACCGTAATATTTATGTGTGCTCTTTTAAATTAGGAAAAAAATCTATATTTTCCCGATCGTCTATATACGGCATAGGGTAATTACAATTTTTAACACAACACGGTATTTTTCTTGCAGTGGCCTGCAGAAACGCTGTTGACTGCTCTGTTGGAGAAAAATGCGTCTATGGAACATGTGTCCTACCCTGTGCTAGTCATTCCCAATGCCAATCAGAACAAGCTTGTGTAAATGGAGTTTGCACGATCGGCTGCCGAAGCAACAAAAACTGCGCCACCAATCAAGCCTGCATATCGAACAAATGTCAAGATCCTTGCCTCAGCGACGGTGCCTGTGGACCTAACGCAATCTGCAACTGCGAAGGCCACAGCACAGTTTGCTCCTGTCCTCCAGGCTTCCAAGGCACTCCGGAACCGCAACAAGGCTGCGTACGTGTGCCTGTACCTTGCGCGTCAACTGTACAATGTGGTGCTGGTCAGAAATGTTCGTCAGGCTTGTGTGTTGTACCTTGCTCAGGTGCCAAAGAATGCGCTATTGGAGAACGCTGCTCTGATTCTACCTGCCTGAAGATTTGTCACTCAGATGGCAATTGTTTGGTTGGAGAGGTTTGCTCAGGTGGCCTGTGTAGACCTGGATGTACTACGGATACAGACTGCGGGCCGGGACAGGCATGCTACAAAAATAAGTGCAGGTAATATTGATAACCTATCAATTCTATATACTTACTTTACTTTAACTTTGTTCTACCCACGGGGTCGGCGGCATGGATTTCCTACGTGTTCTGGTCATGTATGTATTCTGGCGACAAAAGAAGGGTCTTCGGTCCTCCCTGAATTTTGTTTCTTAAGGCATCCTTGGACGTCCTAAAGGTGTGGTGCCCTCCACGGAATGGTGAATAGTCACTCACACGTTATAGCAGGTGTGGAATTCTGCTTTGTATTTTATTATTATTTTTCTAAATATTCAATTGACATTGTTTTCATTGAGAAAGAGATGCACAAATGCCATTTCGCTTTAGCAAAATTCCAGTACCTCCTCGTATTCAACGTAGGTATTCGTGGTTTTGTTTCAGATGCGGAGCTGGATTTATTTCCACCAACGAAGGCTGCGCCGACATCAACGAATGCAAAGAGAACCCATGTCATCATAACGCACTATGTTCCAACGTGCCCGGCTCCTACAAATGTCTGTGCCCGCCAGGAACCGTCGGTGATCCCTTCTCCGACCCTGGCTGCATTCTCCCCAACCAATGTACACAAGACACCGATTGTCTGGATAGTTTATCATGCCTACGTGGCAAATGTACGGACACTTGCTTGATTAATAAGAACGCCTGTGGACCCAACGCCGTATGCAACGTATTCGAGCATCGCCCAACTTGTTCCTGCCCGGCTGGGTTCCTTGGAGATCCTACAGACGCCCGAGTTGGTTGCTTCCGCGTTGAGTGTGTAGCTGACGAGGAATGCCCGGGTGATAAGTATTGCGACAAAGAATACAACAGGTGTCTTAACCCTTGCGACCATGTCAACTGTGGAAAGGGAACGTGCCAAGCTATCGACCATCAAGGTAGCTGTTCTTGCTTCCAAGGCTACGCTTTTGTCAACGGTAAATGCACTGATATCAACGAGTGTCTAACGAAGCCTTGCCACAAATCGGCTGTGTGCCAAAACACACCCGGAAGCTACACTTGTACCTGCGCTGAAGGTCTCATTGGAGATCCTATTAAGACTGGCTGCCGTAAACCTGGCGATTGCTTCACGGACTCGGACTGTCCTGCATCTGCTGCTTGCATTAACAGCAGGTGTACCAACCCTTGCAATGTACCTGGAGCCTGCGGACGAAATGCTGAGTGTACACCCTCGGCGCATACTGCCATCTGTAAATGTCCTGCTCAAACTCGAGGAGACCCAAAGAAGGATTGTATTCGACTGCAATGCGCTGATAGTAACGACTGTGCCAACAACAAGGCTTGCGTGGAAGGCCGCTGTATGAACCCCTGCTCACTTCCCAATGTCTGTGGTCTTCGGGCCCAGTGTACTCCGAACAACCACGTCGCTGTTTGTACCTGCGATGCTGGGTCAACTGGTGATCCGCAACTGGGGTGCGTGCAAGTGCAATACTGCAGCAGCGATAGCCAATGCTCAGCAGGAACGAAGTGTAGCAACGGTATTTGTACAGGTAAGTGCTCCACTCCGGTAGAATAGGTTAGGGGAGACCTGGTATTTAGCAGTGTGATACAGGAGAATTGGACTATAGAACGAAAGGTCGTGGTTAGAAACAGGAATAAAAAAAAAAAAATTTGCTGGTTCCACCCAATTCTAATGAGTAGCATGACTTCATTGGGAGAACAAAACCCCGGCTGTCGGGCATGGAACTGACCACAAACCCTTAATAAAGCAGTGATTAAGAGGATCTTTTACCAGTCCTCCGGTCCAGACCTGTCGCACTACTATGGTATTTTTTCACCCTCTGAAGTCAAATAGGTTAGGTTTTTTAGATTTTTCAATTTCATTTTTTAAGCTGATGAAGCCCTAAATTGTGTAATTTCTCCATATATTCAGTAGTCGTCAGGAGGCCTCGGAGTGTCACTCTTCTCTATAAATGCTATAATCTTTTTATTTTTATTTTAGCTGAATGTCGTAGTACCAGAGACTGTATTGGGGACCAACTCTGCATCAATCAGCTCTGCCAGCCCACATGCCGCACCAACAGCAGCTGCCCAGACTTCCAATTCTGCGAAAACGGAATCTGTGCCCAAGAACTTCGTTGCAGGTCCAACGTTGATTGCGACCAATCCTCTCAGTGCCGTCAAAACAACTACGGACAAACTGAATGTCAAAACGCCTGCGACGGGCTTGTTTTATGTGGCAGAAATGCCGAATGCCACGCCGAAGGCCACGAACCCGTGTGCACATGCAAAAAAGGATACCACGGCAATCCCTTGGACGACAAAATCGGCTGTCAAGCCATCGAATGCAGAAGCAATAACGACTGTTCCAATGACAAGCTTTGCGACGGCTACGTCTGCAAAATTGCCTGTCTCGTTAAGAACCCATGTGGTCGTAATGCGGTTTGTTCCGCAGAAGGCCATAGACAGGTGTGTTATTGTGAGCCTGGCTACACTGGTAACCCCAAGGTGGGCTGTGAAGTAATGGACTTGTGTGCTGATACGCCCTGTGGACCTGGTGCTAGATGCGACAGTGCTAGAGGGTCCTTCAAGTGCTTATGTCCTATCGGTACTGTTGGAGATCCATATAATGAGGGTTGCCGGCAGCCAGTGGAGTGCTCCAAAGATTCGGATTGCCCATCGGCTGCGCAATGTAAGAAGATTCAAGGCGTTCCTAAATGCAGAGGTAAGTTAATTTTTCTAATTGGTCTCAAGTGTGTGCCGTGTCAAGTGTTAATGCTCCACTGTTCAACGCAGTCGGGAATAGACATGGGAGCTTCTGACACGCTTCCTCATACTTGTTTAATGTATCTATCAGCCTGATTCACGTTTTGAAGTAACTCAGCTTACGGAGAGCACTACTGCCTTGCTGTATAGAACTCTGCCATCATCATCATCACTATTCACTTCCAGTTGATGCATGAGCCTCCTGTACTCTCTCCAGCCCCACTCTTCGGAGTTCATCCTCAATCTGGTTTCTGTATTTATTCCTTAGTCGTCCTGTTCTTCGTGTTTCCTCTATTTCTCCCTCTCTCCCTCTTATCTCATGAACCTGATGTTATCCATTAGCTTTACGTTTCCGAACCATTGCAGTCTCTTTCTCGCTATCCTTCCATCAATGGTCCTTCCACCCCTAACTCTGTTCCCATCACTTCATTTCTAATCCTATCCCTGCTTGCCCCCTGAAAGACTGTTCTGACGAACTTCACCTCAGCCACTTGCATGTTACCATTTTGTGTGTTATTCGTGCGTAGTATTGTACTTAGTATCTCCGTTAAGCAAAACATTGTGCAAATGTTTGAATGGGCCCTCCACTAGTTGAACAATATATCCTTTTCCAGATGTTTGCGAGGAAGTACTTTGTGGCCCCAACGCTGAATGCCAGGCCCGAAACCACCGTAGCAGCTGCGTATGCCGCGAAGGTTACGGTGGCAATGCCAACGATATTGCGATCGGGTGCCGGCCTCTGCCTGTACCTTGCAGAAATAACCAAGACTGCCCGCTTAATTCCTACTGCTACAGTGACACTTGCAGACGTAAGTACTCATGAAATAAACTAGAGGGCTGCTACTACTACTAGTACTTATAGTATGAAACTAGCTTAGCACTGAAGGTGAGTTATAAGATGACTGTGACATGGTTGTCAGCTGGCACTAGAGTGAATTCAATTTGCAAGTCTAGGGTCGTGAGTTGTCGGTGCAAAGTTAGCCTGGCGGTGAGCATAAATTCAGTTGGAATTATTTTCCATTGAAGCTTTGGAAAAATCATGACAATAATATCCATTGGGCAATAATACTTAAAAAAAAAATCATTGTATTGCTAGCACCTGTCCCAAATGAAGGAAGATTATCTATGCTTAGCCGGCCGCCTTACCAAGTTGAATCCAGCGGACCAGAGCAGGTTCAAAGATGCAGATAACTTGGTCGTGTGCACAGTGCCGGTAGGGAAACATGGTAGGACTTGTCCTGGTCACCTCCGAACTAATCGTGTGACTTCACTGTGTTTTCCAAGTGGTTCGGAATCCACTATAATCAGGAGTTCCCCTGTCCAATGGGCCCACACGGTGGCCTGGGACTGTGTCCAACCATGCTTATTGTCATGTCAACCTTTGAAATACATTTTTATGCCTGCTTATGTACATTCACCATCCTAACATTTTTCTTGGTAACTTCCTTTCAGCATTATGCGTTTCCGATGAAGAATGTAGCCTCACTGAGCAATGTATTGGCGGACAATGTAACAATCCTTGTGACGTAAAATCGGCGTGTGGCATGAACGCGGAGTGTAGACTACAAAACCACCATAAGCAATGCACCTGTCCTACTGGATTCACTGGCAACCCAGCTCTCGAATGCGTTCGAGGTAAGTTCTAGTCTAAAATAGATCTTCCTCCTTAAAAGACAGTCTGAGGGGGAAAGTGTAAGCATCAAATAATATCTCATTGAGATACAATCCTATGTCGAAGGAATTGAAAAACTGTGGCCAATTGGTAGTGACTGCCAAGGAAGGTTGATAAAAATGCAAAGGAACATTTCTTCTAAGCATAGAATCATTGTTCTAGCTCTACGATCGATATTATATAGGGATGTGTCGTTTTACTGTCAAATAATTAAAATGCTACTGTTACTTACTTTTACTGCGCCTTATCCTCATGACGGTAGCATCAACGTTTCCACACAGTCCTGTTCTGTGCGTCCTCGGTTGAGAGCCCCAAACTTGTCATATCTCCGGCGATCTTTCTACATAGTGTACCTTTGGGCTTCCCTGGTGGTCTGGTGGTCTGCTAAATAATTAAAATACTTAATTTTTCAGTGCCTGTATCGTGCGATTCCGACATCGATTGCAATGAAGGATACGGCTGTAGGGACAGTGTTTGCCATCCTGGCTGTCGCTCTGATGACGAATGCGCCTTTAACGAGAAATGCTTAAAAGGAAGCTGCATGTGTAAGTTTTTGTGTACCTCTTAGGGGCCGCCCATTAATCACGTGAGGTAAGGGGGGGGGGGGGTTCGACAAAAATCACGAAATATC
Source organism: Psococerastis gibbosa (assembly GCA_963971405.1). Lineage (NCBI taxonomy): Eukaryota > Metazoa > Arthropoda > Insecta > Psocodea > Psocidae > Psococerastis > Psococerastis gibbosa. The sequence continues at coordinate 23,518,620 of OZ020491.1, forward strand.
ACAAGGGGGAGGGGGGTATAGTAAGATATCACGTGTATTTATTTTTTCATCAAATGCATGATCGCATGATTACACGCATGATTACATCTTCCCTCAATATTGTTTTTATGCCAGTCAAAAACAAACAACCTGCAACCTTTCTGTCTAGACATTTTTATCATGGTCCTTAATTTTCTACAATAGAATAAAATTAGATTATACTTTATACCTGTATTTAAAAATAATATTATAAACTTTTCTTTGTAGGTGCTAACAAATACACGTGATTTTGGGTGGGGTGGAGGGGTATTCTTAAACCTCACCACGTATCACCAAGGGAGGGGGGGGGGTGTTAAAAAAAGCTTTAAAAAAACAACGCGTGATTAATGGACGGCCCCTTTTTGAATTATTCAGTTACTTTGAGTAGGTATATAAACTTAATTCAAAATGGTTTTTACCCGCATTACGTTACATTTATTTTCCTGGTGGCATGTTATCAACTTTGTTTCTGTTGTGACATCTGACATTTTTTATTGCACTTACGTAGAAGGCAGATATTCCCGGAAAGAAGTCAAGCTAACGCTTGTTGCAATGTCAATGGCAAGTATGGTCACTTGTAGTTTGTCCGGGTTGACATTGAGGACGCGAACCAGTTTGCCACCGGCCAAAATTGCACACAGAAACAGTACCAATAACATCGAAAAACCCAATGAGGTCGTTGGCAGGGCAGGGTTTAATGGGCCACTGCAAGTAGGCTTACGTTCTTAGAAACCCTATTCAAAAAATAATAACTGACATCTTCATTGTTTATAGTGACATGCCGTGTCGACAACGACTGTTTCCTGGGCCATATCTGTCTCAATAACATGTGTCTGTTTGGATGTCACGTTGACGAGGACTGCTCTGCCAGCGAAGCTTGCTTGAACAACAGGTGTACCAACCCCTGCTCTGGCAATCCATGCGGACCGAACGCTGTCTGTAGTGTTGCCAACCAACGTGCTAGCTGCTCTTGTACGGACGGTTTTGTGCCCAGTCCTACTGCTCGAGGTAAGCGTTCTTATTCATTAGCATTGCTTATTATTAAGCTATTTTTCTTTATGTTCTTAATGTTTTAATGTCTTAATGTTTTAATGTCTTAATGTTTGTATTAAAGCCCTTTGTGGACTATTTTGAACAGCTTAAATTATAAATGTTGCGACCTTCAAACATGGGAAAATTATATCGTTACTTAGTTCAGTTGTTTTATAACCTCCGTGTAGGTAGTAAGTAGGTGTATGTATATTGGTCGACAATTTCATACAGTGAACAGTGAACCCGTAAAGGAAACCCATTTATTTAGTTTTCCGCCTTAAGTCCCAATTTTGAACTATCTTGAAAAATTGCTAAATTTGGATGCCAGTATTAGGTTTAATATCGAGACAGATCCAAAAGCTGCTCTCTATTAGTTGTAGAGGCCTCCCTATGCTACTCCCTCCAACTGAATAACAGTACTTATTTTATTCTAATAATAGCAGTATTTCTTGTGGGCACTGACGTCACTACCATAACGATAACCCGAAGTGCCTAGTAAGATATGCAAAGACATCTCTGACCCACTTTTTAAACTCGTCTCGTTTGGTTGTAAATGCGGTATAATATTGTTTTACCCGCCTTTTAAACAACTGTTTTGCCTTGTCTTGCCTGCCTATTCGCTGGCTCCCTTTAATTCCATCAGTATCAAATGTTGCCCATAAAATTGAAAGCAGCTAGTATAATTGCGTATTCTATATTGTATTGTTGTATTTTATTTCCAGTCGCGTGTGTTAGATCGCCCGGTCTCCCGTGTTCCGAGAACCGTGACTGTCAGGCCGGTAAAATCTGTCTCGAAGGCGCCTGTCAACCGGTCTGTTCGTCCCATCTCGGCTGTCTGTCCAACGAACGCTGTGACACCACCACCGGCACCTGCCGGCCTCTTTGCCGCAGGGACGATGACTGCAGAAGTGGAGAAGTGTGCGAAGGCTTGGTGTGTGCTGTTGGCTGCAGAAGTGACTCTGGATGTCCTGACAGCAAGTCTTGTATAAACAGCAAATGTATCGGTATGTTTCCTTTTACTCGATGATGTTTTTACTATCATTTTACCCATTAACAATGACAATAGTTCTCAAGGATCTGTGCAAACATTTGGCATATTATGTACTTGATTGTGCTGCTTACATGAGTTAAACTCGCTTCCTTTTTGCAGATGTCTGCTCATCGCCTACGGCTTGTGGAACGAATGCGCTCTGCCGAGTAAACCGCCACCAGAAACAATGTGTCTGTCCCGCTCCTCTCGTTGGAGATCCAAATATTGGATGCCAGCAGCCTATTATCACCTGTGGACACCGGGGAGACTGTCCAGAACGCCAGGACTGTTTGAGTGGAATGTGCCGCGCCATCTGCCAAAGGTAGGGTGAAAAAAGTAACGTAATGGAGCTGCACAAAACATTGGGCTATCTTCTGATTGTTATATTATTAGGAAAACAATCCTCTAAATGTTCGTTGCGACATTGATGCTAGTGGTGACCTTGCGACTTGTATAGCTATTTATTTAAATATCAAGAGAGTTGACATTATTTCAGTTAGAACAAACACCGAAGAATTATTCCGAATGTGTTTATCTGTGACTAATATTTGTTATTATTTTGCAGCGATGGCGAATGCCTTTCTGACGAGCGTTGCGTGTCCGGAATCTGCAAAGCCATCTGCAACAGTGATTCCAAATGCGGCGTTGCTCAAATTTGTGAGAACCGACTCTGTGAAATTGGCTGCCGAAGTGATACCGTTTGCCGTGATACTGAGGCTTGCATCAATAAACAATGCAAAAGTATGCATTATTTCAATAGAATAATCTCTTTTGAGAACAAATTCTCCATACCTTCTTATTTCTATAGGCGATTAGATTAGCAGTAGAACTAATTTAACCCGTTTCTCTGCCTTTCTCGTTTACTCTAGTGTATGTATAGTCCTACAATAGCTATTATTTTCATTTCAAAATGTGTGACCTATGTGGAGTAGACTATCATGGTTCTATTCCATTCGGAACTCGCATGTCCCGCCCCCTAACGAGCTCATAAATACGTCGATAATCTTAAAACTGGTGTGAGAAATATAAATTTTGGGAAAGTCACACTCATTTCTAGCCTATTGCCTTCACTGCTATATCATCTTTTGCAGATCCATGCTCTGATCCCAACGCCTGTGGAAGCTGTGCTCAGTGCCGTGTTGTGAACCATGCAGCCCAGTGTTCGTGTCCCAACACCTTCAACGGAAATGCTTTGATTGCTTGCTCGAAATTCCCACTCCGTTGTGCACAAACCGGCTGCCCCGAGTGCGATGAAGCCGGCTATTGTACAAAGTCTTGTGGAACAAGCACAGACTGTGATTGTGGAGAAAAATGCGTGTCCGGGAAGTGTAAGGCCAAGTGTAGTGGAGCTGGCTCCTGCCCACAGGTAAACATTGCAATGTTCTACTAAAAAAACATTTAGAGGGGTACGTTGTAATTTCACATTATGTCGGAGTGTGTTTTAGACTTTCTCTATCGAGCCTTAGGGTGGCTCCATCTGTCATTCCAATTTCTTCGGAATTGGGAAAATCGTGGGAGGAAGGGATTAATCTTGTTGACAACGATTTACAAATACTGATGATCGTGGAAAACCATGTGACAATTTAGAGATGTAGAGAATATCTAGAGTGACCAACGGAAGTGTTCTTGCATTCCAGCAGCCAACCGGTAGGATTAAAAAAAAAGAGTAATTGTGTTACTTCTAAAATTTAAATTTCGTTCCCTTTTCCAGGGTCAAATTTGCTCAAACGGCGCTTGCATCGCTGGATGTAGATCTGATGCGGACTGTCCAAATGAAAGAACTTGTCGTGGTAAACAATGCCAGGATCCTTGCGCCCCTGGTTCTACCCCTTGTGGCACTAACGCCATCTGCAAAGCTGCTGAACACCGAGCTATCTGCATGTGTCCTGAAGGGTAAGACTATTTTGTATTTCCTATCAGTTTGCGTCCGCGAAAGCTCATACAATTACATAGTCTTTCACGGCCGAAGTCAGGTGTTGACACAAGTGCGCCTCAGAGATACAATCTTATAAGTCTATGTTGGCGAAAGGTTTGGAAATACGCTTTCTGATTGACCAACCCCCATCAGCCTGAATTCTACTGTACCTATCACAAACTTTCAGTTCTCTTTCCCCACCTACATTTTTTTTGCGTAGCTGACGCTTCGATTAATGAAAGATGTCAATTTTTAAAATAAAAAAAAATATATTCTGCGTGTTATACTAGTATTGATTTCAATTCGCAGATACAAAGGAGAGCCCAGCCGCGGGTGCCAACCTTACGAATGCCAGCGTGATGACGACTGCGAGAGTGATAAAGTTTGCGGCCCTGATCGAGCGTGTAGGAATCCATGTCTGGAAGCTGGGGCCTGTGGCGTCAATGCCCAGTGTCGTGTAGCAAACAGAAGAAAACAATGCTCTTGCCCTATAGGTCTCATCGGCAATCCGGGTGTCGAGTGTCGCCAAGGTAGGTTAAATTTGCAGTTCAGGATCTACGATTTCATCCAAATTTGTCCATACACGATTCATTTGTTTTGCTTGGCTGTTGTTAGAAATGTCAATGAAATTATTAGTTGTTAGTGCGTCCTGAAACTTACAATGGTTCAAACTATTGTGTATGTAACTAAATTACCTTTTTTTGTTTTGTTTATTTAGGTGAATCAGAATGCTTGAGAGCGCCATGTGGAGAGAACGCGCGTTGTCGCGACATTCCAAACGGTTTCGAGTGTGCCTGTGAACCAGGCTGCAACGGCGACCCTCATCTTGGTTGTATCTGTCCTGGCACTTTAGTCGACCTCTGCCGAGACATTAGCTGCGGCCATTTCGCCCAGTGTCGGGTCAAGAACAATAATCCTGAGTGCTACTGCCCATCCAGTTATCCCATTGGAGATCCCTATGTGGAATGTGAGTTGCCCTAGAAATTTCAAAATTCTATTAGAAGGGAGCGTGCGACGTATAGACGAAGTTGGGTGTAGTGCCTGGAAATTGTACCTTTTTTCGTGTATAGATAATGGAAAATGCATGGCCTTGTATCAGATCGGAAGCCATATAATACAATACTAGTGGCCCCGAGTGAACATTTCCAGAATTTTAAAGGACCTGTATGTATCTTATTATCTAACGAAACAAATTACCATGACAGCAAAAAAGTGACTTCACACGAAGGATAAGTTTTAAAAACGATTTAATTACATTTGAAGAATTTAAATAGCACATGTACAGCATGTTTGGGGCTATAAGGAATGTGTAGATACCCAATATGTGTAGTTTGGTACATGCCTGGCCTTAAATTCGGCGCGAAACCGTCCAGTGGCCTTTGAGGAATAATAGAGGGGTGTTGGGCTTTTGTTTATTCAGAGATTCGGTATTACATTTGATTATTATTTTGAATTTGCAGGTAAAATTGAAATTGAAAGAACACCAGGAGATTGCAGAACACAGGGATGCAAAAAAGGTTTTGAATGTATTCGAGAAGGTGTTGCTTGGGTCTGCAAGAAAGGTAAGTTCTTAACGGCTACTTACTCACTGATTTTGGGATTGGGATATTATGTGTTGGCTCACTACCAATGGGGAGAGTCCTACTGCAGTCAAAACTTTCGGAAAGGGTTCGGATGAAACGCCGCCATGTTTCTAAAGGATTTGCCAATTCACAGTAACTTAGTTAATTTGTAATAATCAACCTTAAAATTATGATAATTTTCTGTCAAGCTTTTATTTGCTTCTATCGACGATTATTTATACGAACAGTTTCCTCACAGCTATAAGGAGACATTTAATTTTCCGCGGCAAATATGTTTGATTCAATTTCTTGCGAACGACAGATATTGTGTTATATAAGAATTAAGAGGTAAGGGAAGGGGGTACCAACAAGGTAATAAAGAACAGAAGCATTTTAAGGGGCGTTATGCTTATGAGTAGCCTATGTTCGTATGCTTAACAACAGTTTTTGGAATTGGAGCTTTATAACAATTATTCACTGCGTCAGAAAAGCGGAAACAATAGATAAAGTCGTCGTAGGGCTTTCCTCATGTTCAAAACAGCGTGATTTTTCCTTCAATTTTAATGAGTCGCATTAGAAGAAAAAAATCTGCTGTTTAGAGCTTTGTGTAAAAAGTTGGGGTATTTTTTTTTGTAGATTTTTGGACACTAAATATTTGTACATATCACAATAATTCCCGAATTGTAAAAATTGACAGGATGGAGGGGCCATACTATTTTCGGAGGAGTTTTGAAAGGCTCAGTGTGAAAATTCAAGTTTGTAAAAAATTTTCACATGTACCTTTTCTTGCTGAGCCATTCAATGCGCCCATTTGTCCCAGTAAAAAAAAAGTTTATGAGGAGAATCTGTGAAAAGGGACAATCTGTTTTTGTCAGTGTCACTGTTGTAATTAATTGTCACCTATTGTACAGTCCGTGTGAGTCAGCAAAATGCACTTTGTGATCAGCAATAATATCAATATTTCTTCCTAGACCTGTCTGTGCCCTGTAGTACTAAACACTCGCATGTTTCCTGTGTTTGTCCCTTGTCACAGTTCTTCTCTATTCTGTCTTATCCCTAACGTTTAACTTAATTTATTCAACACGATTATGCCTGGGTGACTAACACTTTTGATCTCGGAACGGGCACGGTCTGCATAATCGTGGGGAAAGAGTACAACCTTTTACTGAAATGATTCCTCCCTTTTTAGTCACGTAATTCCATTGAATTAATATTTAATTAATTAATTAAAAGGTTGTGCTCTGTATTAAATACTTAAATTCATTTTTGCGGCTATTTGTCCTCTATTTAGATGAGACTCTTTGTGGCTCTGACGTCGACTGTCCCAATGAACATAGTTGTCTAAACGGAAGATGTCTCGACCCATGTTCGCTGCGAGGAGCCTGCGGCGAAAACGCGTTATGCCGAACAGTTCTTCATCGACCGACTTGCTCGTGTCCTCAGTGCCACTTAGGGCCGCCTCATATCAAGTGTACACCCGATCCTCAATGCTCAACCGAACCTAGACCATCTTCACCGACCATTGGCTGTAATGCGCATAGTGAATGCCCGGGGCATTTAGCTTGTGACCCGTCGCAGAGACGATGTGTAGATCCTTGCGAGACGTATCCATTTCCATGCGGTGCCAGTAAGAAATGCGAGGTCAGACACCATAAAGCCATGTGTGTATGTAAGGGCTTTGTTGTTAACAACATGGGTGAGCTGGTTTGTAAGCCGGAAACCGTGGAATGTGTCCACGACGATCAGTGTCCTTCAAATAGAGCTTGTATCAATAGTTTGTGCGAAGACCCATGCCGGAAATCAGTCAAGCCTCTTTGTGGAACGGACAAGACGTGTGAGGTGCTTAACCATAAGCCTATATGCTTATGTATGGAGAATTGTAGTCCCAGTTTAACGCTATGTCTGAAAGATAGCGGCTGCCCGAGCACACATGCTTGCAAAAAATTCAAATGTGTTGACCCATGCGCAAATACTACATGCCCGCAGAACGCACCATGCTACGTTGAAGATCATAAAGCGGTTTGCAAGTTTTGCCCGCCTGGATACTCTCCTGATCAAAGCTACGGATGTCTTAAAGGTAATTGAGACCGTTATAGCTTGATCAACAAAGGTCATATGGCTAGTCAAGGTAGTACCATCAAAGTATAAAGTATTAAAATACCACTGTTCGGAGTTATATATATAGTATATATAATAGATAAAAGAAAAGTAATTAAATTACTTCAGTTGGTATTTTTTATTGATCTGTACGATTCCGTTTCTCTTGGATAGGCCATTCCTTGCTGGCCTAACTATGATGCAGAGTTGAAGTATAGACCCTATACAACCGAATTAAAACAAAAATTTATTACCAAGAAATAATGGATTGTTTTTCTGAATTTTTTCTTTTCCACAGAAGTACTCTTGGTATAGCCTTTCCACTATTTGAGTAGTACTCATGATTTAAATTTTTAGTTTTTCTAATTCAAAAGAGTACCAATATGGTTTTAGTCCTATAGTCTTATCTCAGTCTGTTTGTTAATATTTTAGTAGTCATACCGCAGTTGATGTTTGTGCTACTTTGATTACTCATGTGATTCGTCCAGGCAGAGCTGTCAGGCCTTAAAGGGCAAAGCCTAACGTCTAGACTTATCCAACAGCAGCAGCCAATTAATAAAGCTCAGCAACTAGGCTACTGCTTGATTAACGAAAGAATTGACGTTTTGGTAACAAAAACTTATTGAATTTATAAGGCTAGCCAATTTTTATCTTTTATCTTATTATCTTATTAGTTGATTTTTGATCATAGCACTATGGGTAACAGGATGACACTTCATTCTTCACAAACTATTTCTCTCCCTTTATTTCCTATTTTCTTGTTCTATTTAGATGTTCACTTTGTAGAAGGTGTGCGAAGTCATATTGAGAGTACTCATATTGTTGGTTGGCCCTTGATTGCACCTGTCCTGTGCTTGTACTCTCCATTTGATGAGACACCGTGTTTAGATTAGTATTTATGTTGTTCACTTAAAGAATATTGCACTGCATTTTGTGAAATTTGTTGTGATTTGAATTTATCTTCACAGTCAACGACACCAAGACTCCAAGTAGCTGTGCTTCTGAAAAGGACTGCCCTAGCTTCGAGTCCTGCACTCATGGCCTCTGCAAAGACCTCTGTTTCTTAGGCCACAATCCTTGTGGCCAAGGAGCTTCTTGCCGCATGAAAGCACACACCCCCTATTGTTTTTGCCCTCCTAATTCGAAAGGAGACCCAAAAATTAAATGCTATCCCCCCGTTGAAAACAAAGTCGACAATTTAGCTACCACTCCTAGTAATTTCCGAGATAGGTTAGATTTCGACAAGAATGAATCAACTACTGTACGAAATACACCACTAGACACACTTGACACTTCAGTAAGACCTAACCCATTTCCAATGACTACTGTTCTCCCTCTATTGACCATTACTAATAATCCTACTGTTGGCACCTCAGAAGAAACATCACCCTCCATATTTCCTAGTGACCTCACTGTGACAGAGAGTGATTTAGAAACGACGAAGCTACCAACGTCTGCTACACAAACATTAATGAACCATAACACTGCCTCTTATGACACATCAGGTACTACGTTTAGACCTCAGCCTACCACTTTGACACCCATCATGCTGCCCACTGAAACCATGGTTACTGAGGGCGAGACGCATGAATCTGATACTACGAATCCCCCAACGCACGTCACTGTTGCCGGCACGAAACAACCAACGTCTACTTCAGAAATATTAAGTTCGCATACCACTGGGTCATATGATTCATCGGGTACTACGTTTAGACCTCAGCCTACCACATTGACACCCACCATGCTTCCCACTGAATCCACGGTTACAGAAGGCGAGACGACGACGCCCGTTCCTGAAGCAGGCACGAATGTACCAACGTCTACTGCAGAATCAGTAAGTTCGCATACCACTGGGTCATATGATTCATCGGGTACTACGTTTAGGCCTCAGCCTACCACTTTGACACCCATCATGCTACCCACTGAATCCACGGTTACAGAAGGCGAGACGACGACGGCCGTTTCTGAAGCAGGCACGAATGTACCAACGTCTACTGCAGAATCAGTAAGTTCGCATACCACTGGGTCATATGATTCATCGGGTACTACGTTTAGGCCTCAGCCTACCACTTTCAAACCCATCATGCTACCCACTGAATCCACGGTTACAGAAGGCGAGACGACGACGGCCGTTTCTGAAGCAGACACGTATGTTCCAACATCTACTGCAGAATCAGTTAGTTCGCATAGCACTGGGTCATATGATTCACTGGGTACTACGTTTAGATCTCAGCCTACCACTTTGAGGCCCATCATGCTTCCCACTGAATCCGAAACTACAAAACCGACGACTCACGTTTCTGAAGTAGGCACGAAACTACCAACGTCTACTGCAGACATATTAAGTTCGCATACCACTGGATCTTACGATTCATCGGGCACTACGTTTCGACCTCAGCCTACCACTTTAACGCCTATCGTGCTTCCCACTGAATCCACAGTTACAGAGAGCGTGACTACAGATTCCGTAACTACAAATCCGACGATGCACGTCTCTGAAGCAGGCACGAAACTACCAATGTCTACTGCAGACACATTAAGTTCGCATACCACTGGATCTTATGATTCATCGGGTACTACGTTTAGACCTCATCCTACAACTTTGACGCCCATCATGCTTCCGACTGAATCCACAGTTACAGAGAGCGTGACTACAGATTCCGTTGTTACAAATCCAACGACGCATGTCACAGAAGCAAGCTCCAAGCTATCTACTGAATCCACGGTTACAGTTGGCGAGACGACTGAATCTGTAATTTCACATCCGACGACGCACGTCTCTGAAGCAGGCACAAATGTACCAATGTCTACTGCAGAATCAGTAAGTTCGCATACCGCTGGGTCATATGATTCATCGGGAACTACTGTTAGATCTCAGCCTACCACTTTGACGCCCATCAAGCTGCCCATTGAATCCACGGTTACAGAAGGCGAGACGACTGAATCTGTTACTACATATCCGACGACACACGTCTCTGAAGCATACACGTATGTTCCAACATCTATTGCAGAATCAGTGAGTTCGCATAGCACTGGGTCATATGATTCACTGGGTACTACGTTTAGATCTCAACCTACCACTTTGAGGCCCACCATGCTTCCCACTGAATCCACGGTTACAGAAGGCGAGACGACGACGCACGTTTCTGAAGTAGGCACGAAACTACCAATGTCTACTGCAGACATACTAAGTTCGCATACCACTGGATCTTACGATTCATCGGGCACTACGTTCCGACCTCAGCCTACCACTTTAACGCCCATCGTGCTTCCCACTGAATCCACAGTTACAGGAGACGAGACGACTGAATCCGTAACTACAAATCCGACGATGCACGTCTCTGAAGCAGGCACGAAACTACCAATGTCTACTGCAGACATATTAAGTTCGCATACCACTGGATCTTATGATTCATCGGGTACTACGTTTAGACCTCATCCTACAACTTTGACGCCCATCATGCTTCCGACTGAATCCACAGTTACAGAGAGCGTGACTACAGATTCCGTTGTTACAAATCCAACGACGCATGTCACAAAAGCAAGCTCCAAGCTATCTACTGAATCCGCGGTTACAGAAGGCGATACGACTGAATCTGTAATTTCACATCCGACGACGCACGTCTCTGAAGCAGGCACAAATGTACCAACGTCTGCTTCACAAACATTAATTACTCATACCACTGCAACTTATGATTCATCGGGCACTACGTTTAGGGCTAAGCCAACCACTTTAACACCCATCATGCTGCCCACTGAAATCTCAGTTACAGAGAGCGAGCCTACAGAATCTGTTACTACATATCCGACGACACACGTTTCTAAAGTAGGCACGAAACTACCAATGTCTACTGCAGACGTATTAAGTTCGCATACCACTGGATCTTACGATTCATCGGGCACTACGTTTAGTACTAAGCCAACCACTTTGACACCCATCATGCTTCCCACTGAAATCTCAGTTACAGAGAGCAAGCCTACAGAATATGTAACTTCAAATCCGACGACGCCCGTTTCTGAAGAAGGCACGAATGTACCAGCGTCTACTGCTGAAGCAGTAAGTTCGCATACCAATGGGTCATATGAATCAGCGGGTACTACGTTTACACCTCAGCCTACCACTATGACACCCACTAAAATCTCAGTTACAGAGAGCGAGACAACAGAATCTGTTGCTACAAATCCATCGACGAGTGTCACAGAAGGAAGCACGACGCTACCGACGTCTAGTGTAGAAATATTAAGTTTGCATACCACTCGGTCATATGATTTATCGGGTACTACAGAAGCTAGCACCAAGCTACCTACGTTTACTTCACAATCATTAATTACGCATACCACTGGATCTTATGAATCAGCGGGCACTACGTTTAGACCTCAACCTACCACTTTGACGCCCATCATGCTTCCCACTGAATCCACAGTTACAGTGGGGGAGGCGACTGAATCTGTAACTACAAATCCGACGACGCACGTCTATAAAGCAGGGACGAATGTACCAACGTCTACTGCAGAATCCGTAAGTTCGCATACCACAGGGTCATATGATTCAGCGGGTACTTCGTTTAGATCTCTTCCTACCACTTTGACGCCCACCATGCTTCCCACTGAATCCACGGTTACAGAAGGCGAGACGACGACGCCCGTCTCTGAAGCAGGCACGAATGTACTAACGTCTACTGCAGAATCCGTAAGTTCGCATACCACAGGGTCATATGATTCAGCGGGTACTTCGTTTAGACCTCTGCCTACCAATTTGACGCCCATCATGCTTCCCACTGAATCCACAGTTACAGAGGGGGAGACGACCGAATCCGTAACTGCAAACCCAATGACGCATGTCACAAATGCAGGCATGATGCTACCAGCGTCTACTGTAGATATATTAAGTTCGCATACCACTGAGGCTGATGAGTTGGCGGGTACTACGTTTAGACCTCAGCCTACCACTTTGACGCCCATCGCCCTTCCCACTGAAACCAAAGCAAGCGAGATAACTGGATCTGTAACTACTAGCCCGACGACACACCTCACCGAAGCAGGCGGCTCGAAACTACCTTCAACTATTCCTCCCAGAGAACCAAAAACTGATTCTCAGTCGACCGAAACTACTCTAACACCATCTTATAATCGTACAGTTCCTTTCGTGTCAATTTCTAGTCCGACTGATCTGCCAATATCCACATTACCATCACTTGAAATGCAAACTGACCCTAGCGTGCGCAATGACTCTGATTCTGGAGTTAGCATGGATGTTACTGAGGCTAACAACGAACGGTACGAAACTACGACGATTCTCTCTTCTATACTTGAATTTATAACTAAGCCATTTTCCAGAACACCTACACATACTGGTACAACCGATAACTTAGACACGACTGAATATTCAACTGTTACTCCGTCAACTATCAAAGAGCAAACGTCTCCTACGATGCCACCATCAGTAACCGAGTCTCTTACTATGGGTCCTGGTAGCACAGGGGCAACAGAAGACTTCACTCAAACACACACAACTACTTTTCAAACAACTCAACAGTCGAAGTCTACCACACGAAATAAATTTGATACTACTGAGCCGGATATTACTTTTACAAGTGAACATTTGACTGAGAATCCACGTACATTTTCTCCAAGACTCACTCCTCTGCTAACGTTTCCCACTACGTCTCCTACGGTATTAGATATTGGCACAGTTTTTACAGAACATGCCCCTCAAAATACAGACACAGTTACTTCAGGAACCACCGAACGCCAAACTTCTCCGATTATGTCTCAGACAGTAACTGAATATCAAGTGACAGAACCTAGTAACACTGATACTACAGAAGAACATGCCACTCATACTACAAAAGCTGCTACTTCTGAAAGTACCCAACACCAAACTTCTACTATGTCTCCCACAGTAACAGTGCATGATTCAACTGAACTCAAAGTTGCAACATTGCAAACAACAGAGCCTGTTGCGACTTCTGAGGGTGTCACACAATATGCAGACACAGAGAACAATACAGTTCACACTAGTCCTAATCCGTTCTTCACAACGCCCACTCCGGAAACTAACCTTCCGACTACCGTCGATAGTAATGTCTCCACTGTCACTCGAGGAAGAAATCTTGATACTGAAGAGCCGACTACTTTTGCAACAACCGCTCAGGTCACTAACCAAGATTCTTTCCCTACTGAAAAAGCTACTAGTGAATTTTTCACCTTGTTTCCCTCTGCGACACAATCTTTAATTACTGGTAAAATGACAACTGTGGATGATTCTTATATTGCCGAAAAATTGTCAACATTGCCGGATCGACCGGTCATAACTACTATAAGTGCAGGCCAGACGACACAAACTGCCAGTCCAACTTCCTTGCAGCAAACAGAGCCCATATTAACCAATACTGAAATGTATCATATGACTGAAAGTGTGCCTCCTCCAGAATGTACTAACAACGGTGGTATAATCACTTGTGATAGAGTAACTCGTGTTTGTCAGTCAAATGAGAAAGGACAAATAATTTGTGAAACTGTAAAAGCTGTAGAGAGGACAACCACGCAACCTCCAGCTATGAGTCACGTGCTTGATAACTCTTCCACGCCTTGTCTCGGCAAATCTTGTATAGTGAATAAAGTTGAATTGATTTGCAGTACTGGTAATAATAATTGCTCTCAACCGACAGAAGCTCCCACTTTGGCAACTGTACATGTAACGGAAACGCCTAATCAAGCAAAATGTTACAATATGTCAGGTGGTGTCATCGTATGTGAACGAAATACTCGTAAATGTGAAACTAACCAGAAAGGGCAAATTATATGCGAAAATGTTGGTCCAAGTAATAGCACTACCACTCCTATTATTGATGCAAATACAACGGTTACGCCTAGATATATTACTGAAGAGACCACGACATCCGTCTTGAATAAACATTTTACCGTGGCAGAGCCAGAAATCAATCAACCCACAAACGATATTACTAAACATGGAGCAGCTACTTTAACTGACAATTACACTACCCCACCTGATAGCACAGGCGCAACAGAAATAGCAACTTCCCGAACACCACCAAAAATTCTAACCATACCTCCTTCCGGAACTGAGCATGCATACACAAAGCTTGTTAGCATTGACGCAACTATGACTCCTTATGGAGCAGATCATACTGAAACAGTGCGTGTTGGTACTGGACTGGACACTTCAACTTCTGCAACTGTGACAACTTCCCGAACACAGCCAACTCATGCCACCATGACTCCTTCTATAACTGATGCTACTGGCTCAGAGCCTGAATTTACAGGAGTAACAGCCGCATCAACGTCTCGAACAGACCCTGATTATCCTACCGTAGCTCCTTCTGGAACTAATGATACGGGCATATCAACTTCCCAGACAGAGCCAACATATCCAGTCATGACTCCTGTATTTGAGAAAACAGAAACAGAGCGTGTTTTCACTGATGCTGCATTCACTACAACTTCTCCAAGTGCGCCAATTTCCCGAACGCAACCAATTTATCCCGCCATTACTCCATCACACACTGATCATACTGGAAGAGAGCATGTTAGTACCTACGCAACAGACTCCACAACTTTTCCAACTGTGCCAACTTCTCCTACGACGACTGGATCAGAGCCCGAGATCACAGACGTTGCAGCCCAATTCACTTCCCAAACACACACAACCGATCAAACCATGAATCCTTCACAAACTGCTCATACTGTAACAGAGCGTGTTAGTACTGACACAACTTCTCCAACTCCGCCAACAAAGCCAACTTATCCAACAATGATGCCTTCTGTATGGGAGCACACTATAACATCGGATGTCAATGACGCTACAGACACTACCACTTCTCCAAGTGTATCAACCTCCCGAATAGAGCCCACTTATCCCACCGTAACTGCTTCGGGAACTGGCCACACTGGAACAGAGCTTTTTAGTTCCGACGCAACCGGCACCACAACTTTTTCAACAGTGACAACTTCCCAAACTAAATATACTGGAACGGAGCCAGAGATCACAAGCACAACATACGCAACCACTCCCAGAAGTCAGCCAACTGATCAAACAATGACTCCATTCGGAACTAAGAACACTTCTTCAGAACGTGTTGTCACTGACGCTACAGACTCCATAACTATTTATACTCTGCCAAGTTCTCCCACGACAACAGTATCAGAAACTAAATTCACTGGAACAAAGGCTGAGATCACAAGTGCAACGGCCACATCTCCTTCCCAAACAGTGCCATCCACGATACATTCTGTATTTGATAATACGGACACTGTACCAACATCTCCTACAATGACACATTCAAAAACTAAATATACTGTAACAGAACCTGACATTGCAGGCGTGACGGGCACATCCACTTCTCGAACAGAGTCTACTCATGCAACCAAGACGCCTTCTGGAACTGATTTTACTGATACAGAAAGGTACATTACAACATCTCCTACAACCCGAACACAGACAACTCATTCAACTATAATTCCTACTGTAACCAAACACACAGGGACGGAGCCTGAGGTCACAGACACATCAGCTTCACGAACAGAGCCAACTTCTTCTGTATTTGAGCATACTGAAACTGTTATCACTGACGCTACAGACATTACAGCTAATTCAACTGCGCCAACATCTCCTACAATGGCACCTCCAATAACTGAATATACTGTCACTGAACCTGACATTACAGGCGTGACAGGCACTTCGACTTTCCGAACAGAGCCAAAACATCCAACCACGACTCCTTCTGGAACTGATTACTCTGCAACTGAAGGTGTTTTCACTGATGCGACGGAAACTACAACTTCTCCAACTGTGCCAACTTCGCGAACACAACCATATTATCCCACCTTAACACCTACAGGAACTGATAATACTGGAACAGAGCGTGCTAGTACTGTCGCAGAAGACACTACAACTTATCCAACACTGTCAACATCTCCGACGTCGGGACCTTCTCATACTAAATATACTGGAACAGAGCCAGATAACACTGGCGTTACTGCCACATCCACCTCCCGAAAGCCAGACAATACAACTTTTCCTACCAGTTCTCCCACGGTGACCGCAACAGACATTACCACTAATCCTACTGTGCCGACATCTCCTACGGTGAAACCTTTCCCAACAAAATATACTGGAACTGAGCCGACTCATCAAACTACAACTCCTTCTGGAACAGATTACTCTGGGACTGAAGGTGTTTTCACTGATGCTACGGAAACTACAACTTCTCCAACTGTGCCAACTTCGCGATCACAACCATATTATCCCACCATGACACCTGCAGGAACTGATGATACTGGAACAGAGCGTGTTAGCACTGTCGCCAAAGACACTACTACTGGAACCGAGCCTGCCATGGCAGGTGTAACAGATACATCAACTTCCCGATCACAGCCAACGCCACAGACAGCAACTCCTTCGGAATCTGATTTCACTGGTTCTGAACGTGTTATCACTGACACTATCGAAACAACACCGTCTCCAGCTACTTCAACTTCACTAACAAAACCAACTCATTCAACTAAGATTCCTTCTGTAACTGACGATACTGGAACGGAGCCTGATATCCCAGGCACATCAACTACCCGAACACAGCCAACTTATTTTACTGTGACTTCATCTGTATTTGAGCACAGTAAAACTGAACGTGATAAAACTGACGCAACAGACATTGCAACTAATCCTACATTGCCAACATCTCCTACGGTGACACCTTCTCATTCTACATATACTGTAAAAGACCCAGATAACACAGGCGTTACTGCCGCATCCACATCCCGAAAGCCAGACACTACAACGTTTTCAACTAGTTCTACCACGGTGACAGCAACAGACATTACCAATAATCCCACTGTGCCAACATCTCCTACGGTGACACCTTTCCCAACAAAATATACAGGAACAGAGCATGAAATGACAGGAGCGTCAGGCCCTTCAACTTTCCCAACAGAGCCGACTTATTCAACTGTGACTTCATCTGTATTGGAGTACACTGAAACTAAACGTGATAAAACTGACGCAACAGACATTACAACTAATCCTACATTGCCAACATCTCCTACGGTGACACCTTCTGATTCTAAATATACTGCAACAGAACCAGATAACACTGGCGTCACTGCCACATCCACTTCCCGAAAGCCAGATAGTACAATGTTTCCTACTAGTTCTCCCACGGTGACAGCAACAGATATTACAAGTAATCCTGCTGTGCCAGAATCACCTACGGTGACACCTTTCGCAACAAAGTATACAGGATCAGAGCATCAAATGACTGACGCAACAGACATTACATCTAATCCTACATTGCCAACCTCTCCTACGGTGACACCTCATTCTAAATATACTGGAACAGACCTAGATAACGCAGGCGTTACAGCCACATTCACTTCCCAAAAGCCAGATACTACAAATTTTCCTACTAGTCCTTCCACAGTGACCGCTGCACCAAATATATACACTAGAACCGAGCCTGCCATGACAGGTGTAACAGATACATTAACTTCCCGATCAGAGCCAACTGCACCAACCGCAAATCCTTCTGAAACTGATTTCACTGCTTCAGAACGTGTTATCACTGACACTACCGAAACAACACCGTCTCCAGCTACTACAACTTCACTAACACAACCAACTCATTCATCTACGATTCCTTCTGTAACTGACGATAATGGAACGGAGCCTGATATCACAGGCACGTCAACTTCCCGAACAGAGCCAACTTATTCAACTGTGACTTCATCTGTTACTGACCACCCTGAAACTGAGCGTGATAAAACTGACGCAACAGACATTACAACTAATCCCACATTGCCAACCTCTCCTACGGTGACACCTCATTCGAAATATACTGAAACAGACCCAGATAACACAGGCGTCACTGCCACATCCACTTCCCGAAAGCCAGACACTGCAATGTTTCCTACTAGTTCTCCCACTGTGACAGCAACAGACATTACCACTAATCCTACTGTGACAACATCACCTATGGTGACATCATTCCCAACAAAATATTCGGGCACAGAACATGAAATGTCTGACGCAACAGACATTACAACTAATCCTACATTGCCAACATCTCCTACGGTGACACCTCATTCTAAATATACTGGAAGAGACCCAGATAATACAGGCGTTACTGCCACATTCACTTCCCAAATGCCAGACACTAAAAATTATCCTGCTAGTTCTTCCACGGTGACCGCTGCACCAAATATATACACTGGAACCGAGCCTGCCATGACAGGTGTAACAGATACATTAACTTCCCGATCAGAGCCAACTACACCAACCGCAAATCCTTCTGAAACTGATTTCACTGCTTCAGAACGTGTTATCACTGACACTACCGAAACAACACCGTCTCCAGCTACTACAACTTCACTAACACAACCAACTCATTCATCTACGATTCCTTCTGCAACTGACGATAATGGAACGGAGCCTGATATCACAGGCACGTCAACTTCCCGAACAGAGCCAACTTATTCAACTGTGACTTCATCTGTTACTGACCACCCTGAAACTGAGCGTGATAAAACTGACGCAACAGACATTGCAACTAATCCTACATTGCCAACCTCTCCTACGGTGACACCTCATTCGAAATATACTGGAACAGACCCAGATAACACAGGCGTCACTGCCACATCCACTTCCCGAAAGCCAGACACTGCAATGTTTCCTACTAGTTCTCCCACTATGACAGCAACAGACATTACCACTAATCCTACTGTGACAACATCACCTACGGTGACATCATTCCCAACAAAATATTCAGGCACAGAACATGAAATGTCTGACGCATCAGACATTACAACTAATCCTACATTGCCAATATCTCCAGCTACTACAATTTCACTAACGCAACCAACTCATTTAACTACGATTCCTTCTTTAATTAACGATACTGGAACGGAGCCTGATATCACACGCACGACAACTTCCCAAACAGAGCCAACTTATTCTACTGTGACTTCATCTGTATTTGATCACAGTAAAACTGAGCGTGATAAAACTGACGATACAGACATTACAACTAATCCCACATTGCCAACATCTCCTACTGTGACACCTTCTCATTCTAAATATACTGTAACAGACCCAGATAACACAGGCGTTACTGCCGCATCCACATCCCGAAAGCCAGACACTACAACGTTTCCTACCAGTTCTCCCACGGTGACCGCATCAGACATTACCACTTATCCTACTGTGCAAACATCTACGGTGACACCTTTCCCAACCAAATATACTGGAACGGAGCCTGAAATGACAGGAACGACAAGCCCTCCAACTTTCCGAACAGAGCCGACTCATCCAACTACAACTCCTTCTGGGACTGATTACAATGGAACAGAGCGTGTTAGTACTGTCGCCAATGACACAACAACTTTTAAAACATTATCAGCATCTTCGACGTCAGCACCTTCTCATACTAAATATACTGGAACAGAGCCAGATAATACAGGCGTTACTGCCACAATCACTTCCCAAATGCCAGACACTACAACTTTTCCTGCTAGTTCTTCCACGGTGACCGCTGCACCATATATATACACTGGAACCGAGCCTGCCATGACAGGTGTAACAGATACATCAACTTCCCGATCAGAGCCAACTACACCAACCGCAAATCCATCTGAAACTGATTTCACTGCTTCAGATCGTGTTATCACTGACACTACCGAAACAACACCTTCTCCAGCTACTACAACTTCACTAACGCAACCAACTCATTCGGCTACGATTCCTTTTGTAACTGACGATAATGGAACGGAGCCTGATATCACAGGCACGTCAACTTCCCGAACAGAGCCAACTTATTCAACTGTGACTTCATCTGTTACTGACCACCCTGAAACTGAGCGTGATAAAACTGCTGCAACAGACATTACAACTAATCCTACATTGCCAACCTCACCTACGGTGACACCTCATTCTATATATATTGGAACAGACCCAGATAACACAGGAGCCACTGCCACGTCCACTTCCCGAAAGCCAGACACTACAATGTTTCCTACTAGTTCTCCCACCGTGACAGCAACAGACATTACCACTAATCCTACTGTGACAACATCACCTACGGTGACATCATTCCCAACAAAATATACACGAACAGAACATGAAATGACTGACGCAACAGACATTACAACTAATCCTTTATTGCCATCCTCGCCTACAGTGACACCTCATTCTAAATATACTGGAACAGACCCAGAAAACACAGGCGTTACAGCCAAATATACCTCCCGAATGCCAGACACTACAACTTTTCCTACTAGTTCCCCCACGGTGACCGCTGCACCTAATGTATATACAGCAACTGAGCCTGCCATGACAGGTGTAACAGATACATCAACTTCCCGATCACAGCCAACTACACCAACCGCAACTCCTTCTGAATCTGATGTCACTGGTTCAGAACGTGTTATATCTGACACTACCGAAGCCACACCGTCTCCAGCTACTGCAACTACACTAACACAACCAACTCATTCAACTGCGATTCCTTCTGTAACTGACGATAATGGAACGGAGCCTGATATCACAGGCACGTCAACTTACCGAACAGAGCCAACTTATTCAACCGTGACTTCATATGTAACTGACCACACTGAAACTGAGCGTGATATAACTGACGCAACAGACATTACAACTAATCCTACATTGCCTTCATCTCCTATGGTGACACCTTCTCATTCTAAATATACTGTTACAGACCCAGATAACACAGGCGTTACTGCCACATCCACATCCCGAAAGCCAGACACTACAACGTCTCCTACCAGTTCTCCCACGGTGACCGCAACAGACATTACCACTAAACCTACTGTGCCAACTTCTCCTACGGTGACACCATTCGCAACAAAACATACAGGAACAGAGCCTGAAATGACAAGTGTGACCGGCCCTTCAACTTTCCGAACAGAGCCGACTGGTCCAACTACAACTCCTTCTTGGACTGATTACAGTGGAACAGAGCGTGTTAGTACAGACGCCAAAGACACTACAACATATCCAACATTATCAACTTCTTCGACGTCAGCACCTTCTCATACTATGCATACTGGAACAGAGCCATATAACACAGGCGTTACTGCCACATTCACTTCCCGAATGCCAGACACTACAACTATTCCTTCTAGTTCTCCCACGGTGACGGCTGCACCATATTTATATACAGCAACTGAGCCTGCCGTGACAGGCATAACAGATACATCAACTTCCCGATCAGAGCCAACGCCACCAACCGCAAATTTTTCTGTAACTAATTTCACTGCTTCAGAACGTGTTATCACTGACACTACCGAAACAACACCGTCACCAGCTACTGCAGCTTCACTAACACAACCAACTCATTCAACTGCGATTCCTTCTGTAACTGACGATAATGGAACGGAGCCTGATATCACAGGCACGTCAACTTTCCGAACAGAGCCAACTTATTCTACTGTGACTTCATCTGTATTTGATCACAGTAAATCTGAGCGTGATGAAACTGACGCAACAGACATTACAACTAATCCCACGTTGCCAACATCTGCTACAGCGACACCTTCTCATTCTAAATATACTGTGGCAGACCCAGAGAGCACAGGCGTTACTGCCACATCCACTTCCCGAAAGCCAGACGCTACAACGTTTCCTAATAGTTCTCCCACGGTGACCGCATCAGACATTACCACATATCCTTCTGTACCAACATCTCCAACGGTGACACCTTTCCCAACCAAATATACTGGAACGGAGCCTGAAATGACAGGAACGACAGGCCCTGGAACATTCCGAACAGAGCCGACTCATCCAACTACAACTCCTTCTGGGACTGATTACAATGGAACAGAGCGTGTTAGTACTGTCGCCAATGACACAACAACTTTTCCAACATTATCAGCATCTTCGACGTCAGCACCTTCTCATACTAAATATACTGGAACAGAGCCAGATAATACAGGCGTTACTGCCACATTCACTTCCCAAATGCCAGACACTACAACTTTTCCTGCTAGTTCTTCCACGGTGACGGCTGCACCAAATATATATACTGCAACTGAGCCTGCCATGACAGGCGTAACAGATACATCAACTTCCCGATCAGAGCCAACGCCACCAACCGCAAATTTTTCTGTAACAGATTTCACTGCTTCAGAACGTGTTATCACTGACATTACCGAAACAACACCGTCTCCAGCTACTGCAACTTCACTAACACAACCAACTCATTCAACTACCATTCCTTCTGTAACTGACGATACTGGAACGGAGCCTGATATCACACGCACGACAACTTCCCAAACAGAGCCAACATATTCTACTGTGACTTCATCTGTAACTGACCACACTGAAACTGAGCGTGGTAAAACCGACGCAACAGGCATTACAACTAATCCCTCATTGCCAACATCTGCTACAGTGACACCTTCTCATTCCAAATATACTGTAGCAGACCCAGATAACACAGGCGTTACTGCCACATCCACTTCCCGAAAGCCTGACACTACAACGTTTCCTACTAGTTCTCCCACGGTGACCGCATCAGACATTACCACATATCCTTCTGTGGAAACTTCTCCTACGGTGACACCTTTCCCAACCAAATATACTGAAACGGAGCCTGAAATGACAGGAGTGACAGGCCCGCCAACTTTCCGGACAGAGCCGACTCATCCAACTACAACTCCTTCTGGGACTGATTACAATGGAACAGAGCGTGTTAGTACTGTCGCCAATGACACAACAACTTTTCCAACATTATCAGCATCTTCGACGCCAGCACCTTCTCATACTAAATATACTGGAACAGAGCCAGATAACATAGGCGTTACTGCCACATTCACTTCCCAAATGCCAGACACTACAACTTTTCCTGCTAGTTCTTCCACGGTGACCGCTGCACCATATATATACACTGGAACCGAGCCTGCCATGACAGGTGTAACAGATACATCAACTTCCCGATCAGAGCCAATTACACCAACCGCAAATCCATTTGAAACTGATTTCACTGCTTCAGATCGTGCTATCACTGACATTACCGAAACAACACCGTCTCCAGCTACTGCAACTTCACTAACACAACCAACTCATTCAACTACGATTCCTTATGTAACTGACGATAATGGAACGGAGCCTGATATCACAGGCACGTCAACTTCCCGAACAGAGCCAACTTATGTAACTGTGACTTCATCTGTAACTGACCACACTGAAACTGAGCGTGATAAAACTGACGCAACAGACATTACAACTAATCCTACATTGCCTACATCTCCTGCGGTGACACCTTCTCATTCTAAATATACTGTAACAGACCCAGATAACACAAGCGTTACTGCCACATCCACTTCCCGAAAGCCAGACACTACAAATTTTCCTACTAGTTTTCCCACGGTGACCGCAACAGACATTACCACTAATCCTACATCGCCTACGTTGACACCTTTCCCAACTAAATATACAGCGACAGAGCTTGAAATGACAGGAGTGACAGGCACTTCACTTCCGATTTCGTCAAGTACCCGAACACAGCCAACTCACCCAACTATGACTCCTTCCATAGTCGATCTTACTGGAACAGAGCGTGTTACCACTGATGCAGCGGATACTACAACTTATCCAACTCAGCCAACGTCTCGAACACAGCCAACTTATCCAACCGTGACTAATTCTGTATTCGAGCATACTGTAACAGAACGTGTTATGACTGACGCTACAGACACTATAACTTCCCGAACAGAGTCTACTTATCCCACCATTACTCCATCTGGAACCAATCATACTGGAACTACGAGTGTTATCACCGAGGCAACATACACTGCAACTTCTCCAACTGCGCCAACTTCCCGAATAGAGTCAACGCAGCCTAGTATGACTACCTCTGGAACTGAATATAGTAGTACAGAACCTGGTAGCACAGTACCGATAATGTTAGAAACTACTACTACAACAACAACGTTTTCACCCCTTGGTCACAGAATTGACAATATTTCCTCGGCCGAACTCCCCTTAACGACTGTTCCTACTTATATTAGTACTCGCAGCACCATTATGAGTTCCATGTCTGCTCGAACTGGCCATGAACGCACGTCCCTAAATATTTTCACTGAGCAAACGACTGACTCGCTTGATGACCTAATTTCTACTCCCGAATCAATTGACACAACCACATACACCAGCCAGGAGTGTAGAAAAATTGACGATTGCCCATTTACCCATACATGTTTCAATTTTACATGTGTGGATCCTTGTGAGGTTTTTACCCCTTGTTGGGTGAATGCAACTTGCCGAACAGTTTTCCATCGACCTGTGTGCTTTTGTGAGACTGGAAAATCCAAATCGAAACCTTGTGCGATACTGCCAGGTAATCATTGCAAACCTGATGTCATCATTTTTAATTCTTCGGATTTTGCAGGCACTGTGGTCGAGAGGTTGTGATTTTATAAGCGTCTTTAAATTTGTTCTAAAAAGTAAAGAGGATGTCTAGGTGAAGAATCAAAAGCTATATTGTTATAAACCTATTAATTAGTTTGTCATATTTAGCCCATATTCGAGTCCTTTTGTCTGAAACAATCGTGTGTGATTACTTGCCAAGAACTAATTTTTTTTTTGTTTCTCTACAAAACCTTTCGTCACATTTGCCTGCATTTGAAGATATTAGCCAGGAAATGGGAACCGTCTGGCGGAATGGCCCAATTCCCAATTAAAGCTTGTTGGGCGGTTCGTATATTCCCAATGCTGCCCCTATAGTATCGCACAATTTCAAAGTAAGGTCCGAAAAGCACTACTTATATGGCATCAGGACTTTATTGCTTCCCCCTTGTCAAAAAAAAAAAAAATACAGTATTTCAAGGGGTTTTATTTTTTAGGCCTACTATAATTCGTCATTGATGAACTTTTACATGGCCATCTTTTACAGGGACGACACCTGGTCTACACGGTTAGCAGCTGGCTAACCGCTTCTGCGCTGTTTACGCTGCAAAACTACCATAAATTATCGACAATTATTGGCATTTGTGTATGAATATTGATTTCATGTTTTAGTTGTATGTGAAATGATTCTTTTTCTTGGTTTTGTCTGTATTCTATACTATCTGTACATCTGCACGTTTGCTTTATATGTTCGTATGCATGATCTTTCGTATTGTCGGTGTGGGATTGTAATGCACCATGTCTAAAATTATACATTCAGACACGTCAAAATCGATACAAATTGCACTTGCCTGTTTTATTGGATATTAAATGAAATGGCCGTATACTAATGAAGAAAGGCCTGTTCCGTGTCCTTACGCACACTTTTCGGACGTAGCTCAGTATTACGAGAATATTATTGAACATTGAATGGAAACTGTTATTTGCTAATCTACATTTTAAATGCATGTCACTTTGCTATAGTAATAGCAATTGTAAAAAGAAAAACAAAATGGAGCCGTACTCTGTTTAATACCTGGGGCTCCTCTACACAATATTGGTAAATTATGCAGCATATTGCCACAAGAGAAATGACATGAATTTATTTTTGTTCAACAATGAAAAAAGTGTTTTGCCGATCGGGATTTAGATGTTTGATGTAGATTGGCATCGAATAGCATGCAATTTCAATAATACTTCTGCGCGATTGCTACGTCCAATTTTACCATCACCTCATTTAGGCATGTGTATTATGCATGTAAATATGCTTATGCTTTGTATAGACGCTTTACATTTTGAAATTATTGGTTTGGACTCAACTTGGCGCGTATATGCGATGACTTCAAATGCTGGTTATGGTTGGTTCCAGAGAGGAAATGTTATCAACATTCTGACTGTCCATCTCAAAAATCGTGCCTGGAAGGCATTTGCAGAAACCCATGCGACGTTTTGAATCCTTGTAAAACTCCGGAGCATTGTCAGGTTCATGAGCATGAGGCTGTTTGTGTCAGTGGTAAGTTTGTCTTAAGAGAGAAAACTTCTATTATATTATTAAATTATAAAATGTGAATTAGGTTTACTCTGCCCACATCAAATTAAAAACCTTTCTGTTTCAACTGAATCAACAACCACTATTTTAGGATCGTATATCTGCAGTATATCACACATGTCTATCTAGACCTGCTACATCGTATGATAAAGCTACTCCTCTGTTGCTTTGTTGCATTTCTGATCAGATATAGGCTGAAGTTTCATTCTATGGTTTGTGGTTCAGTTTGCATCTGAGATCCAATCAAAGTTCAGACCGAAATTTAAATGCATCCTTCTTTGACCCCGCAGGGGGAGGAGACCCTATCCTTTACCAACATTTATTCTGATTTTTGGGTCACCGTGCTTTGCTAAAACGCTTGTTGCTGTTTTCAGTCTGTCAGTGCCAAAAATCATCAGATTGCCGAGCCGGTTTGGAGTGTGATGGATGCGATTGCGTCGCCATACAAGGTAGGTGGTAATAATTAACTGGTGTTCCTTGATGCAAGCACTCTCCCGACCTTTACAGAAATTGCAAGGTTTTAGATTATTATGTAACATTTATCCGTGTCGGTGAGATACGCATAGTAATTTTGTTGTTGGAAAAAAATCGCGATACTAATTAAGTGTACAGTGTAGTGCTAGTGTATTGTTGCGGTAATTAAGTAAGGAAGTTCCCTTATTTTAGATTGGATTGATAAATTAATTGGGTAGTAAATTACCGGTAATAATGATGTCATTAGGGACGAGCTTTCACTTTTCATGGAGTATTGTTACTTGAAATAATAAAACCGTAGTGAACCCGTGATAGTGATCAATCACAGAATTCTACAGCTCCTGAATGCATGTTATTAACCAACAGATGAAATTACCATAACAGCAGAATGTTTCAAATTACTATAACATGACAAAAAGCGCCTGTGCGCACGAAAAATAAGTTAAAAACGAATCTGGAGCATTTAAATACGGCATGAGTTTGTTTGGGGCAATAAGGAAAGTGTAGATACTCCATATACGCAGGGTATTTTTTAAAACCACCCAGCGGCATTTGCGGAAGAATATACATAGGCGGGATTATAGGCTTACAAACGTTGCAGTATTTCATGAAGCATTAGACCCGGTACACGCGGACGATTATCGTAGTGGCGATTCGCCAGCGTCTTTTCCATTATAGTCATAGGGTTAGCAGAAGATACGTCGGCAAATCGCGACTGCGAGAATCTTCCGTGTGTGCCGAGCCTGATGAGGTTTACTGCTCTTTTCAGGCCGCGATCCTATCACACCTACAGGATGCGAACATTGCCCACCTGGTGTAACGTGCGACCCTTTCACTGGAGCATGCATTACAGGTAACACTCGTAAATGCCCTCTATATGTAACATCGTATTCGTCATAAAGTTGGGCTTCAACCTTAGTAACACCCTGTATCAAGGTTAACCTTCCTTTGCATGCACAGTATGTGTAGATAGGTAGGTATACTGACAGTTGAAATAATTTGCGTGGACTTTGAAAGTAGCGTTCTTTGCATGTTAAACTCAACATTTATTTCGTCACGCTGGCCATTATAGACTTGGTACCATCGAGTGGTTGTTGTTAATTATTTTCTGGTAATACGGTAAGACAATTGTATTTCCATTTGTGGTTTTGGTAATGGTGTACCTGAATATTATCTGTTGCAATATGGCGTTGTTCCCACACTACTTGTTCCAAATCTATTGACAATATGAAACTTTGTATGACAGTTTACACAATTTCGCTTCTGCACTTAATTTTAATGCATGCTTGGTGCCGGAAGGTGAGTAGTTTGTCAAATAATAACTTCTCTATCTTCGTCTATTCTCATTCTAACCTATTTTATTGTCTATTCTTGAAAATCTCTTTGCAATTGTTTGACTTTCTATAATTGACATTTTTCACTCGCTCTTGTGATACTGTCTTTATAATTTGCTATACTATTCTAACTCTCTGTTTTTCTTTTTTCATTTCTCCTCTTCTAAATAACAGAGAGAAGCTCTGCAAACAACTACTCAACCGACACGCCCACATCTCATGACAATGCCTTCGCTATAAACAATTTATTAGACGATGAATGGAGTAAAAAGAATCATTTTATGGAGGACGATTTAGATCTAGAACAAGACCTCTTCGATGATTTGTTTGAAGCAGAGATGGATATGATGATGGTATCAGAAAGCTCAAATTATTTTCAATCAGTTGAAGCTCCTGATGGACTTTCTACTGAAAGTGGTGAGTTTACAATGACTGAAAGCACAACCGGCAATGAAAATATTATACAGGCCACAGATGTAACAACTGATGCTGTAAATGAAGCTACCACTAATAAACTAACATTTCCTACGTCCTCTTCTAAGACCCAGACAAACAATAACAGTCCTTTTCATAAGGAAATAAGTGCTAACATAATGGATAAAGTAACTTATGGACGAGTTTCCAATACTAGTGAAGACATCCAAAATGAAAGAGAAATTTCCACCACGCCAGTTGAACTTTTAACTCCCGATGTAACAACTTTAGAACTTGATGCTATAAACGATGGATCTGAAAATATTACTACCGAGACTACTGAAACCTCAACCATGTCTTATTCGACACTACTTTCTCTGAACGACTCATACACGACGCTGGATACTATTTCCACCCAGACTGTTAGTGGCATTGAAAAATCAGAAACTACTACAACCGCAGCAGATGCTTTAGGCACCACAACGCACCCTTCTACATATTATTCAACACAGCAGTCTGAAACTACGACAGACTTCCTTGGTGCTACTGATTCATTCACTATTTTCTCCACCACTGACTTTTCTACAACAAAGTTCCCATCAACAACTTCAGAAGCTGATTTTTCTGAAACTACCACAGTATTCCCTGAACCATTAAATCTTTCTCGTTCTGTAAAAAATGGACTGCAACAAGATCATACTAAGATTCCCACGGGCGTTACTGACGTCCCCTCAACTCCTATTGATTCAAGTCAGTTTCCATCAACAACGCCCTACGCTCTGACAAACACTGACCTGCCTAGTTCAAAAAATGATAATAGTATTATTACTACAAATGTGCCTAGTGCATCACAAGGTACTATCAAGTATTTTACTGCCACTACGGAAACGCCTCTCTCTCAAATTACAATGACGTCGACTACAGCCGAATCAGACCTTTCTCAAAGTACCTCAGAACCTTTTATAACTACAACTACTTCATTTGATACATCGAATTCGAATGTGTTTATTACAAGTAAGAATGGGCCAGGCACTGGTCAACCTTATATTTCCAATTCCATGGAAGATTCCCCATCATTATCTACTGATTGGGTTCCTGTACCGTCAATTAACCCACCTAGCACTTCAATAGCCCCGGAAATTTCTCAAACAATGTCAGATTCTTATACAACTGATTCAAATTATTTTTCTGAATTGGGACAGTTAACATTAATGGAACAGACAATTTCTACAGT
Organism: Psococerastis gibbosa; assembly: GCA_963971405.1. NCBI lineage: Eukaryota > Metazoa > Arthropoda > Insecta > Psocodea > Psocidae > Psococerastis > Psococerastis gibbosa. The sequence goes on from OZ020491.1 coordinate 23,548,695, forward strand.
GACAGAACAGCCTCAAATTACTTCAGAGTCGTTTACAATTGCGACTGAAACAACTCCAACAGACTCTGTCACATTAACTTTGTCATCCAGCTCGTTCTCAGATACAGAACCTTCACCAACTACCACAGAACTCAACCAGACTTATCAAGTCTCATCTAATTCCTCTAATGTAGGAGAATTCCTTACCACTACTGAGATATCGCAGGATTCGCCTGTAGCCCTTCTAGAATCTTCTACAGATTCAAGTGCCCTAACCTCGACTCTACTTCCGAAAATACCTTCCACTGACCTACGAATAAACCCAGAATCGTTCTTAAGCAATGGTTTAGACCTCTCTAATGTTTCATCAGAGTATGCGCCTTTTACTACAATTGAATCTCCTCCATCGACTGAACAGCTCTATATCCCTACTGAGGTTACTGTCTCTCCCCAAGACACCCCATTACCTATAGGCTCACCAGCTGAACCATATACAACATCGCCCAGCACCCTTTCAGATACTGATCTTTCACGATTTACCACAGAACCTAGTGTAACTATTTCCATTCGTAGTCCCAATCCACCAGATTCACTATTTACATCGAGTATTCCTTTAACTTCTGTGACTGAGCTACCTCAAACAGCTACTGAATTAACCTCTACTACGCCATCCTCTGATACTGAATCGCTTGGGACTAATGATGTTGACACTACAACTGAGAATCCGACTGGTAAAACTGAAGAAACCTCAGACTTTTCTTCCACATCCTCATCAAATCTGTTTCGTATTATTCATGATAATGCAGAGACTGTCTCAACAACCTCCCCAACTCCACCTAAAAGATACACGGTACTACCTTTGACCATCCCCTTCTCTCCTACAAACCCTATTGACATATCTACCCCTGATTATAATTCTGAATTCCCAACGATAGACAATAGTGCTTTGACTACAGAGCCTGCCAATGTAACTACTCCTGGATCACAAGGTATAAGATCGACTAAAGGAAAGAAAGCCATTGATTTTCAAAAAATAGAAAACTCTAATATAACAGACGATAAGTTACCCTTTGTGACTAATGAGTTTTCCTTCAGCTTCACAACGGATGAAGGACCAGGCCCGGATGATAATTTATATGAGTCTTTTGACTTCACCACAAGTCCAACTGACGAACTTTCTACTCAGTATCCTAGCAGAGGGAAACCCGATGAATACATCAGTGGAACAGACACTTCTGACATAGAACCACTTACAACTACATTAGCCATCCCCACTTACGTCCCCCCTGTGACAACCACCGAGAATAATTCACTTCTTGTCTACAACGCCACAACTGCCCCCTCTAATGATGCAAGCGTGTCAGATTTTCAAAATGAAAGCAGTACAACTGGTGTGTTGGAAATGTCAACGACTTTCACTATCAGTCCTGATATTTTAAATGATAACACAGATGCAATAGCCACATCAACGCAAATGCTGAACCAAAACGAAGGAGAAACAACAACAGCTAGTAATGAGATCTCGACAGAGCTTAATGTGAATATCGAAGAGTTGTTTGGTCAAAATACTGGCAGCGATAAAGAAATTAGCATCGACATAGATGAGCTATTTCCGAAAAATGAGACGGTTCAGGCTGGCAATAATGATAACACCGGTGACAGAGTGTTGGAAGAACCTGAACGTCAGATAGATAATACTGACAGTGCCACTGATAGTACCACTAATGAGCCAACAGACATTGAATCGTCTTTAGTGACAGAAAGTACATCTGTCGTTGAAAATAACACTGAAGAGACGACTGAAAGCTCTAGTGATGAGAATATTGAACCCTCTACCAATGAGGCAACTGAAGCCACCCTTGATGAAGCCACAGAAACTGGCGATTACTCTGATGAAACGACTGATGAAACAACTGAGAATTATCCAGATGATTATGCCGAGTCTACAACTGAATCTTCAACTGAAACCAATGATATTCCGCCTGAAATTTCGGAAATAACATCAACTACAACACCAGCTCCATTTATATCGACATCTAGCGCAGTGCCTTCTGCCGAATGTATCAAACAAAAGGATTGTCCAATTACTCTGAGGTGCAAGGGCGGTCGGTGCATTGATCCATGCAATGGCCTGGAATGTCCAGATAACGCTGTCTGCAGGGTCAAATTTCACATCGCGCTTTGTACATGTCCTGATGGGTATAGCGGCCGACACTGCACAAAAGGTATCATCTCTTATCTTTCCTGTTGCTATTTTTTCCACGATCATGACAGTTCATGATTTATTCCGATTATTATTAGCAGTTAAAAACTACTGCTAAATAGCATGCTCTATGTGCACTGTTAAATTGCTAAACCTACTTCTCTGCTATTATCTGTATTTTTTTTTACATTTATCAATGTCTCGTTCCTGTCCAAGCTTTTTTTAGGCTATATGCCACCAAGCCATCTCTTTCTCGGACATACTGAGTTTTTTACTTTGCTACAGCTTCTGCACAACATATCATCATAAGCGCACTTTTGCCGTTCTTAACTGTTATGTTTAACTCGATGTTTTAATTCTAAAACTTCCTCTGAATTCACATCACCGTTGAGCGTGTTGAAGTATTCTTTAAGGGTTTGATCAGCTTCAATTTGAGTACGGTGTGTTGCTTAAATTATCTTCTAAGTAATACATTCTCATCTGCGACTATTTCTAATAGTTTAACAGATAGGTTGCGCTTGCGTAATGTCTAGTCTACAATTCCATATCATCTAAATCAATAACTACCTACTAATTTTTAACTCTTATTAACTTAACAGCGGCCGATGGCCGGCCGAAAGCACCGACTCCCTGCGAATCGGAAATGGACTGCCTGGACAGCGAAGCCTGCTATCGAGGGGTTTGCCAAGACCCCTGTGAATTTGCAAACTCTTGCGACAAGACTGCAGAATGTCACGCTAAAGCCCACCGCCCCGTTTGTACTTGTCCAAAAGGATATGAGGGGAATCCGGCATTCAAGTGCTTCAAGACTCAAACCAGTAAGATGGCGCCTTTGAGAGTTACATTATTGGAAGCCACGATTTCCAAAATTTTTAGCAGTAATTGCTGTGTAAATAAAAATATTGCTAAAATATTAATGATTATCTGAGGAAACGTAAACTGCCTCAGTTGGTTTGTCAGCATGATCAGTTTTTTTATTGCATTATCACGGAACAACTTGAGGTGTGTTTGCTGTTAATTTGAGGCAGTTTGCGACTTATAATGTAACAATTTATTTCAGGTTAACCTTTAACAATTTAACTTTCCTAACTGGAGAAATCGTGGGCTCTAAAAATTAACTCTGTATTATAGCTTTTAGCGTTTACTCGATATTGTGTTAAGCTGTTTCAGTTAAATCTAAAAAATGTAGGGAATTTTTAAACACACTCGTAAAAATTATCACAGCGCCCAGTTGCAACTCTTGTAAATATAAATTAATACGTTACATCATTTTTATCACCGCTCACACTTTATAGATTGTGCATAGGCTATATGCTCAATCTACTCTTTTGTACAATATTTTCCTTGTTACGGTATCCCTTTCTTGGAAAATATCTTTTAAACACTACATTTTCAAAATAAGCACATTCCTGTTAACGGCAATGAGAGCAATGACTTCTTTTGAACATACGCACATCATGATGCTTAGCGTCACAAAAGAATGGGAGGGTATAGCCTATTTAGCGGTTACAAAAGTATGTAAGTTATTTCACATTTTCAATTGCTAGCAGCTTCCCATTCTTTTACCCGTCCATCTAATAGACAACTTTTGTAAAATTATTTCCCTTACAAAACCCCTCTTCAGAATTCTGTTGTACAGCGAGAACACACTGACTTTTGTACTATACACTCCTCTTCCTTACTCTGTCCTCTGTTTTTCACAATCAATCTAGTGCGTTGTACAACGAACGGAGACTGCGATTTGACCGAAGCATGCATTGGTGGAGGTTGCCAGCGTCCATGCGACGTCCGCGACCCTTGTGCTCAACACGCTGTTTGCATCAACACCAACCACGGAGCTGACTGTTCATGTGCTGAAGGATTCCACGGAAATGGCTTCATAGGCTGCTTGCCAGGTGAGAACAATGTTATTTTTAAATCAAGCTTTAATAGCTGAGTTTCCGTTGATTTTGGATTTAGGATAAGAAAGGACGAAGTAGGAGTTAGAGTTGAATGGTGTAGGCCTCACTGTTGACTGTAGAACACACAAAACATAGTCCCACTGGTCTGAGCCAAATGCTAGACGAGTCACTTTGCTCAATAGATAATAGTATCTGGGTATCTAGATACCCACGACGAACTGCGGTCTCCCTCCCAACAGACTAAAATCTCAATGATACCTTAGTGTTAGACCTGTCTCCCATTGCCCAGCAGTATGGGTGCATGGTTATTTCAATTAGATACTATTTGTGTAGAATAATTCTTAGTATGGAACTGTATAGACTCGTAGCCTACGGGAACTCTGTTAAGTCGAGCACTCACCTAATACAATGTATCAATGCCTAGCGTGTCTCAGCTTGCCCATTGTCGCAGCCCGTGTAGATTGACATCGAGGGCGTGTAGACGTGTCCCAGTTTGACAACGGCAGGGTAAAGGTCAATGGGCCACATGAGCCACAAGTAAGTCTATGTCCATATGAAACTTAATAGAAGTCACTGGAATTTTCAGTCGAATCCTACCAACCTGTCTGTCAATACAACGAAGACTGTCCGCCTTACCAGCTGTGTGATCGCCTCAATCGACTGTGTATCAGCCCTTGCTCGTCCGACTCTTGTGGAGAGAATGCAGAATGCGTGCCTGAAAATCATGGCATTACTTGTAAATGCAAGGCGGGATACGAGGGAAATCCATACGTTCAATGTGGGCAAGGTGAGGGTAGTAGTAGTTATTTCGCCGTAAGATTACATACTTTTACTTGTACCGCGCCTTATCCTTATGGAGGGTTGGCGGCACGACATCAGCGTTTCTACACAGTCCTGTTCTGTGCGTGTTCTCATATCTCCGGCGTTCTTTCTTCTCAGTGTAACTTTCAGTCTCCCTGTTTGTTTTCTTCCTCGTATCTCCCGGTTCATTACTCTTTTGACTAGGTGGTTTTCGTATCTACGTAGTACATGTCCCCACCAGTTCAGCCTCTTTTCTCTAAGTTTCCCACGGGTTCTCATCTCTTGTGTAATATCTTGGTTTCGCCGTAAGATTATAATATTGCAATTTTCATAATAATGGATCTCAATATTTGGAGCCCTAGTCTAAGATGCAAATTATTGTGTCCTTGATTCCCTTGCATTTGTCGGACTTTAATTTGAAAGACAATTATTTATAGGATCAATTTATTCAACTGAAAATAAATATAGTCTATGTGCATACGTATTATCAATTAGCCTTATGCAATTACTATGTTAATACCATACGTTTAACTAATTCTTCTTAAAATGTATTATAAACACCCTGCTAATCTTTTAACAGTTCTTGGTTGCACAAGCGACTCTGAGTGCTCATCAAACGAAGCGTGCATCAATCGTCAATGCGGAAACCCATGCAAGTGTGGGCCGAATGCAGTGTGTGAAGTCCTGTATCACAAGGCAACTTGTAAATGTCTTGCCGGCTATGGTGGCAACCCTGCTATTGGTTGTACCAGGCCTAACAACCCCTGCGATCCTAACCCCTGCGGAACCAATGCATTATGCGAAATCGACAATGGCAATCCCATCTGCTTCTGTCCTAAGGGCCTCACCGGAAATCCATTCAAGATGTGCAGTAAGTATCCATGGTGATGATGCCTATACCGTATTAGTGATTTATGATTATTACTAGTTATTACAGTGGTACATTTAAAGCTAGATCCACTAAAGGTCTCCGTCTAGCTCTATAGCCCTTGGTGGCATGTGGCTACTCTTCAAAGCTCCTGTAAGATCTTCATAATGGACAACGCTTGTGCTTCCAACTCGTCCTTCCAAGAGTTTCGTGGACCACTCTGCATCTGTCTTCTTTTCGTACTGACTGCTTATATCCTGTTCGGCATAGTTTATCTCCTTTCAACAAGTTCCAGACGCTTTGATCATTGCCCTTTTATGAAGCGGATTGTGTCAAAATTGATTGTTTCTATAAATAACCTGTAATGTTTCAGTTCCTGAAGGTGACGAATGTACGCCTAACCCATGTGGACCTAATTCTGGCTGTCGAATGCACAACGGAGCACCGCGCTGCTTCTGTCTACCCGAATACGAAGGACATCCGCCCCAAGTTCCATGCGGTCTTCCACAAAATCCGTGCGACCCATCGCCGTGTGGCCCGAATACCCAATGCGCACTCCTGTCTAATGGCTTTGCCAAGTGCACTTGTCTACCTGGGTATCTCGAGTCGCCCAACACTGTTAGAGGATGCGTCGAGCGCAGGGATCCCTGCAATCCATCGCCATGTGGACCTGGAGCCATTTGTGACCCTAATCGCTCTCCTGTTTGCTACTGCCCTGAAGCAGCTGTTGGAAATCCATTCAAGTCATGTCGAGGTAAGCTTAAGAATTATACTTCTTTAAGAATATGAAGAATGTAATTTTCCAGTGGTGGGTGCAAATTCTGTATTTTATCTCTTTTTTACATTCACCCAAAATGAGGCTTTCTACTTATCTGTATCTCCTTTCATTATTTCAGAGCCTGTTGTATCACTCTGCGAACCTGGTCCATGTGGTCCAAATGCCGACTGCTATGTCTCTTCCAATCAAGAACAATGCTTCTGCCGATCAGGCTTTACTGGTAATCCCTACTCTGGATGTAGGGCTGAGCCTAAGACTCCCTGTCAGCCCAATCCGTGCGGACCCGGTGCTCAATGTAAAGTATCCCCACAAGGACATCCAATGTGTGTTTGCCCGCCCGGAACCAGTGGAGATCCAACTGGAGCTAGAGGTAATCAAATTAGGAAAATGCTTCCATGAGTTATAGGGACACTGGACAATTTATGCAGCATTAATGTGTTGTTGCGTGTGTTTGCAATATTATGGGGAGTAAAGAATCCATGACATTAAACACTGTTTCTTTTCCTTTGTAGGCTGTGGAGGACCTGAATGCACCACTGACGACGAGTGCTCTGATAAGCTCGCTTGCATTGGTTTGAAATGCAAAGACCCCTGTCCTGGATCATGTGGTATTGGAGCTCATTGTCGCGTAGAAAAACATCATCCTATCTGCACATGTGACCATGATCTCACTGGAAATCCACTAACTAGATGTTCACCACTGCCAGGTAAACTACCTTCAATGCTTACAAAAATGCTCATTTAAATTTTGCAAATTATTTGTATTCTCCTTGGACTGAGTCGGTTGAAATGGACCTTTCTCTCCTTTGACGAATATTTTATTTTTTAAATCTGTTTTCAGTACCAGCGCCTCCCAAGAACCCTTGCAATCCATCTCCGTGCGGGCTCAACACCAGATGCTCCGTCTCTGGCTTACGTGCGGTCTGTACATGCTTGCCGGAAATGGTTGGAAATCCACAGACCGGATGTCGACCAGAATGCATCCTCAACTCCGACTGCCCCTTTGACCAAGCTTGTCTTGATAGGCGCTGTCGCGACCCTTGCAAAGTCAGCAATATTTGTGGATTGGGCGCCATTTGTACGTGCAGAGATCATACCGCGACTTGTAGCTGTCCGCCTGGACATATCGGCGACGCTTTTGTACAGTGTATGCCAAGACGTAAGTAAAGTTTTCCAGAGTACACAATATTGAATATATTATGTACCTATGATAATTATATTCTATAAAAACTCCTTATAACGAATTGTCGTCATTTACCAATAATGTAACTTTTTCAGCGATTACACCACCTGGCGTGAATGCTACACGACCCTGCTCACCATCTCCCTGTAGTCCTTACTCCGAATGCAACGTTTATGGGTCCGAAGTGGCAATGTGCGATCCTTGCAGTGGACCCAGCGCTCACTATGACCCTCGCTGCCGTCCCGAGTGCTTGTCTCACTCCGACTGCCCGTTCAACTTGGCTTGCTTGGGACAAAAGTGCCGTGACCCCTGCCCTGGATCATGCGGAGTTAATGCCTTATGCGCGGTTGTTCAGCATAACCCCGTGTGCTCGTGCCCGGGAGGATACATTGGCAACCCGTTTGAACATTGCTCACGACCGCCACCGAGTAAGTAGATTTTTATTTATTCTTACGGGTTTCTTTTGGGACTTTTAGCCTTTAAATTTGATGGGCATTATTTCTTTCTATTCGTCTCGGATAAGGGATTGCCTCCACAAACCTCGGACGTCCAGCTGCAGTTGGTCTTGTTCTACCTCCGTTAGCTACCTTAGTCTTAGGTCTTCCAGCGAGCCTTCGACCCTCGGGTTTCTCGCAGAAGCGTCACCTAGCGTCGTCTTTAATGTGACTGCAGATGCCTCCCGTGGCCATACTCATTAAATCAATTTATTTTCAGTGATGGCTGAAAGGGACACTTGCGAACGAACTCACTGCGGAAGTAACGCCATCTGCCGAGAACGACAACAAGGCATTACATGCGAATGTCAACCAGGATACTTTGGAAACCCATATTTAGCTTGCCGTCCTGAATGCGTGCTTAACTCTGATTGTTCGTCGTCTAAGGCCTGCATCAACAACAAATGCGAAGATCCATGCAGAGGAGCCTGTGGCATCAATGCTTTGTGTGAGCCGGTCAACCATTTCCCTGTCTGCCATTGTCCACCTGGCACCACCGGTGACGCTTTCAGCTCTTGCACACACATCCGACCTGGTGAGTGGAATTGGAAGCTCTGTATATGCTTACTTATCAGTTGTACCTAATTGAAATAGATTCATTGCTGTTATGATAAGTAGATAGATGTCCAATGCATTATTTATTTGTTACCGTTCTGCTTTCAGGTCCGCCTCCAAAACCAATGAATCCATGTGATCCTTCACCGTGTGGACCATTTGCACGTTGTCTGGTGTCACCTCAGGGTTATGCGTCGTGCTCTTGCCTGCCTGACTACCGAGGAGCTCCACCTATGTGCCAACCTGAATGCGTAATTAGTTCGGAGTGTCCTCAAACGCAAGCTTGCAGCAATCAGAAATGCGTTGACCCTTGCCCTGGATCGTGTGGAGTTGGTATGTATAGCTTTTCCTGTTCGTAAGAAGCACTGTTGACTCTCATTATTATTGGCTATCGCTAAGTCTTCTTATTTTTCTTTCTTTTGTCTTGTCTAGGTGCCGCCTGTTACGTAATCAACCACAATCCCATCTGTTCATGCCCGTCTGGCCAAATTGGAGACCCATTCACACGTTGCTACACTCCATTGGCTCAAGAAGAGGAAGTGACACCCGTTAACCCGTGCGAACCCTCCCCATGCGGAGGCAACTCCATATGCGTCGTCAGACAAAACCGTCCTGTTTGCTCATGTTTGCCCAATTATATCGGCAGTCCACCTTACTGTAGACCCGAATGCACCATCAGCCAGGAATGTCCATCAAACCAGGCCTGTATCAGGGAGAAGTGCAGAGACCCTTGTGTCGAAAGCTGCGGAACGAATGCCAAATGTGATGTTGTCAACCATACACCATTCTGCAGTTGTCTGCCTGGTTACCAGGGAGATGCTTTCATCGGTTGCAACAGGATACCTGAACGTAAGTCTAAATTAGGGGTAACATGCATACCACAGCAGTAGAGCCTCCCTTGAACTCTCGACTCAGATTGAGGAACGGTCTTCTGAACCTTACTGCACTTCAGGAAGTTATGCCTCGAAAAATTGGCGAGAGTTGTACCACGCACCTACGTTTATTGATGTGACCGACTGCAGTCGTTGAGTACCTGTTCGCTTACACTGACCTCGACTTTGTCACCCCAATAATAGGGAGGATCTATTTGAAGTTTCAGACAAAGTCCGCCGAGCCGTGAATTTGTCGATGATTCATGCATTATGCCCGGATACCTTAATTAGCGATAGTAGGCTGTCGGAACCTGAGTAATTTTTTTCGTTTTAACATTGTTCTTCTTTCCAGCATTGCCGCTGCCTGCTGATCCAATAGATCCATGCAACCCCTCACCTTGTGGAGAGAACACACAATGTCTAGTCCGTGATGGCACAGCCCGATGCTCTTGCATTCCTCCGTACATGGGCGACCCATACGGAGGAGGTTGCAAACCCGAGTGCGTCATCAACCCTGATTGTCCTAGTCATTTGGCCTGTCTGGCCAAACACTGCCGTGATCCCTGCCAGGGTGTGTGCGGTTTGAATGCCGAGTGCAGCGTTGTTAACCACGTTCCAGTTTGTTCTTGCAACCGAGGATACTCTGGAGATCCATTTAGTTCCTGTCGTCAGAATCCTCCTCGTAAGTATGCTATAATTAATAATTTTCCCAATAAAGAAAGGTGGGCGTACTGACCTCGCCCCTGAAAGATGGAAGCCAACCCGGACCTGCAGAGAATGATCGATAGCGCTTGCCCTAGAAAAGGCGGAAGGATTTTATGGGAATACGGAACAGTAAGATTAGATGTACAGATACAATTTTATCAATACATGATGATATAGAGGAGCATTTCAGCTAAGGGATGTGATATTGTTTACAGCTCTATTAGCGATATTATTAAGTTGGGGTGTGTGATTTTTTTTTACACCTGCAAGGCTTTTCTCCTCCCATTTTTCCCAACTCTTCATGACCACTATTAATATTTGCCATTTTTTTTTCTTAGCTACTCCAATCGGCAATCCATGTGAGCCTTCACCTTGCGGTCCGAACTCAATTTGCCGCGTAAGCAGCGGCCACGCAGTCTGTTCCTGTCAGAACGGATACGTTGGCGCGCCGCCGAGCTGCCGACCCGAATGTGTCGTCAGCGGAGAGTGTCCACAACACCAGGCTTGTATTGGCCGGAAATGCCGCGATCCCTGCCCGGGAACTTGTGGGCTTGAAGCTCGTTGCCAAGTAGTCAATCACAATCCAATCTGTTCGTGCCCGCCTAGGTTTACTGGGGATCCATTTTTGCGCTGCCAACCTGAAGGTAAGAATCGATATATTCCGTGTTGAGAGCCAAGTCAGGCATAGGTTTTTTTATAGAAGTAGTATAACTAAAACTGATAGCGGTGGTTCAGAGGACCAGTAATGGAATCAAGAACTATTCAAGTTAGTTTTTAAAAGAAAATCCCACTACGCTTTTTTGTCCAAAGTCGATTTTCACTGGAAATATTGAACGTAAAAAATATGCATTAAATTAGCAGAAATGCTCGTCTACATACGATATCGTATATCATATATCTACAGATAACTGGCATGTGGCCTTCTCTGTCAATAGGCCATATTTGAACTCCTTCCTCGCGACTACCACACCAATCGTTTTTTTTTTTTTTTTTTTTAATAAAATTCAATAATTGCCAATCTGTGTTTCAAAGAGGTAAGCAAGTCTGTCATTTCTACAATTTGACGGGACATTACAGTTTTGCCGGACTTTGCAGTCATGCATCAGCAATCAACTCCAGTTTGGAGTTTGGTAAATGCAGATTGCTCGTCTATTAAAATATCTTCCTCATACAACTACAATCGTGATCATATAGTTCAAAATATCAATATTTTGTAAGCCAAAGGTCACGTGGAAATTCAAACCTCCTTTTTTACTTCAGAGGAAAAACCAGCACCGAAACCAGTCAACCCCTGTGTACCATCGCCTTGCGGACCGAATTCAGAATGTCGCGTTTCCGACTCGCGTGCTGTCTGTACTTGCGTTTCGGGCATGTTCGGAGCACCGCCCAATTGTCGGCCCGAGTGTCTTATACATCAAGACTGTCCGAATCACCTCGCGTGTGTTCGTTCAAAGTGTCGCGACCCGTGTATCGGTTCTTGTGGCTTTAACGCGCAGTGTACTGCTCATAATCACCAACCTATGTGTTCCTGCTTGCCTGGATATGAAGGTGATCCGTTCTCAGGCTGCAGTCCTGTACAAGGTAAGTTGGGTTGTTTTTCTTTATTTTTTCTGCGTTGTTTTTGGATTACTTTGGTTCCACGTTGTGTTGTTTTCCCTATTTATTTCTCGTTCCTACTCATGCTGCCATATCATGAACACAAGAGGTTAAATTATCCCCGGTACACTAAATTACCACTAATAAAGATAAAACCGGAATTAAGTTTAAATTGTCAACACAACTGCTTTCTGTTCATTGTTACATATGTTAACATAGGCGAGAAGACGGTAACAATTTTTTTCGGGACCGCTAAGTTGAAAAAGCATTTTGACCTTTTTGTTGGCAAGTGTTATAACCCCAAACTTACTTCCGGTTAATTTAACCTCTGGGTTTTTTAACCTTTTATGTTCGTTCTTTAGCTGCTGACAGGTTGTTCAATTGGTATCACCGAAAAATGATATCATTAGCTTTTTTCGTGGTGTATGCATTCGATTTCCGGAAAGGTTCTCTAAATACATTAGATATCGAATAATCAAATCCTTCGCTCTTCGTTGGCCTGCTAGTTAGGTTTGGTTGACACTAACGTTACTGCAAAATTTCCCCATTATTTTAATGTATTTTTCTTGTGAATGGAAATAAATACATTATTGTAATAATAATAGTAATTATTATTATGAATGAGGTTCAGATGTCCAATGCAATTTGGTGACTAGAATATTATCCATATTGTGTACTTTTGGTAGTCAATTATGTTAACTTTTAATTATATTGACCCTAATATTATGTTATAACGTAACATTCTAATTAATTATCACGCAAAAACTGCAAGCGTAATTTACAACACTTAATACCATACTGTACTATAGGTTTCACAGTTCTTCCCACAATACAGAATATTTGCTGTTCATTATGTTTTAATGTGTATTAGTGGTAGGATGTAGAAAATTGTGAGATCTATTAATTATAAGTCTGCTTCTTGGAGTGCAAAGATTTGATTCTTTTAATATGTAATTATGTATACTGTATGTAAGCCTCCAAACTCCAAAAGCGGGCTCATAACAACTTAATGTTAATGAAAAACATAATCACTACTTTTAATTTGTATTTACCAATAGAGATTTACCCAACTTTTATTTCTTAACGCAAAAAGCAAACATACGAATTAGGCCATTAGCTGCTTTGTAATGACTCCTGACGGCACCGCTATGCATTAGAACGTGGGTGTGCCGTGTAGAATTCTTTACCGAGCCATTGCTATGGATGATGGGCACGATTCTAATACGTGTCTGGTAAATAAAACGATTTATTTATTGCCATCCTAAGCAATACTTCGTGGAAATTTATTGTCAATAGAATTTGGTTTGGAACAACGGTTGTTATCCGTAGTCTCTAAACGCCAGGAAATATTTCATTCCATCACAAATTCTCAGTTACTGGGTACATCTTTATCGAATCGCCTAATAAAACTAAATAATAATTAATAAACACACACATATACACACAAAGACACATCTCTTATTCTTTTTCCACTTGGTACTCTTCTATTTACTTTTGCTATTTTCTTCTTCTACATAACTGTACCTATTTTCTTCCTATAGTCCGCGCCTTGGAGACCATTCGACCATGTCGTCCAGACCCATGTGGGTCCAACGCTATTTGTCGTGAACGAGCACGAGCTGGTTCCTGCGCCTGTCTGCCTGGCTACTTCGGCGACCCGTACCTCGGGTGTCGCCCGGAATGCGTTCTCAACAGTGATTGTCCCTACGCGCGAGTCTGTGTTAGAAACAAGTGTAAAGACCCCTGTCCAGGCACTTGCGGCTCGCGTGCCGTCTGTAGGGTTGTCCGACACACCCCTGCTTGCTCCTGCTTGCCGGGTTTCACTGGAGATGCTCTAACTACCTGCACGCCTGTACCTTCTACTGAACTTTGTAAGCATCTGTGTCTTCTGCTGTCGCGCACTAGGGATAAGAAGACGCCTCAGGCTATGAACCCTCTGGTGCCAGGGGCGCCAAAATGCTTTCCCAGGTTTCCATCATCTGATGCTGGTGTACTCGTTAGATAAGCGTTGGCGCAGTGCATGTTGTCTGCATCTATGCTATGAGTGCCGAATTAATAAAAATTGCCTTTTGGTGTCTGTTCCTCCAAAGGGTTAATAGCCTGAAGCATTTTTCTATCCATAGAAGCCGATAGCAACTACTAACTTATTTCTAAATTATGAAAATTACCTTCAAAATTATGCAGTCTTCGCTGGTATATTCTCACATATAAGCTACTCTCTTTCGTGATAGGTATTTTGATCGATTTGGCGGTTCAGAGGTCATATTTAAGTATATAACAGGTGGCCCTGTGCCCAGGAGGGCACTGTTTCAAAGTGAAAGCGATGACTTTATAGCTTTGACTCCATTAGATTGGCTCAGGAAAAGAAAAACGTCATAAGGAATTTATTTTTCCTCGTTGACTGTCAGGTCTCAAATCCAAGTCTGTCATACCAGGCTATTCTAACATCCTTCTAACCCTAACTTTTTCGCTCTTGCTAACATTCCAGCTATCGTTAGCAAGTCCGCTCCTCAAGATCCATGTGCCAACAATCCCTGCGGACCCCACAGCGTTTGCAGAGTGGTCTCGGGTCACGCCGTTTGCGCCTGTCAACCCTTCTGCGTTGGCGCACCTCCGGCTTGCAGGCCTGAATGCCTTGTCAGTGCTGACTGCGCTCAAAATCGCGCTTGCATCAATAAGAGATGCCTGGACCCCTGTCCCGGTACCTGCGGAATCAATGCTCAATGCCAGGTCGTCGGCCACAATCCTATCTGCATTTGTCCTCCTAGTTATACTGGGGATCCGTTCCTTCTATGCTCTGTTGACACTCCAAGTAAGAACATGAGTTTCTTCTTATGTACACCAGGCGAAGAACTAGCTCTAAAGACCACTCCAGACTATCGCTTAGTTGTACGAAATCAAACAAGTTAGTGGGGAGAGTTGTTCGGCCAGATTCGTCCATTGACCACTCGATTCGTTCCATTTTGCTTGTAGAGGCGAGTCAGCAGTGGCGGATGGAGAAGAGAAGTTACCTGGAGCTAAATAGAAGCTTAAAATCCTATATCATTTCGCGCTTGTATTTTCACGCTTTACGAGAGTTTGCCGTTTATAATCAACTACCTGGCCTTTTGAGATGGGTTCGAATTTCCCTTTAAGATGAGGCTTTGTACGTTACCTGGAGCTAATTCAAAGTTTGTGCAATGCTTAAAAACCTATATTATTTCGCGCTTGTATTTTCACTCCCTACAAGAGTTTGCCATTTATAATGATCTACCTGAGCTTTAGAGATGGGGTCGAATTTCCCTTTAGGTTAAGGCTTCATACGCATGTTTCGTCTCCGCTCATGAAAATTCTGCATCCGCCCCTGTGAGCCAATGAGATAATGAAAAATGTCAATAGTGCCATCATTTTTTAACTGCGTATATATATATATATATATATATATATATATAAATGGTACTTAGGGGTGATCGTAATAGACTTTGTTCTTGGTTGTCTCTCTTTTGCACTACTCTGGACGAACATATTCGCCGTAATACTTTGTGATAGTCTGGAGGGTCGGAGCTGGAGCTATTTAGAGAATTTCTAAACTAAACGAAGAAAATGTTCCTATGGGGAGAGTTTAATTACTACTTCAAGTAGAAGCTAACTCGACAAGAATGTCCCCCACAGTTCTTTCGCTTCGGCTGAATATTTTTTTTTCAAATCCAACTCTCTAGATTCTTTAATAGTCGGATTCTATCATAACCGTCCACTAATTCTTCCAAACTATTTTTACTAACTCAGAGCCTACACCTGCTCTTCCGCCTGCTGACCCCTGCGGGTCCAATCCTTGTGGTTTCCACGCGACCTGCCGGGTAATTCGTGGTCGACCAGCATGCACGTGTAAACCTGGCTACATTGGAAGGCCGCCCACGTGCAGACCTGAGTGTACCATCAGCGCAGAATGTCCCAGCCATTTGGCATGTGTCAAGGAGTCTTGCAGGGATCCCTGTCCAGGATCGTGTGGACCATTTGCAAGTTGTCGATGTGTTGCGCATACGCCGGTTTGCACTTGCGTTGCTGGATATACTGGGGATCCATTCTCAGGATGTTCTGTTCTTCGAAGTGAGTCTTTTCTTCTTGAATTCGCCTTAGGTTGGTAGAAATGTTTTGGGGTGATATGATGTTTTGAAGTTTAATTCAGTCAAACAAACTACCTCTTACTTCAATTTCTATCTCTTTTCTTTTTTATCTAATTCTGGTTGTTTTGACTGATGAGTACTTTGGAAATTCTTTGACCCTGGCGTTCTACTAAAATAGGGTGAATATTTCCTACTATTGAGGATGGCTCCGACCATCGTTAGTAAAACTATGGAAAGTGGAATCCAAAGGAAGCCTGTCTTTTCCGTATTCCTAAGCATGGCTGCTTCCTTCGGTTTTCACTTCCCGTGTCTTTTACCCACGATATTGGACCCACCATTAGTCTGTGTCTCTCTCTTTGTTAACTGTTGTCTTCCCTTTCAGAACTATTCAATTCTAAATGACACATGACATGACACATTCTGAACACAATACACTATCTTGCTTGAAATAATGCTGCTCATAAAATAGATTAATCACCTAATTAAATAATAATTTGTAACGTAATTACTATTAATGTAGCCTGTTTTACCTTTTGTAACTGTGGTTTTTTTTTTTGAAAAGAGGCTATACTTTAATTCAAAATGTGCTAGGGGAGGGACCTTTGGATCACTTATTAATAAAGTAAATAAAAGCAGAAGAGAACATGCCCAACCCTTATATAATCAATTACAAATTCCGTCAGTTTACCATACCTACACCTGGGAAATGTTAAAATTGGTCCACAATAATAAAATTTGCCTACCACCAGCCTCCGTTAAATATTACAACACAAGATCAGTACAGAACATTAGTTATTTCCCAAACATCACCAAAAGCCGCACGACTTTCTCGCCTGTTTTCTTGTCAACGAAAATTATAAATGCTCTCCCCACTCATATTACAGATTTACTAAGAAAAAAAGATTTTTTACCATCAACAAAGAACTGGCTCAATAATTCGGAAATAACATTTCTTAAATCACTATTAAATGAATAAATCGGTATACCTAAATAAAAAATTAATATAAGTACTAAATTACTATATAAGTAAGTATGTAAAAGAACTTTGTGATGTGATCCAAAGGCCTGGTTCCCCCACGTGCACATGTATTGCTTATAAATATATGTGGTGTGGAATGGGTTTTTTTTTGACAATTTGTAGTCTTACTGGTTTAATATAATTTACTTTACTTTACTTTACTTTTTATTCACCCTTTTAATTAGGTTTCATTTGCTTGAATTCGTGGCTGAAGCGCCAAGTGAATTAAAATGGTGAATAGCTTCAATTTACTCTCGCGGGGTACGGTACTTAATAGTACCTTTTATTACTATGTATTAATTAATATTAACTTAAGCTTATAATGTTTGTAATACCTTAATCTCGGCATCTCTCATTCTAAACAACGATTAAAATACTGGTCTTCTAAAGGTAAATTTTCATTCCATATGCACACATTTTGGTGATGGCGGCGGTGCTTTGTGCATGATGCATGTCTGCTTTGAAAAACGCTTGCTGCTTTTATGTATGCAAACTTTAGTTTAAGCATCCCCAGCCATTTTTGAACTTCTTGCGTTTCAACAGTTCTGCAAGAGCCAGCCACTCCATGCTCACCATCACCCTGTGGCTCAAACGCTATCTGCAAGGAACGAAATGGAGCTGGATCTTGTATCTGTCTGGTGGAGTACTATGGTGATCCGTATGCTGGCTGTCGTCCCGAGTGCGTCCTCAACGAAGATTGCCCCTGGGACAAGGCCTGTGTTGGCAATAAGTGCAGAGATCCCTGTCCTGGTGCTTGCGGTCTCAATGCTCAATGTCGGGTGATACACCACAACCCCACGTGCATGTGCCCTTCAGGATATACAGGGGATCCGCTTGCGGCTTGTCGTGTTGTGCCCAGTAAGCATGTTTCAATACCATTTCCACTAAGAGTCATCGACTATGCCATATTGAATCCACCGAAACAGAGCCTGTTGAACACTGCAGCAAACTAGTGTGCTCAGCGTTATAAGGGGAACCTGATAACCCTTCTGAGACTGCCAGTCAGTCTAAGTGCGTGTCGAGTCCAGGTCATCTCCAAATTATTCGTGTGACTTTAATATGTTTCCTATGTGGTTCGGAATCCACTATAATCAGGAGGCCCTGTCTGTTAACTCGCCTTCTCCCTGAAGTGATGCAGTCTGCCCTTAAGGTGTCTCAAGTTAATAAACAGGCGCACTACCCCCGGCATGCTGACAGGGTTGCTTCAAGCAGAAATGCTGAAAGCATGGGTGGGAAAACAAACAAACCAACAAACATTTCCACTTCGTCAGGCAATGCATCAAGAGGCAGTGAATGCTTCTGCGTTGACATAGAATCAATAGAACCTACTATTTCACTGCCTCATTGCGTACTGCTGTCAAAGAATCTACTGGTGCATATAGTTTTGACGTCTTAGAATCAAAATGAATGCATGTATAGCTTATGAAGGCACAGATTGAAGCTTCGGCACCTATAGTAGAGGCCTATGCCCATGGTCAAATTTACTATTCGCGTTCTTGAACTTTGCTGGTGATTGGTGGCCACTATATGCATGTTTTATCCCCTCATCTAGTTGCCGTTGTAGAAGAAAAACATCCAATCAAACCTTGCACGCCATCTCCATGCGGTCCCTATAGTATTTGCCGCGAACAAAACGACCACGCTGTATGCTCCTGCAAACCCAATTACATCGGGGGACCTCCTAGCTGCAGGCCGGAATGCGTCTCATCGTCCGAATGCTCCCTGGACCGCACTTGCATCAATCAGAGGTGTAGGGACCCATGTCCTGGCACATGCGGCAATCGTGCACGATGCCAGACGGTCAACCACAATCCCATCTGCTCGTGCCCGCCTGGGTTGACGGGTGATCCGTTTGTGAGGTGCTTGGAAAAACCGAGTAAGCATGATTTGGTATTTGCTATTTGTTGGCTGTTGTGTTTTAAGTATTGAGGTTTTTTATATAGCTCTCAGTAGTTTTCAGTATTTGCTTGTTGTTTCTGTGTTTGGAGGTGCTGGCGGTTTCGTAAAGAGCATGCATATATTTTTCAACAGAGCCTATTGTGCCGGCTGACCCTGAGTACCCCGTCAATCCCTGTGTGCCATCACCGTGCGGCCCGAATTCCGTTTGCCGCGTTACGGGGGGTACTGCAGCTTGCTCCTGTCGGCCCAACTACATCGGCAGAGCTCCGAACTGCAGACCTGAGTGTATGCTCAACGAAGAATGTCCGAGTAATAAGGCTTGTCAGAATGAGAGATGCCGAGACCCGTGTCCGGGATCCTGTGGTTCGAATACTCAGTGTGCTGTTATTAAGCATTCTCCGGCTTGTTCTTGCGTACCTGGTTATACTGGGGATCCATTTTCGGGATGCAGCATTATTTTATGTAAGATATCACTTTAAAAAGCTTCTGCAGGCGAACATTGTGAACATCGTCAGGAACATGCAGATGTATTCTCTAATACTTCTTGCATGCTCTTCAGACAATTAGCCTGCCTTAATGCCTTATGGATGCGTTCCTTCGCCTGCAGAAGTTTTATCCGTTTCTTACTTTACGTTTGAAAATAAGAAAACACAAACTTACGGTACGTTTCACTCCAGTTTTTCAACCATTTCACCACAAACATACTTACACACAAGTAGTTAACGTACCATTATTATTTAATTATACATTAATCTTAAGACATTTTAATAAGATAGGTTAATTTAGTTACAGTATGTTCTAGTGTTATGTAAGTTACATGTTGGCAAATACCTCTTGATTATTTTAGTGCTGTTGGTTCTTTGACGTTCATGTGTTATAAAAATAAGCAAATCTTATTTTATATGATAGTTAAGCGACGCCAATTCGTCAAGTATGATGTCCTACTCCATTGTACTTCCAGCATGTTTTAGCTTATTTTTTGGTTTACATTTGATTCAAAAACTCTTCTAGGCCTAGCTTTAAACTTTCACAATTTTTCTGCATGGTTTTTGCAATCTTCTGCATGTTTTCTCTTTTAGCTGTCGAACCTATCGAAGAAGATCGCGATCCATGCAATCCATCTCCATGTGGGGCCAACGCAATTTGCAAAGAAAGAAATGGCGCTGGTTCTTGTGTTTGTCTGCCTGAATATCAAGGCGATCCATATACAGGATGTCGCCCCGAATGCGTTTTGAACACTGATTGCCCGAGAGATAGAGCATGTGTCAACAATAAGTGTAGAGACCCGTGCCCAGGAACTTGTGGTCTGAATGCTGAATGCCATGTTTCCAATCATGCTCCATCATGTTCTTGCTTGCCTGGCTATAGTGGAAATCCACTTTCTTCGTGCCATCTACCACCTCCTATTGGTAAACCTCTTTTTTCCTTAACGGTTCAACCTTTGTCATTCACAATATTAAGGAAGTCTTAACTTCATCTTCAAAGATATAATTTGAAGCAGAAATATCAATTGTAACATTTTCCGCGGGCGAGGCATCGAATCTTTCTTTGCTGTGGCCCTTATCTCTTCAAGCTCCAACTGCGTCTTGGTTGCGGAGCCAAAATTCAAATTTTTCTAAAGAGTTCTTATAAAAGTACCCGTGATTTTGGGTAGTTTGTTGTCGTTTTGGTCAAACACAAATATAAATAATAATTCCAGCCTAAGCAACCCACAACATCTACCATTTTATAGGAAAAGAAAGAAAAATAAATAAAATCTACCAGAGAAAGCAACTAACAACCCCAAGCTCTTAGAAAACAACAAACCCCTTTTTTATTTTGGTTAACATCATTAAATTTTTGACGTTTTTACCATTTTCTTTTAGTGGAACAAGCGCCTCAAAATCCATGCCAGCCGTCCCCTTGTGGGCCCTTTAGTAACTGTAGAGAGGTTAATGGGCACGCTGTGTGCTCATGTCAGCAAGACTATATTGGCAATCCTCCCTCGTGCCGTCCGGAATGTACCATCAGCGCTGATTGCCCGCAAGACAAAGCATGCATAAACCAGAAATGTCGGGACCCATGTCCTGGCACTTGCGGCATTGCTGCCAAATGCCAAGTTGTAAATCATAATCCGATATGCTCGTGTCCTGCTGGCTATTCTGGAGATCCGTTCGTGCGATGTCTTGTTGAACAAAGTAAGCTTTATTTCTGGATCTTAATTTTGGTTTTTCGATACGGTATCAATCAGAAGTTTCATTAACACGCCCAGAAAATGAATGTCCATTAAAATGGCAACATCTTTTCACTTTATGTTGATATTGGAACGGTCTGTTACTTGTAGGAATTGAGAATTTAAAAATGAACATACATTGATTTTAATCGTTTATATAAGGTATTTTACTACCCGACCATGGTAGGATGACATTTGGAACATTTGTTAACTCAGGAACTGCATAAGTGAAACACCGAGTTTAACTAATTTTTATTAATGTTCCAAATTTTCCATACTATCATAGTCAGGTAGGATATGAATTTAATATAAATTGTGAGATCAACCTTTTTGCAATAATAAAATTCTTAAATAGGCCTACAGTACCCTAGGTAAACATGAGTTGGGTAATGAACAATACTTTTCAAACTCTTTGTGACTACCTTTATACTTCTTTATCATTTTGATGCAGACTTCCTTCTTCCATTGTCTTTACGCATGCGCATGACTTTCTTTTAGAACCGCCTCCAACGCCTGCACCTAGTGGCGATCCTTGTATACCTTCGCCTTGCGGGCCTAACGCGCAGTGCCGCGTTGTAGGCTCGACGCCAGCATGTTCTTGCTTACCGAACTATATTGGCCGTCCGCCCAACTGTCGTCCTGAATGTACCATCAACGAAGAATGCGCTAGCAACCGTGCATGCTTAAATGAGCGATGTCGCGACCCCTGTCCCGGGTCTTGTGGATATCATGCTACCTGCGTTGTTGTTAAACATGCTCCAATGTGTACCTGTGAGCCTGGATATACTGGTGATCCTTTTGGAGGATGCTCCCCGGTACCAGGTAAATACATGAGTCTAGTTCTAAGCTGCACCATGGTTGTTATTCGTAAATACGTGTATATGTCACTATAAACTGTTCCTTTAGATATATAACAATATATTTTTTTTGTGCTTTAAGTGTATAACTATAAGGTGTAGAAGATTCCTTTTTACAGTGTTTGCAATTAGATTATTTCTTACTTCTCGCAAACCATAGCATTCAAAATTACCGTTGCTACCTCTGCGTCGATAATTTGAATTGTATGAGAACCTGATTGCGTATGGTCATTGTTGTTTCTAAATTTGACGCTGTTTAGTTTGTACCCAGCGCCAATATATTTTGATGTTTGTCTTGCTGACGTTTTGTACAAATAACACAATCTTACAACTATTTGTAAATTTCCATTGCATGTTCACTGCATGACATCTTTGCACGTTTTCAGTCCATCAACCGGTTGAGTCACCAAAGAATCCCTGCAACCCATCGCCATGTGGAGCTAATGCCATTTGCAAAGAAAGAAACGGTGCCGGCTCTTGTGTTTGCCTTCCTGAATATCAAGGCGATCCCTATACCGGATGTCGACCTGAATGCACGATGAATTCTGACTGCCCACGGAACAGAGCCTGCAGCAATCAAAAGTGTCGCGACCCCTGTCCAGGGACGTGCGGGCTGAACGCTGATTGCTCTGTTGTCAACCATGCCCCTTCTTGCACTTGCAGGCAGGGTTACACAGGGAACCCTCTCTCATCATGTCATTTACTACCCCAAGCCAGTAAGCAACTTTGTTTTAACTTTTTTTTTTTTTTTTTCGCAAAACTGAGTTAGTTGACATAAGTAGTAAACAAATGAATGAGACTTCTTGTTCAGACTCAGGCCAGTACGGCCATATTATAATTTATAAGGAGAGTTCGTTGACAATCTTTATATTCGTAAATCATGTCGAGAAAGCCGGCCCTCTGGATTTAATTCAATTCAATTATAGTATTTATTAACAAGACACAAAAATATATAGCAATTTACATCATCTTCTTCGAGGCCCGTGTGCGGTTTAACAAATTTTTGTTTACTGAATTATTGGCTACCTTTTTCTATTTCGTCTTTAATGCAAACACTATCATATATTATTGTACAAAATATGATAATTGCTTAAGCAATTGTAAGATTTAGGTTTTTGAAGTACGCCCCTCCCCCTCCTTCTCCCTGAATTTGCTCATAAGGGGATGAAGGATTAATAAAAGAAATATCCAATAGTTTCACGTCATATTTCCAGTCGAAGAAGATACACCCAAACATCCCTGCGAGCCTTCGCCATGTGGTCCTTACAGTCAGTGCCGTGAAGTCAATGGCCACGCTGTATGTTCCTGTCAACAGAATTACATTGGGGCACCACCGGCATGTAGACCCGAATGCATGGTTAGCTCGGATTGTCCTCAGGACAAGGCGTGTATCAGCCAGAAATGTCGGGATCCTTGTCCTGGCACTTGTGGTATCTCAGCCAAATGCCAGGTTTTGAGTCACAATCCCATTTGCTCCTGTCCTCCTGGCTTCACGGGAGATCCTTTCCTTCGATGCCTGCGTGAAGAAAGTAAGCATGCTGCCTGTTTCATTCTTCTGTAGACCACTAGCATGAACTATACCGTATTGTCTTGTGTATAGGCCTGTACAATTTGTTTTGTTTATATTTCTTCCTTTCAACCTATAATTCTGCATGTTTATTGTATATTTGCATGTTATTTCTTAGAACCACCAACACCACCTCAGCCAACGGGTAATCCATGCAATCCATCGCCATGTGGGCCAAATGCCCAGTGCCGGGTCGTTGGTTCCACTCCTGCATGCTCTTGTCTGCCGGGATACCTTGGAAGAGCTCCCAACTGCCGCCCTGAGTGTTCCATCAGCGAGGATTGTCCCGGGAATCGTGCTTGCCAGAACGAACGATGCGTTGACCCTTGCCCCGGTGCATGCGGCAAGTTTGCGACTTGTACCACCGTCAAGCATGCTCCAATGTGTATTTGTCAATATGGGTACACAGGGAATCCGTTCACGGCATGCGAACCCATTCCAAACAGTATGTTTCTTTCATCTATCTCTTGTACATATCTATATTAACTTAGGTTAAGCTTGAGCTAAGAAGCATCTGAACTATATAGTATACTGTCATATTTGTAAATATTGTAACTAATAATGCTCACAATGTCAGCAAGATTGTTTTCTACGTTGTATTTTGGCGGTGACACTTCTTGTTTGTCTTCTATCTCTTTCCTATTCTTACTTACTTCCACTTTTAGTTTCACCAGTGGAAGTACCTGCAAATCCATGCAACCCATCACCTTGTGGAGCCAACGCGATTTGCAAAGAACGTAACGGAGCTGGATCTTGCTCATGCCTTCCTGAATATCAAGGAGATCCGTACACCGGATGCCGACCAGAATGCGTTGTCAATTCCGACTGCGGCCGAACAAAGGCCTGTGTCAATAACAAATGTCGTGACCCCTGTCCAGGCACCTGCGGCGCCAACGCTGACTGTCGTGTTGTTAATCATGCTCCTTCTTGTTCATGTCTTCCTGGATATACTGGAGATCCTTTGCGTGCATGCCTTTTGGTACAAGCAGGTACTGCTACAATTTTCTTCATTTCTCTATCATTTTCTACTGAGTACGCAGTCTATTTGCGTTTACTTTGAGAAAAATATTGCACGTCTCTAAATTGTAATGAACTATTCCTTGCTGGTCAATTCCATTGCCTTGACGTTTTCAAAAATACTTCATTGTATGATTCTTCTTACTTTTGGAACAGCGTTCGCATGACATTCGCATGTTATTTTTCTTTGTAGTTGAAGAAGAAAGACCACCTCAAGATCCTTGCAACCCTTCGCCATGTGGGACTAATAGCCAGTGCCGTGCTGTGAACGGCCATGCCGTTTGCTCTTGCACGCCAGGCTTCATCGGTGCCCCTCCAACTTGCCGGCCCGAGTGTTTCGTTAGTGCTGATTGCCCGTCGGATAAAGCATGCACAAATCAAAAATGTAGAGACCCCTGTCCGGGAACCTGTGGGCTCAACGCAAGATGTCAAGTCACCAATCACAATCCAATTTGCTCCTGCAAACCGGGCTATCAAGGGGATCCCTTCCTACGCTGTTCACCTGTTGTGCCAAGTAAGGCACCCTTTCCTCATTCTGTCTTACTTATATGGCAATCTAGATATAGGACACGTAAAGGAACATTTAAAAAGTTCTCTGCCCTATTTCTTGGTTGCAGCAGCTTCAACTACTTGCATGTTTGTATTAGGCCTTATTCTGTCTTATTATTGGCATTTTGCACGGCTTCCTTCTCTTATGGTCTGTCTCTTTCATCATTTTCTAGCAACAACACGACCGACACCAGTCAATCCGTGCCAACCGTCGCCTTGTGGCCTCAACGCACAATGCCGAGAAATTAACGGTCAAGCGGCATGCTCGTGTCTTCCGGAATATCTTGGACGTCCTCCAAACTGCCGTCCTGAATGCACAACCAGCAACGACTGTTCTTCTGTTCTTGCATGCAAAAACCAACGATGCGTTGACCCTTGCCCTGGATCTTGTGGCTATTCGGCGATCTGTAAAGTGTTGAATCACAATGTTGTTTGTTCTTGCCCTATGGGCTACATTGGAGACCCCTTCAATGGTTGTCAACCTGCTCCCACCTCAAGTAAGATGCTTTTTAAGCAGAGCTGAATACGTATACATACATTATATTATCTTATGACTTATACCACGCCAATGGTCCATTAAGATCTGAATGTTCCACTGTGTCAAATTCTTATGCAGCTGTTTTTGTACTTCAAAATGTCTGATGCTGTTTAGCGAGACTAACTTACTGTATTTTCCATATTTGAATTTGTAGCTCAACCTATCTTGCTTCTTACTGTCTCTGTTCAACTCTTTCATGTTGCTGTAGACATCTTACTTTCACCGTAGTCATATTATTTCAAGATTCTTGTAGTACTTTCTTCTTTAAATCTTTATTTTTTTATTTTACTTGCCCAGTTTGCTCAAATATCCGACAACTTTTCATTGTCAATCTTTTTCAGCCACTGAACGAACACCAGCCACCAACCCGTGCTTCCCGTCTCCCTGTGGGGCCAACGCCGACTGTAGGGAGCGTAACGGTGCCGGTGCTTGCTTCTGCAGAGAAGGCTACGAAGGCAACCCATATGACGGCTGTAAGAGAGAATGCGAAACGAATAATGACTGCTCGGCCAAGTTAGCATGCGTTGGTGGAAAGTGTGTGGACCCCTGTCCAGGTACTTGTGGCACTGGTGCTGTCTGCGCTGTTGTCAACCACGTGCCAACGTGTGCCTGTATTCAAGGATATGCCGGAGATCCATTCTACAGCTGCAACCTTGTACCCGTTACACGTAAGTGGTCGTTTTTAATTGATTCCAGTGGCAAGGAAAGGAGGAGGAATACTGTTAGAGCGGTCAAAAGTCCCCCTGGGCTGACTGCGCCAAATTAAGAGAGGAGTCTTACTAGTTGAAATATCTTGGGTTTAATTAATATCCCCCATGTCTCTAGTTTCTTACTGCTATGGAGCTCCGGCAATAAGGAATCCCCTCAGGGATCTTGTGGTAAGGGTAAGGACACTATCACAATGCTTTTTTCACTGTCCATGTTTCAGGCAATACAGGTAAGATAAGCACCAGCCCAGCACATAATACCAACAGTTATAAACTTAGCCTCTTGTTATATATTTGGGCTTCGCTACATCATATGGACGGCCCTTTTGGCTTAAACCTGATAAACTCGACAGCGCAGTAAGCATGTTCGTCCAACTATGCCTAATTCATAGGTCGTTAAATATTATTGACATGGGCTCTTTAATGCTTTGGATGTATGTGCTAATAATATAATTATTTATTTCAGCTCCGCCACAAAGAGATCCGTGCTATCCCTCACCATGTGGGCCTAACAGTCAGTGCCGTGTAGTCAACAACCAAGCAGTCTGTTCCTGTCAACCAAACTACGTCGGAGCACCTCCATCTTGCCGACCAGAGTGCGTGGTTAACGCCGAATGTCCTTTGGACCGCGCCTGCGTTCAGACCAAGTGCGCAGATCCCTGTCCCAACACGTGTGGGATTGGCGCAGTTTGTACTGTGCGCAACCACAATCCGATCTGCGCTTGTCCTTCTGGACAGACTGGGGATCCGTTTTCAAGATGCTCACCCATACGTAAGTCACTCAGTTCTTGATCAATTTCGAATTATGTTTATTCGTTATTCGTAATGGAACTGTTAGCATGTGTCAATTTTATGACACCTACTAATGGTTCAGTCGTTTTTTTAATATATTTTTTACTAGCCCGCCTTTAACCACTGTACATTCGATTGGGCTACCTAACTGGGAAAATCAAATTTCAGCGATTTCTTACGACCCAGAACCGACGGAGCGACCACCATCATGCTACCCTTCGCCTTGCGGACCCAACTCAGTGTGCCAGATTGTCGGGAACCAACCGGTGTGTTCATGCTTGCCGGGATACCAAGGCGCTCCACCTTCTTGCCGTCCAGAGTGTGTCATCAGTGCTGAATGCCCAAGTCAAATGGCCTGTGTCAACCAGAAATGTCAAGACCCATGCCCAGGCTCTTGTGGCACCAATGCGCGATGCCATGTACTCAACCACGTTCCTGTGTGCTCTTGCTTAGAAGGCTACTCGGGTGATCCATTTACGCAATGCAATTTGATACCAATGAGTAAGTATGGTGGCGCTTCTTAAATGTCTAGTAGTTTTCACCCTAGCCTTTGATTTATAGTATATGTGCGATATTCAGCTACCGCAATATTGAGAGTTTTTGCCTGTCTATGTCCATTACTCATTTGCTCTGCTGTTCTGACGTTACTAGTTTTACTCACTTTACGTCGCCTTTGTCCTCAAGGAGAGTCGGCGGCACGGCATTAGCTTTTCCAGATAACTCGCGAGCGTCTTCTTTGTTTAGGACGAGAGTTTTTCTTGGGAGTGTCATCTTCGGTCTTCCCACGGGCGATGTCCTGGGAGTGGCATGTTTTTGATACGCCTTTATAAAGACGTTTTATCTCTCCTCTGGACGAGTCTCCACCAGGCGAATCTTCTTTCTCTCATTTTCCAAGTGACTCAAGCACAATTGCTAATCTACAAACTATACGTCATTTTCATTTATTGCAGCTACACCTCGGCCACAACCCGCTGACCCCTGCAATCCAAGCCCGTGCGGTCCAAACGCAGTATGCCGAGGAAACGGAGAGTGTCAATGTCTTCCAGAATACATTGGCAACCCATACGAATCATGTAGACCTGAGTGCGTAGTTAACAATGAATGCAACCGTGATAGAGCTTGTCTACGTGAAAAATGCCGTGATCCATGCCCAGGAACATGTGGTTTGAATGCTCGCTGTGACGTTGTTAATCATATCCCAGTTTGTTCTTGTCCGGAGCGAATGACGGGCGATCCGTTCTCTAATTGTCGTCCCATGCCTCCTGGTAAGCTTTATATTTTTTATTTCATTACATTGGTAAACAAAGGCTATTGCCACTCTGGGGTATACCAGTCATGAAATGCTGTATGTAGGTACTAAGCTGGCCAATTCACTTGTAGGTTGAGACACTGTCTTGATCGATCTGATTTCATAAATTCATTGTTTACTTAATTTCAGAACCACCAGCTCAGCCTACTGACCCATGCCAGCCGTCGCCCTGTGGTCCGAACAGCCAGTGCCGTCCACAGAATGGTCACGCCGTGTGTTCCTGCTTGCCAGGATACATGGGCGCACCGCCGGGCTGCAAGCCTGAATGCGTCGTAAGCTCCGAATGTCCACAAACGCGTGCTTGTGTCAACCAAAAGTGCACTGATCCTTGTCTTGGTTCGTGTGGCTTGAACGCGAGATGTGAAGTTCGTAATCACAGCCCGATTTGCAGTTGTCGCCCTGGACAAACTGGCGATCCTTTCAGAAGCTGCTACGACTTACCGCCACGTAAGTATCGAAAATCTTGTAAAAGTTAATTTTACAAAATAATGTCGGAAGACATTACATGTCAATTTTTTTTAAACAAATTAACGTATGCTTTATTTAAGGGTTTTGTTAACTTTACGTTTTGCTTTGACCCAACTTGATGGGTCAGCCTAGCAACTAGTTGGCTAATTTCTTAATTTTTGACAAATTCTATTCTGAACTGTAACGCTTAATTCTATTGAACTGACAGCGAAGTTGACTGCTCCAATTTTTTCTCATATTTCAGCACCTGTGTACGCCATCGAAGAAGAGCAAGAACCTTGCGTGCCATCACCATGTGGACCCAACGCGGAATGTCGACGTAATGGCAACTCACCGTCTTGTTCGTGCCTTCCCAACTACATCGGGTCGCCTCCCAACTGTCGACCCGAGTGTGTCATCAATCCGGACTGTCCCAGCCAGCAAGCCTGTATCAACAGCAAGTGTCGCGACCCCTGCCCCGGTGCATGCGGCGTTGGTGCCGAGTGCCGTGTAATTTCTCACGCTGTTAGCTGTGTCTGTCCCCAGGGATACAATGGAAATCCGTTCGTTCAATGCGTAATACAACAACGTAAGCCTATCCTTATTTTTTTAGCGCTGTTTAGACGCTATATCTTTGGGAAGCGTTCGAATATCAACTGTAGGAATAATACTATGCTTACGTAACCATTACCTTAACATAGCCATTAGCAGATAATATTTGAATTCAACCTTACTACTCCTAATGAAGCCATTTATGACTTAATAGCTTGCGGAACGAATTGAGCTGAACCTGAATTTTAATTCAAACTTATCTTATTTCAGAAGAGATTCAAAACCCATGTGAGCCATCACCATGTGGTCCAAATGCCATTTGCACGCAACGCAACGGTGCCGGAGCCTGTACCTGTATTGACGATTATCAAGGCAATCCCTACGAAGGCTGCAGGCCGGAGTGTGTCCTTAGCTCCGACTGCCCAACTGACAAAGCCTGTATACGAAACAAATGTAAAGATCCTTGCCCGGGTGTGTGTGGAACTTACGCCTCATGCGCCGTGGTGAATCACGTACCAACGTGTACTTGCATTAGCGGGTAAGTATTCTTTTGTATGTTTCTTAACCTTAGTCTGACTCATACCTGAACTTGGTTAAGTCACGCTGACGCCCGTTAGAATGAGTCAATAGTAAGCATGTCTGAGCTTGTCTATTGTCGCTTGTAGTCAGTGTGGGTGGACATCGTGCCTAAACTCATACGAAAACAATGCGGAATTGTCCGAAAAATCAATGAGGTCGTTGACAGGTCAAGGTTTAATAGATCACACTACAAGTTCGTCCATGAAAAACCTTCAAGAATAACCTTAAATGGAAATTAGAGGATTTCTAGAAAAATCTGGAGTTGGCGGGATTTGAACCCATGATCTATGCCCGTCCGGGGCATCTTCTTAACCCCAGGACCTCAAGCCCGCAAGTACAGTACAGCAATTACAACCTTCGGCGTTCTTCATTCCGGCAACTTACTCCTCCCGAGTTTTTCTGCGTACTAGTATCATTCCCTCTTTTTTTTGGGGGGGGGGGGGGACTAGCCTGTGGCTTACATGCAATAGAACCGGGACCGCCTGCTTTGTATGCCCTCCGAAGCATGGCCAGAAAATGTAGGCAGTGTGGGACTCGAACCAACAACCTTTCGGTTGAAAGTCAGAGTCCGTACCACTACCCTACATGTCCTGACTGTATTGGCTTCCATCCCCGGACACACGGTCCTGGGGTGCATGAGATCCCGTATTCGAACGACCAGATGATTAATTTTATTAATTTTATTATATCTCTTGCAGATACATTGGCGACCCGTTCACGTATTGCCGGCAACCACCACCTCCGCCCGTCACAGAGGCGACAGTCACGGACCCCTGCGTACCGTCCCCGTGCGGACCCAACTCCATCTGTCGTGCGGTCAACCAACAGGCCGTCTGCTCGTGCCAACAGAACTACATGGGAGCTCCGCCCAACTGCCGTCCAGAGTGCGTCGTAAACGCCGAGTGTCCGTCCAACCGGGCCTGTCACAAATACAAGTGCAACGACCCGTGCCCCGGCACATGCGGTGTGGGCGCGCGCTGCGAAGTCATTAACCATAATCCCATCTGCAGTTGTTCGCCTGGATTAACGGGAGACCCGTTTACTAGATGTTACTCGATGCCACGTAAGTTTTTAAGAGTGTTCTTCTATTCCTTCCAAGCCCTCATCGTATAGAAGTTCAAATAAAATATGAGCCTTGTGTCAATTTTCTAGTAGTGATTACTGTTGAGAGGACGACTTGAGACAGAGATGAGAGTATGGAAAGATTTGAAGATTTGCAGGAAACCAATTGACAGATTGAGACAAAAGAAGAAAGCTGTGTGACGTATGTGCAGTATATTTTAGCAGTTGTTCATTCATACTATTAGAATTGGTTGTGGAACGTTGACAATCTAAGCCTGCCATACAAAGAATTGTCTATTATTATTGTTAATTTTCTTGTTAACCCAAGACTCTCGTCAGCGTGTTCTGAAGAGGGCTGTAGACGCAAGACACAATTATTAGAGAGGTGACTCTATCTTCGTTGCCGAGCTTTCTTATAAACGGGGCTAATAAAATCCCAGTATTAGTTGACATTGTAGGACTACATAGGCCTATACCAAATATAACATTTTTTATTGTATTCTACAGATAATAATTTCATATGAAAACTCATGCGATAATGATGCATATGCCTTTGAGAAGCCCTTGAACTGTATTGTAAAGTCGACTTACAAGGACTGTAGTTCACTCCTAGTTCATGTTGCATGCATTTTACACCAAGACACCTGTACTAGTAGTTATGCATGCCCCATTCATTATATTTCTCAATATATTTGCAGCTCCGCCACCTCCACGACCAATGGAACCGATCAACCCATGCTACCCATCACCGTGCGGTCCCAATTCTGAATGCCGCGCTGTCGGAGACTCTCCTGCCTGCTCCTGCAGGCAAGGCTATGTCGGAAACCCGCCCAACTGCCGACCTGAATGCGTCGTAAACACCGAATGTCCATCGGACCGCGCCTGTATCTCGGAGAAGTGCAGAGACCCGTGCGCCGGCTCTTGTGGATTTAACGCCGAATGCCGTGTTCAGAATCACATTCCAATCTGTACTTGCCGGTCTGGTTATACTGGTGATGCCTTCACGCAGTGCTCTCAAATAATCGGTGAGTGTAGAGCCATACTTAGTGTTATGGTAAGGTGCCCTCCGAAGCATGGCCAAAAAATGTAGCAAGTGTAGGACTTGAACCAACAACCTGAGAGTCCGAGTCCGTTCCACTACACTTTCGTACCGGACTTCATATAGTTATGAACTACTGCAATGCAGCAATAGCAAACTTTACCATTACCAACATTTATTTTTCAGAACAAATACCAATAGAAGCGAGCGACCCATGCAATCCATCGCCATGCGGCCAGAACGCACAGTGCCGCGACGGTACATGTACCTGTCTGCCTGAATACCAAGGCGACCCGTACACAGGCTGTCGCCCTGAGTGTACCATGAACTCTGACTGCCCGCGTAACCGAGCCTGTATAAACCAGAAATGTCGCGACCCCTGTCCCGGAACTTGCGGCCAATCCGCACGCTGCGATGTCATTAATCATATACCTAGCTGTACCTGTCCCGAGAGTTATACCGGAGATCCTTTTACTGCCTGTCGCCCAGTTCCTGCTATAGGTAAGCTTGAAAGCCAAAAGGGCTTATCATTTTCTGAACCAAAGGTTTCATAACGCCTTAGCCTTAGCACATGCCAGCGCTGGCGGGATAGTAGAAGTCTGGTCTTTATGGCTATCCTGAAATTTGCAATATTGCCTGGTCATAAGAGACGCGGCCAGTGGCCCCAGAAATTAAAATATATATTTTTGGCGGGGTGTGAATGTCCCATCTCTGCTACATTAAACTCTAGTTTGTTCAGGCTATTGGCCGCATAGCTTTAGGTGTACTTGGTAAGTTTCTGGGGGACAATGGTTGATTGGTAGCACTTATGCTCTGAATTAGAAGACCTTTCGTTTAATTTATGCAACATACCACTGTTCGTCATTTCAGAATACCCGAAAGACCCATGCCAGCCATCACCATGTGGCCCCAACAGCAACTGCAGAATCATCAACCAGGTAGCCGTCTGTTCCTGTCAATCTGGATTAGTCGGAACACCACCCAACTGCCGGCCAGAGTGTGTGGTCAGCGCGGAATGTCCTCTTACGAACGCTTGTCTGGGTAACAAGTGCAGAGACCCCTGTCCCGGCACGTGCGGCATTGGCGCTAAGTGTCAAGTCGTAAATCACAACCCCATCTGCTCGTGTCCTAGTGGATACACCGGTGATCCGTTTTCGAGATGTCAACTAATGCCACGTAAGTGCAATATAATTTCACTGAAATAGCAACCAGTGTATAGACTAAATTACATATCTTTTGTCCAGCGCCCGCTGTTAGCATTTCAGCTATTCGGCACTGCGCCTGCCAGTAGAGCAGGGTTTTCTTTTCGCTCTCTCAACGTTCGCTAGGGTTTGGCAGTGGAGATGGTCTCCGTAGGCTATGCATCTGATGTAGGTGACATACACTGCTCAAGGTAGATTTCTGCGGATAGGATTGAAAATAAAGGGAGAATTTCTTTTTATACTAGAGAACAGTCTTACTTAAATATGACCTAAACGGTTTTCCGATATTTTCAGCTGAACCCGTCGTTCCTACAAACCCCTGCGTCCCGTCACCCTGCGGTCCCAACGCTGAATGCCAGGTCCGTGGCGACTCGCCGGCATGTTCGTGCATTTCCGGTTACATAGGCGCGCCGCCCAACTGCCGGCCCGAGTGTACCATCAACCCTGAGTGCCCATCGGTGCGCGCATGTGTAAACCAGAAGTGCCGCGACCCATGTCCGGGAGCCTGCGGGCCAAATGCCAAGTGCAATGTCGTCAACCATACCCCCGTCTGCTCCTGTACGCCTGGATATTCTGGAGATCCGTTCACTGGCTGCGTTCTCCAGCAAGGTATGCCATCTGCATGGTTTCTTGGCATGCTCTTTGGTTTTCCTGGGGGACTCGCATTTTTTAAATGGGAGCCAGGGTGATGCGTTTCAGACTCTCTTCGGTTACCTACACTATTCGCATTGAAAATGGATAGTCAGGCGACGTTCGAATTGGATATTGTTCGTATAGGAAAATACCCAAATGTGATGTTCTCTTCTAAAAAACACTTATACACTTCACACCTACTGTGCCATTTAATATTAACTTAATCTGAATATTACAAATGTGAACAAAACAATTTTGAATTGCACTTTCCATTCTAAAATTATCTTGTTTACATTTTTATTCCAAGATTAAGTTAATATTAAACGGCGTAGTAGACCAAGAGTTTTTTTGAGGATAGAGGACTATTCACAGAACAGTGAAGTGGTTAGAATCTTATGGGTAATGCTGAATGCCCAGGCTTCGAATCCCTAGTTTCATCTCTTATTTCCATCATTCTTTAACTTGGAATCCACGCAGGTTTCTCTCAAATGGCTCGTCGGCCTTCTTCAATTGTTCCCAAGGTCCTGTACTTAGGCTTGCTGATGTAATCATCCAATATGAAAACCCTTACATTGCGCAAGCGTTTTGAAAAAAAAAAAAAATAGAAATTTTGTTCAATAATGTTGCTCCTTAGGTAGTCTCCTGGGAAAATCAAAGAAAATCTCACTTGCACGCTTTGCTTGTATGCATCGACAAGACAGTGACCATACACGTTGTTTATATGTTTTTTTGCATTGTGTTGTTAAAATTCATTCGAATGAGCCTATTATACATAAGCCCCACGAGATGTGTAATTAATAATGCAACTCTAAACGTTGTACATAGCGAGCATGGGTGAGTCATGATGGCGGTCAGATCTCGGGTCAGAAAAAACTAAATTGCTGTACAAAAAATTGCCCTAATTTCAAAATTAATGTAATTAATTAATTATTATTTATTCTTTTAATTGAAGCCCGTAACATTATTTTTCTATGAAAGCACACTTACCTCTTATAAAGTCTGAAAAGTCAGTGAAGTATAAATATAAATTAGTTGCAAATTTACTCAACTTAAAACACAATGGAAATTTGGTTTATTTCCTACTCATTTATATTTTCCCTGATTTTCTTTTTTTCATTGTAACACAGGCAAATGAGTACCTTTTGAGTCTATTGGTTCTCTTAATACCTATAAATTAAGTTTAAGCTAACGGGCGTTATTCAAGTTTCCAATCGCAATGATTAATTATTGTGTCGACAACTTGAGGTCATCCAGTTGTTACCGGTTTATCGGGTTTTATTCGAATTGCCCCATATCTGGACATGTAGAGCAAGGGTACGGGCTCTGACTTTCACCCGAATGATTGTTGGTTCGTGTTCTACACTAGTTACATTTTCTGCTTCGGAGGGCATTTAAAGCAGGTGGTCCCGGGCTTTCCTAGTTGAGTGCAAGAGATGGCTTTACAGCCATAACTCCGCTAGGTTGGCTTAGTAGTACAACAAAAAGTCATTATTTATTTATTACAATATAAGCCATATTTTATTTACTTATTCAATTAATAAAAAGATTTCAATCCAATGTGGATTTTAGAATTCTTTGATACTAACCCTTAATTATTGCTCGGATTTTTAATTTCTGTATATAAATATATAAAAATGACTTTGTCGTAACAATAGACTAAATCTACTTACTTATTAATCAACTGTGGACACATACTGTACGTAAGTTGACTGTTTCGGTCCGTGTTTTAAATGCGACAAAGCTGTTTATTTTTTTTACATAGGCGGCTAGTTTGCACCGTAACAACTGCTTCAAACCCAGATCTGACCAAAGCCATATGATCACTATTGCATGTTTGTATGTTTATGTCGTCAATTGGGCATGACAATACGAGGAAATTGACTCCTTCTATCAAAGTATACTTTTGTATATAGATACCATTCTTTTCTGCATGATAGCAAACGGAGACGCAAGAGGTAAGGTATTGTCTCCCAACTAGCGATCGGCGTTGGACTCTCGTCTACGAGGAAAAAAAGCAAGCAAATCGGTCCCCCACATAAAATAAATAATAAATAAATACAGAAATAGCCATGAACCATTGATAAAATTGATTGTGTGTTTATCGTACTGTTTATGGGTGAATATATTTGAGATAAGGATTTTCAGTTGGTAAGTCTGAGACTAATTTAGTTTATATTGTAGTATTACTTGTCGGCTATTTAACGCTTGTTGTCTAATCTGGTATTTTTTCAGCAGCAGACGCTTTTTGCCGCAGCGAAACCCCCGAGGGTACCTACTTTAACTCCTGTCCTTCCCTTATTACTCTTCCTTTGCTATGCTACTGCTTCTTATTTTCAATGTAAAACTGGATGTCAGTCCGATTTTGCTTCCTTTTTTTAGTTCTCCCTTCCTTTTAAACTGAAAGCTACCGTCCGTTTTACCTAGCTAATTTTTTATCTGTCGTGTTCTATGCTTAGGTACTTTATTTTGTACTTTTTCTTCTTTTCAACTTTATCTCATTAGTTAGGCGGCACATTTTAATTTTTCAAGTATTGAATTAACTAGTAAATTTACTTAATATGTATTTAAATTTTTTTAGCCAAAAGAGTATAATGAAAAACTCGCATTGTATTCAAGCATTTTAGTATTTATTTACATTGTATAGGATATAGAATTTTTTATTTACCAACGGACGGCAGTATATTTTAACCTTCAAGTTGTCGTCTCACTTCTTTATATATCCTTCTCACTCTTAACACTCTTCCTCTATCTCTCTATCTTTCCTCTCAATCCGCTCCGCCCTTTTTCTTTTAACGACATTTGTGTATACTTGGTATCATTTTAGCTGAGCCCTATCCAGTAGAAATTGTCAGACCTTGCGAGCCTTCGCCATGTGGGCAGAACGCAGTTTGTCGCGAACAAAATGGCGCCGGTTCCTGTCGATGTATCGATGACTACGTTGGCAATCCGTACGAAATGTGCCGTCCAGAGTGTACTTCGAATCAAGACTGCGTGCCGAATAAGGCGTGTATCCGGGGCAAATGTATGGACCCGTGTGTAGGACTGTGTGGACACAATGCTGACTGCCATGTGAGAGATCACTCGCCGACTTGTTCGTGTCGAACTGGATTCATCGGCGATCCGTTTGTGGGCTGCCGGCCTGAACCACCTCCACCTCCTGGTATGTGTATAATTACAAAAACCTTTTTCACGGCCGGAGTCAGATGATGATCAGGGATCAGGAATCAAGTTGAGTTGACAGCGAGCCAATCAGGGATCAGAATGGCCACCCATCCTGTTAGTTTAAATATCAGCGCACATCCCCATGCCAAATCAGTTGCAACTAAGCTTCTAAGATACAATCTCGGAAGTACTACCCGACCACGATAGGATGATATTTGGAGCACTTTGTTTACTTGAAAACGTGAATAAGTGGTACACCGAGTTTACTCGATTTTTATAAGTGTTCCAAGTGTCAAGTGTCGGTTAGTAGTAGTGCCACTAAAGATGGTGACCCCACTTATTTACGCTTTCAGTTCGGCCACGGCCTATCAGCTCACATTCAACTGCTTCATCAAGATATCTATTTACTAAGTGGCAGCCTCCTACTAAGTCTCTGTACACCTGTGATATTACTTATACACAGGTGGTTATATTCAACCAAAAGTACCAGTCCCCAGCAAGCAAGGCAGCAAGGTCCCTAGCAACTCACAACGAAGCCTAATAGTCCTGAGTTAGTATCCTCGCCTTCAACCAGGTGTACTGGGTTTGATTCCCATGTTTATGATTTATTTTTTCAGTGTTACAAATCGAAGCAGACCCGTGCCAGCCCTCACCGTGCGGCCCATACAGTCAGTGCCGTGTCCAAGGTGGCAGCGCTGTTTGTTCATGCCTGCCAACCTACTCAGGTAGCCCGCCTAGTTGCCGGCCCGAGTGTACCATCAATGCTGACTGCGACTCGCAGAAGACCTGCCGCGAGTTCAAGTGTATCGATCCTTGTCCGGGAACATGCGCGCAAAATGCGCAGTGTAGAGTTTTCGGACATAGCCCGATTTGTTCATGCAGAGTTGGCTTCACTGGAGATCCGTTTACTAGATGTTATCCTATACCACGTAAGTTTGTGGATTTCATTATGATGTTTAGACAGAGTGAAGGAAATTATGCTGCATCACACGAGAGACAACGGAGCAGTATTTGAAGTAAGGCGCGGTTTCCACCGACCTGCTAGTGCTAAATACAAATACGGTGACGTCGTGACAGACATTCAAGACTTAGGCGGGGTTTCCACCGACCTCGCATTGCAGAATGCAAATGACATTGACGGAAATGTTTCTTTTACTCTATGCCATAGTTAAAATTGATCAATGATCATAGAGTAAAATCACAAACAAACAAACTAAAATTAAAAAATGGCTTCATGGGATATGTTAATTACAAACATTTTAATAGATTTCTATAAAAAGAAAAACAAACGTTTCCGTCAATGTCATTTGCATTCTGCAATGCGTGGTCGGTGGAAACACCGCCTATGTCTTGAATGTCTGTTACCACGTCACCGTATTTGTATTTAGCACTAGCAGGTCGGTGGAAACCGCGCCTAAGAAAAATAAATAAAGTTTTAATGTGAATATGTTGAGAAATAATTATAATTAATATTCTATAGAAACATAATATGAAGTGCCTGAGCAGCTGGTCCAACATTTAATGTTCTGCGCGTTGTAGATCATTAACATTCAACTGTATGTTTCCCAAGCATGTTGCTCTTCTTCGTGAAGGCCATGTAAGCTATTTAAAGATAAATAATTAATTAATTCTGCAAGCGTGTGACAAAGAAAGGACTTTTAGACCCTATACCATATAGGAACTTTCAAGCTGTCAAAGCTTATTTATTTATTTTGATAGTAATTCGTGCAATTTTTCTTCACAGCTCCTCCACCGGCGCCTGTTGAACACCACCCTATCAACCCATGCGTGCCATCACCATGTGGCCCTTACTCCGAGTGCCGTGCTATTGGAGAGTCGCCATCTTGCTCTTGCAGACCTGGTTACATCGGAGTCGCGCCCAACTGCAGACCCGAGTGTCTCATCAAGGAAGACTGTCCACGCAATCAAGCGTGTATCCGTGAGAAATGCGCCGATCCCTGCCCAGGATCATGTGGTGCCGGGGCCCAGTGCTCTGTCGTCAATCACGTTCCAGTCTGTACCTGTCCTGAGGGCTATACCGGAGATCCGTTTAGTTATTGCAATCTGAAACCACCTGGTATGTTGTTGTGTAGTGTAGGAAATACGAGGCTGCCAGGTATCCTGCTGACGTCAAAAAGAAAGAAAACCTTATTGTTATTGTGCCATGGTGTTTTTCATTCCATAGTTTGGGAAAATGGAGATTATTTCGTAATCACTGGCACCAGATGTAATGGCTAGGATTAGTTAATTCAAAAAATGAAACGTAAATGGGATAAAGTAGTTACTCCATTTCATACCTAATACCTTTTGTTGTATACAGAACAAGTACCCATCGAAGCGGCTGATCCATGCAACCCATCTCCTTGCGGTCCCAACGCACAATGTCGCGATGGCGTCTGTACGTGCAATCCCGAATACCAAGGAGATCCGTATACCGGATGTCGTCCAGAGTGTGTTCTGCCAGAGGACTGTCCGAGAAATAAGGCGTGTATGCGGAACAAGTGTCGCGACCCCTGCCCAGGCACCTGTGGACAGGGTGCTGAGTGTGCTGTTGTCAATCATATACCTATCTGCTCTTGCCCGCAACGTACGACCGGAAATGCTTTCATCAGTTGCTCACCGGTTATTGGTAGGTGTTGTTTATTAGTTCGTTCCTAATTGTTCGCAGAGACCATAAATGAGTCCGCTGCCGGCCTTAGTTTGTATTTAAAAAAACACCATCCAAGCCTCTTAGTATTGCGAAACAATTTAAAACGGCTCTAACATAATCCTTCCACTTTTACAGAACCTATCGTGGCGCAAAACCCTTGCCAACCCTCGCCTTGCGGTCCTAACAGCCAATGCCGCGAAATCAATGGGCAAGCCGTATGCTCCTGTGTACCAAGCTACGTCGGTAGTCCGCCTAATTGCCGACCAGAGTGCGTTGTTAGCGCTGAATGCCCACAGAATCAAGCGTGTACCAATCAGAAGTGCAGAGACCCGTGTCCTGGTACTTGTGGAATTGGCGCCAAATGTCAAGTTGTCAATCATAACCCGATTTGTTCGTGTACGTCGGGTTATACGGGAGATCCTTTCTTGCGTTGCTACGTACTACCACGTAAGTAGAATGGTCAGCTTTTTTAATATTATCGATTTAAAAGGGTTTCCTGCTCTGTTTCTAGTTATTTTAGGATATGAAGTAGTGCAAAAGTTCTTCTACAGTTGGATTATTTGCATTTATGTATTTTAGATTTGAACTTACTCAGAGCCTGCTTTGGGCCTTAGCTACTCAACTCCAAGGCTCTTGTCTCACTCATCAATGAGAGTTAATAATTTTTGTTTTCCCATGGTAAAAATTGGAATTCTTAGTACAAAAAACGATTTTATGATTTACCTTGCATACGATACTTTAGTGTTTTGTTTATTTTCCTGTACTTAACGATGGCGTGAGCCATAACCGGTCGTAAATTTTATAATTATAACGAATTTTAATTTTAACCATGAGTTAGTTACATTAATTGTTACCAAGTTAATATGGAGACTATTATTTATATTATTTATATTGTTTTCCCTCTATCGCCGTAGTACAGTACACTTGTCTTGACCTCGAGTCTTCATGGCATCATCTTTGTTTGCAGCACCCATTGAACACATACCCACCGACCCATGCAATCCATCACCATGTGGACCAAACGCTCAATGCCGAGCCCAAGGCGACAGCCCATCCTGCTCTTGCCTGCCAAGCTACATCGGCACACCACCATCGTGCCGCCCAGAGTGTTCGAGCAATTCGGAATGCGCCAGCCATTTAGCCTGTATCAACCAGAAATGTCGCGACCCCTGTCCGGGATCCTGTGGCGCTAACGCACAGTGCCGTGTAGTCAGCCATGCGCCCAACTGCCAGTGTATCCCCGGATACACGGGCGATCCCTTCTCGCAGTGCTACCAACAGCTGCAGCTTCCGGTTGAGGATCATCTGTCGCCTTGCCAGCCGTCGCCCTGTGGTTCCAATGCTGTTTGTCGGGAACAAAATGGCGCTGGAGCTTGTTCCTGTTTAGATGACTATACGGGTAACCCTTATGAGGGTTGCCGGCCGGAGTGCGTTCTTAGTTCGGATTGCCCGCCTTCGCGGGCTTGTGTGCGTAGCAAGTGTCAAGATCCGTGCCCTGGAACTTGTGGACAGAATGCGGAGTGTCATGTGGTTAACCACCTGCCGATGTGTACGTGCCTGCAGGGTTACCAAGGTGATCCATTCAGACACTGCGCTTACATACCCCCCCAACGTAAGTATGCTACTATAATAAATAAACAATTACTTTATTTTTAGCTGAGACCACCCTAGCGGAGTTAGGGCCATAAGGCTCTCTCTTACCCTCAACTAGGGGCCAGCAACCAAAACAGTAGTAAAATTTGCAATACCATTTAAATTCGAATTGATATTGCCTTAAAACTAAATAAGCACTCACTCACACACACAAGCATGGCCCGGTCTGAATAAA
This sequence comes from Psococerastis gibbosa, assembly GCA_963971405.1. Lineage (NCBI taxonomy): Eukaryota > Metazoa > Arthropoda > Insecta > Psocodea > Psocidae > Psococerastis > Psococerastis gibbosa. The sequence continues at coordinate 23,590,352 of OZ020491.1, forward strand.
TCCTAGCCTATATTATATTTGAAATTAGATGCTCCTTGGGTCGGACCCTGAAGACTATGTATATGCATTTATGGTTTTTTTTAGAAAGAAAGAAAATTGTCTTTATTTTCCATGTGGGCGAATTTTGGGCCTTTCGACCCACTCTTACAATTAACCACAATATTGTTACAAAAATATTACAATATTATTATATAAATAAATAAATAATGGTAAAAATAATGAGGTATGTACGGACGCAACATTCACTCAACATTCGCTCCTCATTCATACCGTTGCATGTGCATGTGAAAACTATGACAAGCCACCCTGAAACTCTCCAAACTCTTATTATATCTGGTGGGATCAGGCAGTGAGTTGAAAAGTCTCGCTGCCTGCACAGCACAGGCACAGAAACGATTGGTTGGCAGCAACTCCCTGCATATCATCCTCCAGCTCTCTTGGTCCTGCTTATGGATTAGGCTAGATTTTACCTACAACAGACCAAGTTAGATGAAAGGTGATAATGCACGTTCTGCAGACCATTAATAAGCCCCCAATCCTGACAAAACCAGTATTATTAAGCCTGCTACTTATATTAATGGCACAGTACATTTATTTGTCAGGAAGCCCATTATTTCAACAACAAACGTCTTTTGCAGCTGTCACAGAAGCAGCGCCCACAGACCCCTGCCGACCATCACCATGTGGTCCCAACAGCCAGTGCCGCGTCATCAACAGCCAAGCCGTGTGCTCCTGTCTGCCAGACTACCAAGGCAGCCCGCCAGGCTGTCGACCTGAATGTATATCCAGTTCAGAGTGTCCGAGCAGTGAGGCCTGTGTCAACCAGAAATGTGTTAATCCGTGCCGGTCTGGTATCTGCGCCAGTAATGCTGAATGTCGTGTCATTAGCCACAGCCCGATCTGCAGCTGTAGGACGGGCTATACCGGGGATCCGTTCTCTTACTGCTCGCCTATACCACGTAAGTAACTTTGCTGGAATTCTATAGATTGGTACGAATAATGTACGAGAGGAAGCTCTGGCAATCCCCTGACAATGGGCTCTGCCCTAATTGTTCGATTACGAAACCTGTGCCTCTAACGACTATTACCACAGCAGGAACTGTAAGTCCAACTAACCCTTTGTTAAATAGCATTACACCATTGCCATTAACCTTTACTAAGGCTATGTATAGGGTCCGTGTACTGGTTGGTTGCCATCCGAAAACTTTTCCGTAGCATTTGCCACCGTCACTCGTATTAACCATGCACTTCCTACATCACTATTCCATCTCCCTTAAGGCTAAATAGCATAGATTACATATTAGCTCCGGGGCCAAGTTTAACCACAAGTATCAATTAACCCTAAGTTCATTTCAAGGTCACTTTACAAGTACCATACTAGTCAGTGTCTGGTATTCACTTATGTGAGCAACTACCATATTTTTTGCCAAGTTATGTGTACAGAAAGAAACATGTTAACATGACATTACTGAAAGCACTGACGTTTATTGTAAACATACTCGCTTCCTTCTTTACAGCGCCTCAGCCACCACAACAGTTGCCGCAGTACGTCAACCCCTGCGTGCCATCCCCCTGCGGTCCGTACTCGGAGTGTCGCGATATCGGAGGCTCGCCCAGCTGCTCGTGCCGACCTAGTTACGTTGGCGCGCCGCCCAACTGCCGCCCCGAGTGCGTCATCCATCAGGAATGTCGCAGTAATCAGGCGTGTATGCGGGAAAAATGTCGCGACCCCTGCCCAGGCTCCTGCGGCCCGAATGCTTTGTGCCAAGTTGTAGCGCATGTACCTGTCTGTTCCTGTCTTCAGGGATATACGGGTGATTCCTTTACGGGATGTACGCCGGTTCCACCTCGTAAGTACATGTGTTTTTCTATAACGTAACTACCTTAAATTAAACTGAAGCTTAAATTAAAATTTCCCACACATATTTCAACACCGTCACGTGGTATCTTACCCATGTGGTATTTAAAAATAAACCCTGGTATTATGTTAATTCAAAATCGCCATGATACGGCTGCAGGAGATACAAGCACACACAACATTTGAGCAGGCATTAAAAATTTCTCAATTTGCTTCCAACAGCCGTGCAACCCATCCAAGCATCAGATCCATGTGACCCATCGCCCTGCGGGCCAAACGCGCAATGTCGTGATGGTACCTGTAGCTGCCTGCCTGAATATCAAGGCGACCCGTACGTTGGATGTCGACCTGAATGCGTCAGCAGTTCAGACTGCCCTCGAGCGCTCGCCTGCCTAAGGAACAAGTGTAAGGACCCCTGTCCGGGCACATGTGGTGCAGGTGCGCTGTGTACGGTTGCGAACCACGTGCCTGTATGCTCCTGTCCGGAAAGAACTTCGGGGAATCCGTTTGTGTCTTGCTCTCCAGTACCGATTTATGGTAAGTTTTTATGCGAGGTTTCTGACCTCTTCTGTCTTCATTGATAATGGGAAAATGGTCGAAATTTCCTGTGAAATTACAAAAAGAAAAAAAACTGATAGTTGGCGCGTTTGGAGGTGTCAGTAAGTTGTATCTCAATCAATCAATCAATCAAAAACGTGTATTAGAAAATATAAATACAAATACACAATACCTGTAGGGCCAGATGACCTATAACAGACTATAAAAATAAATAAATAAATAATTTAAAAACAAAATAGTTAACTCCTGTGAAAAAACAAATCTTGATAACAATGGATTTTGCACTTAGAAAATAACTGGTTTTTTACTGTTTCGCTGGATTACAATGTCTTACTACCCACTTAAATATTATTTATTTACAATTCTTTTGTTTGCAGAAGCTCCTGTCGACGTATGCAACCCATCGCCTTGCGGTCCCAACAGCCAGTGCCGTCCCGTCAACAACCAGGCTGTATGCGCTTGCGCTGCAGGCTATATTGGGGCTCCACCCACTTGCCGACCCGAGTGTGTCTCTAATTCGGAATGTGCGCTCACTCAGTCGTGTACCAATCAGAAATGTCGCGACCCCTGCCCAGGGACATGCGGTTTTGGCGCCAAATGCCAAGTGGCCAATCACAATCCAATTTGCTCGTGCCCGTCTGGTTATACTGGCGATCCCTTTAGATACTGTTCACCTAATCCGCCAGGTAGGATTTATTGTAATTTCGTATGATGAGGGGGATAAATTGGAGGCGTTGCAATAGTCACAGTGAACATGCGCAGGACTGATGTAGGTGTTGCCTAATCCAAGGAAACTTTTCGTGGGTGTTAGAGTGGTACAGGATAAAGCGTTAGCAACTGCTATTTCGATTTTAAAGTGTTAATTGTGTATCGGTTCTGAGTGGAACAGTTCTTCAAGGTTGAGCCATAACCGCCATGTCTATATTACACCCTAGCAATATTATAGACATAGAGAATGGGAAAATATGCATACTTCTCTTGTTCCTATCAGGCCAATCCAGTTGTAATATATAAAAGACAATTTTAATAAAGTCATAATTTATGTATTTTTCATAAAAAATAAAAATAGGGTTAGCATGAAAACAAGACTTTATAGTCTTATTGTTCGCCTTTTGTTTATTTGTCAATAAAGTCGTTTTTCATTTCATTTCATTTCATTGTTTCAGCTCCAATTGAAGCACCAACGGACCCGTGCTCGCCTTCACCTTGCGGTCCCTATTCCATTTGCCGTGACATCGGCGGCTCTCCTAGCTGCTCCTGTCTGCCAGAATACACAGGCACGCCGCCATCTTGTAGACCAGAGTGTGCCAGCAACTCGGAATGCCCAAGTCATTTGGCCTGTATCAACCAGAAGTGTCGCGACCCCTGCCCGGGGTCCTGTGGCGCCAACGCTCAGTGTAGGGTCGTCAGTCATGCGCCCAACTGTCAGTGCGTGCCTGGCTTTACTGGTGATCCATTTTCACAATGCAACAGTGTTCCAGGTTTGTGAACTTTTATGAACAGTATTTATTTATTTTATTTTAGGGCAGTTAAAGGTCTACCCAGGGTGATCTTACAATTATTGTGTATTGGTTTTATGTTTCAATGCACGTTTAGTTGCTTACTAATTTATTGTATTTATAATATTTGTGTTTTAATGTACCGCTATCTTATTCTACGACTACGTAATTCAAAGTCAATATGCAGCTATAGGACAAACGCTACTGAGTAACTGTAAATTATTACCGTATACTAAACACACCCTAGTGATTGCAAAAATTAACTTATGGGCATTAGAGCACAGTAAGAATAATGTTACAACTTGTTTATCAGCAGAGATTAATTGTTGTTCATTGTCAAATTCACTGATAACTTATGCAAATTCCATCTTCTTGCAGCTATACAATACGAAGAACCATCCACTCCATGCACACCCTCGCCCTGTGGCGCAAACGCGGTTTGCCGCGAACAAAATGGCGCCGGTTCGTGTACCTGTCTACAAGACTACATTGGAAACCCGTATGAGGGATGCCGGCCAGAGTGCGTTCACAACTCGGACTGTCCGTCAGACAGGGCCTGCGTCAACAGCAAGTGCAAGGACCCCTGTCCCGGCATGTGTGGTCATGGTGCCGAGTGCCGAGTTATTGCGCATTTGCCCAACTGCGCATGTCTGCCAGGGCTTACGGGCAACGCGTACTCATATTGCTCACCTATACCGCAACCACGTAAGTACTGCTTGGCTTGACCTTGATGTTTGCAAAGATAGAGACAGAGTAGTGTTGAACTCGAACCAGCAATCTATTGGGCGAAAGTCGGGGTCCGTACCACTACTCTACATGTCCCAACTGAGCTAAGCAATTATTTAACATTTACTTTCAGCTCTAATTGAAGCCGCCCCTCAGAACCCTTGCCAGCCATCTCCTTGTGGTCCTAACAGTCAATGCCGCGAAGTCAACGGGCAGGCTGTCTGCTCATGCCTGCCCACGTACCTAGGTTCACCGCCAGGCTGTCGACCTGAGTGCACACTCAGTTCTGAATGTTCCAATGACCGCGCATGCGTCAATCTCAAGTGTGTGGACCCCTGCCCTGGAACATGTGGACAAAACGCCGAGTGTAGGGTCAACAATCACAGTCCTATATGTTACTGCCGCAATGGATACACGGGAGATCCGTTTACAAGATGTCTGCCAATACCACGTAAGTATTTTTGGATTTTATGCCGGGTATTTACTATCATTTGAACTACCCTTGTACGAGTAGGAAATGTTGTTTTCGGGGAAAATCCGTTCGTCTCAACGTTGAATGGGGTCGGTTGATTGGGCAATCGGCATTTCTTGTGGGAACTCAGTACTTTTTGTTGGAATCTCTGACTTGCGGCGAGTAGTCGAGAGAAAAATTCGAATACTTGCATCCTGGTGCTGCTATGTTTCATGGCCTCAACGACCGTGTACATGATGGGGGCTGCTAACAAACCTGAAAAGTGTTGGCAAGTCTGTGAGACAGTTGTGTTGAGATATACTATAGGGAAACAAAAACAGGACTTAGTTCAGGGGGTACCACAGCAGATATCTAAAGTAAAGGACATGTGACACCTCGAGTTACCAAAAGGAGGCGAACCGGGTTACAATTAGCCAAAGCCTGCAGTATGGGCTGCGAAACCCATGAAAAGTCTTTAAAATAATAATGTACTGCGCAGAGCTCTCTATCCCTTGTTAAATGCAAGACTTCCTAATTCCAGCACCACCACCGGAGCCAGTACGTCCACAATACACGAACCCGTGCGCTCCCTCACCGTGTGGTCCTTATTCGGAGTGTCGTGACATCGGAGGTTCGCCCAGCTGCTCGTGCCGATCCGGATATAGTGGCGTGGCGCCCAACTGCCGCCCCGAGTGCATTGTCAACTCGGAATGCTCCAGCAATCTGGCCTGCTTCAACGAGAAGTGTCGCGATCCCTGCCCGGGCTCCTGTGGACCTGGCGCCGAGTGCTCCGTAGTGAACCACACGCCTATTTGCTCCTGCAGTCCCGGTTACACTGGAGATCCATTTACCTACTGTTCTCCTATTCCACCAGGTAATTTAAATAAAAATTCTCGTTATAACCGAAATTAGAGAAGCAAAACAGCAATGTCTGTATGCATTGAAGTAGCTCTCAGACCGGTTCGGTTGGATAATTGTGTAGCTGTGCTGACCTGCCTACAAATACGAATCTTGTCAAAGAGCATGACATAGAGTAACAAGTTAACTCTGGTCTGGGTGGGCTTAGCCCCGGAAGGGCGTAGACCGTGGGTCTGAATCCAGTCCAGATTTTTCTTTATTCTCTAATTGCAAGTACTTGACTTGGCTTTGGGTCAATGGTACTTTGTCTCAGCTTCCTCACTTTCGCTTGTAGCTTGTAGGTTGACATAAGACATATACCAATTCTCCAATGCAATGGCCTAAAATTCATCTAAACCAATCATGTCCGAAAACTCATGAGGTTTTTGGGCATTGGGCAAGGTCATCATGAACCCATCATGTGCCCGTCAAATAATAATAACCCCACTTGCCTTCAACGTCCTCTCATCAATCACTCCTTTTTTTGCAGTTGTACAACCGATAGAGGCAAGCGACCCATGCAATCCTTCGCCATGCGGTGCTAACGCGCAATGTCGTGACGGCACCTGTACCTGCCTGCCCGAGTACCAAGGAGACCCGTATACTGGCTGCAGACCTGAGTGTGTGTCCAGTAACGACTGCCCCAGGAACCGAGCCTGCCTGCAGTCCAAGTGCAAAGACCCGTGCGTCGGAGCCTGTGGATCGCTGGCTCTCTGCGAAGTTATCAATCATGTGCCGATGTGTACTTGCCCTGAAAGAATGACGGGAAGTCCGTTTGTTCAGTGTACGCCTATTCAACAAGGTAATGCTATGCAGTTCATAGCCTACTGTATCTACAAGTGAAGTGTTTATTGGAAATAATAAAATATAAGAAGTTGAATGAGAGCGAGGTACGACCCGCGTTATTGCCATTTCAACGTTTCAGTGTCAAAAAGTTCACTTATTAATTGAGTAAAAAAATTCTCTTTCAATGGTCCTGTTTGTTATAATACTATACACTGCACTAATAGCAGTGAATACTATATTATAGTAAGTACATAGATTAAACGTTACTTGTGTAATTTTTTATTTGTGTTAGGCTGGGTTCGACTCAGAAAGGTTGGGAATCGCTGGACTAGCGCATAGTGGAATACATCGACACTATTGAAATATAATTAATTAATTATAATAATTATTTACAGAACCAATTTACGTGGATGTCTGTCAGCCGTCGCCCTGTGGACCCAACAGCCAGTGTCGCGATATTAACGGCCACGCTGTGTGCTCCTGCGTGCCGGGCTACATTGGGGCGCCGCCTACGTGCCGCCCCGAGTGCGTCACGAGCGCCGAGTGCTCACAGAACCAGGCGTGTACCAACCAGAAGTGCCGCGACCCATGCCCCGGCACGTGCGGCATCGGAGCTCAGTGCCAAGTCCGCAATCATAGCCCCATTTGTAGCTGTATTTCGGGATATACTGGGGATCCATTCATTCGCTGTCATCCACAACCCGCTGGTAATTATAAATATCTAATTGCAAAGACCATTGTAGAAGAAATGCAGCCGGGCTAATGCATTTTTCAATCCATAATGGCACTTCTTACTCCATGGCTTCCTGGTCAGAGGATGCCTTATTTCTCAGTAATCCACAGAATTCACATAAACGAGATGCAGAAGAGGGGTGCAACGGGAAACCACTACATAACAATTAATTGGTATAGTCATCATGAGTACAATTGCCACGATGATTGCCAATCTTTGAAAGAAGAGGCATTTGAAGAAGATGAAGATATTTTGAGATGAATGCAGGAAATAATGAGGAGAATGGGAGTTAGGACCTTGTTACTAAGCACGGCAGAATATTGGGAGGGAACTAACAGACGCGGAATGCCTCGAAAGAAATCCGTTCAACCGATAATTTCGGGGGCTGTGAGAGATCTAAGCTAGTGCGCGCGTTGATATAATATTGCTGCCCCCTTTTTTGTGGGATTCAAGAGAAGTCAGACCGAATAAATCTCTAAATTGTACTCTTTTTTTCAGCTCCTATTGAGACACCACGTGACCCATGCAACCCATCACCATGTGGGCCATATTCGGAGTGTCGCGACACCGGAGGCTCCCCCAGCTGTACCTGTTTACCCACCTTTACAGGCACGCCTCCATCTTGTAGACCAGAGTGCGCTAGTAATTCGGATTGCCCCAGCCATCTGGCATGTATCAACCAGAAGTGTCGTGACCCCTGCCCCGGGTCCTGCGGTGCTAATGCGCAGTGTCGAGTGGTTAGCCACGCACCCAATTGTCAATGTCTGCCGGGATACACTGGTGATCCGTTTAGCTACTGTTCCGAACATGGTAAGTAATTTGTCGGGGATTGTATTCAGAAAAGGAATTCAAGAAAAATTTGGACTGAGTGGGACCGGAATTAACAACATCAACTGTGGCAAATAGAGTTATTGTAAATAATTTCTTCAATCCGTTCATTTGTTTTTTACAGTAATTCAGCAAATAGAAGAACGACCAACACCATGCACTCCATCACCATGCGGAGCGAACGCTGTCTGCCGCGAGCAAAATGGCGCCGGCGCGTGCTCATGTATCGACGACTACCAGGGCAACCCCTACGAGGGCTGCAGACCAGAGTGTGTCGTCAACACAGACTGTCCGTCCAACCGCGCATGCGTGAGAAATAAATGCCAAGATCCGTGCCCTGGAACCTGCGGGCAGAACGCTGACTGCCAGGTTGTTGGCCATGCGCCGTCCTGTACGTGCAGAGCCGGTTATACAGGCGATCCGTTTAGATACTGCAATATAATACCTCAACAGCGTAAGTGAAGCTCTTTTAACTTTTTAAGACTTAAGAGGAATTTGGACCTCTTTTTGTAGAAAGTGAAATTTAACAGGAAATATCCATTGTAGTGCTATCATAGATGATGCATCCTCCTCCCCTCTACATTCGAATACATGGGTCGCCCTCACCAACCGTTTTTAAATAAATTGAGTTCTATAATTGTGGCCGATCGGTGCTATAGTTGGTCACGTGTCATAATGTGGAGGAGCATTTTCACTAATTTAATAATAAATAAATAATGTATTTCCTTCCTTCATACATCATATAGTACAAACAAAAAAAATATTACAATTTGACTTACGGTATTATTTTCTACTATGCTAATGATTCGAGTTTACATCGATCGCTAAAGGGAGGTAGGGACCCTTTAGATTTCTCTGTGATACAATACAATACAATACAATAAATTTATATTTCCATTAAATGGGCCCCTATATTCATTTTATCTCCTATAACTCCCTTAGTGAAGGTAAGGTGGGAAAATGAGGTAGTAACCTAAGTCTGATAATTAAGTATTTCAACTGTGAGCTTGAGTTCATTATTTCTTTTTTTATAGCCATCATTGAGCAAGCTCCTCAAGATCCCTGCCGGCCATCACCATGCGGCCCCAACAGTCAGTGTCGCAATATCAACAACCAAGCAGTTTGTTCCTGTTTACCCGAGTACGTGGGTTCGCCGCCAGGCTGCAGACCGGAGTGTGTTGTTAGTTCCGAATGTCCCCGCGACCGCGCTTGCGTCAATCAGAAGTGTAAGGACCCGTGTCCGGGCACTTGCGGCGAAGGGGCTAACTGCGTGGTGCTCAATCACAGTCCGATTTGCAGTTGTAAGGCTCGACTTACGGGTGATCCCTTTACGAGATGCTACCCTATGCCTCGTGAGTATTTCTATCTTAACTATTGGTCATCTTGTTACACAGAGAGATAGTGATAGAGAGTGGAAGCACTGGACGTGTCTGAAGCACTGGACGTGTCTGAAGCACCCCTCTCGAAAAATTCAGAAATGGGAAGGTTCTGCTTATGAAAAGCTCTTTGAACTCTATCTAATAGTTACAGTCTGAATGGGATTTGTTCATGAACGGAGAAGGTGAAAAGCTCAAAGCATACAAACCCCTTCGAGGTGCACAGAACGTTCTACTCCTCCTTACAGTTCATCGGTGTCTGAGACCATCTGCGGCAAATCAAAGTTAAAATGTGTTTGTTTTCGAAGTCCAGATTTTTCCGGCATCAGTGTTTTATGGAAACTCATACAATTACATTTACTACAGACGTGCTTAGCTACCATTTCATTTACAATTGCTACGGACTAGTATGTTCTTTTTACTAGTGAATTAATTTATTTACTCAGACATTTATACTAGTACCTTGGAACATTTAACGGTGCAGAAACAAGTTATTCCTCTTTCTTGGGTAGGTTGATTGTGAAATACTTGTTCAATATTGCATAATACATATGCAAACATTTTTTCTACTTCTCACTATGTCTTATCTCTTTTCCAGCTCCTCCACCGCCTAAACCAGTCCAGGAATACATCAACCCCTGCGTACCATCGCCTTGTGGACCGTTTTCGCAGTGTCGCGACACCGGAGGCTCGCCCTCATGCTCTTGCCTTCCCACATACATCGGCAGTCCACCTCAATGCCGACCCGAGTGCTCTATCAACTCGGAATGCGCCGGACATCTCGCTTGTATCAACACCAAGTGTCGCGACCCCTGTCCCGGGTCCTGCGGTTTTGGAGCTCGTTGTCAAGTTATTACGCACACGCCGATTTGCACTTGTCCCGAGGATTATACGGGAGATCCGTTTTCTGGCTGCTACCCGAAACCTCCTGGTAAGTTTTTCTGCCGTTTTACTTGACATAACTTGACTTACTCGTATGATGACCAGCTCTCCTCCCAACACCGATTACGGTTCATCCGTACTTGCTGCCGATTAAAGAATTGTATTGTGTTTCTTCAATATTACATATTCAGTGAGAATATAATGAAGTAGGGGTGGCCCAAAGGATTTCTCCCGTGCTGGGCCCCCCTTAATACTAATAACCGGAACTTATTTAATAGTATATACAGTATATAATTATAGATTGCCAAGATGGTTCTGCTTTACAGTGAATTAATCATTCCTTCCACTATCAAATACGGCAATACTTAGACGAGTTCACTAAGCTAGGCTTACACTTTACTGTACAATATGTAGGCTACTTGCACATATCGTTATTTTGACATAATTTCTTTACGTGGAACTCATTAACTTTGAACATGAGTTGCGTAGTATATCTCAGACTCTCAGCCACCTGGGGGATTTATGCTGTCCACCAGCCACTTATTCGGATTAAATAAAATATGCATATATATATATATTTCAGGGGTTTACGATTGTAGGGTAGTCTAATTGCACCTAAAAATATAAATTTTGTGTATTTCCAGTTGTTCAACCAATAGAAGCCAGCGACCCATGTAATCCATCGCCATGTGGTCCTAATGCCCAATGTCGTGACGGTAAATGTACTTGTCTACCTGAATATCAAGGCGATCCATACACCGGATGCAGACCTGAGTGCGTTCAGAACTCGGACTGTCCGAGAAACCGCGCGTGTCTGCGAAATAAGTGCAAAGATCCCTGTCCTGGAACCTGTGGACAAGGTGCTGTCTGTGACGTCGTCAACCATATACCTGTGTGTTCATGCCCGACTAAAATGACTGGAAATCCGTTCAGCTACTGCCAGCCTGTTCAAGAAGGTAAGCTTTACAGCTTGTTTAAATATTGGCTGGAAAAATTAGCACCTGACCACTTGCGTGGAACCTTTGTGTTGTCAAGTTATGATAGCGTGCTATTGAGTCATTACTGCGGAGGAAACGAAAGAAAATGCAGCTTACTTCTAATCAGTGACCTAATACAATAATTTACCATTTCCCATTTACAGAACCAATCTATCGTGATGTCTGTCAACCATCACCTTGCGGGCCCAACAGTCAATGTCGCGAAATTAATGGACAAGCTGTATGCTCCTGTGTGCCGAGTTACGTCGGTAGTCCACCTAACTGTCGACCAGAATGCGTTGTCAGCGCTGAATGCCCACAGAATCAAGCGTGTACCAACCAGAAGTGCAGAGACCCGTGTCCTGGTACTTGTGGAATCGGCGCCAAATGTCAAGTTGTCAATCATAACCCGATATGCTCCTGTCCTGTTGGATACAGTGGTGACCCCTTCATTCGCTGCTTGGTTCAAGAAGGTACGTAATTAATGATGTTTCTCATTATGTATTAAAGTGTCATTCTCTTCTTGGGCATGCGATTCCGTATGCTCCCAAGTTTATGAAGTTTTTTCTGCTAAATTGCATTCTTTAAAAATGCTCATATATCTGTCTCCACCTTGCTTACCATATAATCCTTAACACTCATATTTCGTTACAGCTCCACAGGAACCACCGAAGGACCCATGCCAGCCAACACCGTGTGGACCCCATTCTACGTGCCGTGTGTCTGGTGACACGCCCGCCTGCTCCTGCCTCCCCGACTACAAAGGCCAGCCTCCGTTCTGCAGACCCGAATGCGTTGGACACGGTGACTGTCCTTCGCATTTGGCCTGCATCAACCAGAAATGCAAGGACCCCTGCCCGGGTACTTGCCCCGCTCAGGCAACCTGTCGGGTTGTCTCCCACTCTCCCAACTGTCAGTGTCTCCAAGGCTACACTGGAGATCCTTTCTCATTGTGTTCACCCATTGTTTGTAAGTTGCTAAATTTACAGCGTCCTACAGGGGATCTGACTAGGTCCTGTTTTATTAAGTATTTACGTCAATGGTTCATGGCGAAACAAAAATATAAAAATAATGGGCTATTTCTCTACTGTTTACTGTGTATGGTCTTGTTTCGTTGTTTTACGTGTTGTGTCTGTCTTTCTTGTCCCTTCACTGTCTATCTGTCTCTATAGCTCCTCCCGTTCCCGAAACCTCAACGCCGTGCTCGCCGTCGCCGTGTGGTGCTAATGCTGTTTGCAGAGAACAAAATGGCGCCGGTTCCTGTTCGTGTATTGAAGATTATATCGGAAACCCGTATGAAGGTTGCCGTCCAGAGTGTATCGTCAACACCGACTGTTCGTCAGATCGCGCTTGTATCCGAGGCAAATGCTTGGACCCGTGTCCGGGCACGTGCGGACCATCAGCCACGTGTCAAGTTGTGTCACATTTGCCAACATGCACGTGCTATCCCGGATATACAGGCGATCCCTTCCGTTACTGCAGTCCTGTACCACCACAACGTAAGATCATTTTCCTGAATATAATTTTCTTGTTATAATGACATAATGTTTGTTGCAGTATTTACCTTCAGATACTGTACTGTTGTTTTTGTTGTTGTTGAAAATATGACAGTATATTTTCGAAGAATGATTGATTGGTCATTGCTATGTGATATTTTCATTTTTAAAGCTTATGGATAAGCCATTATAAGTAGTAAGAATGTACTTTATTGGGATTCGAACCCTGAACCACTCCGTTGATATTTTGTTCACTGCAAAGTCAGCCAAAAGCTGGTGTTGAGGCTGGATCTGCCTCACAGAGTGATATAATTTTCCAAGCTCCTCCCTTTACATTCACTCGACAGCCGTTTCAAATTATCTGCTACTGTGGCATGTGAAGAGGTTATTCAGAGAAATTCATTAAATTTTCTGTATGCAATTAAACTTAAAAAAAAATCCTAAAGTAGTGAATTCATGTTTCTTTGGCGCCTTTATCTTTTCCAAAAATTTAAAAATAAAATACACATAGCAAGCTGATGATTCAATTGTTTTGTTCAACCCATTAACAGCAATCATCGAACAAGCGCCGCAAAATCCGTGCCAGCCATCGCCGTGTGGCCCGAACAGCCAGTGCCGAGAAGTGAACGGCCAGGCGGTGTGTTCATGCTTGCCGCAGTACGTCGGGTCCCCGCCCGGATGTCGTCCTGAGTGTACGGTGTCGGCCGAATGTCCACATAACCAGGCCTGCATCAACCAGAAGTGTAAGGATCCCTGCCCTGGCACGTGTGGCCTCAACGCGCAGTGTCAAGTGATCAACCATAGCCCGATATGCAGCTGCAGGCAGGGACATACCGGGGATCCATTCCTACGATGCTACCCCGTACCACGTAAGTACTATTTCATGTTTTATTATAGTGGAAATGGTGTATGACTTTGGGTTCCAAAATGTTCTTGTGAAAAGGTACTCTGCATAATGTAGCAATTAATGAACTGTTTTTTTCTATCGCCCTCTTTCGGAATTTATGCTTTAAGCAACCCTGTCAGCCTGGCGGGGGGAGTGAGTCTGTTTATTAACATGAGGCACCCCAGGGGCAGACTCCTTCACCTCGGTGACATAGTAAAGTCGTAAAGTTCGGAGGTGACCAGGACTCGCCACGCACGCAGACTGACTGGTATAGTCTCAGCGCGTTATCATGTCCCACCATGTTCCCTGACAACGCAATTAATTAACTGGACTAATAGAGAAAATCGGTACTTTCCCTGACGTCTTTTGTGCCTTTTGCAGCGCCACCACCTCCTAAACCTGATGTGGTGTACACCAATCCTTGTGTACCTTCACCTTGCGGGCCTTATTCCCAATGTCGCGAGAATGGCGGGTCGCCATCTTGTTCCTGCCTTGCTGGATACATGGGAAATCCTCCAGCCTGTCGCCCTGAGTGTTCAATTCATCAGGTACTGTACCTTACTATTTATTAATAAATGTAGCCGCCTTCTAGAACGCAGTAACTGCTCATTGCGACCATCGCTGTCGTTTTCTCCTTTTTACCTTATTATGCAGTCAATGCAATCGCATCGAATATCACACACCCAGATACCCAAGAATAGGAGTTGGTCGCCATATGCCTAATGTTAATATTGTCTTTCCAGGAATGTCAGAGCAACCTAGCCTGTCTGAATGAGAAATGTCGCGATCCTTGCCCGGGATCCTGTGGATTTGGGGCTCAGTGTTCAGTTATCAATCACACGCCCGTTTGTACTTGCCCCGATGGCTACACTGGTGATCCATTTAGTAACTGCTACCCAAAACCTACAGGTACGTTTTTTTTTTATCTATTTAAGAAAGACAGGGAATGACTATAAATGAGATGTGCTATGCTCCATATAATTAAGGCCATTTCCGACATCGAAACATATGGAGTTCTAAGCTTAAGGGGAGGTTATCTCACTATAAACATTTGAGACAACCTCCCCTAGTGGCTGGATAAGGTCCGTTCGTCAGTACAGCCCTATATGGACTTATGCTCCCTGGGTCCGATTCAAAGCTTATTAGCTAGTTGTGAAGGATTATGACAAGTGGTCTTAGGCGGCTATTCCACTTATCAATAATCCGTCATTTGTGTTTGAATAATTGATGAGATTTTTTTACTCTATAAAAACGAAAATCCTATCAATTATTGATGCTCAAATGACGGAATATTGACATGTGGAGTAGCCGCCTTAACGCATTGCAAATTGACAATATCTGAAGGCATCGTTTTTTTTTCAAGCTCCACGGCTCTCATTTATATAGGTTTTATTATATTTTATTTTATTACTTGATGTCTATATACAAGTTCATTCTTTCATTCATTAATTCTTGCAGTTGTTCAACCAGTCGAAGCCAGTGATCCATGCAACCCATCTCCATGTGGACCTAACGCTCAATGCAGGAATGGTATATGTACTTGCCTGCCTGAATACCAAGGCGATCCCTACACAGGCTGTAGACCTGAGTGCGTCCTGAATACGGACTGCTCACGGGACCGTGCCTGTATTAGAAACAAATGCAAAGACCCTTGCCCTGGTACTTGCGGCCAGGGGGCTACATGTGAGGTTATTAACCATATACCCATCTGCAGCTGTCCTGAAAGAACTACCGGCAATGCTTTCGCTATTTGCACTCCAATAAGAGGTAAGCCGTATTCGTACCGGTTCTAGTTGATTTGTTACACCTACGATAGGGGGGTATTCCATATACGTACAACGTCAACGAAAAATTGAAAAATGACGTTTTAGCAGACATTAAAGACATACTAAAAATTCTGCTACCACGTCAATTTACGTCATTTTGACGTCATTTTTCAATTTTTCATTGACGTTGTACGTATGTGGAATGGGCACCTTATTACTGGTTAAAGAGCACATAATAGCAGGGGAACACTCTGCGGAAGAATTTCGGGCAAACCCTATTTTCTTTTCTACTATACTCGCCTTCGTATAAGACTGAGAATAGGTTCGTTTCTGTACTTGGTTAAGTCATGCTGTCGTCTGTTTCATTTCGTCAATGGTAAGCTTGTCCATTTTCGCTTGTAGCCGGTGTTAGTTGACACCGAGAAAGTATACCAGTTTGCCAATGGCCAAAATACATGCGGAAACAGTACAAATAATGTCCAAAACCATGTTGACAGTTGCCTGGGTACAAATAAAAAAGTCCTTGAAAAGAAATAACCTATTGGACTGAGCATTATGGTGAACAAACGAGTTTTTTTCTGCCTCTGTATACGATTCGCTACAACTACGATATTATTATTTTACAGAAGAACCTGTGTACAGGGATGTTTGCCAACCCTCGCCTTGCGGTCCTAACAGTCAATGCCGCGAAATCAATGGTCAAGCGGTATGCTCCTGTGTATCAAGCTACGTCGGAAGTCCACCTAATTGTAGACCAGAGTGCGTTGTCAGCTCCGAATGCCCGCAGAATCAAGCTTGTACCAATCAGAAGTGCAGAGACCCTTGTCCTGGTACTTGTGGAATTGGCGCCAAATGTCAAGTGGTGAACCATAACCCGATTTGCTCTTGCCCGTCGGGTTATACGGGAGACCCGTTCATACGTTGTCGTGTTATGGAAAGTAAGTATTATTCTATTGACTCCAGCTCAGCTAATAGTTGTATACTTATGAAGGTATATTTATTGCACAAAACAAAAATCATTGTAGTCTTATTTTAGGCAACAAACGAGTTATATATAAATGTACTTGACAAACTTTCCAAAGAGGACATAGGCCTACATAGTTTTTTATTTATATTTTATTTTTTTATTTTAAGATAAATCGCATACAAACAATTTAATGAATGTATCCGATTGACCTTTTCAGTCGCCTCTGTAGGTTATTACCCGTGAGGAGTACGACACGTCTCCGATTGCATGGCGTGTAAAGACTAGCACAAGTGCAAGCACGTTACCACCTGGCCATTGAAGTCGATTATATTATATTCATAGTAAATACTGCAGAAATACCCCACTCGAAATTAATATTTGTGTATGTCGATGTCACCCATTCCTTCATAATGTACCAATTTTAATTTATATCACAAAAACTTATCGGTTTTATTACTTATTTCAGAACCAGCTGATCCACTACCAACCAACCCATGCAATCCATCGCCTTGCGGACCTTTCTCGCAGTGTCGCGACGCCAACGGCTCTCCGAGCTGTTCATGTCTGCCGACGTACATTGGTACGCCGCCATCTTGTAGACCAGAGTGCGCGAGTAACTCGGAGTGTCCCAGTCATCAAGCTTGTATTAACCAGAAGTGTCGCGACCCCTGCCCAGGCTCCTGTGGAGCTAATGCTGAATGTCGCGTCATCAGCCACGCGCCTAACTGCCAGTGTCCTCATGGATATACGGGAGATCCGTTTTCACAATGCTACGTACAACAAGGTACGGTATCTGGATTTTCCTTCTACTGCGGCTGTTATACAGTAGTTTGCTTAAATTAGCAGTTAACTGAATCAATGGCATCCGCCAACGGTGGTAAAGCTATAGACATTGGAATCCGAAAAAGCTGCTATACATCGGAATATGGTGATATTCCTCAGATTCCACCACAAACACCACCCTTGGACCATCTGTCTGACTGATAAATCAGTTGGACAATTTTGGCTAATGTCATTCATATTTTACCCAATCCCGAAGCATCCACGACTTGGTCGAAGTCGCTTTAAAGCCCGGTGCACACGGATGAGTATGCAGTCACGCCTTGCCAATGTTTTTTTTATTGTATGGGTAACCGCAGAGTCAAGTTCTCAAATTAGTTAGATTGGTGGGAAGCCGGCCTGAAGCCAGGCGCACACAGTCAATATGTTTATGTATTCAAAAATGTAATCTAACACATCTTGTTTTAGATCCATTGCCGCAAGAAAAGCCAACACCTTGCCAACCATCGCCATGTGGAGCCAATGCAGTGTGTCGTGAACAGAACGGCGCAGGCGCGTGTTCTTGTATTGAAGACTACCAGGGCAACCCCTACGAAGGCTGTAGACCGGAGTGTGTCGTCAACACGGACTGTACGTCCAACAGAGCTTGTGTCCGGAACAAATGCCAAGATCCCTGTCCTGGTACCTGCGGACCTAACGCCGACTGCCAGGTTGTCAGCCATCTTGCGTCTTGTACGTGCCGAGTGGGTTACACGGGAGATCCGTTTAGATACTGCAATGTTCTTCCACCAGAACGTAAGTACTAAACCCATATTTTAACCGGTAGCATGTTGATGGTCCAACTTAAGGTTAAGGGTAGAGACCCCACTAACAGAAGACGCTAAGGTGTAGACCCAGAATTAATAGTATCTTCAATTAAAATTTTAGGGATTGGCTCCCGTAACTTCAGTTTCAATCGCATCTCCCCCCATTGAAGTCATCGTCATTATTTATAATCAACTCCAGTTAAAACTAAGTATGAACCCTCTCTACTCCTTTCTCCCCCCCTATCATTTTTCAATGTCTTCAGTTCCAATCCCTCCCTCCTGAAATAGTCTTGAATTCTCTTCCTTGCTCTTCCTTTTCTTTGTGTACTCTCTGTTTCTTTTTCTTGCCACTTCTTCGGCTGATCCATTCTCATTACGTGACCCAGCCGCATTACATAAACGTATGGTATTATTAAATAAATAAAATATTGATTTATTTGCAAACAGACCTAAAAGTCCAATAAAATGCAAATTTTTGGCCTATAATGTGTCTTTTCTAGCATAGGTTATATTTTATTGTTACAACTGTCTAGTAGCCTACTGTATGATATTGTCTCACCTTACAGCTAACGTTTACCTGCTATTTTTCAGCTATCGTCGAGCAAGCCCCACAGAACCCATGCCAGCCATCACCATGCGGTCCCAACAGTCAGTGCCGTGAAGTCAACGGTCAAGCTGTCTGCTCATGCCTTCCGCAGTACATGGGTTCGCCACCAGGGTGCCGGCCTGAATGCACCACCAGCTCGGACTGTCCTCAGACGCAAGCCTGTATCAATCAAAAGTGTAAGGACCCTTGCCCTGGAACGTGTGGACTCGGAGCCAAGTGTCAAGTTATCAACCATAGCCCTATATGCAGCTGTGATCGAGGTTATACCGGTGATCCGTTCCTGAGATGCTATCCTATACCACGTAAGTTTGATCAATTCTGTCCGTAGAGTGAATTTCTTACTGGAATAAATGAAAACAAGATGTTGGAAAAAGTTGGAGGATTGTATAGTTAAAATAAATAAATAAGTAAATAAGCGTTTATTTGCAAACATACAAAGTCCAATAATATGCAAATTAACTTAACTTACTTAAGTATGCTTATCATAATTTACATGTGTGATACATAACTATTGTACAATTAGTTAGGTAGGTAGGGTAAGATCTACAAAAACTCAGAACAGTGCGACTGTACGATAAACAGCTAAATCAGGGATTTACTTTAAATTAGTAGGTAGTTACTTCACTTTTACTTTACTAGGTAGTTAGTTTTCCATCGGATAAAACAGCATTTTAACAAGACAGCGTTAGGAAATTTTTTCCTTCATGGTTAGGAGCGTGTTATTTGTTTCCACAGCGACGTACTAACTGGAATTTTTCTATTTTAAGCACCTCCATCGCCTCCCGCATACGAACCACCCAAGAACCCGTGCTATCCATCACCGTGCGGTCCGAACTCGGAGTGTCGCGACATTGGAGGTGCTCCCAGCTGTTCTTGTCGATCTGGCTTCATGGGATCACCACCCAACTGTCGCCCCGAGTGCGTCATCAACTCGGAGTGCCCCAGCCATTTGTCGTGTGCTCGAGAAAAGTGTCGTGACCCCTGCCCAGGCTCCTGCGGAACAGGTGCTCGTTGTAGTGTCTTGAATCATGTGGCTGTTTGCACTTGCCCAGAAGGCTTTACTGGTGATCCGTTCTCTAATTGCTACCCGAAGCCTATACGTAAGTAACTTATTGAAGGAAACCCTTTATCAATAGAACAGGTGTTTTATTTTTATAATACACAGCAGGTCTAGCAGGAGAATGTAGAGGTTACTGGTTAGGTTTGTGTTTAAAAGCTTGTGAATAAATGAATTAGCTGTGAATAATGTTTGTTATGTGACAATGAACAAATAGTAGTCAGGTGTGTTTAACCCCAGTGTCTAGGTTATCTTAATTAATGATGATAATTAATGAATTAATCTCTACGTTCATTTAAATTTTTTTGCCCATTCTACTGCTGCAGATGGTCTTTAAATTGGTTGCGAAATCTCAGCTCTAATTGGAGAACTCTGCAAAGTTGAACTATACCTGTCCTTTTGTGTCTTAGTGGTTATTGTAGGGAATCGTATTCGAATAATTTTTTCTTAAATGTATTAGTCTCTGAAAATATGTAGGGTATCTCTAATACCATAAAAATTTTCCTTTATACTCAGATTGATTGTCTTACAGCTGTTAATGAATGTTATCGTGTCTGCTTCTTGGTGATTGTAGGGAATGAGATGAAGAACTTAAGTACAGTTCCTTCGTGCTTTTTCCTTGTGTATTTGTATCTCTAATACAATAACACTTTTCATTTATATTCTGATTAATTTCTTACAGCTGTTCAGCCAATTGAGGCCAGCGACCCATGCAACCCTTCGCCATGTGGTCCTAACGCCCAATGTCGAGACGGTACCTGTACCTGTCTACCTGAATATCAAGGGGACCCGTACACCGGATGCAGACCTGAGTGCGTTCAGAACAACGAATGTCCCAGAAATAGAGCATGTCTACGAAACAAATGTCAAGACCCGTGCCCCGGCACGTGCGGCCAATCAGCGCAATGCGATGTTGTCAATCATATACCGATCTGTAGCTGTCCGCAGAAGATGTCTGGTAATCCGTTTGTTGCCTGCCATCCTGTACAAGGTAATTAATTCACAATATACAGTGCTTGTGACATTTTGTGAAAACTCCGTTTTGGAAACCAAAGGCCAGCCTGGTATCACCATACACTGTTGCCAGGTCAGAGGTTTCGTTGCGAATCGTTTTTACTTCTTATCAGAGCGACAGATCCTGCTCTTTGAGCGGCAGCCTTAGTCACTGGGAAACAAGAACCTTGGACCTTATGGAAGTACCATAAATATGCTACTGGAGTGTAAATTATTGACTACAAGGCATTGATTGAAAGTTGGCATTTTGGAAGTATTGTTGAAGTTTGTTTGACTTTATTAATGTTTAAACAAGTGTTTCGTTCGTTTCAATGTCTGCGGCGCCATAGGAAGCCCCCAGGTCCAGCTGCAGTGGATTTTGGACTCTCTCCTAATTGAAAAAACTGTTAATTTTAAGTGTTATATTGTGTATTAATATTGTATTGTTCTACTGATAAACATAGTCTATTTTGATTCTTACATTAATTGATTATTTTCTGAACAATTATGGAGCTCCTAGCCCTATTTTGGTGCCTGTTTTGGGGACTTATATTCACTAATGATTAATTAATTTTTATTTACAGAACCTGTATATCGCGATGTCTGCCAACCGTCGCCTTGCGGTCCCAACAGTCAATGCCGAGAAATCAATGGGCAAGCCGTATGCTCTTGCGTCGCCGGTTACATTGGTAGTCCGCCAACTTGCCGACCAGAGTGCGTTGTCAGCGCTGAATGCCCGCAGAATCAAGCGTGCACCAATCAGAAGTGCAGAGACCCGTGTCCTGGTACTTGTGGAATTGGCGCCAAATGTCAAGTTGTCAACCATAACCCGATTTGTTCGTGTCCCGTTGGCTACACTGGAGATCCATTCTTGGCATGCAGAATACCGCCCAGTAAGTATATTGCATAATAATGTCATTTTTTTCTGGTTAGTTCTTCGCTAAAAGAAATTGTCATAGGATGAATCTGGCAGCTTATGTTTGTACTGTTGATAAATAAGTTAAGCTTAAGCTTACACCCAAAAGAAAATTTCCCTCAAAGAGGAAATGTTGATTGAAATGTCTATAAAATACATAATTAAAACCTGCTAAATTAATTATTTCCAGAACCAGCTGATCCACTACCAACCAACCCATGCAATCCATCGCCTTGCGGACCTTTCTCGCAGTGTCGCGACGCCAACGGCTCTCCGAGCTGTTCATGTCTGCCAACGTACATTGGTACGCCGCCATCTTGTAGACCAGAGTGCGCCAGCAACTCGGAATGTCCCAGCCATCAAGCCTGTATTAACCAGAAGTGTCGCGACCCCTGCCCCGGCTCATGTGGTGTCAACGCGGATTGCCGTGTTGTCAGTCATGCGCCTAACTGTCAGTGCCCACCTGGATTCTCGGGAGACCCGTTCAGAGCCTGCTCTGCTTATTGTAAGTACCTACTTTGAGTTTGACGTTTGATACCGCACACTCAGTACAAAAGGGTTGTGTTCGATGTTACCAGTTGGCTTTGGTTATAAACTTAATATATTAATAATAAATTATAACTTATTTTGCATCTGCCCATTTATTATTATTTCTAGAACGAAAGAAACCCTTATTATCCATATTTTTCGCCAGGTGGCAGCCCTCACGGACATACCGTTCCATTTTTGTACAAACGAAGTTAAATAATTGTGGCCAATCTGTAATAGAATAAGGTACATACCTACTTGTGCCACGTATCATATGCTCAGAAAAATTTCTTCTGTTTGTCCTGATATTTTTGACAACTGAACGATTGATATTTCCTAAGATAATTTATTTTTACACTTATAAGGTTTTTCCCCTACCGATTCTCTTAATCAGCAATTATGGACGTACCCCGGCAAGGTGGAGACTCTGGTTTCTACCCTATTACCATCTATTCTTGCATGTCTTCCTCCTCCTGCATGTAGATCATTCTATACAGTTGAATAGGTACTCATATACCACATCCAGAAATTAACCTTCTCCGTGTTTTCAGCTCCTCCACCACCTGTCGAGCACACAACACCTTGTGCCCCGTCACCCTGCGGAGCCAATGCAGTTTGCCGTGAACACAACGGCGCTGGTGCGTGCTCATGTATCGAAGACTATCAGGGCAACCCTTACGAAGGCTGTAGACCGGAGTGTGTCGTCAACACGGACTGTCCGTCCAACAGAGCTTGTGTCCGGAACAAATGCCAGGACCCCTGTCCTGGTACCTGCGGACCTAACGCCGACTGCCAGGTCATCAGCCATCTGCCTACTTGCACCTGTAGGCCTGGACATACGGGAGATCCGTTTAGATACTGCAATCGTATACCTGAACGTAAGTATTTTTGTTCACTTTCTTGTGTTTTACCTGTTTGTCAATTCGGATAGGTTGTTATGTTAGTAGTATATTAGCGTGGGGTGTAATTTGTCCTGGAATGTAAACTTAACTCCATTTTCTCTCTGACTCTTAAAGAGCTACTAAATTGTTGAAATGTCTGGTGTAGGCCTATTGCTGGTTAGCGAAGCAGGTGGTTTCCGCCAAAGCAGGATCATTTGCAAATGGTACGACTGTTACACTTTTATTTAAGAAAATGGGCTGCTAGGCACCGAAGTTGTGACTGCTTTTTTTCTTAACATTTTATCAGAGCTTTCCTTTGGGCCTTAATTTGTTTGCGTCCGCTATGGGGTCGCTTTCATTCCTTTACACACATAACATGATTGTATTTGATTTGAGGACTACCTTGTCACAATCAAAATATGAGGCTTAATAATGACTAATGAAGTTTTCAATCCAGCTTAACATTCATTTCCTTACTTAACAGCAGTCATCGAGCACACGCCTCAAAACCCATGCCAACCCTCACCATGCGGCCCGAACAGTCAATGTCGTGAAGTCAACGGGCAGGCCGTGTGCTCTTGCTTGCCCACATACCTGGGAACACCACCAGGATGCCGGCCAGAGTGCGTAGTCAGCTCCGAATGCCCGCAAACACGTGCTTGTGTCAATCAAAAGTGCACGGACCCCTGTCCGGGAACGTGCGGCTTGAACAGCAGATGCGAGGTTATTAATCATAGCCCCGTGTGCAGTTGTACGCAAGGCTACACGGGAGATCCGTTTACACGCTGCTATCCTATACCTCGTAAGTAGAAATTTAACGTATCTACATTATACAAAAATCAAACTATAATTTTGTTTGTTCTGTGATTTAAAACCCGTACTGAAAGGTTATACAACGAAACCCACCATTTGCTACCACACTAGCACTAGCTGCATTCGAATCTAGCATAATATTTCAGTGCTCAAGTCAACCCAACAATGGAGCATGTTCCAGACCTTGCTTTAACTAAATTTTATACCAGCAATTGTGCAGGCATTGCTGACTAATGTTAAAGATCCCCTAAATTAATGTATTTTTTTTTTTACAAAATGTCATTTCTCTTTTCAGCACCTCCGCCTGAACCTATCAAGCCACAATACACGAACCCGTGCGTCCCATCGCCCTGCGGTCCCTATTCCGAGTGTCGCGACATTGGAGGAGCTCCCAGCTGCTCGTGCCGCGCCACCTACATCGGCTCGCCGCCCAACTGTCGGCCCGAGTGCGTCGTACACTCGGAGTGCCGCTCCGACTTGGCCTGTATGAGCGAGAAGTGTCGCGACCCCTGCCCTGGCTCCTGCGGTATTGGCGCGCAGTGCTCTGTCGTCAACCATACGCCTATTTGTACCTGTCCAGCTGGCTACACTGGGGATCCGTTTACGAGCTGCCATCCGAAGCCTCCAGAAGGTGAGTTGATTTGATAATGCCACGACAAATAGGAGATGGAGATGATTAGCTTAGAAGACAGAGTTTAATGGATCAGGTGAATAAAAAGGTTTGATCGAATTCTTCAGTGGCACTACATAGACTGGGAAGATTGTACCCTGGAGGCTCAGTTACAACTGAAATGTTTAGAAGTTCATTTTCAAATGCATTCAAGTACAGGAAGAAATGAAGAGGCTGGTCAGCATGCCACACCGGCAAGGTGGAAATTCTGGTTCGATCCAGTTTCCTTCCAATTTTTCTTATAGTTTGTTTTCAGATTGACCACGACCCATCTCCTCTTATTCTCTTGTTCCATCTGTATTCCATCGTCGGATATTATAAAAAACTTTGACCTTTTTCATTTTCCTGCGTTCATTACTAACCCTGTTTTTCTCTTTTTTACAGTTACGCCGATTCAATCAGATCCATGCGACCCATCGCCTTGCGGACCTAATGCTCAATGTCGCAATGGCCAATGTACGTGCTTGCCTGAATACCAAGGTGACCCGTACACCGGGTGTCGTCCAGAATGTCTGTACAACACAGACTGCCCGCGCGACCGCGCATGCGTCAACAACAAATGCAGAGACCCCTGTCCTGGAACCTGTGGACAGAATGCCCGCTGTGACGTCATCCAGCATGTACCGAGCTGTAGCTGTCCAGAAGGCATGAACGGCGATCCGTTTGTAGCCTGCCGCCCTGTGCCCAGTAAGTATGGTTGCTTTGCTCTCAGGTGTTTACGTAAGGGAAATAGCCACTTAGAGCTTTTTTTTTTTTGTTCGTGCCTTCTCTAGGCATTTGGTTGGATAGCTAATCGGCTTCAGTCCTAATAAACCTCTTTTTTACTTCCAGAACCAATCGAAAGTCAGCCCTGCCAGCCGTCACCATGCGGGCCAAACAGTCAATGCCGCGCCATTAACAATCAAGCTGTGTGCTCATGTCTGTCTGGCTACATCGGCGCTCCGCCCACTTGCAGACCCGAGTGCATCACAAGCTCTGAGTGCCCCCTAACACAAGCCTGCGTCAACTGGAAGTGCGTGGACCCCTGTCCAGGCACTTGTGGACTGTATGCTGCTTGCCAGGTTGTCAACCATTCTCCGATATGCACGTGCCCGGCTAGAACAACCGGCGATCCATTTTCAAGATGCGCGCCGATTGGTAAGTTTTAGTTTCGTAATTTTGCTCCGTAAAGAGTTATATTTTATGCCTGTTTGCCGAGTTAATGTATCTCCAAGGCGTTGGAAATGAAGCTACCCGTTTTACGTGGGAGGACATAGGAATATCGCTGGATCCAAGACGCAATTTTCTACGGTGTTCTATTGAGATGCTTTCGTTTAATCTGGCGACAAACCATTGATCAATCAAACAAGGCAGCCATGATGATTTTATGGATGAATGGACAACTTGCGTGTATATTAATAATTTAAAATAAATAAAAATGTATTCCTCTGAGTTCCCAAAAATAAGCCCATAATTAGCTTATTAGAAAAGAGGCATATCGTGTCCCTGTCTAATTTCATTAATTTTACGACGAAATAGCAGTTGGCTTTGTTGATCAATAAAATTGAAGTATAATGAAGCAATACTTAAATATGAGTACAAACTCGTAGGTGATAGTAGCTAGGTTTTAATAGAGTATGTCCTGGCTTGCTATGAGTTTCTCCATAGCAAACCAGCACATACTTGCTACTAATCCATCCTCTTTCTGTTCACAGACGTATTCATCTTACCCTCCCCTTTCCCCCTTTTCACCTTTGTCTAATCTATGTTGTTTTGTGTTTGTCTGTACAGTTGAACAAGCTCCTTTACCACCACCGGAAGCGTCCAGAGACCCGTGCCAGCCTAGCCCATGCGGCGCCAATGCTTTGTGCAGGGTCGGGCCCGACGGTAGTCCGTCGTGTTCATGCCTGGCTGGTTACTCAGGACAACCGCCCTTCTGCCGGCCTGAATGTGTCAGCAATAGTGATTGTCCTAGTAGCCAGGCGTGTGTGAACCAGAAGTGTCGGGACCCGTGCCCTGGCTCATGTGGAACCGGTGCTGAGTGTCGGGTTAGGAATCATGTGCCTAATTGCGTGTGTCCCACCGGCTATACTGGGGACCCCTTCTCCTACTGCACTGTTATACCTCGTAAGCACCGTTAGACAAAAAAAAAAATTGAAAAGCTTTCCAGGCTACGGTGCTATTTATTTAATAAATTTTTTGCATCAACAAACTTCTCATGGACTATGTGTGCTGACAATTTATTGTTAGCTTATTTTGCGAACGTTCTCGCCTAAATAGAAATCGTGTAATTTGACGCAAAGATTAATTGAAGATGCTTTGATTATTATTTCCTTGTTTTGCACTAAACAATCCATGTTAAGTTGGTTGGGCATTCACATAGCGTTCAATGTCCAACTTTAAGTAAGCGTTGACTTAACTTATTTTTCTTACATGAGTTGTATTCCATACCCATGATTGATTGGGTTAAGGGCGCGGTTACATTGAAGCTGGATATTTCACGCTATACAGTAGACGCTTTCTCTCCAAGGTATAATATGGTGTCAACAATATGTAGAATTAATTTAGCCCAATGCAGCACACTAAAAACAAAATGGCGGTTTATTTTGTGGGGTACCAAAGTAGATCATTGAAATTTATTAATCCTCGGTATTTTGTAACATTGTTTTTATTTACAGGTTGAATGGTATACAGTTGTTGGAAGATTTATTTATTTGCATGATTTTTCATTATCACTGGTCTGTGGTGTTGGTTTTATTCTTATTCGTATGCAATGGGTGAACATTCTGTTTTTTTTAAAAAATGTAGGAGGTTCCCTTAGAATTTTTATGACATTTATCTTAATTTATACTACTTGGAAAGCTATGAATAATTAGAATGGTGAGGACGCAATTTAAGAATTTCGGCCATTCTTCGCTCATAGTTCAGAGTATTTGTGATGTTTACATGTAAAGCCCATATCCATGTAATTGGTGTCGGGTTATTTCTTGGCTATGGACTTTTTTAGGTGGCAATCATTTTCCTTGGCTAATGGGCGAAGCATTGCTGAATTCGTTCGTTTCTAGTCAATTTTAACTCGGCCCTAAAGAGGATTTAGAACGTAAACTTCAAAATCTGACACTATTTTTTTTTTTAGTTTTACTGCCTAAGCCATAAAAAATGTAATTATCTACAAGTTGGATTAATTAAATATTTTGTATTATGTAAAAAAAAAAGTGTCAGATGTTATAGCGGTGAAGCTTTTCTTCTTCTTCTCTTATACAAAAACAATAGTTTTAGCTGGGGACCTCCTCGCTGTATTGTTCTCTATAAAACTAACGAGCCTGTGCTGCCATCTTTCAGAACCGCCACCACCACCGAGGGAGCCAGCTGACCCATGCTACCCATCACCTTGCGGGTCTAACGCTAGATGTCGCGTCGAGTACGGTGCTGCTGTATGTACTTGTGAACCTGAATATCATGGGAACCCGTACGAAGGCTGTCGCCCTGAGTGTCTTGTAAGCAGTGACTGCCCAATGGCTAAGGCTTGTATTAGAAATCGGTAAGTTCGCGGTTTCCCTCCAATCTACAAATTTTATATTAATGTGGGTACTCACATACCTATGGTAAAGTTGGAAATTTGTAATTATCTTACGGTATATGACCCGCTATTTAGAATTTAATGTAATAGTGCCATGAGCAGATATCTCCAGCGCTTACAGTATTTAAAGTAATATGATTGATATTAGTATATATTAGGCTAGTCAAATTAAAAATTATATACAATCATACAGAAAAGTAGACACACAAGAAACACATGTCTTTAAGGCACAGGTCTGCTTATAATGAGGATATGTCAGGTTTGAATACAGGCACTCTATTCAAAGTGGTTATAACTGTGACGTCCCACTGATAGTGGCGTATGTCCTGCTGAAATGCCCGGTTCGCGCCTTTCTGCCGTTTCCGTACACACTACAACGCCTGCTCGTCATCGTGTACCTCACGTCAACTTAGTTCAGAGCACTCTGAGAAGAATCTGAGGTTGCAGCAACATGAGCGCCAAGCGCGGAAACCAGGAAGCGCCTATTGAATTATTTAAGTACAAAAACTCAGGTAATTTTTTTGTTGGCACTAGCTTTTACCTTAGTCTCTTCTTCATCCTATCTGTTTGATGTTCTTAGCTGTCAAGATCCATGCCCAGGAACATGTGGAGTATCGGCCCTTTGCACGGTGTCCAATCACATCCCCATCTGTTCCTGTCCCAGCGGTTACACTGGCGACGCCTTCCGTATTTGCTCACCGATACCAATTCGTAAGTAACTCTGAATATTCGACCTTGAGTTCTATTTAGAAGAGTTCGGACATTTACTCCTACCACGGATATTTTTTTTTAATTTCTGGTGACAGGTTTTTTCTACCAATCAGAGCATTGGCCGCCTTCTTTTGACCAATCAGAGCGCGCCTTGTGGACAGGATGGGATTTGCTATTGTTTGCAAGGCTAAGCCGTACTTTGATTGTTTGAAAAGACGTGTCAGAAAGTCCAAAAAGTATCCATATTGAGAGTGAATGTCCCATCTCTCCTATATAGATCGACAATTTCTCCCTAAGGGTAAGCTATTTATTTTCTACTGCTGTGATTATGTATATTTCAAAGCATTCGACGGCCTTATGAAAACTTAATCAATAGACTAGAATTTACCATGGATGATCTAATTGGATTTTACTTCTTTGCGTTAATGTATTGGCTTTGAAAATAAATAGCTGTACTTGATTATCATACCGTATTTGCTCAAATGCTCAATGTTTCATTTGGACTACACATTAACTTCTAATGATTGGTTTTCTTTATTTTCCTAATTTTCAGAACAAGAACCGACTGACCCATGCTACCCATCGCCGTGCGGTCCAAACGCCCAATGCAGAAATTCCAACGGCGCGGCTGTATGCGAATGCCTGCCCGGTTACCAGGGCAACCCATTCACGAGCGGCTGCCGGCCAGAGTGCGTGATATCCGCAGACTGTGCCCGCGATCGAGCCTGCGTGCGCTCCAAGTGTATAGACCCTTGTCCCGGGGTATGCGGTTTTAACGCTCAGTGCAATGTTATCAACCACAGCCCTGTCTGCTCATGTCCTCATCCGCTGTCCGGAGATCCGTTCTTGGAATGCAAACAACAACCAGGTAAGCCAAATATCTCGATATTTTAATCGGTCTGTCTGTCTTTGATAACCAAGGCACTTCTGGTGGGTGCTTAGGCTTTCATCCTGATATAACTTACCATTGGTAGTCTAGTCATATCTAATGCCCCCATGCCTTTTATTCTTTTTGCTATATATTACTCTCGTGTGACATTTCAGCACTACCGGTGGACCCATGCAATCCATCGCCATGTAACGCCAACGGGCAATGCCGCGTCGTCAACGGACAAGCAGTATGTACCTACCCCGAGTGTATTATCAACCAGGACTGCCCGCGAGACAAGGCCTGTTTCTCGCAGAGATGTCGTGACCCATGCCTGGATGCCTGCGGTGTTAATGCCATTTGCAATGTGGTCAACCACAATGCAGTGTGCTCATGCCCAACTGGCTACCAGGGATCGCCACAAGTCGAATGCAAACTGGCACCTCTACCTCGTAAGTATAGTGTTTTAAGGTCTCGACGAAGACGGTAGAAGGCTATCGTTTACGATTAGTAAGGCTTTCATATAGACCGGAGTCATATGATCAAGCAGTAGAATCAGTAGCACAATCTTAGAAGTCTACGTAGTACTACGGAAGTTGTCGACCACAGATGTTAACGAAAAGCGTTTGGAAATACGCTTTCAGATCGACCACGGCCCATCAGCTCGGATTCTAATGCTTTATCAGTTCATGTTATAATAAGTAATGAGTAATAGAAATGCTAATGGCCTTCAATGGCATAGTATACGAATCTTGTCAAAGAGCATATAAGTAATGGATTTACCTAACACTGTACTTGTCGGGCTTGTGGTCCAGCGGTTAAGACGACCCCCGGATAAGGATAGATCGAGGGTTCGAATCCCGCCAAGTCCAGTTTTTCTAAATCCTCTAATTTCAGTTATAACGTGGTGGTTGCCTCTTCAACCAAAGTTAATTTAAAAAGTCAGTGTTATATATTCCATATAATACTGCAATATAATCCTCTAATTTCGGTTATAGTTGCTCGTACTTTATGGGCCTTTTTCACAGCATGCACTCGGAGACCTGTCATATCTCACTACGGACATTACCTGCAAAGGTGGCTGAATAGGCTATTGAATTGAGCAATAGTGATTGTATTGTGAGCATATTTTATGAAAGGCTATGCTAATAAAATGTTATTTTTTTGCAGTGCCTAAACCTGAATGTATTGAAAACACTGACTGCTCAAACAACTTGGCATGCATCAACCAGAAATGCCGGGATCCTTGCAGAGACAACCCGTATACTTGTGCTAGGAACGCGGAGTGTCGTGTACAACTTCACAGGCCGCTGTGCACATGTAACGAAGGATATACTGGCAACCCTCAGAGTCAATGCGCCGAGAGTAAGTAACATATTTTCATTAATATCTGCTTTTGCTCTATCGCCATAAGAAGACATCGCAGGTGTCACTTGAAATTCAGAGATCACATCTCTTCTACGTAGAACTGTTGGTTGGTTCATTAATTGAGGAAACTCCCTTTTTTTTGTGCTTTTATCTTAATTCTGCATTTCTCATGGCCATTTCATTTCAGCAATTTGTCCCTTCAACTCTAACCAAACTTCCAAAAGCAAGTGGCAGTCTGAAAACCAGGCTAAATGAAAATCTATGGACAAACATGGCAAAAGTATAAGCAAAACTTTCCTTCGTATTGTAGTTCCTATATATTCCAAACCAATGTATTACTTGCGGATACACGATCCCTGTTTCCTCCAAGGTTAATCTCGGTCAGAACTTTTTGCCGCGTCATTGCATGCGTTGTTGATGCCCATCTTACCGCATGGTGTAACAAAAAATTGTTCCCTTTCCACAGTTGGCTGTCGCTCTGACTCGGACTGCTTACCTGCTGAAGCTTGCGTCAACCGTCAATGCCTAGACCCATGCAGCTACACCCAATGCGGCTCCAATGCCCTATGCCGAGCGGATCGAGACCACCGCGCGCGATGCTACTGCCCCGACTACACCAAGGGAGACCCGCTGGTCCGATGCGAGCGCCCAGAATGTACCAAAGACTCGGACTGCCCATTCGACCTCGCCTGCCGAAGTGAACGCTGCGAGAGCCCGTGCAACTGCGCTCCTGGAGCGTTATGTACTGTCAACAGCCATAGGGCCACATGCTCATGCCCACCAGGCTATATTGGCAATCCACATCTGGACTGTTCCATCGCACCTGTCGTGTCCGCGCCTGAGTGTACCCAGGACGCAGATTGCGCCTCCAAACTGGCCTGCTTCTCGGGTACCTGTAAGAATCCGTGCATCGAGACGAAGCCTTGCGTACGCAATGCGGAGTGTACGGTTGTCGACACGCTGCCTCTTCGAACAATGTCTTGTCAGTGTCTGCCAGGTTATGTTGGTGATGCTGATATTGAATGCAAGCCAGGTATGTTTTTTTCGAGTTTATTTACTCTCAAGGGGTGCTTAGATACCCCCATGATAAACTGGTAAAGTCAGTCATAATTTAAAAGTAGCAAAAAATACTGTCATCGAAATTATTATATATAATCATTTTTCAATCTAGTCGTACGCAAAGGTACGTTAGGACATGTAGAGTAGTGATATGGACTCTGACTTTCACTTGAAAGGTTGTTGGCTCGAGTCCCACACTTGCTACATTTTCTGGCCATGCTTCGGAGGGCATGTAAAGCAGGCGGTCCCGGGCCTTCCCAGTTGAGAGTAAGAGAGGGCTTTGTAGCCCTAACTCCGCTAGGTTGCGTTAGTAATAGAACAAAAAGGTTCTTATTTATTTATTTATTCCCCCAAATCCCCCAATGGTTTGTTTTAATTGTTTATTAATGTTGTTTAATTTTTATGTCCTAACAGGGTCCAAGGATGTTTTTTTGTAAAATATACATTTACACAAAAACTTCTTAAAACTCTGTCCCCACCTTGTTTATACATCACTTTTGTATTATACACTTTTCCTCTTGCTATTGTCGATTTAAGAGCACGTATAGTTACAGTTGTTATAGCAGCTTAATAAAGTCTGTTCTGTTCATCTTGGTACAAACAAAATCTCCGAATGGATGCGATCATTTCTAGGCGCTTGTTCGCTGACAACTGTTTCCACAGCTTTCTTCACAAACTTGCATGCTAATTTACTCATGGAAAGCTGTGCAAATGAACCTCAATATTAGCAAATCCAGAATAAAGTATGATTTTGTTATTTCTAGAGATTTTTTTAGTGGTTGGATGTTCAGTATTTTTTTGTTTATTATTGAACATGGATGTTCGTGCTCTTAGCTATATTTTATTTTAAGCCTTCTTGCCTATCAAAAGTCTTATGTAAATAGTTGCACATTTTATGACTAGTGGCTGTGATAAATTTTTTTATCAAAAGGTATTTACGCCGAGTGTGTTTTTAAACTAGGGTTAAAATACATATAAAATTTTTTATACATTGGGCCTCAGTGTTTCTTATAACCCTAAAAACCATAGAAACATGTTTACTGTAGGGAATATAATATGTTAGTTCTTGCTATTAATTTAACTAAATCCAATTTTTTGCAGAGTATTTTGTCCTATTAACGGAAACTAACGTGTTATCTTGGTATTTTCCACAGCACCCACAGAATTACCAGGCTGTAAGAGTGACAACGACTGCCCTCTGAGTGACACGTGTCTCAACCGGGAGTGCGTCAACCCCTGCCAGGTCAGCAACCCGTGCGCGCGCAACGCCGTTTGCGAAGCCAACAACCATCGTGCACTGTGCAAGTGTCCATCAGGGCTCACTGGAGATCCATTTATTAACTGCTACCAAGGTAATTATTAGGCAGTGAGAGCCCCGTGGACTGTATAGAGAGAGGGCTGTATTTGGTTTAGTAGGTCGTCCCTGGTGGTGTCCCTAAGGGTTCATACACACTGACCGTCACTGGATGCTGCACTGCTGTGGTGAGGCCTCCCGAGTAAAGCATTCACGAGTAAAATAATAAGAATAATTAATAATAAATAAATATAGCCTATTTCTGTTAAATTATACTACAATCAAGTAATCCACAAGAAATTATGAAGTAAAATCGTCACAATCAGGTAGTTCTGTCATTGTCATTGTGCTAGTGCCTCAGTGACAGTGCAGAAAGCTTTCTCTAACAAGTGGTCTCTAAGCAATTTAGGGAAGGTAGTAGCATTTCTCGCCGCTCTCAGTTCAATCGGGAGTTTTTTGAGGTAGGAGAAACCTTGTAGTATAGGATCCAGCCGTTCACACTTGGTTGTGCGTGGTGCTGGAATGAGAAGGTCTCCCCTTTGCCTCGTGTTATAGGTGTGGGCGTCCCCATTTGGATTAAATTCCCCCCACATCTCAGGCTTTAAGACATTTAAAATGCATCTATATATGTAATGTAATAAAGTATTGAGTCTTAAAATTGTCAATAAGAGAATGTTATCGGCACCGTATACATTAGCGGACTAAATTGCTTACATGGCTGAGGAATACGAGATGAAACTTATGTTTACAGTTTAAATAACTGAATTTCTGTAAAACTTATTGCAACTCTCTTTTTACTAATAAGCGTCTTGCAGTTTTAGACTAGGAGTAACCAGCCTTTGATACATTGTAGTACTAGTATTATATGGTATATATAACACTGACATTAAATTAACTACGTAGATCGTGGGTTTGAATCCCGCCAAGCCCAGTTTTTTCCATATCCTCTAATTTCGGTTATAACGAGGAGGGTACCTCTTCAAAGTTAATTTAATGTCAGTGTTATATATATACCATATAATACTATTACTACAATGTATTGAATAAAGCATTGCCTTTAGGCAATTAAGTAAACTCACAGACCTGTTCGGTTAGATAGTTGTGCTAACCTGTCTAGCAACACGAATCATGTCACATTTGAGCATAAGTAGAGGATTTGGTGATTACTGGACTTGTCGGGGCTTGTGGTCCAGCGGTTAAGGCGACGCCCCGGTGAGGCGTAGATCGTGGGTTCGAATCCTGCCAAGCCCAGTTTTTTCCATATCCTCTAATTTCGGTTACAAGCCTTTGAATCTACAAGAGATGCTTCACACCGTATACAGTAGGTACACTCGTAGTAAATGTTGCCCTAATTTTTTGCAGAGCTTCAACCGTTGCCCCGACCTGAATGCGAAACTGATAACGAGTGTGGAGACCACCAGAGCTGTATTAACCAGCGTTGCCAGAACCCTTGCACGGTTGGCAACCCTTGCGGCAGTGGTGCCAACTGTAAGACTCAATTCCATCGGCCATCTTGTCAGTGTCCTGACGGATGGGGAGGAAATCCACAACTCCAATGTTACAAACGTAAGTATAGTGTCCCCGTACCCCTCCCTCTTCTTCTTCTTCCTCTTCACTCGTAGTGCCGCATGTGCATTTATTTTGGTGCACTTTTAAGACTTTTCCTCTTCGATTGCCTGTCAACAAGCGTACAACATACGTCACAGTTGAAATGTTTTATTTGGTTAATTTCGAGTTTACTGTGGTTTAATATGTGTATGTTCTCAAAGATTAAATTAATTTAACATTCAGCCCTTAATTTGCAGCTAATTAATAGCAGAATGACCATCAATAGTTCGTGTAACTTTTTAAATTTTTATTGTAGGTCCCCTATCCCAAATGCCGCGTCTTAACGCCATGGGGGGCAAGTGACCCAAATAATCCTTTGAGATAATTGGGGTTAAAGTTTGTAACTCAAATGAAAATGTACAGATATACCCGTTTTCCATTAATTCTAGCATTGCCAAAATTACAGATCCCGATGTTCCTAGTATAAAGAGCAGCTAGAGCAACAGCATGGTGTGCTTAGAATAATTAATTTAACTCCAAAACTCCAAAAATGCCACTTGCACCCCTCGGCTTCTAGGCGCTTCAAATGTAGTTGGGTTCCCATTAATCATTTTGTCATTAGCTTGATAGCAGACGTCGGGACTTTAATGACAACCCAATGAGTCTTAAAACGTCGTAGGTGTCCTAATAAACAAAAAAAGCTGCATTATACCCCATTTTTTATGTTTATCAACTAATGGCCCTCCTAATAGTCTTTTTTGTTACCATTTCCACAAAAGCCTCTCCTTCAGTTCAAACACCTCGCTTGCACCACACACGACTATGTTTCTATTGTTGACTCTCATTTTCGCAGCTGAATGCCAGTCCGACGGCGAATGTCCCCTGGACAAGGCCTGCATCAACGGCCATTGCGTCGATCCATGTGTCCACGGGTCCGGCCCGCAGTGTGGCCGCGGTGCAAAGTGTCGCGTGTCGTCTCACGTAGCGCAGTGTACCTGCCCAGCTGGAACGCAGGGAGACCCGTTCGTCGCCTGCGTCACCGGTGTCTGTCAATACAACGAAGACTGCGCGGATCATGAGGCTTGTGACAGGTAAGGGCCCTTTTTTTAGCAAGAGGGTGCGAGAGCGGGTCAAGCACAAAATAAACCTAGAATGAGCTTGTGATTCCGTGTTTTCATAAATAAATAATGACTAATTTTGGCTGAGACCACCCTAGTGGAGCTCTTACACTAAACTAAGGGTCAGGCACAAACACAGTACCGTAGTACATTTTTATCGAATTACTATTGCCTTAAAACTAAATAAGCACTCACTCACACCCACAAACATGGGGCTATGTGTCTTCTTATAAGCCTTGTGAAAGTTATCTTAAAAGAGACTACGTTCTGTGTAAATAAACAAACTGCTAGCTATTCTTACGTTTATTTTACGCTTGACCGCTCCTCCACCCTAAGTGGACCATTCAATGAGACTGTAGCGGAAATAGATTCTGGGTAAAAATATGCCCAAAGTTGCGAAACCCCAAAATGCATAACTTGAGGCCAGCCAATGCTTGTCTTATGTTGACATCAGTCCCAGAGTAAGTAAGTAGGCCTAGATAATGTATTATATTTTACGTATTTTACATTTAAAATGTCAACTCCATCACTAAGTACTCTATAGAGACTTGTATTGCTGGGGTAAATAGTATGGACGTTTTCTTATTTTTGTAACCAGTAAGAAGAAAGAAAGAAAATTGTCTTTATTATCCATATGGGCGAATTTTGAGCCTTTCGGCCCACTCTTACAATTAACCCATAATTACGTATTTTACGTTTAAAATGTCAACTCCATCACTAAGTACTCTATAGAGACTTGTATTGCTGGGGTAAATAGTATGGACGTTTTCTTATTTTTAAACCAGTAAGAAGAAAGAAAAAAAGAAAGAAAATTGTCTTTATTATCCATATGGGCGAATTTTGAGCCTTTCGGCCCACTCTTACAATTAACCCGTAATGTTAGCTTAAATACTCGTATTACAGAAAAATGTAACTGAAACTACAAAACAAAACTAAAACTAAAAGTGACCATTTACTCACCATTTATACAACATACATACTCATAAAATAATCATGACACGCCCCCTTAAACTTCTTTAAACTTTTTTCATTTCTGATTGGATCCGGTAGGGAGTTCCAAAACCTCACCGCCTGTACTGAAAAGTAAGAAGATGTATGGATAGGAAATAATAATTTATTTTATTCTCTTGTATTCCGTGCATGGAAAGAGGATAAAGGACGGAAAAGGGGTGTAAGATAGGAGGTGTATGCGTCTCAAGCTCGTTATGCAAAGTACGGAGGATATCTTCATTCCTTTTTTCGTTAATTTTTAACCAATTTAATTATTTATAACCAGTGATCCCGATATAAATACAGCCCGCTATCATAGCTATGGATCTAGACGATAAGGGTTATAGCCTAGACGTCGTTGTTTGTTCTCTCCATATCTACGTATACAGTCCCCTATCATCTACTTTAGGCGCTTATTCCACCTACGTCAATAGTGATAGTAAATGTAGTATTGACGGAAATTTGAATTTTACTCTATGCCATAGTTAAAATTGATCAATGATCATAGAGTAGAATCACGCGCTGCAAGCAATAATAAACTAAAATGGCGTCATGGAATATGTTTAGTACAAACATTTTAATAGATTGTTTATAAAACAGTTTTCATCCATTAAACAGATCGGTGAAGATCGGTGCCTTAACGTTCTGTGCTTGGTGACTTAATTTGGATTGTTCTTGCAGGCTTAACCGAGTCTGTCGCCCTGTGTGCGAAGAAGACACGTGTGCAGCAACGGCCATCTGCATTGCTAAAGGACATCAACCTACTTGTCAGTGCCCACCTGGGTCAACTGGAAATCCTCATGTAGAATGCCGAGGTTAGTTAAAATTGCAGACTCTTTTTGATAGTGGGCAAAAGGTTGTCTTCTCCACTCCATTCTGGGACTAAACTACAGCTGGGGAAAGTTGAGAAGTCTGCTTGTAAGAACTGTTAATGATGGATTGCCCCGGTAGTTACAGGAAACAGCGCCGGCCAGGCGGATATACTCGCTTGTATACGGACCTAGCGCGAGATCGGATTTGGTGTGTTGCGTCGAGGGTGACTCGAACATCCAGGGCTGCCAATGTCCCGAAAATTTCAATTTGCTTTAGAGACTCTCCGTAGTGAAAAATTGTTAAGACAGTCACGTTATCCCCCTATGTACAGCTGCTATATGGGATTACTATATTGTCTCCAAAGCGGAGAATTCACCAGAAAGTTCAGGAAAATCTAAAAAAAAATATTTGGGAGCCCTGTACTCGTCATTCTGCCGCCTGTAGCAATCGGTTCTATTCGTGGTCTACGCCGAATCACCCACCTATCCTAAGCCTAAGGACGTTTGCATATGGCAGTTGCACTTTGTGGGGCCATTGCACACAGCACTGTCACTGGCCTTTATAGTTCTAGAAGCAGTAAAACCGTTTAAACCACTAATGTATGGTATTGATATGTTTTTAGGAACTCGCTACCCTGCGGACCCAGAGCCTAAGTGTCGCGAAGACTCGGACTGTCCCTCGGGATACGGCTGTACGAACCGACACTGCCAGAATCCATGTACTTCAGACATTTGCTCACGCGAACAGGAATGCCGCGTCTTGGACACTGCTCCACTGAGAACTGTCATGTGTCAATGTCCATCTGACACTGTTACCGACTCGCAGGGACGCTGTAGACCGATATGTAAGTTTTACCATGTTACCATCATACCTACTTGCCACTAGATTCGTGTTGATCCAAAACATCATGGCCTTGTCATTGGC
Source organism: Psococerastis gibbosa (assembly GCA_963971405.1). Classification (NCBI taxonomy): domain Eukaryota; kingdom Metazoa; phylum Arthropoda; class Insecta; order Psocodea; family Psocidae; genus Psococerastis; species Psococerastis gibbosa. The sequence goes on from OZ020491.1 coordinate 23,629,341, forward strand.
ATCTGAAAAATCTGCCTGGGACATAGCTTCTTCTAGTCTCGGATAAACGAAAAGGGGGCCGTCGTCTTGTTGTTGTTAATAACATGCAGAAGGCGATATTTTTGTTCCTCATCAAAGCCATTAAGTTTCCATTTCTGAACTGTCAATGGCAAATCAGCTTCTGCATCCATTCGCCTCCGGATCTCGGCATTAGGGACATGATCTCCTTCGCTAGTTATCAGCGATATGGCTCGCTAGATTTCCCTGATAAATTATTAATATAAAAATCATACTAGCAGAAGCTAACCAGTTTTGTTGTTTTCAGTGCACGCACAGCCTCAATGCCGACTGGACACAGACTGCAGTGACGCCGAGAAATGCGTCCAGGGCACATGTATCGACGCCTGCCGTGTCGATGAGTGCGGTGTTAACGCACTATGCTCTTCCAAATACCACCGTGCGCTTTGCGTCTGTGCTCCTGGATACCAAGGCAATCCTCACGTTGAATGTTCACCCAGTAAGTATTATTTATGGCTGCCTATTATACTTAACGTGTGGTTTTGTAGTGTTGCTTAGTTTATCGTACTGACTTTATTTTATCGCTCTTGACATTACCGCTATCCGTGCCTGTCAGTAGAGTGATGTCAGGTCGTTATTTGGGCTCCGAATTATTTGACACGTTTGTAGGTGGGCGGCATATCGTAGCACGTACCTTCATTGTCTGTTCTAGTAGTTACGATGGGTCTGGTAAAAGAAAATTGAATGATTTGTTTACCTGCAGTGCCAACAAAATATCTATTTAAAAAAAGTGAAGTTTTGCACTGAAAATAAGGTCCTGTGTGCACCAAACTACACAAATGGGGTATCTGTTATACGGGGGAATAGCCAAATTTGCTCATCCCCTATTTAAATGCTTCAGATTTAATTAAATCGTTTTTAAAACTTACAACTGCAGACGCTGTAAAACTCCCACTGGTACCTACCTAATTAAAAGTTATGACTTAACTTCATTACTTGTTGCAGCTCCGAAGATCCCAGTGCTACCACCACCTCCAGAATGCAGCCAGGACGACGATTGTCCATTCGACCGCGGCTGTGTAAACCAGCTGTGTGTTAATCCTTGTATTGTCGAAGAACCTTGCAGTCGCGGAGCATTCTGTCATGTGGCCAACCACAGGCCAATTTGCAAGTGTCCTACCGGCTATTCTGGAGACCCAAGGGTTGGCTGTGTTCCACGTAAGTATTGCTTTAAATGTAGTATTGTATAATAGAAGCATGACTAGCTCTGAAAGACGTCACAGTTACGTGAACCTGGCGCTCCAAGATGTAACAAATGGTTCCAAAAAATGGGTGATAACTGCCGCTGATGCTTCGAAACTATGAGTATTTAAAAAAAATCGTAAGGCGAATATACAAAGGGTCCAGGAGCGAGGAGTCCAGAGGAAAGCAAATGTCGCATTCGATTGTTGTCAGGACCAATAGTTTTCTGATCGAGAGGCCGGTGACCGTACAAGATCCTAGCCTGCCCAAACCTTGCGGTCCGGACAGGACTTTTTGGGCTTTTTAGGGCCCGGTTAGCCTACACCGTTAGCCGTAGAGACGCCCCCAACCCTCCGCACACAAGCCATGACTTGGCATAGTGATTGGAGCGGCGTAACTCTACGTTGCCCACAGGAGCGCGACGAGGACGAGGTGTTATAGGCACTTCCATGACTCCCTATTCAGCTCATTCGCTTAATGTGGAACACCTGGAATCCCCGTCGTGGGTTTAACCAGAAGAGAGTCATAGTTACTTACACTATTAGAGAAAGATATTGTTTGTTACACAAAAGCCTAAGAAATGCGGTGGATGGAGCGAGTGAGTCAATACCGAGCTCCAAACTATTTATGGAGGGTAGAAGGCGGCAAGGCAGGCCACGGTACCGATGGATAGACGAGATGACCTGCGAAAGATGTCAATGGCGGCTTGGTAGAGAAAGACCAATGACCGGGGTGTCTGGAGAGAGGTGGTGCGTGAGGCGAAAGCTTACCCCGATCAGTAACGCATAGGAAGAAGGTGATGAAGTGCATTGCAAAAATAAGTTCAGCAATGAATCGAAAAAGAATATATTGAAATTACTTAGTGCGAGACGGTCAGTTCAACACGACTTCTGGCCTCCCGCAAATGCGTCTCCAGGGATTTCTGTCAGCATATTACGCATGTACAAAGTTACAACTTGGGTTGAGAGCCATCAAATTAAAATGCTCACATATCAGATTTTCCATTGGGCGAATTTTGGGCCTTTCGGTCCACTCTTAAGCGGCCCTTACACGGTCAATAATAATGACATTATTAAAAATGATGTAGCTGTGATCAGAAAATCCGGATCCCTATCATGATCGTCATTCCAACTTTGTCCACCTTACACGATCATTATTACTGTCGTCTTGATAAGGTAATGTCATTATTACTGACGGTGTAGGGGCCGAAGCTCTTAATTTGATAATTCAGGCTGTTGAATCTGCCGGTTATTCGATGAAAAATCACTTTGCACTGGGTCTTGATGTTGCTGCAACGTCATTCTCTTCCTCTATATTTATTACACGGTACGCTACTATTATTTATTTACTTTTTACAGCAACTGAATCGATCACCGTCGGCTGTGCATCCAACTCAGACTGTTCCACCAAAGAATCCTGCATCAACCGACTGTGTGCAAGCCCGTGCAACTGCGGTCCGAATTCGGAGTGTACCATCCGCGACCACTACGCCATCTGCCACTGCAAGCCCGGCTACTCGGGCAATCCGCTCATGGGCTGCGTCAAAGTAGAGTGCGAGTCCGACTCCGACTGTCCGGACGCCGAGACTTGTTACAACACGCAGTGCCTGAACCCGTGCCTGCTCAGCGACCCGTGCGCCAGCAATGCTGAGTGCTATGGGTCAAGACATCGCGCGCAATGCCGCTGCCCGGCTGGTTACCTTGGCAACCCGATGGATCTTTGTGTGAGAGCCGAGTGCAGAGTCGATCAGGATTGCCCTAGAGACAAGAGCTGCCAAAATCAGGTACATACAGTATATAATTTAGTTTGACGCAATTTCTTGGTTATAGAGAAGAAAAACTTATAGTTTTGTGCAAATTTCACGTATTATAGAGGAAAAATTGGAAAGCCATAATTTGCCAAGTTTTTACAGAAACTCTTCTTAACTTGACAAAACAGTAGAACAAATTCGTGGTACCAACATCGGCTTCCCCGCCAATATTCAAACAACCTCTGTCTTAATTCTTTCAGGTGTGCGTCAACCCATGCGCAGATTCACCATGTGCTGCCAATGCCCTTTGCTACGTTTCCGATCACACAGCAGCCTGTCGCTGCCCTGAAGATATGCCTGAAGGTGACCCGCGTGCCTACTGCCATAGAACTCCACCTGTTTCTGCCGGACCTGAATGTCGCCTCGACGTGGACTGTCCCAGCAGACTTGCTTGCATTAATAACGAATGCGTGGACCCGTGTAGAGCGCTCAAGCCATGCGCTGAGTCAGCTATGTGCGGCGTTTTAGATTCAACACCAGTAAGGACTATGATTTGCACATGTCTGGAAGGATGGGTGCCTGATCAGCAAGGAGAATGCAAGCCTGGTAAGTTTGATCCTACTTTCGTATAGAAATCCATTCAGGACGGACGTCAAATCCCCAAGTTTTGATTGGTTGAACCCGTGACCTGATTGACTGGGCGCAAGCGTTTTCCCCTACGAAAGTTGGCCCTTGCGGGCGTTGGAAGCTAAGACATCAGAAGTGGGGCTTTACAATTATTGTGTTTAAATTGTTCTATATAATACACATTCATTCATTCATTCATTCAAGTACAGCTGCATTTGTTATCAGTCATATTTCTAATTCCCCTGCTGGCCTGCACTTTGCTGCAGGAAAAGGTGCCATGCCCATTCATTTAACGCTTACAATAAAGTGCTTTGTCCTCCCTTCTACCTACATTGCTTGTACTCAAAACAAAAATTAATATTTTTATCTTGCTCATTCTAGTTTGCCCGCTCCGTAAAGTGAATTTAGATTGTAATGACAATACTAACATTTTTAATCTGTTTTTCAGTTGTGCTACCAATACCACCTGGTTGTACCCGAGATGACGACTGTGCATCCAACGAAACCTGTATCAACCGAATGTGCCGAAACCCATGCGACTGCGGAACTAACGCGCAGTGCTTCGTAAACAACCACCGGCCCGTCTGCTCTTGCCGTGACGGCTACGGAGGTAACCCAGAAATCGCGTGCCACCTCATAGGCTGTCGCAGCGACGCCGAGTGCGACTCCGGCAAGGCCTGCGTCAACGGCCACTGCATCAACCCGTGCGTCGTCAGCAACCCATGCGCCAGCAATGCAGAGTGTTATGTTCTTGGCAATCGTGCCGAGTGTAGATGCCCATCTGGCTACCGGGGTGACCCTCGAGAAAGGTGTCTGCTTGTTGGTTGCCGTGGCAACAACGACTGTCCCTCTGACCGCGCGTGTATCAACGGGCAATGTATCAGTCCCTGTTTGTATGAAAACCCGTGCTCGTCACGTGCGGAGTGTTCAGTGCGCAATCATCTTGCGTTGTGTCGCTGCCCGAGCGGTTTGGTTGGCAACCCTTACGTCGACTGTCGTCCAGAGGTTCGCCCAGAATGTCGACTCGATACAGACTGTCCACATCGTCTGGCGTGTCTCAGTGCTAGATGTCAAGATCCTTGTCTGGTTATTGAGCCATGCACGCGACCCAGTGTATGTCAAGTTGTGCCATCGAACCCGGTTAGAACGATGATTTGCGAATGCCCGAGCGGATACATTAGCAGCGGAAGTGGCACTTGCAAGGTAAGATGTCCAACAAAATTTTTATTTAAGAGTCAACCCGAAGGATTAAATCAAATATCTCATGAAATATCGTAGGGCTGTCAAAAATATCACATACCTGCGAAGAACTTTCCCTGGGCATTGTGATCTATGACACCATTTGGCCACAATTATCGAAATGTATTTCGAAAACTGTGGCTAATTGTTGTTAGTGACGGCCACAGATAAATGAATGTGATCTCTTCTAAAAAAAATGCGATTTTTTTTTATAGCCCTTCAATAAATATTTCCTGTGAAATTTGATTCTCTACAAAAAGCGGGTAGTGGGGTGTGTCCTCTTTGTTCTTAAGACGCTTATTCCACCGACCTCTAAGTGTAAAATACACATACGGTGACGTGGTAGCGGAAATTTGATTTTTTCTTTTTATAGAAGTCTATTAATATGTTAGTACTTAATATATCCCATGAAGCCATTTTTTAATTTTAGTTTGTTTGTTTGTGATTTTACTCTATGATCATTGATCAATTTTAACTATGGCATAGAGTAAAACAAAAATTTCCGTCAATGTCATTTGCATTCTGCAATGAGAGGTCGGTGGAAACCCCGCCTTTATTAATGATATCTGCTACCACGTCACCGTATGTGTATTTTGCACTTAGAGGTCGGTGGAATCCCCACCTAAGGGCTAACATTGATGGCTTCCCCCTTTGTAATATTCTGACAGTACAGAAGTTTAAAATCCCATCATCTAATTTTTGCAGCCCACACCACCAGTACAAAAGATCGGCGAATGTGCGTCAGATCCAGACTGTCCATCCGAGAAAGCCTGCGTCAACGGCCTGTGCCGCGACCCCTGCGACTGCGGACCAAACGCCGAATGCCGCGTGCGAGACCACAAACCCGTCTGCTCATGCCCAACTGGTTACCAGGGCAACCCAGAAATTGAATGCCGACAAATTGGCTGCCGCTCCGACACCGAATGTGCGACAACCCAGTCATGCGTCAACCAGGCTTGCGTGCCTGTCTGCGACAACAGTACCTGCGGCGTCGAGGCACTCTGCTACGGCATAAACCATCGCGCCATTTGCGAATGCCCGCCCGGTCGTCAAGGCAACCCGAACACCGCCTGCATCGAAGTAGCCTGTACATCCGACGCTGATTGTCCCACTGACAAGGCTTGTCTGAACTCACAATGCGTCAGCCCTTGTGACGGCAGCAATCCTTGTGTCGAGCCTGCTGAATGCAAAGTATACAACCACCGACCAGACTGTAGATGTCCTCCGGGTTACATTGGTGATTTGGGACGATGTACCAAAGAAGAGCGGACATGTACGTCAGACCCCGAATGTCCGTCCCGAACGGCGTGTATCAACTCTGACTGCGTCGATCCTTGCGGTAGTGGTGATGTTTGCGGTGTCAACGCCGAATGTACCACGCTGGACACAACACCTGTCCGGACCATGGTGTGCGAGTGTATACCTGGTTACCAAGGAAACGCAGCTGTTGAATGTATTAAGATGAAAACATGCCCGCCGGAGAAGAACCAAATTAAGGATGAAAACGGCGACTGTGTGTGTCCACCTCGTTACGGTCTCAATGAAAATGACGAATGTATTCGTTGTCTTGAAGAACTTGGACTTAAGATTGACGATAGAGGCCGATGCGTGTGTGATTTGGAGAAGGGAATGGTTATTGATGAAAACGGCAACTGTATTTGTCCAACTGAGCACGGATATAAGATCAACTATAATGGATTCTGCGTGCTACAGACAGTGCCTGAATGCGAAAGCGACGAAGAGTGCCCTGACCACAAATACTGCAATTTGGAGACCAAGACTTGTAATAACCCGTGCGGCGTGAAGAGAACTTGTGGAATTAATGCACTATGCAATGCCACTAACCACCAGGCTATTTGTCAGTGTATTACAGGCTACAGTGGAGATCCGTACGTCCAATGTAATGGAACTTCGCCGCTGAGAACTGTCTTCCCAACGCCGGAAATGGTCGTAAACTGCCTGTCTGATGGAGTCCAGGTTAATGTTGACATCACAGAAAAGAGTGGCTTCAATGGAGTTTTGTACGTTAAAGGCCACAGCAAGAATGAGAATTGTCGCAAGATTGTGAATTTACCACCTGATGGTCCAGCCCAACTGGAGATATTCAAAGTACACTTTGGCGAGTGCGGGCTTATTCATATCAATGTAAGTACTTCTTTTAATTGTTCTTTTGCGGTGCAACTTACCACGACTTATCAATGGCTGGTCATAGGAGACTTGGCAGATGACCCCTCATATTTAAAAATATATTATTGTCCCATCTCTCTCATATATAACTCTAGGTGTGGCCAGGACAACCGAAGACCCAAGAGGATTTCTAGTCTTTCGCACCAAAAGGTGTCGCAATGAGGTCCTGTTGGTAGTCATACTCTGCCAGTCTCCAATTCCCAGTTTCTTCATGCTTTAGGCATGCAACTGGACGCGTCCCGTTAGAGCCAGTTCCCCAGAAGTAAGACATTTCCGCACATGTCCGTCCCTTCTTTCTCCTTGAACCCATTGAAGGTCTAAGCATACTAAGCCTGAAGTCTGGTAAAGGGCCCTCTTCCTTGACCACATATGGGATGTTGTGGTCAGGAACATGCCAGCCAGGTGCCTTTTTCCCGTTATGAGGGTTGGGTACACCTTGCCCCTGCTGAAAATTGCTCCTTTTTCCGTCGAGACTCGAACCTCTACCTTCCGTTTGATGGCACTAAGCCGATGCCAAGAACTCAATATAATATTTTCTACCATTATTTTATTTTAGGGAGAAGCCAGCTTCATCCTAGTGATACAGAAGCATCCGACACTGGTGACTTACAAGGCACAGGCATACCACATCAAGTGCGTGTACACGACGGGCGAGCAGAACGTCACGCTGGGCTTCAACGTGTCCATGCTGACCACGGCAGGCACCATCGCCAACACCGGCCCGCCGCCCACATGTCTCATGAAGATCGTCACGCACACTGGCCAGCCCATCTCGTCCGCCGAGATCGGCGACAACCTCATGCTGCAAGTCGCCGTCGAGCCACAGAGTAAGTTTACCCAAATCGTTGCCGTAAGAAGGTGCCGTCAGTCCAATGCGGCTTATGACCACTCTGATAGCCTCGCTCGTCAGCTATAGTTTGCCGGTTGCCAGGCTTAAGTAGATAGGTCAGCTATCAAGACATGTAGAGTAGTGGTGCAGACTCCGGCTTTCACCCGAAAAGTTGTTGGATCTAGTAGGATCTCACACTTGCTACATTTTCTGGCCATTTTTCGGAGGGCATGTAAAGCAGGCGGTCCCGGGTCTTCCTAGTTGAACGTAAGAGAGGGCTTTATAGCCCTAACTCCGCTAGATTGGCTTAGTAATAGAACAACAAAAGTCAATATTTATTTATTTTATCTGTCTCCTGGAAAATGCTGCCCAGGGGCTCGTCTACTCTGGAGAGTGGGCTCCCTCTTAACTTTCTTGGCTCTATCAGTTGCCCTGCAATGAACATGCCCCAGTAACGACGGGTACTTGGCTCTCAAGTCTGCGAGTACGTTCGAAGCTTTGTACAACAAACGAGCAATAACATAGTCCGTTACGTTGCGACTCAATTTTTTTTCCCTGTGAATTCTTCTTCTTGCAATGCCTCTTCTATCGAAGACCAGTGATCATCATGGCAATGGCAGTCATGATGATCATACTGTAATGCAGTGGTTTCCCGTTGCCTTCTGCATCATTATGCCGTCGACTCTTTATTGAGTTCTTCCGCCTTCGGGGTCAGTACCCCAGGACAAATGAGTGCCCTGCACAGAATGGATTGTGTTTTTCATTGTCCCTATTCAAACTCGGTCCCCTATCTCATTACGCGTATCCATCTCCAACACGAGGATTAGGGACTTTCGTCTCTGAAGGCTGAATAAAATAGCAATTATAAAAAACAAACTTTCGTTTTACAGGCATCTACGGAGGCTTTGCCCGCAGCTGCGTGGCCAAAACCACAGACGATAACGTAGAGAACGAGTACGAAGTGACCGATGAGAACGGTTGTGCGACCGACCCGAGCATATTCGGGGAATGGGAGTACAATCCGGACTCACAAGCCCTAATGGCCAGCTTCAACGCCTTCAAGTTCCCCAGCAGTGATAATATCAGGTTCCAGTGCAATATCCGGGTGTGCTTCGGCAGGTGTCAACCAGTAAGTATTCAGTCATGGCCGTGCCCAGGGGGGGGGGGTGGTCCGTGAGGTACGGACCCCCCCCCCCCCCCCCGAAATAAATTTTTGTATTTAAACTTGTTTGGTTTGAAGAATTTATCCATTAATAAATTACATTTTAAAAATGTTTGGACCCCCCCCCCCCCGAAATCAAAACCTGGCACGGCCTTGTATTCAGTTATTTATTAATAGCTGGTGTCCGTTCTCTTTCTATCTACCTAGTCACGTTGTCACATAATTGAGAAGGTACACGAACAATAATTTTGAAAAGTAAGAAAATGCATTGTTTTTTCAACTCTGACCTCTATTAACAATTCTATATAAATCTATGCATAAATCGATGTAACTGCAAAGGCTGTCACGGCCGGAGTCATATGGAGAACCAGCAGAATCCAGGCTGATGGACTGTGATCGATATGAAAGTGAGCTTGTTGACGAAACGTTTGGAAGTTCACATTCATATCGACCACGGCGCATCAGCCCGGATTCAACTGGTTGATATACATAGGTCGCCCTCAATCTGGTATCTGTAACTCTTCCTCTTTTTCATGTTTCCTCAATTTCTGCTAAAAGTCATTTCCTCACGCACCTGCTGTTGTCCTTTCGCGTTGCGTGTCCGAACAACCATTGCAGTCTATATGAATGATACAAAATAATTTCACATTAATAATTGTTGCCTTGTCCTACTCGCAGGTCAACTGCCGTGGCTACAACGCGTTCGGTCGCCGGCGACGTGCCATCGACGACAAGAAGAACGCGACCAGTCTGACGGACGTGGACGTGTCTGAGGCTGGCTACGAGGGTATGCTCCGCGAGGAGATCACCATACAGTCCAATGCTATCCTAACGATAGAGAGGCGGGAGGAACGCTTCGTTGACCCCACCGAAGGTAAGTTCGTTTTTTATGATCGTTGAAAGAATACATGGATTGAGAAGTCGTTCAACGTGGTAGTTCAGATTCAATCACCCATTGGCAGTACCGGAAGAGCAAATGGCTTTAATCTTTGAATTGCCCCGGCGGAATTTCAAACTGTGATTGTGATTTTCACAATTTACACAATTGGGCTCTCATGTCCCATAGAACTCCCGTCTGAATGATTCTCTATTGCTGTATTAACTTTTAAAACTGGAGGGACTTCAATGACCCATCAAAGCTGCCCCATGCTTTTGAGGTGAGGAATTTAATCTTCTTTCTTTCTTTTTTTTCTTTCTTTCTTTTCCAGTATTATTATTATTTACAAAATCTAATCATTACAATTTTTGTAGTAGTTGCGCTCCCTCGTACCGTGAGGCGTGTGAGGGTCACGTATTATCTTGGGCGGCTATTACACTGACAATCCTCAGTGTAGTAGCCGCCCAATCTAAGTGGTAGACTACAGCCTTACAAGCTTACAATTTAAGTTACTTAACTACCCATAATTGCTTGTCGAATTCCCTAGGAGAAGAAAGTATTGCAATTGCAATCCTTTCGATCAGTATAATATTTTTAAATTTGTACTTTAGTCAGTAGTGCCGGTCAAGTTAGAATAGCAAAGAATGCGTCGTATGCTATATACGATATGAGGGGTTGCGAAATAATGAAATTTGAAACATACAGTAGTAATATGCATAAAAACAGGAAGCAATGAGGTTCATTTGTGACGTCATTTTGTAGATGGCAGCACCAGTTGCAATGGTATCAAAGCGTTGATTTTTCCATAAGCCTCAATACTATTTTAAAATTATTTTTAATTACGTATTATTTTAAAGTGATATTTTTCTATAAATCATGGAGAATATATATATATATATATTAAATTATATGCAGCGAAATAAAGTCCGGGCATAGTAAAAATATTATAAAAAAATATTAAAAGAATTAATTAGATGCTAAGAGCTTAGTTTTCACATGCAAACGGCGGCCATTTTGAATAATATGGATATCGGTTTGTCGTCAGCGAATCTAGTGACCAAAACTGTCCCTACAGAACCTCATTAGCCCCTGATGTGCCTATTCCGTTCAATAATAAATTTACAACCGCTTGGTCGATGGAGGTTCTCTGCGACTGATGGTTGCGAAGGTACGACGTTATGACACTACATAGTCTAGGTGTTGCAAAATTACAAAATTTAAAATAAAATAAATATATTTAAATAAGCCTATTTCTACTCCGTTCGTAGCAATGTGAAATACTTTAAAACCACGAGGTCTCTTGGAGACAGGCACTGTTAAAGGTTCACCGCGACCATCAAATGTACGTTATTAGTACTGAGATTGCGCTTATGAGCGATCGGGCGTCCCTGGTAACGGCGGGAATTACCCCGTCGGCCAATCCTTCCACCACCCGGTCAAGCGACAACAACGTGTCCAAGGCTCGGACACGTTAAGTAAGTAAGTACTGAGTTGACTCTTTGCCAGTACCTAGTCAGTTCTTATCATGATAGCTCAGGTATGCGGAAGTCAGGTATCGTTGTCGATGGAATGCTATTCTACAATTACCTACGGCCAGCATTTCAATAAATTAGTAGAAGTGAGTGGCATGGTCTCTTATTCCACGCGCTGAGTTAACTTGGGTAATGAGTTTTATTTATATCGGAAAATACAACTTGGTGGAATATTGAAAACCGTAGCCATTTCTAAACCCTCTAATTTCTGTTAAAATGAGGAGGTCACCTCTCCAACCTAAGTTAGTGTAATGTCTAATGTTATTACCATATAATACTGCAATATATTTAGTAAAGGCAAAAGCCTTATGGCATAAAGTAAGCTCACATACCTGTTCGGATAATTTTGTAGCTGTGCTAACCTGTCTAGCAATCTTGCCAAAGAGTTAATAAGTAGAGGATGTAGCAGACACTGTACCTGTCGGGCTTATGATTCAGCGGTTAACACGATGACCCGGATAGGCGTAGATCGTGGGTTCGAATCCGGCCAAGTCCAGTTTTTTTTAAATCCTCTAATTTCGGTTGCTGTAGCCATCCCTAAGTGAACCTTTTTTTTATCGGTTCCAAGTAACAGGTGGGACTATATGAACCCCAAGTCTGCTATAATAAAAAAAAGCTGTGCCAGTCTCCGCTCTTGCGGGCTTTATGATAAGGACCAATGTAAAATGACTGGGTGTACAGAGGCATTATTATGACTAATTCCGTTTTTTTTTTTTTTTTTTTTTTTTTTTAATTATACAGTAGTTGATGAACTTTTCAGGGCATTTAGAGTAGTGGTACGTACTCTTGACTTTCGCCCGAAAAGTTATTGGTTCTAGTCACACATTAGCTACCTTTTCTGGCCATGCTTCGGAGGGCATGCATAGCAGGCGGTCCCGGATCTTCCTAGTTGCGTGTAAGAAAGGGCTTTATTGCCCTAACTCCGCTAGGTTGGCTTAGTAATAGAACAAGAAGTCATTATTTATTTTTGAAAATGGCTTGGCTAGTCTTCCTCTGTGCTACTTGCGGACTATATGACATTTAGGCTGTCACACTTATGCTTTTGTAAGCCAGCACATCATCCATAATCTAACGAGTGGAATCGCGCAGTGTTATAACTGGAGAGAGCCCAATCGGCTACGCTTCAAGGCGGCTATGATGCAATACGACCATCGCTTCTCCAGTACTCAGTAGTCGAACCTAAAGTCTTGACGCAGTACCTGAGCTCGAGAGAGTGGACGACGGGTTTTCTAGGTCGTCGCATGCATTACGTAGGCGCGTGTTGTATGTTTGGGTGGAGTTGCACAGGTGTTGTGCGCCCAAGTCCTTTGTCTTGTCTATAGCTTTCCTGATCTGTTCCCATATTATTGGCTGTTCTGTGTTTGTTGTAAAATGTCTCAACCTCAACCGCAAGTTTTAATTGTGCATCCTTATAAAACAGGTACTTAACCAGTGGGAATTCGTTAATTGACTGCGGGTATGGGCTAGTTAAGGTTGGCATACGAGTGTTTTTCGTAATTATTAAGGCACCATGCTTTAGCTACATAAGTTTTAATTGTGAGGTATTTTTAATTTCGCTCTCACCACCTTAGACTACATATATAAGCCTAGTTCTAAGTATTTTTTCCCTACCATATTTTGGATCTAGGAATAAGGAAGGCACACTGTTTTTGACATGGTTAGTTAAAAAAGTGCATGTTCTATTGTCAATATTAGTATTTGCCATAACGTACTCTTATTCAACGCATTTAGAACCTCACTAATTTACAGTATTTGTAGCTAACTTCGTTTCACAAAAGGAAGGTGTTGTTTGCGCAAGGGCCTAACTAACTGTATGCTCTCAGTTTCTTTTCCATTCGCGGGTAATCCATTGCATTAATTTTTGTATCGAGCTAGATTCTAGACTCTAGGGTAAAGGTGCCATCCAATAAAAAAAAGCAGTTCACATAATCACTTGTTTTTTTGGGGGGTTTTATGGTAGTTGACGTCATTTGCTTATCATCGTTTAGAAGAATGGGGGTGCGGTTGCTACTCTCTACGGAGGAATGGACATCTATGAGTAGGCCTAGGTTCAACCGGCCGCCTTACCAAGTTGAATCCAGCGGACCAGAGCAGGTTCAAAGATGCAGATAACTTGGTAGTGTGCACAGTGCCGGTAGGGAAACATGGTAGGACGTGTCCTGGTCACCTCCGAACTAATCGTGTGACTTGACTGTGTTTCCCAAGTGGTTCGGAATCCACTATAATCAGGAAGTCCCCTGTCCTATGGGCCCACACCGTGGCCTGGGACTGTGTCCAACCATACTACTACTACTGTAGGCCCAGGTTCATAAAAAGTCCTACAGGACATTATTATTTATTTTATTAGGTAGCAGATATCTCTCTTACTCAATCAGCCAACGCCCGTCCTTGGCTGGTAGGGCATTTGACGCCGTGCCGGAGGACCATTCCCTCCTGTGACGTAGTTCGGTTTGCTATGCCATTGCAGCTGATCGGTGTGTCCTTCCCCTTGGAAGCAGAGGGGTATCACTACTACTAGTACTACAGCTAATAACTCCTTTTTATTGTTTTGCAGCTCCTGAGGTTCTACCAGTGGAGGACATCTGCGTGTCGATGATCGGGTTCATCATCGCGTTAGTCATCACAGCCCTTCTAGCGCTCGTCGCAGTCGCTGTCGCAGTCTCCTGCTGGCTCATGGCCTACAGAAAGCGGCCGAGGAACAACGGCCCCCTGCCTCATCCCGCAGAGTTCCCTAACCCCCTCTTTACCACCCCCGAACCCGTCGCTGAGCCCTCCCCCGACTACCTCTCCTAATGCCACTACTAGAGACTTTATTATACCATAATGGTGCTTTTAGATTATTTAGTGCTACTGTTCCCAAAACGTGTCCGTGCTTTTTATGACGGCGCTGTGTCTCTCTTTGGGATTCGGTATACTGGTGAGTTTCTAAATTTAGAGGCGGATTTTGCCCTAAAAATGTATAGCCTTGATAAAGTTGAATGGAATAGCCTACTGAGTGCTGTTAGACTGAATTAATGTTGTAGGAAAAATTAACTTGCTAGGTCATTAATTTCTTTGTATACGATACCTTCTTCTGTAATAACCGTAATAATGCAGTCAATTTTTTTTTTTTTATCCGTAAAAATGAGCAATTTACGCTCATAGTATATGCCCCTCTGTATTTATAAACTCACTGGTCCTTAAATAGGTGTTGTACTATTTTTATAGACGCCTACTGTATCTTTAAGTGGGATTTGACGTTTAATAAGTTATTCACAATGCTAACAGTCCAGTAGTATCCTTGAATCCCATTTGGAATGATACCAACATTGAACCAAAAAAATTTGATTTTTTTTATATACGAAAAGAAAAATCATTTTTGAAGTCATTTTAGTCATTGGTAAATGTAAAAAGTATGTCGAAATTTTTTATATTTACCTTGTACATCTCTTCCGATGGCTTATTTTCGAAGCTCCACCTGTTGAAGTATATTTTTATTTTCCTTCTAAACGGTGGCGGGTCTGTTGAAAATTGCGATGTGTTTTTTAGTGAATTAGGGCGCGAAAGCCATTGGAAGACGTGTTTTTTATGTTGTAGACATTAGACATTTTAGTTGCTGTTGTATAGATCGGTACGCATGAGGAATGAATGATTTTTTTATGTGTGGAAAATTAGGTTGAAATAATTTGTTCGATCGTGTATCGACGTGCCGGTTGTATAGCTTTAATATAATATTATTTTCGGTGATCTTAATAGATCTAACTTCTAACATTTCACTAAAACTTTTACTACCCTCTATAACTCAGAATGTTGGCAAGAATTCAACAAATGTGATAAAGCCTTTGGCGACTTGTTTATTAATTGGTACTATTTTACTAATGAAACTACATGCAACGTACCAAGTATCTTCTAGTTTGATTGGTTTTACTACACCTGTTAGTATGCTGTAAAGTCACCACAGTTACCTTCATACTTGTTGGATTTAGATCACTGCAAAAAATTTATGAAGAAAATTTATTCACTGCCTTCTTTGAATGTTTTAAAATGCGCGCCTTCACTAATTGTTCCCTAACAGTGCTCTTATAACAGATGAATAAATGATTATTAATTTAGGTTTGTACAGAAATACTATTAGAGTATAAGTAGATAAAATTAATTTAATAAATCATTGCGCAAGACAGTTTATGGTGTCTCTTATTTTATTTCGAGTTATGAACGCTCTTCCCCAGCTAGAACACGAGTCCAGACTTTTTTATTAACTATCGAAGGGAGTTTTTAATTTTTATGGAATGGAAGGACACCATTATGAGATTTTATTAAAATGTTCTATATTGACTTTAATAAAATAGTGCTGTTATTTCTATTAAAAAACAGTTTCTTCTTTTTGGTCCGCGCCCTCAATTGGGCTGAAAATGACTGACTGTTTTATGTTTTTTTTCTTCCTTTTTTTTCTTCGATAAATCCGCGAAATAAAGATATATGAAATATGACAGATTTGCGACTCCGCGAAATAAAAGAATATTTTATTTAACGCACTTAAGTTACCTTTTCGCAAATTAAGTCTTATTATGTATATTAGTTTTATTTCCGAGACTAATCTTGTAGTCCAGTATATTTCTTAGACTGACTTCTTGACTTTTTTGAGCACTTTAATTAATAATTACTAAAAAAAAGACTTATTGGGTGTCTTGCGCCAATTATTGTAGCAAATTGAACATCGAAAGCTCACTCTGCCAAATTATTATATTATTCCTTATTAATTTTTTAATAACACATGCATTCCTCCTGTTGTGCGATTTGAAAAATATGAAAATAATAAATTATAATTATGCCTAATGCTATTGTAATGGAAATGTGATAATAATTTGAGCTTTTGTAATAAATAATATCAGGAATGTTTATGATTGTATTTTTCTTCAGTCCAAACTTTAGGGTACCTTTCATGCACAAATATTTTACCTATCAAACTCTACAAGATATAGTAGCATTTTGGGCAGGTACAACAATTGCACCAAAAAACTTAATCAGTGGTTGAAAGAGGATGAGCTGAAGACGGAAGTGGGGTTAGCCATTTCGGTTAGAAGAAAACTAAATAAATAAAACCAACTCCTATTTGAATAATTATTAATAATAATATATTAATATTTAGTCTAATGTGGCCCCCTGGCTCTCATCACCTCACAACACATCGATTGGACATTCACTGTATCAGGAAAGTGATAGGGGGCCTGACGGCTTCAGTAGGTAATTAGTTGATAATTCTTGATATTGATGACTTGGGGACCTTTAAGCGCCAAGCAATGTCAATAGGCTTTATCCCCGAACCCCGACTTGAAGGTTCTCTTGTGTCAATTGACAATGCTTTGCGTTTTGTCATGTACAGAATAAATGAATACAAACAAATACTTAATTATTATCTAAGAAGTCGCAGTTAGCCCGCCTCCCCTTAAGGCAAGTTCTAGCTTAGCCTCTGCAGTTGTGTGCAAATATTCTGCTGAAAAATTTGAATATAAACTTAGAACCTAATAAAGGTTAAGAAATACTAAAAAAATAGCTAGCCTATTCGATGGGCTACCGTGTTAGGCAATTGGCCTTAAGCAGCATTTAGGCTAAGCCAACTCAAAAGTAAATTAGCGCTTTGGGGCCGTGCCTACCACCCCTAGGGCCTAGAAGTGCATCGTTAAGGTCTACTGAACTGAACCGCTATGCATTGGTACATGGTGGTGCCGTCCAGAATTATTTACCTAGAAATATCTAAGGATGGTGCCGGCTAAAGAAAAAGATGGTCACTGATACAGATACATTGTCTTAAGATGCCTCTCAGCACCATTTGAATATGATATTGTATATTTAGGCCTACGTCATGCAATGTTATTTAGCTTATGTCAATGGGAGAAGTCTTTTGAGAGTAGGCATACTGAATGTTGATAAATTGTACATATTTTTAATAATGTTCAATAGATATACAGTAGGTCTACATAGAATAGATATGGTAGAATCCAGCCTGCCCACAATCATACACATCCACCAAGGCAGCAATCAACCGAGCCATCGGGACCTGGTCAAGAGCGCACTACTCCCAAGTCAGCTTAGGGAAAAGCTGGGCCAGACTGATCGACAACCCTATCCCGAGATCACTGCCGAGGGCCGTGGCTGTCGCAGCGTTCGGAACCACCACAGGTCATGACTACCTCGCCACTCATCTGCACCGCATTGGGGTTCTCCAATCGGAAGCATGCCCCCTGTGCGCCGAACCGAAGATGGATGCTGCCCACCTACCAAACTGTCCAGCCCTGGCAACCGATTCACCACCTGAGAACGAGCTCGCGGAGACATCCCGATTATACTGGTCAGCGCGTCACCTAATGGCTAACCTGCCAAGGGTGGGCGTTGGCTAGTAAGTAAGTAAGAATCCATCATTTAACTTCTCCCAAAACCAGCGGGTTCAGTAAAAGTAGCAAGAACATTTATTATACTGTTTAATTTGATCTATAAATTGATAAAGTTACGATCTTGACGGCTAGAAACCTACCAGAATTTAGGAACTTGAAAATGCCAACAAGAGACCTTTAAAACAAACAAAAAATGAAAACCTAAAGTATTAATGCAGATGCTAAAGCTTAGGCCTGCAACGTTAGTAGTCATTGAGACTACCCACTAAAACAACACAATCATTTTTTTATATACTGATAAGATTCAATAAGAACCTCATATTAGCATAAAACACGGAATCTTGGAAAGACTGGAATTCCTCTTTTGAGCTTAATTTTCTAACTTGTATTACATTAGGAGAGGCGTGAAGAGAGGTCAACTACTTCATAAGACATCTCTTCAGAAGCGGTACCTGCTATAACTTATTATTTTTAGACGACGGGTGTAGATAATTGCCATCGGATGCTTTCCAAAAAACGGCTTAATGCGAATACCAGCACCATTACCTGTTATAGTGGAACCAGTTTAGATCGGATCGCTTGTCATATGCTTTGCATCGACAAGTAGACAGACGGGCTTGGATAGGAATGTCTGCAGTAGTTAGGGTTTTAGGTAGTCGGCCGCCATACCAAGTTGAATCCGCAGCGCAGGTTCAAAGATGCAGATAACTTGGTCGTGTGCACAGTGCCGGTAGGGAAACATGGTAGGACTTGTCCTGGTCACCTCCGAACTAATCGTGTGACTTCACTGTGTTTCCCAAGTGGTTCGGAATCCACTATAATCAGGAGGTCCACTATCCTATGGGCCCACACCGTGGCCTGGGACTGTGTCCAACCATTCTACTACCGATACTAGGGTTTTTGTTATTCTTCTACTTCTTCGAATGTCTCCCCTATCGAAGGTAACGATCATCATGACCATATCGTAGACATATAGATATACCGTACTTCGGACTCCCCCAAAAGCTAGGAAGTCAAGTATCTAGAGCAGGGGTCCCGAAACGTTTTTGTCCGTGGACCACTTGATTATTTTATGATTTTCCGTGGGCCACAGGAAAATCGTCAAATTCCAGGACCAAGATGAAGTAGTTTGTGTGCAGAATTATGATTTTTTTAACGTAATTAATTAATTAATTCTTCAAACCATACAGGTTTACATACAAAAATTTATTTCGGGGGGAGGGGGGTCCGGACTCCATGGACCACCCCCCTGGGCACGACCATGGTCAGTGCCAAGACTTACTGTATTTTACTTCAAATTTCCAATAACTCGGCTGTTTTTTATTTATTTCCTACTTTGGTCCGTGGATCCCATAATATATGCCTGTACAGACCACCGGTGGTCCATGGACCACAGTTTGGGAACTACTGGTCTAGATTGTCTGCGATTGCCATGATGATCACCAATCTTCGATAGAAAAGGCATGTATATGTAGATCATTGGACTCGCATCTGTAATTGGTTAAGTCATATATGCTTTCTCCTGTTTCATTGCGTCAACGGTAAGCTTATGAAAGCTTGTCCATTATCGCTTGTAGCCGGTGTAGGTTGACATCCAGAAATTATACTACGATAGTCTGCCAATGGCCAAAAATTCATGCCGAAGCAATGCGAAATAATATCCGAAACCCATGGGGTAGTTGACATTGGATAAGGGACCTATATGGGCCTAGGTCCGTAAAAAGTCCTTCAAAAAATTACATTACCATTACCACAGTCCGGATAAAAAAATGTCCCGTTCATATCATATTTCGAACCTCAACTTTACGTGTCATAGACCAGATCTCTGCCAACTGGACTATTTCGTGTCATATGTGACATGAGGCCGTAGCCAAGGGGGGGTTCATGGGGGGTTCAACCCCCCCCCCCCCCCCGAAATGAAATGGCTTGACACTAGATAGAATCGGATTTTGAGAGGAAAAATAAAATAAAAACTACTATGTAATATCCAATTAAATTTCTGAACCCCCCCCCCCCCCCTCCCCGAAAACAACCTGGCAAAACCATGTACATCTTACGGCCTCGTCTGCCTCTATAACAATAGCATGATGCATCGAGAGCTACACCACACATCCATTAACTTTGGTCGTTAAAAGGTACCCATACAAGATATAATCGCCAAGTTCCAGGCAGATCCTATGAAATATTGCAGTGCGCGTTATATCTAAGTGCAGAAGACCGGTCCAGACTCCAGACCAGAGTATTAAATGATATTTAACACCCATCCAGAATGACGACTCATGGGCCTAATAAAAACATAAATAATTCTGCATTCCACTGAATAGGAGCGAATCGGACCCCCACTGTGATAAATCGAATTTCATAATAGCTATCGATCGTATAGAGCTGGCATTGAGCACAATTACTTGGGCGGCAATTTCACCGGCGAATTTACTTCATTTGTGATTTTTTGTTTGTTTTCTTTGAAGGAGACTATTATGTAGATACTTATCTTATCTATTATAAATTATGTTATAATATGGTAGCAAACATCATTAATAATATTATAACTTAATTTATAATAGATAAGTTAAGTATCTACATAATAGTCTCCTTAAAACAAAACAAAACAAAAATCTCAAATCACAAATGAAGTAAATTCGCAGGTGGAATTGCCACCCTGGCAAAAATTAGAAATGCTCCTCTATGTTATACATGAAATACTATAGTAGGCCTACCTATATAGTCAGGACATGTAGAATAGTGGTACAGACTCCAACTTCCGCCCGAATTGTTGTTGGTTCGAGTCCCACACTTACAATATTTTCTGGCCATGCTTCGGAAGACATGTAAAGCAGACGGTCCTTCTTAGTTGAGTGTAAGGGAGGGCTTTATATAGCCCTAACTCCGCTAATTTGGATTGGTAATAGAACAAAAAGTCTTTATTTATTATATTTATTATTTATTACAGTCCAGAAGGACGTTTTTATGAACCATGGCCCACTTATAGTGGCCCATAAGTCCCTTGTCCAATGCTA
The DNA here is from genome assembly GCA_963971405.1 of Psococerastis gibbosa. Lineage (NCBI taxonomy): Eukaryota > Metazoa > Arthropoda > Insecta > Psocodea > Psocidae > Psococerastis > Psococerastis gibbosa. The sequence continues at coordinate 23,650,171 of OZ020491.1, forward strand.
ACGACCCCGTGAATTTCGGACATTATTTGTGTTGTTTCCGTAAGAATTTTGGACCATTGGCAAACTCGTTAACGTCCTGGATGTCAACCTACAACGGCTACAGGCGATAATGGACAAACTGTGACAAGCCCTATTCGACTCCCCGAACGAATGGCTGGGTCATGTAGGACACCATATGCAAGCAGAGAGGTCGCCAAAGCTAGTTTTCGAAGACCCTTTCAACCACCCTAGGCGTCCCGGTAGGCCAAGACTGAGATGAAGAGACCAAGTGCTAGAAGATGTGCACGCCACGCGGATTGGAAGCGAGCGGCGGAAGATCGTCCGAAGTGCACCTCGCCACGCCATGGCGTGGTGAAGTGGCAGCGGCCAAAAGTCGCGCCAAACTAAGTGAAGTAAGTCATTTGACCGACATAAACGCCAATTAGCCACTGTTCTGGAACTTCTTTACGGGACACCTTTATCAGTTTTTTTATGCAAATCAAGTTCCAAACCTGGTCAATTGATATAGTATAATATATAGCATGTGGTGGTTACATAACACCATTGGTGACAAATATGGAAGAACTGTAAATAATACTTAAAATCGCATTCCTTTCATAAATGCCCAAAAGCCATAACTAGTTAAATCCACCAGAACAGAGCTTGTTCGAAAATGCATCAAACTATAGGCAGTGTGCACAGCGTTGGCAGGGAAACATGGTGGGACATGACATAACGTGCTGAGACTATACCAGTCAGTCTACGTGCGTGTTGAGTCCTGGTCACCTCCGAATTAAGCGTGGGACTTTACTATGTTCCCCAAGTGGTTCGGAATCCACTATAATCGGTCAAGTCAGTCAACTTACCTTGTCCCTGAGGGGAAAGAGTCTGCCTTCATAAACAGACTCACTCCCCCTGCCATACTGATAAGTTTGCAGGCGTTGGAAAAAAAAAAATACTTCCTGTGATTTGACACCCGTAAGGCTTTTCCCCCGCCGTTGTCTCTTAACGTAGTTTCGGAATTACTCAAGGACAACCATTGCTCATGAATGCCCGTCTAGCACGTGGCCATCAGCAACTTAAGTAGGCGGTTAAGATTCCAGGCTTACATCATCATATGACAATCAAAATACACAAATTTTAACCAAAAAAAAAACCTGGAATGTTGCGAACCCACGTTCGTTCCACCAAGTTCCGGCAATGAATGCGGTTACATAATAGGCACCCGAATAATAGGCTAAACACTATGCCTATAGAGAGAGATGCTGTGCCTATAGACAGATCCCTTCAGTTGGTAAACTGAATCCCTCCTCCCCAGTCGATCACAATCAACTCTCACGCAGGTACGTCTCCTTTTCCCTAGTTAATCAATCATCTAATTATGATTTTCTTCTTCTTTAAATCTATCGAAGATTGGCGATCATAAACAAAAAACAAAAACTTTAGTTTTAGAGTATTAGAAAAACTTGTTATAACTATAACCCGAATTAGTAAAACCCAAATAATCGTTTAAAAAAATTAACTTTGTCAAAGAAACCCAGCACCTGTGTTAGGCGGCTATTCCACCGGCGAATTTACTTCGAATTTGAATTTGTCATTTCCGTTTGTTTTGTTTTAAGGAGATATGTAGATACTTAACTTATCTAGGCTATTATAAATTAAGTTATAATATGGGAGCAGACATCAATAAAAGGTCTCTACCATATTATAACTTAATTTATAATAGATAAGTATCTACATAATAGTCTCCTTAAAACAAACAAAACAAACGTAAACGACAAATTCAAATTCGAAGTAAATTCGTCGGTGGAATAGCCGCCTAACACAGGTGCTGGATTTCTTTGACAAAGTTAATTTTTTTTAAACGATTATTTGGGTTTTACTAATTCAGGTTACCGTACCTATATAGTTATAAACAGTTTTTCCAGAACTAAATTTAAGTTTTTTTTTGTTTATTAAAATGAAATACCACGAAGTCACGAGTAATCTAATGTTTTCTATTGGCGATCATCATGGCAATTCGGACCTTGGAGACTGCTGCTCTTGTCTCATGATGATCCCCAATCTGCGATAGAAGAGGCATTAAAAGAAGTAGAATAAACGTACAGTATTCTGGATATTCAGACGAGCCCTACCTAGGACACCAGCACAGTCAAAATATTTAAATAACAATCAAACAAAAATGCAAGGTAAAGAAAGTATATATTGTTTATAACTGTTTATTTGGTTATGTATTTTTTATATTATATTTGTATTGATATACTGTATATGAATCGAATTTAATATTTAGGCTGAGTCCAATCACGCGATATGTGAGTACCTCCAGTATTTATAATGATTTGCAATTCTACCTAACAACCTTGGCTACTTGCATTGTGGGTTAAAACAACGCGTGAACAATCGAAACATTCGGTATCTTTCTTAATTATGGCCTACACATTGCGTTGCACGTAGTTTTTAACGGTTAAGAACTAGCATACTTCGACCATGGGTTGAGGAACAAAAAATATCGCCTTCATTCTGTTACAATCCAAGGGAAGATAGAAGGGCTGAGGGCTCCCGGCAGAAGAACATGAATTAAAGAACTTGCGTGGTTTGGCAATAGCACGACTTTCTTTTTCAGAGCAGCAGTCTCCAAGATCCAAATTGCCATGATGATCACCAATCTTGGCTAGAAAAGACATATAAAGCACAAGTTGTTTTTGTTTTATTCACGCTGTAAGTAAAACACTGTAGAAAAAAGATTGACAAATATTACTTCGGATTTACAGCGTCTTGATACAAATAATCCGTTTCCGTTCAAAAATTTGCGCGATTTAAAACGACAATAGTCACTTATAATTAGTATTAGACAATGGTGCATTTGTTTAATTCTAACCCAAATTAGTTCAATTTGACCGCGTATACTAGCATACGCCCAACAGCAGAGCCCGATTTACTCCCCACAGACCACAGCAATTCAGCTATTTTCGTCTACAGCATGTCCTCAATGACCTGTTGCTATGCGCCAAATGAAATTATCTGTGCTCTGTGGTAATTATTATTTATTTATTTTATGGACTTTTTTGTATTTTTGCCGTACAACGTGACTTAAGAGCATCTGCTAAGCTCAGCAGTCTATTTTTTTTTCTAGTTATGCTAAATGTAAACAACCTACAGTACGGTACTAGGAATATTTCGGAGGATTTAAGGCGGCAATTCCAACGGCGAATTTACTTAATTTGTGATTTTTTGTTTGTTTTGTTTTAAGGAGACTATTATGTAGATACTTAACTTATCTATTATAAATTAAGTTATAATATTGTAAAGACCTATTAATGATGTCATAATTTATAATAGATAAGTTAAGTATCTACATAATAATCTCCTTAAAACAAAACAAACAAAAAATCACAAATCAGAAATGAAGTAAAATCGCCGGTGGAATCGCCGCCTAAGATATTAGTCACCTCTGGATTAATCTGTTGTTACTTTTTATTTAATTTACCATGCGTACCTATGTTAAAAAGATTTGGTCTATGGAAGTTGTAGAAAACGACTTCATGCACAATATCACAAGGTCATAGGTAAGGGGGGGGGGGGGCGCAACCCAATAAGCCCCCCTCAAATTAAAAGTTGAGAATTAAATAAATCTAGTACCGTAGCATGAATATGTCTTCCTTTGTAAATTATAACTGCTTATTACTGCTAACCCCACTATTTTGGACCTAGTTTTCCAAAACATCCCATTCACAACATATTATATATTATATTGTATATATATTAATATTTAATTTACTATGCATCCCTATGTTAAAAAGATTTGGTCTATGGAAGTTGTAGAAGACGACTTCATGCACAATATCACAAGGTCATAGGTAAGGGGGGGGGGGCGCAACCCAATAAGCCCCCCCCCCCTCAAATTAAAAGTTGAGAATTAAATAAATCTAGTACCGTAGCATGAATATGTCTTCCTTTGTAAATTATAACTGCTTATTACTGCTAACCCCACTATTTTGGACCTAGTTTTCCAAAACATCCCATTCACAACATATTATATATTATATTGTATATATATTAATATTTAATTTACTATGCATCCCTATGTTAAAAAGATTTGGTCTATGAAAGTTGTAGAAGACGACTTCATGCACAATATCACAAGGTCATAGGTAAGGGGGGGGGGGGCTGCAACCCAATAAGCCCCCCCCTCAAATTAAAAGTTGAGAATTAAATAAATCTAGTACCGTAGCATGAATATGTCTTCCTTTGTAAATTATAACTGCTTATTACTGCTAACCCCACTATTTTGGACCTAGTTTTCCAAAACATCCCATTCACAACATATTATATATTATATTGTATATATATTAATATTTAATTTACTATGCATCCCTATGTTAAAAAGATTTGGTCTATGGAAGTTGTAGAAGACGACTTCATGCACAATATCACAAGGTCATAGGTAAGGGGGGGGGGCGCAACCCAATAAGCCCCCCCTCAAATTAAAAGTTGAGAATTAAATAAATCTAGTACCGTAGCATGAATATGTCTTCCTTTGTAAATTATAACTGCTTATTACTGCTAACCCCACTATTTTGGACCTAGTTTTCCAAAACATCCCATTCACAACATATTATATATTATATTGTATATATATTAATATTTAATTTACTATGCATCCCTATGTTAAAAAGATTTGGTCTATGGAAGTTGTAGAAGACGACTTCATGCACAATATCACAAGGTCATAGGTAAGGGGGGGGGGCTGCAACCCAATAAGCCCCCCCCCCTCAAATTAAAAGTTGAGAATTAAATAAATCTAGTACCGTAGCATGAATGTGTCTTCCTTTGTAAATTATAACTGCTTATTACTGCTAACCCCACTATTTTGGACCTAGTTTTCCAAAACATCCCATTCACAACATATTATATATTATATTGTATATATATTAGCAGTATTATAGAGGACTTTGAGACCTATAATTACATTGAGGCAAGTTTAAAGAAAATAGTTTGAACCATTTTTGAGAAAAGAATTGTAAATGCCTTTTTTGCTATTTAAAATGCCTAGCTTCGCACCTTGCGCGGTCACCATCGGAGGATTTTAATACATGTTGCTAGCAAATTTGAACGAAATCGGTCTATTAGTCTGGGCTCTAACTCCGCTTTTATTCGCACGCACATCATATACACAAACGCACGCACATACATATTCTACCCACTTTTTCGGACGCAGGGTACCTCAGGAATCGTGGGAAACAATAAATCTTGAAATCGAAATTTTGGTCGGTCACAATATTTTCACTATATTTCGTGTATGAGTGAAAGGAAAAAAAACTTCAAGAAAACTGAAATTTGTAAGCTACAAGATTTTATGAAAACACTATAATTGTAATTTTTTTGAAGGGCCTTTTATGAACCCAGGCCTACTTATAGTGGCCCATAGGTCCCTGTCAAATGCCAACGACCCCATGGATTTCGAACATATTTGTATTGTATGAATTTTTGGCCATTGACAAACTGGTATACATCCTCGATAGGTGCCCATTCCATTGACCGGCTAGGGCTATTTCCAACAACGGTGACGTGGTAGCAGACATTCAAGACTTAGGTGGCGTTTCCACTGACCTCGCAGTGCAGAATTGACGGAAATGTTTATTTTCCTCTATGCCATAGTTAAAATTGATCAATGATCATACAGTAAAATCACAAACAAACAAACTAAAATTAAAAAATGGCTTCATGGGATATGTTAATTACAAACATTTTAATAGATTTCTATTTAAAAAAAACACAAACATTTCCGTCAATGTCATTTGCAATCTGCAATGCGAGGTCGGTGGAAACGCTACCTAAGTCTTGAATGTCTGCTACCACGTCATCGTTGTTGGAAATAGCCCTAGCCGGTCAATGGAATGGGCGCCTTATTGTTCTACACCGGCTACAAGCGACAATGGACAAGCTGAGACAAGCTTACCATTCGCGCAATGAAACAGACAAAAACATGACTTAACCAACAGATCCGAGTCTTGATGAAAACAGCTCTGAAGTGTATCATTTGTATTGTCAATGTAACGCCACCAGCTATTTTTGGGTGTAGAATGTTTCTCATGGTCAGATATAATTTAAACAGTTGACACATTAAATTACTCGTTAGTAGTTAACAAGTGGCTTTTAAAAGTACTATCTGACTATAGCTACCTTTACTGGTATAACTGACATCTGAGGTACAGTATAAGGAATTTTACGCTATAAGGACTCTAGTTGGAGTATGGACTATTTCCTAATTCCACAATAGAATAGAATATCTCTGTATTGAGTCATAATATGAAACAATAGGTGTTCTAAAACCTGAGACACAATAAATAAATTAAACACCTAAAAATAGCCTAAAGCAATATCATCACTGGGAATCATGAGAAGAACACCGGCTCAACATCATGTCCTCCTCACATACAAGCATTGGTCTATGAGGTGCCTCTTTAGTTTACTTCCAAAAGCTGTCATTTCTTCCATCTCTCTAATGTTCCTAGACAGCCCTTGTAAGTATCCAGCACCTGCATAGGCTGGTTTACCCTCATACCTACTGGCTCTATGCATAGGGATCACGAGATCATCCCTGCCTGTATCAGTGTCACCCAGCCTATAGACCTAGCATAGGTCAACCATCTATATTTGTGCACATGTAAGGTTTATCCCCTCAGTTCCCTCTTAAGGGGGGTGGGGGGAATTAATTAAACAAAAATATCAACAAGATAAGGCAAAACATAAAATTTCAAAATGCAACAGGAAAATCGCAAACAACATTGCAATAATTACTTCATTGCCCTAAAACAACAATTCTTACGCGTATAAATATATATTTTGTTTTTGAGGGGGAGGGCCAAGACCACATTGCGTACAGCCAAGGCCGTGCCCAGGTTTTGAGGGAGGGGGGAGGTGTCCAAAACAAAATGTTTACCTAATTTGTTAATGAAAGTCCATTCTATCCAGTGTTCCAACTGAAATAAATTTATTCCAATTCTTCAAACAATACAGGTTTACATAAAATAATTATTTCGGTGGGGGGGGGGGGGTCCGGACTGGACCAACCCCTGGGCACGACTGTAAGGTACAGCTATCAACTTCTTGCCACGAGCAGAGGCTCTGGCGAATTAAGCATTAGAAAAGCTCATATTATTTAATTTCATCTTAGTCTCCCATATCCGGTCCCATGTATACGCCACTGACTGACTCTCAACGGAAATATAAATCACTATTTATTTTAGTAATTGACATATTAATGGTACAACTAATAATAATGAACTTAACTGATTCATCCATTTAGTGCATTTATAGTAGTCACGCGTGAATTATTCAACACCACGCACTGCCGTATTTGGCTGAGTGCCATCTTATCGTTGGTAATCAGGTTTTGTTTACGATGATATTATACCGTACGCGTAGGTTGTGAAGAAGTACCTAATTAAATTTACTATACGAGGTTGACTACGGGTTACCTACACCAGATAAGCTGAGTGGGTCCACGACAGCAGGCCTAGCAACCTGGAGTAGGAAAACCTTATTTGTGTCCCGAAGTAGTAATTTTTGAAGGACTTTTTATGGACCCAGCCTACTTATAGGTCCTATGCCAAGGACTCCATCGATTTCGGACATTATTTGTATTGTTTCCGTACTCATTTTTGGCCATCGGCAAACTGGTATACGTTCTCGATGTCAACCTACACCGGCTACAAGCGAAAATGGACAAGCTGAGACAAGCTTACCATTGACACAATGAAACAGTCGACAGTGCAGACACAGCAACATAATTGACTAACAGCTTTGTATACAAGTGCGTTTTAACTCGGTGTTAGTTGAATACCAGGAATAACTTTTGTATTGGTGCTACGCCTATAGATGTAATAGAGTAGATCTACCTCTGGATACAAATTAATTTGAGAGATTTCCTATATAAGAGCTTTTACATTGCAGATCTGCATCAAAATGGTAGAATTAGGAGTGGCTAACATAAAAAACGAGCCAGAGAGCCCTTTTGAGTTATTCTCAGAATGGTTCCAAGAAGCAAAAGACTGTGGTCACTTACAGCCGGACGCTTTAAATATTTCAACAGCCACCAAGTAAGTATAGGAACAAAAACGTAATGGGGTGAACATCGGATAAGATTTAAAAAAAAACTCTTCTAAACATCACATTTGACAGTCGTATTGAGAAAGAGAACTTGCCTTAAAAAAAAAAAAAAACCAACGCAACGACAACCCAATGCGGGCTTAGGCCGGAGGACTGCTAGAGTACCGGCAGTCGCGTTGTTGCCCTCCCATTAGTTCCAGCAGAAGATATTTCCCCATAAATCGAGTTTCGAACCTCGACCTTCCGTTTTATAGTCCAGTTCCCTATAAACTGGACTATTCCGGACCATAAGCTTGCCATTAGACCAGTATTAGATATCGTTTATCTGCCCAGTCTAAACACTATAGATCAATGGCAATTGCGTTACGTAACAGGTGTCATTCACATCTAGTTTTTACAATATGTGAGAAAACCATTCGATTATCTCACTCGTAACTCCAGACATGGTGATGATGGTATGTCATATTTAAAAGCGAAAACTAGGGTTCTATATCTCGGAGAAATGGGACATTCCAGAGCGCAAATTTGGGATTATTATAATACCGGGGTTTATTCAATATTATTTTAAACAAATGAGTGCAAAATGCGTGGGAAATTCAAATTGATAATTGATATTCTTGGTGAGTTTTCAATGTTTTCTCCCATAGATGTAGACACATTAATTAAAATTCTTATTATATTTCAAAATTCTATCTGTACATTTATTCCTTCGTATTTTCTTCAATCATTAAACAATACTAATAAATAAATAATAAAGAAAAGTTTACTCGAACATGCTTTCCAATTTATCGATTAGTAGAGAGAGAAAATGATTAATTTCATGCTAAATAATTTTCTTATGGTTAAATTTCGGATATGACAGGGGGGCCCACCTGACGCCACTGGAGGTGACATAAATTCTAGATAGGTCAGACCAACGCATTTAACCACACAGCAATAATGGCAGGGCACGCAATGCATTTGAGTGTGAATTTGCTTTCATTTTTTCAAAAAAATTTTTTTTTTTTGCACAAAACCCAATAGTTTTTTGGGAAAGCAAACTGTCCGGTTTAGTTACTCAATTTAACACCTAAAATATGCCTGAAGTTAGAAATCATCGATAGAAGGGTTTCGCAGAAAAATGATTTTTTAGTCATTTTTCATGAAAATTGAGTTATTTTTATTTTTTACCCCCAGAAGCAAACTATCAAGGGACAAGCGACCCCCCGCATTTTATCAACATTAATAAGGACTACAATATATGTGTAATTAAAAGAAATCGTTGGAGCCATTTTTGAGAAATAATTTTTTTAGACGTTTTTTTGGAGTTTTTTGAGAATAAACCCCCCCCCCCAAATTGAGTTAGCCCAAAATTAAATAAAAAATTCACAACCGGTTTCAGCTCAGGCCATTGTCAAGTGCGATTGAAAACAGATAAAACAAAAGGTATGCAAGCTAAAACAAAATAAAACTCATTGTCAGGATAACACAAAGCATCGCATAAAGTAAACAATTTAAATTGAACAATTAAACACTAAGTTAATTTTAACAATGAGTGACAGCAAGTTTTACAAAGTTACTAAGAAGACTATTATGTTTAGCCCAAAATAAAAAAAAATTGTTCCGAGGTATGATTTTTGTGAACCTACATGCCAAATTTCATTCAAATCCACCGAGTAGTTTGCTCGGAAATCGATGAACAGACAGACAGACAGACAGACAAACAGAGCGACAGAGCGACAGACAGACAGACATTTCGTAAAAACCACTTTTTTGGGTTCCTGGGACCTCAAAACGTGTAAATCCATTGAAATCTCGGAATCGAAAATTTCGACCATCACAAAGCTTTCCTTATACTACGTATAAATTGGAAAGCAATAAATAACAATACCATGCTCTTGTATTACAATAATTTATTAATTTAAATTTCCCGCGCATATTTTAACACCATCACGTGACAAATTAATACTGCGGTATAAAAAAAATAGACCCCGGTATAATAATAACCCCAAATCGCTCCTGGTAAATATTTTCAATGGCTGATCATAGGAAACGTGGCAGGTGGCCCCTGACATATAATATTATATACAATACTTTCGGCCGCGCACAAATACCCCATCTCTCCTATAATGAAGGAAAACTAATGTCTCGTTTTTATTGTAGAGATGGATCTGTTAGTTCCCGCACTCTTCTTCTAAAAAGACTGGATCCAGATGGCATAATCGTTGTTACCGACCGCAGGAGTAAAAAATGCAAAGAAATATTGGAAAATCCCAAAGTAGCCGTCACGTTTCTTTGGATTTACATGAAAGACGGACAGAAAATATGCAAACAGGTAAGTACCCGAACTTGATAAAGAGCAAATTGGAGAATCCCCACAACGCCTTTTTTGTAAGATCGGTTTTCACAGGAAATATCGATCGTTAAATGTCGATGTACGGTATGCATATCTAATAGGCTGTCTACCAAAATGTGGCCGCTAGTATTTTTAATTAAATTATTGAAAAGGAAAAAATGTATCGTGTCACAACCCAAATAAAAAATAAATAAAACAATCTCGCGTTTTTATTATTTTTGACAGCCAGATTTCAACTATCGTTAATTTTTAAACAAGTAAGCACTGCTTATAACTGGGAGTAACAGTACAGATTTTATTAGCCCCGATAAGTTATTTTTTGGAACGAGAAATTTATTATAAATAATAAATAAATAAATAAATAAGGACTTTTTGTTGTTTCTATTACTCAGCCAACCTAGCGGAGTTAGGGCTATAAAGCCCTCCCTTACACTCAAGTAATAGTGTTACATTGTGTTTAAGGTAAGAAAGTCTCAGCTTGGCCCAAGTACATCGACGACATGCAACACTAGCGCCTCAAGTGCTTCCTTATGTTCCTATGTATTCCTAAGGCGCGGTTTCCACCGACCTGCAAGTGCAAAATACACATACGGTGACGTGGGAGCAGATATCATTAATAAAGGCGGGGTTTCCACCGACCTCTCATTGCAGAATGCAAATGACATTGACGGAAATTTTGTTTTACTCTATGCCGCAGTTAAAATTGATCAACGATCATAGAGTAAAATCACAAACTAAAATTAAAAAATGGCGTCATGGGATATGTTAAGTACAAACATTTTAATGGATTACTTTAAGAAGAAAAATTTTAATTTCCGTCAATGTCATTTGCATTCTGCAATGAGAGGTCGGTGGAAACCCCGCCTTTATTAATGATATCTGCTACCACGTCACCGTATGTGTATTTTGCACTTGCAGGCCGGTGGAAACCGCGCCTAAGGTAAGAAAGTCTCAGCTTGGCCCAAGAACTTCTGCTAATAACATAAGCACTAGGCAAACAGGACGTGGTTTCCTTACGGTTCCTAATTACAAATTAACACACAGCAGAAATTCTGTCAACAATAGAGGTTTGAGTTACTATAATGATATGATCAGGGCCGGATACCTAGAAAATATTACATTGTCTGTATTTAAGAACTATATTTTAAGTATACTCACTAATACAGATTAAAGAACCGGTCCGAGTTTACTCGAACATGCTTTCCAATTTATCAAAATTAGTAGATAGAGAAAATGAGTAATTTCATGGTAAATAATTTTCCTATGGTTAAATTTCCGATGTCTCGAGGGGGGGGGGGGGGGGGGTTGTCCACCTGACGTCACTGGATGTGAGGTAAATTCTAGATAGGTCAGACCAACACATTACCACACAGCAATACTGGCAGGGCATTTTTTCAAAAAAACATTTTTTTTACAAAACCAAATGCTTTTCTGGGAAAGCAACCTGTCCGGTTTCGTTACTCAATTTAACACTTAAAACATGCCTGAAGGTAGAAATCATCGATAGAAAGGTTTCGCAGAAAAATTATTTTTTAGACATTTTTCATTATCAATTAGTTATTTTTATTTTTTTACCCCCAGAAGCAACCTATCAAGGGGCAAGCGACCCCCAGCATTTCGTTAACATTAATAAGCACTAAAATATATGTGAATTTAAAAGAAATCGTTGGAGCCGTTTTTGAGAAATAATTTTTTTAGACGTTTTTTTGGAGTTTTTTGAGAATAAAACCCCCCAAATTAAGTTGGCCCCAAATAAAAAAATTGTTCCGAGGTATGATTTTTGTAAACCAACATGCAAAATTTCATCAAAATCGACCGAGTAGTTTGCCCGGAAATTGACGCACAGACAGACAGACATACAGACAGACATTTCGTAAAAACCACTTTTTTGGGTTCCTGGGACCTCAAAACGTGTAAATCCGTTGAAATCTCGGAATCGAAAATTTCGACCATCACAAAGTATTCCTTTATACTATGTATAAATTGGAAAGCAAAAACTAACATAATAGAGTGAATTGTGCGGTGATCCCAACGCGCCTTTATTGGCTTTGTGGCACCGATTATTAGAAGAATGTGAAATGTTTTCTTTGGTTAAATACACGTATTATTATTATTATTATCATTATTAAGTACATCAACGATATGTAACACTAGCGCCTAAAGTGCTTCCATATGTCATCAATTCCTAATTGCACATACTTTGCAGGCAAGGCTCGAGGGGACTATAAAAGAGCTCAACGAGGAGGTATGCAAGGACATCTACGAGAGTGAACCTCTATTTTGCAAACTTCGCGGCCACGTTTGCCACCAGGGGCAGCCCACTACGTGGCGTAAACAGCAAGATAAATTCGACATCGCTTACGAAGCCTACCTAAGAGGGGATAATAAACTTAACATGCCAGATCATTTGTAAGAGTGTTAAGAGGGCAAAGTACATTGACTGTTTTCTAGGCCGAAACCGCGGACGGGTTCGGCAGCCCTTTGCCTAACTGTAATACGGTTCGACTCATTTTTGTAACCTTAGGTAGCCTTTTCATCCTTTTAATTTTTTGGCAGTATTTATCAAGTACACACGGTTACTGAGACTATGAATATACAATCAAAAAGCTATTATAATTGACGTTTTAGCAGACATTAAAGACATACTAAAAATGTCTGCTACCACGTCAAAACCATATTTCTCATTGACCATTGACGTATGTGGAAACCCCGCCTTAAGATGGCTTAGACCCAAGTACCCCAGAACTTATTGCACCAGTCAGCCCTGCCTGTAGAACTGTTCATTACTTTCTCATTTGCCGCTATTTTTTATGTTGCATGTTTTTATGTTTCCTTAGGCGCAAATTCCACCGACCTCGATAGTGATAGTGATATTGACGTGGTAGCAGACATTGAAGACAGTCTAAAAATGTCTGCTGCCACGTCAATATCACTATCACTATCGAGGTCGGTGGAATTTGCGTCTTAAGGCCCCCTTTCACGGGGCGATTATCGAAACGATTCGTCGCCCGATGTTGCAGTCGAACGACAAATTGTACGTGTGTGGCACTATCGCATCCGATTTTGTGGTCGGACGATCGATTGGAGATCGCAACCGGCAAACCCGAAAATATCGCTTGCGATTTGAACATCGTCCGATACATCGCACGTGTATGGCGTGATCGGACGATCCCGTGGCTGTATACCGTTATATCAATACGGCTGCTAGTGTAGCCTGCACAAGCTAAGTACAGGATCGGACATTCAGCCTTGACGATCATTGTTATTGTTATTATTATCATCAGTCTGCCTGTCACTCGCTTATTAAGCTTTCACACGTACGGTAACTGCAATTTTTTGTTATATCGTAGAGCAAGGCTTTCATGTTGGAATTTATTGAGTTACTTCCAAAAAATGGAAAATAAAACACAAGGACTACCATAATCAGATAAAACGAAGTGCATGTTATGAGGTATTACTTAGAAAAATGAAGGAGGTAGAACCCAGTGCAGACACAAGTAAAGTGCAAAAGAAAATTAGCAACTTGCGTACCGTTTTCCGCAAGGAACTGAAAAAAGTGCAGTCTTCTCACCTGCATCGGGAAGTAGCACTGATAGCGTTTATGTACCAAAGTTGTGGTACTATGAAAAATTAATGTTTTTAAAGGATCAAGAGCAGACATATGGGGCAATGAGAATCGCACGATCACATCGCTCGTGCGTGTTCGACGGTCTTCGAGAGATAAATAGGACGATTTTCTTGACGATCGGCCGTGACGACAAATCTTCCCGTGAATGGGGGCCTTTAGTCATTTCCCCCTACGTTTGCACACTATCAGAAATACTTAGCTTATGGTTAGGCGCCATTTATCATTGATTTCCACAAACTATGTCTGTGGCTAGTCACCGATTATAATTAGGGCTCTATATTAGACAGGTATTGTCATCCGCCATTTTTTATCCATTATAAGTCTGGTGTATAAGCCAAGCATTGGGCGTTTACCTATTTATTATTAGAAATTTATAGTTTTTTATTTATTTTTTATATAAAAAACGTTCTACCAATTAGGGAAGTGTTTCATAAAAAAATACTAAAACGTGTTTTCGTTTTTTTCAATCTTTTACTTTTCTTAAAAATAATTACAATACTTAGCATATAGGAAATATAGGATAAAAAATGGCGGATGACAATACCCGGGTATATTGTGCCTTAATTATAATGAAACCTGACTATATTGTTTACTTTTTTTCAGCGTTGGATACAAGTTAACGCCAGACATGATGGAATTCTACTTCGCATATGATCAATATTTTAGTGATCGCGTTGCTTACTTGAAGGAAGAAGGCCAGTGGAGACACTTCCACATCAATGCCTGATTTCAATTAGTCAGCTATGTCGGCAAATTCGTCGAATTCAAAATAAGAACTGATGGTGATGGGTTTATCTACCAATAACTGGCTCAAATTGAATGGAGCCATATCCTCCCAAAAAAGTACAAAATCTCAACAAATATTTAAGAGGTAGAAAATTAGCACCCCAAAATTAAATAATTTTCATTTTTTATTTCATTAACTCAGCAAGTTATTAAAAATTTGGCTAATTTAAGATGTAGAAGACTACTTCACTTCATGCATCATGTAAAAAGGTATTTTCACTTTTCGGTTATGTAGCTTTTCCAAAAATCCTATAAATTTTAGTCCCAACTGGTTTTTATTAGAGAACTAAGGTACCAAAAATTTAATAATTCCTATTATATGATGAATGAAGTAGTCTTCTACAACTTACATGAGCCAAATCTTTAATTAAATAAAAAACTAAAAAGGTTCTAAAACCAATCAATTTTTGGGGTGCAAATTTTGTACGTAGCATGTCCTCTTAATGTTTGTTTATTTAGTTATTAGCTTAATAAAACACTTCTGGACAATGGATATATTATTTAAGCCTATTTAACTAGATATTTGACTGAGTCATCAGCATATCTCGTAGAAACACAGTCCTTCATGCTGAAATCTCTGACTAGCAGTAAATCTTGAACGTAAACAATGTGAACACCGAGTATCCTCCTGCTGCTACCATAGACATAGTAAAACTATAGACTCATCGTAAACATTCGGGTTGAAGCCGCTTGACTTCGGCTATTTCCGTAGTATAGGACCAGATTGAGCCTTTTGCCATTTGATACCATGTTAACATTTTATTTTTTATTTGATTATTTAAAGATTATTTAGAACGGGAAATCATGCCAGCTAACCAGCAATATTTTTATGCAGAACTTGGAGTACTTTGAATTTAAATTTTAAACAATATATATAATAAATGTAAATAATAAATATAATTATATATGAAACAACAAAGAAAACTACAAAGAAAACATATAATAAAACTATTAAATTTGAATTTCCCGCCAAAATGCACTTATGAGGGGGCGTGGTCGTGGCTTCAGTCCTCCAGCACAGCCGAAATACGACATGGTGGCTCCATAGTTTTATTAGCTCCATGGCTGCTACGTTTGAAGACCTCAATGACCTTCAACATTATAGACAGTGCCAAGAAGCCGGCCATTTTGCAAACAAACACAATAGGTCTTGGCAAGTTTGTGAGACGGTTGTAGGGTGTCGAATGATACCAGGACTACAGCGAAGCAAAAAACTGCACTTAGGCTACCACAGCAGCTATCCGGATTATTTGCAACCAGCAGCCCTATTATGGTGATTTGGGACTAACATAATACCGGCTTTATTATTTAATACAGCATTAGTAAGGTGTCACGTGACGGTGTTAAAATGTGCGCGGGAAATTCAAATAAATAAATAATTGTAATACAAAAGAATGGTTGCATTGTTTCATAATTGAAGGGAATACTAATGAACATGAAAATGAACAGGAAGAATTTAGAAATATAATGAGAATTTTAATTAACGTGTCTACATCTACGAGAGAAATAATTGAAAACTCACCAAAAATATAGCTGAGGATTAGTTTACCAATTTCAATATCCCACGCATTTTGCACTAATTTCTTTAAAACAATTATTGAGTAAGCCCCGAATTAAGTTAATCCCAAATCGCCATAATAGGGCTGCAGGGACACAATGTGAGTCCTCGGAGTGCAAAAGAGAGCGTACCTGGTTACAAGATGCCAAAGGCTGCAGTGATGGGTACCAAGCCCAGCCGGTTTCGAACTAGCAAAAAAGGTACGACTACTTGAACGGAAAGGAGTAGAAGAGGATCGTATCACCCGGGCATGATGATTATGATGCGACTAATAGTGAATTCTATGTTACCATAAATGAATAATCTTTCAATTTTTATAAACAACAAGCCTTTGTAATAACTTAATGGGCAATTCCACTAGTATGTAGTAAATATCGCAAGGTGTTGTAGTTTTTACTGAAGGTAGTAATAAGTAAGCAATTTAAAAATTGAAATAAAAATAATAATAATACTGTTATCACAATACCTATAAGTTGGCAGGTAACTCCCGGTAGCTTAGGTTACACTAAACAAAATGCCATTTAAAAATAAGTAATTGTGACGAAATTAATTAATTCACCGTTTCACAGTCACAAAGACATGGCAATGGTCATATGAAAAATTCAGTAAAAAACATTAGATACTTTGTTACTCTTTTATCATCTGATATATTAGTACTCGAAAATAATAAGATAAAATGCACTATACAGATTTTATAGACGCGAACTAAATCAGTGAGGTAAATAGTCTGATTTTTAAACTAGCTTATATTTATGCATTTTTCTTCTAAATGCCATTCATATCTTTGAGGCAGGGGAATGAGGAATAAATTAGTTTCGACAAAATACATTGAGATTAATAATAAAAGTAAATAAATATTTACTTTTTGTTCTATTATTAAGCCAACCTAGCGGAGTTAGGGCTATAGAGCCCTCTCTTACACTCAACTAGGAAGGAACCGCCTGCCTTACATTCCTTTTTTCCCATTTTTACAAAGAAAGCTATTTAAAATAAATCATAACAAAAATATTATCATAAAACCTATTGGCAGTTAACAATAATTATGACTAAGGTAGACCGGTTAAGACATGTAGAGTAGTGGTACAGACTCCAACTTTCACCCGAAAGGTTGTTGGTTCGAGTCCTACACTAGCTACATTTTCTGAACATGCTATGTATGCAGGGTATGTAAAGCAGGCCCTCCCAGGCCTTCCTAGTTGGGTGTAAGAGAGGGCTTTATAGCCCTAACTCCGCTAGGTTGGCTTAGTAAAAGAACAAAAAAGTCAATATTTTTTACCGGTAGCTTATGTTACGATTCAAATAAGCAGAATGAGCATGGCTATATTAATTAAAAATTCAAGCTGCTACCCAGTACCTTGGATTTCCAGAAAGTTTAGCCAAGGGTAGCAACAGGTGTTTCGTACTTGAAGTGCTCGTAATACCTCTTGCAGAAGTCTATCATTAAGTCTTGTGTACATTCGGGAAGGTCATCAACCATCGTGGCAGGAGATCCTCCGTATCGGGTGAAGGACGGGATGACCGCATCCATTGGGACCACGCTGTTGTCTTCTATCATACAACAATCTCGTAGTACACTTCTCCGCCCCTGAAAACAACATTTTGAATTCTTATAATCCGCGCTAGAACCATGTGGAAGCACATTGCTTCTTATCGGTACTTCACTTGCAGCAACCCGCGGTCCAGCCAATCTGAGAACATTGTACAACCAATGTACTGCTAGATTCGACGGCCACGATGACTGTCTACATCAGGGGTTCCCACACATTTTTGTCCGTGGCCCACTAGATTTATTTTATAATTTTCCGTAGACCACCATGGCTGTGACAGGAAAATAGTCAAATTCTAGGACCAATATCAAGTACTACGAGCTAATATTTGAATAAATATTTAGGACTGGTTGGATTGTATAGTTCAGTGCCAAGACTTACTGTATTTTACTTGAAATTTCCAATAACTCAGCTGTTTTATTTTCTTATTTCATACTTTGGTCCGTGGACCATCTGATATAATTATGCCTGTGGACCACCGGTGGACCATGGACCACAGTTTGGGAACCACTGGTCTACATGATAGATATTGCCAGTAACCTGTCAGAACTGTCATGCTTGCTGGTCTGATGTGAACTTGTCTATGTTACCTGCAACCGATGATTGTAACTTGTGCTGGTCAACTGGGTGGCTGTTCAATGACCTTACTATTCCTAATATTATACCACCCAGAACTACTTGTAGTAATGATTTGAGGGTACTTACTATGACAACATTTTTTCCAATGTAACAATATGACCCCAGGGTAGCACATTGAACGATTGTGTTTTCTCCAATGAAAGTATAATCTCCGATATGCAGTGGGAAGAAGGCCACTCTGGAAAATAGGGATAGATTTTAACTCAACAGCAACCAACAGGGAAAAGACAAATTTCTTAGGGAATATAGATAAATACCTAAATAAAATATGTTACAGTGCATACTTCTATTAAATTATAAAATCAAGTAATCAACAAGGAAGTATTAAGTAAAATTAGGTAGTCTTGTCATTGTGCTAGTGCCTCAGTGACAGTGTAGATTAATTTAGGGAAGTTAGTAGCATTTCTCGCCACTCAGTTCATTCGGGAGTTTTCTAAGGCAGGCGAAATCTTGTAGTATAGGAGAGGTAGGTAGGAGAGCAATCCAATTACGAAGCGTCCCTTAGAAGAAGGGTCGCTCTATGTGTTAATTTATAGTTAAGCCGCAAAACCCCAATTGGCCCCAGTTATGGAACTTGATTTGCACAAAACAAATCGTTCCATAAGTGTGGTAAATCAATATTGGTGATCTCAAGGTATATCTCAAAATGCAGAGGAACACTTCTTCTAAGGGAAGTGACCCTATGATACCCATGCCTACTTTTTGTCAGTCAATCTAATAACAACTAAAACTCGGACAGGCTTTCCTATTTATGAATTAGCATTTCTCTGTATATAATGAGTACTTCCATGGTTAATTATTGTTCTAGGCTTCGCCTTTCCCCATCCCAAAGCACTGAATTGAACGCCAGAACTAGTAGACCAATATAATGCAACACAGTAATAATGGCGGGGTATGCAATGTAATTCCTCAACAACAAAAAATTTCTATTTAAAACCGAAACTTCCCTGGGGAAAGCAACCTGTTTGATTTTCCTCATCTATTCAACGCAATACTTAAGTTGGAAAACATCGATAGAAAGGTTCAACAGGAAAATTATTTTTTAGTCATTTTTCATGAAAATTTGTCAGTTTCATTTGTTTTTGCAGTTTTCTTTTCTTTTTTTTTGCCAAGAGGGTGACAGCTCGCGTCCGAGCGAAAGATCACGTACCCCCTTGACGCTTTTCCATAAGTGCTTAACCATGCAACACGGCGCCGTCAAATGGCCAATCAGCCTAGGCGTTGGCTGAAGAAGAAGGAAAGCAGAAAATAAGAAGATTTTATTGCAGAACCAAACTATTAAGGAAGCAATTAATTAATTAAGCAATGCTGTATGATATATAACAATCAAGAAATTTGTATCCTAACCGATTCCAGATCAGCTCTTCAAGCTCTGTCACGGGCATTTCCAGGACCCTATCACTTTCGTATAGAAGAAACAAGAGAACTAATGAAAAATTTAATAAGCAAACAAAATAAGATAACGATGCAATGGATCCCTGCTCACTGCGGTGTCTCTGGAAATGAAATAGCTGATAGCATAGCAAAAGACGCGGCAAAAATGGCACCAATTCAAGAACCCCAGTTTTCACTAACACACTGCAAGAATGCTGCTGACAGAGTCCTGCTTCAAGAATGGATACAGAGATGGAGGGTTTCCTCCACAGGTAGAGCCCTGTACGCAATACAACCGAAGCCGGCTTCAGCAGTACAGTATCGCGGGATAAGCAGAAGCGTTGCATCCTTTACTACCATCCATTACTACCATCCATTACTACCAATGAATACCTACACCGTTTTCATCTAATCGAATCTCCAGTATGCCGTGCATGCGGTCTAGCTAATGAAACACTAGAACACATACTCCTGCAGTGCTCGGCCCCATGCGCACTACGGGATCAGGTTGGACAAAAGGAGGGGGCACATCAAATGATCCTGTGCACGCCGAACATGTGGGCACTAGCGTCAAGGGCATTTCTGAGACATCAGGCAGTCGGCATCACCTGAGCTGGAAGCCCTGTACTAAGAAGTAAGAAGTAAGTAAGAAGTAAGTAAACTATTAAGGACCAAGCGACCTATTGCGTTTAGGCGCAAAGTCCACCGACCTCGTTTTTGATAGTGAGCATGACATTGACGTGGTAGCAGACATTTTTAGACTGTCTTTAATGTCTGCTACCACGTCATGTCATGCTCACTATCAAAAATGAGGTCGGTGGACTTTGCGCCTTAGTTAACATTGATAGCGACTACAATATACATTCAAACAGTATGTATTTACATGAATTTAAATACAATCGTTGACGCCGTTTTGAAGTTATTATGCAATACTATTTTCAACCATCACAAAGCTTCCCTTAGGCGGGGTTTCCACATACGTCAATCGTCTATGAGAAATGTGAAAATGACGTTTTAGCAGACATTAAAGACATACTAAAAATTCTGCTACCACGTCAATTTACGTCATTTTCACATTTCTCATTGACGATTGATGTATGTGGAAACCCCGCCTTATAAATAGGAATATAACTCATTGTTAAAATAATAAACTTTGTATAGTTTTACGTTATGAAATTGAAACACACAACCGGTTTCGGCTCACGCCATCGTCAAGTGCTAATGAAAACAGATAAAACAAAAGGTATGCAAGCTAAAACAAAATAAAACTCATTGTCAGGATAACACACAGCATCGCATAAAGTAAACAATTTAAATTGAACAATTAAACATTAACCAATGGAAGCGCCAACAAGGGGGGACTACTTAAAAAGGTTATGTCATTAAGTAACGTTTTGTTTTTAACCATAGCTTCCCTAATCTCAATGGTTTCTAAATTATCAAGAAGTTTTCCCTTGTTGGCTACATGTAAAATCTTAAAGTTATCGAAATCACAGGCATGGTTGTGGGTGTTTATATGTTGGGCAAAGGTGGACTGAGTGTCGGGTTTTCCTACCCCCCGTCTATGCTCCGCTATTCTTTCTTTAAACCCTCTCCCAGTTTGTCCAATATATAAGCTATCACAATCATTACAGTCTAGTTGATAAACCCCTGATTTCCTCCCTTTCTCCAATTTAGGTTTACAATTAATCAATTGCTTACCCAACGAGTCCACAGAATAAAATGACACATTCTTATTGACCCTATCTCCAATCCAAGAGGCCAACTCCAAACTAATCCTACCCAGATATGGTAACTTAACGTACCCTTTATCTGGTTCAGAAGTCTGGCTCGCTCCATAGACTAAAGAGAGGGTCAACTTATTCCTGTGTTTCCTTAAAATATTCTTAACTAGACTCACAGGATATCCATTATTATTAGCAATTTCCATAATTGTTGAAAGTTCTTTGGTAAAATGTACAACCGTCAACGGTACATGTAAGAGTCTATGGATCATGGAGTGTATGGCCGCATGTTTGTGTTGTGGTGGGTGAAAGGAATCCTCTGGAATGATACTGTCTGTATGAGTAGGTTTTCTGAAGATATTGTACCCTAGTTTACCATTATCCATCCTTGTTATAGTTAGGTCAGAGAAATTTTTTTTGTTTTAGCTTGCATACCTTTTGTTTTATCTGTTTTCATTAGCACTTGACGATGGCGTGAGCCGAAACCGGTTGTGTGTTTCAATTTTATAACGTAAAACTATACAAAGTTTATTATTTTAACAATGAGTGAGAGCAAGTTTTACAAAATTACTAAGGAGACTATTATGTTTATAGGAATATAAGACGATTATTATTATAATTATTATAGGTTGAAATAATTTTACAGCTGTGGTATGTCAAACCAAACAACAACTTCATGCAAGCAACAGCGTGGAAAGTATCTTCAAGGAACATCGGACGGCGCCTCCATCTGCCAATACACAGTGGTGCCGGGCAATACAATACAATACAAAAATTAGAGTCCCTGGCCAGCCAGAGCCGATCGACCGTGTCAAACCAAAAATAGTTTTGTACGAGAAAAGGAGGAGGTACTTAAATAGTCCAGCTCCTGGGGTCGTATTCATCCAAATTATATAGTGAGGCGTCAATAAGTCTGCTCTTAATGTATGTTCTGAAACAAGCTGGATACAACTGACAGTAAGCAGTGTTTGTTCGCGTACCGGGATTCAAGCGATGCGATTTTGCGAATGGCCTTAGGAGGAAGCTGACCCTAGATATTGACCACCCCTGTAAATTTTGGATGACTTGCTCGCGGCTTTTGGAGAAACCATGACATTTATTATTAATTACCAACCAATAATACAATTTATGACAACTAATTGATATGCCGCAAGACATTGGCATGTTGTGCTGACAATAAAATTGTCCTCAATTGCATAATAATGATTCAATCTTGCCAGCTAGGTCTTGCCTACTGTCATATTGTACGTCATTATTAGCCAATCAGAGGGCTAGTTACATGTCTTTTGGACTACTGATGGGTAGGCTCCCTGGAGTGATAAAAGACTTGTAACGGCTACTTAGAAAACAATTCCCAAAGAGATGATTTAGCAGAGCGAGAGAGCAACGATGGGATTCTTGTTTTTCTTCAAGTTACAGCCGGCTGGCTGGTTGGCAGCAACATGTAGCATCAATGCCTCTACTCCCCTCGATCCTGGCACGCCCTCTTCAGCCCCACGTATGTATTGGCCCCTAACATCTTCCATCACTTGCTGTAGATATTCTTTTCTTGGGGGCCCAGGTCGCATTCTATGGTTCCTTCTGTGATGGAACTGACGAAGTTCTCGTGTCGTAGCAAATGTCGATTAGGGTAAGTTTATAGCGTATTCTGTGGTGTATATTAATTATAAGTTCATTTATTTGGTTCAGCCTCGTACATGGTCAAATATACCATAACAGGCCCGTGTTTAAAACGGATTTAACTTACCCTTTAGAAAATTTCTTCCACGGTGGCCGTAAGATAGTGCCTTGGTTTATTATTGTGAAGCGTCCAACTCGTACATTGGCTAAGTCTGCCCTAATAAAGACATCGTGTTCTACTAGAACCTTTCCAGCTAATATTATGTTCTGTGACGCTGGCAAATAAGCTTTCTTTGAAACTTTATTCCCAGATGCCTGAAAAGTAAAATAATTAGAAATACTAGGTAGTGATACGCTGTATGAGAAGAAAGTTAAACGGAAAGGGGAGAAAGACGGATTTGTTTGTAAAACAAATAATAATATCATTAATGAGAGCGTTTGAAACAATAGACGGAATGGTACTGCTTAGTAAATTAGGTATGGAAAATGTTGTGTACCGATGGATGTGAATTAACTCCACAATAAAAAACAAATTGTCCAAATGGATGATAAGAAGTCAACACATGCCCCAGTGGACATAGGAATTCCGCAAGGGAATTGCATTTGACTATTAATATAATATATATATAATAATAATAGTCCGCGTATAGCAAGACAACAAGTATCTGCAACCGACAGCGTCAGATTCTTAGGAATGCTCTTTGACCAGGGCATAAACTGAGCAAGCACGTGGCTTAGTTATTAAAAAATTAAATAGTGGCCGCTTTGTAGTACAAATACAAAAATTTGAGTCCCTGACCAGCCAGAGCCGGATCGACATTGTCAAACAAACAAAAATAGCCACCCGAGAGGTATTTGTACGAAAAAGGGAGGAGGCACTTAAATAGTCCAGCTCCTGGGGTAGTACTCTTCCAAATTATATAGTGAGGCGTCAATAAGTCTGCTCTTAATGTATGTTCTGAAGCAAGTTGGATCCAACAGACTAACTAAAAATGGTAGCTTATTGTAAAGCCAGTGTGCAGTTAGGCACCTTAGCTCTGTGTGTCCTCCGGAGGTTACTCTTCGTGAGAGAGTGCACTTACTGGCCTTTCGTAGGGAATTTGGACGCTGTATCCTGTATTACTGACGTACGGTATTTAATTAGCCAATAATATAATAGAGACAACTAAGTCCGACAATTGGCAAGCTTACTTACTTACTGCATCCGGGCCTATTACACGTTTAACATTGCAATAGGGGACATATCCACCTCATACAAACTAGAAAACAAGAAAACTATTCATACCGTTTCCATAAAGTCTTCTTTGTAATATTTTCTATCTTGCAAGTCCATTTGTAAGCCTAAATTTGATTGTTGCAGGGGGAAAAGGAACTAGGAAATAATAGGGCTCTAGGAAATAATAAATATAGCAATAATTAGGGCTCTATATATATAGTGCCTTAGTAATAATAAATTCTGTTCAACTATTGTTTACAAACTTTAAAATCCAATATGGCCTCAGTAGATAGTACCACAGACAATAGATGAATAGACCTAAATAAGCATTTTTGGGGCCTCCGTTATTTTCGCGGTTTTTGTTAAAGTTTTTTTAGACTTAAAAATTAATTTGTTTGATCGATTTTACCTTAATCTAACATCTCCTAAAATGGAGCCCTGTGGGCCTAATTTATTGCTTTTATTAGATCCCAAACTACGACTTTTTGATGAGGTTTCAGTATCAGACAGTGATATTTCAATATTATCTGGTAACAAGTCAATAATATTATATAATTAATATAGTCATTAGAGCATAGCCATAGCCGATCTATGGCCGCGGTCTAAGAAGATATATGCCGCAGAACGTTTGAAAGTACGCTTTCAGAACGACCCCGGCTTATCATCCTGGATTCTACTGCTTCGTTGACCAATTAAAACATTTTATTTTGACGTAGCCTAATTTTATTATCTTTATGACAACAAAATATGCATAGTCAGCATTTAATATTTCTATACAAAAGAGGTTCTTGTAGAAAATCCAATATTGCATACCTATTGATGATTCTTTGACATTGATCCCGCGCATATTTTAACACCTTATACTAATGCGGCATTTATGTTAATACCAAATCGCCATAATAGGGCTGCAGGGCGTAAAAAATAGACACTGATGAATTAGACTTTTAACCATTCCCAATACTTCCAATGAATATGGCGCATGTGCATTTTAGATCCATTCTCTGACAATAAAATTGAAGCCGCCATTGCTCCGAGTAAAAGAAAAGACCTGGCAGGCAGAGACGTTTTCGAAGCATTTGAGTTTTCACCAAAACTTCGTAGTGCCATGATAGATGATGAAGAAGGGAGATATAATATCTCCACCATGCTGGCCGAAACTTCCGAACATATTCGTGCTAAAGCTATTTTTACGCAAATAAGAAGAAGAGTGCCAATAATGGTTCAGATTAAAGTTGGAGCCCTTTTGAATGATAGAAATATCCACTTCGGAATAGAAGCGGCTGATAAAACGTTTGTTCCCGATGAAAAGAAAGTAAGCTACCCTATAGTAAAAAATTGTTAAATTTAGGCCTATACTAACTAAGTTAGAATACTTATTTATAATAGGCAGCATATCGTCGGCTGTCTGCTAAGACCTCATATAATAATTTAACTTTTTTTTTTAAATTGAAAATGATTTTTTTTATTCATAATTTGAAGACCCACATTTCCTAAGTAGAATCACAGTCTTCTTAGAGAAAAGGCAAGAAAAGCAATTTCTTGTAAGTGAATTTGGCGCGCAGTTGGCTATTAGTTTTTTCGATCTCCTGTAAAGTTGGTAATATGTCAGTTACGAGGTCTTACCAGACAGCCGACGATATTCGTAAAATAATACTTATTTACACTTGAATAGTGCAGGGCTGAAATACAATATAGGGTTGTAGCTAGTCGAAGGATGATGCAATTGAATGGGCAGTGTAGACTTGAATTGGTTTGTATTGCAGTGCTTCGACTCAAGTTAGAGTAATTTAACACACAGTGGTTACAATATGAGCTGTGAGACGAGAACGATACATGCTTACAATTAATATTGAATTTGATCCAGCCTGCTTCCATATAGAAAAACCAACTCTGTGTCCACAGCTAAAGGAGCTGATGAGACACAGAGGGTAGATTAAAGATATTATTGAATAAGAGAAATAAATACGTAAAAGGAAGATTGAGGAATATTGAATTATCTGAATGTGAACAGCGCCATCTACCGGGAAAAAGGTGAAGCTGGAAGCAGACTGGTTATTACACTTGTGGGACTAAGTGGTCCCCACATTACCCCCCTCCTAAGACTGGAAGTCGGAGAAATGTCGTGGAACGTGGACGTGACGACCTGAGCGAGTGGTGCGAGTCGGTGGTGTCGGCACGACGTCAGTGGCAGGAAGTGGTGAGGAGACCTTCTCCTGAGGTTTATCTTGAGCAGGATGCTGATGCGGGGGGTTGATCGTAGACTGGTGAGACGGTTCGTCTGTACTGGCATTAATGTAGGCCGGCTTGACCCTGTCCATTGACACAGTAACCGCACGACCGCGGCTTGAAATCGTAACTGTTTTGTCGGTGCGACTTAACACAGGGAATGGTCCCGCATAAGGACGTTCGAGGGAAGCACGGACGTGGTCTTGTCTCACGAAAACGTGCGTGGCCTTGGCAAGGTCTTGTGGGATGAAAGTTTGATGAGCCCCGTGTCTCTTGACGCGAGTGGGGCGTAGTGAGTCGAATTTCCTTCGAAGTGAGATGAGAGTGTCCGCCGGACTCTGATTTGAAGGAGGAGTTGTCAGCATCTGTCCTGGTAGTTTTAATGGTTCACCATAGACCAGATCTGCTGGAGAAGCTTGAAGATCTTTCTTAAGAGTGGCGCGCATGCCCAGTAAAACTAGCGGAAGGGCTTCCGTCCATTTGACATTGGCATGACACATAATGGAGGCTTTGAGTGAGCGGTGCATACGCTCTACCATGCCGTTGGATGCAGGGTGGTAACTGGTAGTCCGTGCATGGTGAAATCCGCATAATCGGGCCAGGTCAGCAAACAAATGGCTCTCAAACTGTCGGCCGCGATCTGTAGTAATTGTCTCCGGGCACCCAAACCGGCTGATCCAGCAGGAAATGAGGGTTCTGGTGACGTTTTCGGCGGTGATGTTCACCATAGGAGCGGCTTCCGGCCATCGCGTGAAACGGTCAACGAGTGTTAGCAAAGACGTGTAGCCTTCCGACGGTGGTAATGGGCCTACAATGTCGAGGTGTATGTGCTGAAACCGTCGGTCAGGCTGAGTAAAGGTTCCAATCGCAGTGAGGGTGTGTCGATGTATCTTGGACAATTGACAGTTGACACACAGCCGAGCCCAGGCGCGGCAATCCTTACGGATAGAAGGCCATATGTAGCGTTGGGCAGCCAGGTTAGCAGACGCTGCTATTCCTGGGTGATGTAGGCTGTGTAGGTGCTCGAAAAGTTGTCGACGTAATGGTTTGGGCACAAATGGGCGTTGTATGTCTTGACTAGAATCGCACGTCAGGACTGAATCA
The DNA here is from genome assembly GCA_963971405.1 of Psococerastis gibbosa. Classification (NCBI taxonomy): domain Eukaryota; kingdom Metazoa; phylum Arthropoda; class Insecta; order Psocodea; family Psocidae; genus Psococerastis; species Psococerastis gibbosa. The sequence goes on from OZ020491.1 coordinate 23,678,019, forward strand.
GAGCCCGGAATGGGAACATCAACGAGGATGAGGGACGTCTTTCTACTGGACCGAAGCTCTTTGAGTTCTCTGTCGTCTTTCTGAGCAGAAGAAAGTTGCTCAGGAGATACGGGAGTAGAGATTGCTTCGATTCTTGAGAATGCATCAGCGGCCAAGTTGTCCTGCCCAGCGATGTATTGGATGTCCGTGGTGAATTGAGAGACGAATTCCATTTGCCGCATTTGGCGAGGTGAGCAACTTGTTTTTGGATTCTGAAAAGCGTGCGTCAACGGTTTGTGATCGGTATATACGACAAAAGCGCGCGCTTCTAGCAAGTATCGGAAATGACGAATGGCGTCGTGTACCGCAAGTAATTCGCGATCGTAGGCGGACCATGTTCGTTGGTTTTCTTTAAGTTTCTGCGAGAAGAATGCCAATGGCTGCCAATGATCGTTGATCCGTTGTTGGACTGTAGCTCCGATACTGGTGTCTGATGCATCTGTGACTAGTGCAATCGGAGCCGTATGATCTGGATGCGCGAGTAGGGTGATGCGTGCCAGACTGTGTTTGCATGAGCTGAAAGCTTCGGTAAGCTTTGTTGTCCATGGTATCGTAGCGTTCCCTTTTACCTTGTCTCCAGATAACAACGTGTTGAGTGGTGCTTGTTCGTTGGCTGCATTTGGTAGGAACCGGCGGTAGTAGTTAATCATGCCAAGGAAACGGCATAGATCTTTGAATGTCTTTGGAAGAGGGTATTCAGTGAGTGCCTTTACCCTGTCTGGTAGGGCTTGTGTGCCTTCTGCTGACACGAGGTAACCAAGAAAGCTGATTGACCCAACGCCGAGGGTACACTTGCTAGGATTAATGACCAGGCCATATTCTCGGAATCGTTGGAAGAGTTGACGTAGGTGTGATTCGTGCTCCTGCTTATCACTCGATGCAACCAGTACGTCGTCGATGTATGAATATGCCCACGGGAGGTCGCGTAGGATGTTATCCATGAAGCGTTGGAAGGTTTGAGCAGCATTGCGAAGACCGAATGTCATGAATGGGAATTCGAAAAGGCCGAACGGAGTATTTATTGCTGTCTTTGGAATGTCACCATTGGAAACTGGTATCTGGGTGAATGCTTTGACCAGGTCTATTTTGCTGAATACGGTTTTTCCTCGCAATTCTGCACTGAAATCTGCGATGTGGCGGACTGGGTACGCGTCAGGAATTGTTCGAGCATTGAGCCGTCTGTAGTCCCCGCATGGGCGCCATGAATGGTCGCTTTTAGGTACTAGGTGTAATGGTGAGGCCCATGGGCTGTCGGACGGATGACATACGCCGGTCTGGATCATGTCGTTGAACTCCTTTTTGGCGATAATAAACTTGTCCGGGGCCAACCGGCGTGGGCGAGCGGAGACGGGAGGTCCGTCTGTCGTTCTAATGTAGTGGACCGTGGAGTGCTTGACCTGGTCTGTGGGTTGTCTCGGCCGCGTGAGGTCGCTAAACTCCTCAATTATTACTTTTAGACTGGCCGGGGTACTGTGCGGTATTGTTAAGGTAGAAACGCTAGGTTGCTTGGAGGGGCTTTGACACAGGTTCGCCTTGCGATGCGTTGTCCCGTCGATCAGCTTTGAGTTTTGGAGATCCACCAGCAAATTAGAGGCTGCGAGAAAGTCTGCACCGATGATGGGTTGCGTGACATCGGCAATGATGAAATTCCAACGGAAACTGCGTCGTAATCCCAGGTCCAGTTGTTGAGCTGTTGTTCCGTACGTATTGATAATTGTGCCATTGGCGGCAGTCAGCTCGAGTTGAGTACGACGGAGCGGTAGGTTGAGACGGGCACTTGGAAAAACGCAGATGTCGGACCCTGTGTCAATGAGATAACGTATCTTGGTGCAAGGGTCCGTGATAAGAAGGCGATGTGAGGTTTTAAGCAGGTGTGTAGTGGCGCAGGCAGGCCCTGCCTTTACTGGCTGCGATCGTCGTTTTTCGGAAATCTGCATGGCTGCTGGCACTTTCTGGCCTTCCTCCCATAGGTTTGGTGGTAAAAACACCAAGTTGGGTCTTGTTTAGGCGCTGGTGAACGGAACTGGCGCTGGAACCGTGGCTGTGTGGCACGTTGTCCGTATCTGTCGGCGAACTGTGCCTGTAGAGCCGCGACGTTCTCTGTTAACGTCTTCAATAGGTCCACAGGGGCCATTGTGCACTCAAGAATCTGGTCACGTGTTGCTGAATTGATGGTGGCCATCTTGTCGGCGAGGTTCGCGACGTCATCTAGTGACAGGTGATCATGACCGATGATTGCCAATTGTATAGCGTGCGGGAGGCGAGACGTCCAAATGGTGCGTAAAACCGAGTCTGATATGGCTTTCTCTGCGAGGGCCCGCAGTCTCCGAAGAAAAGAGCTGGGGGTTTTGTCCCCTAGGTCTTCCGACATTAGTAGCCGAATGCGACTGCTTGCTGGAAGACTCATTCGTTGGATTAATTGCGTTTTTAGCTCAGTGTATGGGTTTACTGGTACTGGGGCAGCTAACAAATCTGAGATCTCGCTGAGGGTACTTTGGTCGAGCGCTGAAAGGACGTGGTAATATTTCGTCGTTTCCATTGTGACCCCAGCAAGTGCGAACTGAGCCTCCGCTTGAGTGAACCACAGTGCCGGTGACAGGTTGGCCGACTGTGTCCAGAAAGGTGGAAGCTTGACCGAGACTGCCATCGTACTAGCAGGGCCTGTCATCTTGGTTGTAGCCGTGGGTGTCGGTGTTGTGGCTGTAGCAGTTGTAGCTGTAGCGGTTGTAGCTGCAATGGTTGTGGCTGTGCTGCTGCGGTGAATGTAGCTGCTCCGGGGTGGTTTCCACCGCCTATGGCCGGATGAGACGTTCTGGAGGCTGGAACTGGAACGGGCTGGAACTGGAACTGGCTGGAACTGGAACTGGCTGGAACTGGAACTGGCTGGAAGCTGGAACTGGGACTGGCTGGAACTGTAGCTGGAACTGGCTGGAAGCTGGAACTGGCTGGAAGCTGGAACTGGCTGGAAGCTGGAACTGGCTGGAACTGGAGCTGGAAGCCTGGAACTGGAATCTGGAAGGCTGCTTGTTCCGTTGTCGAGGGTCACCAATGTAGCTAGTCGAAGGACGATGCAATTGAATAGGCAGTGTAGACTTGAATTGGTTTGTATTGCAGTGCTTCGACTCAAGTTAGAGTAATTTAACACACAGTGGTTACAATATGAGCTGTGAGACGAGAACGATACATGCTTACAATTAATATTGAATTTGATCCAGCCTGCTTCCATATAGAAAAACCAACTCTGTGTCCACAGCTAAAGGAGCTGATGAGACACAGAGGGTAGATTAAAGATATTATTGAATAAGAGAAATAAATACGTAAAAGGAAGATTGAGGAATATTGAATTATCTGAATGTGAACAGCGCCATCTACCGGGAAAAAGGTGAAGCTGGAAGCAGACTGGTTATTACACTTGTGGGACTAAGTGGTCCCCACAGGGTCTATAATTTTTTTAGTTACCGTATCTATAGATAACTGAAAAAAATTGGCTATATGCCAATTGGAAGCTGGCACATTTTAGCTAAGAAAAACTGTCCAATAACAAGCTAGGTCCTTTAAGAAGAGACACAATAACATATAATGTTGGGCACAGAGAGTTTAACTTAATTTTAATTCCATTTTCCACAATCTCGTATTCAGACTAAGCCCTATATTCCCCTGCAACCATCACTTGGTCTGTAAGGTCTATATAAAAAGATGATATATATAGTATATAGGCCCTATATATCACAAGAAATATTATTGTAACCGGCTATGGTATAAGTAGCCTATTATGTGAAATGGACGAAAAGACTGAATGATCTAAGATCTATGGATCGAGTCAAGGCCGTAGCCAAGGGGGGTTTATGGGGGTTCAACACCCCCCCCCCCCCGAAATGAAATGGCTTGATACGAGATAGAATCGGATTTTGAGAGGAAAAATAAAAATTACTAAGTAATATCCGAATAAATTTCTAAATTTCTACCCCCCCCCCCCCCGAAAAAAATCCTAGCTACAGCCTTGGATCGAGTAATAAACCAACTTTACTGAAGCTAAATGGTCAATAGTTATGTATAGCCTACGAGTAATATATAGGCTCCTGCCCTTGAACCAGAAATCATTGCTCGTGTCAGTAATCATGTCTGTAGAGGTAGGTAAGGAAATGATACCGAATAAAATACTGAACTGTCTTTTTTAGACTTGGGAAGACCTCAAAGACGAGTTGCTTAAAAGTCGAAGCATCATGAGAAATATCAAGCGTCTGACTGAGAGAGAAAAGTCTAGAAAACTTTTACAGGCCCAGAAAGACCAAGAAGCATATGAGACTATGTCTGGTTATTGGAGACTGCTTACCGGATATGAAGAATTTAATTTCTCACCGCCAGGTTACGATGCTTACATGGGCAGAGAATCTCACTGGCTTGAAACGGAACCGATTCCATGGACAGTTATCCAGGCTTCTAGGGAAAAAGTGCTGAATTGGTTTTCAAATTATTTTAAACGATAGTTTGGGAAAATATACAATAGGATAGGGCTAGCTGTGGAGTGAAAATTATTATTATGCTTCGCCGAGAACAAATTTAATTTTTAATTGTTGAATTGTAGGTAACTTCGTATGGGAGGGCCTTTACATTTTGATTGTAGTCCTTTTTGTGTGATGAAACTGTAGGTAAAGTACCCACTCAATCAGGGACGAATCCAGCCTATGGGGGGGGGCAGTTGTGGGTCAAAGTATATAACAAACAGTTATAATTGTATTGTATTGCATTGTATTGTGTTCAATATCACTCATTCATACAGTATGTATTGTAGTATTATGGGTCTCTATTCTATCTTCTATCGATGATTGGCTATCATCATGACAATTTTGACCTTGAAGACGGCTGCTCCGAAAAAGAAAGTCGTGCTCTTTCCTCCGGTTTTTCTATCAGGATGTTCTTCTGCCTGGAGCCCTCAGTCTGTCATTCCATGGATAATTACATGCAGAAGGCGATACTTTTCGTTCCTCACCACACATGACTGAATTATGTTAGTTTCCGTTTCCTTACCGTCAGCATTAACGCGGCTTCTGCATCCATTAACCTCTGGACCTCAGCAATAGGGGCAAGATCTTTCCAGAATATGCGCAGCATTCGTCTGTATATCCACATTCCAATCATCATCATCATCATCTATAGAGCCTATAACTTTGAATTTTATTTATATCACATAATCTGTGGTTCAGCTTTAATCGGCTTTGTAACTTCACGCTGGAAGGATGAGTTGGAGACTGACCTTAGCGAATTGAGGGTCTGTAGATGGTGGAGCGTTGTAAAAAAGCGAGATGACTGAAGGAGTGTTGTCGATCAGGACAAAGCTCATCAAGGGCTGTAGAGCCTGAAGAAGAAGAAAAAGAAGAAGAACAAGAAGAAAAACAAGAACAGGAAGAACAAGAAGAAGAACAAGAAGAAGAACAAGAACAACAACAATAACAACAACAAGAAAACTTCATCTAGGGACTGATAGATTGAACAGATTTGAATTGAATAAACTTTTCGCGCTATCTATTGTATTCCATTGAGTAGCACCTCAACCGGAAATCAGTTGACTTTAATATTGGTGTTATAGCGCATATCTATCAAAATTGATTATTCTTATCAGCAGAGTTTATCTTCGAGAACTGCAACAACAGCGTCAAATAGAGTTTTCATTCTCTACAGGTAAGTTGTATTGTTGGACGTTGCTTTACGTTTTCTTGTGTTATCTACAATTGAATGCATTTCGAAATATATCCATAGGCTAACTAACAGCAATCATAAGGCAATTGTAGTTATCCTTGGCACTTGTATTACACAATATTGAGTATTTTAACTGTAGAAAACCTCCCTGAGATGCATAATAATAAGGAGATTCCGTATTAAATTACTTTATGTTATGAGGCTTCGAATATTTCATCTTCTGATATTTTCCTGGTAAGCTATATAGGCTTATCTCTAGATTAATTGAGCCTGAATTCGGGTGACGCACTCGTTTGCAGGTATATATGCTGGGTACCCTACTTATATATATGGGTGGTAAATCACAACAGAACAGTAGTTCGAATCCTCAAAGAGATCGGGTTTACTCAATAATTCAGAGTAGAATACAAGAGCAGTGAGTCAATCGTCTAGAAGCCATCAGTCGTTATCAAGACTAAACCATATCAGTCCTTCTCAGGAATAAGCCTGATGATGGATGTTGCACCCACACCTGAAACGTCGCTCCCTTCGCCCTATTTGTTTAGTGACTGTGAGGCCCCTGCTTCCAATGACTATATTAACACAGCAGGCAATGTAAGTCCAACTAACAACCATTTGACGAAGCCTTAGAATCCGGGATGATCGTTCTGAAAGCGTACTTCCAAACGTTTCGTCAACATCTGCGGTTGACATCTTCAGTGGAACTGCGTAGACTTCTAAGTTTGTATCTCGGTGGCTCAGCAGCAACGCACACTTTCAGAACGACCACGGCCGGATTGTACTGCTTCGCTACGTAACTCCGGCCATGAAGGCCTTTGTAATTACATTAGCAACCCTTTGTTAAGTACTGTAACCCATCTGTTGGAGAGGCTGGGGCAGCTTGGCCTAATGGGGAGGCTGCCGCTATCACGGAAAATACGGAGCGTGTGTACAGTTCTACGACTCACGGTATAACAACAAATTCAAGACAGGCCTGACAGGCCGACAGGGTACAAAACACAATACACAAAAACAATATACCTATAAAACTACACTACTATACAAGCTAAACATATAGCCCTGGGTGGCTGGTGGCTCACCCTGCTGCCCAGGGTCGTTCACTCCATATCACAATTTTATTCATATGTTACGCTAAATAAAATTACCATCATCATAATATGGCGCCCATTCCATTGACCGGCTAGGGCTATTTCCAAGAACAGTGACGTGGTAGCAGACATTCAAGACTTAGGTTGCGATTCCACCGATCTCGCATTGCAGAATGCAAATGACATTGACGGAAATTAGAATTTTTCTTTTTATAGAAATCTATTAAAATGTTTGTACTTAACATATCCCATGACGCCATTTTTTAATTTTAGTTTGTTTGTGATTTTACTGTATGATCATTGATCAATTTTAACTATGGCATAGTGGAAAATAAACATTTCCGTCAATTCTGCAATGCGAGATCGGTGGAAACGCCACCTAAGTCTTGAATGTCTGCTACCACGTCACCATTTTTGGAAATAGCCCTAGCCGGTCAATGGAATGGGCACCTATACTGTCCATATACTTTGTCCCAGTTCACAGAAACATGTCAGAACGCGCTCCGACCGAGGAAGATGCCCTCAAATTCGGCTTCCTCAGAAAGCGTTCCTCAGCAGCGGCCCAGCAGGACACAAACGTATTCGCTCCTGCTGGATCAATCGCTGGCTCAGCCGTTGGACCAGGTCTAGACGACGAAGAATATGTTATGAGCCACAGAAGGCGAGGCTATGCGGTAGTGTTCAACCATACCTTCTTCAAAGATGGGCAGACGCCCCGGGCGGGGGCTACAGCGGATGTCAGGGCCCTCGATACAACTTTAACAAAACTGGGTTTCAACGTGATAGTTCACACTAATTTGAATAAGAAAGGTGTCGTGGAGAAACTAAATGAAGGTAAGTAGCCTACCTTACAATTAGTGGATTAGTATAAGTACTGCCAATAAATTATTATTTATTTATTTTATTTTAATGTATTGTTATTAATTGCTTTGCTACGCCCAAAGCAGTCGGTTTCGTTAGAGTCTATAGTTCAACCTTTGCTGGCCTTCTATTTAACTTGTCTTACTGCTAGTTTACATAAATTTTTCTAATTTCAAGCCGTGAACGGTACATTTTCGGCTTAACCATGACGTGTGAAAACTATTTTTGTTAGAACGCTGTTCGCCTTCAATAGCCTGTGTTTTGGCCGGATCATCTTTAAGTCCAAGCAACCGTGGGTCAGCCAAGACAACCCTTGTTTACTGTTGGATTTAATTTGATAGTTGACTCGATGGGTGCAGTTTACCTCCTTTAGCGCACCCCTTTAGCCCCGGCAACCCCCAGTGGACCCCGAAGAAAGCAGTTAACCCATATTTTTGTACTTCCTTGGGTCATATTCTATCAGTTAATACTCAAATTTTGCGAACAGCTGATGGGGGCATTTTAGCAAAAAAAAAAAAAAAAAAACGTTGCCGAAGAACTATTTTTAGGCAACCCATATATACGAGTACAAATTGGTATTTAGTATATTTATATCGTCAATACAATGTATTGTACATATACACATGTCATGTAGACTCTGACTTTCATCCGAAAGGTTGTTGGTTCGATTCCCACACTTGCTACATTTTCTAGCCACGCTTCGGAAGGCATGTAATGCAGGCGGTCCCGGGCTTTCCTGGTTGAGAGTAAGAGAGGGCTTTCTAACTCCGCTAGGTTGACTTAGTAATAGAACAAAAAATAGCCGAATATTACAACATCCCAAGAAATATTTATATATATATATATATAATATATATGTATATTAATTTTATTTATTAAATTAAAATTTGATTTCAGTTGCGCAGTTAGATCATACAGACTCGGATTGTCTTGTGATAGTTGTCATGACACATGGGGATGCCAAAGAGTTGTGCGCTTATGACCAATCTTACGATGTATCAAAATTGTGGGAATCGCTCAAAGGAGAAAAATCCCCTACACTCATTGCCAAGCCTAAACTCTTCTTTATCCAAGTAGGTAATCGGATCAACCCATAGATATAAAATAGAATGGATGGCGCCAAACCATATGCCTACGTTGAATCCAAGTTGAATCCACGAGAGCAGAGCGGATTTCAAACTGTGGCAAACTTGATAGTTGGCACAGCGTTGGCAGGGGAACATGGTGGGACATGATAACGCGCTGAGACTATACCAGTCAGTCTACGTGCGTGTCGAGTCCTGGTCACCTCCGAATTAATTGTGTGACTTTACTATGTTCCCCAAGTGGTTCGGAATCCACTATAATCAGGAGGTCCACCCTGTCAGTCAATTCATCTTCTCCCCGAGAACTTGGCCAACTTTAATATCTGAACAAAAATTATTGTAAGTTTGCAGAAATTTGCCTTTCGACGAGGTCTTCTTCTGGAGTTTCAATGTTTCGATTGGCTTGCAGCAAAAGTCTCATTCCCCACTATTGTTTATCTTGTGCGATTCTTTTTAGTGCAAGGTAGGTGTCGCATCCCAAGTCCTCCTTGATGTAATCCAAGTACTCATTCCTCCGTCGTCCTCCCGAATTGGTGCCTTCGACCATACCTTATTCAGTAATGTTCTTGAGGAGTCCTTTATGCCTGAGAATATGCCCATCCATTTGGCTCTTCTTATTTAAATGGCGGCAATAACAGATATTTTTTTCTTATTCTAAGAAGCACGCATTTGTTGGTTATACGAGTATATGGTGTCTCCATGAGATTTTCAATATTCTTCTATAGCACCTCATTCTCGAGGTCATTCTATAAATTTCTGAAGTATTCTCTAAAACATTTACACTGCTGAGTGGCTCCTTCTTTCTGCTGAAGGGATAAAGTAGAAAAATAAGGCCTATAACCTGAGTAGGCTGAAGACAGGTATCAGCTGGCATAGTCTTAGTCATTAAATTCTTTCAGGCATGTCGGGGCAGTGCTGTTGACGAAGGGGTAACTGTAATGGTTCCTCGAGCTCGCACTCTCACAGACGGTGGCTCAAAAGCGTATTACGTCATCCCCATGTATGCTGACTTCCTTATTGCCAATGCTACATTCGATGGTGAGTCACTAAGTTTTTATTTTTTTTTGAATGAATGAATGAATGTATTCCGGGCCAATATACAGTATATATGCACATTACAATAGAATTGTTGTCGCTGGGCTTTAGCAGCCCGTACGCGATCATTACCTGTTACATTGTTGTTGTTTTTTTAAAAAATAAAAAAAATATTCTGCAAAAAAGAATTAAAATTAAAAATTAAAAATAATTAAATTTATATTATATATAGGCCTATTATACAGGCTATATAGGCCTATATACAATAGTAGAACTTTTGTCTATCATCCGGAGGCCCATTTAGTAATTTTACCTTTCAGGTCATTACGCATGGCGTAACTCGGACTCAGGATCATGGTTCATTCAGGCACTTTGTACAGAGCTGGCCCGAAACGACGGGTCATTAGAAATCTGCGACATTCTGACACGTGTCAACAGAAGGGTGGCCATCACACAGGCGTCCTATGTTCCCGGTAAACCGGAGTTGCACATGAAAAAGCAAATGCCAAACTTTCTTTCAACGTTAACGAGAAAGTTGTATTTCAGGCCAAAACATTGACTTTCTCTTTCTACATGGGCAAGACACCTTCAAAATCAATGAATATTTGTGAATTACATCTTCCAGGATATTCCATACAGATATTGATTGATATATAGACAGTTTTTTTTTTTTTTTTTGGGGGGGGGGGTCCGGTTTTCATGGAACGTCAATATACAACAGTTTAACCGCTTACGAGAACCACGGATGACACGTCAATTGCCCGCATATAAATCTAATTGCATGGATATTACCTTGTCCCAGGAGTTACTTTAAATATGACCTAATCCGGTAATCCACGTAAACGATGAAAATGTTCTTAACTTTTGCTATTTTGCTATATTGCGGGGGGGGGGAGGGGTGTCAAGTCCCTACAGACCCCCCCCCCCTTGGTTACACCACTGCATGTAGGCCTAAGTCACTCTTACTCTATATGTATTTCTAACCTTTCGGTTTTGAAGTTATATTGTATAATTGTATTTTTCTCCATCGTATAATAAATTATTTAAAAACACCAAAAATGATAAAGAAATGTTAAATAATATTTAGGTCACTTGTACCGAAATTAAACAATATACCGACATGCATATAATACCTATAATAGGAGGGGGGAGCAATACAATACTCTAAGTATCTAACTATCTAACATTCTAACATCTTGTAGAGACCCGAGATGACGTAGAATTCCACCAACCAAACAGCTTACCGCTCACTGCTGACCCGAACATTTATTAGATCTGGCCAAGCAAGGCTTACAACAACTCGTATTAGTTACGTCTTGCAGTATTACATTTCGGGGAGAGGGGGGAGGGGGGGGGTTTGGCTGGCCCGGCCCTTATATATAGGCATTGGAAAAGGAAATAATAGATGGATTACATATTATGGTACATGCTACCACATACATTACAATGAATTTTAAATGGTTTTAAATTGCTATTGTGGTAATACTAGGGACGGGTCCAGCCCATTGGGGGGGGGGGGGGTTGCGGGTCAATATTATGTTGAAAAAATCATTCACCAACGTCGAGGTCACCGTAAAATTGATTTATTATGCATATAAACTCTTAAATAAAAATACGCTGTAATTTAATCGTCTCTTTAGTTAAATAAGGGCGTTATTAATTAACTTACAATAATTTACCCCTCTGTATTGGTCTATGGGTAATACCCTAATACAAAATATATCAGCCGTAGTGAAAAATTTGAAAATAAGTAGCCTAGCTATTTTTTTCATAAATTCAGGGATGTTGTTGTTGTTGTTTCCAACACTTGTACTTTCAGCATTTCTGCTTTAAGCAACCCTGTCAGCCTGGCGGGGGGAGTGAGTCTGTTTGTTAACTTGAGGCACCCTAAGGTCAGACTCCTTCACCTCGGGGAGAAGGGGAGTTGACTGACAGAGTGGATCTCCTGATGATAGTGCATTCCGAACCACTTGGGGAACATGGTAAGGTCACACGATTAAATCGGAGGTGACCAGGAATCGACACGCACACAAACTGTATATCGCGGTATCATGTCCCATCATGTCCCCCTGCCAACGCTGTGCACACTACCATGTTTGCCGCAGTTTGAAACATGTTCTCATGATGGAATCAACATGGTAATGGAATGAATGAATTCAAGGATCCTGGATGCCAATAATACAACAGGCCTAATAGGGCTAAATAAAAACAATATTACTAGTTCAATAACAGTTATATTATTATAATTCTCCAGAACTTTTTAATGGCTGTATAAAAAGAACTGGTAAAAAATTTACTTGGTTACATTACTGCATACGGTATCGATATAATATAGACTACTTTCTATTTTACTATTCTACTAGTAATACAATATAATTATTGGTTAATATACCACAGTACCACAAATGACAACAAAAATAGTGCAGGTTTTTATTGTACAAGGCGGGGTTTCCACATACGTCAATCGTCAATGAGAAATATGGTTTTGACGTGGCAGCAGAATTTTTAGAATGTCTTTAATGTCTGCTAAACCTTCAATTTCACATTTTTCATTGACGATTGACGTATGTGGAAACCCCACCTTATGCAATGGGATTGTTATGGAATCATATTGTATAATAATATTAATGGCCCATTGAATCAATACAGTGTTCATACAATCAATGTTTACATGTTTCGCCTTGCTTACCATATGGCAAGGTGCTTCCTATTAAGTAATCTGAGAATTTCACAAAAGGGCTGAGCCTGCTTTTTGACATTTGGTTGTATGATCGTGGTACCAGAGATATAGTACAAATTGTACTTGCTTTTGTATTGCTTATTTTATAATTTTTGTCATTGGCAAAGTTATTTAATGAGGTTCTGTAGGGACAGTTTTGGTCACTAGGTTCGCTGACGACAAACCGATATCCGTTTTATTCAAAATGGCCGCCGTTTGCATGTGAAAGCTAAGCTCTTAGCATCTAATTAATTCTTTTAATATTTTTTATAATATTTTTACTATGTCTGGACCTTATTTCGCTGCATATAATTTAATATATATATTCTCCATGATTTATAGAAAAATATCACTTTAAAATAATAGGCTACATAAATAAAATAATATTGAGGCTTATGGAAAAATCAACGCTTTGATATCAGTGCAACTGGTGCTGCCATCTACAAAATGTCGCCACAAATGAACCTCATTGTTGTAGAACGTGAAATAAACAAATTTGGAGTTGAAAATTATAATTCCTGTACAGTACAAGTCTCTGCCTACGACTATTAAATTTTTTTTCTTTTTTAATAAAATAAAATAAAATAATAATAATAATAATAATAATATTTGATATTTTACTAGAGGGGCCATATAACGGGAAAATCCTAACGGTGCCCCTCTGAAACACCAACATAGTTTACTTTTTCATGCAATAAAGATTTACTTTACTGTTATGTAGAATAAATGTTACATTTACTATAGGTACATACGAGTAAATACAGTACTTAACTTTAAAAGTGTTGATAAGGCGCTTATTCCATCGACGTCAATAGTGATTATTGACGTGGTAGTGGACATTTTTAGACTATCTTTAATGTCTGCTACCACGGCAATACCACGTCAATAATCACTATTGACGTCGGTGGAATATGCGCCTTAAGTTATTGTTTTATGATAGTATATACAATAATAGGTATAAAAATCAGGTGCGAATTAACACCAAAATGGCTGATTTGGTGTTATCGTTCCAAGCTATGGTAAGATGTAAGTAGATATACGATTTTACAATTACAATTTTACAATTACAATTTTAAATTCAAAACAACAGGGGTCTTCACGATCTGTGTCTATGGCATTTTCATTTTACGGTTACTGTATAATGTACCGTATATATGCAATTCAATTAAATTTAAAATTTCCTTTTGAAATAAAGTACGCTAACTGATCGATGTGTTTACTTTCATATTTGAGATAGTGAAAACCCCTTAGTACCTTTAAAAAAAAAAAAAAAAAAACAATTAATCACCGTATCAGGATGTACACTCCGAAGCTTAAAAGCGTTCACGAGTACAATAGGTTGGTAGCTTCAGTTCTTTTTTTAATTTAGAATCATAAATAACAGTTAAAAAATTGGGTATATATATTGTAGGCTTCAACCTTTCAGTAGATTGCCATTTATTAATCATTTAAGAGCTAATAAGCTTCATTGCGGGCAATATAGTCACGCCCATAACAGATTTTAACGCAATGGAAATACAAAAGGTAAAACGTATAGGCACCACACTGTAAAATATTGAATAGCCTCAGGCGTTTTTAGAAGGCGAGATTTCAAAAATGAAAAGTCTAACGAAATATTATTTTGAATTGTTACCTAAGTAATAATATTGATAAAATAGTACCTACTCATGTAAACTCATGTATTGTAGTATTATCAAGATAGAAGCCATGGCTGTATAGCAAAATCGTTAATAATACAGTACATTACATAAAGAAATAATCTACTGTAGAACTTCAATTAATTATCCAATTGTGTTGCAACGAAATTCGATAATTAAGCCTGAGTGTTCAAAATGTTTTGTAATCAAGAAATTATCGTACTTTTTTGACGAAATTAATTAATTGCTCGTTCCACAGCCACAAAGATATAAAAGGGAACTGATGAAAAAATCTTAAAAAATACGAGCTTTCTGTGAAAGCTGTCTATTTCCCTTACAGATTTATAACTGTGCTACAAAATGGGTTTAAGGCTCTTTATCCAATTTTTTTAAGGTAATAATATTTCAGTTCAAAATATATAAACTTCCTGCGATAACTTGGATTTTTTATGAGTTTTTTATCTGTTCACTTTGTTATCTTTGTATCTGTGGAATGAGCAATAAATTATTTTCGTCAAAAAATCAGCGAAATTTCTTGTTTACAAAACATTTTGAACACTCAGCCTTAAATTAGCTATACGGATAATTTGAGTTTTTAACTTAAAACATAGAATATTTTCGGTACTGCATTGATTAAGCTTTTCATTTTTTAATAAATAAATTAAATCATATTGTATTGTTTTAAAAAAAAAGTCTAAAAGTCTGAACATCAGAGTGAGCAGTAGCGGGTCGCCAAATACGATTCAGTTAATCAAAGATTCGGATAATTTTATTTCTACTGTACTCAATGTAGCCTACATGTAGCTTCCGGAATTCGGTACATAACAAAACTCCGTCCATAAGTCCATAATAATTTACCTAATAAAACTGTATTGCTATCTACACACTAAAAGCTGAAACTATTATATCATAACAACTATTACTTCTAGTTCTATACCGTACTACGCTTTGCTCAATTTAGCTATTAATATCTAGGCTGTTAAGTCATAGCTTTTAAATACATGAAGAAGATCTTCAAATTCAAGAGTTTTATCTTAATGATAATAAAATTAGCCTATAAAGAATTCATTTAGATTTCAGTTACCATAACAAACTCCATATATTGTATTGCCAGCATAATTTCTCTAATGCATTTCTGGATTTATCCATTTTACAAGTATACTGTACTCTGAGTTCACATTTGAAATTCAGTGTACAGAATGATTTGATTCAAACAGTGAATGGTTTTGTACAATTATCTCTTCCATATAACTTACGTCTTAAGTACAATACGTAATATTCGCGACCTCAGAAGAAGAACCTATTCTTTAGTATAATAAAACTTTGTGATGGTCGAAATGTTCGATACATTTTTAATAACTTTCGTGGTAAATAAATAAAAATTAAAAAGGGTTGAGATTTTGGAACCGCATCAGACAAGACCTGTTCCATAGAGAGAAGAATGGAGAACAAGCAGCTGAAATGGTTTGACCATGTCCAAAGGATGGACTAGAACAGAACCAACCGGAGGTTGGCGGAAGCAAGGCCGCAAGGAAGAAGACCCATCGGCAGACCGAGGACAACCCTCGAGGTAAGGATTGAACAAGAGCAAGAGGAAAAACAATGGCCGAGTTCAAAACGTTAGCGTCCGACCGGGGCGAGTTCAGGAAATGGGTCTGGGGCGACCCCCCCCCCACGCTGAGCACGTGGCATTAAGGTGGAGAAGAAGAAGAAGAGATTTTGGAGACCTGACATTGAATTATATTTCTTCTGAAATAGCCTACGCAGCATACCAACAGTATTAAGGTATATTTCATTCTTTTAACAAAATTTTAAAAAAAAACACATAGTATCGTATGATAGAGGTGCTGGGCAATTGTCCAATTATTTAATACAGACTTTAAGACTAAGGAGGCAATAAATTTATGTATTTAACCTAATTCACTATTTATCATTAATCTAATCGCAATAATAACCCATTATTATAATTTATAATGAACAGATAATTATTAGGTACGGTTGTCTATTATCTAACACCTATGGTTTATGGTAAATTAGATTATTTTCGAAATTTTCACCAAGGTAGGCTATGCATATACAATTGGTAAAACTTGTTTTGCCTTCTATAGACAAACGAAATAGGCCTATTAACTCCATTACATTTTTCATTAGATAGCCTATGGATATAATATAAGTTTGCTTGATACGTATATATGCATTGTAGGCATATGATTACACATTTAACATATTCTAAAACTTGAAAAGAGTACAATACTATTTATAGTATCTTAACATCATGCAAAATCTTATAAAAAACATACAATTCTTCAATAATGACATGAACACGCTTATAAAAATATTCAACATTATTGCAATATTTTAATTTTAATTAATATGTGGTTATTGTATAGACATACAGTATATATATACATTATATTTTATAATTTACATACGGTAAGTAGTTTTAGATAATCCACATATTTTTGTATTATATTTACGATATAAATGCACACAATGTACTGTAAATTATTAAGGAAGTTTTTTTAAAAACATTTTTATTAATTATATTAACAAGGTTAATCGCATGCAAACAATTTAATGAATGTATCCGATTTACCTCTTCAGTCGCCTCTGTAGGTTAGTACCCGTGTTGACTTACGATACGTCTCCGATCGCATGGCATGTAGAGACTCGCACAAGGATAAGCACACTATCACCTAAACTGAGCTATCTACAGTACGAGTTTGTAACACACTATATACATACATATTAATTTTGAAATTCAGTGTACATAAAATATTTTAATACATACGGTACGTTGTAATGTATACATACTGACACTTGCAATAAACCCAGTAGTTTAGTTTGGCGAACAACTTTTTTTCAATTTTACAATAACCATACATGCTTATATTTAAATCTTTATTGTAGTAGCCTGCAGCAGTAGGTCATAATGTTTAAAATAACTTTTTAATAAAATACTCAATTAACATTAGCAGAATTTGGTCTACAATGCGGTGCAACGATTAAATTCTTTTAAAATTTTAATTTATTTCAATAAATGTATATATATTCACTAAAACTACCTACTCATTGAAAGCATTAGTGGTAACAAGAGTTAAAGAATTTGGCTTGACAATCTGCATCTTTTCTACCTTTTCAAAGCAAAATGTACTTAAATTATTTTATATGATAAATAAATAAATATTGACTTTTTTTCTATTACTAAACCAACCTAGTGGAGTTAGGGCTATAAAGCCCTCTCTTACACTCAACTAGTAAAGCCCGGGACCGCCTCCTTCCTTTACATGCCCTCCGAAGAATGGCCCGAAAATGTAGCAAGTGTGCCAACAACCTTTCGGGGAAAGTCGGAATCTGTACCACTGCTCTACATAAATCCTGACTCTGATGTGTTGACTATGCTTCACTCAGCTAATGTATGCTTCGGATACTACAATATGTGTTTTCGTGGTTTAATAGATAGGTAGGCCTAGTCTACTTATTGCTTTTCAATTTATACGTAGTATAAGGAAAGCTTTGTGATGGTCGAAATTTTCGATTCCGAGATTTCAACGGATTTACAAGTTTTGAGGTCCCAGGAACCAAAAAAAAAGTGGTTTTTATGAAATGTCTGTCTGTATGTCTGTCTGTCTATCTGTTCATCGATTTCCGGGCAAACTACTCGGCCGATTTTGATGAAATTTTGGAAATAGGTTCACAAAAATCATACCTCGAGTCTTTTATTTTTATTTTAACTCAATTTGTAGGAGGTTTTATTCTCAAAAAACTCAAAGAATAGCGTCTGAAAAATTTATTTCTCAAAAACGGCTGCAACGATTTCTTTTAAATTCACTTATATTATAGTCGTTATCAATGTTAACAAAATGTGTGGGGTTGCTTGCCCCTTGATAGTTTGCTTCTGGGGGTAAAAAAATAAAAATAACTCAATTTTCATGAAAAATAACTAAAAAATAATTTTTCTGCGGAACCTTTCTATCGATGATTTCTACCTTCAGGTATGGTTTAGTTGTTCAATAGGGTAACAAAAGCGGACAGGTTGCAATGCCAAAAAAATAGCTTCTTCTGTGCAAAATTTGTTTTGAGAAATTATGGGAAATTCACGCCCCAATACATTACGTGCCATGTGTCATTGTTACTACTGTTACAATGTATTGGTCTGTTCGTTCCAGAATATGTAATTAAGTTTTAATGGGTTTTTAATATATTGTGGTGGACCCCCCCCCCTGAGGGATCTGAAGACTTAAAGATTAATTTCTTTATCACCACGGTTTGGCTTATTTTCATATTGTCATATTTTAAGGTATATCTGAAACGGTCTATATGTTCCACTATCAGAAAAACAAATTTGCAAGAAAAACTGGTTGCAGCTGATTCGCTGTTTAAAATCCAATCAAATGTAACAACCGATTCAAATGAGAAATGTAAACTTACAGCAATTTAAATAAATAATACTTGTCAACAAGTCAACAACCAGCATCATAACGTGGCAGATTGTCAAGTAGCGCACTAAATATGCAAGAAATAAACAATACAGTATATATTTTTGAAAAAAAGAACATCTAAGCAATAGCCCTTATAAAATTACGATAATACATAGACCCAAATTTGTGAATAATGTTGGTTAATTAATACAATTTACGAGTTCCTATTCATTCATATTCATATTAGATACATTCATGATAACTACAGGTACAAACACTGTGGCTTAAATAAGAAAATGCTTACACATATAGTATTATAATATAAATAAGCAAGCTTTTTCTAGTAATAATGGACCTTTTCAGTTATCATCCCACTCGATTAGGGTCGCGCTGGGTACCACTACCACAGGGGGCGCGGGCCGGAGCACCAAAGGACGCCGCAGTTTTATACTAGCGCAATGAGGTTCTGTAGGGACAGTTTTGGTCACTAGGTTCGCTGACGACAAACCGATATCCATATTATTCAAAATGGCCGCCGTTTGCATGTGAAAGCTAAGCTCTTAGCATCTAATTAATTCTTTTAATATTTTTTTAATATTTTTACTAAGCCTGGACCTTATTTCGCTGCATATAATATAATACACATATTCTCCATGATTTATAGAAAAATATCGCTTTAAAATAATACATAAATAAAATAATTTTAAAATAGTATTGAGGCTTATGTAAAATCAACGCTTTGATATCAGTGCAACTGGTGCTGCCATCTACAAAATGACGTCACAAATGAACCTCATATAATGTGTTTTATAAGTTTTCCTCAAAAAGGCAGCAGACCACGGCTGCGTCTTGATTTTTCCCGCCAAATTTTTGTTGAAAGTCTTTCGCTGTTCTCCTTCTCCCGATTTTTTTCGTCCTATGAAGAGCACCATTATGGTTTTTGAGATAGGGCGCAGGGGGGTGAGTCCCCCTAGTTCTTGGGGCCAGCACAACCCTGCACACGGCTTGAATGGTATTAGAGACGCCCGCAGCCCGATCATCAATCATGGCGATTTAGTATTATTATAATACCGGTGTTGTTTTAAACAAATAAGTGCAAAATGCGCGGGAAATTCAAACTGCTGAATTAATATTTTTGGTGAGTGATGTTCAATGCTCCTTGTCCCGGGAATACTGGGCTAGGAAAAGAAAGACAAAAACTATTATTATTATTGCTTTTCTTTATATATTAAGTAAAAACTCCAAAAATCCTATGTGGCATGATAAACGAAAAGGTCCGTAATGATTACTATACGCTTGACGGTACAGTAGGTTACTTAGACCACACAAGTATATACTTGCCCTGAAGACGCGAAGATTCTCGAGCTCGAGTTGGTTGAGAGAGGCTCACTTGTATACCACTATAGGCAACGTATCAAATATATATAGACAGAATAATATTGGAGAATAATAGAATGAATCAGTAACAAAAAGATAGAACAGATTGCAGCGAACTATTCTAGAATCTAGATGACCAACTCAATGCATACGTAAACTTATCCAATAGCCTATTTGATAGGTAGGAAAGTATTAATGGTGATGACTATTAAACAGGCGCAATCGCGCAAATGGAATTAAGAATAATGTTGGAAGACATTAGGTTGGCATACAAAAGAAAGGGCAAATTTTTCCACATGAAAATGCAATAAGGTACTATACCTAGACTACTAGAGTATTAAATATTTAACTAGGTGCTGAACTTACTGTGAATATCCAGCAATATTATAACTATATGTTTAAACATCTTCGGGAAGAGGTGGCGTTGAAACCATCCTAATCTCAGCCGGGTCGCACTGAATTCCATTGACTGCCACTGCTTGATGGTCCCTCCAAGGTGTTGTTAAATATTTTATTCGCTGAAAATAGAATGTAGAATGACTGGTATAGTCTCAGCGCGTTGACATGTCCCACCATTTTCCCCTGCCAACGCTGTGGACGCAACCAAGTTTTCCCGCAGTTTGAAATACGCCCTGCTCTCGTGAATTCAAAATGGTAAGGCCGTTGGCAAAAGTTTAAGTAATCTAAAATACAGTATACTGTATATCACATCACAAAGCCGACATAGAGAGACTCCAGAGGATAAACGAAGAAAGGTCTCTAATTACCCCTACATCTGGCACCTGATCAGCCATGAAGGACTTCTTAACATCATAATGAAAGGCACCATTGAGGAAGGAAGGTACCATTGGGGAAGGACGGCACCATTGAGGAAGGAATGCACCATTGAGGAAGGACGGCATCATTGAGGAAGGAAGGCATACGCAAAAGGTCTTAAACAATAGATTCGATGTGGAACCAACTTGGAGCCTCAGGACAAAGTCCAGGAGATGATGGAAAGATCTGCTGGAAACCAATCGATATAGATTACATCTGAAGAAGCAGAAGATGTAAAAGAGATACCTACCTGCATGAATGTGCCTGAAGTGGAAGCTATCTGGTATATAGCCATGCCTGGTATCATGGCGACGCTGGACATTGCAATCATCCACCCCAGAACGTTCGCCCACGTCGGATAGATGTAGTCTTCATAAGTGAGAGGCTCGTACCCCATCAACCCGTAAACGATGATAAACTTAAATAAATAAATAAATAAGGACTTTTTTTTCTATTACTAAGCCAGTTAGGAGTTAGGGCTATAAAGCCCTCTCTTACACTCAACTAGGAAGGCCCGGGACCGCCTGCTTTACATGCCCTCCAAAGCATGGCCAGAATAAAAGTTAAGGTTCATTTTCAGAAAATTAATTCTCTCTCTTGTAATGCCTTTTATACCGAAGATTGGCTATCATCATGACAATTTTGACAATGCAGAGAAGTAATGAGATGTAATAGGCTTATGCTATACAATAGATTCGATGGGAATTGAATTAATTATTAATTCCCTGCCAACATTATATATTATTTTGTATTATTAGGCTTAGTCTTGAAAGTAATTTAGCTTTTGAGTAATGCCTTATAGTCTCAAAGGCGAAGACGGCAAAATCCTTAATATGTAGGTCCTCGCGGTGATGATGGAAGCGCGTATAGTCGCAACTGAACAGATGGGGGACCGAGTTTCAGCAGATAATGCGGGTATTCCACATACGTACATCGTCAATGAAAATTATGAAATTGAAGGACATTTCAATTTTCCATTGATGGCGGCCATTCCACATGTTTTTTCAAAAATTGACAATTTTCTATTGAAACGTATGCGCCAAATTTTTGAAATTTGTTTGTATTTGTTTCTTGAAATTGTATTTGTTTTCTTCGTCGCCTTATTATTTAAACCTTATTATAATTTTTACACAGAAATGCGTTCTTTTTAAAGAAATCAATTAAAATAGTTGTACTTGTCATATCCCATGACGCCATTTTTTAATTTTAGTTTGTTTCTTTCATTGTTTGTGATTTTACTCTACGATCAATTGATCATTGTACAATTTTAACAATGGCATAGAGTAAAATTGAAATGTCCTTTAATTTCATAATTTTCATTGACGATGTACGTATGTGGAATACCCGCCTAAGCGAAAAACACAGTCTTTCCTGTGCAGGGCACATTTTTGTCCTGAGGTTTGGAAACTGGCCCCCCAAGCCGAAGAAACTCAATGAATAGCTAACGGCATAATGATGCGGGAGGCAATGGGAGCCACTGCATTACAATTCCCTAGTATAAACAAAAAATAACAAAAACTTAGAGTTTTAGAAAAACTTGTTATAACAACCCGAATTAGTAAAACCCAAATAATCGTTAAGAAATTAACTTTGTCTAAGAAACCCACTTGTGTTAGTATAAAACCCTTTGTGGGTTTCTTAGACAAAGTTAATTTCTTAACGATTATTTGGGTTTTACTAATTCGGGTTGTTATAACAAGTTTTTCTAAAACTCTAAGTTTTTGTTATTTTTTGTTTATTGAAATGAAATACCACGAAGTCACGAGTAATCTCATTATTTATATTCCCTAGTATAATAATCATGACTAAAACTGCCACGATGATAACCAAATATGATAGAAGATGCAATTAATGAAGAATAATGCTGTGGCCGATAAAAAAAAAGATAAAAAACGTTACTTACCAGTAAGAATAGTGGAGCCGCAAATTTCCAGCAAAATCTCCAGTAAATGCCAGGAGAGAACCCAATCATGTCTTTGATGTCTGCACAAAACCGGTCGTTGCCTAAAAAAAAAAATACAAAGTAGGTAGTATAAAAGTAATTATAATTAAAAAATAAAATAAATTAACAAATTATTTTTCTATAAGAACATACTGTATATTGTGGCTTCTTCATGAGTTGCAATCTAGGGATTGGTTTGCAGCGAATCTTGTATTTCCCCCCTCCGGCTATGGAAATCGATACCGAGCAATTATGCTGGTAAAAAAGCATCAATTGGATTGCAAATGGGCAATTTTTATAGCTACCTATATGTTCTTTATGGTATGATCTTCGAATTTCAAAAGTCTTAAGTCTGATGTCACATCTAAGTTATTTTTCTATTTGTGACTTACCGTAAATCCAAGCCACAGCTATCGATTCAAAGAAAACTGCGAAAAGCATTGAATAGCCCGCAGCGTACCTATCCAATAAATGGAAGAAATAAAACCCACCCTGTAAAGAAACAATAACTAAATTGACATAAAACTGAAATTGATTAGCTCCCCGGTATTTACTTTTATGATCTTCTGAAAACAGAAATTACTTATGGTTCCGCTGACGACCTTTGTTTTGTTACTTAAACTGTGTACCTATTGTATATATTGCACTTACATATTATACAATAAAATACAACAGCATTGTTTTATAGTTCGCCCCAAAATCGTCTCTTTATCTCGATCATTATATCAATGTTCAGCACTCTTCAGAAATTGACCTTAGGCCTATAACATATTACTGCTTTTGGTTACTTTTGCCATTATTGTAATAGCCCACTACGAGCAAGGTCTGCCTAATAAATCTATTGGTAAATTTCAATTTTTTTCAAATCAAATGTATTTAATTCTATCTCAAAAGTACAAGATACAAATGAACAATTCCCAACCCCAAATGTTATTGGCAATGAATATGTAAACCATCAGTTCTTCTCAGGACGTAGCCTGATGATGGGAGTAGAACCCACTCGGGAAGCGTCACTCCCTTCCCCTGACAATGGGCTCCGCCCTAATTGTTCGATGACTATGAGGCCCATGCCTCTAATGACTAATTAACACAGCAGACAATGTAAGTTTTTTTTTAAAGATAAATCGCATACAAACAATTTAATGAATGTATCCGATTGACCTTTTCAGTCGCCTCTGTAGGTTATTACCCGTGATGAGTACGACACGTCTCCGATTGCATGGCGTGTAAAGACTCGCGAAAGTGCAAGCACGTTACCACCTGGCCATCGAAGTCAACTAACCCTATGTTGCTGCCTGAAAAACATTAATTACAAATGCTTCTTTGATTTACTGTGTATGAAATACCATTTTTATAATATTTTCTGAATGTTAGAGCTTACCTGAGAGCACGAAGCAAGGCCAACAACGAAGTATAATGAAAATAAACATAAAACAAAAATTTCCCGGTTTCCACCAATGAGGGGAAACTCATCACTAAGTGCGGTAATTATTGCCTCAGACCCGCCAAACTGAAAATAGACACATAGTATATAGCTTACAATTAATTTTAAACAGATATTGCAACTAGGTGGGGGGGGGGGGCTAAAATTATCCCGAGAATTAAATCTATTCATAAAATAGAATATATGAGGAGGTTGTTTACAAACATGGCCAACTCCAAGTTGTAGAATTTTTCAGGAGAGCGGATTTTCTGTTGAAAATTGCATTAAGTTTATAGCTAACCCTAGACTACTCAGCACTTCTGTGCGCAATCTGGCTGCTTTTGTCACTTTATTTTACAGCGTGCAGGTGGACATTAAAATTTTCTGCAAGGTCGGATCAAAACCCCATTTTGTAAAAAAAATGGAGTTGGCCACGTTTGTAACCAAGCTCCTCATATATAGAATACTACCCGACCATGATAGAATGACTTTTAAAACACTTTGTTTATTCGAAAACTCCTTAAGAGAGGGAAAATAGCACCCCAAAATTTGATGTTTTTATTTACTCTTTATTTTTTTTTATATTTAATTAACAAAGCAAGTGTGGCTCATGGAAGCTGTAGAAGACTGCTTCATGCATCATGTAAGGGGCTGTGTCCATTAATCACGTGATGTTTTTTGAAAACATTTTAACCCCTCTCTCCCCCCTTTGGTGATACGTGGGGAGGGTGACGACTACCCCCCCCCCCCCCCAACCAAAAATCACGTGTATTTTTTAGTAACTACAAAGAATCTTAAAATTTTTGTAATATTATTTTTAAATACATGCATTTAAGTATAATCTAATTTTATTCTAGATAATTGAGGACCATAATGAAAATGTCTATAGCCAGAAAGGTTGCAGGTTGCTTTTGACTTCTTTCGTTGCCTGGAAACGGCGAGTCAAGGTCACGCTACACACCGCTTTTCAGTTTAGAAATCACGCGTTTGACAAAAAAATAAATAAATTTACACGTGATATCTTACCATACGCCCCCTCCCCCCTTGTGATATTTCGTGAGTTTTGCCGAACCCCTCCCCCCCCCCTCTATCGAACCTCACGTGATTAATGCACGGCCCAGTAATAGGAAATAATAAATTTTTGGTACCTTAGCTTTTTATAAATACCAAAACGGACTAAAATTAAGAGTATTCTCGGATTTTTGGAAGAATTGCAAAACCGAAAAGTAAAAATACCCGATTTTATGATGGGCAAAGTATAGGCCTCTACAACTTAGATGAGCCAAATTTTTAATAACTTGCTGAGTTAATTAAATAATAAACGAAAAGTATTTAATTTTGGGGTGCCAATTTTCTACGTGACATATTCTCAAACGTAACACCGAGTTTATCCGATTTTATAAGATGTTCTAAGGCCGAATCTTGTCTAACCACTAAGTTTAACTAAGTTTAACTAAGGGGAGTTCAAATCACTACAAGCTTTTGAAATAACCTCCCCCTATTCAGTGGCTGGATAAGGTCCGTTCGTCGGAAAAGGCCTTAGCGTCATCCAAAGCCGCAGCTAGGACTTTTTTTTCGGGGGGGGGGGGGAGGGGGTTCAGAAATTTCATTGGATATTACGTAGTAGTTTTTATTTTTCCTCTCAAAATCCGATTCTATCTATTATCAAGCCATTTCATTTCGGGGGGTTGAACCCCCATGAACCCCTTCTTGGCTACGGCCTTGGTGTCATCCTATCGTGGTCGGGTAGATATCATGAGGGTATAGCTCCTTTATTGGCAAATAAGAAGGTAGTTTCTTACAGTTGGTAGGAGGCAGAGACCCAGTTTCTTCATAATTTGGGTCATGGGTCAGTCACATAGCATGTTACGGTACAAGCAAATGATTCGATTCAATGTTTCAGAGTAAACAGGTATAAAACCTATACATTAGGCTTGCCTTTTTTCTGCATTCAGGTGTGGTCCGTAAATTTTCTATAAGCAGATGTGCAATAACGAGAGAAATTGATTAATATGATTTTTTCTAAGGCACTATATACCCGGGTATTGTCATCCGCCATGTTGTATCCCGTATTTCCTATATGGTAAGTATTGCAAGAAAAGTAAAAGATTGAAAAATATTGAAAAAAACGAATACACGTTTTAGTATTTTTTTTATTAAACACTTCCCTAATTAGTAGCAGATTTTTTTTAAATAATAATAAATAAACAACGATAAATGTCAAAAAATAAATAGGTTAACACCCAATGCTTGGCTTATACACCAGACTTATAATGGATACAACATGGCTGATGACAATACCTGTCTAATATAGAGCCATAATTTTTTCAAAACAATTAAGCTCTACTGCTTCTTTTTTGCTTTCTGGTCCAAATTCATTATAAAGTCAGTCTGAAGAAAATAATTTTAAGGACGGGGCCGCTGGATCAGTTAGAACTCACCGAGCTGTCTAAGCCTAAAGTCAGCAGCATCATGAAGAATATTAGAGCCCAGAAAATGCTGCCGGGCATAGTAGCGATTGCTGCAGGGTAGACGACAAAGACTAGGCCTGGGCCTTCGGTCGCAACATCTTCAATGGACTTCCTCGAAGCATGCGCCATGTATCCCAACACGGAGAAGATTACGAATCCCGCTATAAAACTGGTTGCTGAATTTATGAAACTCGTCAGAAGAGCATCCCTGGAAAAATAAAGAAATACAACAAAAATACCCCAGAGAGAAGGAAGAATATTTGACGGGGACGGGAATCGATCCCAAGTCTCCGCCTACTCATGCACCACTAAGTTTTTACCAATGCAATGCAATGTATTAATGAGGAAATAATGAATGAAAATATTTGATTTTTTTTCTTTTTCTTTAGTTTTAGAGTAGGGTAAATTGTTATAGGTCTCCATGTGGGGCTTTACAATTATTGTATTTAAATTGTTCTAAATACATTCATTCATTCATTCATTATTCCCTTTTTTAATGTTTAAGAATACAGTCCTTAAATTACAATGAAGAAATTGTTTATTAGATGGTAAAAAAGGAAGAAAAAAAAACAAATAATTTGTAAATTGCATTATTGTGATAAATCACAAGTAATCTATACCTTACTAGTACTATATAAGGGCTCATCAAAGAATTCTAAAAAATTCCTTTACTGATGAAAACTCGAATAGCAAATAATAAGTAGGTAGTAAAATTGTCATATTTATTATATTGTTGTATTGATTGTATTGGATACTGTATGAAGGAAGGAAATAAATTATTTATTAATTAATTTATATATATTTTGTTACATCAACAGCAATCTTTCATTGTTACACCTATTTCTTATAAGATGTTCTCTCATAATGTTTTTCTTTGAGTAGGGTATTGTGGATACAAACAAAGTCTTAAATTTTTATCAGGTTTCCTGACTTTGTAAACTGGGGACTTACTGATAAACATTATTGTGGTATTTATTGTAAGATGCGTAGGCTAGTAAAACTCCAAATCCGGGTCCTAATGAAAAGAAAACTTGTGTAGCCGCATCTACCCATACCTGAAAATTAAAAAAAATATGTCAAGTAATAAGTACAATATGGAACGGGGTCAATAGAAACACTGTGGTGAATAGAAACAAAACTTTAATTTTTTTTAAAAAAGGCTGTATTATATCTTATTTTTTAAAACTTCCCACCAAAACTTAGTTAAGTGGGTGGTATGGAGTGTTAGCAATAAAAAAATAAAAAGAACCGGTCCGAGTTCACTCGAACATGCTTTCCAATTTATCAAAATTATTAGATAGAGAAAATTAGTAATTTTATGGCAAATATTTTTCCTATGGTTAAATTTCCGATATCTCGGGGGGGGGGGGGGGGGGGGCGGTTGTCCACCTGACGTCACTGGAAGTGAGGTAAATTGGTAAATTCTCGATAGGTCAAACAAACACATTAATTACCACACAGCAATAATGGCAGGGCATGCAATGCATTTGAGCGCGAATTTTCTATCATTTTTTTCAAAAAATAATTTTTTGGGCAAAACCAAATATTTTTTTGGGAAAGCAACCTATCCGGTTTCGTTACTCAATTTAACACCTAAAACATGCTTGAAGGTAGAAATCATCGATAGAAAGGTTTCGCATTTTTTAGTCATTTTTTCATTAAAATTTAGTTATTTTTATTTTTTTACCCCCAGAAGCAAACTATCAAGGGGCAAGCGACCCCCCGCATTTTGTCAACATTAATAACGACTACAATCTACGAGAATTTAAAAGAAATCGTTGGAGCCGTTTTTAAGAAATAATTTTTTTAGACGTTTTTTTGGAGTTTTTTGAAAATAAAACCCCCCCAAATTGAGTTAGCCAAAAAAAAAAAAATGTTCCCGAGGTATGATTTTTGTGAACCTACATGCCAAATTTCACTCAAATCCACTGAGTAGTTTGCCCGGAAATCGACGAACAGACAGACAGACCGACAGACAGACATTTTGTAAAAACCACTTTTTTGGGTTCCTGGGACCTCAAAACGTGTAAATCCGTTGAAATCTCGGAATCGAAAATTTCGACCATCACAAAGCTTTCCTTATACTATGTATAAATTGGAAAGCAATAATTATAATATAGCCTTTTAAAAAAAAAAAATTAAAGTTTTGTTTCTATTCACCACAGTGTTGCTATTGACCCCGTTCCACGTATATGTTGTATAATTTGCATAATATCATTAGGTAGGAACCGTACCTAATGATATCATTTAAACTATGCAATAAATTGCAATGTAGTTTTTTATTTCCATTTATTTTATTGCTTCCTCGGGTTTATTTTAAGTTGGTGTAATCTGTAGCCATTTCAACAGTCTATTCACCACAGTGTTGCTATTGACCCCGTTCCACGTATATGTTGTATAATTTGCATAATATCATTAGGTAGGAACCGTACCTAATGATATCATTTAAACTATGCAATAAATTGCAATGTAGTTTTTTATTTCCATTTATTTTATTGCTTCCTCGGGTTTATTTTAAGTTGGTGTAATCTGTAGCCATTTCAACAGTCTATTCACCACAGTGTTGCTATTGACCCCGTTCCACGTATATGTTGTATAATTTGCATAATATCATTAGGTAGGAACCGTACCTAATGATATCATTTAAACTATGCAATAAATTGCAATGTAGTTTTTTATTTCCATTTATTTTATTGCTTCCTCGGGTTTATTTTAAGTTGGTGTAATCTGTAGCCATTTCAACAGTATTGCTATATGGTTCAGCTCTTTTATTACACTAAACCCTACTAAACTTGTATTCATTTCTAAAAGAACTCATTCCAATTATTGATAAATTAATAAGCAAATCGTAGCCTATTTAATATCTGCATCTCAATTATCCAACAAGCACATAAACTATTTAATTGATTATATCCGAAATTATTACAAATTTTCAGAGAAATATGCCGGCTAAACGATTTCCACTTACTGTAAAATGAAAGGCATAAAACTTATCAAAATTGTGCGTGAAGGGACTTTTAAAGTAAAAGCTGAATAAAAATGCAAAAGTAAAAATGGTATAGTATGCAGAGCTCCACGCGATCCCTTACATGGGTTCTCCATTTCCCCTACCCCGATGTATGGATAAACTTCATTATACGTAGTGATATGGCTCTCAGCTTTTTGGAGGGAAAAAGGTTTGGTTGTGACCTTGCATACAAATACAGAACCCCCTTCATTTATATTTTGACGTGACAACGTCTAATAAATCGATGAGCGCTGGCAGCAACACTGGGTGCATGCACGAAAAAAGTGGGACGCTCATCCGTTACGCTCATTGTCCATGTGGGTTTCATTGCTTATTACAACAATTTATTTATTTTTTTTAAAAATCCCAGAATACGCGAAATTTTAGTCCTGTTCTGTCTGTTCTGGAAGAACTAAGGTACCAAAAATTTAATATTTCCTATTATATTATGTATGAAATAGTCTTCTACAACTTCCATGAGCCAAATCTTTAATGACTTGCTTTGTTAATTAAATAAAAAAAATAAAAAGCCAATAAAAACAATAAATTTTGGGGTGCTCATTTTCTGCGTAGCATGTCCACTTACACTATCGACCGTAAACCGACTTTACAGACAACCAATTTTTCTCCAGCTTAAATTGTAGAATTATACAGTATAGTAGCTACCCATTTATTTACTTATTATAAGGGGGGGGGGTAATGTCTACTTATTCTGCTACAAAATTGTGATAATTAAAATAAAAAATGATTGAAATATAGCCTATAGTAAGTACGGCAGCATAATTTCCTTTTTTTAAATTGATACACCCATTGTATGAACCAGAAACTTTTTAATTGGTTTTTATAATGTAAGTACATACGATACTTAAAAGTTTTTTTTTAAACATTGTTTTGAAGATCAAATTATTTAGATGACATCCCCTATTGACGATGCATTGAGTATACCGATTTTTGGTGTTTTTCATGACTTTTTCAACCATAGCAGGCGTTATCTTAGCAATTTCATCCTGGATATTGTCCTTTAAATCTTTGGACGGTTCCCATAAACACGTACATGTAATTTATATATAATTGGTAATTCCTAAACATAGATGCAAAGATATGCAAGGGTCAGACGAAAAGTGCACGAGTATATATTTTTTTCAATAAAAATAATAAATATAAAAAAGTTATAAGCGTTTGAGATGTGGTGCTATCGAAGAATCTTGAAAATATAATGGTCAGGCCAACTACGAGTATAACCAACGAAGACGTACTTCTTAGAATAAAAGAAAAAAATGTCTATAATTGCCGCTATTTCTTACCTCTGCTTTCGCTATTGCTGAGAAGTTGGGATTTAAATAATACTTGATCCCTTGAAGAGATCCGGGAAGTGTAATGCCTCGTATAAGTAAAATCAACAGAACAACGTAAGGAAACAATGCAGTGAACCAAACTACCTGAAACAAATTTATAGCTTAAGAAGACATGCTACGTACTACGTAGTACGTTGAAAATGAGCACCCCAAAATTTGTTGATTTTATTTACTTTTTATTTTTTTATTTAATTAACAAAGCAAGTCATTAAAGATTAGGCTCATGGAAGTTGTAGAAGACTACTTCATGTATCATGTAATAGGAAATATTAAATTTTTGGAACCTTAGTTCTTCCATAAATACCAGAACAGACAGGACAGAACTAAAATTACGCGTATTCTGGGATTTTTGGAAGAACTACAAAACCGAAAAGTAAAATTACTCGATGATATGGTGCACAAAGTAGTCTTCTACAACTTCCATGAGCCAAATTTTTAATAACTTGCTGAGTTAATTAAATAAAAAATGAAAAGTATTTAATTTTGGGGTGCCAATTTTCAGTTAGTCCATAAACAGCCGGAGGTTTTTCTCACTGTACGTCCTTCTTCTTCTTTGAATACCTCTTCTATCGAAGATTGGCGGTCATAATGACAAAACACGTAGATTCAGTTCTTCTACATGTATAGAGTGACGAATGTGAATTTCCACCATTGACCATTGACGTATGTGGAAACCCTGCCTTAGTTATGATGACTGTACAGGGAAATTGTAATTAATAAATAAATATTGACTTTCTTGTTCTATTACTAAGCCAACCTAGTGGAGTTAGGGCTGAAAAGCCCTCTCCTACACTCAACTAAGAACCAACTGCTTTACATGCCCTCCGAAGCATGGCCAGAAAATGTATCAAGTGTGGGACTCGAACCAACAACCTTTCGGGTGAAAGTCGGAGTCTGTACCACTACTCTACATGTCCTGCAGTCGTTTTCCGTTGGCTTTTGCATCATCCTTATGCTGTTGACGCATCATTGAGTTCCTCCACCTTCGGGGCCAGTTGCCCAACCCCAAAACGTACAAATGGAACGGAGAAACATCTGAGCAAACGTATTTCAATACGTCGTCTGTCTGGTAACCGGGACAGCCATTACCGTAAGTTAAAAAATGGTGGCAATATTCAATAAATCTCTAAGCTGGCTGCAGTATATAAATTTGTATTGTAAATTCTAACATTATATATAATAATATATTTATATTATATATTTCTCACCTTTCCCGATGTCGATATACCTTTCCATAAACTAAAATAGCAAATAATGTAAACCGCCAGAAGGCAAAGAGCCATGTCCCATTTTATTATGCCGAGATCGTGCAGACCTTCGCTCTTGTTTAGTTCTAAAATGCTTCGCCTGAAAAAAATTACCACCATCGATTTACGTCCAAAAAAATTAACTGAAGTTTCCGGTTTTTAATTTCTAAAGATCGAAGGAATTGATTTAGA
This sequence comes from Psococerastis gibbosa, assembly GCA_963971405.1. Taxonomy (NCBI): domain Eukaryota; kingdom Metazoa; phylum Arthropoda; class Insecta; order Psocodea; family Psocidae; genus Psococerastis; species Psococerastis gibbosa. The sequence continues at coordinate 23,710,431 of OZ020491.1, forward strand.
TCTAATGAGGGTCTATATATCTACTAATTACTAGTGTACTTATTTGTGATGTACAATACATCTAATTGGCCTTACATAGATTGCACAAGATGTGGTGGTCGCGAAAACGTTGTTTACCTTCTGATACCTAACCCACCTAAAGCCTAATAAAGGACTGCTCTGCTTTAATACTTCTCAGAACTTAACAGTATTTTTGTATTTTTTTGTATTTTTTTTTTCAAAACAGGATGTAGAGGGAGTGAAGACTTACTATATACCTGTAGATCGATAATACTTTAGGGGGTTATGTACGAAACGTTACATTTTAGACACTAAGGGCTTTTTTGACCAACGGACCTTATCCTGCCTCTAAGTTTAGGGGAGCTTAACTTAATATAGTCAGCTTAGTAAGCTTAGTAAGCTATAGTTAGCTTTTGAGATAACCTCCCCCTACACTTAGTTGCTAAATAAGTTTCATGGTCGGAAAGGCCCTTAATTGTATGGCAGTTGGATGTTAACAGTGCCGCATTTAATTAAATATGTACCTTCAATAATAATTTTTTTATTTAATAACTTAATAGCCTACATTATATTTTTTAATATGCAATATCTTACATGAAGAATTCCGAAGCCGCAGAGGTGTAATTGCCATTGTCATTAGTGACATTTAAAAGTAAAGTGTCGTTCCCATCCAACGGTGTCACATATAACTGCGAATAAAGTGCCAAAATATTTTAAAGTGCCGCTTTCATTTTTTTCCTTTCATTTCAGTTAGGGTTGGGCTAACTAAATTTTAATAAATGCCTTTAGCCTAGAACAACTACGCGATTTGTCCTTTCTCAATTGTATACAGAACAAATTAGATCAGAACCTCTTTTAATAGCCACGAAAAAAAGTCAGTGCCGTACCTAAGTTAGGTACATTATATTCCCATTGGGGTAGTTTATTGGGAACAGATGATTCCTAACAAAATATAATGACTCAGTCATCCAGTAGCTATAATGAGAAGAACCCCCACTAATTCCTAAACCTAAAGTCCCCTTTTAAAATTCCCCTCCCCCCGAAGACACACAGAAATTGACAGCGCTAGACTAGTTACAAAAATTGAAAATTTGTTGGTACAAATAGCCTAGGTTAGCATGAAAACAAGACTTTATAGTCTTATTGTTCGCCTTTTGTTTGCAATAAAGTCGTTTTTTCATTTCATTTCATTTCATTTCATTACAAATAGCCTAGGCCTATTTATATTTTGATTGTACTAATGATAGCCTATCTTGTGGAACCCTCTGATGACGTGGCTTGCGGCCCCCCTATTGGCAACGACTTGCATTAGACACTTACCGGTTTGCATTGCGGGGTGTTCCAAGGGTTGTCGCAGGTTGTCCAAGGTAGATGATCAGTGAAGGAAGCGAAGAAGAAGCGGAGAGCCCAAGCTATGATCACGTTGTAGTAAAAGTCGACGTAGAAGGCGATCAGGACTACGGCGTAGCCTATACCTAACAAATAGGAGAAAGAATCCCTCATTATCTTCCAGGATTTAGTCACCAACGCAGTCCAATTGATAGAAAACTAGAACTGGAACTTAGAACCCGATGATTTGAGTCACGACACGAAAGGAAATTGTAAGAGTGGGCCGAAAGGCCCAAAATATGGAAAATAAAGGCAATTTTCTTTCTTTCTTTCTTTCCACCTGTTCTGCTCCATTCCACAACCTTTTTCATTTTCTGCTGGTGAAAGTAAAGTCTCCATTATGATTAGGCCCAGAATCTGCGGTTGAACGTGACAATGAGATTGGGAATAAATAAATAAATATTGACTTTTTATTCTATTCCTAAGCCAACCTAGCGGAGTTAGGGCCCGGGACCGCCTGCTTTACATGCCCTCCAAAGCATGGCCAAAATATGTAGCAAGTGTGGGATTCGAACCAACAACCTTTTGTGTGAAAGTCGGAGTTTGTATTACTATTCTACATGGCATAGTAAAATGTTATTTATGTTCTCATCGTTCTATATGGTATGGGGAGATGAGCGTTCGTCCAAGCTATGGAGACCACAATCCAAGGGCGAATTTAAGGGGGGTCAGGGGGTCTGGACCCCCCCCCCCAAATAAAATAAACTTACACTAGATAATATGGGTTTATAGTGGGAATTAAAAATAATAATAATTTTGTATGTTATAATCCACTGCACGCTATAATCATCTGCCCGCTGACCCCCTCCCCCTAAATTGGAGGCAAAATGCGCCCTTGCCACAATCAGGGCAATTCCAATCAGCTATAAAGTTATAGGTCTGTGAAAGAAATTACGGTATGTCAAAATGTCATTCTTATAAGAGGAGCCAGAAATGACTTAAGTTGTTCTTTAGAAACTACGCAACCTCTTAAGGGCGCAAGTGGCGGAAACGGGACCTCAGTTTCCTGCCAGAGGATCAACCCCCCCCCCCCCCGTTCTGCCTCCCTCATTCCCCTGAAATCCTCATACCCTTATCGCAGAAAGGATTTCCATTCTAATTCCCCATAAGACTCACCTTTTTTTCGTTCGTTTTTGTTCCAGGGACATGAGCAATACGTTAGACAATACCCGTCTAATACCTTACGGATCTTTTATTTTATTTTTATTTTTATAAAAAGTTAGTTCCTTACAAACAATTTATTGAATATATGACCTCCCGAAAACCGTCTTTAAACACGTGGACAAGGCGGTGCCCAGGTTTTGATTGGGGGGGGGGTCAAAAAAGTTTTTTTACGTAATTTATTAATGAATTAATGGATGAATTCTTCTAACAATACAGGTTTACATAGGAAAATTTATTTCGGGGGGAGGGGCCCTTGGACCACCCCCCTGGGCACGGCCATGCACTTGGATAAAAAACAGATCGGGCGTACCCCGGGCAACGCTCACTGGAAACATCTAGCGGCTAATCCTTTCACCATCGAGAAAAGAGACCAAAGACTAAACCGTCAGGTTTCAGGTTGGCTGAAGTCTCTACCTCTGGCACGAAAAACTAAAACTAAGCCTCTTCAATCGCCTCACTAAGTAACCTCAAGACATGTAGAGTAGTTGAATGAATGAATGAATTTTATTGCAATACAAATGGTGAACAATAAGACTTAAGAATTATTAATTATTATTATTAATTAGGGAAACTTTAGGACAACACTAGTCTTAAGAAACTTGATTATTGTAATACTAATCTTGCCTGGGTGAGCCCATAGAAGACTATCTGGTCTTATGGTTCGCCCAGGTAACAATAAAGTCGTTATTTATTTATAAAGCCTTTTTTTCATGTTAACCATAACTTAATAAGTATATACATAGTAAAATATAACTTAAATTATCGTATATGGAACATAAAAAGGGGGGAAAGGAGTTAAAAATGAAGGGGGTATAGGAGGGGGGGGGGAAAGGTGGCTCCATTGTTTGTACTGCTACGAGGCTATGTAACAGTGTCTAGGTGTTATCGAAAATATATGATTTTATTTTATTTTTAGTCTGATATTGTGTGATCCAGCCGCCCTAACCTCAGTAGGTAGTAGGTTCCACAGTCTTGTGTAAATAATTGTTGACTGCCCGTATCTGGCTGTCCTATGTACAGGTATTTCGTAAAGTGTCCCGTTTCTATGTGTGTGCAGTTTAGTTTATTTTTCGTATGGATGTATGGTGGTACGTTAGTGGATGTTTAATTAATTAAGTAGGGTTGTGGAAAGATGATTTAATTTAATTACAGATGGTTTTGGTTGTTCTCTTACTTGTTGTGGTTCAACCTTTCCCGAGCTCGGTTAGGAAGTTTCCTTTCTTGAGATAGATTCTTGCATGTAAAGTAGTTGTGCAGTAGTAGTTGAGGATTAAATAATATGATAAAGGGACTCGTTATTTTAATAGAACTTAAAAGATTATAATGTAGTGGCAGTTGGTTGCAGATATGAAAAGTGCGAGCTTGAAAGTTAGATAAGTGACAGTTTTAAACATATACAGTAGGTGGCGCACGAGTCGCCAGTCGTTAGGCGCCAATATTTAAATTGTGACTAGTTAGTGTACTTGCTACATTTTCTGGCCATGCTTCGGAGGGCATGTAATGCAGACGGTCCCGGGCTTTCCTAGTTTAGTGTAAGGGAGGGCTTTATAGTCCAAACTTCACTAGGTTGGCTTAGTAATAGGAAAAAAGTTTAAAACAGAGCTTGATGGGTCGAGGAGGAGCATACATTTGTGTTTTGTTTCTTACCTTTTAGAAGAGGTACTAGCCGACCCCAACAGGTAATTGCGCCCTTCCGGTTGAACTGCCCCAGAGCCAGCTCCATGTAGAATAGGGGAATCCCGCCGACCACCAGCATGATACAATAGGGAACCAAGAAGGCTCCTGAAACAAATAAATCATCAGTGTAGCAATGACGGTGTTCAATTTTGAAAAATTGCAAAATGGAGTGGCCCATCATGCCAGTGGCGCGGCGTGCGAGTACCCAGTACACACTTATATATACACACTTCTTCTTCTTCTTTTTCTTCTTCTTCTTCTTCCCTGCATTATCTCCTCAACAAATCAATAGCCATACAAACTTATCCGGACCATTTGAAAAAAATCAAGAATTGTGCCTATTCACAAAAAAGGCTGCAAAAAAGACCCGACAAACTATAGACCAGTCTCAATTCTCCCCGCCTCCTCCCAAGTTTTCGAGAAGACACTTAATGTACAATTTCAAGGGCATTTCGAAAATCAATTTATCTTCACGGAGGAGCAGTTTGGTTTTAGAAAAAAACGTAATACTGAGACTGCCATTCTTAACTTCACCAATAGAATTCTTGAGGACTTCGCGGACGGGAACTTTGCAAAAGCCAGTATGTATGACGTCACAAAGGGCTTCGATTGCGTCCCCCATGAGCTATTGTTAAAAAAGCTAAAACTATATAACTTCTCTGAATCAGCGATTGCTCTCATCGCTTCGTACCTCAAGAACAGAGGATCCGGACCCTATTCAGTCCCACAAGGTTCAATCCTCGGCCCACTGTATTTCATCGTCTTTACGAATGAATTACCCCGTACCCTTAAGCCCTCCTTCAGCCTAATGTACGCAGATGATTGTACATCGGTATCATCCCATGAAGTCTATTCTGAAGCAGAAGCACTAAACAAAGTGGCGAACTCCACAATCTACGAGTAGATGATCTCAAATAGGCTCACACTAAACGAAAACAAAACGATGCATATGACATTCTCCCTTCGAGATCTCTCTGGCATAGCTAATCCCAGTGAAGCTCGCTTGCTGGGCGTGTACCTCGATCCAACCCTAAACTGGGACGTCCACTGCGAAAAACTGGCGAACCAATTAAGTAAAATAACTTATCTACTAAGAAATATTTCAAAATATGTACATGCAATGACTCTTCTCACGGCTTATTATGGGCTCTTTCGCAGCCGCTTAGTTTATGCAGTGTTGGCTTGGGGACATGCCCCACTGGCCAGACTAGCAATTAAGATGCAGCGCAGGGCCGTTCGAATATTAGCTAAGCTTGGCTACAGAGATGACTGCCGGGAGCTCTTTGTGCAGTTAAATATACCAACTCTGTATTCCTCGTACGCTTATAAATGTGCTGTATACGCTCACGAGCGGCAAGACCTGTACAGAACCCCCCAGCATAATCACAACACTAGATTCTTAAAAAACAGAAACGTGCAAGTCCCATACAACAGAATAAATAGAGTGAAAAATTCAACCAATTACTGGGCAGTTAAGATATATAGTACAACGCATTTGACCAAGAAACCAGAGCATTGCCATTAAACGCATTCAGGCCGAAGGTTAAAGAAATCCTCATAAGGAAAGCTTATACCTCTCTCTCTGACCTTTAATAGATCTTTAGGTATGTCATGAAATGAAGGTCTACTTTTAGCAGGATAGGTAGTTTAGGTATACTGTGTGCTTTAAAATGATATGTATTTTTATTTTGTATTGTACTTGACGAATGCATAATTGTCTCAACAATTTTTAACAATTTTTAACAATATAACATTCATTCATTCATTCATTCCTTCTTCTTCTTCTTCTTCTTCTGCGTGTCAACATCGTCTGCTTTGGCTAGCTTCGGCCTGCCGCACCAGTGCACAACCTCTCTCCGCCGATTGTCTTTCTTTGCCTAACCACCACTGACATCGCCCACCGGCCACTTTCCACCTCGTCCGTCGATCGGTTCCGTGACTTGCTTTGCCACCATCTGCCCTCTATTTTTCCAGGAACTCGTCTAGAAGTCTTGGTGCTTGTTCTCCTTCACTAGACGTTTGTTCACCCTTCGGTATAGATTATCCCCGAAGTGGTAGCCTATTGTTTCTTCTTCGACTTGGTGATACAGCACGGGGTGGGCTGTGGCCTCTCGCACCACCTCTCTCAAGAGTCTTTGCACTTCCTCTGCCAAACCACCACTTGACATCTATCGAATTTAGTCTGCTGACCGTGGTGTGACGAACACTAAATTGCATAGTGAACGGGCGAGGCTCGACAGACTAGGTCGGTGACAGTGATTGGCGCAGTTATAGAATTCCAACTTTGTAGAATAGCATACCGGCAAATTAGGCCCGCAGTAAAACATGGTGTATAAGTGAGAATTACCTAAAAAAAAACTCGAAGCATTTGAGATAAAGTGGTGGTATCGTTGCATACTAGGAATGCCTTGGCAAGGCCATGTTACCAATGAGGAAGTCCTAACCAGAATAAGCGATAACAAAATTCGGGTAGCATTCATGTATACAAAAAGATCTCACTAGGTCGGACATTTCCTACAATACAACAACTTCGTCAGTTGCATCACTGAAAGAACTACAGAAGGCGTCAGAAATGAATATCGGCAGCAAGTGATGGAAGATCTAGGGTTCACTACATTCGTGGAGCTGAAGAGGTCGTGCCAGGATCGAGGAGTGGAGGCATCGATGCCACATGTTGCTGCCAACCAGCCAGCTGGGTGTAACTTGAAGAAAAAGGTCCACAGACTAAATTCGATAGTGTATTAAGGCAAAGACTGCTGCCGGGCATCCAAAATAGTGAAGTCTTCAAGACTCAAGAGAGTGGATTCTCTACCAGCCCTGTTATAATGCTATATACTGTATATACTGTATGTATGTATTTATGTACTGTATATCGATTTTAGAAACACTCTAACTTCCGTAGATATTATTCGATTTTGATGAAACTAGGCACAAAAATTGATCATACAAATGTCTTAATCGATTTCGTTAACCAGCTAGATCCACTGTTTAGTTACAAGATGGCGGCCGATTGAAACCTTATATAATTCATATCTCAGTTAATATTGGTCGCAGAGGAATGAATTAAAATTTGACTGAAAGCCCGTATTATTATCTACAATAATGGTGATCAACAATTTTTACGACAAATCACCGATTTCAAGATGACCTCCCGTCAAAGTAAAAATAATTTAATAAGTTCTTAGTCGTCATTGTTTGGAACACATGAGTGTTTTGTGTGTTGATGTTGTAGTCGGGAAAATAATGATGTATTTTTTATTTTTTATTACATATGCACAATACATAGCGTAGGTAGCGTAGAGGAAAAGCAGGGTCTGCGGAATCTCCCTACACCTGATTGGCCAAAGCCGAAAGGGATTTTCTACCTCAAAATGCACGTAAACCCAGTGCTGTAATTTTTCATCAGTAACGTAGACTACTATGTACATTTAAAACTTATGTGGCGGCCCGACACCGAAAACTTTGCTGTCATATCATGGCACAATTATGACTTGTTAATAATTTCGTAAAGGGGTGTGAAGGGGTTAATATCGATTGTAAAAGACCATTAGCAAGGAAACCTAATTACCGCCTAAAGGGGTGAAAAGCAATACGTTGACTTTACACCCTGTTGCTTGCTTTTTGATATTATATAGCTGCTAATATATTCGCGAGACAAAGAGTGCTCTACCGTATACATAGTTTAGGGTTTAGTTTACGGTGTATTTCTTTTTCTTTTTTTTCTTAATTAGTTTACGGTGTATTTTCAGTTGCAATACCAATTTTTTTCTCTGTGGTAGGACGGAATATTAATATGAAAACTGTAGGTGTTAGTCTTGAGCATAGACGCAAACAATATTATTATTGATGTTACAATATTTGACAGGGCTCAGAGTGAAAAAGCTCCCTGATAAGGTGGCTAGCTGCTAATTTTACCTCCGCACGGTCTGCCCTCAAAAAAATTTTAATCCAACTATACCACTCACTTTGTGAATCTCGGTTAGCATATGGTATCCAAGTGTGGGGTGGGACCTTGTTACAAATTTAAATTCACTTGTAGTTACCCAAAAATACCTTATTAGAACAATAGTCAAAAAACCTAGAACTTGGCCGTCATTACCTCTTTGCGTCTCTCGGTTTATTCCCGCTGCGGCACTTAATCTTATACAAGACATTGCGAATTTTTTACTCTATCAGTGGGGACATTGTACAGAGACCCAGACCAGCAAATACTAGAAGAATTGAGCACCTTGTAGTACCAAGGGCATACATAGCAAATTTTACCAAATCCTACCAATATATAGCACCAAAATTATTTAACTTACTTAATATTTGTCCTGGGTCGCTGTCAATAAATAAATTTTCCAAATTCGTCCGGGAACGGCTGATGAGACGGGAAGAGGTGGAATCTTTATTTGAAATAGTGGACCAGACTGTTATGTGTTTACGAGAGATCTGTTATTAATATGTAAGTGTAGTTTAATAAGTTAAATTAAGTCTAATAGATTTTTTCTTTTTTCTTTAGTTTTAGAGTAGGGTAAATTGTTATAGGTCTTCATGTGGGGCTTTACAATTATTGTATTTAAATTGTTCTATATTTAATATATTCATTACTTTTACTTTTACTTTTACTACGCCTTTTCCTCATGGAGGGTCGGCGGCACGGCAGCGTCGTTTCCACATGGTCCTGTCCTGTGCTTCTTCAGTTGAGAGCCCCAATCTTTTCATGTCTTCGGCGATCTTTCTATCCAGTGTTAGTTTCGGCCTCCCTGGTAGTCTTCTTCCTGGCATCTCCAGTTCCATTACTCTTCTGTCTAGGTGGTCTTCGTCTCTACGTAGTAAGTGTCCCCACCAGTTCAGCCTCTTTTCCCTCAGTTTTTCTTGCACGCAACACGTTCTCATCTCCTGCCTTATGTCCTCATTCATATAACGAATAAGCAGTCCCCGACCAAGCAGTGTTATAATCGGAGGGTGCGGCGGCAAGTCTAGAAATAGCCACAGTAGCCTGTGGATGACTATGTGACGAGGTGAATAATTGCTGCCACTAAATAAGCAACCACTACTAGGGTACTCTTTTGTCCTGGGGTGGAGGAACTCAATGAAGAGTCAGCGTCATAAGGATTCAGAAGGCAACGGGAAACCACTGCATTAAAATTCCTTAGTGCAGTTTGATACCTATGGTACTGGACATACATGACTTCCTTTTGGGGAGTCTGAAGTAAGGTATCTACGTGTCTACGATTCGCCAATCCTCGATAGAAGAGGCATTCGAAGAAGAAGAAGAAGTATGTGTTCATCTTGAGCATAGACACTGGCTTAATCCGGCTCGAAGGACCTTTATGTCGAGACTGACATATTATAGACTGGGAGCGCCTGGTGAGAGTTGACTTACCTGCTGTGAGAATAGCTAGGTCCGGTGCACCAGAACTTGCAGACATGGACGACGACGAGTATCCGTGTATTGCACTGGCAGGGCACAAACACACAGGCGCGGGACAAAAGATTTATAAGGATTTGATAATATTTGTAAAGGAAATATAAACGATGTGTTGCGACCGCCGATATCTTTGGTACTGACTCAATATTGCCATTGCAAGTTTCGACTGGACTTGACTTGACAAGTGCTTTTATTTGCCCAGGATGGACGGAGAAAATTTCCATTGCTTTAGGAAGTAGGTCTATGAGTATATACGCCGTGGCACGACCACCTAGTAAGGATCTAGATCTGAGGTCTGGCACAAAATCTTCTCCCTTGACCATTGCTCTATTTTGCATGCTGGCAAGCTGACGCAACCGGACACAAGTTATGGAGAACAGGATCAATGCATTGGAAATGTGGATATACATACTGCGCATATCTTGGAGAGACAGTGTCCCTAATAAAACCCGGAGGCGAATAGATCCAGAAGCCGAGTTTTTGCTGACGGTTAAGAAATGTTGTTTGTTTCTAACGCCTGCTTTCAGAATTTCTGCTTTAAGCAACCCTGTCAGCCTGGCGGGGGGAGTGAGTCTGTTTGTTAACTTGAGGAACCCTAAGGGCAGACTCCTTCTCCTCGGGGAAAGGGGAGTTGACTAACAGGGTGGGCCTCCTGATTATAGTGGATTCCGAACCACTTGGGGAACATGGTAAAGTCACACGATTACATCGGAGGTGACCAGGACTCGACTTACACTGCCTAAGCGCGTTATCATCTCCCACCATGCACACTACCAAGTTGCCGCAGTTTAAAACATGCTCTACTCTAATGGAATTAACATGGTAAGGCCGTTGGTTAAGAAATGGTAACTAACATACTTTGGCCATGTGATGAGGAATGATAAATAACCCATTCTCCATGTAATAATCCAAGGGAAGATAGAGGGCTGCCGTCTGTAGAAGAACATCCTTGATGAAAACCAGCTGGGGCAGTGGTTTGGCAAGAGCACAAAATACTTTTCCAAAGCAGCAGTCTCCAATGTTCAAATTGCCATGATGATCGCCAATCTTCGATAGTAGAAACATTTAAAGAAGAAGACGCTAGCAAACTGCCCGGCAGCCGCTACTGATGAAGGCTTGGTGGCCGTTAGGCGCCCATTCCAACGACCGGCTAGGGCTATTTACAAAAACGGATATTCAAGACTTAGGCGGGGTTTCCACCGACCTTGCATTGCAGAATTGACGGAAATGTTTATTTTCCTCTATGCCATAGTTAAAATTGATCAATGATCATGCAGTAAAATCACAAACAAACAAACTAAAATTAAAAAATGGCGTCATGGGATATGTTAAGTACAAACATTTTAATAGATTTCTGTAAAAAGAAAAATTCTAATTTCCGTCAATGTCATTTGCATTCTGCAATGCGAGGTCGGTGGAAACGCCACCTAAGTCTTGAATGTCTGCTACCACGTCACCGTTTTTGTAAATAGCCCTAGCCGGTCGGTGGAATGGGCGCCCTAGGATTAGATGGACCCACTGCCGGCTGAAAATTCTTCCTTTTTATGTCTCAAGCCTTGACCTCTCACCGGGGTAAGTTCAAAAAATGGGTACGGGGCAACCCCCTCACGAGGAAAGAGGAAGAAGAAGTACCCTCTCGTTTCATAGTCCTGTTGTCTACCAGCAGAACTACTCCTGCCTATAGCAAGACTGAGGACTATTCTGGTCTAGAAGCGTCAGACCTATATGTAATTGCGCCATTGATTCACTGTCGGCAGTGAGCTGCCTAACAGCCCTATTATCTTGTCATGTAGGCCTATTCATCAGGTAGCTGTATAATAGAATTAATACCTTCCATCAATTGTTAACACATTGAGCAAAGCCGATCATCACACAATTAATTCTATTGACTTTGGACATGCCGCATTGAATCCGAAGGCAGCACACCAAGGCTAATGCTCAATTTCCGGTTCTTTGTCCGGCTCTTTGCAGCACTCACCAGCCCCACTGCTTAGACAGCTCCTCTGTTCACTCATGTTCGCGGCATGTGTGGAGGAAGTGGCAGCCCGAGGGAAAAATGAGAGGGGGGGGGGGAAATTTACGATCACAAATTTGATAAACTAAGAAAAGAGACTTATTTGATTTTGGCTTTCCAATTTATACGTAGTATAAGGAAAGCTTTGAGATGGTCGAAATTTTCGATTCCGAGATTTCAACGGATTTACACGTTTTGAGGTCCCAGGAACCCAAAAATGTGGTTTTTAAGAAATGTCTGTCTGTCTGTCTGTCTGTCGCTCTGTCTGTCGCTCTGTCTGTCTGTTCATCGATTTCCGGATTTCCGATGATTTCTACCTTCAGGCATGTTTTAGGGGATAAATTGAGTAACGAAACCGGACAGGTTACTTGCCCAAAAAACTATTTGGTTTTGTGCAAAAAATGTTTTTTGAAAAAATTATAGAAAATTCACGCTCAAATGCATTATGCCATTATTGCTGTGTAGTAATGTTTTGCCCTGACCTATATAGAGTTTACTTAACCATAGGAAAATTATTTACCACGAAATTACTGATTTTCTCTATCTACTAATTTTGATAAATTGGAAAGCATGTTCGAGTAAACTCGGACCGGTTCTTTTAAAAGTAAAAATATCACTATTTACTCTTTGGTTTTTTTCAGAGGGGGCATGACGTCCCACTTCACATTTAATGGGGTGTTGGGGCTAGTCTTCACATAAGGGAATATATAATGTACTTCTTCTTCTTCTTCTCCTTCAAATGCCTCTTTCATCGAAGATTGGTGATCATTATGGCAATTGTAGGCATGATGACTATACTAGGGAATTTTAATGCAGTGGTTTCCCGTAGCCTTCTGCATCCTGCACAGAAAAGACTGTGTTTTTCGCTTATCCCGGCTCAAACTCGGTCCCCTATCTGTTCAGCCGCCAGTACGCGCTTCCGTCTTCACCACGAGGAGGTACATATTAGGGATTTTCGCGTCTTCGCCTCTGAGACCATAAGGCATTACTCAGAAGCTCTACTACTTGTACGGTTACCATGAAAGTTAATATCTTTCTGAATTCATTCTTTCTTTCTTAATATATTATATATTTTTTTTTAAAATAATGAGTTAACTTCTAACACAATATTTGTCGTTAATAAATTGTACTCATTCTGGTTTTTATTTATTTTAAATGCTCTATTTCTTGATAAAGGAAAATCTAGCAACTGGTGGCAGCCAAGTTAAAATGTAATCGGCAAGGAGGGGGGGGGGTGATTCCCAAGGGTTTCCATTCCGACAGGAAGACCTTATTGTCTCCCTCCACATTTCATCCTCTCCGCCGTGCCCCCCCCCCCTCCTCTCGACTTAAGTCTCAATCGTCCTGTAATCTGCTTCGGGTATAGGCTTTAAAAATCCTTTTTAAAATAATATAATATAAGCGGCCATAAATCGAAAGTATAGGCTACTCAACCAATTTGGTATCATTAGAAGAATTGAGTTGCCTATTTGGTTTTGTCAAGACATGTAGAGTAGTGGTACAGACTCCAACTTTCATCCGAAAGGTTGTTGGTTCGAGTCCCACACTTGCTACATTTTCTGGCCATGCTTCGGAGGGCATGTAACTGGCTTTCCCAGTTGAGAGTAACAGAGAGGTTTATAGCCCTAACTCCGCTAGGTTGGCTTAGTAATAGAACAAAAAAGTCAATATTTATTAATTATTATTTATTTATTTATTTTCAGATAAGTTTATATCCGTTTTTACTTTTCAGGAGAGCCCCCCTTAGTAACTATTTCTCATCCTTAATTGGCAATTAATCTAAAATATAAAAATAAAATCGGATTTTTTTTGTATATACTGTATATATCTTAGATAACGCTTAGACTCCCTCCGGTCCTGTAATGGTGATGACAATGGATTCCCCCCCCCTCCCTATACCTTTTATCCTTCTTTTTTTTCACTACTCATCTGTTTCCTTCTTCTCTATTAAATTTTAATTAATTTATAATAGTCTACAATGTTTTTTTTGTTTGTTTTTAAGGTTAGCATGAAAACATGACTTGAGAGTCTTATTGTTCGCCTTTTGTTTGCAATAAAGTCGTTTTTTCATTTCATTTCATTTCATTTATATAAGCCATAAATCATGCCTCACTGGATTTTTAGCAGAAAGATAGAAAATAGGAAATAACACTTTTGGAAAGCCAAAAATTGATAATACCCTATCATATGATGCATAAAGTAGTCTTCTACAACTTAAATGAACCAATATTTTAATAACATGGTTAGCTAATTAAATAAAAAAAATTAAAAAAATGTCAGGCTGCCAATTTCCTACAAGACGTACACTATTAAATCCTTCAAGTGCCACTGAGGATGTCAACCGCAGCCGTTGACGAAACTTTTAGAAAGCCCGGATTCTTGATTCATCATCAACAATAAATCCATTTGAAACTGTCCAGTGCATTAAAACAAGGGTTGAAAATCAATGGCTATGGATATGAATATGGGGGATGATTAATAACCTCGCTCTTGAAATCAAAATTATTAATAATGCTCCCTCAGATTTCAACCCCACATGGTTTCGTTTTTGGCTCTTCAATTTGCCTCAGAATAGGGTTAAGAGTGTACAGCCCGTAGAAAATTGGCAGCCCGAAATTTAATACTCTTTATTTTTTATTTAATTAAGTTAACTAGAATAGAATAGAATAAGTTTTTAATTGTACAAAAACAGTGTTCACCATATACATGGTACAATAATCTAAATTAATAATAACATTAAAAAAAATTCCTCTGACAGTAGAATATAACTTAACTAATAGAAACAATAAATTCAATACTGACGCAATGGTATTAAAACAAATACCTATAAAGAGGCAATTTCAAGCAAATACATTAAGACACTTTCTTCTATAGACTGTTAATTTATCAAAAAATGGGTCTAAGTGTGAGTATTTGTTGAGCAGAGTTGTTTTTTTGGCTCATTAAAGTTGGAGACGATATTATATAATAAGATATTTTAAATTTTCGAAATTGTAGTTTTTTCATAAACATGATAAAATTTTATAAACAATAACTTTCACGTAAAATCGATTTTATAAAAATACTACAATTTCAAAAACTAAAAATACCTTATTATACGATGCATGAAGTAGTCTTCTACAACTTAAATGAGCCAAATCTTTAATAACTTGCTTAGTTAATTAAATAAAAAATAAACAGTATTAAATTTCGGGCTGCCAATTTCCTACGGGCTGTACACTCTTAAGTATCACAAGCTGATAATCGTTATAGCGCTTTAAGCCTTATACGAGTAAGTGTAAAAATCATATATATTTTCATAAAATTTTAATGGCAGTGCTGTCAGAAATATCAAGACAAAATGAAGAAATGTTTCTGAGCATTTTGATGTATATATCGATATACATTTTTTGAAAACACTATTAGTGTGGTAGCTCCGAGGAAGAAGTTGAAGAACTGTGGCCAATTAGTGTGAGTGAAGGCCACATGTCTACATCTAAATGTAGAGGAGCATTTCTTTTAATTTATTGCATATTTTTGAATAAGGCTGTACGATCAAAATATCCTGTGAAAATAGACTTAACACAAAAAAACGCGTAATGGGGGTACTCAAATTTTCTCATAACTAAGGTCTGACACACAATATATTTTTTTAAATAAAAATGTTACTCGCATGCAAATAATTTAATGAATGTATCCGATTGATCTCTTCATTCGGCTCTGTAGGTTAGTAGGCCTACTAGTGTTGAGTCACGACACGTCTCCGATCGCATGGCGTGTAGAGACTCACACAAGTACAAGCTAGTTACTCCCTTGTCATCGAAGTATATATACAAGTACAATGCATATATATATTTTTGATAATGTCCGATGGCGGGGATTCCACCAACGTCAATAGTGATATTAAATGTTTTTTGACGTGGTAGCAGACAGTTTTAGGCTGTCTAAAAATGTCTGCTACCACGTCAAAAAACATTTAATATCACTATTGACGTTGGTGGAATCCCCGCCGATTGATTCAATGTTCAATGCTCTCTCACTCTCTCAGTAATGTAGCTCTGAAAGTCCTTCAAATTTTCTATGAAACTGACAGAGTCAATAAAGTGCTTTCAAAGGCGAGTAATAGAGGTTAAAATTGGTTGGGTTCGGCAAAGGGTTCCTACTGATATGAGGTGGGGGTCCAATATGTACCGCACAGTTATCATTTTGCTTCACAGTATTGGATATGAAACTATGGAAAATGACAATGGAAGCTATAGGTTATACATAACCGAGTGGCGTCTACTTCTGAGATCACAATATCAATGATTGGTTGACAGCAACTCCCTGCATATCATCCTGCAGCTAAGACGGTCCTCCACCTTCCTTCCGGATTTTGCCTCTAATTTAGGGGGGGGGGGGTCAGCGGGCAGATTCAGTGGATTATAACATTAAAAAAACATTATTATTTTTAATTCCCACTGCAAATCCATATTATCTAGTGTAAATTCATTTAATATGGGGGGTCCAGACCCCCTGACCCCCCTAAAATCCGCCCTTGCCTTCCACTTGAGTTCTTGGTACATTTGAGGGACCTCTTTCAGCTGAACTCCCTCTTCTATTGGTTCCTTCCACTGTACCCTCAATGATGGTGTGTACCAGATTTTCGTTCCTTAATAAATGTACTGCTTTAAATGCGCCTTCTATTGAAGATTGGCGATCATCATGGCAGTTTGTACATTGAAGACTACTGCTCTGAAAAGGGAAGTCGCCCTCTTGCCAAGCCACTGCCTCTTGTTTTTCAACCAGGATGTTCCTCTTCTGCCGGGAGCCCCCTACTAAATAACGTTTAAAAGGAAATACAGTATATAATTTTAATGGTTTTAAATACAAGTAATTATACTTTCTTTTACTTCTACCTCGCTTTTTTATCCCTAGGTGGGGTCAGTGATACGGCAGGTTACCTTCCACTCCTTGCGATTCTGTGTTTCGGCTGCAGTTGCTCCTACAATCCTGAGGTCAAGGCGGACTTACGCTTCTACTGTTAGCCTGGGCTGTCCTCGTCTTCTTCTTCCCTCAGCTTCGATATGTTTTACCCGCTTTATCAGGTCATCTGGCTGCCCTCTTTCAACGTAGCCCCACCATGACAGTTTACGAGCTTAATCGACTATGCTAGTTGTCTTCATTTCAGCTCTTATTTAGTCGTTCCGGCATTTATCAGCTAGTGTGAAGCCCAGAGACCGTCGCTGCCACATGCAGTCTCTGTTCCTGTGCCTTTCTCAAAGCCCAGCACTCAGTGCCAATGTAAATAAATGTACTTCTTTTCTTCTTCTTCCCTCTTAGTGTCCAGTGTCCAGCGTGTGAGGGGGTCACCGCGGACCCATTTCTTGTATGTGACACGGTCGGACGCTAACGCCTTGATTTCGGCCATTGCTTTTCTACTTACTCCGGCGAGGTTCAATTCTTTCCTTGATGGTTCTCCTCGGTCTGCCGATGGGTCTTCTTCCTTGTGGCCTTGTTTTCGCCAACCTCCGGGTGTTCCTATTCTCGTCCATCCTTTGGAAGTGGCCAAACCACTGCAGCAGCTTGCTTGTTCTCCATTACATAAAAATTCAAATAAATGTACCAATGCATTAAAATGGGTTTTCAAAGTCAAGTAGCTTATTTCAATACCGGTATTTCAGTTCTTTACTCTCATCACTTCACTTTCTACTTGACATGCTGTGACGTTCGAGCAGTCGTCTTGCCCTTCTTTAGCTCTCGCAGCATATAAAAGTCCATTCCCCCCCCCCCAAGTCTCGCCTCAGTAGATGTTCCTGATAAACATTGCCCAGATGTAGGCTTACACCAACTATACGGTAGGACCTTTCGTTCTTGATAACGATGCAAACAGGCTTACCTGTTCACCCGCAGGGACGTTTACTTATGGCACGTTACGTAAAGCCACTATGAAGGTCACTAATAGTCACATAATTATGTATATATATGGAACCTATTGTACCGAAATCATCAGTAGGGGTGTGGAGTAATTAGTGTGAATGTATGTAATACTGCGTGTCGCACTGTCGCTGCTCTATCAAGAAGCAATTGGTAAGTTTTTATTATTGTAGATTAGAGTATAGTAAGTGTAGCTCTGGCATATTTTATCTATAAAGGGTAGGCCTATTGGTATTTAACGTAATTATATAACATATATAGATGCAGCATGTTATATTGGAATGCCCTGAATTCACCATAGCTAGAAACAAATTACTAGACCGCATCTTCCCATTAATGACTGTCCTCCCTTTTAATTATGCCCACATGATCTCTAAAAGTGACTCCTACCAGGCTATATATGACTTTCTAAGGGAAGTCCACGTAGAATTTTAACCCCACCTACCCACCATGGCCCACAATGCAACAAAAATATATATATATATATATATATATATTATAAGCAATTTGCACTGGGACATCGCTGTGGCAGCGTTACCAAATGCCACAGGACATGACTACCTCTAGAGCCGCCCGCACACAATGGCTGATTCATCCGAGTGCCCCGTCTGTTTCCAAGGGGAAGGAACTGCCGAACACCTATTCAGCTGCATTGGCATTGAGATAGAAAACCGAACTACGACACAGCAGGGATTGGCCCAGCTCTACTATGCGGCATGGCGTCAAATGGCGTACCAGCCAAGGACGGGCGTTGGCTGAAGAAGAAGAAGATACATAGTGTAAGCCATCATTGCCTTTTCCGTTAAAGCCTATTACAGGAACGGCCCTTGGTTGAAGGAGACCCTGTTCCAGCAATTTTTCTACAACAGTGGGTAATTAATAGGCTTTCAAGCCAACTGCTCACAGGACCGACACCGCTGGGAAAACGTGGGAAAAACTAGTGCAGAAGAAAGACAGGCCACCAGAGAACCTATACCCACATACAAATCAGTGGCAGAATTTAGGTCAACACCGGGTCATGACTATATTAAAAAAAGTCAAGTTAAAAAAAAAGTTAAAAAATGGCTCCAATAGCTCATAGCTCATAGCTCTCTTTCTTTTTTTAAATAATACTTTTTCAATTAATTTACCTTATAATTTTTTATATAATATCTTTACCTTATAATTTTTATATAATATAATTAAAATGATGGTTTCATTAATTTAATTAATCAGTTCTATTATAGTTTACTTATTTACCTTATAATATACCTTATCTTACCTGTGTACTATATATATTAGAATCAAACCCGTAACAAACGGGAAACAAAAATAATTATGGCATGTATTTGTTTGGGCCCAGGGCCTCATTGGATGTTGCTTCCGGAGGTACCTGCGCCGATATATAGTTTGTTCAATTTCATTTTTTTTTTCAATATATTTCCCTCACTTGGTGGAGTAACCAGTGAAGACAGACTAAAAATAAATATAAGAAACTTCACCATATTAATTTAGGTGTAGCAGCAGAAGCTTTCTGCCCTCTGTGCGACACCCGGGAAGAAATGGACAGAAAGCACCTTAAGATGTACCCTGCTCTAGTCAATAGCAGAGGTTCACCAAATTATGTGTTGTATTGGGCTGCAAGAAAGCATAATGGCCGAAGCCTAATAAGAATAATATAATATAAAATATAAATAAAAAATATAATACTAATATAATATAATATATAAATATAAAATATAATAATAATGTAATATAAAAATAATAATAAATCATTTAAAAAAAAGTATTATTGATAAAGTTTTATCCGTTAACTTATCCCAGAAGCATAAAGCAACAGGTAGTCGAATCGAAAAATCTCAATTTTCAATAATTCGTCAGGAATGACCACCCCTTTTACCCCCTCCCCTGCCCGCAAGCGTTTCCCCTTAATTCAGGCTGACTACTGGAGTGCTCCTTCCGCTCTTCAATAGAAACTTCTTGCACTCTTTCACCAATTTCGTTCGCTGTCGTAAGTAAAGTTCAAAATTGCAGTATTTTGAGATTTTATGTACCTAAGGTAAGGTATTCCACATACGTCAATCGTCAATGAAAAATTGAAAAATGACGTTTTTAGCAGACATTAAAGACATACTAAAAATTCTGCTACCACGTCAATTTACGTCATTGTTACGTCATTTTTCAATTTTTCATTGACGATTAATTGACGTATGTGGAATACCCGCCTAAAGCAGAATTCAATAAAGTGGATACGCTACGCTATATGTATGTAATTAGGTGGCTTTTCCACTTGTCAATATTCCGTCATTTGTGCATCAATAATTGATGAGCTTTTTGTTTTAAGGAGACTATTATGTAGATACTTAACATATCTATTAAAAATTGCCAACGGCCTTACCATTTTGATTCCATTAGAACAGAGCATGTTTCAAACTGCGGCAAACTTGGTAGTGTGCACAGCGTTGGCAGGGGAACATGGTGGGACATGATAACGGGGTTATAAGTATAAGTACGTGTCGAGTCCTGGTCACCTACGATTTAATCGTGTGACTTTACCATGTTCCCCAAGTGGTTCGGAACCCACTATAATCAGGAGGTCCACCCTGTCAGCCAACTCCCCTTCTCCCCGAGGTGAAGGAGTCTGCCCTTAGGGTGTCTCAAGTTAACAGACCTACTCCCCCCCCCCCCCAGGCTGACAAGGGTTGCTTATATAGCAGAAATGCTGAAAGCAAGCGTTGGAAACAACAACAACATCTCAACTTCGATGGCCAGGTGGTAACGTGCTTGCACTTGTGATGCGAATCTTTACACGCCATGCAATCGGAGACGTGTCGTAACTCATCACGGGTAATAACCTACAGAGGCGACTGAAAAGGTCAATCGGATACATTCATTAAATTGTTTGTATGCGATTAATCTTTTCATAAAATTTAGTTATTTTTATTTTTTTACCACCAGAAGCAAACTATCAAGGGGCAAGCGACCCCCCGCATTTTGTCAATATTAATAACGACTACGACATATGTGAATTTAAAAGAAATCGTTGGAGCCGTTTTGGAGAAATAAATTTAGACGTTTTTTTGGAGTTTTTTGAGAATAAAACCCCCCCAAATTAAGTTGGTCCAAATAAAAAAAATTGTTCCGAGGTATGATTTTTGTGAACCTACATGCCATCGATGAACAGACAGACAGACACACAGACAGACAGAGCGACAGACAGACATTTCGTAAAAACCACTTTTTTGGGTTCTTGGGACCTAAAAACGTGTAAATCCGTTGAAATCTCGGAATCAAAAATGTTGACCATCACAAATTATTACTAGATTTTTACTCACCGCCGCCATTCTTGTAGCAGAGATATGGAAACCGCCAGACGTTGGCCAGGTCGACTGCGAACCCGATAACTGACAGCAGGAAGTCGACCTTCTTGCCCCAAGTCTCCCGTTCTTCCCCATTTCCAGCACCCCTTCCTTTGCTCTTCCTGCTTTTGGTCATGGTGCCAGCAGGCTCTACCCGTCACTGAAACAAATTGACATAGTGCCAGTAAAATTACTAGTAGCCTATATACTGTAGCTGCAGCCCTATTATGGCGATTTGGGATTAACATAATACCGGGGTTTATTCAATTGTTTTTAACAAATGAGTGCAAAATGAGCGGGAAATTAAAATTGATAAATTAATATTTTTGTGAGTTTTCAATTTTTTCTCCCTTGGATGTAGCCTACGACACATTTATTATTGATATTCTTATTATATTTCATATTCTACCTGTACATTTTAATATTAATTAATATTTCCTTCAATTATAAAACAATGCAACCATTTTATTCCAATAATTTGTTAATTTGAATTTGAATTTTAACACCGTCACGTCACACCTTAAATAACCCCCAGTATTATATTAATCCCAAATCGCCATAATAGGGCTTCTGGCCGATCAGGTTAAAGTGTAGCCATTGGCTAATTAAGCAACTTATTCATTTATTTAAAAAGTCTTGGGGGACTAAGTTTTTTTTTTATAAAAAAGATGAGTAGGAAATCCCATCTGTTCACTTTCCCAAGCAAATTTTTGGTTTTGAATAAAAATTACTTTTTGAAGAAATTTTGGATTATTCGTGTCCCAATTCATTGCATACCCTGCAATTATTACTATGTGTTGTAACCTGTTGTATTGGGTTGTCCGCACTAGACCACGCAATCGATTATCAATCAATTTCAGAGCTTTGGGATTGGTTAATTTGAGGCAAGCAAAATTCTCTCAAAAAACTCTAGGACAGTAATATTTATCACGGAACTACTCAGGCGCGGATCTATAGAATGAGACCATGGAGGGGGCTAAGAGAAATTTTTTAGAAAATAGGGCTGAAATATTGGGGTTGTACGCATTTTCAGAGCAATAAGGTTTCTATATTATAGGGAATTAATACAATTGAGCACAGGGGGGGGGGGCCGGGGGTTTCCCCCGGGAGAAAAATTGTGAAAACTAGGACTGAAATAGGGGGTTTTACGCATTTTGAGGAACCTAATGGGGGGAGCCCCCCCCCCCCGTAGATCCGCGCCTGGAACTGCTCATACTCATCTTTCTCGGTACCTATACTTCTTGATCAACATGAAAAGACATACAGGTTCACTCGCGCGGGTTCTTCATGTTATTACATTATTGACTGTAAAGGAAGTGATATAATTGTTTAATAAAAACAGTGGAAAATTAAAATTTTGATGAATAGGGCCATCTAAATTGATCAAATTCCTCAATTTTGAATACAAGAAGTGTGTCAATATGTAAGTGGGGCCTTCATCAAAATGTATCTAAAATCTCCATTTTAAATACTTAGTTAGCCTATTCATTTCCGGTGCTACCAAACACTCCCCACACACATTTCCAATCAAATCTTAATTAGGTGGGCATTTTATACAAGCTTGTCAAATTTAATGCAATTACATTTGTTTGTACCCATATTGCAACTAGATTTACCGTAATTGAGTTTAATACAATTGCAATAGGTCTACTGCTTTTTTTGCTGTTTCTATATATAAAGAGTTGATCGGTCTTTCTCAGGCCCCAACCATTGGATTCCGCCGCACTGGGCAACAAGTCTTCCAGCGACCCCTTCCCCATTGAAACAAAATGTTGCGAAAGGAAATTGTAAGAAATACGACCCAAGTAAATAAATAAATAAATAGTGACTTTTTGTTCTATTACTAGGCCAACCTAGTGGAGTTAGCACTATGAAGCCCTCTCTTACAATCAACTAGGAAAGCCCGGGACCGTCGGCTTTACATGCCCTCCGAAGCATGGCCAGAAAATGTAGCAAGTGTGAGACTCGAACCAACAACCTTTCGGGTGAAAGTCGGAGTCTGTACCACAACTCTACATGTCCTGACCAAGTGTACGGTGTAACCTATCGAGGAATACTTCAATTACTTGGGTTAACACCAATGATATGAAATTAGACCTCAAAGGTAGATCGGGATTAACACAAATGTATTTTCGTTGCCTTTCGTTCTGCAAAATTTTTGACAACCTTCGAAAGGCCGGTACTTTCTTCTAAGCTATTACAGCATCTACTTCCGCCGACCATCTGGTTTCTGACCAGGATTTCACAACAGGGGTTTTATTTTTGATGTATTTTTGATGAGGTATTTTTTCATTCATTTCGACTGGCGCCCCGAGAAAGCTCATTTATGCCCATTTATAAGACAGGGCCTGGACTTTCTGAACTCTAAGTCTTCAACTAAACCTTAATAGGCCTACAAGATATATAATTCATAAGTCTATCTGACTAATTTTAAGATCTTACATGTAGCCAACAAGGGGAAACTTCTTGATAATTTAGAAACCATTGAGATTAGGGAAGCTATGGTTAAAAACAAAACGTTACTTAATGACATAACCTTTTTAAGTAGTTCCCCCTTGTTGGCGCTTCCATTGGTTAATGTTTAATTGTTCAATTTAAATTATTTACTTTATGCGATGCTGTGTATTATCCTGACAATGAGTTTTATTTTATTTTGTTTTAGCTTGCATACCTTTTGTTTACCTTTTTTCAATCGCACTTGACGATGGCGTGAGCCGAAACCGGTTGTGTTTTTAATTTAATTTTATTGTAAGACTATACGAAGTAAATTTTAACAATGAGTGACTATTGTAAAATAAATTTATGCAGTAGCCTACCACAAAAACGCTGATATTGCCTAATCTGAAACACTAATTGTATAATGTTGGCGAGACTTTACAAACATCACTGAGAGACTAACTAAGCTAGATTGCCATAACCAAGATGGCGGCAGCATGGTCCATGTAATTATTTAATATCGCGTGCGCACGCGAAGAAAATAATTGCAACTATATATTGTACAAGTAGCTTACAATACTATGTGCGAGTTGATGGGTATGTGATTGGCATTCTGCTATTAATAATGATGGCTCTTTGTTCTATTACTAACCCAACCTTGGACTAGAATAGGACCACCCGGTGGTTGGCGGAAGCAAGGTCACAAGGTAGAAGACCCATCGACAGACAGAGGTAAACCCTCGAGGAAAGGAGATCGAACAACTTGCCGGAGCAAGAGGGAGAATAATGGCCGAGCTCAAGGCGTTAGCGTCCAACCGAGGCGAGTTCAGGAGATGGGGTCGGGGTGACCCCCCCCCCACGCGGCACTAAGGGGGAAGAGGAAGAAGAAACCCAACCAGCATATATTGCTTAATGCTTGCTGAATTTTCTAGCTATGCTTTGGAGGTAGCAAAGTGTGTGACTCGAAGCAACTACCTATCGGGTGAAAGTCGGGGTCCGTACCACTACTCTAAATGTCCTGACATGT
Organism: Psococerastis gibbosa; assembly: GCA_963971405.1. NCBI lineage: Eukaryota > Metazoa > Arthropoda > Insecta > Psocodea > Psocidae > Psococerastis > Psococerastis gibbosa. The sequence continues at coordinate 23,734,787 of OZ020491.1, forward strand.
CCTAAATAAATGCGTCTGCTATTTACACGTTGACGTTGCATTTGCTTAGGTAAAAAAAGACACATTTGACAAAAAAATACAGTTAAGGTTGCGTTTCTTCGGGATCTTCTTCTTCAGGTTAAAGCTCGCTGGATGGTTGGCTGCAACATGCGGCATCGATGCCTCCACTCCCTCGATCCTGGCACGCCGTCTTCATTATATTGCAGTATTATAATGGTACCGGACCACCTACAGTAGGTATACTGTAGGTATCAAATCAAATCAAATACATCTTTATTCCAATTGTTGCAACAAGACCAGTATACATAAAATGATAAATTTTATAAAATTGTAATTAAATTTAAATACGCTAAATTAACTTAAGTTAAATTACATTAATACTTTACAAGGAATTATAACCAGCCCAACTGTGGTTCCACGTACTAGGGCCGGAGCAGTGTTTTAGTTCAACTCAGATGCCGGTGTGCAGGTACCTATGTGTTACGTATGTAAAACTGTTAGAAAGGAGTGAATAGAAAAAAATAAGTTTTGTTCTTTGCGTTGAGTAAAAAAGTTGATGAAAATATATTTTTATTGTTCTACATGGAATAGTAACTTTTCTAAGTCTGTTCTTACATATATTACACTATTAACAGTGACATTAAATTAACTTTGGTTGAAGAGGTAACCTCATCGTTATAACCGAAATTAGAGGCTATACTGTAGAAAAAACTGTACTTGGCTGTAATCGAACCCACGATCTGCGTCTAATCGCGGGGCGTCGTCTCGTTCGGTTAGATAGTTGCGTAGCTGTGCTAACCTGTCGAGCAATACGAATCATGTTAATGAGAGCATATAAGTAGAGGATATAAATGAGCACTGTTCTTGTCCGGGCTTGTAGTCCAGCGGGGTTAAAGCGACGACAACCGGTTAGACCGTGGGTTCGAATCCCGACATCTACAGTTTTTTCTATATCCTCTAATTTTGGTTACGCCCTCTTCAGCTAAACGTATATACACTGGCCTCTACATCCTCCATCATTTGCTGCAGATATTCCTTTCTTGGGCGCCCATCAGGTCGGCTGCCGCCTTTTATGGATTTCAACCTCCATCTCTCTCGGTCTTGTGCCTTTCTCCGATAAAGAATACAGCACCGCTTTGCATTTGGTAGATAGCAGTGCCATACAGTATTCCTTCTGATACTTTTCTATTGATGGTCTAAGTCTTCTTTTTCCAAGATCCCAATCTCAACTATTGGTTGGCAACAACTCCCTACATACCAACCTCCATCACTCTCTGTCTTGTGCCTTCCTTCGACAAGAAATACTGCACCGCTATGTATTGGTAGATAGCAGCATATTCCTTCTGATACTTTTCCAGCAATGTCCTAATTAGTCTTCTTCTGAGGTCACAATCCCAACAATTGGTTGGTAACAGCTCCCTACATATCCTCCAGCTCTCTCAGTCCTGCTTCTTCCTCTTCAGCTCTTAATACGTTCGAGCTCCTGCGTCCTTCTTCAGTTGATGCATGAATCTCTTCTTATGGTTAGACACCATCTATTCTATTGTAATATCTTTAGTTTTGACCACATTAGTGTTTTGGGGGTAATCTGTTAAGTTCCCTTTCAACATTACTGCCATCTAGCGGATGGGATTTGTGGCTATCATCGCCATCACCCTTAGCTGGATAATATTCGTCAAGTACGGGGTCCGTGCCAATGACAGATGGTCCTCTGTCACGTGGAGGGTGCCCACCCTCAAGCACCCCCTCCCTCACCCAATGTCATACCAGCACACTCATCCGCCTCCTTCAATAATTAAACCGACAGAAAGTTTTCATTCATGGGAGATACTTCTGATGCAGACAGTTTTGATGGGAGTAATTATTTATTTTAAATACATTTTGTGGGACCAGTTACACGGTTGCATAATTTCATTTTTGCAGGAAACTCTAAACACATTACAATAAACCGTGCCCAGCTCTCATCAATAGCAGAGGTTCGCCAGATTATGTGTTGTATTGGGCTGCAAGAAAGCTGGTGGCGGAAGCCTAATGCTATAGCGTAATTAAAAACATTAAAGTTTAAAAAAACTTTCCAATATCATTTGGAAAATTGACTACTTGACAAATTTTTGAAAACCTATTTTACCACATTGGTTGATTTAATTTATGCCTCTTAAAATTATTTTTTTTACTAAAAGAAAACGTTATTTAGTAGGGAGAAAAAAATTTCCCTCATCAATTTAAGTTTGAAGGTTAAAAGGGGGGTGATAATTATGACTGTAGAATGTGACGTAAAATTATAGCTGGGTAAAATGACATTGACAGCTGGGGTAAAATGATAGCTGATGTGGTAATTAGCAGTTAGGCCATAACATACACTTTACATTGACCACAAGCACTGACTCACTCACCCTGTAAGGTATAATTGTTTTTAATCAGGTGGCTCTTTAGTCTTAATAGAGTTTCTAGGAATAAAATAATCAGCAGCAGGTCTAGAAGATGGATCTCAACTCAACAAAACCATGTAGTACGCAGGTTTTTAATATCTCTCACATTGTAGTTTTGAAGAAGTCGTCAACAAACACCAATTTAGTCATGTAGCGTAGTGGTACAGACTCAGACTTTCACCCGAAAGGTTGTTGGTTCGAGTCCCGCACTAGCTACATTTTCTGGCCATGCTTCGGAGGGCATGTAAAGCAGGCGGTCCTGGGTCTTCCTAGTTGACGAGTGTAAGAGAGGGAGGGCTTTATAGCTCTAACTCCGCTAGGTTGGCTTAGTAATAGAAACAACAAAAAGTCCTTATTTATTTATTAACCAATGAATACATAATATGTAAGTAATGAGTTTTCTTTATAGCTAATTACAAAACCACCCTTCGCTATGTTCCTCCCTTAAATTGGGAAGACCCGGCTTCACCTGCTTCACATGCCCTTCCGAAGCATTGTCAGAAAATGTAGCACGTGTGGGACCTTTGTTTGTGTCAGTATACCACTCGTACTTTAGAGGTGTCAGTGTTTGAATTTCCCGCCACTGTAACGTTATGATGTAATCTCTTTGTGTCTACACTGTTCAGAGGCGTACAGTTTTAGAATGATGGCGGAGGCAAAACTAAGTAGACGTCATCAGGCAGGATAAGGAAAAATTGAAAATATAAGAGCAAAATAGTAGGGTTTTACGCATTTTAATAGTGTTGTAAAGTATCGCTGTAGATTTTACAAAGCTAAAAAAGGAATCCTTACATTCATATTGCTGCAAAGGAGACCATGAAGTATGAACCACGTCTTACAAGCCCCCCCAAAATTGTTGTGATGTTTGTTTTGATAAAATGTCGTGCCTGGAGAACGTGGCAGGAGACAGTCAATAATGGAGGATGGGAATAATAAAGCATCGTTTAAAGTTCAAGTATAATTTATTTAAAACATGGTGTCAGAATTGATTTATTTGTAAAAAAGTTGGTTAATTTGTATTCTTTAATATGCCTAATTCAGATGAAGATAAAACGGGAGTGGTCCCAACCGCCCCAACAGTAACCAAACACAGTGTTAGCCACAGGCACATGAATACGCGTGCAAGCAATCTCTGTAATGAATGGAATCGATGGATAACTGAGTTCACCATCTATTTAAGAGCCTCGAATTTAGAGAATGAATCAGACTCAAGACGAGTAGCCCTATTGTTGCACCATATGGGTCCAGAGTCTCTAGAAATATTCACATCATTTGGTGTTGATTTGGACACTGTTAAATTTGAGGATTTGAAAAAACGGTTTGATACATATTTCAATCCACTAAAAAACACTTCAATGGAAAGATTTCGATTTTTTACTCGCAAACAAGAAAGTGGTGAAACAATTGAAGAGTACGCTACTAAACTGCAAAATCTTGCAAGTTTCTGTGATTTGCAAAAACTGGCGGACTCCATCACAAAGGATGTGTTCATTTGTGGTTTGCGTTCAGAATTTAACAATATTAGAGAAAAATTACTGTTTGATAATCCCACGACGCTACAAAAAGCTGTTGAATTAGCTCGTTCAATGGATAGATGTAAAATTGAGTCAAGTTCTTTATTGAGGGACAGTTCTTTGAGTGAATTCGTGGGAAGTGTAGGCAAAAGGCGAAACGCTGCACCTTCTACCTCGTATAGGCCTAATTGGAAACAAGATGATAACAAGCAAGTGTGCAAACGTTGTGGAAAGAAGCATGAAGACAAGGGCAAATGTCCAGCTATTGGCCAAACTTGCATGAAATGCTCATTGCTACACCATTTTGCAGTAATGTGTCGAACCCGAACCCGCCCTCAAGTCAAGGCAATCCGTGATGAATTAGAAACTAATGATGAAGGCGAAAATGATGTTTTCTTCATCGGAAATGTTTGTGAAAAATAATCCACAACCACTAAATAAACTTGGTTTTTAAATTCAAAAAAATCCATGCCAACCTTCTCCCACGGATATTCGGCAATTTCATGTTGAAGTAATGGCTCTCTTTTTTGTTTCTTTCGGTAAGTATTACATGCAATGCAATCGGCTATGAAAGCTTTCAGATCAGCCGTTATATTCGGCCAAAATACAATTCCTCGAATTTGATCTAGGCACCTAGTAAGTCCTTGATGCCCACTGTGAATATTCTTTATAAAACTGTTACGCAATGCTTGTGGAACAACCAATGCCGTTCCCTTAAACAATATGCCGTCAATTACGTGCATCTCATCTTGCATATTAAAATAAATTTTCGCCGTGGATTCACAATCGTATTTAGACTTGGGCCACCCAGATTTACAATAATTTTGAACCTGTTGAATAGCCTCATCATGTAAACTTGCATCTCGAATCTCATTTACTTTATTTTCTGTAACAGACAAATTCGTTTTAAACATGTGAACTTGTACTTCTAAATCTTTAGAAATTTCAGATATGACTTTATCTTGTTTAACAGCATTACGCGAAAGCATATCAGAAATGTACATTTCTTTACCAGGAACATACAACAATTCAAACTCATAAGCCAGTAACTTAAGCAACATACGTTGTAAACGGGCTGGTACCTTGTCAAGTGATTTTTTTACTATAGTAACAAGCGGTTTATGATCAGTGTGGCAAATAATTTTGCGTCCATATGTGTACTGATGGAATCTAGTACAACCAAAAACTACCGCCAATAACTCTTTTTCAATCTGGCTGTACGCAATTTGAGTTGGGGTTAATGTGGTTGACGCATAGGCTATTGGATTTTTCCCATGCATTATGCATGCCCCCATCGCATCTTTTGAACTATCTACAGACAAAATTAGCGGCTTATTACTATCAAACTAAGTTAATACAGGTGAAGTCGTTACTTCTTTTTTTAAATTTTCAAATTCCATTTGATGTTTTTCTAGCCATTCCCATTCCACATTCTTTGATAGCAGTTGCCTCAAAGCACTAGTTTTCTGTGACAAATTTTCAATGTAACTTCCTAAAAAATTTACTGTGCCTAAAAAACTTTGTACCTGTTGCACATTTTTAGGAACTGGAATTTCTAAAATAGCTTTTACAGCTTCTGGATCGCATTTCATTCCTTTTTCTGAAAAAATGTGCCCTATGTACTTCACTGAGGTTAGTCCAATTTGACATTTATCTTTATTAAATTTTAGCCCTATTTCTTTAGCTCTTTGTAAAACTTTTTGGAGCGTTTTATCATGACTTTCGTAATCACCAAAAATTAAAAAATCGTCTTGATAAATAAGAAGACCATCAATGTCACCAAAATGATACAACATTTCAGCTTGAAAAATTTCACTACTAGCACTTATACCAAAAGGTAACCGCAAAAAACGCCACCGCCCACTTGGTGAGTTGAACGTACATAGTTTTGAGCTCTCGTCGTCTAATCTCATCATCCAATAACCATTTTTTGCATCCAACACTGAAAACTTAGATGAACCATTTAATTTTGCTTTAATTTCATCTATGTTAGGCGTAGAACAGTGAGCCCTTTTAATTGCCCTGTTAAGATTTCTAGGATCCAGACAGATACGAATTGAATTATTTGGCTTTTTTACAACGGTAATGGAGCTAACCCAATCACTAGGTGCAAATACTTTTTCAATCACACCCAAGTGCTCCATCCGCTTCAACTCCTTTTTTACCAAATCTATTAAACTAAATGGTATTTTTCTGTTAGGTTCCACAACCGGTTTAACATTCGGGTCAGTTTCCAGGTGAACTTCTCTAGGCAAACATCCGAGACCTTCAAATACTTCCGCATAATTTTTAAAATTTACAATATTTTCTAAATTGTTATTAATTACGTTTCCAGACCCAACCTGGCAAATTTTTTTTACCAAATTTAATCTACTACAGGTAGTCAAACCTAAGATTGTGGTGCATGTAATACTTACCGAAAGAAACAAAAAAGAGAGCCATTACTTCAACATGAAATTGCCGAATATCCGTGGGAGAAGGTTGGCATGGATTTTTTTGAATTTAAAAACCAAGTTTATTTAGTGGTTGTGGATTATTTTTCACAATTTATAGAAATAGCTCTTATGAACTCAACTAAAGCTAAACCAGTTATTCATCAGCTTAAGTCTATGTTTGCGCGTTTTGGCATTCCACTAGAAATAATGTCTGATGGTGGACCTCCTTTTGATTCCCATGAATTTCAAATGTTCGCAGATGCATGGGGAATCAAATTATCTAAATCGAGCCCAAAATATCCGCAAAGTGACGGATTAGTCGAAAAATCAGTAGGAATTGTAAAAAAAATGCTGGCTAAGTGTGAAGCTTCTGGTGATGATCCATATATGGCTTTGTTGCAATATCGGACAACCCCTAAAGGTATGATTGATTCCCCATCGCAACTGTTAATGTCACGGCAGCTACGTACATTGATACCGAAAACTAAGGAAATGTTAATGCAAAAGGTAGTTGATCTCGAAAAACATAAAAAGAATACACTACTTAAGCGTATGAAAACAAAGAATTACTATGATAAAAATTCAAAATTATTGCCAGATCTTAATGTAGGAGACAGCATTATGTTTAAAAAATTTCCTGATGGTGTATTTTTACCTGGTACAGTTATAAAAAAAATGTTCTGAACCTCGTTCGTATATTGTTCAAGGGGAAGGTGGAGGACAGTATAGAAGAAACAGGCAGCATATAATACAGACCAATAACAGAAACCAAGAAAATGTATATTCTGATAATGAGATCATTGAAGTTGAAAAAATGCCGGTCGTTAATTCTAATGATAATAATGTTACTGTTACTGAGTCTCCAGCTGCTCCTGAGATCGGAGAAGGTCGTCCCTTAAGAGTGCGGAATGCGCCTCGAAGGTTTACCTTCTCCGAGTATTAGTTTTAAGAAAGGAAGATGTTGTGATGTTTGTTTTGATAAAATGTCGTGCCTGGAGAACGTGGCAGGAGACAGTCAATAATGGAGGATGGGAATAATAAAGCATCGTTTAAAGTTCAAGTATAATTTATTTAAAACAAAAATGAGCTGGGGGGGGGGGGGACAAGTTGGACCGTGCCCCCCCCCCCCCAACTTTACGCCCCTGACCCTGTTTAAAACCTGTGTGTTAGCTTACAATGCAATGGAGGTTAAACATTTATTTTAATTCTTTAAACATGATTTACGGATGAATAATACAAAACTATTAAACTTCGTTTAAATGCATTCATTATTCCACCGGACTAAGCGTCCATAATGTAGCCTATATAGGCCTACGCATAGTATTGTATATGCCAAGCATGAATAAGCACACTTTACATTTTACAAATTTTAATATCAGTCGCAAAGCGAAGCTTGTTATATTCTTTCCTCTATGAGAAGAATGAAAGGTGTAGTGTAGTCTCTAAAAAACAATGTTTTTTATACGGGGAGCTTTTATCTGACGATGAATATGGGCCATAAAGACCGATGCTGCCTCGTTCATGAAAAGGATAGGGGGTTGACTTTCTTACAATTCAACATTTCTTTGCTTGAATGCTGACAAGCAATGACTCCCCCTATAGTTTTAACTTTCGTATGTCATAAATACAGTACCGGATTAACCCTTGTGGGGGCCCTGAGGCCCACCCAATGTGGAGGCCCCCCTACCTACAATTTTTTTCTTAAAAAAAAAAAATAATCATAGATGGCTGCCTAGTTCACTATCCGTCCATCTTTCATTTGAAGATTTTTTTTGCCAGCAGATCTGAACAAAAACAAACTTTTCCACAATTTCAAAAGTTGTTATCGTTTTAATTTTTTTTTTTAGAAATTTTCGGTGAAATTGTTATTTTGTGCTTGCCCGGATTCCTCAGTTTCCTCATCAGACTCCGGCCGTGAGAGCCTAAGTCATTATATTAATTCACTAACACAACAACAAAACAATTATAATTTAACCTTGATTTCCATACAGCTATGAATTATTATTTTGTATAAAAGCCAGTCCTGCGGTAAGTCACTCCTATTGGTGTAAACACACCTGTAAAAATATACAGCTTTGATTGATTGATTGATTCTATTGTGGAGGCCTTTTTTAATGGTTTTTGTGTGGAGCCTCTTGGGCCTCATGGTTAGTTAATTCGGCATTGCATAAATATTAACATCTCCGACTTTTAATGTAAAGAAAGTGTACGTGAATGTTAGCATTTACACAAGGTAAACATAACGCCGGTTGTTGTCACACAGGTACCCTCCCCTAATATTCAGAAGAAATTCAGTCTTGTTTCTATATAGACTCCAATTGATTCGCACTGTCGTGGTTCCCACTCTTTTATTGCTTTCCAATTTATACGTAGTAGGCCTATAAGGAAAGCTTTGTGATGGTCGAAATTTTCGATTCCGAGATTTCAACGGATTTATACGTTTTGAGGACCCAGGAACCCTGTCTGTCGCTCTGTCTGTCGCTCTGTCTGTCTGTCTGTCTGTATGTCTGTATGTCTGTCTGTTCATCGATTTCCGGGCAAACTACTCGGCCGATTTTGATAAAATTTGGCATGTAAGTTCACTAAAATCATACCTCGAGACCGTTATTTTTATTTTGGGCTAACTCAATTTGGGGGGGTTTTATTCTCAAAAACCTCATAAAAAACGTCTAAAAAAATTATTTTTTAAAAACGGCTCCAACGATTTCTTTTAAATTTACATATACTGTAGTCGTTATTATAATGTTGACAAAATGCGAGGGATCGCATTGGCCCTTGATAGTTTGCTTCTGGGGGTACAAAAATAAAAATAACTCAATTTTCATGAAAAATGACTAAAAAATAATTTATCTGCTAAACCTTTCGATCGCAGATTTCTACCTTCAGTCATGTTTTAGGTGTTAAATTGAGTAACGATACCGGACAGGTTGCTTTCGCAAAAAACTTTTTGGTTTTGGTGAAAACATTTTTTTTTGAAAAAATTATAGAAAATTCACTGTCAAATGCATTGCCTGCCCTGCCATTATTACTGTGTGGTAATGTGTTGGTCTGACCTATCTAGAATTTACCTCATCTCCAGTGACGTCAGGTAGACAACCCCCCCCCCCCCCCCAATATCGAAAATTTAGCCATTGGAAAATTATTTACCAGAAATTACTAATTTTCTCTAACTACTAAATGACAAATTGGAAAGCATGTTCGAGTAAACTCGGACCGGTTCTTTTTTCATTGTGTTTGAGTTATTTTGTGTTATTACTGTGTCTATATTGTTAATTGTGCTTTATAGTAAGTTGTGTTTGTTCGGTCGGCCCTCTTTTAGAGTAATTGTGTTTGTTGTGCTCACTTCCGGGGAATCCTAAGGATATTTTCAAGCCAAGGATACCGGTAGATAAGACGTAGCGAGTAGCGTAGCCTATTCACTAAAAAATACATTAACCCATTTACCTATATAGACACGAGATGCAGCACCAGATATAATAATATTTTATGTATTGCGTTATGATTTATTTGATACTAAATACGTTTATTCTATTTTGACCCCCCCCCTCCCCCCAAATGGGCTGAATCCGTCTCTCCCTGATCATATCCAGGGCAATTTTGCAGGGTGATGTGACGTGGCCTACCTATAAGGCTGAATTATTACAGATGGCGGGAACTAGGAGGGATGGTTGTTTGCGCATTGTGTTGTTTTATATGCTGTGATAGGGTAAATTAGGCAGGACATTGGGTGTTTTCTAACACGTCTTATGCTTGGGGATGCCCTGATTATGGAGAAAATGTGTATAAATTCAGAAAAATTAAGAAAATTATTATTATTACTATTGTTTTCAAATGTATACGTAGTATAAGGTAAGCTTTGTGGCGGTCAAAATTTTTGCCTCTGAGATTTTAACGGATTTACACGTTTTGAGGCCCCAGGAACACAAAAAAGTGTTTTTTTACGAAATGTCTGTCGCTCTGTTTGTCTCTTCATCGATGTCCGGCCAAACTACTCGGTCGATTTTGATGAAATTCGGCATGTAGGTTCACAAAAATCATGCTTTGAGACGATTTATTTTTATTTTGGGCTAACTCAATTTGGGGGGGGGGGGTTTTATTCTCAAAAAACTCCAAGTCAACGTCTAAAAACATTATTTCTCAAAAACGGCTCCAACGATATCTTTTAAATTCACATAATATATTGTAGCCGTTATTAATGCTAACAAAATGCGGTGCCCTTTGATAGTTTGCTTCTGGGGGTACAAAAATAAAAATAACTCAATTTTCATGAAAAATGACTAAAAAAAATTTCTGCGTAACCTTTCAATCGATGATTTCTACCTTCAGGTATGTTGGTTGCATTCCCAAAAAAGTTTTGGTTCTGTGCAAAAACTTCACGCTCCAATACATTGCGTGCCCTGTCATTGTTACTACTGTTCCAATGTAATATTGTTCTTTTCGTTCCAGAATATACATTAGGGATCCGAAATTTAACCATAAGGAAGTTATTTACCATGAAATTACACATTATGTGTTTCTACTAATTTTATAAATTGGAAACCATGTTCGAGTAAACTCGGACCGGTTCTTTTTATTATTATACTCACAAACTATACACTGGTCTGGAGTGGGTTGTCATAGGTATTCGTTCTTGAGCATAAGAAACACTTGAGTGCTGGATATTGTAAATATATATGTAGGCTACGGTATGCTAATGCTACCCCGCACTATATAGTCTCAGGTACTATGTATGATATTATCATATTTATTATCATATATATTATCATAATATACCTATGCAGCATTATTCAGATTTATTGCAAATTTGGCCAATTAAACACTCACCTGTGAATAGTGACTGCGACTGCCGCGCTCTTTTTGCGAAGTGGCGACATTGTGTCGTCCGCTGCCCCACTGGTACGACATTTTCCCACAAGCCCCTTTAAATAAGAGATCACGCCCCCCGCAGACTTATCAATTAGGAACCGCCCCCAGCGCTCATTTTGGACACGCCTACTGCTACAGCCCCGTCATGCACCTTATCACTGCTATTGGATTGGAACTTCATTGGCTGTGCTATGATGGGAAATGTTTATTATTTATCCTGAAGTGTATTAGTTTGTATAGTCCACGCAAAATGAGAAAAGTATGGTCATGGAATGTTTTGATCCTGTGCAAAGCTGTAAAAATATTCTTTGCACAATTTTTGTTATGCCTTGTATCCAATGCAACAAGGTAACACAAAATGGTGCAAAGAATATTTTTCTAGTGTCACACAGGGTCAAAACATTCCATGTCCATACTTTTCTCATTTTGCGTGGACTATACCCTCCTTTCTTCTGAGCTCTCATTCTCAGCGATTGGTTGGCAGCAACTCCTTGCGTATCATCCACCAGCTTGCTCAGTCCTTCGCTTTCCTCTTCAGCTTTTGGTACGTTGGGGCTTAACCTACGCGCAAGCATAGACTGTACATAACACCGTATCATTAGTATATCAAGTGCTAGGTGGATAGTCAAATTGGCCCTTATCAATTTGAACTTTTGGGAATTTAATTCATGCATATTATTTGGGTTGTATAGGTATAGGGTAAAAGCAACAACTTCCCACCTTTTTGAAATTTGTAGCTAAATTTGTTGAGAAAAGAACAAATTTAATGAAATGTTATATGGTCCATGGCCAGTCAGAGCCGGATCGACCGTGCCACCATTGGCCATAGAATAGAAGTACAGTAAAATATATTTTTTAAAAATAGCATTACATTGTAGTATTATATGGTATACCTAGGGATGTAGTAGTAGTATGGTTTGACACAGTCCCAGGCCACGGTGTGGGTCCATAGGACTCCAGTGGACCTCCTGATTATAGTGGATTCCGAACCACTTGGGAAACACAGTGAAGTCACACGATTAGTTCGGAAGTGACCAGGACAAGTCCTACCATGTTTCCCTACCGGCACTGTGCACACGACCAATTTATCTGAAGCTTTGAACCTGCTCTGGTCCGCTGGATTCAACTTGGTATGGCGGCCGGCACCTAGGGATATAACACTGACATCAAATTAACTTTGGTTGAAGAGGTAACCTCCTCGTTATAACCGAAATTAGAAAGAAAGAAAGAAGATTGTCTTTATTTTCCATATGGGCGAATTTTGGGCCTTTCGGCCCACTCTTACAATTAACCCATAATGTTAACTTAAATACCTACTATAAAACTTAAAATAAAAACTAAACTTATAGCGACCATTATTTCCACACCATTTATACAACATACATACTCATGAAATAATCGTGACACGCCCTCTTAAACTTATTTAAAAAAATTTCATTACTTATTCGATCCGGTAGGGAGTTCGAAAGCCTCACCGCCTGCACCGAAAAGGAAGATGTATGGGATGTATGGATTGGAAATGATAATTTATATTTTTCTCTTGTATTCCGTGCATGGAAAGGCAAAACTGGGTTTGGCGGGATTCGAACCCACGATCTACAAGGGCTTGTAGTCCAGCGGTTAAGACGGTTAGGCGTAGATCGTGGGTTTGTATCCCGCCAAGCCTATTTTTTTCCACACCCTCTTATCTCGGTTATTAAAAAAATAGCCAGCCGAGATGTCTTGTTCAAGGGAGGTACCCAAAGCGTTCAGTTCCTCGGATCGTACTCAGTCAGGCTATAGAGAGGCTATATTAGAACTTTGCCATATTGTATCATAGAGAGCGGAAATCACCCTGGACCCCAACATCTGGCTGTAATTTGAAGAATAGATGTGTTGTTAAAATGTGAAAAAGGTTTGAAAAGTTGGTACCGTGTAGAGGTTCATTTTATTGTTCCGAAAGGCTTTATGTGACTTTAGGAGGAAAGGAAAGGCTCCAATATCTTAAATTAATTTGTTTGCTGAATAAGTTTACATTGTTTAGCTTAGGCCCTAATGCACTTTATGGCGATCTCTGTGCCTGGGCCATTTTTCGTTTTCAGCCAATAACGTGCAGTCAGCTATCTACGTAAAATAATTTAGTCAAAATTGATATTTTTTAACAAATAAAAAGTCTGCAGCCCTATAATGCTGATTGGGATTAACATAATACCAGGGTTTATCCAATTGTTTAAATCAAATGTGTACAAAATGTGCGGGAAATTCAAATTGATAAATTAATCCTTGACTATATTTTTGGTGACTTTTTTTCTCCTTTAGATGTAGACACATTATTTGAAATTATTATTATATTCCAAAATTCTACTCTGTATTTTAATGTTTAATTAGTATTTCCTTCAATTATAGAACCAATCAATCAATCTTTGTCCATGACCCACCAAGGTAGGATAGACTGCAATTATTCTCTTGTATTCTAATAATTTATTAATACACCGTCACGTAACAACTTACTAATGCGGTATTAAAAAATAAACCCGGTATTATGTATTATCGCTACAATATGGCTGCTGAATGTCATTAATGCAGAGTATTAATGAATTGCCAGCGGACAATTTGAACTTCGAGAGGCTTGTGTTGTCAAAGACTGCTAAAAATGAGATACTTTAGTTACTGTCTGTAACTTAAAAACTTAAAAACTAAAAAGTATTTTAATTAAGGTGATATGAATTTGATAAACTGACTAATTTAAAAGTTCAACTGCTAAAAATATTAGGAGAAATAAGAATTATTTCTGAACTAGTTGAAAAGTTAGTAGCAGCAAAAAACGGCGGGAAAATACCAAGATTCGTCTATAATATCATTTATTCTCGTTTTAACATACGCTATAGTGATTTTTAATAAACATGCCAGACTGTAACATTTTTATTAAATTATACGATTAGTTTAAAAAATATATAACACCACCTAGAGAGGGAAAACCCCCAACTTTAGTTCAAGTGCCAAACTTTTTCAAATCTTGATTTATTTTCTTATCAAAAAATGGCGCGTAAACACAAATGTTTATCAATGTTCTGTTGGCGCACCTGTCAAACTGTGTAATGGCGAATGATGATACATCTTCTAGAAAGAAAATTTAATTTTTTACTATAATTTGTGCATTTTTAGTGATTGATTCTTACATTACGTTTACGGAACAAATGAAAAATATTCCTTAAAGTGCTCAAATAGAAAATTATGGCACGGTTGATAGAAGTATATCGTATGGAAGAGCATCCTCCCTTGCTTAGCAGGCAATCGCCTCTAATGATCGAAGACCAACTCATGGTAAAGAATTTTTATTAATTTAAATTAATGTTTTATTATTACATTATGCGTTGTAAACCTATGCTAAATTCATGAACTATTAGTTCAAAGTTATGCATTAGTTAATAAATTTTTCATTATTACTATTTTACGGTCTTAGGTTTATTGTCCAAGTGGGTCATGCCTATGGTATGATTTAGGAGGTCAAGAACCTTTTTCTTGCTAAATTTTTTATAATAAATTATTAAAAACTCTTGTTAGGAAGACAATGATGATGTATTAAGCTAGTTACGCTTGGTGTCTGTATCTGTTGTCTTTCGTTGCACGTATTGAGCGTACTACTAAAACAACCGTTATTGAACTTGCATCAGTATTTAACCTATTATGGCTACATTAATAAACGAAGGCTGTTTCAGTCAATGCCTTTCCTGGTGTATCCCAGTTGTATCTCAGTTTTTAGCACTATTATAACAAGCAATAATCCATTAATAACAATAAAACCCTGAACTCTCAGTCCCTGATAATATTGTAGTGTAAGCCTATATTAATGTCTAGTTGACATTGTTGTTAAGTGTTAAGTTGTTCTCAAAGGCTGATGCCTTATATGTGCTAAATAGTCACATAAAAAATCGCACTATGCCCGTAATAACAAAAACGATATCCCTAAGTTTAATTTGTACAAGCTTTTGTCCATTAAGCTGTAGTTTATATTGGTATATGGGTCATTCTAAAAAATCTTGCCGATCCTTGTCCGAAGCTTACAATCGCCCATTTAGCCAACTAAGACAGTCTTTTTTTCAAATTTTAAGTGAAAGTTTAAAACTATACTAGTTTAACTACATTTAGACAGTATGCAACTGTTTCGGTGACCGTACTATAGGCAAATTTTTTAGTCTATAACTAACAAAACGGCTTGTCTGAAACTGTCCATGGGGACATTTTCTAGCTTCAAATGTGGAAAATTGTAGAAAATGTGACAATTATTTAACTGATTCCGTTGATAATGCAACTTATAGAACACATTTAGTATATATACAGCATACTCGTTTTCGTTTTCAAAACGGACCGGACTCCAGTGGACCTTTTCTCTATGTCCGCTATTGCAGTCACAAGTGTTATGTCCCAAGTGTTACTGTCTGAGAATTTTTGAAAAATGCCGGGAAACGCGCAGTGGCAGCAGAATGAGCAGCCATATTGGATCGGCAAACTACCAAAACAGTGATAAAGAGAGTATTTAAACACTATTCTTTTAAATTTTAAGGTAAGTAGTAGAAATTGCAGCGTGTTTTTATTTGAAGTCACAAGTGTTACAGTATTTTTGAACAGTTTTATAGAGAATTTGACAGTTGCAGCGATTTAATTAGTTATGGAAAGAGGATTACTTAGCATCACCATAACCTGACATGGTCACCGTTAGCATCTCGTTTGGAGGGAATGGCTAGAACATAATATGTCACAAGTGTTATTGGTCACAAGTGTTACTTTAAAATTAGTAACACTTGTGACAAATAGTAACACTTAGGACTTTCTTGCTGCTCCAATAACTAATATTTGAATTATTTTTCTAGAATGCCACCGTTGTCAAATAAAGAAAAGCAGAAGATGTACCGTGAGAAGCGTAAAAGCGACCCTGCACGAGATGAAGCTTACAAGGCTAAACACAAGTTGAGAAATGCTAAGCAAAAGAAGATAAAAGACTTAAGCACGAAAGAAAAATGTATGCAACGAAAAGCGTGGAAGGAACGGAAAGCAGAATCAAGAAGACGTCAAAAAGCAACTAATGGTGTGTTAGGTAACACTCCACCTGATTCTGAATTAGATACTCCTCCGTCATCTTCGAGAGGCCGGAAAACGATTCTCCGGAACCGCTCAAAATTATACAGGGATAATAAGAGACTTGAAAATGAATTAGAAGTGTTAAAGAGTCAACTGGCAATAATGAGCAGGTCTTCGGACATGTACAGGAAGCGCGCTGAGCGACTGCTGAAGAAAAAGAAACACAATCTTACCCCTCAGTCGAAGACCAATAAGTTAGCTAAAGAAGCCAAAATAACAAATCCTCGTGTAAAAAGACAACTTTTTGAGTTTAATGTACTGAAGGAGTCTCTGACGACCACATACGAGGCATCCCCTGCTGCACAGAAAAAAATAATTGGGTTAATAGCTACAAATGCTATTGTCAAAAAATATAAAATGAAAGGGGCTGTGGGGAGGGCCCTCGGATTGCAGGACAGGAAGAGAATTGTTCAATCCGGACTTACAAAAAATCGCGAGCACCAAGAGAGCATTCGCCACTTTTACGAAAAAGAAAGTTTTTGCACTGCAGGCAAAAAGGAGACTATTACTAGAAAAAAGATAAAAAAGCAGATAAGAATCATGAATGCGACAATGAAAGAACTGCATTTGAAATATAACTTAGAGAATAAGGCTGTGTCTTATGCCACGTTCACCAAATACAGACCTTTTTATGTAATGGAGCCAAAAGTCGGAAAAAGAGATACATGCAGGTGTGTCTTACATGAAAACATTTTCCTTATATTACGAAAGCTCAAGCAAATTGGTGCATTGGGGAGCTCCTCATCCAGAGAATATTTGGAAACCCTCGTGTGCAACAGTCTCTCGGCGGAATGCATGTACTCTAAGTGCATTATTTGCAAGGACCAAAAATTTCGTCTGCAGAACGTGCTAACTTCAAGTAATACGGTTTCGTGGCTTCAGTGGGAATACCTCGAAAAGCAATATGTAAAAGGAACCGAAATCAAAAAATCAAAAATTGTAGGTACCGTTAAACACTACGGGTCTTTAATGGAACTTATCGCGGTATTGGATAAGATGACCCCACGATTCAAGAGGCATGCATTCAACATGCAACAACAGCGACGTGCGTTTGAGGATTGTATTCAGAACGTAGAAAGCAACGACTATGAGGCTGTTCTGTTAATGGATTTCTCAGAGAACTACAACTGCAAAAAGGCAGTGGAGATTCAGAGCTTTCACTTCGGGGGCTGCCGAGAGCAGGTAGCGTTACATACTTCTGTCCTCTTCACTTCAGCGGGGAAAAAATCATTTTGTACCATATCTGCGAACCTTGAGCACACCCCTAATGCCATTTGGGCTCATTTACATCCTATCTTGAGCTACGTAAGAGATGAGTTGAAAATACATGTCATGCACTTTTTTTCTGACGGTCCATTTTCCCAATATCGCCAAAAAATTAATTTCTACTTAATGTGCGCAAATTTAAAAAAATACAAATTTCATACATGTACTTGGACGTTCTTTGAAAGCGGCCACGGGAAGGGGGAAGCAGATGGCATTGGGGGTGCTGTGAAAAGGCGAGCAGACGCCATAGTGGCCCATGGGGCCGATATAAACAATGCAGTAGATTTCTTCAAGGCTATGAAAGAATGTGAGTCGCGAATTACATATTTTTTAGTCGAAAATATTACACCGCAAAATATTCCTTCTTTGACACCCGTTAAAGGAACTGCGGACCTGCATCAAATTGTGTACAAAAGTACCAACGAAATCTGGTACCGCGATGTAGGTTGTTTTTGCAAAGAAAATAAGTGGGTGAAAGGACAATTTTGCAAATGCAGTAGCGGCGTCGACATGAAGGTAGCCAACTTGCTCTCTGAACCGGAGTTAACAATGCCTGAGTGTGCAGCAGTTGCGGGTACTTCCCTGAAGTGTCTCGAACCCCATGAAGTCCACATAAAAAATATATCTGTGGGAACTTTTCTTCTTGTCAAAGTAAAGAGCGGCAAGGGAAGGAAAAGCCGAGAGTTTACATATGCGGCTGTAGTGCAGGAAGAGTTTGATGACGAAGAAGGTGAAGTCCTTGTAATGTTTTTGTCTGCCATGACCGACAACCGTTCCACCTTCACAGTTAATGAAAAGGACATAGCGTATGTAAGATACGATGACATCATTCAAATTCTTAAAGCGCCGGAGCTGAAGATGAAGGGCAAAAGAATGTTCTATGAGTTTGATGAGGAAATTAATGTAAAGGAAAAATAAAGTTATTATTTCCAGCTGATAATTTTTTTTATTCGAATCTGAGTTGTGGTAACACTAGTGACAATAAAATAGTCACAAGTGTTATTGCTGCAAAAATTGTAAGCTATTTCAAAAGAAAGACGCATTAAATCTAAAAATCGAGCTGAGTGATTTCCTATTCACTGTTTCTGCAATATGTAATGAAAATAGCGTAGGGAGATGGCTCCAGAAATCTGTTTTCCTTGATGTTGATGTTTTCGACCAGTCCCAAAGTAACACTTGTGACCTTAACTTCCCTGTAGGCTTAAGCAAAATAATGAAGAAGGTGTGCAAGTTATTTAATAACCGTTCAGGACACACTAAATTTTAAGCCAGGCTGAAAGAAAATTTAATATACATTTTTACGAATAGCAGACCAATCGATAATTGTCCAGTAACACTTGTGACGCTTCAGAGGGCCGTTTGGAGTAAAAATATTTCTAGCAATGTTAAACTTGAAAATGAACACGAGTGACGTATGATAAAGACACCTAAGATGGTATATCTAATTAATGCCAGGTGCGAATATTTATTTAAATGTAGTTAAAAAAATTAAAAATAATTTACTTCATTAGGCAATAAAAAAAAGAATGACCCATATAATTGCTACTCCAGCTTCAGTCAATAGTCAATATATTAAGCTATTATTAAACAACAAAACATTATGTTACAACAGTGTACAGTAATGATGATGTACGGCTTCGTCAAGGTATACAAAATATGGACATTTAATAAACACTACTCCGTGCAGTATAAAAAACCTAAAATAATGAACCAGGTGTTCACCTACCTGGTCCCTAAAAATTCATTGAACTCAGACTTAATTACGACGGTTCAATACTCTGTGGCTTTGCCCCCCCCCCCCCCCCAGCCTCGAGCATTGTAAGACGTGGTTCATACTTCATGGTCTCCTTTGCAGCAATATGAATGTAAGCATTCTTTTTTTAGCTTTGTAAAATCTACAGCTATACTTTACAACTATTAAAATGCGTAAACCCCTACTATTTTGCTCTTATATTTTCAAATTTTCCTTAAATCCTGCCTGATGACGTCATAAGGTCAGTTTTGCCCCGCCATCATTACAAAACTTTACGCCTCTGCCCTATGTATACAGCACGGTGAGTCAGTATGTAGCGTGATACGAGGATGACTCATGAGACAAAATCTCTTGCAGCCAAATATTGTGCGGGAAAAGACCTTGTCTATTATTATGTATTGTATTTTACATTCTACTAAAATGGTTACAATGCTTGTGTCCTAACCGCGATAATTGTCTATAATTTAATTATGTTTCAGATGGTCATGGATTTAAGCGATTTGGAGTTTTTCCGGGAAGATGATCCTGAAGACAAAGAGCTTGGAGAGTTCATTACGAAATATACTACATTATCGGAGAAAGAATTGCGAGAGTCATTGAAAATAGATGTTAAAGATGTGCTAAATATTGTCTCTGAGTCCATTCCTTGTGTCGGCTGCAGGCGCAGGTAAGCTTGATTAATTATCTTCAAAATCATGTAAATTGGGGCGATGAATCCTTTCCTTTATGAGGTGCATCACAAAATATTGTTCCGCAATAGCCAATCAGAGCATTTTTGCTTTCCTATTTAAACTCATTGTGAATAAATTACTCTGTTAAGTTTTATGTTACTATATATCATCAAAAACGCACAACCGGTTTCGGCTCATGCCATCGTCAACTGTAAGAAAACGGTATGCAAGATAAAGAGTCAACTTACTTACGTGTTTCCTCAAAATATTCCTTACTAAAGTAGTAGGATACATGTTATTATTGGCAATAATCAAGTAAAGTAAAATGTATTCCTCCAAAAATAACAGTTTCCAATATGGATTCATTGATACAAAATTTAGAACAATACAGTATATGTAATAAGGCTGACCTTAACCATTAATAGAGATTCAAGACAAAGTTGGACACTGCGGGACTCGAACGATCAATCCCTTTCGGGGGCGTCATGTTAACCTGGGAAAGATATAGATCGTGGGTTCGAGACCGGCAGTGTCCAGTTTTTTTTACTGTACTACTTTCGGATATAATGTCCAAAGGAGGTTACCTAGTTCTTCGACCTTCTTACTCTTATTTAAATATCTCTTCTAGCTAGGATTGGCGATCATCATGGTAAAGGGAAACCAAACGACTCGCTCAGGTTTTTCACGCAGGATGTTCTTCTGCCGGGGGCGCTCAGTTCTTCGATCTTCAATTGGATTATAACACACAGAAGACGATATTTTACGTTCTAGTTTCTTAACAGCCAGCAGCAACTCAGCTTTTGTGTCTATTCGCCACTGAACCTCGGCATTACGGAATTAAATTATATAAAATAATAATTCGTTTAATCTCGTTTCAGTGTCGAACGTCTATACCACCAACTTTCAAAAGTTGGCCAACTGGCCCTTGAACCTTTGATAGTGAACGATTCCACCCAAAAAATGGTAATACACGACGATGTGCTAACCTGTCCGAGGGTGCTATGCTCACGTCTGGGTGAACACAGTGAGCGGCTAGCTCACCTGGTAAGCAGCCAGCCCAGAAATAAGAAGTCACGAAGGTGTATGCTGCACTCGTGGGACCTGCAAAAGGCCAAGGCCGTGACGCCTGCGTGGAAGGACGTTTGGGCAATCATGGAAGACAAGTGCAAAGCGGAAGTGCTGCTGATTGACTTTAGTATGTTGCTTAGCAAGTTGGAGACTTATTTGAAGAAGCATAGGTTCTGCCAAGACTGCCGCACGAAGGTGATGAAGGCGTATAATTTACTGGTAGAGGACGGGGACCCGACCAAGGAAAAAGGCTTCGTGCCGGCACTTTACAACAAAATTAAGCGCTGTACCCCCGGAAAACACATCCATCTTCCTACAGAAACCAAGTACATTGACAGTCTAATTGCTCGAGCTGAGCCGGAACTCCTTGGCAAGTAAGTAAAATTAGTTTTTAAACGGCCTTACTAAGTTGAATCCATGAGAGCAGCGCGGGTTTCAAACTGCGGCAAACTTGGTAGTGTGCACAGTGTTGGCAGGGCAACATGGTGGGACATGATAACGCGCTGAGACTATACCAGTCAGTCTACGTGCGTGTCGAGTCCTGGTCACCTCCGAATTTATCGTGTGACTTTACTAAGTTTCCCTAGAGGTTTGGAATCCACTATAATCAGGAGGTCCACCCTGTCAGTCCCCTTCTCCTCGAGGTGAAGGAGTCTGCCCTTAGGGTGGCTCAAATTAATCACTCCCCCCACCAGGCTGGCAAGGTTGCTTAAAACAGAAATGCTGAAGGCAGGCGTTGGAAACAACAACTGTTTTTAAACGTAATCAAATGGCGAACCGTTGTGAGAATTTCCTTGGTGACTTTGTGGAACTTGGGGAATATCATAGGGAGAGGAGAAGTGGACTCGTATTTGTACTTGGTTAAGGTAATGGTAAAGTTAATGGTGAGCTTGTCTTAGCTTGTCCATTATAGCTTGTATCCGGTGTATACCATAGCATATGTATATTATACGATATCCATGGGGTCGCTGGCATTGGGCAAGGGACCTGTTAGCCACTATAAGTAGGCTTGGGTCCATAAAAGTCATTTAAAAAAAAAAAATAACCGATAGTGATGACCCACAGAAAATAAATTATTATAGCCGGTTTCGGATACAATCGGCCCCAATCCAATTTCATAAATAAATAAATATTGACTTTTTATGTGCTATTACTAAGCCAGCCTAGCGGAGTTAGGACTATAAAGCCCTCTCTTACACTCAACTGGGAAGGCCCGAGATCGCCTGCTTTACACGCCTTCCGAGGCATGGCCATAAAATGTAGCAAGTGTGGGACTCGAACCAACAACTTTTCAAGTGAAAGTCGGAGTCTGTACCACTACTCTACATGTCCTGAATAATAACTGATCGAAAAGATGTTTCTTTATATTTTTTGTAGACTCGTATCTGTAGTTGGTTAAGTCATGCTTTCGCCTGTTACATTGCCTCAATAGTAAGCTTGTCTCAGCTTGTCCATTATCGCTTGTACCCGGTGTAGGTTGACATCGAGGACGTATATCAGTTTGCCAATGGCTGATCAATACATACGTAAACAATATAAATAATGTCTGAAAACTATGGAATAGACAATCGGCATGGGACAAGGAACCAATGGGTCACTTTTAGGTGCCCATTCCATTGACCGGCTAGGGCTATTTCCAAAAACGGAGACGTGGTAGCAGACATTCAAGACTTAGGTGGCGTTTCCACCGACCTCGCATTGCAGAATTGACGGAAATGTTTATTTTCCTCTATGCTATAGTTAAAATTGATCAATGATCATGCAGTAAAATCACAAACTAAAATTAAAAAATGGCGTCATGGGATAAGTTAAGTACAAACATTTTAATAGATTTCTATAAAAAGAAAAATTCTAATTTCCGTCAATGTCATTTGTTTTCTGCAATGCGAGATTGGTGGAAACGCAACCTAAGTCTTGAATGTCTGCTACCACGTCACTGTTTTTGGAAATAGCCCTAGCCGGTCAATGGAATGGGCGCCTAAGTATGTTCATTAAAAGACCTTCAGGACCTTATTAATTTTTTTTATATTTTCAGCCGCAGAGACCGTCATGCGAAAACTATGGAAATAGCACAGGAGGAAGTTCTCACGTGCGTTGGCATGTGCATCTACGATCGTCTTCATAGAATTTTTTTGCGCCTGCGCGAAGAAGAGTTCACGTTTCTTGTCCTGTCTGCAGCCGGAATAGAGGCACTGGCCAGGTCGTTTGAAACCCGCGTCGAGAAGAAGAGGGGAGTGAGCCGACTGGAATTGCTGTGTCAAGAAATCACGAAGGAGGAGCTGGCGAAAAGACAGAGGAAGGAGATGAAAAAGCTCAAGAAAAAGCGGAAGAAGGAGAGGAAAAATGATGGGCGGGAAGGCTGTGATGTAAGTTTGTTGAAAAGGTTTGAGTAAAAGATAAGAGGATATGTTGCGTAGAAAATTGCCACCCCAAAATTAAATTCTTTCCATTTTTTATTTAATTAACTCAGCAAGTTACTAAAACTTTGGCTCATGGAAGTTGTAGCAGACTACTTCGTGCATCATTTAATCGGGTATTTTTACTTTTCGGTTTTGGAGTTCTTCCAACAATCCCAGAAAACGCGAAATTTTAGTCCTGTCTGGTATTTATGAAAGAACTAAGGTACCAAAAATGTAATATTTCCTATTATATGATGCGTGAAGTAGTCTTCTCCAACTTCCATGAACCAAATCTTTAATATCTTGCTTTGTTAATTAAATAAAAAAATAAAAAGTCAATAAAAACAACAAATTTTGGGGTGCTCATTTTTTACGCAGAAAGTTATTCTTAAGTATATTTATTAACAGCACAGTTTACACAGATATACTATAAATGATGCAGCTAACTTTTCTACAAAAGTATGCCATTGTAACTGTGGTAACCATGCGTTTGCGAACGAATCATTCAGGACATGCAGAGTTGTGGTACAGATTCCCACGTTCACCCGAAAGGCTGTTGGTTTTAGTATCACACTTGCTACATTTTCTGGCCATGCTTCGGAGAGCATGTAAATCAGGCGGTCCCTAGTTGAGTGTAAGAGAGGGCTTTATAGCCATAACTCCGCTAGGTTGGGATAGTAATAGTACCAAAAGTCAATATTTAATTTAGCTTAGCATGAACACCTGGGTCAACTAGCGGATCCAGCTATGGGCTAATGGGGCTCCCCCATCCCCCCTTCTCTTACCCAATTTACACTAGATAAAACGCACTTTTCAAAAAAATCTTCGCTCAATCATAGACCTCCTGACTATAGGCTTTCCATCCACTAGTTCAGCCCCCCCCCCCCCTCTAAAAATTTCTAGATCCGCTAGTGCCTAGATGGTAAGAGAAAATTGCTGGGCTAGAGGTTTTACAAATTAAAAAAGAAAAGAACTCAGGGACAACCGCTAGTGAAGCTTGATGTTTGGTCTCCAGTACCACCAACATCAATATCACGATTCTTTGTTTTTACTTGGTAATTTATTTAGTGTTGTTTGTGTCTGTGTCTGACGTTGGCCTAGTGACGTAACTGGTCGCTCTCGTATATACTTTTTAGACATACTTGACAAACTTATTTGGTTTATTTTATTTTTTACTATGACAAAACATTATTAAGTAAATGTGGAAAATATTACTGAAATTAGCATAAAAAGTCAGAAGAGAAAAATAAATAGAACGCTTTGTTGTAACAATTTTATTGATGTTATAAGTATTGTTATTTATTTTAGTGCGAGCTTGATGATCCGCTTTATGCTGCTGATGAGTCTGCCGAGTGTGACTGCCCCAAAGTCAAGAGTTCAGACGACGAAAATCGCCAAAAGGTACGTTTGTCTTAATAAATTGTACAATATTATTACTCACCTCTTGATCAGAGCTTGATTTGGTACAATACTTCTTTTGTGAAGTCTAAGATTAATAGGCATAATATGAAATTGTCGAATCAGGGAAAAGTATTTTTTTTAACATCACGTCGGTCGAAAACCATAGGTTTTCGGCTAGATTTTATTTCAAACGTTTGACGTTATTGTTTTTTTCAAACCGTCGGGAGATAATAATAATATACGTCTTATATTTATGCAGTGAGACTTAAGACTAGAAAGTCTTTTCTGTGGAACCCACGTCCAAAAAAAAATACAATTTCCAAAAGACATAGACAAAAAATAAAATAAAAACAATCTTATTCTAAACGTGTTCTGTCCCTAGCAATTTTTTTAGTAACTGGCTTTTTAAACCCACGAATCTTTGGCTGCGACCTGATAATCTATTGCTCTTCGACGGAAATCTTGAATCTCCTAAAATTTTGTTGAAGAATGTTCATGAGAACTACTACCCTAACCAGCTCCAGTTCGGACACTTGAATTTTTGTATCACTTATTTTACAAAATATTTTTTTTTTCTTAAATTGCGACAGATTAATTTTTGTTCGACTATAATACATTAAAATATGGACCATTAGGTAGATTTTGAAGAAAATATTTTTAAAATCTATGGAAGCATAATCTCAGGGATAATATTTGTTTCCACCCTTGCAAGGACTATGAAAATGATCCACTTCCTAGGACCTGGGATTTCGTAAAAAATTGAACTTACCGGGTCAAAAACCATCAAAAAGTTGAAAACAATTTCATTTTAACAATAGTAGTTGAAAAATTTTCAATAACCAAATTTTTTTTTGATGTGGTTAGAGGAATCGCGTTATCCGCGGATTTACGCGAATGAGTGATAACGCTTTCGTAACTTGGGAAAGGAGTACGGAAAATAGCTGCCGGCTACTCCTGGCAGAAAGCACTGTTCAAGATATTGCCTGAAAACACAAGCTTGTGAAAGGCAATCTCTTGGGAGGTCGTTGAAGACCTTCAGCGGCCCGGTCATGGCGATTATAATACCGGGGTTAATAATGGTATTAAAAATGTGAACAAGATAATTTTACAATGGGAAGTGCTATTCAAAATTTGTTTGTTTACAGTTTTAACCCCAGGAGTAAGTTAAACTATCACATAAATGCTGGACTGACTCCTTGTTACTGCGCATGTGTCAGGACTTAGTCCAATGGGCTCTACCCCTCCAACGAGGAAGGTGTGCAACTTACAAGTTCCAGAATTTGTAAATGTAGCCTAAAAGTAAAACTTCCAGCACTCATTTTATCAATAGCATTTCATGGTCCTTGAAAGTTAGTATAAGTCTAAATGCAACCAGTATGTACTGGATTTCGATCATGACATACCTACCTATAGGTTTTACTTTTAGGCTATATTTTTAAATTCTGGAACGTTGGCTTCATCAAATGGTTAATTGTTAGGTATTATTAATTATGACAGCTAACCTGCCGACCTGTTTCCCAACCACTTTTTTGTATTTGCTGTTTACCTATTTATTCTTTCGTTTCCCAGCTACAAATTCTCGGTGGAAAAACCAAAAGAAAATGCGAATGTGAGGAATGTATAGAGAAACAAGAAGAGGTGGACGTTTCAGAGGAGCGGAGGTCAAGTGGAGGTGAGGTGGGGGAGTGCGTGTCATGTTTGGACAGCCGGGCACATGATGGGGGTTACGGGTCCGAGCACAACCTCCCGTCGTCGGGAAGCAATTCGTCACCAGATGGCTCAGAAGTAGCTTGTTCCGAGGGGTTCTGCGATCATGATGGCAAGTATTATGTTATCGTATGTAATTAAGTGTCTTGTGGGCACATCGTATGCCCATACGACGGAGACACGGGTCAGAGCTCTACTTCCCGTCTTCGGGGAGCAATTCCTCATCAGATGGCTCAGAAGTGGCTTGTTCCGAGGGGTTCTGCGATCATGATGGCAAGTATTATGTTATCGTACCTAATTAAGGGTATTTTGGGCACATCGTATGCCCATACGACGGAGACGTAGGTCCTAGCACAACTTCCAAAACCTCCCGTCTTCGGGGAGCAATTCGTCACCAGATGGCCTAGAAGTAGCTTGTTCCGAGGGGTTCTGCAATCATGATGGGAAGTATTATGTTATCGTACTTAATTATGTGTCTTCTGGGCACTTCGTATGCCCATAAGACGGGGACGCGGGTCATAGCCCAACCTCCCGTCTTCTGGGAGCAATTCGTCTCCAGATGGTTTAGAAGCGGCTTGTTGCGAGGGGTTCCGCATTCATGACGGCAAGTATTATGTTATCGTACCTAATTAAGTGTCTTTTGGGCACATCGTATGCCCATACGACGGAGGTACGGGTCAGAGTACAACCTCCCTTCTTCTGGGAGCAATTCATCACCAGATGGCTCAGAAGTGGCTTGTACCGATGGGTTCAGCGATCATGATGGCAAGAATTATGTTCTCGTACCTAATTAAGTGTCTTTTGGGCACATCGTATGCCCATACGACGGAGACGTAGGTCCTAGCACAACTTCCAAAACCTCCCGTCTTCGGGGAGCAATTCGTCACCAGATGGCCTAGAAGTAGCTTGTTCCGAGGGGTTCTGCAATCATGATGGGAAGTATTATGTTATCGTACTTAATTATGTGTCTTCTGGGCACTTCGTATGCCCATAAGACGGGGACGCGGGTCATAGCCCAACCTCCCGTCTTCTGGGAGCAATTCGTCTCCAGATGGTTTAGAAGCGGCTTGTTGCGAGGGGTTCCGCATTCATGACGGCAAGTATTATGTTATCGTACCTAATTAAGTGTCTTTTGGGCACATCGTATGCCCATACGACGGAGGTACGGGTCAGAGTACAACCTCCCTTCTTCTGGGAGCAATTCATCACCAGATGGCTCAGAAGTGGCTTGTACCGATGGGTTCAGCGATCATGATGGCAAGTATTATGTTCTCGTACCTAATTAAGTGTCTTTTGGGCACATCGTATGCCCATACGACGGAGGTACGGGTCAGAGTACAACCTCCCTTCTTCTGGGAGCAATTCATCACCTGATATCTCAGAAGAGGCTAGTTCCGAGGGGTTCTGCGATCATGATGGCAAGTATTATGTTATCGTATGTAATTAAGTGTCTTGTGGGCACATCGTATGCCCATACGACGGAGACACGGGTCAGAGCTCTACTTCCACAACCTCCCGTGTTTGGGGAGCAATTCGTCACCAGACTTCTGAAGTACCTTGTTCCTAGGGACTCTACGATCAACATGGCAAGTATTATGCTGTCTAATCAAGTTAAAAAGATCTGTTGTCTGTCAAGTGTCATGCATGAAGGGCCAGTCATACGACGTAGTGCGAGATACGAGTCGGAGCACAATCTCCCTTTATATTTACATTTTTTGCCCCAACCCCATCGAGGGTCTCTACTGCTGCATGAACAGTAGTCAGGATTGAGTCGATCACACTTGAACATCAGCAGGCTGATTATGGCGATTATAATATCTGGGGATTAAATAAACACCGGTATTATAATCGCCATGATAGTCATGATGTCGGGACATGTAGCGTAGTGGTACGGACTCTGACTTTCACCCGAAAGGTTCTTGGTTCGATTCCTACACTTCCTACATTTTCCGGCCACGCTTCGGAGGGCATGCAAAGCAGGCGGTCCCGGGTCCTAGTTGAGTGTAAGAGAGGGCTTTATAGCCCTAACTCCGCTAGGTTGGCTTAGTAATAGAAACAATGAATAGTCCTTATTTATTTATTTTATTTATGATCATTCTGGGGTAGAGTTCAAAGTATGAGAGATGCGACCTTCACTTCCTGACAATTTTTTTTTTTTTTTTATATCTGGGCCACTCGTCACGTCTCCTATGACCAGCGACTTAAACAATGTTTCAGGTGGCCAAGGATTAACAATCGAATAAAATAAAAAATGGCCCGCTCGAATTTCTCATCTTTCCTATAGACTGAGAGAACTCTAATCTGGGGTAAATATATGAAGGATGATTTTGATACTGTTGTTAAATAACACTGTATTGTTGCAGGGAAATCCTGTAGGCTGGTAGCCCTACGTCTGTCCTGGTCCTGGTCACCTCCGATTTAATCGTGTGACTTTACCATGTTCCCCAAGGGGTTCGAAACCACTATAATCAGGAGGTTCACCCTGTCAGTCAACACCCCTTTCCTCCGAGGTGAAAGAGCCTGTCACTAAGGGTGCCTCAAGTTAACAGACTCACTCCCCCGCCAGGCAGTCAGGGTTGCTTAAAGGAGAAATGCTAAAAACAGGCGTTGGAAACAACAACAGCAATAATAATAAAAAAGCCCTAAGTGATAATGTTAATAATATCTTATATTACAGGGGAATGCGGTACTGATAGGCACTGCGATAGAGCTGGTAAAGCGTCAGTTGCAGCCGGAATGTCACTGGAAGAGATGCTGGAGCAGGGACGAATCACGGATGACGAGGGAGAAGAGTGTTTCATACCACAGGAAGAAATAAAGGCGTTCCAGGCGAGGTCCAGACAGGTGGATGCTGAGCGCCTTGAGCTTCGGGTGATGCTAAAAAACAAGTTCGACCAGCTGTGTATTAAAGCGCAGACCCCCGCGGTCTGAGTACTATTACAGAATGCCGTTTATTTTTGTAGCGGGTCGTTTGCGGGCCTAGTTTATAAACAAATGTAGTTTTACTGTGCCGTACTAAGACCATAACGTATTATTATGAACAACTAAAAAACCGACTATCCGTTTTATTTTCTTCATAAAGTGGACTTTCTCATGATATACCTATCGATCGTACAGCCGTTAAAGAGTAGGAAATTTGGAAGCCCGAAATTTAATACTTCTTATTTTTTATTTAATTTACTAAGCAAGTTATTAAAGATTTGGATCATGGATCATATAATAAGGTATTTTTAATTTTCGAAATTGTAGTTTTTTCATAAACACGATAATAATTTATAAACAATTACTTTTCGCCTTAAATAGATACCTACTACGAATAAACTAAAATTTCGAAAATTGAAAATACCTTATGATACGATGCATGAAGTAGTCTTATACATCTTAAATGAGCCAAATCTGTAATAACATGCTTAGGTAATTAAATAAAAAATAAAAAGTATTAAATTTCGGGCTGTCAATTTCCAAAGGGCTCTGTTAATGAGATTTCATAAAGTGGAAGATGTTTCTTTACATTTTGATGTACATTATGTGGCCACAGTAATTGAACGTTTTGTAAAATGTAACGGACTCTGAAGAAGTCATTCCAAAGCTGTTGCAATATGTATATTATATATGTATATATATTGCAAAGATGCAATAGGTATTAGTGACGGCCACATACTAAATATCAAAATGTAGGGAAACACTTCCGCTACTTTGTGACATCTCATTTATGGATTTACGATTGATACTTCATGAGATAGTTGACTTACAGCAAAAAAATGCATGAGAGGGTTCCTTGTCAGTGTTGAATTTGTTTTGGTAAGGCGGGAACATTAACGTAGTCAAGTTGTTAGAGAACTGGATTATGAACCAGTGGCGTGTGTAGGGGGGAGGATAGGGGGCTCGACTCTAGAGTGAGCGGTAAGTGGTTTGGTTGGTAGAGCTCAACGTCTTAAAAATAGTGATAAGGCGTGTATTCCACTGGTAAAAATTCCGTCATTTGTGATTAAAAGAAGTTGAGATTTTTGTTTTAAGGAGACTATTATGTAGACACTTAACTTTTCTATTATAAATTAAGTTATAATATGGTAGCAGACATTTTTTTAATCACGACGAAATGTTGACCAGTGGAATACACGCCTAAGTAATGGGTGCCGCTTTAAGAAATGCAGTTTACGAATGAAACCCGCGCTGGGGAACGATTATACATTGGCTGTTTCTTTAAAAATCAGTGTGCTAGTATTATCCGTGTTAACGTGACTCGTACTCAAATTTGGTTAAGTCATGCTCGCGCCTGTTGCATTGTGTCAATGGCAAGCTCATCTCAGCCTGCCCATTATCGCTTGTAGCCGGTGTAGGTTGACATCGAGAACTTGTACCAGTTTCAAAAATTCATACGGAATTCAATAATGTCCTAAAATTCATGGGGTCGTTGGCATTGGGCAGTCTCAATGCATTCTAATAGTAATAATCTGTGTTAACGTTATGGTCTCACTATGGCCGTTGAATTGCGCATGTTTATACATTAACTCTAAACACGTTCAAAGTTACACCACTATTTTTCGATTGAAGAATGATTAGACGGGTGGTGACTCGGTGATTAGACTCGCCGCTGAGCCATTCAAAACACTAGCCAAAAGTCATTGAATGAATAAGAAATGCAGATTTCTGGTTTGTAGTAATATGCTATTAAAGTAAAGTAGTCTAAAATTTCTGCGATAAAATAAAATAGTTAACCCATGGAAAAGAATGGACCTGATTGGTACAGAAACCTATTGAAGATAACCTGTTGGGTTGGGTGCTAGCACTTTCCTATATGAAAGAGTTCCATTATTGAACTTTTAGACCAATGGCCTGAGGCAAGGCCTTAGCCTGAAATTTTTTTCAGGAGGGGTCCATCTGACGTCACCGCAGGTAAAGTAGCCTCAATATATTTAAAACTATTCTATGTAGTGTACGCTGGACCCCCCCCCCCCCTCCCTCTGACTACGGCCTTGGATTGAGGCGATTCCTTATTCGAAGAACTTTACACTAAGTTTAGTTTAGCGATCGGAGACGTGTCGTAGCTCAACACGGGTAATAACCTAGCGAGGCGACTAAAGAGGTCAATCGGATACATTCATTAAATTGTTTGTATGCGATTAACCTTTTTATAAAAAAAAAAAAGTTGCTAGATGTGCAAAGTGCAATAACTATAGATAATTGAAAGTATTTAAAGATCAGATAAGATAAAGAATTTTAAGATATTTGTGGTGTAAATTTGAACATTGTTAAGGTCTCAGCTGTTGTAACCGGAGAACCAGATCCCAACCAATTACCTAATAGATTTTTATTTTATTTTGTTATTCAATTTGTTGTTGCTCTAAAAGTTGGAAATTTGATTAATTTATCTAGTTAGATTTTTAAAAAAGAATGTTTTTTGTCAATCTTTCCCAATTCTTTACAACTAATCGGAACTGTTTTATTACTCAATTTTTTTGATGTAAGTACGTTTTACTGTGCTACCTTTTTTGTGTTTACTCGGTGTCTCCGGTGAATGACGAAGGTTTTTTTTTCTCGACAATTTGTTACTTGTATTCCCTAAATTAATTGTTTTGGTCCGAAAAGAAATCTTGATGGTTTTTGTATGAGACATTTTTGATGTAATTGTTGTTAAAAGACATTCTAGCCTACGTTTTGTTGTTGGGCTTTCCCTTCAGTGTTTTTGCTTATTTTTAATTTTGCATTGTAA
This sequence comes from Psococerastis gibbosa, assembly GCA_963971405.1. Taxonomy (NCBI): domain Eukaryota; kingdom Metazoa; phylum Arthropoda; class Insecta; order Psocodea; family Psocidae; genus Psococerastis; species Psococerastis gibbosa. The sequence continues at coordinate 23,767,127 of OZ020491.1, forward strand.
TAGGCTTCATGTTTCCCTTGTCACCGTTGATAACACAGGATCAGAATAATGAGTTATTATTATTACTTTTGTTGTAATAAGGTTTGCACCATAAGTGTGGAGTATTAGCTCTCAACTTTGTGACCCGATGCACAACAGGACATGTAGAGTAGTGGTAAAAACTCCCACTTTCACGGGAAAGGTTGTTGATTTCAAGTCCCACACTTAGTTAGTAGTATTTCTCGCTGCTCTCGGTGCGATTGCGAGTGTTCTAAGGTAGGCAAAACCTTGTAGGATAGGATCCAGTCGCTCACACTTGACTGTGCGTGGTGTTGGCCTTACAAGGTCTCCTCCCTCGTGTTGTAGGCGTGTCTGTCCCCATTTTGTTTAAATTCCCCCACCTCAGGCATGTGGAACGAGATATTAATTATTTTTGTCAAATATCTTTTAAAAGCAAATTTTTGGAAAGGTGTCCTTTCGTCAAAAGAACTGAGTCATCATTTGTTATCAAAATATATTGTAATCTCTGCCTCAATTATTAAATTCGGCTGATAGATTCCTCATCATTGGTGAATGTTTTATCTACGGTGATGAATGGTTGATCTTATAAGGAACATAAAAAGTGATCATCATTATGTACTCCGTTAGCCTTTTATGGAAAACATAATTGACCATAGACTATTTGAAAGCCTAAAATATTATTTCATGATGACTTTAGGTAGATTTTCGGGAAAAGCTTTGCAGAATGAAAGTGATCCCATGCGATATTGTTGAGAATCCGTTTAGGCTTTGGCCTATACTCTTTGAAGGTGGAGGTCCGAATGGTACATAATAATAAAAGCCAAGTTGAATGATAATTGCCTTTTTTCTTTGTAATTGCGGTGATTGGCCGCCCAGCATGTCTATACTCACTAAAGTCAAGACATGTAGCGTAGTGGTATGGACTCTGACTTTCACCCGAAAGGTTGTTGGTTCGAGTCCCACACTGGCTACATTTTCTGGCCATGCTTCGGAGGGCATGTAAAGCAGACCGTCCCGGGCCTTCCTAGTTGAGTGTAAGAGAGGGCTTTATAGCCCTAGCCGCTAGGTTGGCTTAGTAATAGAAACAATAAAGTCCTTATTTATTTATTTAAAGCCTTGCATGATACCTACCACCGTTTGAAACCACACCCCATCCAGGGGTGGCCAAAATGTAACGAACCAGTGACGGATCTAACCCACTGAGAATGTTAAGCGAACTTACAATAATAACCTTAATAGTAAGAGTTACAACATGAAAAGTTTAATTCTCGCTGCTTTCATAATTATGTAAATAGCAGAGCATTCTTCTTACATTTCACGACTAATGAGAGATAGCACCTCTGGCTTCTAAGGATACTTGGTGTCAAGCAGGGTTTCAATGGAGTATAGCGCCAACGGAAAGGAACAATTTACCCGGCCGAGGGGGTAAGTATTTCGACCGTTTCAACACGGTATTAAAATTAAATTAATTCTTACCACTTGTGAGGGCACCATGAAGGTGTATGCAAAGAAGGCAACAGACCTAATTTTATGATTAACCAACTAACTCTGAATTTGGCTCTATTGCCCTATTGGCATTGATTGAGGCGAATAACAATGTTATGGTCTGTTCGACCATGTAGGAGGCTGTACACAATAAAAGAACATAAGATTAATATATATACAATATAATACACAATAAGCAGACTTTCCCTAATTACATGGCGCAGTAGTATTGGCTACAAGAAGGGACTGTCGCCTCTGTGAACTGGAAGAACACCTCTACAAGTGTAATGCTCTCTGGTGGGAGAGACTCGAGTGCCAGAGGGCTGCCTTCACGGATCTCCAGCAAGTAAAGGTCACCCATCGACTTAGGCCCTAGTCGTGACTAAAACTAAACTCAGACTTGTGATGTGATAACTTATGGCTGCTCAGCAGGCAGCCGACTCTAAAAATAATAATGTTAGGCATATATTCTAGACATCTGGACAATCAATCGGTATGTCTATACATATTTCCATTGTTAAAATGTAAGGTGGTCCAACTTCTATGTCCCAGGGTTGTACTATCGTACTACTAGTAATGCTTCGCCCCTAATGCACGTAAAGACTAGTTTCTTCATAGGCGCCCTTAACAAATGAGAAGACATATTTAGAAGATTATTAATAAATATATTGTAATGAAAAAATATTAAGAACAAAGCCGTCTCAGAGTCACAGTAAAACTAGAAGCGTAGGGCGCATATTCTCAAATCTTTTATCAAAACACTTCAATCGCAAAACGAATGAAATATTTTAATCCCTCCTAAAACCCAATCTTAAGTCTAAAATAACAAAATGCTATGTACACGAACTAAATAAATACACAATATTCCAATAAGACCTGAAATTTTTTTTTTTTTACCTAATTTGTATAACGCAAACTGTAAGCCGTAGGTTTCAGTTTGGGTCAATGGGTAAATTATTTCTTCCTGCCAGGCCTTCAACCATTATTAATAATTTTGATAGCAGCGTACTGTCCAAGAGTCCTAAGGTTAGCTGGTAGTGTAGCCATTTGGGGCTAAAGCTCCCCTAATATAAAGACATTTCATTTCAAAAGCCAACCGAGTTGACTAGCCTACTCAATTTTACCATTGACTTCAAATCAATTCTAATAAACTAACTCATTCTCAAATACAGGTAATACCGTCCAACAAGGCAACACATCAATTAATATAAATTGCAAACCAATATTTTTAGCAGAACTACGACTGGTAGAATAAATCGACCAAACCGCGGTTAATTAATAGTGTAAACCCTAACGATCTTACACTTCATATCAGAAGCATTAAGACATGAGTTTATGTGAAAAATTAATGATCAATATAAAAATCTTGATGTGTGAGGTGGATAATTATGTTGGTAACATTTAGTTCTACGGAAAAATTTGAATACAAATAGTCTTCTTACAAAATTATTTATAGGTACAAATATTTTTCGGGTTGGGAGATTTTGTGATATTTATGAACACATTTAGTAGAGGTAAGTACAATATTTCAACGGCTTTCGTTTTAAGTCTATACAAAAAGGGCTATTAAGGCCTTTAAACAGTAATATAGTAGCCTAATATGTAAATTATTAGGTAGACACGGATTTGTTAATTGCTAAAATATTTACTACAGTAAATGTGCAGTCGCCAATTTTTTGGGACAAAAAACTAGAAAATTATACGTTCAGTTCAAGCTACATCGACTTGCATGTTTACTTACAACAAATTTTAAAATTATTAAATGCAATAATCTTATCTACATTCAAACTAAGCCAGTCTCATGTTGAATGCCACTAAGAGTTTAATATAAAAACAAATCATTAAGCCTGGTTTACTATACATTGCCATAAGCTTTCCATTAATTTCAAAAGGAAAGTCTTAATTCACTTCCTTAATGGTATATTATTTTTTTAGGGCCTTTTATGGATGTGAGCCCACTTGTATTAGGCGCATATTCCACCGACGTCAATAGTCAAAATAATGCTGATATTGACGTCGGTGGAATAAGCGCCTTTGCTCATTGAACCATGCCCTGCCAACGACCGAATTGAATAATCAGACATTACTGATATTGTATTCGCATAAATTTTGGCCACTGGCAAAATGGGACACGCCTTCGATATCAACCCACACCGTCTACAAGCGAGAATGGACAAGCTGAGGCTTGCCATAATTTAACAGGCGTGAGCATGATTTAACCAAGTTCGGTTACTAGTCTCCATAATGGATGCAAGGAAAAAGAATGTCGTGGCAAGATTATGGAAGTTAATAAACCAAGCTTTAGTCTAGCCATAAACTCTTCATAGCAACATAAGAAATTAACCAATACGGGGGGACTACGACTAACTCTGGCAATTATTTCATGAGGTCACTTGTTAAGTACAAAACTATGTTAAGCAATTTCATTTTATCCTATAGGATTTACCAGGGTTATTGTAATGACCCGGCCGTGTCCTCCGCAACGCATTAGAAATGCCCTAACATTCAACAGCTGCTAACAGTAGCTGAGTCAAAATAAATATGTAGGCTAATTAATTTACTAAATAAGCAGCTGCAGGTAAGTCGATAGTGACGTTTTTAGGCTATTTTGTAAATAATAGCCAATAATAAAACATCCACTAAATTTATTTTGCTGCATCCCACTTTAATCAGGGCTGGTGTAGTGAAAATAAGTTAGTTAGGTAATAAACTAAATTAATAATTTCTCAATTAATCTGCGGTTGATTTTTGTAAATGGGATATTAATATGTTCGTACATTTTTATGTTTAGTATGGGCGAAAATGCGGTAAGTAAATGCCCAACACAATAATAATCATGGCTTTGAAATGCCAAATTAAGTCACATAAGTCATTATCCTGCTTATTTAGTACCTTAATTGCAACCTTAACAGTAAAACAGAGTAAAATGGTTAATGGACATTAGCAACTCATTTCAAAGAAATTGAGCAGTCCTAGGAAAAAGTTTCCAAAAAAGGCCAAAATGTATAAAGTCTCATAACTATGACATTACGATCAGTATACTTAACTACGGCCAGACTATGCAATGTTTAAAGAATATTTTCACGTAAATTCCAGCGAAGTTTTTTTTAAAGCAAAAGCGGAGATCTTTCAAACAGAAAATTTCGTCTGCTACTCGCTAGAGCTTAATGGAATATTAGACATCCGTATGTATCAGAAAAATTAACAAATAGTGCCCAATCTCTAAATGGTTGCGTGTGCCGTGTACAGCAGACATTTTGGATTAGTATACTTAACACCTCCACAGCAGTTAAGAACTTCACCAGGAATTCATTCCATATCCATCAAAAGCGAAAAAATTCCACAATCTTCGTACATTCTGGACGCTGAATTCGACAATTAGCTACTATCAACTCAATTCTCCCTTAGAAGTCTTCATTAACCATTGAAAAATGTACCAAAGTCCATTCTTCAAAATTAAACAATAACTACAAACATACAAGTAGCAAAAAGTTCCTTAGAAGCAGTGGAAAAGGAACCATTAGACCCGTTCGCAGGGCGTAGTCAACGATTTTGGCAGCTTTTCAGGCTTTGTCATCAGCAGCGAGCGCATGATGGGCTATCCTTCATCTTACAGTCAGTAAACCAGGATCGCTCAGGTACCGCCTGGCTCAGGAGGGACTGCTAGGTGGGCCGGACGGCGTTGAAAAGCACGATTGTCTGCAGTCGATTCCCTCCATCACCTGTTTTTTTTTAAAAAAAAAGGGAAATCATGTAAAATTTGTTTAGCTTCGAATCCTGCACATCACAGGGTCCATTCACAAACAAGCCGATTCAGCTAGATAATCCATATCGGGGACCATGGCCATGGCTTGGACGTCAGTGAGTTAAGAAAGGGCTAAAGGTTAAAAACGGTTTAAATAATAAATTTTTGTGGTCTTTTCAGTTCGATGGGGAGAACGAACTAACTGTCTGTGCCAGAGGACAGGGAAAAACGTCGTGATAGACAAGATCTTGAAAAAAGAACACATTGTTTGCTTCGCACATTGGCGGGTGTTGGCCCAAACTCCGTGTACAGAGCGAGAATGGAAGGCACAACACGGTAAGGCAGGCCCCGGAACCTCTGGAGGGATAAATAGGACAGTAACATGCGAAATAAGTTGGTGGCGGCATGACAGAGGAAGTCCATGTAGAGAGAGATGGTGAGAGAGGCCAAAGCTCACCCAGAACTGTAGCGCCAACAAAGTCTCAGAAGAGAATAGAAACGCAAGCCTCATCTCCCGTGGTCTACCAGGTCAGTATAATTTAAACTTTACTTACACTAATCAGTTGATCTAGCCCGAAAAGTAGGCCCTCCTCATGGTTTCCTTGGACCCAAGTTGACCTGTGATCGACAGTCTGCCCAGCAGGAATAGGATACGTTTTAGCGAAGTCAATCAACCAGACGCCCACTTGACGATCGTCGTGGATCATTAGTAAGCTGCTTCCAACGACCTGCAACAGAAGAAACAATCAGAAATAAAGTACATCAGAACCATTAAGAGTAATAATTACAGAAAGGAAGATTTGGAAAAAGGGGATCCGAACCCAAGTCTCGACCTTGCTGGGGTGGTTCACCTCTATACCCCTTCTGAGAAGAACCATAAGTATCCATAGGCATAAACACGGGGTGACACTCACCAACCCTTGTTTACCTACACCGAATTTTGAAGAAAATAAAGGGGGGGCGGAGTTCCCAGGTCTGAGAAGAAATTGCACCAATAAATCTCGTCTCCCCCCCCCCCTTTAGGACCTTAAATTACGCCCATGTGAGCTTCTGCTTTACCTCGTGCGTTCTGAAGTACTCGCTCTGCTCGAGCTTGGCGCGAATTTCCAACAGCCGCGACAGCAACCGCCGCCGCGTGTCCTCTCGCCCGGCCAGGAACAATGTGAGCGTCACCGCCACGTCGGCGCGCGACTTGACTTTCTTCAGGTCCGTAACGGGCGGCGAGCCGCGCAGCTTCATCGCCTCGATACGGAAGCCCTGGCTGCACGTCGACGACTGCTGCTCGCGGAACTGCATATACCTCAGCTTCGTCACAGCTTTAAGTCTGTGCTCTTCGGGCGTAGGCGCACTAGGATCCACTGCGATCATCTGTTCAAATAAGAAAAAGAGGACATTATGTAAAAAGCAGGAAGAGTCCAATCCAAGAAGGAAAGTTGAGGTCGTAAGCGCATATCAGAAATTGGAATTCCGTAGTCTGTACTAATAAAATTGGACAATCCTAACTTATTTGGGCTGCGAAGTTGCCCTAGCGGACGTTACGAGAAAACAATGGCATCCGCCTACTGGCAGGTGCGGCGCCGAATGAGTGAAATGCTAAGAGTGGACGTAATTTGAGTTGCCACACCCAATCACAACCATAGCGTCACCAGATCGCTAGTGCCCTTCCTATGCATTTAGGCGCTTTAGTAACCTGATCGAGGCGATTATAACACCGGGGTTAAATAAATACCCTAGGATTATAACTGTAAAGAAACAAATTTTGAATAGCACTTTCCATTACAAAATTATCTTGTTTACATTTTTATTACCAGGGGATTAAATAAATACTGGTATTATAATCGCCTCGATCAGGCTGCTTAAACTGAGTTTAAAGGTGGAAAGTTGTGCTCATTGCTTCACAGAATTGTTTCTCCTTAAATAACAGAGTAACACGGCTTACCTTTTGGTATAAGTCGTGTCGCGCTGTAGTTTTCTGAACCTCGGACTCCATAAAAGTCCTTGTACCTAATTTTATGTCAGCGACCGAAGGATCATCAAAGTTGTGAAGAAGGTCTTGCAGTTGAATAAATCTCTCTCCCCTGTACTCCACTTCACGATAATACCTAAAAGTAACATAAATTATTAATACTGTTGAAAGTAAGTCAGGACATATAGAGCAGTATAGGTTGTTGTTTCGAGTCGCATACATGCGACTTTTTCCGGCAATACTTCGGAGAGCATGTCAAACAGGATTTCCTAGTTGTGCGTACGAGAGGGCTTTATAGTTATAACTCGATAGGTTGGTTTAATACTTGAACAAGTAATTAAATATTTATTGATTTACAACAAAGCAAAAACTTTCTACATCTTCTGGCCATGCTTCGGAGGGCGGTCCCGGGTCTTCCTAGTTAAGTGTAAGAGAGGACTTTATAGTCCTAGGTTGGCTTAATAATATAGCAAAAAGTCTTTATTTATTTATCCTCTTAACATTTACTAATAGATCAGTTGTCTACCAACCGCGATGCAGACATATACTAGTAGTAGTATGGTTGGACACAGTCCCAGGCCACGGTGTGGGCCCATAGGACAGTGGACCTCCTGATTATAGTAGATTCCGAACCACTTGGGAATCACAGTGAAGTCACACGATTAGTTCGGACAAGTCCTACCATGTTTCCCTACCGGCACTGTGCACAAGACCAAGTTATCTGCAGCTTTGAACCTGCTCTGGTCCGCTGGATTCAACTTGGTATGGCAGCCGGCAGACATATACTAATTAACAGTGTTTATATTTTGTTGTCGTTGCAGTTGCCAGACCATCTTCGTCTACCTACCTAGGTACTAAGTCTCGAAGAACTGGATCGGTACTCAGAGCTTCGTACACACGTCTCTCCGAATTATCCGCTCCTGTCCGCTTCTTCCATATCGTGCCGTGCCCGGCGGGTGCGAAAGAGTCCGGATGACCCGACAGTTGGAACCACTGGTACCCCCGGGACTTGAGGAGAATATCACTAGCAGGCGCAGACAGGTCTAATGCATTCTGCAACGAAAAAACGAAAAAAATATATTACTCTAGTAAAAAAAATATAAGCACCATTTTTTCCCACTAAGATTCACGAATAGTAAATAATATCAATCAAAATATTCAATTTAAATCACTACTGAATATAATTTATTGGCACATAAATAATTTGCACTAAAATCAGAGTTCCCATAGTTCCCCTCTAGATGGCACTCGGAAATCCTCCAGTTTCCCTCCAGATTTCAAATTTTTTACGGTGTGTGGTGTGTCCCATTTGCACGAAGTTAATGGCTTTACAGCTCAAATGGTTCCTAATCCTGCCTTAAATGACTCCTCTTAAAATATCAGTCATGATATACTATGAAGAAGATCCTAATCTATTTTATTATTATTTAAGGAGGAAAAATGAGAAAGTGGAGGCAGCCATTTTAGGGACATCACGTGAATACAAATACTGCATTGTTAGGCTATTCGTTGCTGCCACGATTTAATTACAAAAATCCCGCCCTTTTTTAGTTTAAATTGTTATAAGTAGCATGATACGATGGCAGTTTCATACCAACCAATTTCAGCTCCCTCCAACTGCTCAAAATTCCTCCAGTTTTAGAGGAATCCCTCCAACTCTAACTAACTTTAGGCTACAATGGCTACATAATGCCAACGCTACCATTTTGGCGGTTAATTCAAATATAAAACAATGCACAATACCGTAATGCATTTTAAAAGCAGCATAAACTTGCTCCAAGTATTACAGTCAGTGATGCAAGAGCGTCAAAAGTCAATGTCTTATTTATAAATTAGCAAGGGTCACCACCTTAATTTCAATGCGCAGCTGAATATTTATATCTGCTACTACAGCACATCGCATAATTTGTTTTTCATCTGTAACTTGAGAAAAGGATCAACTGTGTGTTGAGAAAGGTTAGCATTTTGCAGAAACCACCGGAGAAAGAGCCGGTACTAGAGATCTCTCACATGCTTTCCTATTTATCAATTAGTATAGGTACCGTAATAGTCCGTAAAATAGTAACTGTCCCGTGGTTAAATATCAGCTGCCTATAGATTTTCCTTATCTTAAAGCACTGGATTGATTGATCGGACAATTGCAAAGTCAAGAATAATAATGGAATGGTATGCAATGCATTGGGGATAGAATTATCCATAATACAATACGATCGTATCTTAAAAAAAATTCTTCAAAACCAAAACTTATCAGCAAAGCAACCGGTACGGTTTATTTTTATTTTATTTTTTATACTCTACTTTGATACTCTATTTAGCACCTAAAACATACCTGAAGTTAAAAAGCATTGATAGAATGGTTCATCAGAGAAATTATTTTATTTTTTAGTTATTTTTGAATTGAAATTTTACTATTGAAACTAGCAACCTGACCCTAACGATCAAGGGGGGTGCGGTCTAGCGGGTTTTGTTTACATTAATATACTACAATGCATGCGAATTGAGAAGATACCGTCGGAGCTGTTTATAAAAATATAATTTCCAGACGTTTTTGGGGTACACAAAACCCCCCAAAATGAAGTTATCAAAAAAATGAAAAACATTACTTCTGATCATATTTTTGTCACCCTACATGCCGAATTTAATCAAATCTTATCGAGTAGTTTGGCCCCAAATTGAGATAGACCGACAGACAGACAGACAGACATTTCGTAAAAAAAAAAAACACCTTTTCGGGTTCATTGGACATATAAACGATTCATACCATTTAAATTGGAAATATAAACCATTCCAAAGCTTTCCTTATTATAATATCGTAAAATAGTAAAGCAACAAAACTTTAACTAATATAGGAAGTCATCAAGAAGTTCGTCGTAATCTGTTGCATTGCTGTTTTACATCAGCATAAAGCAAAAACTATAGAATGGTAGAAAAACCAATGATTTGGAATAAGGGTTAGGCGCCCACTCCATTGACCAGCTAGGGCTATTTCCAAAAACAGTGACGTGGTAGCAGACATTCAAGACTTAGGTGGCGTTTCCACCGACCTCGCATTGCAGAATTGACGGAAATGTTTATTTTCCTCTCTGCCATAGTTAAAATTGATCAATGATCATACAGTAAAATCACAAACAAACTAAAATTAAAAAATGGCGTCATGGGATATGTTAAGTACAAACATTTTAATAGATTTCTATAAAAAGAAAAATTCTAATTTCCGTCAATATCATTTGCATTCTGCAATGCGAGATCGGTGGAAACGCAACCTAAGTCTTGAATGTCTGCTACCACGTCACTGTTTTTGGAAATAGCCCTAGCCGGTCAATGGAATGGCCGCCTTAACGAAATAGAGAATTTAAACCTTCCCGTACAAAACCATTGATATAGTAATTAAGTTATTAAGCTAAAAACATGGATAATCCTGCACAGTCTGCATAAGTTGAAGGTTATAGTATTAATAGACAACATGACGACACCAAAATACAGAGAAATAGGACATGAGTCCGCAGTTTAAAGAGTGATATTTAGCCATAGATAGCCCATTCATATCAGCAATGAATTTATCATCCACGAACTCTGACGAAGTTGTTGTTCGATTTCACCGCTGCTTACTCAGCTGGTCAAGATTGACGTCAATACTGACAATATTGAGCAACTCATTGCTATAAGAAACTTACAGACTATCTTTAGTGCCTGTATGTACAAAATAAAGTTTCACAAGGCCGTGCCCAGCGGGGGGGGGGGGGTCCAACAGGTCCGGACCCCTCCGAAATAAAAGGGATTTACACTGGATAGAATGGGGTTTCAATAATAAAATACGTAAAAAAATTTTTTTTAGAGTCTTCTATAGGCTAATAAAAGCTAGCCACTAAATTATTACCAATTTTTTGGGTCTTCTATAGGTAGGGTTACCAGACGTAAGGGATTTGAGATTCGATCTGACAGTCAGGGATTCAGACTGCCGCCAGAAATGTCAGGAATTTTGGATTTCATAACGTTAAAAATGTAAAATAAAGTTTTTTACTGAAATGAAAAAAAAAATGGCGGGCTTTAATTTTAATTCAAAATTTGACGGGAGCTTATAATATATTACATTGCAATTTTATTTATTTTAATTCTAGCATTGCAGTTTTAGAAGTAAAATTTACACATGTAAAATTTACACTAGATATAATGTGTATATAGAATGACACATTGGTTCAGGTGTCAGGAATTGAGCTTTCTTAAATCTGGTAACCCTATCTATGGGCTAATAAAAGCTAGCCACTAAATTGTTACCAATTTTCTGTGTCTTCTGTAGGCTAATAAAAGCTAAATGGTTATCTAAACGGCTTCACAGTTCGCTGTCGCCTACTTTAGGCGCCCATTCCATTGACCGGCTAGGGCTATTTCCAAAACGGTGACGTGGTAGCAGACACTCAAGACTTAGGTAGCGTCTCCACCGATCTCGCATTGCAGATTGCAAGTGACATTGACGGAAATGTTTTTTTTTTTTTTTTATAGAAATCTATTAAAATGTTTGTAATTAACATATCCCATGAAGCCATTTTTTAATTTTAGTTTGTTTGTGATTTTATTGTATGATCATTGATCAATTTTAACTATGGCATAGAGGAAAATAAACATTTCCGTCAATTCTGCAATGCGAGGTCGGTGGAAACGCCACCTAAGTCTTGAGTGTCTGCTACCACGTCACCGTTTTGGAAATAGCCCTAGCTGGTCAATGGAATGGGCACCTTAATCTCCTCATTTGCCAGTCAAGTGCACGTGAGCTCAATTATCACTAATCTATATTTCATTACTAATTTTTCCTTGTGGGAGCCGACAAAAATGTGGTTTTGGATGGAAACCAGACTGTAATCGTGACTGTGCCGGGATGCCTATTAGGTTGTTAACCCACTACTACGACTAATCTTTTTTAAGGACGATATCGAAGTACCTATTTAAGTTACAAGGAAAACCACATCTCACACCGCACCGGTACAATTTGTAAAAGTTGGACACGTAACATTTGACAATTCTGCAAGGAGGTAGTGAGCGTTGCTGTTTCTAGGACCACCACCGGCCACGACTACCTTCCTTCCCACCGGCATCACATCGGGGTCCTTGCTTCGGATATCTGGCCCCTGGGTAAAGAAGGCGAAATGAACGCATAACATCTACCCGAGTGCCCAGCCCTGGTAGGAAACGGGGAAGACCTAACGGACGACATCTTCCGGGAGGCAGCAAGGAGATACTGGTCAGCGCGTCACCAAACGGCTAACCTGCCAAGGGTGGGCGTTGGCTAGTAAGTAGTAAGTAAAATTCTTCAAGAATATACTTAGGCGACTACTCAATTGCCCTAAGTAGGCTCGCTGCTGATGTCTTCAAAATACTCCAATAATACCATGCATTCTCAATAGAACAAGTCCCTGCTACCTAATTCCATTTATGCCAAGTCTCAAGCCTTCACCGTTTCATAATCGAGTTCACTGGAAATTATCTGGTATTAACTAGTATCCTAAAAACGCAACAACTAGTTTCTGCCATCCAACAAGCCAAAGAAGAAAAATTAGCGCCAAACACAGAACAAAGAACTAACAGGGAATGACTGTATCAAAATGTATGGCTGACCTTGTAAATCGACAGCCTAATCTTTCTTAAGCAGTCCATCAAAACCTGGTTACGTACAGCGTAATAAATTCATGTCCAGCCCACAAAGTCAATGAGACTTGTTCACGGTCCGAAAACCTTGAACTTTTGTAACATGAGAAAACCTGGCGTTGTAGCAAAAAAAAGTTTATAGTTTTCATTACTATTCATTGATTTTTTTCATCTTCATTTCCCAGTGTATTTTGCTTGAGCTGTGAAAAGAGGGTGGTTGAGGTGTCGTAGCATAATTAGACACACATATCTTTGTACATGGCCGGAATACGACTGGCCGGACGTCCTCGAAAAAGCTGCAAGGATAAGTTGGAAACAGACCTTCGCGAGTTGGGAGTCCGTAGATGGTGGAGCGTTGTACAAAACCGAGATGACTGGGGCAGTGTTTTCGAGCAGGCCAAAGCTCATGAAGGTACTCAACAGGTACTTAAGACAACGCACCGGTTAGGCGTAGATCGGGGGTTCGAATCCCGCCAAGCCAAGTTTTTCTATATCCTCTAATTTCGGTTAACCAGTGTGTTACTTGCTAAAAAAAAAGGGCCTTCCTTAACAGAAAGGAATCTAATCGAATTTCCAGTATGCCGTGCATGTGGTCTAGCTAATGAAACACTGGAGCACATACTCCTGCAGTGCTCGGCCCCATGCACACTACGGGACAAACTACGGGATCAGGTTGGACACAAGGAGGGTGGACATCAAAAGATCCTGTGCACGCCGAACATGTGGGCACTAGCGTCAAGGGCATTTCTGAGACATCAGGCAGTCGGCATCACCTGAGCTGGAAGCCCTGTACTAAGAAGTAAGAAGTAAGTAACAGAAAGGAAAAGATTGACTATGCCCCCCCCCCCAGCCTCCGGCTAAATAAATATAAGAAGTTGACTTACCAAAGCTAAACATTTGAGGAGGGCCATGTTGTCATCCTTGAAGCCCTGACAGCTGTTATCGTGAGAAGTATTGTGACTGAGGTTGGCCCATCCATGGCGCAATTTTTTGTAAACACTGATGGTGTGTTGGCCTCCTTTGCTGCTGCGCCCTCTCCATACCTCCCCGATGTCCACAGCCTTCTCCCCCGTAGACTGAAACAGAAGAAAAACTAACATTAGGACATACAGCAATCGTACTCTATACATCAAAGATACAACCCATAAACTTATTGGACCCAGTTTTCCACAATTATCAGAAGCTGTAATCACACCCATTCTTTTTGTTGTCGAGAATTAAAAGGGAAAGACCGTCTGCCCTAGCTTCCTTTCGGGCTCACTAGATAATAAGGGCTAAAAAAATAGGGATAAAAAATAAAAATTCAATAAAAACATCAGATAGTGCCAATTTTCTACGTTCCACATACTCTTAAATGTATTGAAATACAGTCCACTTCATCTCAAACATGTTAACATAATAATCATTGGGAAGGAGTTATCCGCATAAGACGACTATAGGCGCAAATACAGAAACAGGGTGCTTATGAATTACATATATGAGGCAATGAGCATGCGCAGTTCCATTTTGTTATATGTCCAGATATTATTCAAGTACCTACTAACCTGTCAAGGAGAATTCTAAAATATTTTTTACTCCAGGTTCCCACACATGATATACAAACATACCTCCATTCTTGGATAAAAGATAATTGCCATTCTACTGACGTCTGTCAGTGGCATGTGAATTCTATTAAGAGACTAAAGCAACCCATTACAAGCCAATCAACGAGCTGTTATGATCATTAAAATTGTGTAAAGACCGGGGTGGGAGGAAAATATGTGCTATGATATGAGCAAAGCCTAGATAAGATAGTATCAGCATCCGGGTGGAAAAACTCCACACCCAACACAAATGTACATAATAAGAAGGCGATAATCATAAGTGGGTAATGTTGCTAAATGAGCTGTCAAAATTCTCAACTTTCCGGAATTATAAGTTCCTATATCCAAAATTAGACTAATAAGAAACAACGCCGAAAGAGAAGCAATACTCAACGGAGAAGACATAATCCGGTTAATAAAAGCGCAGCGCATAAGATGACTGCCAATGTCAGACAACTGCATGCCGAAAAATATATACAAAGCAAGCATGACAGGAAGACGACTGGCCGGATCTCCTCGAAAACGCTGGAAGGATGAGTTGGAAACTGACCTTCGCGAGTTGGGAGTCCGCAGATGGTGGAGCGTTGCTCAAAACCATAGTTCATCAAGGGCTGCAGAGCCAGAAGGAGCAGAAGATGTCCAAAATTGGACCCGTCGCAACATATGGCACCGAAACATTGTTGATAACTTCAAAGTAGCTGATCTTCTGAATAATGCCTTATGGTCTCAGAGGCGAAGAAGCGGCAATCCCTAATCTGATAATGTACACATATTCCCGGATAGTCTTCCAAATAGCTGAGCTTCTGAGTAATGCCTTATGGTCTCAGAGGCGAAGACGCGAAAACCCCTGATCTGTACCACCTCCTCGTGAAGATGGAAGCGCGTATAATGGTGACTGAAGAGACAGGGGACCGAGTTTGAGCTGGGATAAGCGAAAAACACAGTCTTTTCTGGGCAGGGCACTCTTTTGTCCTGGGGTTGGGAAAATGGCCCCGAAGGCGGAGGAACTCAATGAAGAGTCAACGCCATAAGGATGCAGAAGGCAACAGGAAACCACTGCATTACAATTCGCATGATGATCGCCAATCTTCGATAGAAAAAGCATTTCAAGAAGGAGAAGAACCCACGTACACACAGAGAAACATATTATGCGTAGTAAAACTAACACTGGGTTGACCCATGTAATAATCATAATTTATAGAAATACTTTAGTTGCGTAGGTTTTGGTGCTAAGACTATTTCAGTGTTTTCCCCACCCTGTGCTGTGCGTCCCCAACAACAGCGAAGCCGAGGGCCCTCCGAACATCTCCACCAGCGGACCACAGTCGCAAGGGTGAGTCTAGTAAGCCTAACGCAACCTAGGTGTCTACCATGCGTCGCAGAGATGCATATGCGAAGGGATGCATTTATCATTTGTAAGAAGATGGTTGTTCGCGTAACACTTGCACAGTATGCTTCAGTCAACGGACCGGAATTTTTCATCTGTGACGTATGGCTCAATTTACTATAGTTTTACTATAGCCTATAAACTTGTTTGCATAAAGTCAGTGTTCTCAGAGTCTGTTAGAATTCTCGTTAAAAGACACTTTGCCCTATATGCACGTGTTTCGAGGGCACCTTAATAGTCTCTAATAGTCCTCCAAGGTGCCCGTATGTCACTGAAGACCGTAACCATACAAAGGTCTAACCAAGAGACCTGTTCGTAGAAGCAATCATGAGCAATTCCATAATGGTTGAACGTAATTTGGCAGCCATCTCTGAAGTTTACATTGACTCTTCAGCGACTGAAAAGGTAACATTAAGATAACAAGAAGATGGCCTTGTAATTGTGTAGGCAATATGTAGAAAGCTTTACAGATGGCAAACATAACTATTACCGACGGTGAATCAGATATTATATTGCACGTGAATCAAAAAGGCGCCATGCTGTCTAGTGCGCGCATATGTCCTTCTTCGTCATATTATTTTTTAAAAGGTTAATGGCATACAAACAACTAAATGAATATATCCGATTGGCCTCATCACTCACCCCAATGACTAAATTAATACTTGTGCTGAGTTACGACACGTCTCCGATCGCACGGCGTGTAGAAACTCGCACACGCACAAGCCGGTACATCATGTACAATAGAATTTTGTAGTATGGCGAACCGGGTTACAATAAGCGACAAGTTTTTCTAAAACTCTAAGTTTTTGTTATTTTTTGTTTATGTTTAATAGGCGAACGGCTGCAGTAAGGGCTACCATACTAGACCTAGCAATAAAAGAAAAACCTGAAAGAACAAAGAAAACTGCCAGGATCCGGGAAACGCAGAAAGTATAAGCACACAGCCATGCGTCACAACCTTGATAATGACTGAGGACGGAAGAGAAAGACTCCTGTGTAGGTACGTGTAGGTACTCTAGGGTACCACCTATACCTAAACGCTTCAGAGCAGGAGAGAGGTAGGTACACATACCGACCTACATAGACGCTCTGCCTCCGATACGAAAGCGGATCTAATCCACAAGGCACCACGAAACACATCATTGGCGTCCGCATGATAAAATAGAAAATTTTATTGACGAAGCATCAGGCTACTCGCGTACCAGTAGTTAAGAGATGGGGGGGGGGCGGAAAAAAACTCGAAACGGTGTTACTGTCAGCTACATACTACATATTAAATAGCAGAGGAGCATTTCCTTATGACATTTTCATATATGGTATCATGATCGATATTTTTTGAGATGAAAATGATGACTATCCGATTACCTCTTTCCAGTAGTTAGTCATCCTATTGTTATAAATAGTCTGTCGGTGCAACAACTCATATTTCATATGTAAATGAAAACGAAAAAGTGACACAAGGAAATATTGAACCCATTTCTTACTGCACTCACACTTTTGACACCAATACCTAAAATAATACCACGTGAAAGTGAGCCTGAACATTTAAACACGTGATCTTCCTCAACTGTGCCAACTATATTTTCTATACTATGTTTTCCTGCAAACATCCTTGAAGGTCATACTTTGACCCCCAGACAATATGGCCTACTTTCTGCTCATCAGCGATGTCTGCAAACATTTTCCAAAGAATTATAAAATTCAAACTTGAGATCTTTATCAACAGTTTCTTCTGGCTATACAGCCCTTGTTTGCCTGGTCATCTCAGTTTTGGATGGCACTCCGCTATCTACATACTCCTAACTCGCGGAGGTCGGGTTCTAATTCGTCCTTTCAGCGCAGCGGTTTCATGGAATAAATCCAGACTTGAGAGCAATTCGGGGTACCCCCCACAACGCCCCTTTTGCACAAATAAATATGTATTTCTGTTAAATTATACAATCAAGTAATCAACAAGTAGGCTAATAAACAAGTAAGTGTGAAGTTAAATCGTCAAAATATCATCAAAATCAAGTAGTTCTGTCATTGTACTAGTGCCTCAGTGACAGTGTAGATAGCTTTCTCTAAGCGATGGTCTCTAAGCAATTTAGGGAAGTTAGTAGCAGTTCACTTGGGAGTACAAAGTCGATTTTCACAGGAAAAATCGATCGTATAGCCCTAAAAAAATATCCCATAAATTAGCAGAAATGCTCCTCCGACGTTTCAATGACATGAGGCCTTCACTCACACCAATATTGTCCACAGTTCTTTCTTCAACAGGACTGCCACTTCAATTTATGTTCGAAACAGGTACATATCATTAAGGCGGGGATTCCACCATACATCAAAATGCTCTGAAAAATTTCTTCTATGTGTCCTGCTATTTCTGACAGCTGTACAATTGATATTTTAGGCGCATATTCCACCTACGTCAATAGTCAATACCACATTTACTATTGACGTAGGTGGAATAAGCGCCTTACGGGATATTTAATGTTTACACTTATAAGGTTTCTCTCCTATTATATCTTAAAGCTCTTTACCTATATAAATACGTGCAATACTAATAGGCCACACTTTGTTCACAAGTTATATCTGAATCGACAGCCTACATGTTCACTAGAAGTTTCCCACAGGCAGCAACCAAAATTATTCGCAGCTGTTTGATTACCTCAAAGAAATAACAGCTTGAAGGGGCTGATGCAAAAGCCGATAGTTATTGCAATCGGAGTTTATTTATAATTGACTTAGCCTCTAGTCATTTTTAATAGATCGCTGTTAAGAATAAGAACTGAATCTGTAATAATGCATTAATAATGCAAAATGCACAAGAATTAAATTTAAATAAATAACTTTTGACCTTTGTTCTATTACTAAGCTAACCCAATGGAGTTCACTTCACTGAACTAGGAAGGCCAGGAACAGCCTGCTTTTACATGCACTTCGAAGCATAGCCAGAAAATGTAGCAAACCAACAACCCTTCGGGCGAGTATCAGAGTCCGTACCACTACTCTAAATGTAGCTCCGACCAGCTGAGGTAAAGTCCCTTTCTTTTATTTTTCCTCTTTTTTATCAGTATGCGGGGTCACCGACACGGCAGATTCTTCTCCGTATCTTGCAGTTTTTGGCATTGGCTACATCTTAGTTCTGAGGTCTTGTCGGACTCTCGCTTCTACTGTTAGGTTGGGCCGTGTCATGTTGAGCGTACTTACTCTTTCCTAGCTTTGTTCAGCGACTAGGCAGGTTCTTCTCCGTATCTTGCGGTTTTGGGCATCGGCTACATCCTACAATTCTGAGGTCTCCTCGGACTTTCGCTTCTACTGTTAGTTAGGGCCGTGCCATGTTTAGCTTATTTACTCTTTCCTAGCTTTACCCCTAGATGGGTTCAGCGACAGGGCAGATTCTTCTCCATCTCATGCGGTTTTGGGCATCGTCTGCAGATGCTCCTACAGGTCTGAGGTACTGTCGAAGTTGAACTTTCGCTTCTACTGTTAGTTTGGGCCCCTACTTTTTCCAAACTGCTTTATTCGCTGGTTCAAGTCGTCTGGCTGCCTTCTTTCGACATTCCAGGCGCCGTTTTCGAGCTTATCGGCTGTGCTAATTTTTGTTCTTCCTCGTTCCGGTGTCTATCTGCAGCTAGTGTGAAGCCCAGGGATCGTCACAGCAACCGCATCTCGGTCACCAACAGTTTCTGCTCCTATGAGCCTTCCTTAAAAGCCCTGCATTCTGAGAGGAGAAACTTGCTTATACATTCGCTCTTATACAGTTTGGAATGGTAAATCCCTTATCGCTCTCAAAAAGGCTTTATTTTCGGATACTGGAAAATGGTACAAATTATACCTTTTGGCGTTTCCACCTTAAAAAGTTGCCGACTCCAGCAGCCTGATCGAGGCGATTATAATAGCGGGGTTAAATAAATACCCTAGGATTATAACTGTAAACAAACAAATTTTGAATAGCACTTTCCATTATAAAATCATCTTGTTTACATTTTTAATACCAGGGGATTAAATAAATACCGGTATTATAATCGCCTCGATCAGGCTGCTGGTCTAGTGTGTACTGTCCAATGCGTCCTCACCGACTACATCTATACATGGGTACTGTATATCGTATAAGTCTAATACGTAAACAATAGAATGGAATAAATAACACTATACAGTATACTCAATGACTATAGGGGCACAAAAAAGCAAGAACGGCGCACTTACCGACTTACGACATGCACTTAATTTAAATCAAGCATTAAACATTTTCCCATGAAAACCCATATAATTTACAGCATTACTGTTCAGCGCTTTAGTATACGACGTAGATTTATAACACTACCTACTTGCAGCTTTGCATGAGTACTAGGCAAGTAATTAGGGTTGCGGCGAACGAAATATATTTTCCACGGTTATTCAAACGTGCTTAGCATTTCAGGCCCACACACCTGATGAGCACTTTTGTGCGGGTCACAAAGCAACTAATGACTCTTTTTTTTGTTAGAAGGAGGGAGGCCTAATGAAGTAACTCGAGCAAAGGATACATCATAAAATGTAGTGGGATATTATGGCTAACTACGGGGGCGAATCCCAATAAACTAAAGAGGCTACTAATTAGGCTCCTAAAGGGTTAGGTATGAGGAGTGGATTGTGTTACGGCCACTAAGGCGCCCATTCCACATACGTACAACGTCAATGAAAATTATGAAATTGAAGGACATTTCAATTTCTCATTGATGGGGGCCATTCCATATTTTTTTTTTTTTTTTTTTTCAAAAATTGACAATTTTTAATTGAAGCGTATGAGCCAAATTTTTGAAATTTGTTTCTTGAAATTGTATTTGTTTTCTTCGTCGCCTTATTATTTAAACCTTATTATAATTTTTACACAGAAATGCTTTCTTTTTAGAGAAATCAATTAAAATAGTTGTACTTGTCATATCCCATGACGCCATTTCTTAATTTTTGATTGTTTGTTTCATTGTTTGTGATTTTACTCTATGATCAATTGATCATTGATCAATTTTAACAATGGCATAGAGTAAAATTGAAATGTCCTTCAATTTCATAATTTTCATTGATGTTGTACGTATGTGGAATGGGCGCCTTAGGGCGTAACACAGAAATAAAATCATAAATGGTGCAATATAATAGTGAAGGGTGAACCTTAGAGCGACTCTGGTTAGGCGCCCATTCCACCGACCGGCTAGGGCTATTTAGAAAAACGGTGACGTGGTAGCAGACATTCACGACTTAGGTGGCGTTTCCACCGACCTCGCATTGCAGAATGCAAATGACATTGACGGAAATTAGAATTTTTCTTTTTATAGAAATCTAATAAAATGTTTGTACTTAGCATATCCCATGACGCCATTTATTAATTTTAGTTTCTTTAATTGCGATTTTACTGTATGATCATTGATCAATTTTAACTATGGCATAGAGGAAAATAAACATTTCCGTCATTTCTGCAATGCGAGGTCGGTGGAAACCCCGCCTAAGTCTTGAATGTCTGCTACCACGTCACCGTTTTTGTAAACCGGTCGGTGGAATGGGCGCCTTAGCAGGGTGAGCCTCTAGCCATCCAGGGCCGATATACTTAGCTTATAGTTTCGTGGGTATTTATAGTCGCGTAGTCAGTCTAAAGGGAGTGCTCCGTTTTGCACGTAAAATAAGCCAAAAATAAGGACCATTACAATGCCGCAAGAATAAACTAAAACAATTAGGAAAAGACCAACATATCAAATACATATGTGGTACATCTTACAATTAACTCCAACAATAGGTTAATTGCTATAAAGCTGGTCTCGCATTATTTATGGTTAAGACAAGAGCAATTATGTATAATTGTATACTGCTATTGCCATATGAACTTAATTAATTTATCACTTACCCACGATATAACAGCATCAGCTGTCTGCGGTATGATTTTGTATTGCAGCAAATAAACATTTCACAAAGTAATGAAAGTTTTTATAGTTTGAATTACATTGTTAAAATTTAAAATAGTTCGCTACAAGTGTATTTTTGGCTACGGCGGCTATTACACTTCTCAATATTCCGTCATTTATGCACCAATAATAAGTCTCTACCATATTATAACTTAATTTATAATAGATAAGTTAAGTATCTACATAGTAGCCTCCTTAAAACAAAAATCGCGTCAATTATTGATGCCCAAATGACGGAATATTGACAACGAAAGTTAGAAACTAAAATTAAATAAATACATATATATTTCTGTTAAATTATGCAATCAAGTAATCAACAAGAAAGTAGTATACAAAGTAAAATCGTCAAAATATCGTCAAAACCTGTTAGTTCTGGCATTGTCATTGTTCTAGTGCCTCAGTGACAGTGTAGAAAGCTTTCTCTAAGAGAAATTCGCGGGGCGCATATTAAACTGCAGATTGTACTCAAAGCGATAGTTTAAAATTTTAAATCTAAAAAAGAGCAAATAATAGAAAAAGTACCGGTCCAAATTTACTCGAACATGCTTTCCAATTTATCAATTAGTAGATAGAGAAAATGAGTAATTTCATGATAAATAATTTTCCTATAGTTAAATTTCGGGCCTCTCGGGGGGGGTTTCCACCTGACGTCACTGGAGGTGAGGTAAATTTGAGATAGGCAAGACCAACACATTACCACACAGCAATACTGGCAGGGCACGCAATGTATTTGACTTTTGAATTTTTATTTTGCACAAAACCAAATAGTTTTTTGGGAAAGAAACCTGTCCGGTTTCGTTACTCAATTTAACACCTAAAACATGCCTGAAGGCAGAAATCATCAATAGAAAGGCTTCACAGAAAAATTATTTTTTAGTCATTTTTCATTTACCCCCAGAAGCAAACTATCAAGGGGCAAGCGAACCCCCGCATTTTATCAACATTAATAACGACTACAATATATGTGAATTTAAAAGATATCATTGGAGCCGTTTTTTAGAAATAATTTTTTTGGACTTTTTTTTTTAGTTTTTTGAGAATAAACCCCCCCCCCCCCCGAATTGAGTTAGCCCAAAATACAAAAAAATGGTCCCGAGGTATGAATTTTGTAAACCTACATGCAAAATTTCATCAAAATCGACTTAGTAGTTTGTCCGGAAATCGATGAACAGACAGAAAGACAGAGCGACAGACAGACATTTCGTAAAAACCACTTTTTTTTGGTTCCTGGGACCTCAAAACGTGTAAATCCGTTGAAATCTCGGAATCGAAAATTTGGACCATCACAAATCTTTCCTTATACTACGTATAAATTGGAAAGCAAAAATAACCTTCAGTGAAATTCCATAAATAATCAATCAATCATATAAGAACTATAGCTAGAAGACAATAGCAAGCTAATCGCGGGATTTTTTTTTATATATACTCGTACATGAAAAACAAGCACCCAGTTTCCCACCTACACTATAAAGAATGGCTGGCTGTATAGGGAAGAAAACGACTGTCTATAACTATGGTATAAGCCCAGGAAATCATACCATATAGAAGCTTAGTGACGCAAGTACTATTAAATAACTGCATAATATAGAATGTGGTATGACTATAGACTACATTCGACGCGAATTACAAATATTCTGAAACTAGTGGGCCCGTAACCAGGATTTTATTGCTTTACTATTTATACGAGTTCGGTGGCAAGGTGGTAGCGTGCTTCTACTTGTGCGAGTCTCTACACACCTTGCGGTCGGAGACGTGTCGGAACTCGACACAAGTACCTATTAGGTGACTTAGTGTGGCGATTGAAGAGGTAAATTGGATACATTCATTAAATTGTTTGTATGCCATTTAACCTTCTAAAAAAAAACTAGTATAAGTCAAGTTTTGTGATTTTTTTTGACATTTTCGATTTCGAGAATTCAATGGATTTACACGTTTTGAAGGACCCAAATATTGTTTTTTAACGAAATATCTGTCTGTTCGTAAATTTGTGGGAAACCTACACGGCTACTCGGTGGCTGTAACATGGCATTATTGTATTGAATTATATTATTATTAAAAAAAAAAAAAAAAAAATTGATGAAATGTAGGAATAGGTCCCCCATATGTGTAGTTTATAAATAAATAAATAATAAATAAATGAGGACTTTTTATTGTTTCTCTTACTAAGCCAACCTAGCGGAGTTAGGGCTATAAAGCCCTCTCTTACACTCAACTAGGAAGGCCCGGGACCACCTGCTTTACATGCCCTCCGAAGCATGGCCAGAAAATGTAGCCAGTGTGGGACTCGAACCAACAACCTTTCGGGTGATAGTCAGAGTCCGTACCACTGCGCTACATGTCCCGACAGTTTGATGAGAGCAGGACCTTATTTCTGATACAAACCCGTCCAGCGGCCTTACCGAAAAAAGATGAGATATTTCCAACCGGTTACTCACCACTGCCATTTTGTATCAGAGAACCGTCAGACAGTAGCCAGGCCGACATCGAACAATTCACCATTTTTCCGCAAACCAGACCTCAATACAAAGCACTGAATATCAGCACGTGAATTATTAATATTCCCGTTAATATTAGCATCAGTAAAGTGTGAACATTCTGAATTAATTCAACTGCATTTATTCTCGGCCATCCTCAGCTGAACAGGAAATCACTAAAGTGAAATAGATCACGTGCCATGGCTACCAGAATATCTAAAGAATGAATACATATTGTGCAGATAGTAATGTATTCAGTATACAGTTTATTAATATTATAAAATTATATTTCATTCTCGAATGAAGATGAAAGGTCACAAGTTGCAAAGTCAGCTAATTTGGAGCCCGCTGAGAGAAAATACGTAAGAAACCCGGGGTCTTGACACTAGTCGCGATTTAAATATTGGCGCCAAACTCATAATTCAATAGCGACTCGTGCACCGCCATTGTTTTAATACTTTCCACGAATCACTCCCCATGTCTAAAAACCAACTGTCAGTTCTTTTAATAATATTACCAATGTTCAATCAAAGAAAACACCAGGTACCCAGCTCGGGAAAGGCTGCACTATCTACAGTTAGATAAACGAAACTGTAAGACAATTCATCTTACATAAATAACTAAATAACTAGAAACTGCTTTTGCTGAGCGCAAGGTACCACTCTTCCTCAAAGTCTTCAGCTGTAACATTCTTGTGGCTAAACACCTTTTTGGCCTAAGATATACTTTCCATTAAGACACTGCATATCTTAGCATCGCCCAGAAGTAGAAAACACAGACAAGACACCAGAAAAGTGGAGAAAATCAAGTGCGTTAAGCCAATAATCGGTAAGGTGTCTCTCAGTAAGAAAAAGTCAGCCCATTTAAGACACTTCTTTGGAAGCAACTCTTTCTTAAAATAAGAAAAAAAAAAACGTGGCTTGTTATTTAATACTTAATATCTTCTGCCTTTTGGCAAGCCACTTTTTCTTCTCAGTGCAATCCGAAGTCAAGGCATTGCATTTATTGTCGACAAACATACACACGAGAGTCAGCCAACCTTGCTCCAACTGTAACTGAATAAACAACAAACACACACCTCTAGATAACATATTGGATAAACGTGCTGATTTTCTAAAGAGAAGGCCATGCGCAGGGTCTGTATCCAAACAGATAGACAAATTAAATAAACATCACTGATATAATTCAGTGTTGTAACCTAATTCACCTTAGCAGTACCTTGCTCTAAATACATATTATATCTAGGTACTGCAGGTATTTATGTGAGTGTTTGAAGGACTCTTTGCCAGACCGCTGATGGGTTGTCTTAAAGCCTTAAAGGATAATTTACTATAAGGGAAAGACTGCGTACACTGCAGAGGTAGTAGCTGGATAATAGACAGCAAAATCCGGCTAGTGTTCTGTTCAATCATGTATACACTGAATTAAGAAAAGTCTACAGTATATCTTACACCTGTAAATTGACGACCAAGGCCCGTAGTCGTAGAAAAATATCTACAAGGTACAGGTGCAGTATACCTGGTACATACTTAGCGATGTACAGTACTCCGGAGTGCCCATCACACTTTTCAGTGGAAGACCTTCCAGCACCCACCACGAGCTGTATCGTTTCGATAGTGAAATTTAACAGAAATACATATTTGTTTACTTATTTCGTTTGTTTGTCATTCCAAAGCCTACTTCCAGTATTTCTGCTTTTAAGGAACCCTGTCCACCTGGAGGGGGGAGTGAGTCTATTTCTTAAATTGAGGCACCCTAAGGGTGAACCTCCTGATTATAGCGGTTTCCAAACAACTTGGGGAACATAGTAAAGGCACACAATTAAGTCGGAGGCGACCAGGACTCGACATACATTCAGACTGACTGGCAGTTTCAGAGCGTTATCATGTTCCACTATGCTCCACTGCCAACGCTGTGCACACTACCAAATTTGCTACAGTTTTGAACAGGCTCAGTTATTGTGGATACAACTTGGTAAGGCCGTTGGCAGCAGCACGAGCTACATTCGCCACCTTTCCTGAGATTTCTACAAATTTTGAAGTGATCACCATTACATGAAAATTCTACAGTACATCACCTCCCCCCCCCCCCCATTTGCTTACTACAAACTAGTACCACCAGACATATACAGTACGCCCTTTACAACAGAAAACACTGCTGCCATTTCTGAACTGAATTCCCTATCAAAGGGCAATTGCACTTGCACCCTATCAACTTAATCTGTGATCAGCTTAAATGCCCCCAAATTTTAAAGGAACTACAGAAGTGTCCTGCCAGCTCATCTAGGTCTGCAAAAAAATGATTGATGGGAAAAGGAAAAAATCTACCTCCTTCTTTTGCCACCCCAATTTCAGAGCAGCAATTACGCCCATGCGTTCACATCACCCGCAATTTCCTCCGAGTTTTTCTTTGTCACCGAGTACTTAACAATGAACACAGACTTGCATTGTTCCTCCGCGCGCTTGCTTAAACTGCTTGTGCCACGAAGCATATCTTCAACGGAAGCCACTGCCCCCACCGCTCTTCATGGACAAACAAGCGCCTCCGTGCTATGATAACATAATTATCGCCATTTACGAGACTGCGTTTCAATTATATACACGCTAGATATGCAAATAATATTGCAGAAATAGTTGTTTACGGCATTTAATAATTCTAATTCAGCCAACAAAGAAGTGGATTAAAGTTTATCAGAAACAACCAAAGCAATTAGGGTGCTGCGGTCGAACTGGGCGTGGGAATGATCGAAATCCGGTAAAAGACAATTGACTGTTTTTTCACAAGGTCAATCAAATTACAGGAAGGACCGCTTGAATAAAGTGCCTAGACCCAGGAGATATGGGACAATCCAGCACGCCAAAAAGATTTTTTAAATCCTGGGGGCTACCTGGTACGTTATACAATGGCTGCCGGCTGGTCACAGGTGTGGCAAGTGAGAAATTCAAATGCATATTTTTGGCGGGAAACGAATGATCCACCTCTCCTATACAGAACTCTGAAAATACCGAAATACGGAAGGCACCGGCTTCTACCAACGCATAGCGGCACCGTACAATATTGCTCCCGACATGTAGAGTAGTGGCAAAGGACTATCACACGAGAGGTTCTTCTATCATACCTCTAATATATCACTCCACTGTAGCACCACCAGGTGTAGGTGTACCGCACATCTAAAAAGTAGAGTCCTATACTGTGAAGGCGGAGTTTCAATCGTTTGACCACCTGCTGCTAATGGTTTATGGGTCCCACTCCCACAAACGAAGGTCGGACGGGACATGTGCGGTCGATAGGATCCAGAACAAGAGGGGGCCCTCGAGTCAAGGTCCCCCAAGAGTGGAACACTCCTTCAACGCGTTCGAGGACACTGCGCAGACGGACGTCAAGATGACAAAGATAAGGCCTAAAAATGGAAAACTGCATAGGCGGAAGCGTGACCTAATGAAGGATGATGAATACAGGCTGGAATTCTAGAAGTCAGGTGGACACATAGTTAAGGCATTAAGCCACAACCACCGAAGAAGAGGGTAATTGTAGATCCTGAACAAAAGAAGGAATCGTTCATTTCGCAAAAGCCCAAAGAATTCGATGAAACGAATAGCTAAACACTGAGCTGTAGAAACTCCTTATGCTGAGCTAAAATGGAAGGCACAAGGCAGCAGGGCGGAATCTGTGAAGCGACGAGGTCGAAAGGGACCTACGAAAGACGTCAGTGGCGGTATGACAGAAGACGAAAGGCGGATGCCTGGAGAGAGAGCTCACCCCGAGGCGTAGCACCGGGGGAAAAAATAAGTTTGGTAAAGGATAGGCCTGCAGTAAGAAATGTTATGAACATAACAAATCCACTATGTGTGGTAGTGAATACCTTATTCCGCCACTGGGCTATCTACATATACATGAGCTGTTCTCAGAGTACAGTAATGAAAAAGCGAAGCCTCATAAGTTAAGCATCAGTAATAAATAGAATAGTTCTAGCGTCATCTAAAAACCGGCTTAACAAAGCTTTGTATTAAAACTTGTTAATTATTTAGAATACCCAGCTAATTCTTACTGCCATATTACAGCAGAAAATTAACGCCTTAAGTCTGCATCCGCCGCTTCAGTGGCGTATACATAATAGATTTTTGATAAGGCGGGTATTCCACTGGTCAATTTTACTTCCAATTTGATTCCAGATTTTTGTTTTACTCTATGACATTCTCCATTTTAATTTCCTTGTTAAAATTGATCAATGATCATAGAGGAAAATCAAGCATTGCAAACAATAACAAACTAAAATTAAACAAAGGTGTCGTCTAGAGATGATAAATTATTTAAATTAATTTCTTGAGAACGAACGAATTATTTCGTAGTTTAAATCATAAAATTTCTTGTAGATTATACAATTTAAAGAAAGACGGCGGGTAAAAATTACCAGTTTGGAAAAAAAAATTGAAAAAAAAATGGATCAAATGTTGAAAACAAGTGGAATGGAATGCAACATTGATGATTTTCCGTCAATGACAATATCAAATTTGAAGTAAAATTGACCATTGGAATACCCGCCTAAGGGCCGTGACCATGGCAGACAACGCTGAATTGTACCAAACAAACCGGTTACTATTGACCCGAAAATACTAGAGCTGGCAAATTATGGCCCCTAGCCCCCCCCCCCTCCCCCCGATTTATACGCCACTGCGCCGCTTTATACAGTCTCTATGCAACACAGTGTGATAGAGTCCTTGCAAACATTAATATTAATGAGCTGTAATTCTAGTCATACATTAGTTAGTAAACGTGGCTGGCATGATACAGTTTCTATGACGCAAATGCACAATGCATATTTTAAATATTGTACTTTTGTATTCCAGCCCATTCAACCCTGCGGAATAGTATTAATAGGCGACAACACAGAGATTCAGGTTTCGTGTGTGCTGAAATTTGTGGCCAGAATGAACACTTAGATAGATTTAATATTGTATATTTTATGTGAGTGTAAGAGAGGGCTTTATAGCCGTAACTCCGCTAGGTAGACTTAGTAATAGAACAAAAAATCGTTATTTATTTATTTTATTTTTTATTTTCAATAATGTGTGATAAGAATGCACAATGGGTTTGATGAACCCTACGACAATTTCTATTGAACATTAAATAAATACCGTCAATCAATCAATAAAAGAGGGAATAATCAACCTACAAATAGTGTAAGACGGAGAAACTATGGTTAATGGATTTTCCATGCAAAATCCTGCAAAATATACGTGTTTTTCATTCCATTTCATCCCATATGGATGATGACATGTGAATCATTTCTTACGGCCCAATGATATACACTAATACACATAACTTTTGGAGAAACAAAACATATTACATTGCATTGTTGATCTGTGTTTACATAATGGGAAAGCCCCTGCAGGAATTGTGTTAAAGCCTAACATAATTCATTTTAAAACGCTTCAGGCTTCGGTTTATCTACAACACAATATAGCTGATAAATCAAATGAAACCTTTAGTCCACTTTAAGATTTTTTTTGTAATAAAATAGCTTGATGTACAGTATATCAACTTGTTAAACATGGAACGTACACATATCTGGGTGATTTCCCAGTATCAGAGAAGGTAGATAGCACCATGTCAACTCTGTATTATACTATTTGACATTTAAGATAGGGATAATACATATCATGGGAGTGCTGCGTCAGTATTCAGTCCAAGGGCCTAAATGATAAGACTTTCGAGTAAACTACGCAAAATCATTACATATACAATCGCATTAGGAAGAAGTACCAAAAATTATCTGTAATTTCGTAACAGCATTAAACATTTAATTATACTTCTCAGATATCCCCAAGCTACCTGTTGAGTACGCATATCTGCAAGATAACATAAGCAAACGTATCGCCTCATTAAAATGATAAAATAAACTACTCGAAATAATTGCATATTTGTACAATCGCATTAGGAAGAAGTACCAAAAATTATCTGCAATCTCGCAACAGTATTAGGCATTTAATTATACTTCTCAGATATCCCCAAGCTACCTGTTGAGTACGCATACCTGTAAGATAACATAAGCGAACGTATCGCCCCCTTAAAATGATAAAATAAACTACTCGAAATAATTGCATATTTGTGCAATCGCATTAGGACGAAGTACCAAAATTTATCTGCAATCTCGCAACAGTATTAGACATTTAATTATGCTTCTCAGATATCCCAAGCTACCTGTTCAGTACGCATATCTGTAAGATAACATAAGCGAACGTATCGCCCCCTTAGAATAACAGAGAAAGTCTGCAGCGCCCACACAAACACCATAGATAAAGCAGAAGACAATAATGAACAATGCACAGTTACAGACCATAAGCTGAGAAGTAGTAAAAAAACTAATGGCTACCGGACAAATATAGCATAAGCTATGATTTGTATGCAATGCCAACGCGGAGGATACATTATTCAAATATTTATAGCCATACTTGGGCCACCTAGCCGGAAAATGCCGCACAAGTTGCACTTAAAACACAACGCAGTAGGTTGCATACTGCCCAGAGAAGGGGAAAATTCACTCGCGCCAAGGAAATGTTTTGAATTTTTGGTGCCATCTGCTACGTGTTTTGCGACCATTCAGAGCCATGGACATATAAACATATGGACTCGCAACAGCCTACCAGTCGGCAGGATTCGCGCGGCCATTTGCAATGTTTCTCAAATTCAAATTTTCTTTATAATTGCTTTCCAATTTATACGTAGTATAAGAAAAGCTTTGTGATGGTCGAAATTTTCGATTCCGAGATTTCAACGGATTAACACGTTTTGAGGTCCCAGGAACCCCAAAAAGTGGTTTTTACCAAATGTCTGTCTGTCGCTCTGTCTGTGCGTCGATTTCCGGGCAAACTACTCGGTCGATTTTGATGAAATTCGACATGTAGGTTCACAAAAATCATACCTCGGGACCATTTTTTTTATTTTGGGCTATCTCAACTTGGGGGGGGTTATATTTTCACATACTCAAAAAAAAAGTCTAAAAAAAATTATTTATCCAAAACGACTCCAACGATTTCTTTTAAATTCACATATATTATAGTCGTTATTAATGTTGACAAAATGCGGGGGGTCACTTGCCCCTTGATAGTGCTTCTGGGGGTAAAAAAATAAAAATAACTACATTTTAATGAAAAATGACTAAAAAATAATTTTTCTGTTTCTGTTTTAATCATAGGAAAATTATTTACCATGAAATTACTCATTTTCTCTATCTACTAATTTTGATAAATTGGAAAGCATGTTCGAGTAAACTCGGACCGGTTCTTTCTTATGTAGCCTATTTTATTGAGTTTCGCTCTTTTTTATCAAATGATAATTTGAAACATTAAACTGGTAAATCATGCTTAAAATTACAATCTTTTAAAGCTTTAGAAATTATCACATCCCGAGCTACAAATCATAGTCTAAAGACGAGGAAAAACCATTGGATACTGCTAAGAATGAAATATAAGACACGGCTCTAACAGACTGTCATTACCAAAACAAGGATAACAGGTACATTAATTACTATTGTGTGAAAATTCGAAAGAATTGCTCCAAACTCCCACTGCGGTGAGACAATGTAAGTTTTTTTGATAGTGACAATGCTTTGTCCCACGCGGTACAGATAATTTTCGCATTAAAACCAGCTATCCCATCTTTGGCCCCTTATAAAAAATACATAACCACTGTCACGATCCTCGTTAAATTAGCTCTTCTGTCTCAATTTTTGCATTCCAATTTATACGTAGTATAAGGAAAGCTTTGTGACGGTCGAAATTTTCGATTCCGAGATTTCAACGGATTTACACGTTTTAAGGTCCCAGGAACCCAAAAAAGTGGTTTTTACGAAATGTCTGTCTGTCGTTCTGTCTGTCAGTCTGTGCGTCGATTTTCGGGCAAACTACTCAGTCGCTTTTTATGAAATTTTGCATGTAGGTTTACAAAATTCATACCTCGGGACCATTTTTTTGTATTTTGGGCTAACTCAATTCGGGGGGGGGGGGGGGGGTTTATTCTCAAAAAATTATCTATAATCTATAATACATTATCATGTATCAAAATGCACAGAAAATTTCAACTGTTTTTCCTGATACTTTCGGCAACCCTACGAAAGATTTTTCATGAGATATTTACTCTTATACGGGTGTTCCCTCACCGGTGGTCTCTTAAGACTTCGGTGGCAAGGTGGTAGCGTGCTAGTACTTGTGCGAGTATGTACACCTTGCGTTCGGAGACGTGTCGTAACTCGACACAAGTACCCATTAGGTGACTTAGTGAGGCGATTGAAGAGGTATTCATTCATTAAATTGTTTGTATGCGATTTAGC
This sequence comes from Psococerastis gibbosa, assembly GCA_963971405.1. Taxonomy (NCBI): domain Eukaryota; kingdom Metazoa; phylum Arthropoda; class Insecta; order Psocodea; family Psocidae; genus Psococerastis; species Psococerastis gibbosa. The sequence goes on from OZ020491.1 coordinate 23,799,654, forward strand.
CTTTTTTTGTTTTGTTTCTGCGGAAGTGGTAAACCTGCAAACCAAGGACCTGTGCCTCTACTTGCCCTCCCCCCCCCCCCTTCATCACTGCCATGACCATTTACATGTATGAGTCAGGGTAGCATCTAGGTAGTATGGGATTAACTGAGCGTTCAACCTCTCGCGAGGCCGCACTAAAAGACGAAAGAAGATAAGACGATAATGATACAGCACTAAATTAACATAATATTTTGTGCATAGCGCATCGTCATGACAATCAAGTTAACACGGCAACCAAAACAAACAGGAACGTGTAGTAGTTAACGTCATCGTGTAAATTATGGGTGGTCACGAATTTGGTGTAGACTGTAGAGCAAAGATGTCGGAATACACTGTCGAACATGAGATCCTTCAAGTTGAGTATCACAAGATAGAAAATCCAAGAGTAATTTGAATATATAATTTAAATGGGGAGAGAAAAAGGAGAGATTTCATGCCCAACGATAATAAAACAGAGTAGATCGCGTAGAACGAACATAAGCTTACAATGAACATTGTCTATAGCGGGTAAACGTAGAGGAAACTGTCAAAGATGGTCAAAGTAAATGTGATTAACCTTTTAACAAAAACACAAAAAACCACACGAGGAGCATAAAGACCCGCATCCGGAACGTATAAATAAGCAAAACCTGTCAGTGTGGTAAACAATTATTAATACTACGATATGGTTAATTACTGCAGAACAGAATCGACTGATAAAAGAGATGTTTATGACGCAAAAAGAGAAACGAGTAGATCGTCCTAACAATTTTCAACACGCATGAAAAATGACTGATTAAACATGCAATCATTAAAGAGTCGGCCTTTTGCCTAGTTTCAAATATACAGTATTAAAAAAGTTAATGGGCTGTCGATTTAAAGCAATTATCCATTATTTCTACACGGAAAACCTTTTATTTCACGAATGAAACCTATGATCCTGTATCGATAGCATGGGTGAATCAGGCATCAAAGTCATTTGTATGAACAATAGCTTTCATATGATTCACATGGAAAATCGCTATTCACTTAGCATAGCGGATCCCTTTTAATTTCTTAGCATTAGCCGATTCCTTTTAATTTCTTAGAAGGCTATAATACATTAATACTTCTAAGGTTCAACTATGTTCAAATTCTAAACGAGAATTGAATAAAAAAACAACTTTTTAACCCAGGATAGCGAATCTTAAGATGGTGGGAGGAAAGCCTTCAATGTGCACAAAATCAATTGAAATATCGATCATGGAGCTGTGAAAAATGGCATATCCCTTGGAAGAAATTGAATTTATAGCACTAGAATCTATATTTCTTGTGAAAAGAAAAATTGATTTTTTATAAAAAAAAAAAAATACATTTGGGATGTCCCAATTCTTATTTAAAAAAATAACCTAGGCCTATACCTGTAGGTTTGCCGGTTGTACTGGTTAAAACAAAACAAAATCTAGATGAAAGTTCAACCTATGCGTATACCTATTCAGAACAGTTCCAAAATTCGACAACACTCCACAATGCGTTTTTTTCACTATTCGACAAACCAGGCGAAAAAGACAGCATCAGAGAACCCCCCAATAAACATGCTACAAACAACAGCCAGGTAAATCTACGCTGAATCGTGCTAAAGCATGGCTTAACCATCAGTAAAACCTGCACGAACATAATCGCCTCAATACAAAACTGTCATTTGTTACAAATCTGACCTTATTACAGACAGAAAATTGCATAGAAACCATCAGTGATTATCCAAAAGGGAAGAATTGTATAAAGCTGTTTACCTTGAGTAAAGCAGGCATTGGTAGTCGGCTCGTTTTGAACATACAAACTGAACTTAAACTGTTCACAATAATCACCACATAACACCACACTCGGTACAACTGATTGGTGAACTGGCTTGATCCAAACAGTAACTACCGAACGGCTGGTTTACCGTATGGGGGGGACTGCCTGCGCGGGAGTGCTTAAGAAGTCTACTGCGCATGATGGTACTAGAATTTGTAGGGACAGCTGTTCTACGTAACGCAGATAGGTCGAACCTGGTTGACCGGTACCATAATAATCAAAACTAAAGGCTGCTCAAATACTTGTAGTAAACTGGGTTAAGTCTGTGAGAATCGAAATTGAAATGACAAAAGCAAACAAAACGGACTTCAATACTTATTTATTTACATTTTATTTCCATGACAGGAAGACCTATCTGAGTGTGCCCATACTGACATTCAGGGTGTCCAGCGACATGAAATAAAAAATCCCTTTCGGCTCTGGCCGCTACCTCTACGCTACCTACGCTATGTATGTAATAAGAAATATTTCATTATTTTCCCGACCACAACATTAACACACTAAACACTCTTGTGTTCCAAATTTCGAACCACAATGCCGACTATGAACTTTTACTAATCAAATTATTTTCACTTTGACTGGACGCCATCTTAAAATGGTTGATTTGTCGTAAAAAGTGTGATTACCCCTATCGTAGATAATAATACGGGCTTTCAGTCAGATTTTAATTTATTCCTCAGCGACCAATATTAACTGAGATATATTGTATGTTTGGCTCAACAGTGAGCGGTAAGCGGTTTGTTTGGTCGAATTCAACTTCATCTCGGGGGTCTGCAAGAAGTTCTTCTTCGTCTTCTTCAGCCAACGCCCGTCCATAGTTGGTAGGCCATTTGACGCCGTGCCGCATAGTAGAGCTAGTTAGTTAGAAGTCAGTTAGAAGTAGCTAGAGGCGATCTGATCTTGGCCCCCCTCAAAAAATATTTTATATACATGGCACTATTTCTTATGAAAACGCCTTAATTTAATTTTTCTAATATTTGAGGGAGATTTTTCAAAATATTTTGTAAACCAAGAACGATTTAAAAACTTAATTTCTCGTTCTACAATATTGTATGTCAGCCACAAATATGCTACACGAAAAGTCAGGTGAAAAATCTTGCTATACGATATTTAACCGACTGTTTTACTACCGTCCTCTAAAACCGGAAAATTATATTGGGTGAAAAATTCAGGTGAGGAAATATAAATGTACTGCGAAAGCTTCTATTGTTCATCTGCACATCTTAAAATATAGTATATTTCAGGTTATAGAATGATTAATTAATTAAGTTCGTCTATTTTTCATCTGCACATCTTAAAATATAGTATATTTCAGGTTATAGAATGATTAATTAATTAAGTTCATCCAAATTGCCAGCAATTATTTACAGCTTTACAGTTATTTACAATTTACAACTCATTTTCGTGATAGTACGGTATATTGAAGGAGACAGAGAGAGCGTACAACTTGTTCTGTTTACTTTTAAAACATGACGTCTGATTTCTACGATTCCATGGAATGTTTCAACAATAGTATAAGTTAACCATGACATTAAACGTCAACCGAATGGAAAGCGGTTGGCAATGCCTAACAAGTTGAATGGTACTTAAGATTGTGACGTCCAGAGTAACCGGTTCACGAATTTATCGCTAACTGCTATATGATAACAAATGTGGTAGTAACACAGTGCGAATATCTTTTTCATTAGGTGTAGGTACGAGTAAACAAAGAATACTCAATGGAGAATACATTGGCCGATAAAAGTCTACGATGCCTGAGACACGTCGTAAGAATGTCAAAAGATGAACAAAATGTACAAAGCAAGAATGGCGGGAAGGCACTGCAGAGACGTCCACAAAACCGCTGGAAGGATGAATTAGAAAACAATCTCCGCGAGTTGGGGTTTCTAGATGTTGGAACTAGAGTTCTGTATCTAGGAGAGATAATGAAATGAAATGAAAAATGTCCTTATATTAGGCGAGCTTTAGCCCCGAAAAGCTACTTTAACCTATATTAGGCGCATGTTCCACCTACGTCAATAGTCAATAGTAAATGTGGTATTGACGTGGTAGCAGACATTAAAGACATGCTAAAAATGTCGGCTACCACGTCAATACCACATTTACTATTGACTATAGTCGTAGGTGGAATAAGCGCCTCATTAACAAATAAAAAAGAGAAAACAATAACGGAACATACACTCATTCATTCACTCTCACACTTCACTCCCCAGAACCTGATAGCATAGATAAGACATTCACTTCCCGCCATTAATATGCAATATATTTGCATTTTTTGGGCCACTCACCACGCCATGTTGTAAAAACGTACCAGCAGCCCTATTATGGCGATTTGGGATCAACATAATACCGGGCTTATGTTTTAATATCGCATTACTAAGGTGTTAAAATATGCGCGGGAAATTCAAATTAATACATTATAGGAATACAAGAGAATGGTTGCATTGTTCCATAATTGAAGGAAGGTACTAATAAACATTAAAATGTACAGGTAGAATTTTGAAATGTAGTAAGAATTTTAATTAGCTTGTCTACATCTAAGGCAGAAAAATTGAAAATTCGCCCATATAGAAAATGAAGACAATTTTCTTTCTAAAAAGGATTAATTTATCAATTTGAATTTCCCGCGCATTTTGCACTCATTTGTTTCAAATAATTGAATAAACCCCGGCATTATGTTAATCCCAAATTGCCATAATAGGGAAGCAGGTGGTCGCAGGATTCAAAAAAATATTTTTGGCACGCTAGAATGTGTCTCATCCCTCCTATATAGAAGCCTAGGTGAAGCTTCGTAAAGGCGCCCATTCCACCGACCGGCTAGGGCTATTTACAAAAACGGTGACGTGGTAGCAGACATTCAAGACTTAGGTGGCGTTTCCATCGACCTCGCATTGCAGAATGCAAATGACATTGACGGAAATTATAATTTTTCTTTTTATAGAAATCTATTAAAATGCTTGTACTTAACATATCCCATGACGCCATTTTTTAATTTTAGTTTGTTTGTGATTTTACTGTATGATCATTGATCAATTTTAACTATGACATAGAGGAAAATATACATTTTCGTCAATTCTGCAATGCGAGGTCGGTGGAAACCCCGCCTAAGTCTTGAATGTCTGCTACCACGTCACTGTTTTTGTAAATAGCCCTGGCCGGTCGGTGGAATGGGCGCCAAAAACCAAGAGGACTACAAGTTGTTGTCGAGCAGGCCAAAGCCTACCCTGTAACTGTAGAGCTGTAGAGAAATTTAATAAAGAAAGGCTTATGCAATACAATAGCCTGATTGACTAAATGCCCGCTGGGGCCCTGACAGATGACAATAAGACATAATGTCGTATTATCACATCATAAAATTCCATTAATGTACTGAAAACTCATCAATACAAAAGAGTGATTCACTAATGGTATAATAGTAGCTAACTGATGTAATATTAAATAATTTGTCTTCAATGTAGCTGAGCTTCTGAGTTTTAGGCGCAAAGTTTTAGTCATTTATCATGAAAATTGAATCATTTTTTGTCTCCCAGAACTATACTAAATCAATAAATAAATAACACCTTGTTTTGTTCTGTTATTAAGCCAGCCTAGCGGAGTTAGGGCTATAAACCCCTCTCTTACACTCAACTAGGAAGACCTGGGACCGCCTGCTTTACATGCCCTCCGAAGCATGGCCAGAAAATGTAGCCAGCAACCAACAACCAAAAGTCCGAGTCCGTACCACTACTCAACATGTCCTGACTTGATACTATCAAGGGGCAACCGACCTATTGGTTTTTTTCGGACATTAATAACGACTAAATTATATGTGAATTTAAAAAAAAATGGAGCCGTTTTTGGGAAATAATTTTTTAGACGTTTTTATTTTTTATTTTTTGGAATGTTAAACCCCCCAAAATTGAGTTAGCCCAAAATAAAATAAAATGATCCTGAGGTATGGTTTTTATGAACCTACATGCCACATTTCATGAAAATCTACAGAGTAGTTTTCCCACAAATCGACGAACAGACAGGCCAGACAGAAATTTAAAAAAAAAAAAACTTTTTTGATTCCTATATGACCTCAAAACGTGTAAATCCACTGAAATCCCGAAATCGAAAATGTCTACCTTTTTCTGCTTAATGGTACATATACAGAGCCATTTCCAACTACATCAACGTCCTACCACTTCTGACCGATACCCTCCTGGAAGCGGACCACCTCCGTCAGCACCTCTCTGTCCAATTCCTAGAGCACATCAATATACATTTGAAGACGTCAGGGAAAGGTGCATTTTTGGCCGAAATTGAGATAATGGTGGCATTCTGTTAAGTTTTTAATGTAGTTTTAGATGACCTAACAAAAGCGAAGAAAAGCAAGTAAGGTTCTGCACAAATCGGGTGGGGAAAAAAACAGTACTACGTATAAATTGGAAAGCAAAAATAACCTTCAGTGAAATTCCATAAATAATCAATCAATCATATAAGAACTATAGCTAGAAGACAATAGCAAGCTAATCGCGGGATTTTTTTTTATATATACTCGTACATGAAAAACAAGCACCCAGTTTCCCACCTACACTATAAAGAATGGCTGGCTGTATAGGGAAGAAAACGACTGTCTATAACTATGGTATAAGCCCAGGAAATCATACCATATAGAAGCTTAGTGACGCAAGTACTATTAAATAACTGCATAATATAGAATGTGGTATGACTATAGACTACATTCGACGCGAATTACAAATATTCTGAAACTAGTGGGCCCGTAACCAGGATTTTATTGCTTTACTATTTATACGAGTTCGGTGGCAAGGTGGTAGCGTGCTTCTACTTGTGCGAGTCTCTACACACCTTGCGGTCGGAGACGTGTCGGAACTCGACACAAGTACCTATTAGGTGACTTAGTGTGGCGATTGAAGAGGTAAATTGGATACATTCATTAAATTGTTTGTATGCCATTTAACCTTCTAAAAAAAAACTAGTATAAGTCAAGTTTTGTGATTTTTTTTGACATTTTCGATTTCGAGAATTCAATGGATTTACACGTTTTGAAGGACCCAAATATTGTTTTTTAACGAAATATCTGTCTGTTCGTAAATTTGTGGGAAACCTACACGGCTACTCGGTGGCTGTAACATGGCATTATTGTATTGAATTATATTATTATTAAAAAAAAAAAAAAAAAAATTGATGAAATGTAGGAATAGGTCCCCCATATGTGTAGTTTATAAATAAATAAATAATAAATAAATGAGGACTTTTTATTGTTTCTCTTACTAAGCCAACCTAGCGGAGTTAGGGCTATAAAGCCCTCTCTTACACTCAACTAGGAAGGCCCGGGACCACCTGCTTTACATGCCCTCCGAAGCATGGCCAGAAAATGTAGCCAGTGTGGGACTCGAACCAACAACCTTTCGGGTGATAGTCAGAGTCCGTACCACTGCGCTACATGTCCCGACAGTTTGATGAGAGCAGGACCTTATTTCTGATACAAACCCGTCCAGCGGCCTTACCGAAAAAAGATGAGATATTTCCAACCGGTTACTCACCACTGCCATTTTGTATCAGAGAACCGTCAGACAGTAGCCAGGCCGACATCGAACAATTCACCATTTTTCCGCAAACCAGACCTCAATACAAAGCACTGAATATCAGCACGTGAATTATTAATATTCCCGTTAATATTAGCATCAGTAAAGTGTGAACATTCTGAATTAATTCAACTGCATTTATTCTCGGCCATCCTCAGCTGAACAGGAAATCACTAAAGTGAAATAGATCACGTGCCATGGCTACCAGAATATCTAAAGAATGAATACATATTGTGCAGATAGTAATGTATTCAGTATACAGTTTATTAATATTATAAAATTATATTTCATTCTCGAATGAAGATGAAAGGTCACAAGTTGCAAAGTCAGCTAATTTGGAGCCCGCTGAGAGAAAATACGTAAGAAACCCGGGGTCTTGACACTAGTCGCGATTTAAATATTGGCGCCAAACTCATAATTCAATAGCGACTCGTGCACCGCCATTGTTTTAATACTTTCCACGAATCACTCCCCATGTCTAAAAACCAACTGTCAGTTCTTTTAATAATATTACCAATGTTCAATCAAAGAAAACACCAGGTACCCAGCTCGGGAAAGGCTGCACTATCTACAGTTAGATAAACGAAACTGTAAGACAATTCATCTTACATAAATAACTAAATAACTAGAAACTGCTTTTGCTGAGCGCAAGGTACCACTCTTCCTCAAAGTCTTCAGCTGTAACATTCTTGTGGCTAAACACCTTTTTGGCCTAAGATATACTTTCCATTAAGACACTGCATATCTTAGCATCGCCCAGAAGTAGAAAACACAGACAAGACACCAGAAAAGTGGAGAAAATCAAGTGCGTTAAGCCAATAATCGGTAAGGTGTCTCTCAGTAAGAAAAAGTCAGCCCATTTAAGACACTTCTTTGGAAGCAACTCTTTCTTAAAATAAGAAAAAAAAAAACGTGGCTTGTTATTTAATACTTAATATCTTCTGCCTTTTGGCAAGCCACTTTTTCTTCTCAGTGCAATCCGAAGTCAAGGCATTGCATTTATTGTCGACAAACATACACACGAGAGTCAGCCAACCTTGCTCCAACTGTAACTGAATAAACAACAAACACACACCTCTAGATAACATATTGGATAAACGTGCTGATTTTCTAAAGAGAAGGCCATGCGCAGGGTCTGTATCCAAACAGATAGACAAATTAAATAAACATCACTGATATAATTCAGTGTTGTAACCTAATTCACCTTAGCAGTACCTTGCTCTAAATACATATTATATCTAGGTACTGCAGGTATTTATGTGAGTGTTTGAAGGACTCTTTGCCAGACCGCTGATGGGTTGTCTTAAAGCCTTAAAGGATAATTTACTATAAGGGAAAGACTGCGTACACTGCAGAGGTAGTAGCTGGATAATAGACAGCAAAATCCGGCTAGTGTTCTGTTCAATCATGTATACACTGAATTAAGAAAAGTCTACAGTATATCTTACACCTGTAAATTGACGACCAAGGCCCGTAGTCGTAGAAAAATATCTACAAGGTACAGGTGCAGTATACCTGGTACATACTTAGCGATGTACAGTACTCCGGAGTGCCCATCACACTTTTCAGTGGAAGACCTTCCAGCACCCACCACGAGCTGTATCGTTTCGATAGTGAAATTTAACAGAAATACATATTTGTTTACTTATTTCGTTTGTTTGTCATTCCAAAGCCTACTTCCAGTATTTCTGCTTTTAAGGAACCCTGTCCACCTGGAGGGGGGAGTGAGTCTATTTCTTAAATTGAGGCACCCTAAGGGTGAACCTCCTGATTATAGCGGTTTCCAAACAACTTGGGGAACATAGTAAAGGCACACAATTAAGTCGGAGGCGACCAGGACTCGACATACATTCAGACTGACTGGCAGTTTCAGAGCGTTATCATGTTCCACTATGCTCCACTGCCAACGCTGTGCACACTACCAAATTTGCTACAGTTTTGAACAGGCTCAGTTATTGTGGATACAACTTGGTAAGGCCGTTGGCAGCAGCACGAGCTACATTCGCCACCTTTCCTGAGATTTCTACAAATTTTGAAGTGATCACCATTACATGAAAATTCTACAGTACATCACCTCCCCCCCCCCCCCATTTGCTTACTACAAACTAGTACCACCAGACATATACAGTACGCCCTTTACAACAGAAAACACTGCTGCCATTTCTGAACTGAATTCCCTATCAAAGGGCAATTGCACTTGCACCCTATCAACTTAATCTGTGATCAGCTTAAATGCCCCCAAATTTTAAAGGAACTACAGAAGTGTCCTGCCAGCTCATCTAGGTCTGCAAAAAAATGATTGATGGGAAAAGGAAAAAATCTACCTCCTTCTTTTGCCACCCCAATTTCAGAGCAGCAATTACGCCCATGCGTTCACATCACCCGCAATTTCCTCCGAGTTTTTCTTTGTCACCGAGTACTTAACAATGAACACAGACTTGCATTGTTCCTCCGCGCGCTTGCTTAAACTGCTTGTGCCACGAAGCATATCTTCAACGGAAGCCACTGCCCCCACCGCTCTTCATGGACAAACAAGCGCCTCCGTGCTATGATAACATAATTATCGCCATTTACGAGACTGCGTTTCAATTATATACACGCTAGATATGCAAATAATATTGCAGAAATAGTTGTTTACGGCATTTAATAATTCTAATTCAGCCAACAAAGAAGTGGATTAAAGTTTATCAGAAACAACCAAAGCAATTAGGGTGCTGCGGTCGAACTGGGCGTGGGAATGATCGAAATCCGGTAAAAGACAATTGACTGTTTTTTCACAAGGTCAATCAAATTACAGGAAGGACCGCTTGAATAAAGTGCCTAGACCCAGGAGATATGGGACAATCCAGCACGCCAAAAAGATTTTTTAAATCCTGGGGGCTACCTGGTACGTTATACAATGGCTGCCGGCTGGTCACAGGTGTGGCAAGTGAGAAATTCAAATGCATATTTTTGGCGGGAAACGAATGATCCACCTCTCCTATACAGAACTCTGAAAATACCGAAATACGGAAGGCACCGGCTTCTACCAACGCATAGCGGCACCGTACAATATTGCTCCCGACATGTAGAGTAGTGGCAAAGGACTATCACACGAGAGGTTCTTCTATCATACCTCTAATATATCACTCCACTGTAGCACCACCAGGTGTAGGTGTACCGCACATCTAAAAAGTAGAGTCCTATACTGTGAAGGCGGAGTTTCAATCGTTTGACCACCTGCTGCTAATGGTTTATGGGTCCCACTCCCACAAACGAAGGTCGGACGGGACATGTGCGGTCGATAGGATCCAGAACAAGAGGGGGCCCTCGAGTCAAGGTCCCCCAAGAGTGGAACACTCCTTCAACGCGTTCGAGGACACTGCGCAGACGGACGTCAAGATGACAAAGATAAGGCCTAAAAATGGAAAACTGCATAGGCGGAAGCGTGACCTAATGAAGGATGATGAATACAGGCTGGAATTCTAGAAGTCAGGTGGACACATAGTTAAGGCATTAAGCCACAACCACCGAAGAAGAGGGTAATTGTAGATCCTGAACAAAAGAAGGAATCGTTCATTTCGCAAAAGCCCAAAGAATTCGATGAAACGAATAGCTAAACACTGAGCTGTAGAAACTCCTTATGCTGAGCTAAAATGGAAGGCACAAGGCAGCAGGGCGGAATCTGTGAAGCGACGAGGTCGAAAGGGACCTACGAAAGACGTCAGTGGCGGTATGACAGAAGACGAAAGGCGGATGCCTGGAGAGAGAGCTCACCCCGAGGCGTAGCACCGGGGGAAAAAATAAGTTTGGTAAAGGATAGGCCTGCAGTAAGAAATGTTATGAACATAACAAATCCACTATGTGTGGTAGTGAATACCTTATTCCGCCACTGGGCTATCTACATATACATGAGCTGTTCTCAGAGTACAGTAATGAAAAAGCGAAGCCTCATAAGTTAAGCATCAGTAATAAATAGAATAGTTCTAGCGTCATCTAAAAACCGGCTTAACAAAGCTTTGTATTAAAACTTGTTAATTATTTAGAATACCCAGCTAATTCTTACTGCCATATTACAGCAGAAAATTAACGCCTTAAGTCTGCATCCGCCGCTTCAGTGGCGTATACATAATAGATTTTTGATAAGGCGGGTATTCCACTGGTCAATTTTACTTCCAATTTGATTCCAGATTTTTGTTTTACTCTATGACATTCTCCATTTTAATTTCCTTGTTAAAATTGATCAATGATCATAGAGGAAAATCAAGCATTGCAAACAATAACAAACTAAAATTAAACAAAGGTGTCGTCTAGAGATGATAAATTATTTAAATTAATTTCTTGAGAACGAACGAATTATTTCGTAGTTTAAATCATAAAATTTCTTGTAGATTATACAATTTAAAGAAAGACGGCGGGTAAAAATTACCAGTTTGGAAAAAAAAATTGAAAAAAAAATGGATCAAATGTTGAAAACAAGTGGAATGGAATGCAACATTGATGATTTTCCGTCAATGACAATATCAAATTTGAAGTAAAATTGACCATTGGAATACCCGCCTAAGGGCCGTGACCATGGCAGACAACGCTGAATTGTACCAAACAAACCGGTTACTATTGACCCGAAAATACTAGAGCTGGCAAATTATGGCCCCTAGCCCCCCCCCCCTCCCCCCGATTTATACGCCACTGCGCCGCTTTATACAGTCTCTATGCAACACAGTGTGATAGAGTCCTTGCAAACATTAATATTAATGAGCTGTAATTCTAGTCATACATTAGTTAGTAAACGTGGCTGGCATGATACAGTTTCTATGACGCAAATGCACAATGCATATTTTAAATATTGTACTTTTGTATTCCAGCCCATTCAACCCTGCGGAATAGTATTAATAGGCGACAACACAGAGATTCAGGTTTCGTGTGTGCTGAAATTTGTGGCCAGAATGAACACTTAGATAGATTTAATATTGTATATTTTATGTGAGTGTAAGAGAGGGCTTTATAGCCGTAACTCCGCTAGGTAGACTTAGTAATAGAACAAAAAATCGTTATTTATTTATTTTATTTTTTATTTTCAATAATGTGTGATAAGAATGCACAATGGGTTTGATGAACCCTACGACAATTTCTATTGAACATTAAATAAATACCGTCAATCAATCAATAAAAGAGGGAATAATCAACCTACAAATAGTGTAAGACGGAGAAACTATGGTTAATGGATTTTCCATGCAAAATCCTGCAAAATATACGTGTTTTTCATTCCATTTCATCCCATATGGATGATGACATGTGAATCATTTCTTACGGCCCAATGATATACACTAATACACATAACTTTTGGAGAAACAAAACATATTACATTGCATTGTTGATCTGTGTTTACATAATGGGAAAGCCCCTGCAGGAATTGTGTTAAAGCCTAACATAATTCATTTTAAAACGCTTCAGGCTTCGGTTTATCTACAACACAATATAGCTGATAAATCAAATGAAACCTTTAGTCCACTTTAAGATTTTTTTTGTAATAAAATAGCTTGATGTACAGTATATCAACTTGTTAAACATGGAACGTACACATATCTGGGTGATTTCCCAGTATCAGAGAAGGTAGATAGCACCATGTCAACTCTGTATTATACTATTTGACATTTAAGATAGGGATAATACATATCATGGGAGTGCTGCGTCAGTATTCAGTCCAAGGGCCTAAATGATAAGACTTTCGAGTAAACTACGCAAAATCATTACATATACAATCGCATTAGGAAGAAGTACCAAAAATTATCTGTAATTTCGTAACAGCATTAAACATTTAATTATACTTCTCAGATATCCCCAAGCTACCTGTTGAGTACGCATATCTGCAAGATAACATAAGCAAACGTATCGCCTCATTAAAATGATAAAATAAACTACTCGAAATAATTGCATATTTGTACAATCGCATTAGGAAGAAGTACCAAAAATTATCTGCAATCTCGCAACAGTATTAGGCATTTAATTATACTTCTCAGATATCCCCAAGCTACCTGTTGAGTACGCATACCTGTAAGATAACATAAGCGAACGTATCGCCCCCTTAAAATGATAAAATAAACTACTCGAAATAATTGCATATTTGTGCAATCGCATTAGGACGAAGTACCAAAATTTATCTGCAATCTCGCAACAGTATTAGACATTTAATTATGCTTCTCAGATATCCCAAGCTACCTGTTCAGTACGCATATCTGTAAGATAACATAAGCGAACGTATCGCCCCCTTAGAATAACAGAGAAAGTCTGCAGCGCCCACACAAACACCATAGATAAAGCAGAAGACAATAATGAACAATGCACAGTTACAGACCATAAGCTGAGAAGTAGTAAAAAAACTAATGGCTACCGGACAAATATAGCATAAGCTATGATTTGTATGCAATGCCAACGCGGAGGATACATTATTCAAATATTTATAGCCATACTTGGGCCACCTAGCCGGAAAATGCCGCACAAGTTGCACTTAAAACACAACGCAGTAGGTTGCATACTGCCCAGAGAAGGGGAAAATTCACTCGCGCCAAGGAAATGTTTTGAATTTTTGGTGCCATCTGCTACGTGTTTTGCGACCATTCAGAGCCATGGACATATAAACATATGGACTCGCAACAGCCTACCAGTCGGCAGGATTCGCGCGGCCATTTGCAATGTTTCTCAAATTCAAATTTTCTTTATAATTGCTTTCCAATTTATACGTAGTATAAGAAAAGCTTTGTGATGGTCGAAATTTTCGATTCCGAGATTTCAACGGATTAACACGTTTTGAGGTCCCAGGAACCCCAAAAAGTGGTTTTTACCAAATGTCTGTCTGTCGCTCTGTCTGTGCGTCGATTTCCGGGCAAACTACTCGGTCGATTTTGATGAAATTCGACATGTAGGTTCACAAAAATCATACCTCGGGACCATTTTTTTTATTTTGGGCTATCTCAACTTGGGGGGGGTTATATTTTCACATACTCAAAAAAAAAGTCTAAAAAAAATTATTTATCCAAAACGACTCCAACGATTTCTTTTAAATTCACATATATTATAGTCGTTATTAATGTTGACAAAATGCGGGGGGTCACTTGCCCCTTGATAGTGCTTCTGGGGGTAAAAAAATAAAAATAACTACATTTTAATGAAAAATGACTAAAAAATAATTTTTCTGTTTCTGTTTTAATCATAGGAAAATTATTTACCATGAAATTACTCATTTTCTCTATCTACTAATTTTGATAAATTGGAAAGCATGTTCGAGTAAACTCGGACCGGTTCTTTCTTATGTAGCCTATTTTATTGAGTTTCGCTCTTTTTTATCAAATGATAATTTGAAACATTAAACTGGTAAATCATGCTTAAAATTACAATCTTTTAAAGCTTTAGAAATTATCACATCCCGAGCTACAAATCATAGTCTAAAGACGAGGAAAAACCATTGGATACTGCTAAGAATGAAATATAAGACACGGCTCTAACAGACTGTCATTACCAAAACAAGGATAACAGGTACATTAATTACTATTGTGTGAAAATTCGAAAGAATTGCTCCAAACTCCCACTGCGGTGAGACAATGTAAGTTTTTTTGATAGTGACAATGCTTTGTCCCACGCGGTACAGATAATTTTCGCATTAAAACCAGCTATCCCATCTTTGGCCCCTTATAAAAAATACATAACCACTGTCACGATCCTCGTTAAATTAGCTCTTCTGTCTCAATTTTTGCATTCCAATTTATACGTAGTATAAGGAAAGCTTTGTGACGGTCGAAATTTTCGATTCCGAGATTTCAACGGATTTACACGTTTTAAGGTCCCAGGAACCCAAAAAAGTGGTTTTTACGAAATGTCTGTCTGTCGTTCTGTCTGTCAGTCTGTGCGTCGATTTTCGGGCAAACTACTCAGTCGCTTTTTATGAAATTTTGCATGTAGGTTTACAAAATTCATACCTCGGGACCATTTTTTTGTATTTTGGGCTAACTCAATTCGGGGGGGGGGGGGGGGGTTTATTCTCAAAAAATTATCTATAATCTATAATACATTATCATGTATCAAAATGCACAGAAAATTTCAACTGTTTTTCCTGATACTTTCGGCAACCCTACGAAAGATTTTTCATGAGATATTTACTCTTATACGGGTGTTCCCTCACCGGTGGTCTCTTAAGACTTCGGTGGCAAGGTGGTAGCGTGCTAGTACTTGTGCGAGTATGTACACCTTGCGTTCGGAGACGTGTCGTAACTCGACACAAGTACCCATTAGGTGACTTAGTGAGGCGATTGAAGAGGTATTCATTCATTAAATTGTTTGTATGCGATTTAGCCTTTTTTTGTTTTGTTTCTGCGGAAGTGGTAAACCTGCAAACCAAGGACCTGTGCCTCTACTTGCCCTCCCCCCCCCCCCTTCATCACTGCCATGACCATTTACATGTATGAGTCAGGGTAGCATCTAGGTAGTATGGGATTAACTGAGCGTTCAACCTCTCGCGAGGCCGCACTAAAAGACGAAAGAAGATAAGACGATAATGATACAGCACTAAATTAACATAATATTTTGTGCATAGCGCATCGTCATGACAATCAAGTTAACACGGCAACCAAAACAAACAGGAACGTGTAGTAGTTAACGTCATCGTGTAAATTATGGGTGGTCACGAATTTGGTGTAGACTGTAGAGCAAAGATGTCGGAATACACTGTCGAACATGAGATCCTTCAAGTTGAGTATCACAAGATAGAAAATCCAAGAGTAATTTGAATATATAATTTAAATGGGGAGAGAAAAAGGAGAGATTTCATGCCCAACGATAATAAAACAGAGTAGATCGCGTAGAACGAACATAAGCTTACAATGAACATTGTCTATAGCGGGTAAACGTAGAGGAAACTGTCAAAGATGGTCAAAGTAAATGTGATTAACCTTTTAACAAAAACACAAAAAACCACACGAGGAGCATAAAGACCCGCATCCGGAACGTATAAATAAGCAAAACCTGTCAGTGTGGTAAACAATTATTAATACTACGATATGGTTAATTACTGCAGAACAGAATCGACTGATAAAAGAGATGTTTATGACGCAAAAAGAGAAACGAGTAGATCGTCCTAACAATTTTCAACACGCATGAAAAATGACTGATTAAACATGCAATCATTAAAGAGTCGGCCTTTTGCCTAGTTTCAAATATACAGTATTAAAAAAGTTAATGGGCTGTCGATTTAAAGCAATTATCCATTATTTCTACACGGAAAACCTTTTATTTCACGAATGAAACCTATGATCCTGTATCGATAGCATGGGTGAATCAGGCATCAAAGTCATTTGTATGAACAATAGCTTTCATATGATTCACATGGAAAATCGCTATTCACTTAGCATAGCGGATCCCTTTTAATTTCTTAGCATTAGCCGATTCCTTTTAATTTCTTAGAAGGCTATAATACATTAATACTTCTAAGGTTCAACTATGTTCAAATTCTAAACGAGAATTGAATAAAAAAACAACTTTTTAACCCAGGATAGCGAATCTTAAGATGGTGGGAGGAAAGCCTTCAATGTGCACAAAATCAATTGAAATATCGATCATGGAGCTGTGAAAAATGGCATATCCCTTGGAAGAAATTGAATTTATAGCACTAGAATCTATATTTCTTGTGAAAAGAAAAATTGATTTTTTATAAAAAAAAAAAAATACATTTGGGATGTCCCAATTCTTATTTAAAAAAATAACCTAGGCCTATACCTGTAGGTTTGCCGGTTGTACTGGTTAAAACAAAACAAAATCTAGATGAAAGTTCAACCTATGCGTATACCTATTCAGAACAGTTCCAAAATTCGACAACACTCCACAATGCGTTTTTTTCACTATTCGACAAACCAGGCGAAAAAGACAGCATCAGAGAACCCCCCAATAAACATGCTACAAACAACAGCCAGGTAAATCTACGCTGAATCGTGCTAAAGCATGGCTTAACCATCAGTAAAACCTGCACGAACATAATCGCCTCAATACAAAACTGTCATTTGTTACAAATCTGACCTTATTACAGACAGAAAATTGCATAGAAACCATCAGTGATTATCCAAAAGGGAAGAATTGTATAAAGCTGTTTACCTTGAGTAAAGCAGGCATTGGTAGTCGGCTCGTTTTGAACATACAAACTGAACTTAAACTGTTCACAATAATCACCACATAACACCACACTCGGTACAACTGATTGGTGAACTGGCTTGATCCAAACAGTAACTACCGAACGGCTGGTTTACCGTATGGGGGGGACTGCCTGCGCGGGAGTGCTTAAGAAGTCTACTGCGCATGATGGTACTAGAATTTGTAGGGACAGCTGTTCTACGTAACGCAGATAGGTCGAACCTGGTTGACCGGTACCATAATAATCAAAACTAAAGGCTGCTCAAATACTTGTAGTAAACTGGGTTAAGTCTGTGAGAATCGAAATTGAAATGACAAAAGCAAACAAAACGGACTTCAATACTTATTTATTTACATTTTATTTCCATGACAGGAAGACCTATCTGAGTGTGCCCATACTGACATTCAGGGTGTCCAGCGACATGAAATAAAAAATCCCTTTCGGCTCTGGCCGCTACCTCTACGCTACCTACGCTATGTATGTAATAAGAAATATTTCATTATTTTCCCGACCACAACATTAACACACTAAACACTCTTGTGTTCCAAATTTCGAACCACAATGCCGACTATGAACTTTTACTAATCAAATTATTTTCACATTGACTGGACGCCATCTTAAAATGGTTGATTTGTCGTAAAAAGTGTGATTACCCCTATCGTAGATAATAATACGGGCTTTCAGTCAGATTTTAATTTATTCCTCAGCGACCAATATTAACTGAGATATATTGTATGTTTGGCTCAACAGTGAGCGGTAAGCGGTTTGTTTGGTCGAATTCAACTTCATCTCGGGGGTCTGCAAGAAGTTCTTCTTCGTCTTCTTCAGCCAACGCCCGTCCATAGTTGGTAGGCCATTTGACGCCGTGCCGCATAGTAGAGCTAGTTAGTTAGAAGTCAGTTAGAAGTAGCTAGAGGCGATCTGATCTTGGCCCCCCTCAAAAAATATTTTATATACATGGCACTATTTCTTATGAAAACGCCTTAATTTAATTTTTCTAATATTTGAGGGAGATTTTTCAAAATATTTTGTAAACCAAGAACGATTTAAAAACTTAATTTCTCGTTCTACAATATTGTATGTCAGCCACAAATATGCTACACGAAAAGTCAGGTGAAAAATCTTGCTATACGATATTTAACCGACTGTTTTACTACCGTCCTCTAAAACCGGAAAATTATATTGGGTGAAAAATTCAGGTGAGGAAATATAAATGTACTGCGAAAGCTTCTATTGTTCATCTGCACATCTTAAAATATAGTATATTTCAGGTTATAGAATGATTAATTAATTAAGTTCGTCTATTTTTCATCTGCACATCTTAAAATATAGTATATTTCAGGTTATAGAATGATTAATTAATTAAGTTCATCCAAATTGCCAGCAATTATTTACAGCTTTACAGTTATTTACAATTTACAACTCATTTTCGTGATAGTACGGTATATTGAAGGAGACAGAGAGAGCGTACAACTTGTTCTGTTTACTTTTAAAACATGACGTCTGATTTCTACGATTCCATGGAATGTTTCAACAATAGTATAAGTTAACCATGACATTAAACGTCAACCGAATGGAAAGCGGTTGGCAATGCCTAACAAGTTGAATGGTACTTAAGATTGTGACGTCCAGAGTAACCGGTTCACGAATTTATCGCTAACTGCTATATGATAACAAATGTGGTAGTAACACAGTGCGAATATCTTTTTCATTAGGTGTAGGTACGAGTAAACAAAGAATACTCAATGGAGAATACATTGGCCGATAAAAGTCTACGATGCCTGAGACACGTCGTAAGAATGTCAAAAGATGAACAAAATGTACAAAGCAAGAATGGCGGGAAGGCACTGCAGAGACGTCCACAAAACCGCTGGAAGGATGAATTAGAAAACAATCTCCGCGAGTTGGGGTTTCTAGATGTTGGAACTAGAGTTCTGTATCTAGGAGAGATAATGAAATGAAATGAAAAATGTCCTTATATTAGGCGAGCTTTAGCCCCGAAAAGCTACTTTAACCTATATTAGGCGCATGTTCCACCTACGTCAATAGTCAATAGTAAATGTGGTATTGACGTGGTAGCAGACATTAAAGACATGCTAAAAATGTCGGCTACCACGTCAATACCACATTTACTATTGACTATAGTCGTAGGTGGAATAAGCGCCTCATTAACAAATAAAAAAGAGAAAACAATAACGGAACATACACTCATTCATTCACTCTCACACTTCACTCCCCAGAACCTGATAGCATAGATAAGACATTCACTTCCCGCCATTAATATGCAATATATTTGCATTTTTTGGGCCACTCACCACGCCATGTTGTAAAAACGTACCAGCAGCCCTATTATGGCGATTTGGGATCAACATAATACCGGGCTTATGTTTTAATATCGCATTACTAAGGTGTTAAAATATGCGCGGGAAATTCAAATTAATACATTAT
The DNA here is from genome assembly GCA_963971405.1 of Psococerastis gibbosa. Classification (NCBI taxonomy): domain Eukaryota; kingdom Metazoa; phylum Arthropoda; class Insecta; order Psocodea; family Psocidae; genus Psococerastis; species Psococerastis gibbosa. The sequence continues at coordinate 23,819,682 of OZ020491.1, forward strand.
AGGAATACAAGAGAATGGTTGCATTGTTCCATAATTGAAGGAAGGTACTAATAAACATTAAAATGTACAGGTAGAATTTTGAAATGTAGTAAGAATTTTAATTAGCTTGTCTACATCTAAGGCAGAAAAATTGAAAATTCGCCCATATAGAAAATGAAGACAATTTTCTTTCTAAAAAGGATTAATTTATCAATTTGAATTTCCCGCGCATTTTGCACTCATTTGTTTCAAATAATTGAATAAACCCCGGCAATATGTTAATCCCAAATTGCCATAATAGGGAAGCAGGTGGTCGCAGGATTCAAAAAAATATTTTTGGCACGCTAGAATGTGTCTCATCCCTCCTATATAGAAGCCTAGGTGAAGCTTCGTAAAGGCGCCCATTCCACCGACCGGCTAGGGCTATTTACAAAAACGGTGACGTGGTAGCAGACATTCAAGACTTAGGTGGCGTTTCCATCGACCTCGCATTGCAGAATGCAAATGACATTGACGGAAATTATAATTTTTCTTTTTATAGAAATCTATTAAAATGCTTGTACTTAACATATCCCATGACGCCATTTTTTAATTTTAGTTTGTTTGTGATTTTACTGTATGATCATTGATCAATTTTAACTATGACATAGAGGAAAATATACATTTTCGTCAATTCTGCAATGCGAGGTCGGTGGAAACCCCGCCTAAGTCTTGAATGTCTGCTACCACGTCACTGTTTTTGTAAATAGCCCTGGCCGGTCGGTGGAATGGGCGCCAAAAACCAAGAGGACTACAAGTTGTTGTCGAGCAGGCCAAAGCCTACCCTGTAACTGTAGAGCTGTAGAGAAATTTAATAAAGAAAGGCTTATGCAATACAATAGCCTGATTGACTAAATGCCCGCTGGGGCCCTGACAGATGACAATAAGACATAATGTCGTATTATCACATCATAAAATTCCATTAATGTACTGAAAACTCATCAATACAAAAGAGTGATTCACTAATGGTATAATAGTAGCTAACTGATGTAATATTAAATAATTTGTCTTCAATGTAGCTGAGCTTCTGAGTTTTAGGCGCAAAGTTTTAGTCATTTATCATGAAAATTGAATCATTTTTTGTCTCCCAGAACTATACTAAATCAATAAATAAATAACACCTTGTTTTGTTCTGTTATTAAGCCAGCCTAGCGGAGTTAGGGCTATAAACCCCTCTCTTACACTCAACTAGGAAGACCTGGGACCGCCTGCTTTACATGCCCTCCGAAGCATGGCCAGAAAATGTAGCCAGCAACCAACAACCAAAAGTCCGAGTCCGTACCACTACTCAACATGTCCTGACTTGATACTATCAAGGGGCAACCGACCTATTGGTTTTTTTCGGACATTAATAACGACTAAATTATATGTGAATTTAAAAAAAAATGGAGCCGTTTTTGGGAAATAATTTTTTAGACGTTTTTATTTTTTATTTTTTGGAATGTTAAACCCCCCAAAATTGAGTTAGCCCAAAATAAAATAAAATGATCCTGAGGTATGGTTTTTATGAACCTACATGCCACATTTCATGAAAATCTACAGAGTAGTTTTCCCACAAATCGACGAACAGACAGGCCAGACAGAAATTTAAAAAAAAAAAAACTTTTTTGATTCCTATATGACCTCAAAACGTGTAAATCCACTGAAATCCCGAAATCGAAAATGTCTACCTTTTTCTGCTTAATGGTACATATACAGAGCCATTTCCAACTACATCAACGTCCTACCACTTCTGACCGATACCCTCCTGGAAGCGGACCACCTCCGTCAGCACCTCTCTGTCCAATTCCTAGAGCACATCAATATACATTTGAAGACGTCAGGGAAAGGTGCATTTTTGGCCGAAATTGAGATAATGGTGGCATTCTGTTAAGTTTTTAATGTAGTTTTAGATGACCTAACAAAAGCGAAGAAAAGCAAGTAAGGTTCTGCACAAATCGGGTGGGGAAAAAAACAGTATGCATGGGAAGAAACGGCTACTTTCAACTTTAAAATTCGTTTTCTGAAAAATCGACTATTGATCACCTTTCCTGTTTTTCCCCTGTCGTCTTCATTTGTGAAAGGCGGCAACTTCCCTTGATCCTGCATGCAACCTGCTAATTAGCTCTATCCTCCCCCGGCTGTAGAAGGGGCACTCAAAGGTTATGTGGTCTGGAGTGCCTTCCTGATCTCCACACTCACAGAGAGGAGACTCCCGGACACCAATCCAGGTACGAACATCATTCATAGCTTTCCTAATACTCCATATAAATTGGAAAGCAAAAATCCTAAATTATATCAGTGTACATCCGGCGATAAATTAATCGTTAGCTTGGAAATTTCTATAAAACGTCACCCCTCGGCTATTTCCCGGCATATGATTAACACAGCATTGACGCAAATTCAAACAGCTGTTCGACATTGAGCTATTATTCAAGCTGGAGATGAGGAAATGCGTATTATGAGTAACATAAAGGGTCTTCACAATGTCGGTGTTAGCGAGTTATCTAGTTAGAAGTGTTATCCAAGTTAACACACAATCGTGAGTGGGCCCCGGGGTGAGTTATTATGCCAAATCAAAAACATTGCTGAGCCAATTTATTCACAATTAGCTGGATTCTCGGTACAGAGAAAGAAAGTCATTGATACAAAGTAATTAAACGGTTAGAATAATGTTAGTAATCGGGAAAAAAGCGTGATGGTGGTAAAAATGACACGAGTTGCGATTTTGGGAACAATACATTTAGTTTCACCTCAGAAGAATTCCTTCAGCTAAGAGGAAAACTATATAGTAAGGGACTTCAAAATGTCGGTTTTACCGAGTTATCTAATTAGAAATGTTACCCAAGTTAACACACAATCGTGAGTGAACCCCGGGGTGAGTTATTATGCTAAATCGAAAAAATTTAACAGAGTAAACAACGTGGTAGCAGTTAGGACGTTCGTCGCATTGTTTTATAGAAACTATCAGAACTCTATTCTATTTTTTAAATTGTATATTTTATTTATTTAAGTTATTCAGTTTTTAAGTATGTCCGGTAATTGCTTGTGACACAATACAAAATGTAAATATTACAAAATACCAAACGCGTGTTTGAAATCAACCGAAATTAACAAATATGGCGGCGGTCAAACACCTATCGATGGCAGCACTACCTAAATGACACGGTTATAACCAGCTCCACCCTAGCCGACCACCTGATTTCTGATAAGAATTTCACAACAGGATTTTTATTTTTTATGCCCCCCCCCCCCCAAGCTTGGCGCTCTGGGCAAATGCAGAGTCCGCTCATTTATAGAACAGGGCCTGAAGACATTTATATTACAGTCCCAGCGTTAAGAAAGTCCTCCAGCTGGTTCCGCTCTTGAATTTAGGCTTGTAGCACATGGTCACGGTCGGCTAACTTGCTGACGTAGGTTCATGTAAAACAGCTATAATTTGTAAAATTCCTTTACTTACTTTACCATTTTTTTTTTCGGGCCTAAAAGTCAGTTAGTTAGTAGGAAGTAATTTTTAATGTTAGTAGTTGTAGTGTTCGTCGGGTTAATAACGACTTAGGCCTCATATTTGGGCACATAGAGCGACCCCGACTTGACTGTCCTACGCCAGCCCATAGGACAGTGGACCTCCTGATTATTGTGGATTCCGAACCACCTGGGAAACAGTGAAGTCACACGATTAGTTCGGAGGTGACCAGGACAAGTCCTACCCTGTTTCCCTACCGGCACTGTGCCCACGACCAAGTTATCTGCAGCTTTGAGCCTGCTCTGGTCCACTGGATTCAACTTGGTATGGCGGCCGGCTAATTTTTAGTGTTAGTGAGGTATTAAGTGCAAGCCGCTGGCATGAGCTTCGGCTTTTTTGTTCACTGATATAAAAAATTAATAAAATATACCAATTATTATTATCATTTAAATTAAACTCACCAGCCAGTAAATAAATTGCACTCATGTACTATCCTTACGGCATCAATAGAACGGAACAGCAAAAGTCCTTACCTAGAAATAAAACAAGCAGATTTAAAAGAAAATAATTAAAAAATTAATATACAAACCTATGTTTCTACTTTCTAGGGCAAAAAAGTTGGATACTGCCACTTCAATTGCTCTTACAAGGGCTGCGGTTTGTTATGTCCCGGTACGCGTATTCAGAAACCCCATATCAAAATTGGCTCCATGCAATCACATCTATGAGAGTTGTTATATTCCCGCTAAAATTTTAAATTTTAAATGACTATTTACATTAACGCGTACCAATCGGGGTTTACATGGTTTAAATAATTTAATTTTCAGGAAAATTATTAATTTGTGTGTAATTCTTTTATCAGTATTGAATGCTGCTTTAAACTACATAGATAGTTTTTCTAAGGCACTGCTAAGCTCCATGCTCAAAATATTTGCGAATAACCGGGTTTTAGGTTTAAATCCCTGATTCATTAATATTTTGAGCATGGGGCATAGCAGCAACCTACAAAAAATACCTAGTATAGAGAATTAGCACTTCAGTCGCTTTGCCTATAAAAAACACAAATTAAAAGTGGGCCCATTCTTAAAAATTAAATTTTCTTACAATGTTGACAAAAATGCTCCGACAACCCCTTAAGTGAATGTAACTTTGAAAATGTGTTAATTGAGGTTAATTTACTATGCAAATAAATACTAGAAAAATTTCCGCAAATTCGAAATAGTTTTGCACCTATACCCAGTAATTTGTGTTATTTTCGAATAATGATACATCTTACAACTTTTTATATTCCACACTTTCTGCGTAAAGTTTTATAACAAATAACAAAGCCTATCAAAGAGGGACAAAATATGGGGACTCATGAAACACCACCGTCTGAAAACTTTTTTTACGTAAGCTAAGTATACATTATTGAATTCCAATACCGCGTTCCATTTTTGAAAAACGGCGTGCTGGGCAAAATGTACTTAGGCCATCCTTGTATGGCTTTAGTACCAATTTTGATATGGGGTTTCCGAATACGCGCCCGGTACACCCGGACGATTCCAGCGCCAGAATTTTGTTATGGGAGCAAGTGGGTTGATTGCAAAACCCCAGAGTCTACATCAGCAGATTACTGTCGCTGGCTGATCGCTGATCACATGCGGGAGCACGATTTTCCTCTCGTCACGCCGGCAAATCAGAAATTTTCTGAAGTGCGTTCAGAAATAGACTGTTTTTTTTTTGCACCAACCCATTTGTTCCCATGTTTGTATAAATGTACTTAATTGAAAATGCCTCCTCATGTTGTTTTTTGTTACCACTACTTTAGCACATGGAATTAATTGTTTATTTTAATTTAATTTCGACTCTCAGAAGAAATCTTTTGTTTGGACCATTGAACAATGAATTGGTATATTTTTGTACAATTAAATAATTTTCTATTTCTAAAGCAAATTTTTCTGCGAATCGCCGGCGATAAAATCGTACCGGGCCTAAAAAAATACGCGATGGCCAAACAAACTGCAAAAGATACACGACTTGCTGTATTTTGGGACATAGCATTATGTCCCACCTAGTGAAGGACAATTTTTCTTCTAGGTTTCAAATCAAGACTCGAACACATTCGGTTTATAGTCTGAATGCCTAGATCAGGCATAGGTGCGTATTTTCCACTCCTCGGCAAAAGTAGTTGTCAGAGTTAATAAGCACGAACAAAAAAATATTTCCAATTAAAATTTAAATTACTTCATGAACGCTCCCCGAACGTCATACAACTAGGCATACACCGTGTCGTTTCGATCGTAATGGTAGTAAAAGTATTAATAATGATCTTGGAATGCATTAACCTATGATCTACCGTCACCTAAATTATTACAAGCAGTTCCGGCTTCAATATGAATCACAGTCATTCGCGCAGTGACGATATAGACCCCATTGGAAATAAGGATCGGCACTTGCCAAAGAAAATAGTCAGGCACTTTCATACAAATGGTTATCCATGGAGGAGAAGGCTTCTATTTATCCAATGAGGTAAAAGCACGGACTAAATGCCAAAGGAAATAGTCAGGCACTTTCATACAAATGGTTATCCATGGAGGAGAAGGTTTCTATTTATCCAATGAGGTAAAAGCACGGACTAAATGCCAAAGGAAATAGTCAGGCACTTTCATGCAAATGGGTATCCATGGAGGAGAAGGCTTCTATTTATCCAATAAGGTAAAAGCACGGACTAAATGCCAAAAGAAATAGTCAGGCACTTTCATATACGATACATGGTTATCCATGGAGGGGAAGGCTCCTATTTATCCAATAAGGTAAAAGCCCGGACTAAATGCCAAAGGAAATAGTCAGGCACTTGCATACAAATGGTTATCCATGGAGGAGAAGACATCTATTTATCCAATGAGGTAAAAGCACGGACTAAATGCCAAAGGAAATAGTCAGGCACTTTATACAAATGGTTATCCATGGAGGAAAAGGCTCCTATTTATCCAATAAGGTAAAAGCCCGGACTAAATGCCAAAGGAAATAGTCAGGCACTTGCATACAAATGGTTATCCATGGAGGAGAAGGCTCCTATTTATCCAATAAAGTAAAAGCACGGACTAAATGCCAAAGGAAATAGTCAGGCACTTTCATATACATGGTTATCCATGGAGGAGAAGACTTCTATTTATCCAATGAGGTAAAAGCACGGACTAAATGCCAAAGGAAATAGTGAGGCACTTTCATACAAATGGTTATCCATGGAGGAGAAGGCTTCTATTTATCCAATGAGGTAAAAGCACGGACTAAATGCCAAAGGAAATAGTCAGGCACTTTCATACAAATGGTTATTCATGGAGGAAAAGGCTCCTATTTATCCAATAAGGTAAAAGCACGGACTAAATGCCAAAGGAAATAGTCAGGCACTTTCATACAAATGGTTATCCATGGAGGAGAAGGCTTCTATTTATCCAATGAGGTAAAAGCACGGACTAAATGCCAAAGGAAATAGTCAGGCACTTTCATACAAATGGTTATCCATGGAGGAGAAGGCTTCTATTTATCCAATGAGGTAAAAGCACGGACTAAATGCCAAAGGAAATAGTCAGGCACTTTCATACAAATGGTTATCCATGGAGGAGAAGGCTTCTATTTATCCAATGAGGTAAAAGCACGGACTAAATGCCAAAGGAAATAGTCAGGCACTTTCATACAAATGGTTATCCATGGAGGAGAAGGTTTCTATTTATCCAATGAGGTAAAAGCACGGACTAAATGCCAAAGGAAATAGTCAGGCACTTTCATGCAAATGGGTATCCATGGAGGAGAAGGCTTCTATTTATCCAATAAGGTAAAAGCACGGACTAAATGCCAAAAGAAATAGTCAGGCACTTTCATATACGATACATGGTTATCCATGGAGGGGAAGGCTCCTATTTATCCAATAAGGTAAAAGCCCGGACTAAATGCCAAAGGAAATAGTCAGGCACTTGCATACAAATGGTTATCCATGGAGGAGAAGACATCTATTTATCCAATGAGGTAAAAGCACGGACTAAATGCCAAAGGAAATAGTCAGGCACTTTATACAAATGGTTATCCATGGAGGAAAAGGCTCCTATTTATCCAATAAGGTAAAAGCCCGGACTAAATGCCAAAGGAAATAGTCAGGCACTTGCATACAAATGGTTATCCATGGAGGAGAAGGCTCCTATTTATCCAATAAAGTAAAAGCACGGACTAAATGCCAAAGGAAATAGTCAGGCACTTTCATATACATGGTTATCCATGGAGGAGAAGACTTCTATTTATCCAATGAGGTAAAAGCACGGACTAAATGCCAAAGGAAATAGTGAGGCACTTTCATACAAATGGTTATCCATGGAGGAGAAGGCTTCTATTTATCCAATGAGGTAAAAGCACGGACTAAATGCCAAAGGAAATAGTCAGGCACTTTCATACAAATGGTTATTCATGGAGGAAAAGGCTCCTATTTATCCAATAAGGTAAAAGCACGGACTAAATGCCAAAGGAAATAGTCAGGCACTTTCATACAAATGGTTATCCATGGAGGAGAAGGCTTCTATTTATCCAATGAGGTAAAAGCACGGACTAAATGCCAAAGGAAATAGTCAGGCACTTTCATACAAATGGTTATCCATGGAGGAGAAGGCTTCTATTTATCCAATGAGGTAAAAGCACGGACTAAATGCCAAAGGAAATAGTCAGGCACTTTCATACAAATGGTTATCCATGGAGGAGAAGGCTTCTATTTATCCAATGAGGTAAAAGCACGGACTAAATGCCAAAGGAAATAGTCAGGCACTTTCATACAAATGGTTATCCATGGAGGAGAAGACTTCTATTAATCCAATGAGGTAAAAGCACGGACTAAATGCCAAAGGAAATAGTCAGGCACTTTCATACAAATGGTTATCCATGGAGGAGAAGGCTTCTATTTATCCAATGAGGTAAAAGCACGGACTAAATGCCAAAGGAAATAGTCAGGCACTTTCATACAAATGGTTATTCATGGAGGAAAAGGCTCCTATTTATCCAATAAGGTAAAAGCCCGGACTAAATGCCAAAGGAAATAGTCAGGCACTTTCATACAAATGGTTATCCATGGAGGAGAAGGCTCCTATTTATCCAATAAGGTAAAAGCCGTGGCAGAAAATTAAAAAAAAAGTTTAGAACTGGTAGAATATACCACTCCTTCTTCTTCTTCTTTAAATGCCTCTTCTATCGAAGATTAGTGATCATTATGACAGTTTGGACCTTGGAGACTGTTGTTCTGAAAAGGGAAGCCAAACCACTGCCACTCTGACTTTCACCCGGAAGGTTGCTGGTTCGAGTCCCACACTAGCTATATTTTCCGGCCAAGCTGGTAAATATCTCCGCTAGATTGGCTTAGTTATAGAACAAAAAATCAATATTTATTTATTTATTTAATAATTTTGATATTCTGCTCCCACAGCACGCGTTTTCCTCTACCACTTAAGAGGATACGGAATATAGGAAATTGGCACCCCAAAATCTCATGTTTTTATTGTAGGGAGTTCTCACATACCTATTGAGATGGCGAATTCCGGAAAATGTCTTCATAGCTTTTCCTTTCATGATCCCCCTGAGCCTAAAACCACCCCCATTCAAAATGACCAATAGACTAATAGAGCATTCATTGGTAGAGGATATGTCAGGACATGCAGAGTAGTGGTACAGACTCTGGTTTTGTTGTTGGTTCAAGTGCCACACTGGCTACATTTTCTGGCCATGCTTCGGAGGGCATGTAAAGCAGGCAGGCGGTCCTGGGCCTTCCTAGTTGAGTGTAAGAGAGAGCTTTATAGCCTTAACTCCGCTAGGTTGACTTAGTAATTCCGCGTTCAGCTCTCCATCATCTGGACTGCCCCAATGCACCAGGCAGAGGCTTTCCAGGACTATTCCCAATTTACTCATCTAAGATTCTATGGCATGCCAAATTCAGAAACTATGACACATTACGCTGGAGATACGTCAAGCCGTCTCTCATTAGACACTGCGGCAAAAATCTAGGCGGCCCGACCACTGACTAATCTTCCAGGTACCGGTATTCTTAGGTAACATCTGCAAGAGGGTTCATTGCATTGACTGATTTCCTCGTAGAAACATTTCGTCTCTTGGAAATTCCAGACACAAATAATTTGGAAGGCATAAATTATTCATCAGTCTTACCAAATAGAGACAATACACAATGACACATAGCAGGAGAAAAGTCAAGAGGTCTCCCGTGTACGCCAACAAAGAAAAAATCAAGGCACCCCGATGAATGACTAATCTTCTAGATTTGGGGTTCGTACCGAAAAAATTTGGTGGCCTCCTAATAAAGTGTTTCTTACAGCTGTCGATTGTTAATGTCGAACCAGAAGTATTTAGAGCTTGGTACTGAGGATCAAGAGGGCTGATTTCCCCGTAGAAACATTTCGCCTCTTGGAAATTCCAGACACAAATAATTTGGAAGGCATAAATTATTCACTTTACCAAATAGAGACAATACACAATGACACATAGCAGGACATACAGTAAGTCAAGAGGCCTCCCATGTACACCACAAAGAAAAAATCAAGGCACCTCGATTGAAGTAAGGTTCGTGTAATTAAGCACTCGATATTAACATTTCCATGATCAGTGTATGGGGTTCTGTAGGGACAGTTTTGGTCACTAGGTTCGCTGACGACAAACCGATATCCATATTATTCAAAATGGCCGCCGTTTGCATGTGAAAACTAAGCTCTTAGCATCTAATTAATTCTTTTAATATTTTTTATAATATTTTTACTATGCCTGGACCTTATTTCGCTGCATATAATTAAATATATATATTCTCCATGATTTATACAAAAATATCACTTTAAAATAATACGTAATTAAAAATCATTTTAAAATAGTATTGAGGCTTATGGAAAAATCAACGCTTTGATATCATTGCAACTGGTGCTGCCATCTACAAAATGACGCTACAAATGAACCCCATTGTACACACGCTCCTACTCCTCTCATAACAACCCTCTCAACAGTCCCCCGTACCACGCAGGGTACCAACTTATATCCATTCAGCACTAACCTACTTTCAGTTCATACACACTACATGCCACACCCATACTATACCACACGATCAATAACTAATCTTCTAGATCTGGGGTTCCCACCGAAAAATTTGTGTGGCCTCCCACTAAAGTGTTTATTACAGCTGTCGATTGTTAATGTCGAACCAAAAGTTTCTAGAGCTTGGTACTGATTAACAAAAAAAGCAAGTATGCCTGCTAAAACTCTATCCCTAAAACAAATTCCGCAAGCGTTAGCCTCTCAGCGGGCCTACTGTGCCGTTTAGTACAATATTATATTATTCCTGGGGTTAAAAAAGCAAACAAAACAATTTTGAATAGCACTCTCTATTGTAAAATTATCTTGTTTACATTTTTAATGCCAGGTTAAGATTAAAAATTTTCGCCATAGTAGTCCCGCTGTAAAGTAGAGGCAAGACACAATGACACATTGCAGGAGATACGTAAAGCAGTCTCCCATGGACACAACAGGGAAAAATCCAGGCAACCAGAGCAGTGACTAATCTTCCAGGTACATCGGTCGGATCTTCATGGGTAACAACTGGAAGAGGGTTAAGTTCATTGGCTTCACTTATTTCCTTGTCAAAGACTTTCGCCTCTTGGAAATTACACGACACTAATTATTTTGAATGCATGCCAGAAGACACGTACACACCATGCTTGGATTTACCCTCACGTGAGGCAAATTAACCGCAAGTATACCTAGGTTATAAATACATGCAGTACGTCAGATACGGTATTTTTTGTTTAATGTAGCAAATGTGTGAGAGTGGCATAGGATAATTCATCCTGGGAATTGCCATGTGTAGCCTGCTTAGCATTTCAGCTCCAGCTACCATGGTGTTTAAAGAATAAGTTACCCCGCGAATTATTTAAACATTAACATTTATTTAAATATTTAAACACGCCGGTGCCAAAATCGCCCTCTCCTAGCAGATGAGATTCATTTTGTGTTTATTGTTAATTGATGACACTATAGGTGAATTATTCATAAGTTAAGCATATCCAACGCTGAGCACGCAACTAAGTTTGCTGCTGTTTTGAACAGACAGGCTTTCTTCTGGTGGATTCAACTTGGTTTAGCCGTTGGCTCAATAATAAAAACAATAATAAACTAATAAGCTTGAAATATATTGTTCCGCGATGTCAACATAATTGATTGCTGGATACATTCCAACCATTCTACACGCAGGATGGGAAATAACTAATAAACTAATAAGCTAATAGTTATTGGTAAAATACTCATCTATAATAGGTTTGGCTGTCTGATAAAATCACCGATAATGTGAACATTAAGTAATAATATGACTTACAATGAACGCTGCAAAATTAAATTAAATTCTTATTAAACTGTTATTAGAAACTATTGTGAATCCACAATTATTGCTGGGGTGCGAAAACACTGTATCTTATCACAGCACGAGGAAAACATACGACTGAATTGTGTAATGTATTGTGAATGTTATCACAAAAAATATTGATGGACATGCAAACATACCATTTTTTTTATTGTCAGAAAAATGCCTTTTTATTTCCATCAAAACTGCCTGACAGTAATCAATTCACAGTTAAAACGTATTTACTCAGAAAACAAATTCCATGAATTCGTTTACAGTTCATTAGCCAATAATAAAATATATATTTTTGGCGCAATATCATTAATTCTCCAAATTATGTCTTATCTACAAATGATTTTTTTTTCTCAGAAAAACGGCCTAAAAGTAATCAATTCACAGTTAAAATGTATTTAATCAGAAAACATATTCTATGAATTCGTTTACAGTTCATTAGCCAATAATAAAAATATAAATTTTTGGCGCAACATCATTAATTTTATTGTCCACATCAAGTCTTATCTGTAGATGCTAATTAATCAAATGAATGAGATGATGTCAATGACTTTCCTCATGAAGAGACCTTGACACATTTACATTATAGGACCAGGAAAATGGGGTATCGAGCATTGCCGTCGCGTCGTTTGGAAGGTAAATACAATAGAATGCAGGTAAGGAAAAACCGGTCGCAAAATTACAGCAAGTAGTACGGGAACACCTGGATTATTGGGAATTGTTGAAGCGAAGTCGAGAGGTCCAAGGCAGCGAAGTCGAGAGGTCCAAGGGCGTAATGGGAACATTATAATTCGGCTTGCACCCCTACAGGATCTTATTTATCACAAGTCTGCCTCCACACTCTTATTATATAACGCTCACTCGATTGTTTCGCTACAACAGCCTTTTTGGCATGACTACCCAGGGTGTAATCTCACTTTAGGACCATTCCCTCTAGGGATTGACTTGAAAACGACGTTATTGAGAAAAAAAGACGAACAATAAGACCATAAAGTCTTCTTTTCATGCTAACCTTAAAAACAAAATATTGTATTAATTATAGATATTAGGAATGAAAAAAATGCTTCATGCAAGGCCTAGACTAGATCACCAAAGCTCGGGCAAACTAAAAATTCACCTAACGTAGCTTCGGCGACGGGACCGAGGGCCTACCCGGTTCCTTGTTCAGTCCTTCAGGCGCGTCTACGCAAACGAGATGCTGAATACTATTAATCTCCAGTCGGTCAAGGCACTAGTCTGCTCACTGGACCATTTCCATGGCGGCTAGACCTCCTGCCCTGTGACGCGAGATGGGTCGGTTCGGAGTAACATCCACAACACTGAGATTGCCCGTCCCAGTTCCCAAGAAGGGACGCCAGACGGGTGGTGCGTATCAGACACCCCTAACTTGCCTGGTATTGCCCAGGTCCACAACATCTGCATCAGTTGTCGATCTTCTCTCCCCCACCGTCAGACGGTGTTAGTAAGACTCTATCCAACTTCGTGTTCAGTTGTCCACGGTCCAAACTGGGCAATACTGCACCATGTCCTCAACATCCACAACACTGTCCAGGATGTGACGCCAGAAGGGATGAATTGGACACCACCCTAACCAGCCTCTGGTTATCCACCGCACAATAGGCCATGTTTGCAATCCATTGTGGCTGTCGAGATTCTCACCCAGTTAGGGACGCCAGACTGAAAGTATAGGCCACCACCCAACATCGTTCTACTGTTGTCTGGTCGGACGGATCTGGGCACGACCGTGCCATTTCCATGACATCCATTTTACTGTTGATCCTTTCCTCCCAGGATGTGACGCCAGAAGGAATGAATTGGGCACCACCCAGCCTCTTGTTGTCCAACGCGCACTGGACCATGTCCACAATGCGCACATCGCTGTTGCTGTCGAGCCCCTCCCTCCAGGAAGTGACGCGGGATGGTGTGAGTTTGTGGTCGCTGTCTTCGACTGACGTCAGTCCTGTCGCGCCACTACTTCCGTGACATTGTATATGCGTAGTATATCGAACCCCATTAACAAGACAACAACACTTAATTATACAATAGCCTGAGGATTACAATAAAACAGTTGGGATCTTGTAGTCTTCTGCAATAGGCAAAATACCTCTCAGAAGCAGAAGTCGGGTACACAGCGTCCAAATTGTTCGGGCTTCAGGTTGCTACTTCATATTCTTCTTCTTCATCTTCCTTCTTAGTGCCGCGTGCGCAGCGTGAGGGGTACTCTTTTCTTACTCAACCCGGTCGAACACCAACGTCTTGAGCTGGGCCATTGTATTTTCTCTTGCTCCGGCGAGTTATTCGACTATTTCCTCAGGGGTTGTCCTCGGGCTGCCGATGGGTCTTTCACATTGGCCGTCAGCCTCTGGGTGGGCCTATTCTCATCTTTCCTTTGGACGTGGCTATTGCAGCTCCATTCTTCTCTATATGGAGGTTGCAGTATTTCTAACAAGAAAAGAACAGTGTTTCCACAAGCCACTTCCGACGCAGAGTGAAACTAAAGGAAATCAAGAGAGATCTACTTTAAATGTCACTACATCTATCATTCATTGAGAAAGAAACTCATATGTCCTGCCCACAGTCTTTTTGGCAGACGACTGAAGTATCAACCCACGCCTCTAGTTAGTACGACAATACTCTAGAGACTAGACCAACCCACACATATTCAGTCAGTTAGAGATATCCCTGCCCTGCGATATGCGAACTGCATGACACCGAGGATTCCATAAGCCCTCAATGTGTCCTCATTAAACGTAATAAGGGTTGATATAAATATTCGCCATCAGCACTTCGTTCAATGCCTCTTCTACCGAAGATTGGCAATCATCAACAAAATTTCAACTTTTCAGGCTGCAGCTCTGAATAGGGAAGTTATGCTTTTGCCAAGCCACTGCCTCGGGTTTTTCAACCAAGGCGTTCTTCTTCCACCGGGAGCTCTCTGTCCTTCTATCTTCCCTTGGATTGTTTAACACAGAAGGCGATACTTTTCGTTCCTCATCCGAAGTATGTTCCGTTTCTTAACCGTCAGCAGCAACTCATGCTTCTGTATCGATTCCCCTCAGGACCTCAGCATTACGGACAGGATCTCCCAAGGATAACATGCGCAGCACTCGTCTGTATATCCACATTTCAAAAGCACTGATTCGGTTCTCCATAGCTTGTGTTCAGCACTACATCAGTAGAAACTCTGCTACTTTAATGGAATCCTAGAACCAAACTATTTGGAGTGAATCAACCTGTATTGGGTTCTGTTGATATTATATAAACGACTATAATATAGGGTAGGATACATGAATTTTAAAAAAAAAAAAAAAAAATGGACCCGTTTTTTTTAGAAAAAAAAAACTTAATCTATTTTTCCTGCCATGGTAGTGTAAACCCCTACAAAATAGTACAAAATAAATAATCCTGTGATAGGATTTTTGGGGAGCAATACGCCAAATTTTATCAAAATCGATCGAGTAGTTTTCCCATATATCGATGTACCGACATTTCATTTAATTAAAAAAAAATATATATATATATAAATAATATAGGGTAGGATACATGAATTAAAAAAAAATGGACCCGTTTTTTTAAGAAAACAATTCTTATTCGATTTTTCCTGCCATGGTAGTGTAAACCCCTACAAAATAGTACAAAATAAATAATCCTGTGATAGGATTTTTGGGGAGCAATACGCCAAATTTTATCAAAATCGATCGAGTGGTTTTCCCATATATCGATGTCCCGACATTTCATTTAATAAAAAAAAAAAAAACTTTACCGTCGAAATCTAGAATTTGAAAAGTAAGCCTACCCTATGATAACTTGTAAATAGGAAAGCAATACCAATATCCATTTATCTAACAAACTTAGACATTTTAGTAAATTGCGACTCTATCCGCAATTAAATACATGACGCGGTAAATTACCCCTGTGCGTCAAGTTACACGGTATCAGCTAAATTCAAGAGTTATGAGACTGTGTCATCTGATCATAGAACATATTACGTCTTCAAAGTTCAAATGGTATCACACGTGAATCCGAGATAAAATCCTACTCTGTGACGCAGTCAGTGACCCACAAGTAACCAGTAGCAGCTGGAGTATTAGTGTTGACGCCATATTGGTTAGGTCTGTGTGGGCGTAGGGTAGCCATGTGTGACCGAAACATGGACAGCCGCAAGAACGACTAACCCAGAGCGGTGACGTAACCTTCTCAGGCGCCTAGCTCGAGGAGCGTCAAGAGACAACCCGGGAGAGTAATTTTTAGGGATCTATGATACCTTTAGGGAACCGAAATTAGAGGATATAAAAAAACTAGACCTAGCGGGATTCAAACCCACGATCTACGTCTATCCGGGGCATCGCCTTAACCGCTGGACCACAAGCCAGACAAGTACAGGGCTCTCTAAATCCTCTTTGCGATTTGTATTGCTAGACAGGTTAGCACAACTACCCAACTAACTAACCGCACACGTCTGTGAGCTTACTTTATTGCAAAAAGGCAATGCTTTATTCAATACCTCTAATTTCGGTTATAACGAGGAGGTTACCTCTTCAACCCCAATTAGTTTAATGTCAGTGTTTTGCAATGGTCCTAAAGCCAGCTCACAGACTACGCCTAGGAAACCTTTCCGACAAATCAAATCAAATCAAGTGTATTTAATTCTATCTCAAAAGTACAAGATACAAATGAACAATTCCCAACCCCAATAATGTTCCTATGAGAATGTGCTTGGGGAGGGAACATACCATACCAGACTTAATTATTTAATTCAATAACAATAACATGTGTTCCTCAATCATTCCCATTGCCCAAACTTTAGGTCAAGGTAAAACCTAAAGTTAACTGTCACGATTTTACATGAAAACACCAAAAATAAATAAACTATTTATTTTCAACTGTACGTGGAGAGACCGCATAACCAACGAAGAAGTGCTCCATAGAATAAACGAAAAAAAGAGCTATTATGGCCACCATTTCAACAAGAAGAGGCATATTTTGAGAAACGAAGGGCTCCTTAAGAACATGGTCAGGTTGAAGGCACCAACTCAAGAGGACGACAGAGGAAGGAGTACCTTGAGGATGTCATGAAGGACATAGGGTGCGACACCTATAAAGGACTGAAAAGGACCGCACAAAACAGACAAGAGTGAAGGAGAAAAATACAACATTTGCTGCAAACCAATACTTAGATTGCAACTCAAGAAGAAGACGAGCATTAAAACCAATAAAGTTTTAGACGGATATTCCAGTAACAACTCAGGCTAACACCCTCGCACACGCCAAAATCCTATGTTAATACCAAAACAATGTTTACCCGCTCAAGGCTATGTACTTGTTTGGTTCATAAGCTAACTGCAGTGCTTTGCCGTTGACTGTGCAGCTTATGCGGGATTAGCTCCGCTGCATACCGCAATAAATTATATTAATAAAAAATAATAATGTAGGGTAAGCATTCTATGCAGTAAAGATCTTGGTTTGTAGCAATGCTGGGATGAACGTAAAAAGATCATGTCCAAGTGTAAGATCATTTATGGGATCAAACTAGGGTTTTAAATTAGTTAGTGCAGACTGCCTGGACCCCCCCCCCTCTGTCTGGCTACGGCCTTGTTGGAGAATAGCTAATTTGTTTAGATTTTAAAGGAAATATTGATTGTAGTGCTGTGAACAAGGAGCCATATTCGTCTAAATTTAAATTTTGATGCACAGTATATTCATCTTCTATAATATAAAAATGAATCGCTAATTTGTTTAGATTTTAAAGGAAATATTGATTGTAGTGCTGTGAACAAGGAGCCATATTAGTCTACATTTAAATTTTGATGCACAGTATATTCATCTTCTATAATATAAAAATGAATCGCTAATTTGTTTAGATTTTAAAGGAAATATTGATTGTAGTGCTGTGAACAAGGAGCCATATTCGTCTACATTTAAATTTATTTGATGCACTGTATATTCATCTTCTATAATATAAAAATGAATCGCAAAATGTGTTGGTAAGCGCATAACTCAACAACGCCTGGACCAATTCGGACAATTTTTTTTTTTTTTAAATATTCATTGAAGTTCAACGATGGTTTTTACGGCGAAAAAATTCGACTAATTGCCGAAAAAAAAACCCTAAAAACAGCCCTTTTCTTTTTCCCATACAAATGTTTTCTAACTAACTGAGTCAATTTGAGCTTTATGTTTCGCTTATAAGCGAAATTCACTTCTTAGCCTGTGTTCTCGGGCCATTTTCTTCGTCAATTATGTAGCATGAAGAATGGGATGGGCGGCAATTCCATATTGTCAATATTCCATCATTTATGCACCAATAATAAGTCTCTACCATATTATAACTTAATTTATAATAGATAAGTATCTGCATATTAGTTTGCTTAAAACAAAAATCTCACAATTATTGATGCACAAATGACGGATTATCGACAAGTGGAATAGCCGCCGTAGCTCTGTGATCGATATTTCCGCTGAGCTTTAATTTTATCCATTAAAGAGAGTGACAACTTCTAGAGCAAATTTCTTACAAATCAAATTTCATTAATAGCCTCTAAATTGATAATAATTTAGAGCCATAATGTGGGGTTTCCTTTTCATTTTAATTAGTAGGCCTAACCTTAGTAGACACTTATCATCGACAAATTTGCAAGGAGTGGAATATCATGTTATATTCGGCTTAATTCCCATTGCCTCCATATATCTAGAATCAATCGACGTGAAAAAAATGCCACATGATAATGATGAAGAAGTTGAATCCGGTTTGATGGGCCGTGGTCGATCGTCGCTTCGTCAATATCGGCGGCCGACATTTGCGACTTACAATTTTATACGTCTAATCAGTGCCACTGAAGATGTCTAACGTAGATGGTGACTAAACTACGGCCCATCCACCCTGATTCGGTTGCATTATCATCAGACTCGTAGCCTTCGCAATTATATTGGTCACAAACTACCAGGATTAATAAATAAATGAATATAAAGATAAGGCGATACAAAAGAAGTACATGTTGCTATATTAAAAATACTGCACAGACATAGGCATGTACGCAGTTAATAAAATTAGAAGATTGCATCAAAGAAATCATTATGACAAAAATGTTTGATGTTGTATAAGTGTAATATTACACTTATTTAGCTTAAACTGCTGTTAAACCGAATTGTTAAAATGTACGTACTGTATATGTGGCTATAATTTACATTAAATAGAACGTACCTACTTTACATAACCCTTTCAAAGGTACATACTATTCGACTGCATTATTAATGTATTTTAAAAGATTATTATTAATTGTGTATTATTTAATAATACAGTATAATTTTGCTACCATAGTTGAATATTAGTAGGCCTACCAACAATTCAAATGAAACTATTTAACATTTAAGTCAGAAAATTTAAATTTACAGTCAAATCTTGATTACCGGTATTTATTAATTTTTAATAAGACCTTTGACATCTTTGTATCAGTGGAGCGAGGAATTAATTTCGTCAAAATTAATAATTTTATTTGTCTTTTGAAAATCACTGCTTTAAGCGGGTATTCCACTAGGTTACATCATTTTTGCATAATCTGATGAAATTTTTGTGCTTTATTCAATGTCGCCTTCATTTCTAAAAGCTGGCCATTAAAAATGACCATACCTAGATAAGAATAGTTCGCGCCTTTGCACTGGTAATATGGAACAATAAGATAATTAAAACAAATATGGCGCCACCTTGAAGAAAGGTTATCACAAAACGTTTAGGTTCTCTTATAAAGGGTGTTTTGTAACGTATGTCTTTAGTAGTTTTAAGGTATGGTCACACGATGATGATTTACATACACAAAATGTGCAGTTATAAGATAGACCTATGATGCAGCAAAAAACAATTGATTTTAAATTTGGCGCGACAAGAAATTGACATGAAAAAATGATGAAAATGAATTGGGCGATAATTTCAATTAATGGTCATTTAAGTAAGAAGTATAAGAAGTATAAGAAGACGGATCAGAATTTAACCATGTATCATAGATAAAAACAGTTCGCGTCTTTGCACAGGTAATATGAAACAATAAAATAAATAAAACAAGCCAAATTGATGGAAGGCTATCACAAAGTGTTTAATTTCTCTTATTAAGGGTGTTTTGTAATGTATGTCTTTAATAGTTTTATGGTATTGTCACACAATGAAGATTTACATATTCAAAATGTGCAGTTATAAGATAGGCCTATGTTGCAGCAAAAAACCTATTGATTTTAAATTTGGCGCGACCAAAAATTGACATGAAAAAATGATGAAAATGGAATGGGCGAAAACCTCAATTGTCATTTGAATAAGAAATATAAGAATATTGATCAGATTTTGCAAAAGTGATACGCCTAGTGGAATTGGGATAAAGTGGAACGCAGCAAACTGGTAACCTATAGTATAATGATGTACGATATGATGTAGGTACCGTAAGAAAAAGTCTTCTGCTACTTTAATACTGTAGACCAATTTTTAATTGCTTTAAAAGAAAAGAATCCGAGTTTGAGGTGCCAATATTCGTAGACGCTGCATTAATAGGCTATATAAGAAAATACAACTATTCGTCATAGTAATTGGTGTAGGCCCTTTATACAAGACATCAATTTATAAATATGAGGCACATGACATAAGCTCTTATTACTACCTAAACGAACACGGACATTATTCAACGTTCGGTTTATTGCGGGGGCAATCTTTAAATAATTATGCAGGGAAAGGATCATTTCAAAGGTCCACAATTCTTCAAAAATTACATAGTCCAATGAAAGGCACTGGTTGAAAATAATTTGCACGTCTTCCATGCCCATCTTTTCCATCACGACTACTGTTTTTAGATTGTGGAGACGGAGTCCAGGCAAGTTGACAGGATCGAACATCTTTAGACAAAGATGGACGATGTGTTTTAGCTTATTTATAGCTGAATTGCTCAAAAGGGGGACGGATAGAAATTCGAGAAGCTGATTGTGCTTGGCTATAGTGCTCAAGACGGGGTTTGACAATTGCGGCAGGCCTAGGTTTAGGAAAACCAAATTAGGTAAATTAGGCAGAATCGATTCAATAGAATGATCGGTAACGTTTGGCAATCTAATTAAGCAAAGATGTAGCATTTTTGGCCACGCTTTACAAGCAAATATACCCATGACTCCAGAATCAGTAATTCTATTCACATTAATAAGACTCAGACATTGTAAATTTTCTAAGTTGGATAATGAAGAAATCACATAGTCAGACACTGATGGCCCCAAACGAGACAGAGATACATGAGTTAAGTTCGATGATCTAAGAAAAAAATTATACAAAGATTGTTCAGTTATTTCACATCCAACGCCTGCTAATTTTATAACGATAAGCCCTTTTAAATTAATATCATTAAGATCATTGTCAGTAATTTTAACGGCATCAAGTGTCAATACTTTTAAGTTATCACCAGCGTTTACCAAGAGGTTAGTAATATCATTACCTGAAATTCTCCACCCTATTATACCTAGTTCCTGAATTTGGTGTTTACCCAAAGGTAAATTGACCTCCGATACATTGATGCAGCGGTTCATGTTAATAGTATCAATATAAATACTTCGAAGTGATGTAGTGCTTACCACCAAGGGCTTCAAGAACTGCGTTCCTAGATGATCAAATTGAACGTCGATTCTCTGAAGTTTTGTTTTTGGAAGAGGAATCGACAAATCATCAGTTTTTAGTCGAGGAGCGACATAGCCGGAAAAGCATATTTCCAGATCCTGCAGATTCGGACAATAATGGCATATTTCAACCACTATTGCGTGGATGTAAGCATCAAAATGCAATTGCAAGTTAACAACGTTGGGGCCATACTTCTGCCAAAACTTAGTAACACGTCTTCGTTTATAAAAATGACCATGACTCCAGACTTTAAAATTATAGATTGCTGGTATATTAGCAGTGAGATAGTCGTCCAGATTATTATAGCCGGATATACGTGTCCATGTATTGTTGACGATCGCCTTGGCGTTGTTCAAGTCTAGAAGCCGTTTGGATACTAACCGTGTTGATTTTTGATCAATTAAAGGAAGTAACAGCAATATAGTAACTATAATTTCGTCGGGCAGGTCCAAGAACTCCGTCATTTCTTTAATAAATCAAACCGGATAAAATGAACGGCAGGCACTAGTCGCCGCTCGTTACGACACGCGTGTTTTAAAGTTGAAACTTGAATAACCACAGATGCATTAACAACAGAATTAGCTGTAAATTAGAATTATAAAACAGATGGCAATGTGAAAAAATTCACACTGAGCACCAAATAATTATGTTTAAGTTATAATTACTTCATTTTCATGGACACGATATTTTCAACTTAAAAACAGCTTATTTCAGTCAGGATATGTAGAGTAGTGGTAAAGACTCATACTCTCACCCGAAAGGTTGTTGGTTCGAGTCCCAAACTTGCTACATTTTCTGGCCATGCTTCGGAGGGCATGTAAAATAGGCGGTTCCGGGTCTTTCTAGGTGAGTGTAAGAGAGGGCTTTATAGCCCTAACTCCGCTAGGTTGGCTTAGTAACAACAAAAAAAGTCACTATTTAATTATTTAGCAACCAAATTATAGTGATTTTGCGTTCGATATCAGGCTTGAATGAAATGAATGGGTTAGATCCGAACTAACGGAACTTATTAGTGATGCATACGTCTGAATGTCTCTTAATCGGTTGCAGCCGCCGGTGCTGTGGTTGACATCGAGGATTTATACCAGTTTGCCAACAGCCAAGAGTTCATAAAGAAACGATATCAAAAATGTCCGTAAATTCATGGGGTCGTTGGCGACTTACCAGTCTAGTAGCCTAGTTACAATCTATTTGAGCCTGGCGCCAGAAGAGGTTTAGAGTTCGGTCGCCTCCAGGGGAGCGACGTCCGCGGGTGGGAGTTTATTCAGGAGATCGTAAAATGATTGAACGTGGGAATAATAAAAATCAAAATAACTTGTGATGTGCGGTACGGTAGGCTACTCATTCAATTTATTTTATAGAAATTCTTAAAACGCCGCATCAGAAATTTCTCAGGGCAGTAGCCAGAATTGTTCGAGAGCGTTTTAAATCATACAAATGTCTTGATCGAGTTCGTTAACCAGTTATGTAGATCCACAATTTAGTTACAAGGTGGCGGCCGATTGAAAGCTTGTATAATTCATATCTCAGTTAATATTGGTCGCAGAGGAATGAATTGAAACCTGACTGAAAGTCCGTATTATTATCTACGATAATGGTAATCACCACTTTTTACGACAAACCAACTCTTTTAAGATGGCATCCAGTCAAAGTGAAAAGAACCGGTCCGAGTTCACTCGAACATGCTGTCCAATTTATCAAAATTATTAGATAGAGAAAATTAGTAATTTTATGGCAAATATTTTTCCTATGGTTAAATTTCCGATATCTCGGGGGGGGGGGGGCGGTTGTCCACCTGACGTCACTGGAAGTGAGGTAAATTCTCGATAGGTCAAACAAACACATTAATTACCACACAGCAATAATGGCAGGGCATGCAATGCATTTGAGCGCGAATTTTCTATCATTTTTTTCAAAAAATAATTTTTTGGGCAAAACCAAATATTTTTTTGGGAAAGCAACCTATCCGGTTTCGTTACTCAATTTAACACCTAAAACATGCTTGAAGGTAGAAATCATCGATAGAAAGGTTTCGCATTTTTTAGTCATTTTTTCATTAAAATTTAGTTATTTTTATTTTTTTACCCCCAGAAGCAAACTATCAAGGGGCAAGCGACCCCCCGCATTTTGTCAACATTAATAACGACTACAATCTACGAGAATTTAAAAGAAATCGTTGGAGCCGTTTTTGAGAAATAATTTTTTTAGACGTTTTTTTGGAGTTTTTTGAAAATAAAACCACCCCAAATTGAGTTAGCCCAAAAAAAAAAAAATGGTCCCGAGGTATGATTTTTGTGAACCTACATGCCAAATTTCACTCAAATCCACTGAGTAGTTTGCCCGGAAATCGACGAACAGACAGACCGACCGACAGACAGACATTTTGTAAAAACCACTTTTTTGGGTTCCTGGGACCTCAAAACGTGTAAATCCGTTGAAATCTCGGAATCGAAAATTTCGACCATCACAAAGCTTTCCTTATACTACGTATAAATTGGAAAGCAATAATTTGGTAAATAAAAGTTCATAGTCGGCATTTTGGTTCGAAATTTGGAACACAAGAGTGTTTTGTGTGCTGATGTTGTGGTCCGGAAAATAGCGTAGGTAGCGTAGGGTCTGCCGAATCTCCCTACTCCTGATCGGCCAGAGCCAAAAGGGATTTTTTTTATTCTGCCTATTTTCCAATGCCTCCATATTATATTTAGAATCGGTGTGAATAAAAGGTCACAAGATAATGTTGAAGAAGTTGAATCCGGGTTGATGGGCCGTGGTCGATCTGAAACTTCCAAATTCTTCGTCTATATCGGCGGCCGACATCTACTGTGAAATCTGCGAGAGACAATTTTAGAAGTCTAATCGGTGCCACTGAAGATGTCTAACGTAGATGTTGACTAAATGTTTAGAACGACGACTACGGTTCATCGAACCCGATTCGGCCACTTCATCATCGGACTCACAGCCTTCGTAATAACAGTATATTGGTCACAAAATACCTGGGTTAGTAAACAAATGAATGAAAAATGAGAATAGTACATGTTGCCATATTAAAAAATAAGAGACAAAAGCATACAGAGTTAACAATTTTTAGAAGATTGCATCAAAGAAATCATTATGACAAAAATGCTTGATATTGAATAAGTATAATAGCATAAACTGCAATTAAACTGAATTGTTAAAATGTGCCTAGGCCTACTATAGCTAATTTACATAAAATAGAGCGGACTTAGCATAACCCTTTATTCCATAGTTACACAGGTACTTATTCTTCATATCTTTGGGGCTCAAAAATACACGGCCATTTTTTGTCAACAAACCTTTTTGAAATCTGTCCCTAGACCATTGGCATACACACTGATTGGAAATTTGCAAATCCCTAAAAACCCCTGTTTAAGCCCCCCCCCCCCCTCCAGCACGCCCCAACCTTGGAATTTCGACGCCCTGGGCAACAAGGCTTCCAGCGTCCCCTACCCTATTAAAAGAACCGTTCCGAGTTTCCTCGAACATGCTTTCCAATTTATCAATTAGTAGGGAGAGAAAATGATTAATTTCATGGTAAATAATTTTCCTACGGTTAAATTTCGAGTATCACGTCCACCTGACGTCACTGGAGGTGACGTAAATTCTAGATAGGACAGACCAACCCATTACCACACAGCAACAATGGCAGGGCACGCAATGCATTTGGGCGTGAATTTGCTTTCATTTTTTCAAAAAAAAATTTTTTTTACACAAAACCGAATAGGTTTTTGGGAAAGCAAACTGTCCGGTTTCGTCACTCAATTTAACACCTAAGACATGCCTGAAGGTAGAAATCATCGATAGAAAGGTTTCGCAGAAATATTAATTTTTAGTCATTTTTCATTAAAATTAAGTTATTTTTATTTTTTTACCCCCAGAAGCAAACTATCAAGGGGCAAGCGACCCCCCGCATTTTATCAACATTAATAACGACAAGAATATATGTGAATTTAAAAGAAATAGCTGGAGCCGTTTTTGAGAAATAATTTTTTTAGACGTTTTTTTGGAGTTTTTTGAGAATAAAACCCCCCCAAATTGAGTTAGCCCAAAATAAAAAAAAATTGTCCCGAGGTATGATCTTTGTGAACTTACATGCCCAATTTCACCCTAATCCACCGAGTAGTTTGTCCGGAAATCGATGAACAGACAGACAGACAGACAGACAGACAGACATACATACATACATACAGACAGACAGACAGAGCGACAGGCAGACATTTCGTAAAAACCTTTTTTTTTGGTTCCTGGGACCTCAAAACGTGTAAATCCGTTGAAATCTCGGAATCGAAAATTTCGACCAACACAAAGCTTTCCTTACACTAGCCTACGTATAAATTGGAAAGCAACAAAATGTTGCTCAAGGAAATTGCTAGAAATACGACCAAAATGTCAGGTTTTTTTTTTAAGTATGAGGTATTTCTTCATGTAGACTGCCCCCCCCCCCCCCCGAAGCTTGGCGCCCTGGGAAAATATGCCTATATATAGGACAAGGCCTGGTTCCAGCCACTGGTAAGGCCTGCAACTCATTCGAGGATGACTGCACAATGCACAATTCATCTTAAGCTACACCTACACACAATGCATGGGCCAACAACCTACTAATTCAATGAGACCGTCCCATGACAATACCGCCGTCTTCATTATGCCTCCTAAACCTACAAAGACCATCCATCAGAACTTTAGCCCCTCTTAGGTCACGAAGACACCACAAATCGTGGCTCACGACTCGGCAGTCTTCACCAAGAGATCCTCTTGCTAGGCCAATTTATTCTCCATTAGCTAGTCCCTCGGAACAGAGAGAGAGACGAGTCATTGATAGTTATTAAACGGGTAAAATAATGTTGGTCATCGGGGGTGAAGCGTGATGGTGTTAAAAAATGACACGAGTTGTGATTTTAAGAACATTGCATTTGGTTTCACCTCTGAAGAGTTTCTTCTGGTAATAGGAAAACTATAGAGTAAGGGTCTTCACAATGTCAGTGTTATCGAGTTATCAAGTAAGAACTGTTACCCATGTTACCACACAATCGTGAGTGGGCCTCAGGGTGAGGTATTTTTAGGCTAAATCGAAAAATTTATTAGAATAAACAACGTGGTAGTAGATGTTCGTGGCACTGTTTTAAAGGAAGTGGCAGAGCTCTATTCCAGTGCAACATTTTTAAAAATATTTTTTGTTCATTCAATTCTCAAGTATTTACATATATCTATGTGAAGCTGAAGAGGCGTGCCAGGATCGAGGGGAGGGGAGGCATCGATGCCACATGTTGCTGGCAACCAGCCGGCTGTAACTTGAAAATATTGCCCATTGGTAGGCGCGGATCTACGGGGGGGGGGGGATATGGGGGCTGTAGCCCCCCTATTCGGTTCCTCAAAATTCGAAAAATCCCACTACTTCAGTCTTATTTTTCACAAATTTTCTCCGGGGGGGGGGGGGACCTCCGGGCCCCCCTTGTGCTCAATTGCATTAATTACCAATAATATTGAACCCTTACCGCTGTCAGGACAAGTAGAGTAGTGGCACGGACTTTGAATTCCACCCGAAAGGTAGTTGGTTCGAGCCCTACACTTCCTACATTTTCTGGCCATGCTTCGGTGGGCATGTAAAGGATGCGGTCCCGGGCCTTCCTAGTTGAATGTAAGAGATGGCTTTACAGCCCTAACTCCGCTAGGTTGGCTTAGTAATAGAACAACAAAAAGTCCTTATTTATATATTTTTTGCTCTGGAAATGCCTAAAACCCCAATATTTCAGCCCTATTTTTCAAAAAAATTTCGTATGGTCTCATTCTAGATCCGCGCCTGCCCATTGGTAGCGTCATGAAGTGTGAGAGGCTCGATCATCGTCCCCCACGATCACAGGGCTGCTGAAGTCGCATAGCTATTTATCATTAAAAAAATTCAAAATAATGGCCCCACTGATTAGAACAAAGAATAATAAATAAGAAGATACTATACAATAGCCTGTCAGCAGGGTCACCGGTCAAGCAACATAAAAGGGATAACAAATAGACGAGAAAGCCTATAGTCACTAAAAGGATAACTCGCTGATAAGAGAAGCTTGGCAGGGGTATCATAAAATTATATTACAGCCAGAAGAGACTAAGACGCCTAAAAAAAGGCAGAAAAAACACAGTGCTACAATAACTGTTACGGCCAACTTCCAATAGGATACAAACATATTTAAATACGCATACAGTATTATACATGTTGCTAATATAATATGATTTAATGAGTAAATACAGTGGGCCTTAATCGGACATTGTCTTCTCGACTGTAGTGATAAAGGGTTGCACTGGAGTGGGGGACCAATCGGCTCACAGTGTTGTTATTAGGGCTGATAGGCCATAACCCCCTATATTTTTTAATATACAACCAGACCACTTTCCTCTTTTAACATCGTGAGTACAAACCTCCCCGGACACCCAGTACGAGCGGAAACAATAACTCATTGTTGGTCTGAGGACAGGCAGAGGACCCACTCTCCAGACCTCAGCTCGTCCGAATTGCCAGCACAATTTGTTAAAGTTAGGTGTAAGAGAGGCCCTAATCTCGCTGTAAAATAAATAAATAAAGACTTTTTTTGTTCCATTACTAAGCCAACCTAGCGGAGTTAGGGCTATAAAGCCCTTTCTTACACTCAACTAGGAAGGCCCGGGACCGCCTGCTTTACATGCCCTCCGAAGCATGGCCAGAAAATGTAAGAAGTGTAGGAGTCGAACGAACAACCTTTCGGGTGAAAGTCAGAGTCCGTACCACTACTCTACATGTCCCTGTATCTACATATATATATTTTTTTTAATAAAGACATTATTATTATTATTATTAAACAAAAAATTTAACCACATTGATGATAAATATAAGTACCTCGAAATATTAAACCTAAAACAACTCTATACATTTAAAGTAATTAAATATAACTTCTTTGACAAGAATTTTAACATAGAAACAGAAAATAATTCACATCACAATACTCGAAATCCAAGAAACGTCAATTTGAAACCAGCCTACAACAAATACGGGAATAGATTAAATAGTATAACGAAAATTTTTAATGAATTGCCCATACAACTTAAAAAATTAACTAAAATAGGAGATAAAAACGAAAATTAAAAAATGGCGTTTGAATTAAAATACTTCGCTTTAAAACTTACTTTACTTTTTACTTTAATTATTTTACTTTACTATATTACTCTTTACGTTAACTTACAATTTTAAATGGTATGAATTAAACTGATTTGAAATTAAAACTAAGTTTTTTTGCTAACACAGACGTGAAATAGAAAACATGTTGCATCATCTACAGCGTTTACTGTGCGAGCCCCCGACAAGTTGATTAACTTGGGGGCCCACAGGTTATTTGTATTATAACGGTAACATTAAAAAAAAAAAAAAAAATGTTGGTGAACCGGGTCAAAACTGCGGCATGCGAGGGTAGCACTCAACATCTACAACTGATGCTAAAACAAACTAAAAGTAATTTCAACTTAACCCCCCCCCCCCCCCCGGCCTTTTAAGCCGAACATAAAAAGTACGCCGACAATGACCCAGGGTATAGCTGCAAGTATACCCGAAGGTTTTTGTTTTACCCTGCAACCCATAAAGATAAGCTTGCAGGCAGAGCTGATAACCTTTCCCCTTGACCGGACGATCCGGTTATAATCTAAATAAAATGCTCAAGCATTCAGACACACAAAAAAAAAGGCGTTAAGCTATCACAAACAAACATGTCAAACATAGTTCAATTAGAAGATAAATAGTCTAATATAACCCTCAGCTTTATTTAAAAAATATATTTTAACCTTTAACTATTTCTAAAGACTTGTTTGAAAACAAAGTAATGGGACATAATATAGAAATATGAAAGAAACATGGCCACCGTGAATCAAACTTAAAATAATTGTTTTGTAAAATAAAAATACAAACCCATGATTGTGAGCGCACTCTACACTCCGGCGCCAATAAATTCACAATAGCCATATACAGCACTGCACTAACACACAACATTAACAGATTATGAATCACAATAAACGTTAAGTTACTTAAAACGTTGAAAAATAAACATATTAATACTTAGACGATTTAGCACCCCAAAAAACTTCATAGACATTAATCGTTAATGTTTTTTTTTTTTTTAAGTTAATCGCATTCAAACAATTCACTGGATATATCCGATTGATCCCTTCAGTCACCTCTGTAGGTTAGTACCCGTGTTGAGTTACGACACGTATCGGATCGCATGGCGTGTATAGACAGGACATTTGGAAACGCGGATAATTTCCGCAATTTTCCCGAAACCCAAAACATTACCCATCCAATCTCTATCCCCGCCCGAGCCTAACTGACCATAATTTTAAAACACGGATAATCTAATGAAAACTGCGTATAATTATAAATTATGAACATCATTGGATTAAGAGTCCGATGGCGGACCAGTTTTACAAGTTTTATTTCACAAAAACTGGAAATAAAGAAGTTTTTAACTAATTAATTGTCCGATATAATGATAAGATGATTATCTTTGCAAAAGTAGCACAGTTGGCAACATTTTTTTACGTCACTAGGCTCGGCTTTAAAATTAAGGTAAATAAGGTAAGTAAAATAATAATGATATAGAGCCATTCAGTTCAAACAAGACCCATAAAATGAGTGTATAATAGTCTAAACACTTTTTATTTTGAAACAATCTGTCATAACTAATCATTTTCTTATCATGTATTTTTGAATGGCCTCCAACGAAGAGCTTTTTATCCAGGACTTGGTCAATGACACCGCATACCGCACTACGAGTTTGTGGTGCTAACTAGAGTGATATGATATCCTAAGCGTCATAGAAGGCGTCAAGCGACCTGAGCGCCCGAGAAGAGAGTATCTACAGCAAATTATGGAGGACGTATAGGGGCCAATGCATACGTGCGGCTGAAGAGGGAGTGGAGGCATCGATGCCACATGTAGCTGCCAACCAGCCAGCCGGCTGTAAGTTGTAACTTGAAGAAGGTGTCCCACATAACCCACCCCATCCCCCTAGCCAGACAGATAGTTTTAAAAAATCACCTCATGCTTCGTGGTTAAAATTGTAACACACACAAACCCCCCCCCCCCTCCTCCTAAAAAATCCGGGGTACGACCTTGGCGTCCCCTCTCAGATCACAGCCCAGATCATTATGTTGATAATGGAAAACAATCCGAGGGGTAAACACGGATCTAACCCTTAACAGTCCAACATCTTCTTGCCTCCACCAAGGCCCTCTCAGAAGACTAATTTTCTCAACTGCCCTGCTCAAGGCTGACACCTGATTTGGTTTTAGGGTCGCAGGGGGCCCCATGCCTCCACCAATGACGGTGCTGACAGGTTATTAACATGTTCGTTAATACACCTGACACTTGGCCGGCATCTGGAGGATGTAGGTACCACAAACCTTGGCACTGGCTGCCACAACAAGACATAAAAAACAAAGACACCGCCGTAGGCTAACTAGTAGAAGCCAAAATTCCTGCTATAACATCTGTTTTAATACAGGATGTAGACCCTCCCACATTTTAAAACCTATGGCACGACCTGACATAAGTCTGAATTTCCACTTTGCAACTCATGCACACAACCTAACCTACCAGGTTAATTTTGAAGATTTGTCACCGCCAAGCACTCGACAAATCACATACTTCTACCACAACCTTTACCAGAAGCTAAAATTCCTACTATGCCGTCTGTTTTCCTAGGATCTGGAGCCTATGACATGACCTGAAATAGTTCGACTATCCACATTGCAACTAAAACATACAACCTAGCCTACCTGGTTATTTTGAAGTTTAGTCGCAGCCAAGCGCCCGACAAATCGCATACTCCTGCCGCAA
Source organism: Psococerastis gibbosa (assembly GCA_963971405.1). Taxonomy (NCBI): domain Eukaryota; kingdom Metazoa; phylum Arthropoda; class Insecta; order Psocodea; family Psocidae; genus Psococerastis; species Psococerastis gibbosa. The sequence continues at coordinate 23,851,063 of OZ020491.1, forward strand.
CCTTTACACATTAAATCGACAACACTTATTCAAAATTACGCGGGACACCAATGAGCTATTGCCAGTAGGTACCGCACAGTAAATGCTGTAGACCGCCGTTCATTGCAGCGACATCATCATTACTAACATTAAGATATAATACCTAGAGGGAGCGCAGAGCGTTATCGCTTGCCGCTCACGTAAGAGACTACAGGGCACCCCACCAGACGAGATTTGCGGAACATCAAAATTAGGAGCTTATTCCACCTACGTCTATAGTCAATAGTAAATGTGGTATTTTAATTTTTCATTGATACACTACATTCCACTTGTTTCTTCAACTATTGATCACTTTTCTTCTAATGACACGTATGCGCCAAATTTTTGAAATTTGGCGCATTTGTTTTTTGAAATTTTGTTTGTATTTGTTTTCTTCGTACACTTATTATTTTTAATAAAACGTAATACTAGTAGGAGATCCGAAGTAAGATCGACCTTCACCGATCTGGTTAATGGATGAAAACTGTTTTATAAACAATCTATTAAAATGTTTGTACTTAACATATTCCATGACGCCATTTTAGTTTGTTATTGTTTGCAGCGCGTGATTTTACTCTATGATCATTGATCAATTTTAACTATGGCATAGAGTAAAATTGAAATGACAGTCAATACCACATTTAATATTGACTATTGACGTAGGTGGAATATGCGCCTAAAATGCCCATAAATGTCCGTAAAGTCTTCTTCTTCAGCCAACACCCGTCTTTGGCTGGCAGGCCACTTGACGCCGTGCCGCATAGTAGAGCTGAGACATTTCCTACTGTGTCGTAGTTCGGTTTTCTACCTCAGTCCTCAATGCCGTTGCAGCTGAATATGCAATCGGCAGGTTGAAACACGCTCTGCTCTCGTCTATTCAACTTGGTAAAGCCGTTGGCGCTGATAGGTGAAGTCACCTCTGGGGGGTCGTATACAGCTCAATCCAAAAATAGCTCTGAGCCGTCAATACAGACAATTTCCAGGGAAGTCAGACTTGCAACACGTTTTGGCACAAGCTTCGAAATTCCTACGCCTGGCACATAACAATCGTCACTTGCCAGAGAGGGTTTACTGCCGTTTCTCCAAACACACCTGGGCGGCGTGATAGCACTGGATTAATATTCAGGAAGGGCAAATTTAATGAGCCTTTCCATCCTGACGAGAGGTGGCTAATGCTGAGTCACTTTACCACACACAAACAGATATCGCACAGGGGAGAGTAATATATTGTACAATATGAAATTATAGAACTATAATCGAAGGCTATACGCAGACAAGGGGGAAGGAGGGAAAAACTAGAGTTCCATATAGGAGAGAGTGGACATTCGCTCGCCGCCAAAAATAGATTTTTAAAGTTCTGGGGCCACTCGCCATATCCAGGCATAGAAAATCACTTTCGGCTTTGGCCGATCAGGTGTAGGAAGATTCCGCAGACCCTGCTTTTCCTCTACGCTATGTACAGTATGTAATAAAAAATAAAACAATACTTCATTATTTTCCCGACCACAACATCAACACACAAAACACTCCTATTCCAAACAATGACTGACGACTATGAACTTTTACTTATTAAATTATTTTTACATTGACTAGACGTCATCTTGAACTCGTTGGTAACCATTATCGTAGATAATAATACGGGCTTTCAATCAAATTTTAATTCATTCCTCTGCGATCAATATTAACTGAGATATGAATTATGTAAGGTTTCAATCGGCCACCATCTTGTAACTAAATAGTAGATTTAGCTGGGTAACGAACTCGATCAAGACATTTGTATGATCGATTTTTGTGCCAAGTTTAATCATAATAAGATAATATTTACGGAAGTTAGAGTGTTTGCTAAAATCGATATACATACATATACAATATATATAACATTTTGAACGGAGGGTGGTTTTGGGCTCAGGGGTCATGAAATGAAAAGCTGTGAAGAAATTTTCCGAAAGTCGAACATTGGTCGCCATCTCAATAGGTAGATGAATCTCCCTAAAAAACGTACCAGGTGGCCCCAGGATCAAAAAAATATTTGTGGCGGGCTAAGGCATGGAACTCCGGAAGGGTTAGCGAGTTCAACCCCTTTTACCCCCCTAAAAATGACACATGCCTTAGAAGAAATGTTCCTCTAGTCAAAACAAATTATTGAACTTGAATTGTAAAAAATAACGGACACCGAGAACATTGAGAAACTGTGACAAGATGGAATTAGTGAAGGCCACATTCTGTAGTTCTAAATGCAGAGGAATTTCTGCTGAAACGAGATTATCATACAACAGCAACTTCTCCAATGACCAGTGGCGGGCCCAAGGACCCCCTGAAAAAAACCAGTGACGACTAGGGACTAGGTACAATGCCACTTGCCACGTATAGCATGGAACCACCCCCCCCCCCTCCCATCGAGACATATTTCTGATATGACAATGCCACCGACAATAATCAAGTGGCTGCTAGAAGTGTTTGTTTCAAAAGCATTTAAGTACCAAAATAGCAAGAAAACTATGCCCAATCGGTAAGCACCATAATAGCCTGCAACTATTGAAAATGTTAAATTGACAGCTTTCAAGCACAAAACACGTTTAACTGCCAATTGCCAGGCGGTATTAGGCAGCGCTAGGACGATAGCAGTGTAAATCTGTGCTTTAGACCGGAAAAAACCATGATAAACTAAGTAAAGGATTTTCTCAAGATATGACTGTTTTACAAGAACCTACGTCAGCAAGTTAGGCAACCATGACCGTGTGCAAGCCTAAATTCAAGAGCGGAACGAACTGGAGGACTTTCTTATAGCTAATACCATAATATACCATATAAGAGGTTTTTTTTTTAATTAAAAAATATACCTCAATTACAATATTCCAATTCACAAATGCAAGGGGAAAGCAACCTGTTCGGTTTTGTTACTCTATGTAACACCTAAAACAAACCTGAAGGTAGAAAGCATCGATAGAAAGGTTCCACAGAATAATTATTATATTTATTTTTTACCCTCAGAAGCAAACTATCAATGAGAGCGCGACCCAATGCGTTTAGTTTACATTAATAACGACTACAATATAATATATTGTGTGAATCAAAACTTATTATGTGAATTTAAAGAAAAAACATTTTTAGCCGTGAATTTGGATTTTTTTTAGTGCCAAACCCCCCAGAATTGAGTTAGCCCAAAATATAAAAAAAATGTTACCGAGGTATGATTTTTGTGAACTTACATGCCAAATTTCATCAAAATCCACCGAGTAGTTTGCCTACAAATCGACGAACAGACCGACAGAGAATTCGCAAAACCCACTATTTTGGGTTCCTGGGACCTCAAAAAGGGTAAATCCGTTGAAATCTCGGAATCGAACATTGCTTTCCTTATACTACTAATAAATAGGTAGGCAATATAGGCTATGCATGATTAGGATATAAAGGACACATTTGAATTGAACGTATCCGTGCACTATTGACTATAGGACATAAAATACAATAATAGGCAATACATTGGTAGGCGTTTCAGACATGGTCCACTCACATGAATTCCTGCAATTACACGATTATGCAACCGTGTAAACAGAGTTTCAACATGAATACTGGCTAGCCTGGTCATTAAGGCGCTTATTCCACCGACGTCAATAGTTCACTATTGACGGTGTTTGACGTGGTAACAGACATTTTTACATTGTCTATAATGTCTGCTACCACGTCAAACACGTCAATAGTGAACTATTGACATTGGTGGAATAAGCGCCTAATTACATTTTTTTTCTCAGTTGAATCATGCTACTACTATACATGAGTTTTCATGAATAACGCGCACCTGTGTGGATGATAGGTTCAAAGGAACACAGAAGTTGAATCCACCCCCCCCCCCCCCCCCCCGAAGCTGTTAAGGGGAAAAAGAAAAACAGTTTGTTTGTTTTCCAACGCCTTTCTACTTTGAGCAACCCTGTCAGTCTGGCGGGGAGAGTGAGTCTGTTTATTAACTTGAGGCACCCTAAGGGCAGACTCCATCACCTCGGGGAGAAGGGGAATTGACTGACAGTGTGGACCTCCTGATTATAGTGGATTCCGAACCACTTGGTGAACATGGTAAAGTCACGAGATTAATTCGGAGATTCCCCTGCCAACGCTGTGCACACTACCAAGTTTGCCACAGTTTGGAACAGGCTCTGTTCTGCTTGATTCAACATGGTATGGCCGTTGGCTAAAAACTGATATCAACCAATTTTTAGCTTAATAAGCTCAATGCAACAAATTTCTGTTATTCGCCATTGGCATAAGAAAAATACTACTTCGACGCTAGTTAAACATACACACAGAATGTAAATTTAACCGTAGAGAAGTAAACCTAGCCTGGAGTGTTCTAAAAATAGGGTGCCCAACTTTTCCTAATCTGTCTATACATGGTAATACAGAGATAATACTGTTTGCTTATCAAAACCCACTCGTTTCCGGTACAGCCAATGTAGATAAAATGGTTGACCTCGAAATAAGGTTAACCATACTGCAGTCCATATGGAAGTGCAATATACTGAAGAAAGCACTTTGAACATTAAGTCAATTAATGTTTGCAAGTGCTCGAAGATGTGCACGCCACCGGCACCCGAGATTGGAAGAGAGCGGCGGAGGATAGTCCGAGGTGGCGTGGTGTAGTGGCAGCGGCCAAAAGTCCCCCCGGGCTGGACGCGCCAACCTAAATCAGTAAGTCAATGATCGCATGAGGGAGTTAATGAACGTCCAGGATGACGATAATTCCTGTATATTTGTTCTATAAATGCCTTTTCTATCAAACTTTGGAAATCATCATGGCAATTGGAAAAGGAAACTTTAATAAGTAAGTAAGTAAATATATATATAATTGAACAATCAATAAAAATCGAATCCCCACCACTAAGTACAAAAATGACGCTGGGGTCAAAAGTTAAGTACAATACATAATTTATTATTATTATTATTATTTTAACTTACAATTCAAAAAGTATAAAATTGATAAGGAACCCCATATGAGTAGTTTTCCGCACGCATGACCTTATTTTCGGTACAACCCCGTCCAGCGGCCTTAGTTGAGTAATATATGATTGTAAATTACTTCTCTGACTCGTTCCCATACTTGAATAATTCGAGTTTTTTTCTCTTTTTTTAAAAGGTTAATCACATACAAACAATTTAATGTATGTATTCTCTTCTCTTTAGTCGCCTCTGTAGGTTAGTACCCGTGTTGAGTTACGACACGTCTCCGATCGTATGGCGTGCAAAGACTCGCATAAGTGCAAGCACGTTACCACCTGGCCATCGAAGCCGATTGTATTAATTTTATTACAGTATTATAAGTTAGCCTGTGCACACGGAAACAATACAAATAATCTGCGAAAACCGATGGGGTCCTTGCTAGGACAGGGTTCACTGGGCCCATATAGAAATAAACGTAAGTTAGCTTACGTCCTTTCGATAATAAATTCTTCTCAACAGCTGCAGGCATTAATTCGAGAAATTTATTGCGCTCCTGTACCCACTTAAGCATAAACGCGGCGATAAAATATCAAATTGACGCCGTTCTGACGTCATTAACGGCGATAAATGGCGGCAGTTCGTAAAGGAGGCCAATAATTTATGCGAATTCGATAGGTGTATTTTTAAAACGCAGAGTCCGAGCTACGTCATTGAGTTTCGAAAAAATAAACAAAATTACATGGGCCAGAAATCAATGGGGCTGTGTCTACAAAAAAAAATGTAATTTAAAAAATTCAGTCACCTAAATAATATATAGAAGAATTTTTCGGCCAACTAATGACCGAAGCCGTACAAGGAAACTTAAAAAATATCACGCAAATACGCAATTAAATATGTTAATTCGTTTAGATCACATGCGTGTAGGCATTATTCGTCATTACAAAAAATAAAGCATCGTTCTGGCATTAAAGTATTTTGCAAAATTATCTTAACCCTTGATCCCACTCAAAGCCGGTAAATATAACTACCTAACATAACCATTGAAGAGAGACAGCTGCTACCTCATATAAATTTAAAAAGAGCGAAATACGTAGAGCCTTTATTAAGACACTTAAATCAGGTACACACCATTGAGGGCACAGTGGATGGAACTAATAGAAGAGGGCGGCCAAAGAAGAAATTAATGGATCAACTGAAGGAGGACGCAGGAGCTCCAACGTACCATGAGCTGAAGAGGACCGAGAGAGGTGGAGGATGATATGCAGGGAGTTGCTGCCAACCAATCGTTGAGATTGTGACCTCTTTTGTCCCGAGGTTGGGAAACTGGCCCCGAAGGCGGAGGAACTCAATGAAGAGTCAACGGCATAAGGATGCAAAAGCAACGGGAAACCACTGCATAACAATTCCCTAGTATGATCATCAAGTCTACTATTGCCATGATGATCAATATTCTTCGATAGAAGAGTCATTCAAAAAAGACTGACAGCCAAACCAACCAACCCAAAAATTTTATAGTACGAGGAAATTCTCATCTAAATTGTTCATCAAGCCCTTTTCGACCTTCCTAGATACTTTGCCCCTTGTTAATGACGATCGCCATACTTCGATAGAAGAGCCATTCAAAGAAGACTGACAGCCAAAGCAATCAACCCCAAAATTTTATTGCAGGAGGAAATTCTCATCGAAATTGTTCATCAAGACCTTTTCGACCTTCCTGGACACTTTGCCCCTTGTAAATGTCGCGACTAGGTGTGAAATTGGTGAAAAAATGAGACATTGCTTTGTTTGCTATGTGCCGGTGCCGGTATTCTTTTGATTGAGTTATTGCGCTAGAGGTAGAGACAGTTGTAATTCTGTGTTGACTCAGGTAAAGGTCAAGGTAACAATATATTACTGTTTTTAATTTATTTATTGGTCTTATAATTGGTTTTGAAACCACTGTAGGATACATTTGAACCCTAGTGGCCACTCTACGTGTCTTGTATAAATTAACAATACCGGTAGGAGTCTTTTCGAAGTGTAACTTATTACGGGGGGTTTAGAAATCTGGATTGCTATTACTATTGTGTGACGCAAACTGAGGGCAAAATACGCCCTTGATATTTTAATAATTCTGGAGCGAACAATAAAAATTACTAAAAAAATCATATCTCGGGACTTCTTTTTATGTTTTGAGCTAACTCAATTTTGGGGGATGAAAGGCTGAATTTACATAAAATTTTATCTATGTGATTTAACATCAGGTATGTTTTAATTGCTAAATAGTTTAACAAAACAGAACAGAGTGCTTTTCAAAGCAAGCTTTTGGGTTTGAAGAAAAAACTATATTTTTTTAAGATATGGGTGATTATTGTGTAGCATTATGTTATTGGCCTGCCCATACCATGCAATTTTCCCATAGGTAAATCCAGTGCTTTAGGATTTAGGAAAATCTACAGGCATCCGATATTTAACCACGGGACAATCATTTACCATGTAACTATTATAAAGTAAGCCATCCATCTTTGCTCTTGCTATATTTCACTTGACTGGGCAGAATGCGTCGTAATAAGCCGGCAATAAGTAAGTACATACAAGAACAGTACCCATAACTTAGCTTGTTCTTACTCTACAAAAATTCTACTCTATTAATTCTTAACTCTATAAAGGTTACTCAGAATCCCTATGTAAGCATCTTTGCCCGTGCTATATCCGTTCTGAGTGCACAAACGCTTCACTCGTCTGGGCAGAATGCGTCGTAATAAGCCGGCAATAAGTAAGTACATACAAGAACAGTACCCATAACTTAGCTTGTTCTTACTCTACAAAAATTCTACTCTATTAATTCTTAACTCTATAAAGGTTACTCAGAATCCCTATGTAAGCATCTTTGCCCGTGCTATATCCGTTCTGAGTGCACAAACGCTTCACTCGTCTGGGCAGAATGCGTCGTAATAAGCCGGCAATAAGTAAGTACATACAAGAACAGTACCCATAACTTAGCTTGTTCTTACTCTACAAAAATTCTACTCTATTAATTCTTAACTCTATAAAGGTTACTCAGAATCCCTATGTAAGCATCTTTGCCCGTGCTATATCCGTTCTGAGTGCACAAACGCTTCACTCGTCTGGGCAGAATGCGTCGTAATAAGCCGGCGGCAAGTAAGTACATACAAGAACAGAACCCATAACTTTGCTCGTTTTTCCTCTACAAAATTTTTTAATCCTATAAAGGTTACTAAGAATCACTAAGTAAGCTATCCATCATTGTCCGTGCTATATCCATTCTGAGTGCTCAAACTCGACGGGGCAGAACGCGTCGTAATAAGCCGGCGATAAGTAAGTACATACGTACCCATAACAGAAAAGCATGTTACCGCATCGCATATATCATTACTTCTTCTTCGAAGAAGCATTCAGCTGGTGGAGAAATTATGCAATTAAGTGTACACTGCACTGACATAAACATTAGCACTTTTAGAGCCACGTGGAACTTAGCCAATCAGACTCAAGAAGACTCGACCTCGACCATAAACATGTGTCGCTAAAAAGGTATTTGGTATATAGGCTATAACTAGCCAGAGTTTTTTCTTGCATTGACGCACATCCAAGAAGGTCAATATACTCATAGGTAGAGTGCTCAGTATCGGAATTTTCCGCGAATCCAGCCAAGTGTCGTTCCAAAAAGTTTTATTATGGAAGTTCAATATGTGAATCGATTATTTATGAAACCAGTCATGGCCTCAAACACAAATTTTTCAGGAGAGATGAAAAACCGTTTAGTTTCTTTAGTACGGCTACGATGTTTTTCCCTTTAGACTCACCTAGTTTCTCTTCATGAGCTCCATATAATGAGCTATTTAGCATCGTTAATGATAGTTTTTTCTAACCTAGGGAGAGCTTTAAGGCTGAGTGTTCAAAATGTTTTGTAAACAAGAAATTTTGCTGATTTTTTGACGAAAATAATTTATTGCTCATTCCACAGATACAAAGATAACAAAGTAAACAGATAAAAAACTCATAAAAAATCCAAGTTATCGCAGGAAGTTTATATTTTCTGAACTGAAATATTATTACCTTAAAAAAATTGGATAAAGAGCCTTAAACCCATTTTGTAGCACAGTTGTAAATCTGTAAGGGAAATGGACAGCTTTCACAGAAAGCTCGTACTTTTTAAGATTTTTTCATCTGTTCCCTTTTATATCTTTGTGGCTGTGGAACGAGCAATTAATTAATTTCGTCCAAAAAGTATGATAATTTCTTGTTTACAAAACATTTTGAACACTCAGGCTTAAAGTTGGTGGACTTGACTGCTTTCAAAAATTAATACGCAACAATTTACGTTTTACATTTACTTTAATGCTTCTCAAGTAGACATTAGGTCACAAATAAGACATTAAGTCATGCCAGACTTAGTTTTTTACGAGTTTTATTCTCTTTCCCTCGTAGGCCACTTCAAAATCTTGGCAAAAAAAAATCCCTTCTGGAACGTGACTTGTGAATTTTCCCAAATCTTCAACTTTGCTCTGACAATTGGCACTTAATACTTTTTTAATTAACGCGAAGTCTCGATCGCAGGGAAGAAAAGAGTGGCCGCGAATAGGCAAACGATAGTAAATTTTGTCAAATTGGCCAGAGTCTGTTAAGAGTGCACACAGCCCGTAGGAAATTGGCAGCCCAAAAGAACAAACTTCGTTTGCACCCTTCTGGGCAAAGTGTTCATGGTATGAATTAGGCCTAATGGTAGCAGTGCCATCTCCCATGTTGTGAACCCCAAAAGGAAAGATAGAGAGCTGCCTTAAATAATAAGTCTTTTGTACTGGAACAGTAGGCAGTGAAATATTTTGTGTGTAGTCAAAGACAAGGGCTCTTTTAGTTTTACCATGTTCATAATTTCACACAGGTTTTAATTATGAAACCAGTTAAGTCCCGGACATGACTGGTTTCAAAAATAAATGAAATATTCAAAGCGATTCCATCGCATTAGTTAGAGTGGGACTTCACTGGTTCCTCAACTCAACGATGCATCTTGCCACAAAGAACATACAAATAACAAAAAATAAAAATGTCGAAAAGTGTCACTTAACTGGTTTCATAAATAATCGATTCATGTATATAATTTTACTGTGAAACTCAACCCCCCGTAAGATTCAAGAATCGCCGTCACCAACAGCCTTCAGGATTCGACTCAAGGAGCATCTAATTTTATATCTAGCGCTTGATTGGGACAAAGGGCTTACACAGTGCTGCTAAACAAGGCATAATCATATTATTTTTTCTTATTTACCTAGGTATAAAGTTTATTTGATTTTTACTTATTATATTAATTATTACTAGGCGGATGTTATTATTATTGCCTCCCATTGACAATTGCTCATTCCCTCTTCAATCCTTCCAACCATTTCTTTATGCCGGCTTTAAACATATCCATCTGTTTAAATGTTTTCATTTGTGGAGGAAGATCATTTAATATCTTTGTTTAATCCCTCTCCATATTTGTTATAAGTTATTTCAAACTTCAGCTTTTTTGGGGTTTCTTGTATTATAATTCCCTTTATCATCTATTTGGTATTCTTTTTTTAAAATATCGTAGTTTTAAGGAAATAGCAATTAGATTTCAAATGGTTGGTAATGTAGCTTTTACTACAGTTTTTGTTGCTGGCCCCTAGTTGAGTGTAAGAGAAGGCCGTAACTCAGCTAGAGTAGTCTTAGCTAAAAATAAAGTTACTATTTATTTATTTATAAGCTTCTTGGGCCGAAGGAAGAGCAAATTCCATTGTATTAAGTATTGGCTGCTATCTTTTCACACACAAGTGCTAAGCACACACAGCTAAGCTTACAATACAAACCATTTCACAGAAACCTCTCTAAATTTAAAAAAAAAAAAAAAAATGACTTTACTTCATCTCCAGAAGAAAATCCAGATAGAAAATCATTTTCTCGTATCAAATCGAAAATCTTACAGAATGCAACAACACAGTAGGTGACAATCAGGAATTAGGTTTATTCCGTAGAGTTGTCATAGGTTTACTGCACGTAATAAATCTTTCTGAATTTTGTCACATGCCACTTCACACACAATGCGCGTAACAACGTACTCGCTATCACTACAAAGCTTGCCTAAGTACTAAATAACACGTAAATGAATTGATACCGTCCTATGTCATCTGATACATAATATTAACTATCTTGATGTCACATTTTACTACATAAAACAAATCCATGGACATGCTACGTAGAAAATGAGCACCCCAAAATTTGTTATTTTTATTTACTCTTTATTTTTTTAATTTAATTAACAAAGCAAGTCATTAAAGATTTGGCTCATGGATGTTGTAGACTTCACGCATCATAATAATAGGAAATATTAAATTTTTGGTACCTTAGTCTTTCCATAAATACCAGAACAGACAGGACAGGTATAAAATTTCGTGTATTCTGGGATTTTTGGAAGAAGTACAAAACCGAAAAGTAAAAATACCCGATTATATGATGCACGAAGTAGTCTTCTACAACTTATATGAGCGATTTTTTTAATAACTTAATGAGTTAGTTAAATAAAAAAATAAAAGGATTTAATTTTGGGGTGCCAATTTTCTATGTGACATACTGTATATATCCTCATAAGGACCTAGTCCTTGGGACTGGTAGAGAATCCTCTTTTTAACCACTGCTCTATTAGGGATGTTCTCCCTATCAACAGGGTTACGTCCGAATTGCCCGGACTTTAAACAAACGTCCGGAAATCCGGATAAAACAAATTCATGGCACAACCCGTTAAGGATCTAGTCCTTGGGATTGGTAGAGGATCCTTTTTTTACCACTGCTCTATAAGGGATGTTCTCCCTATCAACAGGCTTACGTCCGCATTGCCCGGTCAATAAACAAGCGCCCGGATATCCGGATAAAACAAATCCATGGCACAACCCGTTAAGCATATAGTCCTTGAGATTGGTAGAGGACCCTCTTTTTTACCACTGCTCTATTTGGGATGTTCTCCCTATCAAGCGACCGGTTTATTTAACGCCTAAAACATAACAGAAGATAGAAAGGTTCGACAGAACACTTATTTCTCATGAAAATTGAGTATTTTTTTATGTTTTTGTCCCCAGAACCAAACTGAGACGGGCGAAGCACCCTATTTTTAGTTTTAGTTTAGTTTTAACGTATACATAGGACAGCAAAAACATTGGAGCTCTGGCTTTTCATACGAAATGATTATCTGCTATCGCACCATCTAGGCGTAGATAAAAATTCACACAAATTAACCGTTATATACTTAATGACGCTCATTCAAACTTTGCAAGATAAATATCAAGATTAGGAGCAATTTAAGGCGTTGGGCGTAGGCTATTGAGAATCTACAAATTTATTTCATTGTTTTGTGGAGAACTAACTAAATGTATTATTTTTTAAATGAATGCAACTGATTGAATTCTAATGTAAATTTTCAGATTAAGAGGACATGCTACGTAGAAAATTTGCACCCCAAAATTAGTTGATTTTATTGACTTTTTATTTTTTAATAAATTAACAAAGCAAGTTATTAAAGATTAGTCTCATGTAAGTTGTAGAAGACTACTTCATACATCATATAATGGGAAATATTAAATTTTAGGTGGCTTAGTTCTTTCATAAAACCCAGAAGGGACTAAAATTTCGCGTATTCGGGGATTTCTGGAAAAACTACAAAACTGAAAAGTAAAAATACCCGATTATATGATGAACAAAGTAGTCTTCTACAACTTAAATGAGCCTAATTTTAAATAACTTGCTGAGTTAATGAAATAAAAAATGAAATGTATTTAATTTTGGGTTCCAATTTTCAACGTACCATCCTCTTAAGGTGAATCCTACAAACATTTTGGGAAACAACATGGCATTAACTATAGTAAATCCTTGTTTCACAGAAGCTATATATGTCAATCGCTCTTTGAACACATGGTCACTAAATTACAATAGCACGCTGCTCCTGATGGCCTCCTGTATTTCTTAATTCTATAGTTCACCAACCAGGAAAAAGTCGCTCCTAAAACAACGCAAAAAGTCTTTGGCACTACCACCAACAACAACCAAGTCATTAATTTTTAATTTACTATTGACATTAAGTGCAGTAGTTCACGTCATAGCATACCAAACGCAATAATGTTATGCGGTGAGACTAGCAAAATTATGCAATAGAAATACGTCTTGCCAATAAGGTACTTTTTACGAAATACATACTCATATATGCATGTATACATATGTATACCTATGGACTTATATATAGGTACGTATACCTTATGGACTTCGATGGCATAGTGGTACCTTGTTCGTTTTTAGTTTTAGTTTTTAGCTACAGTAACCTTTTAGGCTTACATACAACTTGTGCCCCCGAAGTTTTCATAAAATAGTAGGAAAAGAGGAAAGCCGTCCTCATGGACGTACGCATCTTCCAATTAGGGGCATGATTTTAATTTCCCCACCCGAGGGGTTGGGGGCCGAAGGGGGGCCCAGGGGCCTCCCACGGGGAATTTGTTTTAAAAAAAAAAATAGACATGTAATTGTGGAGTTCAACACATTTTGATGGGAATTATTTTGAAAAAGAAAGGGCCCAAAAATAGTGGAATTCACGCACTTTGAAAGCAGTTATGTTTATATTTCACATATGAAGAATATTACAGCTAAAAAGGGGGGCCCGGGGGCTACCGCGGGGAATGGTTTTTAAAAAGATAGGCCTGAAATAGTTCGTCGGCCAAAAAATTTTGATTTTGCAGACGATAACTTTATTAACAAAACTGGAAACAGGGGGACCGGGGTCTCCCTGGGGAATTTTTTTTGAATAAATATCTGAAAAATTTGCTGTTTTGCAAATTTGGGGGGGGGTCCAGACACAGCTGACCCCCTCCCCCCTTGGCTACGGCACTGCGCTGGATCCGCCCTTGCCTGACACGCCCTCTTCAACTCCACATATCCAATATCTAGTGGAAAAGAAAAGCGCGAATAATCATAATCATAACTCACCCAACGAAATAGCGCCTAGCAACAAGCCTTTCGCGGCGTATGCAAATCGCAACTAAAGAAATTGGCACAAAAATAGCTAACCCAATACTTAGTCCCATCCCCCCATTAAAATATATAATCGCACATTAAAAAAAAAACTAATCCTCCCCAGATTATGCAACAAAGGTGTATGTGATACCAATATTTGTATGTTTGCAGGCCCCTTTGGCACTTTGTCCACTCCTTGCCTATGCATATAAGAGTTGTTTGGTCACGTGACCCCGCGACCAGAGGTTTGACGTCAATGCTGACCTTAAAACGAGTGATGGTATGGGCACGGAGGTCCTCTCACCTAAGCTAAACACGTGGAAAGCTGTCCACAAGGAATGTATACCACTATATAGGCTTACAGTCGCTCCGCAGGGCATAGCCGATACCGCCTGTTGGACTAGACAATTGACATCAATGTACAATTGCTTAGGATTAATGCAATGGATCACTAATCAGGCCATGGGCGTACGCAGCTTTAAGATTGGGGGAGGAGACATGACCTTAAAGTGTTTCAGCATTTCTGCTTTAAGCAACCCTGTCAGCCTGGGGGGAGTGAGTCTGTTTGTTAACTTGAGGCACCCTAAGGACAGACTCTTTCACCTCGGGGGAACCGGAGTTGACTGACAGGGTGGACCTCCTGATTATAGTGGATTCCGAACCACTCGGGGAACATGGTAAAGTCACACGATTAAATCGGAGGTGACCAGGACTCAAAACGCACGTAGACCAACTGGTATAGTCTCAGCGCGTTATCATGTCCCACCATGTTCCCCTGCCAACGCTGTGCACCCTACCAATTTTGCCGCAGTTTGAAACATGCTCAGCTCTGTTCTATTGGATTTAACATGGTAAGGCCGTTGGCATGACCTTAAAGTCACTCCTCCCCAAAAATTGCTCCAAACAGTTAATAATTAATAACAATGTCGTGAGGGACTCTTTACCAACCTAAGCCTACTAGGCCCAGTGGTCCCTTGTCCATTGCCAATGACCCCATGAATTTCGGACATTATTTGTATGGTTTCTGTACGAATTTTTGGCCATTGGCAAACTGGTATACGTCCACGATGTCAACCTATACCGCCTACAAGCGATAATGGACAGGCTGAGACAAGCTTACCATTGACGCAATGGAACTTAACCTTGACTTAACCAAGTACAGATACGAGTCGAAACAGTTAAAATATAGGTGCGTTTTTTACGTATTTTGACGGCAAAAGTTTAGAGAAAGTCTTATTGTCGAAACAGTTAAAATATAGATGCGTTTTTTTCGCATTTTGACGGCAAAAGTTTAGAGAAAGTCTTATTATTCGCCTTTTGTTTTGTTTCCATCCAATAAAGTCGTTTTCAGTTCTGTTCAGAAAGACTAACTAACATATTATCTTTTCCACCATAGTGCACATAATTTTCTAGTCCAACCGACACACCAACGCCAATTAAAAGAATTCACTGGGCCACAGGATAGTAAATGTCAATGACGCAAACAAACTAGGAGTATTGGAAATAAAGATAAAAATGAGGATCTATAGACCCTTATGCGGAGACGGAGAGTGGCGTATAAGAAACAACGTCGAAATAGACGCAATACTCAACGGAGAAGACAGTCCGGTTCATAATAGCGCAACGCATAAGATGGCTGGGACACGTCGTAAGAATGTCGAACGACCGCATGCCGAAAACTATATACAAAGCAAGGATGACAGGAAGACGACTGGCCGGGCGTAATCGAAAACGCTGGAATGATGAGTTGGAAATTTACCTTCGTGAGTTGGGAGTCCGTAGGTGGTGGAGCGTTGAACAAAGCCGAGATAACTGGGGGAGTGTTGTCGAGCAGGCCAAAGCTCATCAAGGGCTGTAGAGACAGAAGAAGAAGAGAATTCTTTTGTAGGAATAAAGTATTCACCGGAGCTTTGCCAAATAGTGACAAGACACAATGACACATTGCAGGAGATACGTCAAGCGGTCTCCCATAGACACAACAGTGAAAAATTCAGGCAACCCAAAACTGGAAACTGGAAGAGTGTTGTCGAAAAGGCCAAAACTCATCAAGGGCTGTAGAGCCAGAAGAAGAAGAAGAAGATACGATAGTGAATACCCTTAATAGTTATAATTATTTATTATAGAACTTACCTTGGTTACACCATTTTCAGTGTGATCATCGAGGTCACACCGCGGCTGGAACTGCAACAAGAAAATACAAATTAATGTGACATCATAGCCTAGTCATTATTGAGGTGAGGTCAATATCATGAAGAAGCTAACACAGATTAATCTTAATAAAAAACATAATTGAGCGCGTCTCTAATGGATTTCCGCTATTTGGGGTACATTGCATGGTTTGTAAGGCAGCTATTCCACTTGTCAATAATCTGTCATTTGTGCTTCAATAATTAATGCGTTTTTTTATTTTACATAATTAAATTAAATTTTAATTTTTAATTTTATCATAAGTGGTACAATTTATCATTTCATGTACACTTGTATTGTAAAATTGAAATATATTTGATTTGACTGTATATAAAACAAAAATCTCATCAATTATTGATGCAAAAATGACGGAATATTGACAAGTGAGCCACCTTGACCTTGCAACAATTGATGCATCGTAACAGTAAAGGGATCTAGCGGACGTAGCACCAACACAAAAGAATTAAACGAACCCTGAGTAAAAATAACTCAGTAATGAAACTAACCCCCACCTTTAAGAGGACATGCTACGTAGAGAATTAACACCCCAAAATATATATGCCAATATCACCACTGTGCAACGAGAATTTAATTAATTAGCTCTCCCACCATTGTTTTTTTTTTTCTTAAAAAAACATTACCTTTAAGTGCTGAATTGTACTCAACAAAGGTATCTCCTGGCCATCAGCTAAACATAGGACATGATTTTGATGACGTCCAAACAGTTTTCAGTACACTTAGAATGTTTAGCACTATTAAGGCACAAGTTCAAATTAGTAGAATCAGAATGTTGAAATTTAGATACAATGTTGGCGCCAGTCCGCCATTAGATAACATATTAGACACTTCAGCTAGCTATGGTTAAAGTCTGAATAGACTTATTGTATTTATTTATTGGTGACATGGAAGGAGCCTCCCAGCAGATTAAGCTTTTCTTGAGACCACAATCACGAATATGAGCAATCGGGTGTCCCTGGGCGATAAGGGATAAGGGCGCAACATCGCACGTACCAAGGTCCCTAGCATTCCCCGTCATTGGTAGTTTATCATATTACCTTAACCAAACAAATGTACCTAATACAGCCAACGGCCATACCAAGTTGAATCCAACAGAAAATAGCCTGTTCAAAACTGCAGCAAACTTGGCAGTGTGCACAGCATTGGCTGGGGAACATGGTGAGGCATCACAACGCTCTGCTGAGACTACCAGTCAGTCTAAGTACGCGTCGAGCCCGGGCCGACTCCGAATTAATCGTGTAACTTTACTATGTTCCCCAAGTGGTTCGGAATACACTGTAAGCAGGAGGTCCCCCCTGTCAGTCAACACCCCTTCTCCGTGAGGTGAAGGAGTCTGACCTTAGGGTGCCTCAAGTTAAGAAACAGACTCTCTCCCCCCGCCAGGTTTACAGGGTTGCATAAAGCATTAATGCTGAAAACAGGCGTTGGAAAACAAATAACAAACAATTACTGAATACCCTGTCCACTCTACAGCCTTAAGACATTCTGCCAAAACCTCACACGCTGCAACACGTGATTGGGAAAGCTTATGACGAAACATCCTCTGTTATTTTTTTGCTTTTCTATGAGGTTCTTTAGGGACAGTTTTGGTCACTAGGTTCGCTGACGACAAACCGATATCCATATTATTCAAAATGGCCGCCGTTTGCATGTGAAAGCTAAGCTCTTAGCATATAATTAATTCTTTTAATATTTTTTATAATATTTTTACTATGCCTGGACCTTATTTCGCTGCATATAATATAATACATATATTCTCCATGATTTATAGAAAAATATCACTTTAAAATAATACATAAATAAAATAATTTTAAAATAGTATTGAGGCTTATGGAAAAATCAACGCTTTGATATCAGTGCAACTGGGGCTGCCATCTACAAAATGATGTTACAAAGGAACTTCATTAGTTTAGTTTTTCGTGTCCGAGGTAGACTCCTAGCTTCTGCCAACCTGACGCACACCCGAAAGTCGTTGAAGTCTGTTCTCGGTGGTGAAAGGATTAGCCGCTAGATGTTTCCACACAGCGTTGCCCAGTTTACGCCCGATCGGTTTTTTATCCACGTCTATAAAAAGCGATCTTCGGGGAGTCTCCTTTCCTGTACCTGTCCTTTCCTATTATTTTATACGCAAGGACCTTTGTGGTGGTCGAAATTGTCGATTCCGATATTTCAATGGATTAACCTTTCAACCAGGAACCCAAAAAAGGTGTTTAGGAAATGTCTGCCGGCTCTTACAAAGCGTAACAAAGCTTGACACACAGATATTGTGTTCTTTTGTTTCTTGTTTACAAGAGACAACTCACAACATTGCGTGGCTGTAGACCGTTATCAATATGGCGGCTAATGGAGCTTGCACAAGATAAGTACGCAAATTAGCTGAGTAAATAGCCTGCACAAGCTAAGTACAGAGTTTTGGCCGGGTCCAGGTATCCATTCTGCTACGCTGCAATGTGTAAGACTTCGATATTTTTTACGTTAGTACTTATCTCTGATAGTTGGCTTATGGTTAACGGGTGCCCCGGAAGGGATATTATGGCTCCCGCCGTTCCAGTTAATATATTTCTATGACTCACAAGCATACCGCCCAATCTTAATTTGTGGTGAAAATCGTTCTGCAATCGTTGACACTTTTGGAAAGGCCGCAGCTTGAGAAAACCCGGAATTTGGCTGACTTGTACAAAAAGGCTGCTCCACTGATCTGAAGGGTCGTTTCGGGCTTGGGACTAATTTCCGCATCATGAACAAATGGCAAGCACTAAAAATATGTTCACGCAGACGCCTGGCCTTTAATGTGGCATTAGGTTGATGGCCAAGTCACCTTTTGCATTTTAATGCAATACAATGAAAGGCAAGTTGTGGTCTGCGGCTAGCTGAGGATAACTTGGAGGTGTCAGTCTAGACTCTGATACCTGGTAGCCTGATGAAGTGTCAGACTACCGCAATTTTCATCATAACATATCTTGGTAGTCCGTATCAACTCTTCATCCTCGCAGTGGCGGAACCCTGAGACTAAATGTGAAATAATTAAAATCCCGTTCGACTCTGGCCGATCAGGTGTAGGAAGATTTCAAAAAAGCGCGGCGTTTCTCCTTCCCTTGAAAATGATAACTTGCGTGTACCAAGGAGAAACGATATGTCATATCGTCACCCTAAAGTCAGATGGGTGTAAACAAAATTTTTGGAGAAATAGAGTTATGCTCAGATTTAGTGACCTTGTCTTGACCTCAACCTCTGCATAAACCGAAACAACTCTAGTCCTCAGGCGGGGTTTCCACCGACCTCTCATTGCAGAATTCAAATGACATTGACGTGGTAGCAGATATCATTAATAAGTCTTGAATGTCTGCTAACACGTCAATGTCATTTGAATTCTGCAATGAGAGGTCGGTGGAAACCCCGCCTTACATCCGTGGTCGTCTCACTCGTCTTCTCCCTTGGGGCACCTCGTCTTAGGCTCTTGTAGCCCAATTGTCTGGCATTCGTTCCACGTGTCCTAGCCACCTGATGCGGGCTCTCTTGATTTCGGACACTATCGTAGCTTCTCGGTATATCGCGTAGAGCTCATCATTTCAACGGATATGTCCCTCCCTCTCTCTCTGATTTTGCACTGGCCCATACACCTTTCGGAGTATCTGACGCTTCCACCTTTCAAGCAGCTCCTCGCTCCTCCGAGTCATAACCCATTTCACACACCCATAGGTTAAGACTGTTCGGATTATCGTTCGGTATATTATTCGTCCGTGTGCACCGGGCCTTAATATAAAAAAATGCCATCCAAAGTAAAAACTGCGACAGTTTAAAAAAGCAATTAGCAGAATTAATAGCATACTATAGAATATAGTGCTCAATGCTATTGCCGCCTCATTAAATCGACTACATTGACCTGCGACCCCTAACAGACTGACTATTATGTCGAACCACTTTTGTTTACTACGAGCCACGCGTCTCCGGTGTCAAAGGGCAGCTATATTAGCAACACGGTAAAAAAAAACTGCCTATTGTAAACACTGCAATGCAGATCAACGTTGCTTATCATGTGGGCTCTACTCTAACGGTAGGGTTCCCGTTTTAAGGCATTGTGCCCAGTTGTCAGAGGTAGAGCCCCCCCCCCCTCACAAATCATCCCCCAACTACCTTAGCCAACGGTCACGAAACTGTGAGGGACGAACTCGGAAAACGTCGCTCAGCTACGCGACTGACAAATAGACTCAAATTAACAGGGTGGGCGCCTCTTAGTGAGACAAATGACAATAGCCAGAGGACCCCCCCCCCCCCCCCCCCGAAATATTTTTAACGTACACTAGATAGAATGGAGTTTTAAACATATTGAGGTTACCTCACCTCCGGTGACGTATTTCTGGCTATGGCCTTGTTGAGACATTGGTTAGAACGGTTTTTTTTTTTAAATGGGGTGGGGGAGGATAGTGCTGTGTGTTACTAGTTAACACGATACACCGGTAAGTCACAGCGTGGAGTTGGTTCCTTCCTCTCACCAATTTTTCCCTGCTTTCCTTTTTCAAATTTAATTCACACTGTGGCTTACTGTATGTGCATGTCATGAATAGTACAGTTGGTAGACAACTGGACTATTACGTTCGAAACTAGAAACATTTTCCGCAAGGTACACATTGAGTCCACCTAATGGGTACCTTACGTTCATCGGCATGGGAAAAACGCAGTTGTAGGGCATATTGCTGACCATACCATCACAAGTAGTGTAATAGTCAGAAGAGACCAAGGCCCGGTTGTCGTAACACGGCGTTTTATAGAGACTCCTTTAAAGAATTCTATCAAGCAAGGGGGACCTGGCGTTTACGAACGAATGAACTACAACGCGGAACCCTGTCTGATTACAGAGGTGAAGAGAGCGCGCTTGCGTTGGCTAATGGCTTGACCATCTAGCAAGGATGCCAGATACCAGAGCTGCTGACAGGGCCTTCATTCAGAAGCTGGGAGGAAAACGGACGACAAGCCGTCCAAGAAAGCGGTGACTGGAATATGTGGAGG
Source organism: Psococerastis gibbosa (assembly GCA_963971405.1). Classification (NCBI taxonomy): domain Eukaryota; kingdom Metazoa; phylum Arthropoda; class Insecta; order Psocodea; family Psocidae; genus Psococerastis; species Psococerastis gibbosa. The sequence continues at coordinate 23,872,234 of OZ020491.1, forward strand.
AGAATCTCCATGAAATGGCAGAACAGAAAAGCACTGTCTGTGGAAGGTTCTAAAGCATAGGTCTTGACATCAAATTGGCTATAACAAGTTTGCCTCTTCTCCCATTTGTTGAAGCGAAAGATGTATACTTTATTTGACTAATGGAACAGTTTATCTAAGGCGGCTAATTAATTGCGAGAACTCTGTCGGCAATGGCGACAGTGGAAGGATAGCAGATGGTTGGCATATGCGTTTTTTACAGACTGTAAAACGCCATTAGCTTTCAAGGATCAGAATGACCCTTTCAATACATTTGTCGGCCTCTAACTTTACCTCAATATTACGCCACAATGTAGGCTACTGGGTACCTTAATTAAAATATAGCCCAGGCTGAAAAGTGAAAGTGCCACTGCATCAACAACTGGGATATGTAATTATAAAGCAATAAGTGTCCCAGTGTAAGTTTAAATGACAGGAATGCTACATTGCCACTGATAAGACCATACTGACACGGCACTGACATAATATTAGGTGAGCCTAGTACACATGCAAAAGTATTGTTTTGAAAACGATAAGGAAATAGTTTCCAATTTTGAGAAACCTATCAATTGGAAATTAATAAACTTAAATGCACAAAGACTTTTTAGCAAAGTAAATAAGTTTATGCTGTTTTACATACCTTTTTTGAGGAACTCTTAGAAAAAAATTTAGTAGAAAAATTAGGTGGTGGAAAAACAGTTCCGACCGACGCCATTACGAGTCAAACACTGAGCACTGTTCCAAAATCACCTTGCGTCCCTTATTATGCGCCTGAAAAAAGATATATGAAGTGAATTTAATATCTATTATAAGCAATATTTACAAATAACTATTTAACATCACTATATAAATTAATATTTTAAATCGTAAAACAATTATTTAAAGATAAAATAATAAATAAAAACATAAATTAAAGATTCTATGCAATTTTTTAACACTGTCTAATGGCCGATGGCGGTTAAATTTTTGTATACAAACAAAGTAAACAAACAAAAGTAAAAGTACAAATTTGCAACTGTCTGAACTGTCATAATTTTCACGTTTTGCACTTCACACTAGAATTTTAGAGCCTAATTTAAGGAATTTTGAACTGAAAAAATGATGCTGTCAAACGTGCTTTCACCTAGTCATATTCTAAAACTTGGTTAGTATTTAGTAAGCATTTGATTAAACGTCAGGTACACAGTACGGTAATTGTCACGCCGTAGGCCTTAGTGCTGACTAAACTGTTTAATATCATCATGTTATTCATGTAGTCTGTAATCTGTTCACTGTTGTATTCCGAAGACTCTGGGCGAAGACCGAAAGCAATTTTTTTTTTTGGATTTGGTTTAAATAATTGTTCTTGAGTCATGAATCTCCCAAGCTCGTTAACATTTCATTCCACCTCTTTTCAATTACTGAATATGAAACCGGTTTTTAAAATAACATAAGTTGCCTATAAATTATAATCTATATATTTATTTATTTATTTTCTACTTCCACTTCCCTCTTAGTACCGCGTGCGCAGCGTGAGGAGGGCGCCCTGGACCCATTTCTTATACTTACTCGACCCGGTCGTGCACTAACGTCTTTAGCTCAGTCATTATTTTTCCTCTTGCTCTAGCTAGTTGTTAGACTCTTTCCTCGGTCTGCCGATGGGTCTTCTACTTTGTGGCCTTACTTCCGCTAACCTGCGAGTGGTCCTATTCTCATCCAATTTATTTTCTTTTCATTTTATTCATTTGAAACTGTATCATATCCCACCTTGGTGTGTCAAGAATCAAAATAAATTGATTAATTCATCCATTCATTTTGGTCAGCCTAAGGGTGGTCTTATTATGATACTTGTATATGCACATGTATTAGCTGATTGTTGTGTTTTAGGTCATGAAATCGAAGAAATAAGATCTCGAGCGTTGGGCTGCATTAATTCAAAATACTGCCTAGGACTGGTTGACGAGACAAACTTTAATAATACCAAGCATCTTTTCAAAAGTCTTCTGAAATGGTTTGATTTTGAGGATCATTCAGATGACGCCACAGCACTAAAACTAATTCACCGGATAACGCAAGGTGAACATTTCTCAATGGTTGTTGAAGAAGTTGGCGCTGATAACATATTTAAACAAATCGGTCGGATTGAACAAATTACGGACCCTTCTCTATTGCCTGTGATATCCGACATTAAAGACAAGACACTGAATGCCAGCCGGAAATATAACGCGGTACATAATTCGAACCATATACCTGCAGAGTCTGTCGCACCGAACAAAAATTTAGAAAATGTAGCCAGCCCTTCCGTTCGTGACTCACCAACTGTCGAAATTTTGAAAGGACACGTTAAAACATGCTCAACCCATCAACCTTTGCAATTTTTCCCATGGCAAACACTGATTACAAGTGATCGGCAAGTGTTGATGGCAATTTACGAGGGTTTGCGATACATTGACAATAATGCGTCCATTCTGGAATCATCTCACTTCTTCAAAGACGTGGTCCTCCGCGATTTTCCTTCAGAAGTATTTCTCCAAAGACCGTTGATTTTCCAGACTTTCCTCGAGCTTTTGAAGTCGAGTCACGAAGAAAACAGGCTGCCCATTTTACATTGCTTAGCAGAACTTACGGTATTTTTAGTTGCTCGCGTGAGGGCTATGAATTTACGACACTTTCGGGGACTTCGATGGAAATGTGAGGATTTTAGTGTTGCTGAACTTTCTACGGAAGAGGGAGACCGAACGGAACATGAGCATTGTCAGTTCAGTGTGTCTGATTTTGGAGAAAGTATTCTGGCGCAATGTGTAAATGGAGGGAAGGGATGTATAGAGGAAGTTAATCTTTGCGTGACGATGATTCGCAACGTTCAACACCTATTTTTCTTAACGGATAATGATCCGAAAAAAATATTCGCAATATTGCAACGTGCCCTGACTGAGCCTTGGCCGAAAATGCCGTTCTGGTCATTGGTAACATGCTCTGTGCACTGGGCTTTAAATTGGAATGATCTAGCACTGACTACCCGGCAAATGATGTGTGAAAATATTGGCTTACCATCTCTAGTGCTTTTCTATCCAAATTTACACAGTGAATTCATTTCTATATTATCCACACTTGGCGAGCGAGAGTTTTTAAACGATATTGAAGAATGTATTAACATTTGTAGTGCAATGGAAGCGGCTGATGATTGCTTAAAGTTGAAAACAAATTATGGTAGCAAATTGGAATATTTACGAAAATTGGATCAATCTTTATGTAGCTTAGAGTTTCATAAAAATTATAAACTTGTTCATGATTTTATGCGGTTTTGCCGACATCGGGATCTGACGGAGTGTGAAGGGTTTATGAGGAAGAATATTTTATTAAAGTTATTATCATATCCCGATAGTGAGATACAGCTTGTGGTATATCGCGGAATTCATAAAAATGTTAAGAAGTTTACTGATGTCGCTGATGTCACTGACGGTTTAGCTGATAAATTGGAGTTTTTATACGAGGAAGATATATGGAAGGAATTTCTACGACATGCTCTTAATTCAACAGCACAGGTAGTGTAACCATTGCATGTAATAAATACTCCTTGTGAAAAAATTATTACTTAGTACAGTTTTACGTAATAAAATAAAAAACACAACCGGTTTCGGCTCACGCCATCGTAAAGTGCAATTGAAAACAGAAAAAACAAAACGATATGCAACCTAAAACAACACACTGTCAAAATGCACCCAGCGTCGCATAACATTTGATTACGTAAACTGTAATAAGTAACAATTTTTTCACAATGAGTGACAGCAAATTTTACAAAGTTACTAAGGAGACTATTATGTTTATTATGTACTAAATAAATAAAAACGCAATGAGTGTAAAAATCTTAGAGGATCCTCTCTCTTAGCCACTGCTCTATTGTTTGACTGCACAAGCTTAATGATTCGAAGCAAATTTTAAGTAAATGAGTCGGAGAATTCGGTGCCATTTTTTAATAGTTATAATGCTTTAACCTTTTCACAAACCTTTCTTGGCCAATTCCAGTATAAACTCCGCCAAGTCTTTATCACTCACTGCAGGGTTACCAGATCCAGCAAAGTTCAAAACCAGACAAGAGCCAAAAAGTCATTTTACTTGGTGTCAATTTTGTTTCTTGACTCCAATTTTACCAAGTTTAATTTGAATTTTCTGTAAAAAAAAAAATACATTTGAAGCTAAATTCAAAATTGCAAAGTTAATGATCAATGGGAAAAACATATTTTCTATATTGCGGTATTAATTATTACCTACTTTTGTAATAAATTTTAATCTTTTTTGGGTTGCCCTTAAAAACCGGACAGGACATTTTCCGGTTCGTCAAGAAATTTTCGGCCGTCAAACCATTGAAAACTGGATATCTGGCAGCCCAAACAGAGAACATGTAGAGTAGTCGTACAGACTCCACCTTTCACCCTAACGAAAGGTTGTTGGTTTAAGTCCCATTCTTACTACATTTACTGGGCATGTAAGGCAGGCGGTCCCTTAGTTGAGTGTAAGAAAGGGCTTTATAGCCCTAACTCCGCTAGATTGGATTAGTAGTAGAACCAAAAGTCAATATTTTTTTATTTATAACATGCCCAGCAGTCGCGGTTTATCCACGCGCACCTGCAGTCTCCTAGGTTCCTCTTCATCTTTTTTTTCTAAATCTTCTCTATCTTTATCTCCTTCACCAATTGTTCCTTCTATCTTCTATCCCTTCTTTTCTCACTTTTCTATGTTTTCTCTGTCTTCTCCACCAATGAGTCATCCACCCACCCTGAACTATCTTTCAATCTCTTCATTTCTAATCCTATCCATTCCTTTCCTCTGACTGGCTATTCTGATGAACTTTATCTCAGCCACTTGTATTTAACTGTCTTGCCCGTTGTTTGTGACCACTGTTTCCAGTAGATCTTTCTCTCAAAGCATAAACATAATTTAACATAACTGTGCTTTTTCTTTTGCAGTTATCAGAACTATGCCAAGAATCCATAACACTTATTTTGAAGAGCAAGCCGATGACGAGCGCCTCAGTCTGGTGTAATCTTTGCAAGTCTTTGGTACCATGCTTGGATTTGCTCTCGATTTACGCGGACAATTCGGTCCCTTTCGGCCAATGCATTGCTCGGTTCTTCGACCCCGACATTGCGGCTGCCTTTTCTCTTGGCCCCGGGGAAGTCCTCCGCGGTAACCTTCGACTTCTCTTTAACAAGGACTTCTCTGTCAACCAGACTGCGTTTTCGAGGCTGTGCTGGATACTTGATAGCGTCCCGGATAGTGCCCAGAAACATCTAAAGATGAATATTATTAGAGGGTAAGTTACTTTTTGTACGTATTTTTCCAATTTTAAGGTTAACAGGTCAACAGCATATTATGCATTGATGTATACATCTTCTTCTTTAAATGCCTCTGCTTTTTGCCATAGAAACATTGCCATGCTACATACTACATCTCTCAAACCCTTAAACTCAGCTGCCACTAGATCCACAGCGTATCAAGTACTGTCACTCCCTAAATGGAACAAGACTAACTCGCGGCGGTCACTACTCTACCAAGCAGTAACACAATACTATTACACTAATAAACACACCAACATCAACAATGCACCTGTAAAAACAATACAGGCTTATAAACGGGAAATTGTACTCTGGCTGGAGGGTGAACTATGTAATTTAAACTAACTGCATTGACTACGAATTGTATTTTATTTATTTATTTTTTACTTATTTTATGAATATATTGCATTAGCATTAACAAGGACCATAGTCTGCTTCGTTTGGGTAAATTTAAAAAACATTAATATAAACTTGTTATAGCCATTGTATTGCTTAACAAGGACAATAGTCCGCTTTTGTTACATAGAATTTGTTAATATTTACTTTATTACTTATATTAGGTTTGATGTGCCACCCTCCCACGCTTCGGCTTCAGGGAGCACAGCCTGTAATTTTATGTCCCTATGTTTTTGTCGAGAAATACACGGTTTTTCTATCATCTATCTATTGACGATCATCATGTCAATTTTGATCTTGGAGACTGTTCCTCTGAAAAGGGAAGTCATGCTCTTGCCAAAACCACTGTCTCAAGTTTTTCAACCAGATTGTTGTTATTTAGCCGGGAGCCCTCAGTCCTTCTATCATCCCTTAGGTTCTTACATGCAGAAGGCGACACTTTTCGTTCCTCATCTCATCTTAACCGTCAGCAGGAGCTTGGCTTGTGCGTTCAGCATTAGGGACAGCCTATCCCCTGCGGTTGTCTCTTAATATTGTACTGGGTAAATAGCAACAATTAATTTGCAGGCTTGATCTGAGCAGCATTTGCGTCATAAATGAAAGAAATGAAAATATTGCGTACACCAGCATTTCAACGCCTCGCTCGCTCGAAGAAGTATTAGCTGTCCTTCGAAATGAAAGCTCCGAGCCGAAAACACGGAAACTGGCCTTGGTCCGGCTGGAAGTCATCACAAAAGATGTGTCTCTGCATAGAATGTTCATGGAGGAAGGAGGCTTGGAACTACTTGTCTCTGCTATGGACAGCGCTCTGGTATGTTGTCAAAGGACTGATAAAAGTCCAAACCCCCATAGACAAATCAGGATAATTATGTAGAGTAGTGGTACGAACTCTTACTTTAACCTGAAAGGTTGTTAGTCTGCCACACTTGTTACATGTTCTGGCCATGCTTCAGTACGCATGAAAAGCAGGCGGTCCCGGGCCCCTTTCTAGTTGAGTGTACGATTCATGATATGCGTAAACGTACCATAAAAAGAGAAAAAAAAAGTACTGCTGATAGACGGGTTTTCCACCGACCTCTCATTGCAGAATGCAAATGACATTGAATTTTTCTTTTTATAGAAATCTATTAAAATGTTTGTACTTAACATATCCCATGACGCCATTTTTTAATTTTAGTTTGTGATTTTACTCTATGATCATTGATCAATTTTAACTATGGCATAGAGTAAAACAAAAATTTCCGTCAATGTCATGTGCATTCTGCAATGCGAGGTCGGTGGAAACCCCGCCTAAGTCTTGAATGTCAACTACCACGTCAACGTAAGTGGATTCTGCAATGAGAGGTCGGTGGAAAACCCGCCTTAAGGCAGAGCTTTTTAATTGTTATTGTAAACAAAGAGCCATTTAGAGGAATTTTACACAGTTCTATACAGGAGAGTAGCTGAGCTTCTGAGTACTTTCATCAGAGGTGAAGACGCGAAAACCCCTAATCTGTACCTCCTCGTGCTGATGATGGAAGCCCGTAATGGCGACTGAAGAGATAGGGGACCGAGTTTGAGCAGGGAGAAGCGACGTCTTTTCAATGACTGGTAAGATATATGGACGATGGCCCCAGAAATTAATAGAAATATATATTTTTGCGGGAAGTGACTATCCCAACATCCCAGCATAGAACTCTATTTTATATCAATTGGACCCTAAGGCGGGGACAGTCTTTAATGTCTGCTACCACGTCAATATCACCCTGACAAATACAAACGAGGTCGGTGGAAGCCTAAGTGCAGTAAAATTATATCGTTTTTTTCATGATTCCAGACCGAAGCGGATGAACGGTATCTTCCAGACTCTGTAGTATTCATTATTGCAATATTGGTGAACGTAGCTAGAAGGGAATCTGCTGTGAGAATGGAGCTGGCGGGCAAAGATTACGTGCTGCTGAATGTTGTACGAAGTTTGCTGTTGTTCAATGGCGATGAGCCATTCCGGGAGAATGCAGTGGAACTTTTGTTTTTGCTGTTGTTCGGCAACCAAATTAAGCGGGTAACGTAATTATTTTATAATATCGTTCACTGGTTCACAGCTCTCTCTGAGGGAGGGAAGGGATAGGGTCAGGAATGAAGGGATTAGATAGAAGTGAGTTCAGTGTTGAGGAATCGTTGCTGGAGAAGGTAGCGAAAAGAAAATTGCAATAGTTTGGGTCACGTATGGATAACGGTGGACATGCAATGATGTGACTGGAAGAGGAAATAAAGGGTGTGCGAAGGCGAGGAGGATTCTTTTTTAAATGTCTCTTCTATCGAAGATTGGCGATCATTATGGCAATTGATGTCAATATTATTATACTAGAAAATTGTAATGCAGTGGTTCCCTTTGCCTTCAGCATCCTTATGAATGAATGAATGAATGAATGCCGTTGACTCTTCATTCAGTTCCTCCGCCGTCAGGGCCAGTTTCCCAACCCCGGGACAAGAGAGTGCCCTGTACAAAAAAGACTGTTTTTCCCTTTCCTCTATCTGTTGAATCACCGTTACGCGCTGCCATATTCACCACGAGGAGATACAGATTAGGAATTTTCGCCTCTGAGACCATAAGGCATTATTGAGAAGCTCAGCTACTTAGAAGACATGGAGAATCCAAATTGAGGGTGATATCAGTTAGTGGGCCTGGAATTAAAGAAAGTGCTGAATGATCCGAAGTGGTTGGAGTAGCAACTAATTGAATTTAGATGATGATAGTGATTACGACGATGATTGTTAAATGGTAAAGTTTTTTGCAAGTTAGAAGATTTCAAATATTGAGGGAGAATGTGATTGATGTAGAGGTGCAATTTCATCCCCCAAACTAACTTAATGTGTACTCTTGGGTTTTTTCTTCGTCATCATCTATTATTATCCGCTGTAGTCGCCTGGGTGTGTTGTATGTGCCTTCTCTGCTCCTTGCTGTACTTGCACTTTTGAACATCCAGCACTTCCTTTGGTTCCACACGTTACACTACGCTCCTGAGGTTGTTTTCAGTCTGGTTTTTGTACCTACGGCCCTTCCTAACCTTCTTGTACCCTCATCTCCTCCTAAGCTTCGTGTAACCATATGTATCCAATTTTAAAATGTTTTCGTTTCAGGTTAATGCCGAGCAGCCGTTAAGATGCCAGCTTTCTGTGTCTGCTGCACTGTCTCAGAGGCTTCATCTTCCATTCATGGCTCAAACTCATGCCACTGTCAGTCCACACGTTATAGCTTCCAGAAAAGGTTTGCGCGGGCATTTTCATAGCATCCATTATAATGGTCAAAGTCCTACAGTTTATTTGTTTCAAAGATATAAATAAGTATAGATAACGCCAAACCATAAGCTAAGTAAGGCTGATAGCTATGGCTAATGGCAAAGGGTAATGAAAGGTGACTGAGTTTGTCGGGTTCCAACATGTGTATAATCTAGCAGTCAGGGCTGACAACGGGCTTACCATGTTGAATCCATGATAGTAAAGCATGTTTCAAACTGCGGCAAACTTGGTAGTGTCAACAACGTTGGCAGGGGAGTATGGTGGGACATGATAACGCGCTGAGATTATACCAGTCAGTCTACGTGCTTGTCGAATCCTGGTCACCTCCGATTTAATCGTGTGACTACCATGTTCCCCAAGTGGATCGGAATACACTATAATCAGGAGGTCCACCCTGTCAGTCAACTCCCCTTTCCCCCGAGGTGAAAGAGTCTACCCTTAGGGTGCCTCAAGTTAACAAACAGACTCACTCCCCCCGCCAGGCTGACAGGGTTGCTTAAAGCAGAAATGCTTAAAGAAGGCGATGGAAACAACAACAAGCTGACAGCAGAACCGGCGCAGTAAGTTTCTGCGCACTTGATCTGGCAGTCGTACATATAGCTTCATAGTGATTGTAGTTAACTTATGACGAGAACCACCAACCATATCTCTATTTGCCGCTTCATGCTTCGTTCCCCCTATTAGACGAACCAAAGATACCCACCTACGTAACTGTCCAGCCCTGACTCTCGACCCGTCGACGGAGAACGGAGACGGCTTCATGGAGACATTTCGCTTGAACTCGTCTGTGCGCCACCAAACGGCTAAGCTGCCAAGGGTGGGCGTTGGCTGGTAAGGAAGTAAGTACTTTTTGCTGCTTCTTGCTTCGCGCCCCCTATGCGACGAACCAATGATTAACGCTGCCCACCTGTCTAACTGTTCAGCCCTGACGCTCGACTCGCCGGCGGAGGACAACAGCTTCGTGGAGACTGGTGTGCGCGTCATCAAATGGCTACCCTGCCAAGGCTGAGCGTTGGCTAGTATGTAAGTTCTTTTTGCCACTTCATTGCTTATGCTGAAGACGCTCATCTTACCCACCTGTTTTTGTTTTTGTTTTTTTCAGTGCTAATAATGGGCAACGCTAACTTGAGCCGCCTGCTCCGTGTGTACTGGGCGGCCCTCTCACTCGGCAACATTAGCACGGTTCTCCCTCTTGAGGAGTCCGACCTCCAACAAGACAATTTCTCCCCTGGGCTACCTGCAGACCTGCGCCTCACTCCAGCTGATCTCAGAGATTTGCAGTCTGGTTCACTTGTCCATGTCATACGTGGCCATTTGGTATCAATTCAGAAAGCTACTAGTCACAATGACGTCTTGGAGAGTATTCATCAATTAAATAGGTTAGACTTGAATGTTGTGAAAATAACATACTCGCTCCAAAAGGGCTAGCTAATTTCCGAAGTATCATATAATACTAATTAAAAATCTGTATTGCTTTAATAACGATAGAGCTTTTTTTCTGATAATGACAGTTTAACGGCTTTGCTGGCGAGGTGGTAACGTGCTCTTACTTGTGCGAGTCTCTACACACTTTTCGATCGGAGACGTGTCGTAATTCGACAAAAGTACCTATTTGGTTACTTAGTGAGGCGATTGAAGAGGTTAATCGGATACATTCATTAAATCACGTGTATGGCATTAACCTTTTGAAGAAAAAAAAATTAAATCCATGCAATCAATTTTATAATAGTGTCAAAAAGAGGGGACCTATATCCCCAAAATTCAAGCGTTGTACAAGCTACGAGGATATCTTTCCTACTTCTTCAAAATCGCCACCACCACCACAACCTGAAATTCTCTGTACCATTCCAGTTGCTTAACTTGGCTGGAAATCTACAAAACGCTTCCCGTCTCGTCGACACCTTCATTCCGAATCATGTTCGCACATAACCAAGACATTCACTGTTTGCCATGGATGTCCACATTCGAGCGGTTCCTCGCCGTCCCTCCCGCCAGCGTCGAAGACGAGAAACTACTGAATCAGCTGCTCTATTTAGTTAATCGACTGCTGAAAATAATGGATAGTGAAGATATGGTGGATTGGGTCTCGACGTTGTTAACCAGGCCGGCCAATATACTGTCGAAATTGCTGAAACAGATTGGTGACTCGGGCTATGGTATTGAGGTAAGTCAAGGTTTGTGGGCCATGTTGTTTTTAAATGTCTACGAAGCCCTTATAAGACCCTTTGCAACAAAAGGTCAATGGCAATGGTATAATATTATTTTACAAAGGGTTAGTTGGACTTCACAACGAGCAATGTAAGCTTAACTGCCAATGACGCCAACAAACTACGAGCATTAGAAAGGAAGATAAGAAGAATCTGAATGAAAACAGAGAATGGAGTAATGCAGTGGTTCCCAACCTATTCTCACCGCGGAGCAGAAAATTTGGAGTAAATTCTTCGCGGAGCCCTTGATGTAAATTGGCTCTATATCTAACTGTCCTAAACCCCGTCCTACCTCTACTAAAAACAACAATACTTCTTATGAATTACTTTATTTATCGATGAAGCATTAATTTACAAAATTCCTATGCGGAGCCCCGGGAATCGTGGTGCAGAGGTTGGGGAAAGGTTGGGTGTAGCGAAACACGTCAAAACAGACGCAATGCTCAATATTGAGAAGGCATATTCCGTTTTATAAAAGCGTAACATCTAAGATGTCTAGGACAAGGCGTAAGAATGTCAAGAGACCGTGTGTGTATATGCAAATGTACATAGCATGCATGATGAGAAGACGCCCACAAAACCGCTGGAAGTACGAATTAGAAACCGTTCTTTGCAAGTTGAGAATTCGGTGATGGTGGAGCGTGGTGCAAAACCGAGATGACTGGAGGGGTGTTGTCGGGCAAGCCAAAGGCTGTAGCGCCGGCAGAATAATTTTGATCACTACTCTGATGCAGTTTGAACATTATTTCTGGAATCAATGCAACTATTTTCTATAGGGGTCAGAGCTGATTCATTTTTGATCCTTTGTGAAAATCATTGTTTTCTGTCGCAGGGACGAGAACTGCGTCAAACTGTAACAGAACTGGCGCACAGAATCTTATACACATTACCTGCTGACGCGCCCTCTGTCGCATGGTTGGAGATACTGAAACTTATTCTAGGGTACTTGCAAAACACGTCGGTTGGTCAGCCATGTAGTGTTGCCCCTATTGACTGGATTTTGGGACTATTAGCAGACATAACAGGTAAAGTGATGGCCATACGGTCCGTATTTCTTGCGAAATTTGATTTTGTCAAAGATATCCTAAACTGACTTAACTTGGCGCTGTCAGCCCTGGGGGACTTTTGGCTGCATTCACAACACCACGCCAACGTATCCTGTCCTTCGCCAGACCACGCCACTCATCGGCCCGAAGGCCAACTTCCTGCACATCTTCCTTTAGCTGGTCGCCATAGCGTCGTCTCGGATGGCCCAAAGGTCTTCTTTTGTTGGGACATGCCATCCATACTGCTTGTGCTGTTCTTTCTGCTGATCGAAAAAAAAACTGATAATGTCCGGTTATTTCTGAATACCTACTTCGAAAATTATATTGCAGTGGAAACATAGTTGGGCTGGTTATAATTCCTCGTAAAGTATGAAATGTAATATAACTTAATTTAATTTAGCTCATTTAAATTTAATTTTATACAATTTATCATTTTATGTATACTTTTCTTGTTGCAAAAATTGGAATAAATATGTATTTGATTTGATTATATACCATATACTACTGCAATATAAAGTATAAAGCATTGCTTTTTGCAATAAAGTAAGCTCACAGACTTGTTCGGTTTGATAGTTGTGTAGCTGTGCTAACCTGTCTAGCAATGTACGAATATTGTCAATAAGAGCATATACAGTAAGTAGAGTAGTTTAATTTCGGTTACTTCGTAAAATATTTTAATGTTGCTTCAATACATTGTTCCAGCGTTAAACTGGAAGTTCAAAGATGAACTAGACCTCTACGAAGATCTTGTGACCGCCGTTGTAGATATCCTTCTGATGTTTAACGGATTTACCGAGCCTAAAGGTTCTTTCCTGTGTACCAACATTGTCGGGAATGCCCTCATCTCTCTAACTAATCTCCTCTCTGATGGCGCTATGTCTATCCAGGTCAGTACCTCGAGTTATTGGTATTTTTTTTTTTAATGGAAAACATGAGAAATCGACGTCTTGCGTAGAGCTCTTTATAGGTAGAGATGGGACATTCGTTCCCGCCAATATTTTTTTGAATTTCTGGTACCACCTGCCACGTCCTCGACGACCAATTGAGTGGTAAAGATGCAAACTGGGCAAAGTCCATTTCATTTCATGAATTTAAAGCAGCAGTTGATTATCTACACCCAAATAATTGGCTAATAGTCCAATAACCGTATTAATTCTAGGTCTAAGTCTAGTTACTTTATTATAATTCAAATAGTTAACAAAGCTAAGGCGCCCATTCCACCGACCGGCTAGGGCTAATTACAAAAACGGTGACGTGGTAGCAGACATTCAAGACTTAGGCGGGGTTTCCACCGACCTCGCATTGCAGAATTGACGGAAATGTTTATTTGCCTCTATGCCATAGTTAAAATTGATCAATGATCATACAGTAAAATCACAAACAAACAAACTAAAATTAAAAAATGGCGTCATGGGATATGTTAAGTACAAACATTTTAATGGATTTCTATAAAAAGAAAAATTCAAATTTCCGTCAATGTCATTTGCATTCTGCAATGCGAGGTCGGTCGAAACGCCACCTAAGTCTTGAATGTCTGCTACCACGTCACCGTTTTTGTAAATAGCCCTAGCCGGTCGGTGGAATAGGCCCCTTATTCAAATAGTTAACAAAGCTAACTACTATGTTTTATATAAAATAAATAAATCAGTAATTAAGTTAATCATAGGCGCAATTTTGGGGGATCGCCCCGCCAATCAAAGGAGGATATTTTGCAACACTATTTTTTTTATTTCAATAGGAAAGTTGTTCTTTTATGTAGAGTGGGCATTGATCAAAAGCAGCCAGGTAAAAGCAGCCTAGTAGGTAGGTCGAGTGAGTTTGGATGTAATGGTGCCCAGTTGTACTTGTACATCGAAATGGAGCTATAAAAACAGCTCTTGGCAGGTTATGGGGTGTGGGATTCTTTACCGGGGGTTCCCATGTCTGTTCTGCTGCGCTGTGACTGTATAAAATTAATTTTCCAGAACTACGAAAACGTTTGGGAGAGAGTCCTGCAAAAACTGTCCGCCGATAGTCCCGAAGACGTAGACTTCCACTGGATGCTCTCCCTTACCAACCATGGTGATCCGCAGGTCCGCGCATGCGCACTCAGCCTCATATCAGGGTTCTTCGCGTCGACAGAGTCGTACGAGGTTCTAGTACGACGGCTGGCCCTCGAAGTGGACGTCGTTTGGGCATTTGGTCTGACAATACTTCTGGATCGGCAAGAATGTGCTTTGGTTAGGGAGAAAGCGGCAGATTTGCTGGCCAGGATGACTGCGTTGGGCTCGAGCAACTCCTGTGCTGGTATGTTTAAAAATGTCAAACTGTGTCACGCCTGGGTCCGAGATCATCTCTTTCGGGTGGACTTTGTTGGGTCGCCCTGTTATTATTTTACTCGTCTTATTTGTTGCATTTTCTATGCATTATCTGAGAAACGTATACAGAATCAAAGTACGTAGGCATGCTCATTTTCCAAAAAATTTATGTTACAGACTTCACTGCCATAACAACTGATAATTTCTTCGAAGCACTGACAGCCATTATTACCAGTTTGGGAGAAACGGAAAGCTCAAACGGTAAGGAATTTAAAATATATATATATATATTTGCCTGAAATGAAGTGTACTATTGCACGTCGTCATCCTTAAAAAGCAGACTAGTCACGACATGTAGGTACGGACTCTGATTTTCACCCGAAAGGTTGTTGGTTCGAGACACACACTTGGTACATTTTCAAGTCGACCGCCTTACCAAGTTGAATCCAGCGGACCAGAGCAGGTTCAAAGATGCAAATAACATGGTCGTGTGCACAGTGCCGGTAGGGAAACATGGTAGGACTTGTCCTGGTCACCTTCGAACTAATCGTGTCACTTCACTGTGTTTCCCAAGTGGTTCGGAATCTACTATAATCAGGAGGTCCACTGTCCTATGGGCCCACACCGTGGCCTGGGACTGTGTCCAACCATACTACTACATGGTACATTTTCAAGTCATGCTACGGAAGGTATGTGAAATTCCAAAGGTCGTCCAGCAGGTGCTCAGTGTCCTGTATTTCTGCTCCGCATTCGCAGGATATGTGAGGGGTGTGTACCTGGCTCGGTTCTTCTTTGTAGGTGCGACCCCAGTTCGGAGTTGGTTTAAGGTGGCCCACGTTCTCCAGTCAAGGTCTTTACACAGAAAATTTTAGGCTCTTACCGGTGTTTATTGCCACCAAAGTAACTTAGTTGATAGAACTTAGTTGCAAGAACCACACTAATACAACACCAAACGCTATACGTAGGAATAAAACACTACAACAGATTAAACATAAATTTAAAAGCAATCGAAAACATGACAGTATTCAAAAAACAATTAAGAATATGGGTAAAACAAGAAATAGATGCATAAGATAGACAAAAAAAATAAATAACACACAGAATATCTCCAACCTTTTACGCACACAATACTAACGTATTACTAATTACTAATACACTAACATGAGGAGACGGAGGAGTACGAGCGGATCGACCACGGCCTATTAGCTCGCATCCCTTTGTCTCCTCACCAGACTCCGGCCAGGGAAGCCTACGTGATTATACTAATATACTAACACAACAACAAAACTAGCATAATTCAACTTTGGTTTCCATACAGTTATTTGTAGTTATTTAGTTATTTGTATAAAAGCCTAAACCGCACACGGACTAGTCCTGCGGTAAGTCACCCCTATAATTGTAAAAAAAAAAAACTTGTAAAAATATACAGCTTTTTGATTGATTGATTGAACTTTTTACTGTTTCAGCTGTCGATGTTGGTGTTTCCGTAACGACCCCAGCTCTCGTTTCCGCTGTATACAAATTATTGTTGGCAGTCTGCCTACTGAACCCTGGCAAGGGCTGCCAGCAAGTAGCTGAAACTGGCATGCTTTATCACGCGGTCATGTAAGTACCAACGTTAAATATCGGTGTCGCAGCGTTTGCTTAGGAGCGGTTTCCATCGACCTCTCATTGCAGAATGCAAATGACATTGACGGAAATTTTTGTTTTACTCTATGCCATAGTTAAAATTGATCAATGATCATAGAGTAAAATCACAAACAAACAAACAAAAATTAAAAAATTGCGTCATGGGATATGTTAAGTACAAACATTTTAATAGATTTCTATAAAAAGAAAAATTCAAAGTCATTTGCATTCTGCAATGAGAGGTCGGTGGAAACCCCGCCTAACTGTTGAATGTCTGCTGCCACGTCACCGTATGTGTATTTTGCACTTAGAGGTCGGTGGAAACCGCGCCTTAAACAATTCTCGGTATTGCTGAACAGCTAACTCAGCCTTGCCAGAGAGAGGAGAAGATTTATGGCATATGTCAATTACTTGGAACTCGTGTACACTCGGTCTCAGCCTCTCCAGGACATAACAACAAATGCTCCACTACATTTCGATACATGACATGAAGCCCTCACTAGCACCAATAAAATTGGCCACCGTTCTTGAACTTCTTCCTCGGGAATACCACACCAATCGTTGTTTTTACAAATCAAATTCAATCGTAGTGGCCAATCTGTGTTAGGTAGAGGTACGGGGGACTTATGGGCCCAAATTGCGGCCTGGGTCCCGACTACTACTACAAATACTATTCTAGGTAGAGGTACAATACGGTGTATCATATATCAAAATTTCCAGAAAAGTTCTTCTGTCCTGATATTTTTGATACTACGATTGATATTTCATGAGATAGTTGTTTTTGCTTTCCAATTTATACGTAGTATAAGAAAAGCTTTGTGATGGTCGAAGTTTCCGATTCCGAGATTTCAACGGATTTACACGTTTTGAGGTCCCAGGAACCCAAAAAAGTGGTAGCTCTGTCGCTCGGTCTGTCTGTCCATCGATTTCCGGGTAAACTACTCGGTCGATTTTGATGAAATTTAGCATGTAGGTTGACAAAAATCATACCTCGGGACAATTTTTTATTTTGGGCCAACTGAATTTGGGTGGGTTTTATTCTCCAATAACTCCAAAAAAACGCCTAAAAAAATTATTTCTCCAAAACGGCTCCAACTATTTCTTTTAAATTTACATATGTTGTAGTCGTTATTAATGTTGACAAAATGCGGGGGGTCGCTTGCCCCTTGATAGTTTGCTTATGGGGGTAAAAAAATAAAAATAACTAAATTTTAATGAAAAATGACTAAAAAATAATTTTTCTGCGAAACCTTTCTATCGCTGATTTCTACCTTCAGGCATGTTTTAGGTGTTAAATTGAGTAACGAAACCGGACAGGTTGCTTTCCCAAAAAACTATTTGGTTTTGTGCAAAAAAATTATTTTTTGAGTAAATGATAGAAAATTCGCGCGCAAATGCATTGCGTGTCCTGCCATTATTGCTGTGTGGTAATGTGTTGGTCTAACCTATCTATAATTTATCTCACCTCCAGTGACGTCAGGTCCCCCCCCCCCCCCCCGAGATATCGGAAATCTAACCATCGGAAAATTATTTACCCAGAAATTACTCATTTTCTCTATCTACTAATGTTGATAAATTGGAAAGCATGTTCGAGTAAACTCGGACCGGTTCTTTACACTTGTAAGGCTTTTCCCCTTCCGAATGCCTCTTGATTCCTGGTCGCACTGTTAGGGTATCCCACCATAGAATAAATATTTACATTATTATTATTATATGCCACCTGTTAGGTGCCGTTTTCTAGGCTGCTGGCTCCTACAATATAATTGAATATTAAATGTACATACCAACTGCCTAGTGCGCAAGTAACCTTCGCAAGGATAGGGGCTGCTGTAGTAAATGTAATCCCACCGTTGCCACCTGTTAGGTGCCGTTTTCTAGGCTGCTGGCTCCTACAATATAATTGAATATTAAATGTACATACCAACCGCCTAGTGCACAAGTAACCTTCGCAAGGATAGGGGCTGCTGTTGTAAATGTAATCCCACCGTTGCCACCAAATGTTATTTGACCATGTAGGAGGCTGTACACAATAAAATAACTTATGATTGAGAGTGTACAGCCCGTAGGAAATTTGCAACCCGAAATTTAATACTTTTTATTTTTTATTTAATTAACTAAGCAAGACTACTTCATGCATCATATTATAAGATATTTTTAATTTTCGAAATTGTAGTTTTTTCAGAAACATGCAAATATTTTATAAACAATAACACGTATAATCGATTTTATAAAAAAACTACAATTTCGAAAACTGAAAAATACCTTATTATGTGATGCATGAAGTAGTCTTCTACAACTTTGATGAGCCAAATCTTTAATAACATGCTTAGTTAATTAAATAAAAAATAAAAAGTATTAAATTTCGGGTTGCCAAATTCCTACGGGCTGTACACTCTTAATACATACAATATAATACACTATAAATAGACTTACCTATCCTTGCTGTCCGCAGCTGTCTCTCTCACATCTCAATAGTCTGAAGTCATTTGGGAGTTGTCTGGGAATTGCCCTCTAAGTCGCTGTTACAAGTCTTTTATCCCTTCAGGGAGTCTACCCATCAGTAGTCTAAAAGATATGTAACTAGAGCTCTGATTGGCTAATAATGACGCACAGTTGATGACAGTAAGCTATAAGTAGTCTACACATGGTACACACGTGTATTACCATTAGACCTAGCTGTCCAGAGTTATTCATTAGTATGCAATTGACGACAATTGTCAGCACAACAATAGTTTAACCAGTTAATTGTAAACCCTAACATTCGCTGCAAAAATGGTTGTTGTTTTTTTATTAAAGACGATTTTATTTATTTATTTATAAATTGTGCAGATGTTTGGGTGTTGACGAAGAGATGGACGAGGAGAGACTTGACATGGTGGTAGCAGGCATGAAACTATTAAGGACATGCACCCTCCACTCCCCAGAAGCTGTACGGTTGGTGTCAACCTCTCCTGAGTGCTGCAGAGCAGTCTTATTCTACCTGAACCCTAAATTACATGGTATGTATCAATTTCAAAGGCGGATCCACAGGGCGGTCAGGACCCCCCCCCCCCTAAATGAGTAAATTCATAAGATAATAAAAATAAAAAAAATTGAATAAAACTCAACTTTTCAGCAAACAAATTACCTTTTAAACTTACATATAACTTGTGACCCCTTACATTTTCCGCTGGATCCTCTCTTGATCAATTTCGACTTCGATGGCAAGGTGGTAACGTGCTTGTACTTGAGCGAGAGTCGTAACTCAACACGGGTAATCTTCAGATGGGACTGAAGAGGTAAATCAGATACATTAATTAATTTCTTTATTTAAAAAAATGTGAATTGTAAAAGTTTTAAATTTGGTCTATCGTAGAAACGTTAGTTGAGTTAGATAAGCGGTGTTGAGAGTCCGGTTTTACTCCCCCATAGAAATAGTTTGAAGACATCTAGGCGTAAAATAGTTGGATTTTAAGTATATGTGGATATTGGTTTTCAGAAAAACAAGCTCAAATTTTTACATGTTTTGTTAATTCCGAAATAATCGTGAATTTTGAATCAGCCTTCGCCCCAGTTTCCCCACTCTAATCCTATCAATTCCACTATTTTCGATAAGTAATCCTGAGGCCATGGCCATCTGATTCTGAAATTAATTCTGAGGTTCTTGAGGTACTCGACACCTGAGAAAAAAAAATACGAAAATAAAACGGGCAATTTTATGTTCCTAGAGTTCTAATATGAGAGGTGGAACGCCAAAAAAAATTAAAAATATTGGTTGTTATTAGTAACCACAACATCCCCAATACAGCATCCATTACTCTTTATTCTTCGATTTAATTATAGTTTTTCTTATTGTCTTCAGAATCATTGCCTACAACACTCATCTACTCCTTATGGACAGAAGCTTTTAACCTACTATCCACCATTCTAGTCAAGACAGAAACGGGATATATTCTATTCGCACAGACCGTCGAATCATCGAGGGAAGAATTCCTGGGCGCCCTCATGCACGGCTTGCAGTCTTCGGCGGACCTCAAAGACTCCGCACGCACTCTTTTGGCCAACATAGCCGGCCATGATCACGCTCACCTGTTAACTGCTGAGGTTCCGTCGGGCAACAGCCTGGCTATCAACGCCTGCAGCGTATTTCTTGGTGATCTCTACTCTTCGGCGGACGCCCTAGCGAATTTGTTCATGAGTTCCAAAGAGGCGCAGATATTTGCGTTGACACAAGGGCTTGTTGAAGTGACTATTATGGAAATGAAGAAGATTGTGTTAAAGCTGAAGTCGGATAATGTGGATAATCTGAGAAAAGCTGCTGGTAAACGGAAGGTATGCCTTTAAGTCTTTCGAATAAGCAAATATTAATACATAATATATATAATTTAGTGAAATAATTAAGAGGAAAACAAGAGGCATGTAGAGTAGTGGTCCCGGGCCTTCCTAGTTGAGTGTAAGAGAGGACTTTATAGCCCTAACTCCGCTAGGTTGGCTTAGTAATAGAACAAATAGTCCTTATTTATTTAATTTTTTCACTTTTTTCCTTGACCAGTAACCCCGGACAAGGTGCATATATTGAAAAACAAATTGTTATAAGTATAATTATCACGCTCAAGCTTCCGCTTATCGAGCGATCTTAGAGCATATAAAATTTAATTAGTAATTAATAATAATAAACCATTAGAGAGTACCCATTCTTGCCTACTGGCAAATGAATGAGATCCCTGTAATAATAATAAAATCATGTAATGCAACCAACAGACCACAGCTCCAATTTAGGTTGCATAACAATCTTACAAACTAACATTTAAACAATTCTGCCTAACATTGTCTTAAATACACTGAGAGAGGTTTAAAAACGGTCAATTTCTATATACGTGTCGAGTAGCCTAAGGATTCTGCCTAGTTGAGGCTCGTCAGTGTCATACAAAAATAAATTCTTTAGGCGCCCATTCCACATACGTCAGTCGTCAATGAAAAATTGAAAAATGACGTAAATTGACGTGGTAGCAGAATTTTTAGTATGTCTTTAATGTCTGCTAAAACGTCATTTTACAATTTTTCATTGACGATTGACGTATGTGGAATGGGCGCCTTAAGCGAGAATTTGCCGCGTTAACTCTAAAACCTACCCCTGATAATAATACGAGTAAATGGGCAGCCAATAAAACCATTAAGTAAGGCGGCGTTTCTATTGACCTCGTTTTGCAGAATGCACGTTGACGTGGTAGCAGACATCATTAATAAGTCTTTAATGTCTGCTACCACGTCATCGTCATGTGCATTCTGCAAAACGAGGTCAATGGAAACGCCGCCTTACTCAATGGTTTTATTGACTGCCAACTTAAAACCAAAAATACAGTCATTAATTTTCCTCCTAGAGGCTAACGATTTCATGTCAAATTCAAGTAACAACTGATTCGTGGACACTGGGTGATACACATAATGAGGATAAATGCCATGTCTTCTATAGTAAATATACCTTAAAAACCGCTTCTGCACTTTCTCGACTCCATAAGACTCTATAGACTCCTATAAGTTGCTGCTGAGCCTCCGAGATACAATCTTAGAAGTCTACGCAGTCCCACTGAAGATGTTGACGAAACGTTTGGATGTACACTTTTATATCTATTTCCCAATTTTATCTTTAATTCCTTTCAAGAAATTTAATAACTTATGTTAATGATTTCTATTTGCCTTGCAGATTGACCCACTGCTGGAAAGTCTTTTGTCTTTCTGTCGCCTCACGATGCATTTTTGTTACCAAAATCATCTAGTTAAAAAACGTCTCGCAGACTGCGGGTTGGCTGACGTTGTGCACAGATTATGGCTGTGGTACGGGCATCGGCCGGCTCTGTTGAATATGGTCCTAAAAATGCTTTGTACCTTTACGCAACAGTCTGAAAGAGGTAAGCAAACATTCTTGGAAATTGGAAAGCAAGGTACGAAGGCTAGCAGAAACAGGTTATGAAGGAGCAGATGTGTCTGTACTTTTTTTGTTTGAGCTAACGTTTCAACATTTGTTTTTTTTAAATCTGCACTTCTAATAAATCGCCAAGGACTGCAAGTTATCCGCCAATAAATTCGGCACTAGGCTACTTAACAGTTGTAATAAACTAATAATACAATATAAAATGTGCTGGATAAGGTTAACATTAATAATACAATATGTTTCTGCAAAAAAAAAAAATAAATATTGTGAATAAATAAATAAATGTTGGTATTTAGAACTGTGGATTACGAGAGCCTAAATGCCGGCAGATATGAAAATGACGTCACATTTCGTATACTACCAATACTAACATTCTACTCCGCTGCATCGCAAATGTCACATTATGCAGTCACGTAACCCGCTTTTTAAACATCAAACTTAAATAGATGGTTGCATAGGAAAAATTAATAATTTTAAATGGCATAAAATAAATCTACTAATGCATTAAGAGGTTTTCAAAAATGTAACTTGCTAAACAAATAAATTTACTATCTATTGCTTTTTCAGCTAGCCAATCCCTAGCGCTAACATCGTCACCTGCAGGTCTCCGGAAGTCTCCCGGCGCCGTCACCCTTATTCATTCCCTAATCCAACTAGTTGGCACAGAAATGGACCAATTCAGTCAAGTCAAAGGCTCGCTTAGACTTGGTCTCACCCTAGAAATACTGTCCAACAGCTGCAGCGCCCTGGAGTGCCGGGTCGTTCTCAGCAAGGGGTTGGTGTTGTCGCGATTTACGAAAATTGTGGCATCGCTGACGAAGAAGAGACAGTACGGGGAGCAAGTTCTGGAGCTATGGCTTGAGTTTTTGGCTGCGTTTACTGCTCATCCTGAAGGCCAGACTACTGTATGCGAGGTAAGGTTGCACTTTTATTAGCCCCTATTTATGGCATTACCATGTTTTAGTCCATGATCGCTGACCAATTAAGTAAAAGCAATTTTTGAAAACAAGTCAAGTCGGTTGTTTACCGAAAATAGAGGATATATAAAAAACTGGACTTGGCGGGATTCGAACCCATGATCCACCTATCTGGGGCGCTTAAGACGCCCCGGATAGGCGTAAATCGTGGGTTTGAATCCAGCCAAGTCCAGTTTTTTATATCCTCCTATTTTGGTTATAACGAGGAGGTTACCTCTTCAACCAAAGTTAATTTATTGTCAGTGTTATTTACCATATAATACTGCAATATATCTGTTGTATACATTTAATTTTTGACCGAATTGGCCAACTGCTATTGTTTTGTTTTCATTACTGTCTTCTATGTTATTATAATCCTTCGTGCAACAATTGGCGAAATGCATATTGTTAATCGGGTCTTTTAAATAAATATATAAATAATGACTTATGTACTATTATTAAGTCAACCTAGTCAGAGTTAGGGCTATAAAGGTTTCTCTTACACTCAAATATATGCTTGCTATTCATATCCTAGCAACGGAAAGTTGAGGCTTTTTTACCCGACTGTCATTTCAACCGTCAACGTTCGCCTTTATTTAGTGAATTAAGGTGTAAAGTGTCTGTCAGACATTGACTTGAGCAATTAGTTATAAATAGTGAAACTCATTGCTTAACTTATGGCCAAGCCTAGCGGACGAATGTGGGAAAAACGTTACCCAATTTTACTTTTCAGAACGTGGATGCAATGGAATTCATCTTCACAATGGCGGCTAGTACGAACCCTTTGCATCGCAAATACGCCCTGACGACGCTCAACCAAATAGCAATCAACCCACTAAACAGAGTCCGTCTGCTAGCCAAGCCTGCCAACCTACTCGCAGTCATTCTGCTGCTCATCCAGACACAACCCGAAGACGACGTGCGACTGGCGGCAAGTATCCTCTGGTCCCTGGCGGCCAACTCGCAGAAGGGGAAGCTCCTGCTGAGAAGTGCTGGCTGTGTGGAAGCGCTCGAGGAAGTTCGGCAACGCTGCGCTACCAAGGAATGTGCCGAGGTTGTTCAAAGGGCTGTTCACGTTTTGAATAATAAGTAGAGAAGGCCGATATTAAGGGTCGAGAGTCGCTGACTCAGCTTTACCCATGGCCTCAAGCCAGAAGTGTGAAAAGTCAATTTTTTGGCTAAATTGAGTTGTTTATGCCTGGAGCACTTGTCATTTCAACCGTCAGAATCATAAAATAAAGCTCTAGTGTTTATTGCACTATGGAACGCAAGATTCTTCTAAGGGGGCTCTACTCGATTACTCGTACATGTAGGTAACGCGGATTTGTAATATTACATCAAATATCGGTTTTTCTCGAAACAAGTGAAATGGCCTGTTCGCCCTTCTGGCTTGAGATCGTCAATATGAATATATGTAAATGAAATCGAAGAAACACTGTGTGCTTCATTTATTTTAATTCGGGGCCGTAATATGGTCTTACTTAGGTAAATATCTGTCCACGGGATGATTGAAATGATTTAGTGCTTTGGAATGGGCCAAATCGCAGGAGATTTCGTTTCGCCATAATATGGATGTGGTCGGAGCGACCCTTATTTAATTTTTCTCAACGGTGTAAAAATCTTGTAACCAGGAATTAAAGGAAATTAAACTTGGTGTTTTATTAATTTCCTTAAATATATTCTACTTACTGTATATATGCATATATATTTACATAATAGAATAAACACCATGATAAATTTCTTTCAAATGCTGGTAATCTTTTAATTTATTTAAATTTCCAGTATCCGTTTATAAACGCCGCTTAATATTTCTGTCTACAACTACTATCTAAAATTCCGACAGATGGCATTGGCCTATATCGGAGGTTGTTACATTATTAGACAGTAAAGTCCTTATTAGTGCTAGTGCCTTAAAAACTCAAAATCAATGTGACTGACAAATGTGCAAAGAGACATGGTAGAATTCACTATTACAAGTTAGATTTTGAAGGCTTGATTTTTTTTATCCTAGCGACAGCTGATTTATAAGCTTCGCTTGTTTGGCTATTTTACATCTTCGAAAAAAACAGTAGTTGTGGATACATAACTTTTAAATATTGAGAAAAAAATGAATGAATTCATTTTGAGTAGAAACGAAGACTGAATTATCAGTATTGAAATTAAATAGATTTTAGATAGAACTTAATTAAATTATGCTTAATTTTGAATTATTACAGAAGATATAAACTAAACAAATATCCGCCGTTGTTGTAGCAAAACAGCATATGTTGGTAAATCCCAACTTTTTGACTTGCGGCAGGCCGAGAGGATTCAAATGATGTAAAAAACAAATTTCCATGTTTTCGACGTGCGCGCTTTTGCAAAGACAATGGCGAATATGATTTATTTTGCTTTCAACCATCTCAATTTGATCTCGTCTCTTACTCGCCCCTATTTTTGTTCGTTCCTAATGACAGTTTACATTGCCTATATCTTTAGTATGCACCGACTTCAGACACTGAAATTTATTATTTATTTATAAAATGTCTGAGATTACAAGTTACCTTGTAGTTTGTTCTCGTGATAAAAATTAAGCTTTTGATGCAAATGAGAACGTAGTGATAAGTTTATTTATTTAATGCTTATTTTATTTATTTATTGTTGGCATAAATCTAAATTTTAATACGCTGAATTTGAATTTGAGCGAAAATGTTGGTATATTGAACGTGTATTTTCATCAGCTGTAAGCAATTTTGACATAAATATTATTTCTCCGGAGAAGAAACTTGTGAGAATAATAATTATGAAAACACATAGAAAATATGGATTATTGTAGTATTTTATAAAATACAGAGAGGAATATTTATAGCTATTTTTACTATTGCTTCCCACATTTATTTTAAATATGCCCTAGTCATTGGCATAACAGTAATTTTGTTGGGAATATTGACTTGCAGAAACCTGCAGTCGGAGCAATTTGAGCGCTGTGCACGCTAAATCTCCTATGTCGATTGGTCTCAATGACCGTGTACATGTTGGAGATTGCCTAAACTTGTCAGAGAGCAAACATTTGTTGGTCTTAATCTGTTGGTATAGGTTAATGGCAATGGTATTTAATACAGGGATATAGTTGGACCATATCTGGACTGAAGACCATAAAATTAAAAATTAAAATGGAGGCAGGCTTCAAGCAGAGGAAGCTAAAAGAATCAACAATCATGGCCCTGAATACTGATCCTATAGGCCATCCCACGATACGACACGATACTTTACTTTTTTTTCCCTCGCTTTTATCTATAGGTGGGGTCAGCGATACTAGAGGTTCAGCTTCGATATGTTTTACCCGCTTTATCAGGTCATCTGACCGTGACAGTCGTTGTTCACGGGATTTATTGACTATGATAGCTGTCTTCATTTCAGCTCTTATTTCATCGTTCCGGGTATTATTATAGACGATATGGTTGCCATTATTTAACAATGGTACAAATTGCCATGATGATAGAAGAGGCATTTAAAGAAGACCACGGCAATGAAGTTTGATTTGAACAAAAAATGACAATGTGGGAATCCGGTCAAAGGAGTTCCGGATAACTTTAACCAATCGGCGTTAGTGACGGCTACATAAGCAATCGCAATCAATTGATAACGGTTTGTTTCCCATCTAGTTAATATATATCTATGTAAAAAAATAGTTTGTCCGTTGAAACGTGGCACAGAATTGAAGGGTAAGCAGTGAATTACGAACAAAAATGTTTGCGAATAAGATTATATATATTAAAGAACCTCTTAAGCATTACCGATTACGATAAATTGAATAAAAATCGTTACAGTATACAAAATACAGCTAATAATGGACGGATTTGTTTCATGATAATATATAAATCTTAAGACTAATTAATTACGGGCAGTATTGGTCATGTGTAAGGACAGTGTCGGTAATGTCAAACAGCTTGGCTCACTCGCGTCGCTTCGACTTTCCGTAAACTTACTTTCGGTGCCCTTCGCTTGGTTCTGAAATGAAAAACATTTACCTTAAGATTATAAACTAATAAAAATTACAGGGATACCCATAGGCCTACATAGTAAATATCTATTCTATGAGGATACCACCTGACCACGATAGGATAGCACTTGGTACACTTTGTTTATTCGAAAACTTGCATAACCGGAACACCAAGTTTATTCGTGTTCCAAGTGCCATCGTGGTCAGGTAGTAGTCTACAGTATACCTACTTGCTTGTTAAGCTCGCTTGGACGGGGTTTCCACCGACCGGCTAGGGCTAAATACAAATACGGTGACGTGGTAACAGACTTCAAGACTTAGTCGCATTGCAGAATGCAAGTGGCATTGACGGAAATGTTTGTTTTACTCTATGCCATAGTTAAAATTGATCAATGATCATAGAGTAAAATCACAAACTAACAAAAATTAAAAAATGGCGTCATGGGATATGTTAATTACAAACATTTTAATAGATTTCTATAAAAAGAAAAAAACATTTCCGTCAATGACATTTGCATTCTGCAATGCGAGGTCGGTGGAAACCCCGCCTAAGTCTTGAATGTCTGTTACCACGTCACCGTATTTGTATTTAGCCCTAGCAGGTCGGTGGAAACCGCGCCTTAGAAAGCGGAGCAGTAGTTCCTGTCACCTAGACGAATTCAAACCTAAACTGACATACAAATTGAGGTGTGGACTAGAGTTTCATACAGGGGGAGATGCAAACTATTTCTGCAGGCAGATCATGGCATTTGAATCATTACAATTGGTATTAAGTTACTCCTGGGATTAAAACTTTAAACAAACAAATTTTGTATTGGTATTAACTTACTCCTGTGATTAAAACTGTAAACAAACAAATTTTTAATAGCACTTTCACTTATAAAATTATAATATTATTATTTTTAAGGGCCAACCGGAGTCGCCCATATTCCATTTTCTGTTCAAACTTCAATTTCTCATGAAATATGGAACGCAGAACAATGAAAAAATGCTGAATCGCAAGAAGAATTTTTTCTCATAATTTGGATACATAGTATGTGGCCTTAACTTACCCCAATTCGCCACAGTCGATGAACTCCTTCAACTTGAACTGCTGAGTGACCGTTATTTTTTGCTTATCAAGTTCACTAACTATAGCCGATCGGTATTGCTGATTGCAACATACAATATCTCAAAATTAGGAGAAAAAATTCTTCATGCGATTCAGAATTTTTTCGTTGTTCTGCGTTCCATACTTCATGAGAAATTGAAGTTTGCACAGAAATGGAATATCGGCGACTCCGGTTTGCCCTTAATACCAGGGTTTTATATCAACCCCGGTATTATAATCGCCATGATCAGCCTGCTGGTGCCTCCTGCCACACCATATTCGGCCAATTGACACGGGATTCTTTTGCTCAATAACAGCACACCAGGCCCAAACCTGCCTGAGGGCACACAAATTTCTTAAAAAAGTTAATTTATTATGTAATCTTTCAAAGCTTTTCATAATACCTTGAAAAATGTTTTTAAAACAGAAAATTTTCCCGCCAAATCTTAAAAAAAATTATTTTTACATATTATTTAAGACATGGTGTATTTAGTGATGTTAGTCATCTTACGGTACCTAATAAGACTATAGACATAGAGGGGAGGGGGGGGGGCACCAATTTCATTGCCTAGGGGCCCAGAGAAGGTTAATCCGGCCCTGTAAATGTACCATCCCCCCCCCCCCCTATACAGGCTTATGGGCCATTTCGGAAGACTTGCCAAGAGGGCGTTGCCAAGTTCTTGCCAACAGACGTGTACCGGACTTATTAATAAACCTCTTCCATATAGAAATCCATAGAGACATGACATCGAATTCTAATTTTGTGCTTTCCAATTTATACGTAGCCTAGTACAAGGAAAGCTTTGTGACGGTCAGAATTTTCAACGGATTTACACGTTTTGAGGTACCAGAAACCCAAAAAAGTGTTTTTTACGTGTCTGTTACGTATGTCTGTCTGTCGCTCTGTCTGTCTGTTCATCGATTTCCGGGCAAACTACTCAGTCGATTTTGATGAAATTCAGTATGTAGGTTAGCAAAAATCATACCTCGGAACCATTTTATTTTTATTTTGGGCTAACTCAATTTGCGAGGGTTTTATTCTCAAAAAACTCCAAAAAAAACGTATAAAAAAATTATTTCTCAAAAACGGCTCCAACGATTTCTTTAAAAATTCACATATATTGTAGTGGTTATTAATGTTAACAAAATGTGGTGGGTCGCTTGCCCCTTGATAGTTAGCTTCTGGGGGTAAAAAAATAAAAATAAGTCAATTTTCATGAAAAATGACTAAAAATTAATTTTTCTGCGGAACCTTTCAATCGATCATTTCTACCTTCAGGTACAATGAAGTGACACATTATGTCCATCTACTACTTTATAAATTGGAAAGCATGTTCGAGTAAACTCGGACCGGTTCTTTGATTGGTTAGGCATGATTAGACCCATTATCCTGTCGAATGGACGCAAGTATTTTCCTATACGAAAGAGGTTTATTATAAAAACGTGCCAGAGCTTCATATTTTCTACTGTCCTATTGAGGATTGTCTAAGGCGGCGTTTCCAATGACCTCGCATTGCAGAATGCACATGACGTTGACGTGGTGGCAGACATCATTAATAAGTCTTTAATGTCTGCTACCACGTCAACGTCATGTGCATTCTGCAATGCGAGGTCAATGGAAACCCCGCCTATGGTATGTATGTAACTTACACAGTTGTTTCCTCACGAGTAGACTTGGTCGTATTCGCTAATGGTGCTCGCTTTCTTCTCACTGATTGCTCCGCAGCAGCGTCTGAAAACGAACGATTCATGAAATGCAGGCACATTTTTTATATTCTTTCGCTGTTTCTAAGGGTTAATTGTAAGCTTGAAGCAATCCTATCCAATGACCAAGTAAGACGCTTTAAATTAAAAAAGGAAAAGTGATTTTTTTTAAATATATGATTCGTTAAGAGCGTATGTTCCGTAGGAAATTAGCAGCCCAAAATTTAATACTTCTTGTTTTTATTTGGTTAACTAAGCAAGTTATTAAAGATTTGGCTCATTTACGTTGTAGAAGACAACTTCATGCGTCATATAATAGGGAGTTTTAATTTTTAGTACTGTAGCTTTTTCATAAAAATTACTAAGGGCTAAAATTTCTTGTAAAATAGATACCATGAAAAAACTACAAAACCAAAAATTAATAATACTCTATTAAATGATGCATAAAGTAGACTTCTACAACTTGAATGCATTTTTTTTTTAATATTAATCGCATACAAACAATTTAATGAATGTATCCGATTAGCCCCTTCAGTCGCCTCTGTAGGTTAGTACCCGTGTTGAGTTACGACACGTCTCCGATCGCATGGCGTGTAAAGACTCGCACAAGTGCAAGCACGTTACCACCTGGCCATCGAAGTCTATGTTGTTTAGCTAATTAAATAAACAATACGAAGTTTGTAATTTCGGACTGTCATTTTCCTACGGGACGTACACTCTTAAATAGTTTCTGCCTTTCAAACTGAATTTAGACTCACCTGCTTGGCAGAGAAGTTCCCTCCGCTGGCTAGGTTTCGTTGGCTCAATTGTTCGACTTTCAGTTGGCAGTTGGCAGGTTTTGCTACTAGTCCTTTTCACTTCTTTAGCGGCACTTGATACCGTTTTCTCCCTACACAAAAACAATCACAACCAAGGGTTAACTCTTACTTGGGCAATCATAATCACTTCCTACATTTTCTGGCGATGCTTCGGAAGGCATTTAGAGCAGGCGGTCCCGGGCCTTCCTAGTTGAGTGTAAGAGAGGGTTTTATAGCCCTAACTCCGATAGGTTGGCTTAGTAATAGAACAAAAAGTCCTTATTTATTTATTTTTTACATTTATACGGCCACTTGGCTAAGCCAATAGCAGGCCGAGGAACAACACAATCTTAGTTGCTGCTAAATCGTGACTACATCGTCCAACTCCCTTGTAAGGCATTGCAGGACCGATGATACCCCTAGTTCAAGAGCCATTGCCATAATGTCCCTTACTTCCGTGACCGAGTACCCCAAACCTTGACGAATGGCAACTGTGAGTCTATCCCTCGCGGCTAGATCCATGCTTGGGCAGTCCCATAAAATGTGTTCCACCGTTTCCGGTTGGCCACACTGATCGCAAGAGGCAGAGTCCACAATTGACAGTGGCTGCAGTTGGCAGTTCGTCCTGGTGTGTCCTGATATCAGGCGTGACGAAGCTGTCACCACCCCTCGTGACAACTTTAGAGACTCAAACCACCCTCCCCATGCCACTCGAGGGGAGAATTGAGTGGCAGTACCGCCCCCTCTCATCGTAGTCCCACATCTGCTACCACCAATCGCGGCATCGGTCTTTGACACCGCTATGGCAGTCCCTGACATCAATATAGTCGTAGGTCGGGCCCGCTGAATTAATGTATAGTTTTGCCCATCTATCGGCCTCTTCGTTGCCCGGGATACCTACGTGAGCAGGCACCCAGTACGATCGTATTTTGAACCCATCCGCCGCTAAATCCCCTAGCTGGGCTCTGATGTTATTAACCAATATATGGTGCTTTTGGGACTGGGTTGAATCTAAAGCCGTCAGACCAGACGCTGAGTCAGAGAAGATTGCGAATCGATCTTCCTTACCTAAAATAGTGTAAATCCTTTGAAATCTCGGAATTGAATACTTCGACCATCTCAAAGCTTTTCTTATACCACGTATAAATAGAAAAGCAAGAACACGTTGAACTTCAAACACAAGGGCAGTTTAGGACCAACCTGAATTATCCTATGGTATGCCGACAAGATATGGGTCAATACCTTTCTCTGTGAATTACACACGTCGTTTCCTCCTTCTTGACCCGCGTCTTCGACTTGGAGTACACTTTCTCTTCCTTCTCCTCCTTCTTCGCAGTCACCGGTCTCGGTTTTCGAACCAGTTTCTTCTTCACGGGCTCCACATTAGCTGGGATGTCTTCCGACGAGCTTATCTGAGCAATCATTGCCTCACGATTGCTCGCCCGCTGTAGAAGTCTAGTCGCTCGGCTAGACAGAGATTTCTCCCGAACTATCTTCTTCGAGCTGTCAGTGGGTGTGGTCCCATTGGTGATTTTCTTGCCCTCAGATATTGTGGTGAGATTGGTGACTTTTCCCTGTAACAAGGAGGATCAGATGTTGAAGTATCGAAATTGAGGCACAAGAAAGATGCAAACATGCCTACCAAAAATTCCCTTGATGTTTTTAACCTTTTGTGAACCTTTTGGGGTTAAGTCCTGAAGGCCATGCTTTCCGAAACACGTATTTTCAGTTAAATGGCACTTGAGCAGTAATTACCATACCTTCATGGCCACCATTAAAGGCGGAAACCTTACTGGCAATCAAATTGATCAAATTTTGTCCCTCAATAATTATTTCCCAAAGGTGAGTGTACCAGATAAATTAGTGAGATAAGAATCGGTACACACGGACGGTTCAGACGGCAGTGAAATTTTTCATGTGAGCAAAACATGACAAATCCGCAGTCTGCTGCAGATTGTAATTGCGATTAAGTAGCATCAGCGACAAGCCAGCTACAAAAATCTGCTGCAGTAGACTGCTGTTTTGTCAGGTTTACCACCATTACCCATTTGCTCCCATTACAAATTTCTCAGCAGATCACTGGCGACCGAATCGTCGGTGTACACCGGGCCTTACATAAAGGATAGCCAGATTTAAACCTTCTCCCCTAATGTAACGTCACACTTTTCATCCAACTCTTACAAAGCCTTCGAAGGCTATGCCACAATAACACAGAAGATGCCGAGTGCAAATTTTTGCGAAAAGCATGGAATTTCACTTCCAGTGCCCGGACTCTTCCCATCCAATATCTTAAAATTTTTGTTTGAAAATATTGACTTTTTTATCTATTACTAAGCCAACATAGACCATAGCGGAGTTAGGGCTATAAAGCCCTCTCTTACACTCAACTAGGAAGGTCCGGTACCGCCTGCTTTACATGCCCTCCGAAGCATGGCCAGAAAATGTAGCAAGTATGGGATTCAAACCAACATCCTTTCAGGTCAAAGTCGGAGAAACCACTACTCGACATGTCCTTACATACCTTCTTAATGACTCTGCGTCCAACATCTTCATCCTCACTGCTGCCCAGAAGAGATTCATCATCCGTCATCCCATTAACAGCAACAAGAATCTCATTGGCAGCTCTGCTTAGTTCATCCAGAGTAGAAACTGGATCCATAACCGTCTTCACATTCTCTTCATGCTTCTTATAGTCCTTAAGCCTCATTGTTGAAAGGGAAGAGGGTGCAGCAGATCCTTCTGAACGGAAAGAACTTCTTAGCGTGTCTCTAATTTCCCTCACCCGAGACAACGCTCCTGCTTCGTGAATATTATCTAGGCTGCAGTTGGAAGTGCGCCTGGAGTATTTTTCAGACAGAGACGGCCCATTTAGGTAGGAGACTCGTTCTCTAGGCCGGTTATCACTCATTGTTGAACTGCTATTCGATGTTTTCTCCCACTGATCGGTTTCCCGGGTTTTATACGGCGAATTTTTGAACAGAGGGTCATCTTCGTAGCGTAGAGCAATAGAAGCGACTTTGGGAGGTGCTGCGTAATGTGGCTCAGATGCTTTTGTTAGGTCCACTAAAGTTGGTTTGATTGGAGTGCTCGACGCTTGGATTTTGACATCTGAAAAAGAATGGGGCCGTTATTATTTGCAATGAAGAGCATATACACATGTCGACTTCGATGACAAAGTGGCAGCGTGCTTGTACTTGTACGAGTCTCTACAAGCCATGCGATCGGAGACGTGTCGCAACTCAACACGGGTTTATAAAAGTGTAACGCCTAAGGTGGACGAACAAAATGTACAAAGCAAGCAGGACAGGAAGATGACTGGTGGGACGTCATCGAAAACGCTGGAAGGATGAGTTGGAAACTGACCTTCGCGAGTTGGGAGTCCGCAGATGGTGGAACCGAGATAACTGAAGAAGTGTTGTCGAGTAGGCCAAAGCTCATCAAGGGCCATAGAGCCAGAAGAA
The DNA here is from genome assembly GCA_963971405.1 of Psococerastis gibbosa. Lineage (NCBI taxonomy): Eukaryota > Metazoa > Arthropoda > Insecta > Psocodea > Psocidae > Psococerastis > Psococerastis gibbosa. Next base: position 23,906,322 of record OZ020491.1, read on the forward strand.
CTTAGCATTGGGCAAGGCATCAATGGGCTACTATAGGTATGCCTAGGTCCATAAAAAGCCCTTTAGGACATTATGTTAAAAAGCACGTATCTCATTAAACGGAGTGAAATTAACTTAGTTCCAATGTCCTCCCCAACAAGATTTCATGTATGACTCCGCCCCGCTCCAATGATAATAAATGCACCTGACCACTTAACTACAAGAATCTATGCCAGTGGCAGCTCGCCATTGGAGGCAACTGAGACAGTGCCTCACCTAATTTTCCAAATAATTCGACTGAAAAATTGTAAGATTTTGAATTAGGAAATGTAGGCTAATCAAATTCTAGAAGAGACAATTGAAACTTAAAAAATACCGCGAAAAAGAACCATGAGCTGAACTAGCTCCAAAAATTCACAACAACTAGCTATAACGATGTAGAGGCACCATTGTCGACTGCCTCTCCATTGCTAGAAGACAGGCACGAATTCGAGTAGTAAAAAGCTCAAACAACGTGAAGATACATACTGAAAACATTCGCTGCACCCAGCTCAATGATGAGCCGATGAGACACCCGCCAGCCTCTATATGCGATATCTCAGGAATGGTGGTCCTTAGAGGAAAAATGATAGCAGCCTGTTTTATAGAGAATTTAAAGATCTACAACTTTGGTTAACAATCTTTTCTGATAAAACTTACCGTTTTCAAGAAAAACAAAAAAAAAATGAAATTTTTGGTAAGTCTCCTTAAACTTTTATTTTTGTATGTTGTGCCTCACCAATTTATATCCCCACGAGGCGCCACTGATCTACAGTATGCTGATGTCAGCAAGCATACTTGTTGCTAATTGATTGTCGTAATGTATTGACCTAATGTAAATAAACTTAACTTAAGTATTCCCACATATTTCGAACATACCCTTGAAAATTTGGTTGCCCAACCATTTTTTTTTTTTTTGCAATGACAAGTAAATGTGTTGTAAGTCTATGATGCCCTATTCCAACGACAACATTGGTACTGGTGTTTGATAGGTTCTAGAGTACTTGGCCTAGCAGTATGTCACAGGCGTCCACCAACCCCCGATTCAATGAGCACTCCCAAGGCTTAGTTGAATGAAGAATGAACGAATAAACGACTTTATTGCAATACAAATGGTGAACAATAAGACTATAAAGTCTTTTTTCCATGTTAACCATAACTTAGTTACCATGGAAACAAGCCGAACTTGCGCCAACTGTATATATGAGCGAGTGGGTTAATACTCAACTACCACCATATGAGCCATCTAGTATCAAAATGATCAAACTGACACTTTTTTTTACATATTGAGTTAGCTATGCCATGTTTTTCGCCTTCTAGAGACTCAGCTATAAAAATTATGAAACAAAATTGCCATTGTCAGAATGTAGAGAATAACAATACACAAATTTTTGTTAAAAAATTAATTATCCCTTAGTTGAGCTGAAGTCACCACAGTTTTTCGCGGTTTATAAAAAATCACTCATTACACAGTAGGTCTACACAATGGTGATTTTGATACTAGACGACTCAATAGGCTAGGTATATAATATTCCATTATATTTATTAATCTGCAATGCTATATAATAGTATGACTTGCGTTTGCAAATAAATAGATGACTATACTCCATTGAAATCCCTATAAGCTATAGCATTACGGATCTCCATTATTTAGCCTTATCTCACGTTTCCGTAACCTAATAGCACTAAGTCATTAACGGAATAAAAGGAAAAACAAATTAAAAGTCATTAAGTTGGGTATGCATAAAAAAAGAAGTCCGTATGGCCAAATGCGTAGGCTACATCATTTTTATTTTCCTACCATTTCCTATATTAATCCATTTATGGTAGATAAAATATGATCCCTTGCTGCTATGTCATGCTGGTGACCATATTTGGCAGTTATTTTTTTACATGCAAACCCGACTAAGTACCTACAGGTACATATACAGTATGTGTATAGTATTGAAGGTTATACTGCTAGTCAAGGACAAGGTTGAAAAGAAGAATGTTTTAGGCAAATGAGTTTCATTTTTCACCGCCAAAGATAGTCTCAGGTATGACCTTTTGCTATCCGGAATTCTTTTATGAAAAACAACGACTAGACTATCAAATTACTGCGCAAGAAAGGGCTTTGGTTTTGTTATTCATCGCAGATAAGGAATCATACATAAGCATAAAATCTGCATCACAAATTAAGCTATTCGGGAGCTCCTCTGCAGTTTGATCAAGGCGATTTGGGACTATTATAATACCGGGGTATAATTTTTAATACCGCAGTAGTAAAGTGTCACGTGACGGTGTTAAAATATGCGCGGGAAATTCAAATTAATAAATTATTAGAATACAAGACAATGGTTGCATTGTTTAATAATTGAAGGAAATAAACATTCAAATGTACAGGTAGACTTGATAAAATATAATAAGAGTTTTAATTAATGTGCCTAGGCCTTCATCTAAGGGAGAAAAAATTAAAAACTCAGCACCAAAAATATTAATTTATCAATTTGAATTTTCCGCGCATTTTGCATTCATTTGTTTAAAACAATTGAATAAATCCAGGTACGGTATTATTATAATCCCAAATAGCCATGATTGGGCAGCTGATACTTCCAAGCGTTTCATCAACATCTGCGGTTATCTTTAGTGGTCGATATTTATCTTTAGTGATATCTGAAGTGATATCTTTAGTGGTGCTTACGTAGACTTCAAAGTTTCTGTCTTAGTAGCTCAGTACCAGCTTATGGCCAACATCAGTAACAGATAACCATAAAGGTCAGAATTCGTAAGGGAGATACTGTAGGTGTTGAGGAATTGGAAATAGCCAGGAATAGTCGAATTGGTAGAGAAGATCGAGGTTCGAGACTGAACAAGGAAAAATATGCCGTCTGACCTGGGTCAGCCCAACCCTTACGGTCCCAGAGGCGAAAATCCCGAATCTGTATCTTCTCATGGCGAAGATGGAAGCGCGTAATGGTGAATGAACAGATACGGGACCAACTTTGAGCCCAGATAAGCGAAAAACACAGTATTTTCTGTGCAGGGCACTCTTTTGTCCTGGGGCTGGGAAACTGCTGGCCCCGAAGACGCGAAGGTAAAGGTCCTCAAAGGAGAGTCAACGGCATAAGGATGCAGAAGGCGACGGGAAGCCACTGTATTACAATTCCCTGCTATAGTCGCCATGAATACAACTGCCATAATGATCGCCAATCTTCGATAGAAGAGGCATTTCAAGAAGAATTTCACTATAAGTAGACCTACATTATTAAAAAGCCCTTCTAATAATAATAACAATAAATGGGCTAATTTGTATACGGTCATGACGCTACTTAGTACGTACCTCAAAATCATAAAAAAGGCAAATTTAACCCAAGTTATTAAAAAAAGGCCAGCTACCAACCTTTTGAATGAGTTGTGTTAGTCTCCTCCATCTTTTTAAATTGCAGCCTTATCCTCTGAAAACACTTCTTCCTTCCCTCAAACGGCACTTCCTCTTCAGAATCAGAATCGCCTTGTCCTGTACTCATATAAGAACGAACTTCCTCGTCAGCTAAGAGATCACTGTCATCACTATCATAATTCTTAGAAGCTTGCCTATTTAATCGAGATCCAGACGGTAAGCTATGCGAGCCATAAGCACTCCAGCTACTCGAATTTACACAGCCATTTGTTAACTTGTTGTACTTGTGAAACCCGCTCACTTTAGTCGCGTTTTTAACGCCATTCGCTAACGGCAATGTCTTATATTTACTACATTCCTTTGGCTCTATGGCTTCGCAAACCTTTTCGAATGCACTTTTGAGATCTTTACAGGAACCTTTCAAGGAACCAATTTCTTCTTCATAAATATTTTTAAAGTCCCTATCGAGATCTTCATTGAAATTCTTTAAATCTTCCTCCAGATCAGCGTGAGTATATTCTTTAACTTCTTTAGGAGCTTTATAATTAATAGGCATTGTCCGTCTTCTAAGAGGATCTCTACTTCTATTAGTTCTTGATAGTGAGTCGAACTTATTGATAATTTCATGCACAGGTTTGGCAGGTTTCAGTATCTCCGAACCTTGCATAGTTTCCATGACTAGTGATGTTGACTGCAGACGACAGTTGGCGCCAAAGGACCAACTTCTGTATGGTTTATTAGTACTGTTATTCCTAGATTTTTCAGTGGGTTTTTCGAAAGGTATATTAATGGAAATTCGAGTAGTAGTCGTGTTGGAAGGGTCCGTCGTCGGAAATCGTCTCACCGAAGGATTGCTTGCTGTTTTTACATCTGTAATTATAGATATTAGCCCCTTTTAGAGCCGAAATTGAAAGACTCAAACTTTGCAGTAACACCATAATTGTGCCAAGCATTCCAAATACTTGTAGATAGCAAAGCATTGCAGAAACTGAAGGAAAGAGCATTGCAGAGCCAGTAAGAAAACCCCAAAAGACAGGAAACAAGAATAACCAAACTACTATTGATAGTAAAGAACGGCCAACAGAAACCTAAGGAAATAGTAGGTACCCACTGAATTTGATTTAGAACTGGTCATAGAAGAAAAGGAAAGAAAAAGAATAAATGTTGACTATCAATGAAGATTAACTCTAGATTTTGAAAAATATATGAATATGCGTGAAGAAAAGGTACCCATCTACTAAATTGAGAAAAATGGGCTTTAAACAAATGAGGGAGGGTCCCACGGTCGCTTGTAACGTTTTGATAAATGGAATCCAACGTATAGGAACTGCACGGCTTCGCTATTCATTGAAATAATGCAGGCGGCATGCTCCTACGGATTTCAGCACTTACCAAGACTGTACGAACGATAGTGGGACCTGCTCTAAGGGTATGAGGATTTCAACTGAAGCTGTTGTTCGACGAATTGCCTTTGTCTATTGTTCTCATCATTTATTTTACAGAAAATCCCGAAAGATATCTTTATTGCGCAGTCATAAAGCTTGATTATATATTATGAGGTTGGAATAATAGCAATAGAAAATACTACAGGGCTGAAGTACAGTAAGTAAGCCTACAGGTACCCATTATTCCTACATGAACATTTTTAAACGACGATATGTCCAACAATAATCATGCAGGGTGCGTAGGCAAGCGCCCAAAATGTAGCAACAGCAATCCAGCAGTGAATACGATTTTTGTTCTTTTAAGATGTCATGCAAGTCGTAGGACAATAGTAAAACAGAAAAAAGGAGATAAAAAGCAAGCATTCTTAAGTAAAAAGGAAGGTAATAAAATAAGGTAAGGTAATAAAATAAATAATACTACAATAAGTACTGTACATGTGCCATTAATTTGTTGAAACACAAACCATGCAAAGAATACATAAACAAGAGAAAATTTACACGCAATTCGCCATAAGCTAAGATACTGTAAATGCCGCATACTTTCGTAAAAAAAACAAAGAAGTAAGCAGCAGTGACATGCAAAACAGTAAATAAAAGGTTATACAATGCTTTAAGAATATGCAGGAATACATAGGTACAATATTAATACATTTTCAAATTACGTGAAAAATTATGTTGTTTGTTGTTTCCAACGCCTGCTTTCAGCATTTCTGCTTTAAGCAACCCTGTCAGCCTGGTGGGGGGAGTGAGTCTGTTTGTTAACTTGAGGCACCCTAAGAGCAGACTCCTTCACCTCGGGGGAAGGGCAGTTGGCTGACAGGGTGGACCTCCTGATTATAGTGGATTCCGAACCACTTGGGGAACATAATTAAATCGGAGGCGACCAGGACTCGACCCACACGTAGACTGACTGGTATAGTATCAGCGCGCTGTCTTGTCCCACCATGTTCCCCGGCCAACCCTGTGCACACTACCAAGTTTTCCGCAGGTTGAGAACATGTTCTGCTCTCATAGAATCAACATGGTAGGCACGTGAAGATTATGGGATTTGTATTTTCGACCAACGAATAAATAAACTTATAACTTAAGTCAAGCTTATAAAAGCACGCAATGTTGTAACCGAAAATAATGGACTAAAATGTTACAATCCTGACTATGCTTCTAATTGAGTCACTTGCATTTGGATAGCATTTTGGAAAGAAGATGAAGGTTTCTAAATTGACTTGTAAGACTTACCAGAAGAGAAACTGCTTCGATCAACGCCCCTTTTGACTCCAGACCAGTTAGATGAACTATCGACCTTCGCATCCTTCTCGTCATCCGCTGTACCATTTTGTAACACAGTCATCTCCCCCGAACGAAAATCAATCTTCGACGAATAACTACTCTTTAACCTCTTAAACTCCTCCACTTGCTTAATCCTCTCAGCAACGGACAACCTTGGCACATCCTCCCCGGGAGTTTTCAGAGCATTTCGCAGTCCAACACTCAACAAAACATCGTCTGGAAGACTTCTTCTCTTGATTTCGACAGTAATCGGCTCTACTTTGACTTCAGGAGGTTCCACAACGTCAGGTTTTTTTAAATTGCGAAACCTGGTCTGAAGCTCACTTTCGCCATCACTACTGTAAGATTTCCTTTCCTCAACATTTCTCCTCACATCTTCAAACCTTTTGTTCCGAAGTATCACTGTTGATTTCCATAGGGGAGCTTCATCTTCAGTCTCGTTTAAAGTCTTCTTGATTGGCTTAAGTATACTTCGAGGCCTTAAGCCGTCATTAAGGTCAGTCTGTTCCTCGTCTACGTCGTATAATTTTGGCAGTGACTGAGCGGGTTTTGAAGGTTCCTCCTTAGGTATTGTTTCTACAACTATTTTTGATAGTTCTTGAAGTTCAGATTCAATCTTCTTACTTAAGGACTCAATTTTTTCTGCGCTTGTTGTGTTAGAAGTCGTCAAAAGTTTCTTTTCAAAAGGCGAATCACCAAATTTAAATTCTGGAAGACCTGATGTGTTAGTCACACTTTCACTACTGATGTACGTCCCACTATTCCGACGCCTTCTTCTGACTACACTGTTAGGAGGCTTACCATCAGTCTCGACTATGTTAACCCTCCCAGAGTCAGGAGCAAAATGAACTTCTGTTTTACAAAACTCAACTTTCTTGTGTTTTTTCTCTTTATTCAAATCAAAATCAAACGTCCTGTAGTCATCGTCTTTTTCCTTCGGGGAATCCGGAACACCGGAATCATTTTGCTCCGGGTCAGGGGTATCACTGCACCACTGCCTGTCAACTAACTTGGTACCACGTAGTTGAGAGATCCATGGGTTTTTTGTACATCTCAAGGATGACCTTTCTCTGTTAGGCAGCGGTGATTTCCTATTCCATGCAGCATCACTGAATGATTGCTCCTCAATGTACCTCTTAAACGGGGACTCGGTCTTTGAGAAAGAGCTGGTATACCCACTCGAAGGAGAAGAGTCTCCATTAGTTAACGCTATTTTATCGGAATCATCAACATCTTCAAACCCATAAGACTTCCTTCTCCGGTACCACTCACTAGTGTGATTTACTTGATTTTTTCTCAAATCTAAACTGCCTGTACCATTGACTAACGGTTTCTGACTGATTTTAGCCTCCATGCCCGATACCACATCTTTGACTCGTGGTATTTCCGTCACAATCCCTTCATCTTTCATGTCACTGTCACTTGACTTTCGTAGCCGTTCTCGGACTTCTTTAAGGGTTTCGGCAGTCACAAAGGAACTTTTTACTTTAGCTGGCTTTTCTGTGATTTCTGTATCCTCATCCTTGCTACCCTCGTAATTTATAATGCTGCCACAACGTAATAAGTTTTCAATTTCAGCCGCTCGTTCTTTTAATGACTTTCCATTAGTCCAGTCGGGTATATCGTCGGTAATGCTAGTTTTAGGGAACTGAAGACTTCTCCGAAATCTAGAGGTTCTCCTAATAGAATTATTTTCTTCTGTCTCCTCGTTAATATTTTCATTACTACAGCTTTTCTGTCTGCTCAGACTTGGTTTCCGATCAGATGATGTTTCACTTGGACTGTCCAGTTCGGTAATAACAACTCCTCCTGGGCTCTCTGGTCTCTCGGAGTCTAACCCATTGGTGAAGCCGCGGAACATTCGGGCTTTGGCTTCTTCGTGAAGTTGCCGACATCTTTCCGCGACATCATTAAGGGTATCTCCATGTGATCCTGCGAGACTGCGCGGGCGCGAGGGTGGACGTCTAGTTCCAATTGACCCACTTCGCCCAACGCTTCCTTTTGTTTTTTGGGAACTCAAGTCGAGATGGTTCACTGGAAGCTGAAAGAAAGACCAACATCAAATCAAGATGTATAACTCATGCCTCCACCTTTAAACATTGGGCATAAGTTAGTGATACCTATTTGGATTAATTGTACTTTCTGCTGTTGTTGAAAGTAATGGGGATTGTTTCCATTGCCGCTAGGGGACATTGTACAAGGAATCTGCTTTAAGCGTAGCCAGGGAGGGGGCTTTCCCCCCCCCCCCCCCGAAATGTTAAAAAAAGTATTATTATTGTTGTTTAAATGAGTGAAATGAGTTTTATGTATATATTATTATGGAGCTGATTTATTAATAAAAGTAATTTTTACATTCAATATTCTGTGTTTGGAAGAGATCACACTTTTTATCCTTGCATTGTTCAGTTTGATGTTTCACCTGTAATTTTTTTCTCCCTCTAAAAACACTAAAACTGTGTGTTTTTGGCGTTTTTGCATGTCAATTCTTATAAATTTCCGGGGGCCCCCGACCCCTGGTATTTAGCACCCCCGAAATAAAATCCTGGCTACATGCTTGGCGTAGCCCTTAATACTTTCAACACGGAACATATTATTTTTAATACTATTGTTTAATTTAATTTAATGTTTAATTTAATTTTTTAATACTATTGTTTTTAGGCATTTTCTCTATATGCAGGTATTGGTTGAAACACTGTGCCACATACATTCTGTAACAGATTCACCTCTAATAGGCATAATAAAAATACCTGGGAGACTGTGCAGTGTACATACCTGGAGTTCGTCAAAAGGTTTTATACTTGATGACCACTGAGAAGAACTAGAGCTGGTGGTGACTGTTTGTGTTCGAATAACCTGCATGCTGCCTCCAGGAACGGAACTTTGAAAAATCTCAGTCTGCTTCCTATGCCGCTGCTGTAGGCTTCCATCTGGAAGATTTCGTTCTCTAGAATCAACCACCTGAAAGCAAAGCAAACGAAATTGTCTATAAACTATAAAAATCTATAAAGTATAGATATCTTTAACGCACATCACCTATTACTTTGGGCTTATATGGGCTTACGCTCATCGCCGTCATTGATGTATTGTCAGAAATGTATTTATTTTCTCTTAAATGTAGTTGTCAATTTTCTGGTCAATACACCATTATTATTATTATTATTATTATTATTACTGACTAACGAAATTGTCAAGCACTTTCTGTCTAATTAAAAATAATAAATAAGGACTATAAATGTCTAAAACTACGCTAAAATTGTAAATACAATGAAGCCCTTCACCGCCATTTTGAGTGTTCGTTTCTGCGACACAATCTATAAAATATAAATTTGGCGCAGATTTCGAAGTTCATTCCGTACTTGTTTACAATCGACCAACATTTGTTCATAGCAGTGTTATGCCGGTATTATAAGTAACATGAGAGGAGAGATGCCGAATGGATTTTGGAACATGCTACGTGTCAATTATTACAGCTCCAGCAGATTTAGATCTCATTCGACTAAACTCCGATAGTTTGACAAGTAAGAAAACTGGAGAGTTCCTAGTTATGATGCAAATATAGCCTATTTTGCACATTAGCGCATAATATAGAAAACATTTTCATCAGAATAAACACCACCAATAATTCAGTGTTCACACGCTACCTGCGGTATTTATTTAGAGATGAGACATTTGAGACCCTCTAAAAATATTTTTTAAATCCTAGGTGTGACTGGTCACAAGAAACGTGGCAGGAAAATTAGGCGGGAAACCTACAGTATATATACTAGTAGAACTCTAGCATTTATCAACATTACACTGACTTTTAAGTAGATCAAGTAGTTAACTAGTTTTTTTTTTTTTAATTCAATAACTTCTATGTTTAAGTTTCAATAAATCAAGGGTCCAGCGCGGGTTTATCCCTTAGTTCCCTTACCATAAAAAAATGCAATAATGTATTGTATTGAAGGAAATAAATAAATATTGTATTGTGCATCTGTACCGTTTCGTTTTTTTTTCACAAAATAAAAATTGGTACTGTCTCACCATGAATTGAAAGGAATGAAACATGAATTTATCCGTGTGTGTATTCAAGTACATGAATATACTTAGATGAAATCAAACATCTTATAATTTCTTTTAATTCCTAGTATCATTTTAGAGTATGAGCCAAATTTCTTGCCTTACCTTGCCATAATTATGCGCGGCTAGGCTATTACTAGCCGACCAACGATCTGTCTCAATCTTGGCCTTCTCCATCATTCCAGTGATCTTGTCCCGTCGGGACCACTCTTCGACGTTCCTCCTGTTGAAAGGGAGGCCGACAGTGTGTGCGTCCCCAGCGTGGGGTAAAGTCATAGGTACTATCTCCATGCTTTTGCCAATTAGAAATCTGAAATGAAAAAAGAGAAAGTGTTTAAATAATTTTACCAATTAGCCTCAGACGTCTCAACCTCGGACATCGGACACATTTATTATTTACATGTGTATAATTATGATATTCATTTATATGATATTCATTTAAGGTTATTGCGACAATGTTTTATGGACATTTACTTCAGTGTCTGTAATATCAAATTAACATTAGATTCTAATGAACGAGCGTTTAAATTAAACATTTTTTTAACCGATAAATGGAGGTATTAGTATTCATTATACATTAATTCACATGCATTAATACACGACTTCCTAGAAGACTCCGCCTTTATTAATTATTTCGAGAACCAACTCTATAGCAGATCCAGTAACGGGCTTTTTCTTCTTCTGAGCTCACAATCACAACGATTGGTTGGCAGCAACTTTTTCAATCCTGCGCCTTCCTCTTCAGTTCTTGTTACGTACGAGCTCTTCAGTTGATCCATAAATTCCATCTTCGGCCACCCTCATTTAATGGTTTCTTCCACGCTGCCCTCAACGATGGAGTGTACCAGATTTTAGTGTCTTAACGGACAATATAGTACCCAAATTTAAGGTAGACTTATCTGCTATAAGAGAGCGTCCAGCACTGTGTAAAAATGTGTGATAAGGCCGTAATATGTTGATAATAGACCATCTGGTAAGCCATGAAGCGGCCTACGCATATACCCAAACTAAGAACTGTTGCCTCATCCATCAGATGGCTGCGACGGCACCGCCTGCATGCCTGGCTGTAATGTCGGTCAGCCTCCCATTCAGGCTCCACCGTATTCAATAATCTCTGCTTAGGGGAATTCCCTATAATAGGAAACATTTATTGACAAAAAAAACTACGTTTTGCCTTATTAAGAAAGAAAGAAAGAAAATTGTCTTTATTTTCCATTGGGCGAAATACAATTAATCCAATTGACCATGTTGAATCCATGAGAGCAGAGCATATTTCAAACTGCGGCAAACTTGGAAGTGTGCACACCGTTGGCAGGGGAACATGGTGGGACATGATAACGCGCTGAGACTATACCAGTCAGTCTACGTGCGTGGCGAGTCCTGGTCACCTCCGATTTAATCGTGTGACTTTACCATGTTTCCCAAGTGGTTCGGAATCCACTATAATCAGGAGGTCCACCCTGTCAGTCAACTCCCCTTTCCCCAAGGTGAAGGCGTTTGCCCTTAGGGAGGCTCAAGTTAATAAACAGACTCACTCCCCCCGCCAGGCTCACAGGGTTGCTTAGAGCAGAAATAGTGAAAGCAGACTTTGGATGGAAACAATACATAATCTCTCAGCTTAGGGGAATTCCCTATTATAGGAAACATTTATTGACAAAAAAATCTACTTATTGCCTTATTATGAAAGAAAGAAAAATGTCTTTATTCACCATATATGGCCGAATTTTGGGCCTGTCGGCCCACTCTTACAACTAACCCAAAATTAATTACACTATGTTTTACCATATGAAATGTCCATATTTAACTGAATTAAAAAAAAAAGGTAAATATAATTTTTTTAAACTAAAACTTAATAAAAAGTAAACTAAAACAAACCATTTACACACCATATGAGTATACATACCCATAAAATAAATTACACGTGACAAGCACCATACATCCCAACATGACGAGGGCCTATTTGCGTTTTTGTTTAAAGGAAAACTAGACCAAAATATCTGTAGGCCTAAAAGTGGTAAACCGCTATTTAGGCGCCCATTTCATTGACCGGCTAGGGCTATTTCCCACAACGGTCACGTGGTAGCAGACATTCAAGACTTAGGTAGCAATTCCACCGACCTTGCATTGCAGATTGCAAATGACATTGACGGAAATGTTTTTTTTTTTTAATAGAAATCTATTAAAATGTTTGTAATTAACATATCCCATGAAGCCATTTTTTAATTTTAGTTTGTTTGTTCGTGATTTTACTGTATGATCATTGATCAATTTTAACTATGGCATAGAGGAAAATAAACATTTCCGTCAATTCTGCAATGCGAGGTCGTTGGAAACGCCACCTAAGTCTTGAATGTCTGCTACCACGTCACCGTTGTTGGAAATAGCGCTAGCCGGTCAATGGAATGGGCACCTTAAGCTTAGATTATCTACTCGGTCCTTAAACTGGGAAATTTCATTCTACCTATATCGCCTTATAAGGAAATAATATAAGGTATCGCTACACTAACATTTTAGGGGGCCAACTGCCATTAGTCGATAATCTGATAAAGATACTCGCCTTGAAAGATTCAAAACAATGGTTCGACTAATATGGCGACTTTCACCACCCACTCATAATGCCAGATAATGGCCGACCACCGAATCTTCCTGCCCGTTTTACATAGATTATCCACATTTCAACACCGTAGAAAATTACTATACGGTAAAAATAAAGTTTAAACCTGTGACTTTCACAGTGAACATGTTCTAAATAGCCAAAATAACATACTGTATATACATTAGATTTCTTGTTTTCCTATTTAAACGTTAGTATAAGGAAAGCTTTGTAATGGTTGAAATGCTCAATTTCGGGATTTCAACGAATTTACATTTTTTTTACATTTTTTTTTTTCAAATGTTTGTCGGTTGATTTGTGGGCAAACAACTAGATGGATTTTGATTAAATTTGGCATGCTGGTCTATAAAAATCATATCTATGAACCATTTTTTATTTATTTCGAGAGTTTTTATAGATCCAACTATTTGTTTCTTATTACTAAACATTTTTTGTAAATCTAAAATACATGCTGTACAAAGGTGGTATTTTAAAGCATACATATTATACCTACTACTAACTTATAATACTAGTATATTAATATAATATCTAAAATAAAATAAAAAAAGGGGAAAATGGTGGCCAATTGATGTTAGTGACATACTACATACCTCATACAAAAAACGGATGGGGTGCCCGATAATCTCATATGACAAAAAAAACACTTGGTTTTAACTGTGTAAATGACACGGGTTGCATAATCATTAACATTCAGGCGTTGCCGTTAGCCAATTGCAGAAAATATTTTTATTTACCAGGTTTCCCCATCTCAGGCCCGATTCAGGCTATGGTACGCTCCGGAGCGCCTATTAGCTGCGAGCATTGTGTTGAGCTCACAGTTGACAAAGCATGACCGCTTCGCACGAACCAACCATGGCAGCGACATCCACTCACTGACTGTTGGGTCTTTGTCCTAACGCATGCCATCCAATTGCATCCAACCACGCCCACTGCGCATCAATGCCCGGCTTCAGGAATACATCCATATTTACTGTTCAGGACAGTGGCGGATTCAGAACGGGGGGGGGGGGGGGGTCACTCAGGGCAAACCAACCCTAGGCAGCAACATCCACTCAGTGACTGTTGGGTCTTTGTCCTAACGCATGCCATCCAATTGCATCCAACCACGCCCACTGCGCATCAATGCCCGGCTTCAGGAATACATCCATATTTACTGTTCAGGACAGTGGCGGATTCAGAACGGGGGGGGGGGGGTCACTCAGGGCAAACCAACCCTAGGCAGCAACATCCACTCAGTGACTGTTGGGTCTTTGTCCTAACGCATGCCATTCAATTGCATCCAACCACGCCCACTGCGCATCAATGCCCGGCTTCAGGAATACATCCATATTTACTGTTCAGGACAGTGGCGGATTCAGAAGGGAAAGGGGAGGGGGGTCACTCAGGGCAAACCGACCCTAGGCAGCGACATCCACTCAGTGACTGTTGGGTCTTTGTCCTAACGCATGCCATCCAATTGCATCCAACCACGCCCACTGCGCATCAATGCCCGGCTTCAGGAATACATCCATATTTACTGTTCAGGACAGTGGCGGATTCAGAACGGGGGGGGGGGGGGTCACTCAGGGCAAACCAACCCTAGGCAGCGACATCCACTCAGTGACTGTTGGGTCTTTGTCCTAACGCTTGCCATCCAATTGCATCCAACCACGCGCACTGCGCATCAATGCCCGGCTTCAGGAATACATCCATATTTACTGTTCAGGACAGTGGCGGATTCAGAACGGGGGGGGGGGGGGTCACTCAGGGCAAACCAACCCTAGGCAGTGACATCCACTCACTGATTGTTGGGTCTTGTCCTAACGCATGCCATCCAATTGCATCCAACCACGCCCACTGCGCATCAATGCCCGGCTTCAGGAATACCTCCATATTTACTGTTCAGGACAGTGGCGGATTCAGAAGGGAAAGGGGAGGGGGGTCACTCAGGGCAAACCGACCCTAGGCAGTGACATCCACTCATTGACTGTTGGGTCTTTGTCCTAACGCATGCCATCCAATTGCATCCAACCACGCCCACTGCGCATCAATGCCCGGCTTCAGGAATACATCCATATTTACTGTTCAGGACAGTGGCGGATTCAGAAGGAGGGTCACTCAGGGCATACTAGCCATAGGCTGCGATATCCACTCAATGACTTCTCACTTCTGGGTCTTCTTCCTAACGCATACCATCCAATTAAATAAGGACTTTTTTGTTCTATTACTAAGCTAACCTAGCGGAATTATAAAGCCACTCTCTTACACTCAACTAGGAAAGCCCGGGACCGCCTTCTTTACATGCCCTCCGAAGCATGGCCAGAAAATGTAGGAAGTGTGGGACTCGAACCAACAACCTTTCGGGTGAAAGTCAGAGTCCGTACCACTACTCTACATATCTTGGCTCAGGGTAAACCAACCACAGGCAGCAACATCCACTCATTAACTGATGGATCGGTTTTCCTAAGGCATAACATACAATTGCATCCAACCACGCCCACTGCGCATCAGGAATACTGTGCATCTATATTTACGATTCAGGTCAGTGGCCGATTCAGAATGGGGCAAACCAACCCCGCACACAGCGACATCCACTCACTGACTGACGGATCTTTATTCTTAGCAATGTCATCTCATTATATTCAACCACGCTTCAAAGCTTCAAGCCTCTTCGGGTACTATATGTGCAGAAGTTTATAAACACCGTGGCACGACAATCCAATGAGGGACTAGACTTCAGGACTCACTTAGAGAGTCAGGAATAGTCCCGTTGGTAGAGAACTAGGCTAAGAAACGGAAGATCTAGATTCGAGACTCAAAATAAAAGGAATTTTCCGCCTGGCTTCTGTCTATCTAACCCATAACCATAACTTCATCGATAAGGGGAAAACTCGGTTGGTGGGCATGTTACTGACCACAACACCTCAGAGAGAGCCGTGGCCAAAGAGAAGGCTCCCTCCAAGCTGTCAAAACTCACAGCTCTTTCATAAATAAATAATGCCTTCTATTACTAAGCCAACCTAGAGGAGTTAGGGCTAAAATGCCCTCTTCTACACTCAACCAGGAAGACCCGGGACAGCCTGCTTTACATGCCCTCCGAAGCATGGTCAGAAAATGTAGCAACTTTGGGACTCGAACCAACAAGCTTTCGGGTGAAAATCGGAGTCTGTACCACTACTCTACATGTCCTGACGTTATGACTGATTACCAACATTCGTCAACTTTCAACGACAACAATTTCTTATCATTAGACTACCATAATGGTCAGAGTGTCACAACACCATGATCTGAAAGATGCCACTAATGCCAATAATGCCGTTGACGTAATGTCCCTTTTTCAGGAGCTGGATAAGAGAGACACTCCAATGAGTAATGTTGTTGTAAGAAGATGAATTTCACGACTTTGCCAGGATTAGCCACGTTTGTGGGCCATGGTCTGGGGACTTTCGTCAACTGGGACCAACAACCGAGTAAGTGACAGGGTTTGGCTAAGAATTAAACCGAGCAGGGCCGTTTTGGAAATGCAAACGTAACGTGAGAATTCTTGGAAGGAGCCAAGAGCAAATGAAGCGCCTAGAAGCCTAAGAATCAAACCGAGCAGGGCCGTTTTGGAAATGCAAATGTAACGTAAGAGTTCTTGGAAGGAACCAAGAGTAAATGAAGCGCCTAGTAGCCTAAGAATTAAACCGAGCAGGGCCGTTTTGGAAATGCAAACGTAACGTAAGAGTTCTTGGAAGGAACCAAGAGTAAATGAAGCGCCTTGTAGCCAAGGAGTGCAAGTGACATTTTTTATGTTTTGGAGTTAAGTGCACCTTGCTGTTGCTCTAGCTACTCTTTATCCTAGAAACCAATAGTAACATCGGGATCTGTCATTTTGACAATGCTAGAATTCATGGGAAAGAGGTATATTTGTGCGTTATCAATTGAGTTAGAAACTTGAGCATCAATTATCTCGAATATTTATTTTTGTCACTTACACCCCTTAGTCTCTAAGCGCTTCAACTGTAATTCAAGTTTTTTGACAGTGACAATGACAATTTGACAATACTAGAATTCATGGAAAAAGTGGTAAGCCTATAAATTTTCAATTGAGTTAGAAACTTTAGCATCAATTACTCGTATCTCATATATTTATTTCTCTCACTTACACCCCTTGGCCTCTAAGCGCTTCAACTGTAATTTACTAATTGTCAATTGTGGTTGTTAGGTGTGCCCTCATTTTTTGACAGTGACAATGACTATTTGACAATGCTAGAATTCATGGAAAAAGAATGAAAACACTTTCAATTGAGTTAGAAAGTTCAGCATCAATTATCTCCAATGTTTATTTGTATCACTCTTTAGCACGCCTTGGCCTCTAGGCGCTTCAAATAGTAAATGTATAGAACGCTGTAGTAAAACTGCGCTGAGTTGAGCCCCATGTACCACAGCAGAAAAATCACGGTAAGTTGACTGAAGATAATACTGTGCAATTACTATGTGATGAAGTCATCTTACAAATGATATACAGGAGAGCTCACCGGACTATAGCGAAGCAAAGACAAGACTTAATTTAGGGCTACTACAGCAGCTACCTGAACTAAGGCGTCCATTCCACCGACCGGCTAGGGCTATTTACAAAAATGGTGACGTGGTATCAGACATTCAAGACTTAGGTGGCGTTTCCACCGACCTCGCATTGCAGAATGCCAATGACATTGACGGAAATTAGAATTTTTCTTTTTATAGAAATCTATTAAAATGTTTGTACTTAACATATCCCATGACGCCATTTTTTGATTTTAGTTTGTTTGTTTGTGATTTTACTGTATGATCATTGATCAATTTTAGCTATACATAGAGAAAATGGAAGGTACTATAACTAGAGGGACAGAATGCGATATCTCAAGTTACAAAAAAAGACGCGAACCGGGCTACCAAACCCGACCGAATTTGACCTAGGGGAAGAAAACAACCGAGGCGCGAAGTCCTGAATTTCCACAGGAGCTAGTAATACAATACAAATATAAATAAGTAATGGCTTTATGCTCAATTACTAAGCCATGCCAACTTAGCGGAGTTGGGGGGCTATAAAGCCCTCTTTTACACTCAACCAACTGCGGACTGACGTCGCTTATTCTACTACGAACAAACCGAACTAGATGGGGCCAACTAGCCTCGGACGACATGTGCGAATATGGTAATTTTATTATTATATTTTAGTAAATCTATTGTAAGTTAATTTATTAAGCCCTGATTTAATCGATACTACATACGTTTGTTCTATTTTGACCCAGAACAACCCCCAAAATTGGGCTGAATGCGTCCCTGTTTGGGAGTGCATAGCAGACAATGGCGTCAAGTTGGCAGAACACTGGGCCCAAAAACCTCAACTTTGGGCACAAAAAAGTAGGTAAACTAAGTACGCTCAGAAAGGCCCGGGCACCTGCACTGCATGCCCTGCTTTACATGCCCTCCGAAGCATGGTCAGAAAATGTATGCATGAATTTTTGTATACAGTATAAAATTAGGTAAGACTGATGAGCCGATGCGTTATGTAGCCGAACGTGCCGCATGCACCGGCAATATAATAGAGCCATAAATCATGCTACAGGCGTGCGTGCTAGCAACTGGTGTTAGGCGCTTCCATAATGGAGCTGTTTAAGTGAATAATTGGAATTATAATGACGATGGCATATTGAATAAGACTTTGACAGGGATGGGTTCTTTATGCAAATTTGAAATATTGCAAGCCACAGCTCCAATACAATACAATGTAATACATATAGAGCGGATGGATATAGAAGGCTGATCTAAAGTTCTATGTAGGAGAGATGGGTCAGGCTACGAGCCCGCCAAAAACATTTTTTTTTTTGAATCCTGAGCCCAACTGCTACGTCTTTGCAACTGGTCATAGGCGTGATAAGTGACCCCTGAAAAGCGAAGTATGCCCAAAATAGCCGTAGCTCAACAACCCATGGAGGGTTCGGGCTTGGTCGACAACGTTCATGCAGCACGGTCCTTGGCTTGGCGCCGGCATCCTCGTATTCCCAGCTGCCTGAGATTTACACTAACTCCATCCTCACGGCCTTCACAGACTGCGGCGTCCATCTGGCTTCTGGGTCCATTTCTTCTTCGCCGCTCTCCTGCCCGACATCCTTTACAGGTGCCCTGCCCAGCGAAGCCTGCTTCTTTTGTACTCCACAACTACGGTTAGTTCACCATGTAACCCGTACACCTCCCTGTTTGCCCTAACCCTCCACTGACCGTTCTCAAGTACTGGTCCAATAACCATTCCTCAACACTCGCCTCTCCCAGGTGTTTAAAAGGTTCTCTTCCTTCTTGGTTAGGACCCACGTCTCCGAAGCGTATGGTACGATACAACCGAAAGCGAAAACCCAGCTTCTTGAGCCTCCGGTATAAGACGATTTCTGTGCATACAACTTCAGTGCCTACACTGTCTAGTCCACCCTCTCGTTTCCTAATGAATCCTAGAACCTCCCCCTCGAATTAACTATAATACAAAATACTTCCTGTTCACCGCCTTCCAGACCAAAAATATATACTAGTTACAGGCAACAGGCCTGTAGTCGCCACCCATCTCTCTCTTCAAGTTACAGCCGGCTGGCTGGTTGGTAGCAACCTGTAGCACCGATGCCTCCCCTCCCCTCGATCCTGGCAAGCCCCGTTCAGCTCCACGTATGTATTGGCTCCTACATCCTCAATCACCGGCCGCCATACCAAGTTGAGTCCAGCGGACCAGAGCAGGTTCAAAGCTGCAGATAACTTGGTCATGTGCACAGTGCCGGTAGGGAAACATGGTAGGACTTGTCCTGGTCAGCTCCGAACTAATCGTGTGACTTCACTGTGTTTCCCAAGTGGTTCGAAATCCACTATAATCAGGAGGTCCACTGTCCTATGGGCTGGCGTAGGACAGTCAAGTCGGAGTCGCTCTATGGGCCCGAATATGAGGCCTAAGTCGTTATTAACCCGACGAACACTGCTACTACTACTACATCCTCAATCACTTACTGCCTTCCTTGGGCACCCAGGTCGGTTGACACCTTCTATGGTTCCTTCTATGAGGCAGCTTACAAAGTTCTCGTGTCGCATCAAATGTCCGATTCAGCGAGCTCTTCTTGTACATATGGATTCACAAAAGTTTTGCTTCCTCTTATTCTGGTTAGAACCTCGTCGTTGGTAACGCCACCCATAGTCTTTCCTTATCTTTATTCAGTACTCGCGCCTGACATTGAAGGCTATACACGAGCTTACATACACAATACCATTGTACAAGCTAACGACAAGTCAAAGGAAGTAAATCTACAGAACCATAGAAAATTACACACGAAATACATGACCAATTGCCTTGAACATTCATTCCTCCATTCACGGTAGCTTAACTCTGAATTGACCGAGCACAAACATACGCCCACCACACTCTATTTTGACAAGAGCATATGGTCAAGTATATGAGATGACCACCTCAAGTACGGCTATTCACCATAAAGTCTCGTGTAAACATATCGTCTTTGCTTCTACTGTCACCGATGATGTCATCAATATAGGTATTTAAGGTACGACGTATGAAAGCGAAAGGGCCATGACTTGGGGAAAATTGCACGTTCCCCTGAATATGCATCATCAGAGAAATTAAGAGACAATCGGTTATTCACACTAGAACTTTTTACTTATTTACAAAAGTAAATTAACAAATTTAAGGGCCCACTTTCCATTCTTTGCGCAAAGTCAAATTTCCCATGAAATCATAGACATGGGCGTAGCTGGCGAGGTGCAGGGGAGACGTCCTTAAGATTTGACGAGTAAACACTAGATAGAATTGGGTTCTGTTTGATGAATTTACACAGTGTATAAACAAGTGTGGGGAATTTAAACTTAGATAAAATAAATCAGATGTCAAAATTCAAACAAGCCCGCGAAAACCAATCGATTTAATCGAACTTTTGCACCTGGGTGTAGCTAGGATTCTTTCCAGGGGGGGGGCTGACCTTTTCGTTTCATACAGTCTATTTCCTCACTAAATAGACTACAGTAAGGTGGTGCCTCGTAGGGATTTAGGGAGCTTAGATAAGCCCAATAATGGAAAGTACTGTAATTTAAAAAAAATAATAGATGCAGAAAAATTACGTAAAAGTCAGTTATATGATATTGCTGGTTAGATAAGCATTTTTTAAGCCTAGCTTATGTCGATAATTACTCCTATTTGGCGTATCTAAACGGTAAACAGTGACAGAGAAAGTTTAGACGGGGTTAAAATTTCGCCATGTCACTGTGGGGGCACTATAGCATTTACAAGTTGACAGCACTTTGACTGGTAGGCTTAAAACTCCATAGGCTTAATAATCCATAATGGTTGAACAGTATAAGCTGGGGTAAATTTATATAATAATATATATTGTGTATCGATGGCATAGTGGTAGCTTGTTCGTACGTGTGCAAGTCTCTACACATCATGCGTTCGAAAACATGTCGTAACACAACACAGGTATGTCCTCTGACAAACATACAAACTTTATTATTTTTTAAATAATTAAAAAATTAAAAATTCTGTTATATATTTTATTTATATAGATTGTCTGTCAATTTTTCTTCGTGAAATGAGGGGGGTCGCCCCGGGCCCATTTCCTATACCTCAATTACTCCCATCTTAAGCTCGGCCATTGTTTTCCCTCATTTTTCCCTCCGGTGAGATGTTCCACACTTCCTCGAGGGTTGTCCTTGGTCTGCCGATGGTTCTTCTACCTTGTGGCCTTGCTTCCGCAAACCTCCGGGTGGTCCTATTCTCATCCACCCTTTGGACGCGGCCAAACCATTGGAGCTGCTTGTTCTCCATTCTTTGTCTGTCACACGTATTTTAAAACAGGCCATTTAAAAAGTTAAAAAAAAATACCTTAAGGCATGTAAATAAATAGCAGTTGAATGATGAGATAGTGAGTTAATTCACGTACCTTCTCGTCTAAATTACAGTGAGGCCAGTAAGCATGTCTCTATAATTGCGCTCCGACTCTATGAACTCATTACCTGTGCGGTGGGCGCGCCCGCGTTTCCTCAGAACCTAGACGCGGAAAGAGGGCGTCCTCAGAAGCAAAGGGTGGGTGCCAAGTCTGCAGACTAAATTATACCGGGAATTCATAGGGGGATACCAAGGATTTCGAAGATTCCGAGAAAAATATTCGGTGAATAGCATCTACCTTCCTAAAAAGGTTTATCTAAATTACATAGAGCCCAGCTTTTAGGGAAACCCAGTTCACTTTTAGGTTGGGCCGACTTACTGGTTCCTACTTCCTAAGAGGAAGACAGGAAAAGGGACGAATTCCGGCTTTGTTTTTCTAGATCGAATGCGGTAGCAGTTCTTGACAACCGAGACGCGGAAAGAGGTCTTCATCAGAAGTATAGGGGTAGATGAGGGGAGTCCATCCGGGAACACCTAAGATTTTGAAGATTCCGAGAAACGTATTCACTGAGTAGCGTCTGCCTACCTAAAAAGGTTTATCTAAATTACATAGTGCCCAGCTTTTAGGGAAACCCAGTTCATTTTTAGGTTGGGCCGACTGGTTCCTACTTCCTTAGAGGAAGACAAGAAAAAGGAACGAATTCCGGCTTTTTACGTCGAATCCGGTAAGATTTCCTCACAATTGAGACGCGGAAAGAGGCCACCATCAGAAGTATACCTCTATACCTCTAGCCCTGTTTCTGCTTCGCCGTAGCGCGGGTATTATTCGTCAGGATATGTAGAGTAGTGGTATGGACTTTCACCCGAAAGGTTGTTGGTTCGAGTCCTACACTTCCTACATTTTCTGGCCATGCTTCGGAGGGCATGTAAAGCAGGCGGTCCCGGGCTTTCTTAGTTGAGTGTAAGAGAGGGCTTTATAGCCCTAACTCCGCTAGGTTGGCTTAGTAATAGAACAAAAAAGTCCTTATTTATTTATCCCCGTGAGGGGGGGGGGGGCAAATGACTCCAAATAGCGACCAGGCTGTGTTTCCACAAGCCTGCAGACCATTTCATTGCATAATAATATGGCTTCCCTCACCAGTGATCTCCGAGGACAAGACAACTGGCGCAGGCCACGCAATTCAATCAATATATAAGGGCAATGAAACCCAGAATCGTTGTGGAGCAAACGGTACCTGTAGGTATCATTGGCCAGACAACAAAGAAGGAGTTATGTAGGCAGGATTCCGCGAACTTGTCGCCATTCTCGATATAATGCAGCGCCGATTCTCCAAAGGGACTACAATAATACAGTATGTTACCGCTGGAACAAGGTCACACCGCATTATTTTATGACCTGACCATATCGGAGAGAAGCATTACATCTTAATAAGAGAATAGAAACGACCTGCATTCAACTCTTCGTTCCATATGTATGTGTATATTTTTTAGCCCAGTTAATCTTATAATAATAATTTTTAATTATTATATTTATATTATTATTATTAATTATACTTCAGTGACAAAAAAATCCTGTGGGTCCCCAAGTTGATAAACGTGTCGGGGGCTCACACAGTAAGCGCTGTAGATGCAACAAATGTTGTCTGTTTCACGTTACGTTTTATTTTCAGGATCAATATCATACTATTTAAAAGAAATTGAGTTAACCCAAAATAAAAAAAATAGTCCCGAGGTATGATTTTTGTAAACCTACATGCCGAATTTCATCAAAATCGACCGAGTAATTTGCCCAGAAATCGACGCACAGACAGACATACAGACAGACAGACAGACAGACAGACAGAGCGACAGACAGAGCGACAGACAGACAGTTCGTAACAACCACTTCCTGGGACCTCAAAACGTGTAAATCCGTTGAAATCTCGGAATCGAAAATTTCGACCATCACAAAGCTTTCCTTACACTACGAATAAATTGG
The DNA here is from genome assembly GCA_963971405.1 of Psococerastis gibbosa. Lineage (NCBI taxonomy): Eukaryota > Metazoa > Arthropoda > Insecta > Psocodea > Psocidae > Psococerastis > Psococerastis gibbosa. Next base: position 23,929,974 of record OZ020491.1, read on the forward strand.
AAAGCAATAAAAATAAGTAAAATATTTAAAAATGTGTCAGTTGCATTACGATACATTGAATTTTTAATTTAAAGCAATTTAGTATTTTATTGTAGTTGTAAAGCCATTTTTTTATTTTAGTTTCTATGTCTCCTATTTTCGTTAATTTTTCCATTGGTCCAAGGGGTCCGGACCCCCCCCCCTCCCCCGAAATAATTTTATATGTTAACCTGTATTGTTTGAAGAATTCATCCATTAATTTATTAATAAACTATGTTTTAAAAAAAATTGTACCCCCCCCCCCTTGAAATTAAAACCTGGGCACTGCCTTGCCAATAGACACATAAATCGTATTCTAAAACTGAGAGCATGGAGGAAACAACTGACATTTATTCATTTGCTCTGATTGTTTCTGTCCCTTAGGCGGGGTTTCCACCGACCGGCTAGGGCTAAATACAAATACGGTGATGTGGTAGCAGACATTCAAGACTAAGGCGGGGTTTCTACCGACCTCGCATTGCAGAATGCAAATGACATTGACGGAAATTATAATTTTTATTTTTATAGAAATCTATTAAAATGTTTGTAATCAACATATCCCATGACGCCATTTTTTAATTTTAGTTTGTTTGTGATTTTACTGTATGCTCATTGATCAATTTTAACTATGGCATAGAGTAAAACAAACATTTCGGTCAATGTCATTTGCTAAGTCTTGAATGTCTGTTCCCACGTCACCGTATTTGGATTTAGCCCTAGCCGGTCGGTGGAAACCGTAGTAACTGGTTTTTAAGCCCACGAATCCTTGCCTGTAATCTGATTTACATAATATCTGCGGAGTTCCTCTGGCAGCAGACATTTACAAAAACTTGTTGCCCAAAATTCTTAAATTCTTATTTTTTAACAGACCCATATCATTTTTTTCTCCCTCCCTCTCTTCATCGCCCAGTATTCCCTGGACAAGGAGCAGATATTAACCTATGCAATACAGAATAATGCGTTAACCAATATTTACCATTATAATTACAATGCAATTACAATTTTACCATAATAATAAATCGTATATTTTCTTAAAATCTATCAATTTACATGACTTTAGTGGAACCTCACAACAATTCCAATGAGAAGTATTTGGTCTTATCTAGTAGTAGTATGGTTGGACATAGTCCCAGGCCACGGTGTGGGCCCATAGGACAGTGGACCTCCTGATTATAGTGGATTCCGAACCACTTGGGAAACACAGTCAAGTCACACGATTAGTTCGGAGGTGACCAGGACAAGCCCTACCATGTTTCCCTACCGGCACTGTGCACACGACCAAGTTATCTGCAGCTTTGAACCTACTCTGGTCCGCTGGATTCAACTTGGTATGGAGGCCGGCTGGTCTTATCTTACTTGCATCCTTGAAAAATGCCCCATGTACAAGTAAATAATACAAAATTATTTACAATAGGTTAGGTTGACGCCAATAGTGCATTACCGTCAAGTGTTCCCGGAAGACGAACATAAATATTTGGACGAAAAATAATGTCACCCACTTCAATGAAAGTGAAGCTTTCCATGGTCAATTAAATTTAGGGCAAATCAGACACCCTGGGACACCAACGCCACTAGTTTTTTTGAACAAAGTCAAATTTCACAGGAAATATTCATCGTCGAGATATAAAAAATAATTAGAAAAAAATATATCTATACATTTTGATTGATGATATGTGGCAGATAAGGGCACAATATTCAGTATAGATTTGTGTAAAAAGTTTTTTTTTAGGTTAATCGCAGTACAAACAATTTAATGAATGTATTCGATTGACCCGCAGTCACACCTGTAGGTTAGTACCCGAGTTACGTCAAGTCTCGGCTCGCACGGTAGGTAGAGATTCGCATAATTACAAGCACGCTACCCCCTTGCCACCGAAACCGTATCCGGGCCATACGAACGGTTTTTTGTTTAAAGCAATTCTGAAAATTCTGGCTAATCGGGGTTAGAGATGGCCACATATCATGTATCAAAATGCCGAGAAATATTTCTTTAAATGCCTATATATTTCTTTACAGCTCCATAATGAATATTTCCAGGGAAATTCGACTTTGTACAAAAAGCGAGTGACGTTGGTATCCCGGGGGGTCCGAAGAAAGGATACAAATATCTCACTGACGGAACGAACACTCAATTAACCTGTATCGTACAGGAAAATGTTTGCGCCCAACCAATCAAAACGTTGGGATTTTACGTCATTTCTCTATGGATTTATATAGGAAAGAGACTTATTGTTTTATGTACCCCATGATAAAAAAATAACTTTGCCTTTTCTGCCACTGTTGAATTTCGTTTGTCGTTTTAAGTTGACTTCTGCACCTGTAGTTTTTACTAAAAATTCTAATAAAGCGTACTTACCCCTAGAGACTGTTATATTTAAACTCCTAAGCACAGTTGATTTACCTACCTGAAAAAAAGAGAAACAGGTAAGTGAAATGCATACAATACAACTAAAATACCAAGGGGATTCACTATCCCGTATTAAGAATGCTAAACAGTGTTAAATTTGTTATTTATCAATGCTTTCCCGATCTTAAATTAAAACACTGGAAAATTATTTAGCGAACCTTGTGGTTCGTAAAAATACACTTTAACCTAAATAAATAAGAAACGGCAAGCTTTTCTATGTTACAAGATTGCTCAAGACTCGTATCTGTACACAGTTAAGTCGTGCCTTCGCCTGTTTCATTGCGTCAATGGTAAGGTTGTCTCAACTTGTCCATTATCGCTTGAAGCGGGTGTAGGTTGACATCGAGAACGTATACCAGTTTGCATATGGCCAAAAATGCATACGGAAACAATACAAATAATGTCCAAAATCCATGGGGTCGTTGGCATTGGTCAAGGGACCTATGGCCCACTATAAGTAGGCCTGGGTCCATAAAAAGTTGTTCAAAAATTACAATTACAAGATTGCCCAAAATTCACCAAACCAGAAAATAGAGACATTTCTATCTTGAAAAATGTCGTTTTCTAAGGGGGGAATTGAATAGAATAAAATAGATCTGTATTGAGTCATAACAATAGGCGTTCTAAAACCTAAGACACAATAACAACAATAAAGAACCGGTCCGAGTTTACTCGAACATGCTTTCCAATTTATCAAAATTAGTAGATAGAGAAAATGAGTAATTTCATGGTAAATAATTTTCCTATGGTTAGATTTCCGATATCTCGGGGGGGGGGGGGGGGGTGTCCACCTGACGTCACTGGAGGTGAGATAAATTCAAGATAGGTCAGACCAACACATTACCACACAGCAATACTGGCAGGGCACGCAATGCATTTGAGCGTGAATTTTCTATCATTTTTTCAAAAAAACATTTTTTTTTTACAAAACCAAATGCTTTTCTGGGAAGGCAACCTGTCCGGTTTCGTTACCCAATTTAACACCTAAAACATACCTGAAAGTAGAAATCATCGATAGAAAGGTTTCGCAGAAAAATTATTTTTTAGTCATTTTTCATGAAAATTTAGTTATTTTTATTTTTTTACCCCCAGAAGCAACCTATCAAGGGGCAAGCGACCCCCCGCATTTCGTTAACATTAATAACGTCTACAATATATGTGAATTTAAAAGAAATCGTTGGAGCCGTTTTTGAGAAATAATATTTTTAGACGTTTTTTTGAAGTTTTTTGAGAATAAAACCCCCCCAAATTGAGTTAGCCGAAAATAAAATAAAATGGTCCCGAGGTATGATTTTTGTAAACCTACATGCAAAATTTCATTCAAATCCACCGAGTAGTTTGCCCGGAAATCGACGCACAGACATACAGACAGAGCGACAGACAGACATTTCGTAAAAACCACTTTTTTGGGTTCCTGGGAACTCAAAACGTGTAAATCCGTTGAAAACTCGGAATCGAAAATTTGGACCATCACAAAGCTTTCCTGATACTACATATAAATTGGAAAGCAAAAATAGCCTAAAGCAATATCTTCACTGAGAATCATGAAAAGAACACCGGCTGTCTAGTTCCACATCATGTCCTCCACATGCAAGCATTGGTCTACGAGGTGCCTCTTTAGTTTACTTCTAAAAGCTGTCATTTGTTCCACCTCTCTAATGTTCCTAGGCAGCCCTTGTATTGTAAGTGTCTAGCACCTGCATAGGCATACCTACTGGGGATTCCATTGCCTGGATAAATTCGGCATAGGACATGTAGAATAGTGGTACAGACTCCGAATTTCACTCGAAAGGTTGTTGGTTCGAGTCCCACACTGGTTAAATTTTCTGGCAATGCTTCGGAGGGCATGTAAAGCAGGTGGTCCCGGATCTTCCTAGTTGAGGGTAACCGCTAGGTTGGCTTAGTAATAGAGCAAAAAAAGTCAATACTTATTTATTTATTTATATTTTATTATATATTATTATATATATTTATATATTATATTTGATGCGTAAGGCAACTTTTAACATCATTAACGCACTAAAAAAGGAATCGCCCTTCTTGCTTGAACCACAGCCCAAATAAGGTCTAGCCAACCACATAAACTCTAAATTTCAAGACCCCCTCTATTATTGGCCCTTTTAATAAAGCCAATAAATTTATATAAGCCCATTAAATTAAATTACCTATTTCCTACAACGAAATCCGTGAATTTAGACATCATTAGGTAGAATTAGACGGGCATAAAGCGAGGCAGCGGTAATATGACCCATGCAAATTTAGGTATGGGAGGGGAGTGTGAGGCATTTCATGACTTCGAAAAGTTGACCCAAGGTTAATACCGAATACAGAAGTCGCGGAATTTTAACCTCTCTAACAACGCCCAATCATCAGGCAAGTTGTTTATTACTTTACTATTTTTTTTTTTTATATATCTTATGGATGGTAGCTTAAAAGGATACATCTTGTATATGCTAAGAAAAATTTTCCGCGGATACGACCAAGTTTCCGGAAATTTTTACCGGGTCATTTCTGATAGATTCCCCATAAATGAATAGTGATTCTTTATGATTATGATTACTTAATTACTTAATAAATTAATAGTTAATCGTTCATTTACACTCAACTAGGAAGAGACCGCCTGCTTTACTGCCCTCCAAAGAAAAAAGTGGGTGTGTGTACTTATGTACACGCGTGAGAAGTTATACTTCTTTGCCATCATTAGAAATAAAAATAATACGTACGGATAGAACTAAAACACATTTGAAGTTCAATTGTAATTTTTATCACAAACCTTTTATTAAATTTAATTCTTTAGTTTGTAAATATTAAATAACCAGGTTAGGTTAGGTATTAATAATTATTTAACAATAATATTTAGTGTTACTAATTATATTAAATACAAATATTTTTTATTTATAACAAGAAATAATACGTACGGATAGAACTAAAACACGGGTACAAAATGGCAGCTTCATTCTGTGAACTTTTTTCTGTGAACTGCGCGCGCATCCTCAAAATTAACTCTCGATCGTAAAGAAGTATAACTTCAAAAAAAAAATGTGAAAATTGTAGTGGCCCATTGCGAGGAACTGAGGCAAAGGCGCAACATATAAGATGATTGGGGCAAATTGTAGGGATGTCATGTCGAGCCGTAAATGGCGGGGGGTCGTGTAAAACCGAGAAGAGATGAGATAAGGCGCCGATTCCACCGACCGGCTAGGGCTAAATACAAAAACGGTGACGTGGTAGCAGACATTCAAGACTTAGACGGGGTTTCCACCGACCTCACATTGCAGAATGCAAATGACATGGACGGAAATTAGAATTTTTGTTTTTATAGAAATCTATTAAAATGTTTGTACTTAACATATCCCATGACGCCATTTTTTAATTTTAGTTTGTTTGTTTGTGATTTTACTGTATGATCAATTTTAACTATGGCATAGAGGAAAACAAACATTTCCGTCAATGTCATTTGCATTCTGCAATACGAGGTCGGTGGAATCCCCGTCTAAGTCGTCTAACAGGCCATAGCCCATCACGGGCTACAGACCCGGAACTACCAGAAATCATTACTAGTATAGTATATTTCCCAATCTATTTGGAGTTTGGAGGGCGATTAATTTTAATCTTAACCTGGGATTGAAAATATAAACGAGATAATTTTATAATGGAAAGTCTTATTCAAAATTGTTAAAATTTTTAACCCCAAGAGTAAGGTAACACTAATCGCCATAACAGAACCGAAATTAGACTGTCAATCATCTAACAGGCAGAAATTCCATATATTTCACAAGCATTACACTACGTCTATCACCATTATACAAACGCATAAATTATTCATACACCATTCATAAGTTCATCTGATTTATAGGTCACACATTCATTTCAATATTCAATTATTCAGTAGGCCTGAAAACCATAGATATGGGAGGCCAGTGCGCAGCGCTGCATGTGGGCAGATGATGAACTTTACGTCTGGCAACCCCCACACACCGTACCACCCTTTCGCGCTTTATTGACAAGTAGGCTGATTGTGACGACTCTTCACAGGTCATCTCAAAAAGGTCACAATGATCTCATGGTATGTGGGAAAATGAGCTTCTTCCAGATCTTGCAACGTCACAGGCTTGCAGCATTAGACCGGATCGTCCATTACCTTTGAACCTGAGCCGCTTTTTGGCGCAAAACAGGCGCAAAAGTGTGGATGTCATCTAATCCAACTATAAGAAACAGTTGTCGTGTTTCTGTTTCATTTTCCGGCAGTACAGCCCTTAATGGACTTGCTCAACAACACTCCTCCAGTCAACTTGGTTGGCACGACACTCCACAATCTACAGACTCTCAACTCACTCTCCCAGAGTTTGGTTTCTAATTCGTCCTTCCAATATTCCATTTTACATATCGCTCATGCACGAGAAAAGTGACACATTTCTAAATATTGACTTTTGAGATAATTCAAATTTTAGTGCTGACCATTTTTTAGTTTTTAATTGTAGTACTATCGAGGCACTTAATACTTTTGAGATGTGACAGTTTACTTGAAAGAGAAGTGTAATTAGCTCGTCAACGCCTGGAGTACATTCCGAATTATGTCAGTATTGCCAAACCCGAAGTAGTCAAACTTGACAATGGATCAGTGACAAAACGCAATCTTATGGAAACAAATTGAACTAGATATGTGACACTACATTCATAAAATTCGTTATATTTTCCTCGACAATTTTGTATAAATAACTCAATTTTGCAATTTTTTGAAATGTGTCACTTTTCTCGTGCATGAGCGATATTTCCTTTCCAATTTATACGTAGTATAAGGAAAGCTTTGTGAAGGTCGAAATTTTCGATTTCGAGATTTCAACGGAATTTTGAGGTCCCAGGAACCAAAAAAAGTGTTTTTTACGAAATGTCTGTCTGTCTGTCTGTCTGTGCATCGATTTCCGGGCAAACTACTCGGTCGATTTTTATGAAATTTAGCATGTAGGTTTACAAAAAATCATACCTCGGGGCGTTTTTATTTTATTTTGGGCCAATTCAATTGGGGGGGGGGGGGGTTATTCTCAAAAAACTCCAAAGAAACGTCTAAAAAAATTATTTCTCAAAAACGGCTGCTACTATATCTTTTAAATTCACATATATTGTGGTCGTTATTAATGTTGGCAATATGCGGGGGGTCGCTTGCCCCTTGATAGTTTGCTTCAGGGGGTAAAAAAATAAAAATAACTAAATTTTAATGAAAAATGACTAAAAAATAATTTTTCTGCGAAACCTTTCTATCGATGATTTCTACCTTCAGGCATGTTTTAGGTTGAGTAACGAAACCGGATAGGTTGGTTTCCCAAAAAAATATTTGGTTTTGCACAAAAAATTATTTGTTGAAAAAATGATAGAAAATTCGCGCTCAAATGCCCTGCTCTGTGGCAATTAATATGTTGGTCTGACCTATCTAGAACTTATCTCACTCACTTCTAGTGACGTCAGGTGGACTACCCCCCCCCCCCCCCGAGATATCGGAAATTTAACCACTGGAAAATTATTTTTACCATGAAATTACTCATATTCTCTATCTGCTAATGTTGATAAATTGGAAAGCATGTTCGAGTAAACTCTAAACTCGGACCGGTTCTTTACATTTATAATGTCAAGCAGTCCCAGCAGTAAGTACTCTATAGAGACTTTTATCGCTGGTTAATATTGGTGCAGGGCAGGCCAATGTGAGATACATTGAACATTTAGTTTTAATTTTTTATCTTAGATAGTATAGAAATTGTCAGGTTAAGAAAGGAAAGGCATCTGAACTCGTCCGATTTATTTCCATTGATTCGACTTTGACTATTTTGTTTGTAAATTACTTACTAAATTACAACGGTCTTTCCATGTTGATTCCATGAGAGCAGAGCATGTTTCAAACTACGGCAAACTTGGCAGTGTCCACAGCGTTGGCAGGGGAACATGGTGGGACATGATAACGCGCTGAGACCATACCAATCAGTCTACGTGCGTGTCGAGTCCTGGCCACCTCCGATTTAATCGTGTGACTATACCATGTTCCCCAAGTGGTTCGGAATCAACTATAATCAGGAGGTCCACCCTGTCAGGCAACTCCCCTTTCCCCCGAGGTGAAGGAGTCTGCCCTTAGGGTGCCTCAAGTTAACCAACAGACTCACTCACCCCACCAGGCTGACAGGGTTGCTTAAAGCAGAAATGCTGAAAGCAGGCGTTGGAAACAAGAACAACTTTATTGTCGCTCAATATAATATTCATTAATATTTTAAAAAGTTTGAATTTTTTGTCTCGAGGTTTTTCACAAGATTTTAGTCTCATGCTTCGCAGTCATCGGCGTTAAAAGTGGTAAGACTTCTCGGCATTAACATCACATTTTCAACCTTCTTCGAATATGAAAAGCTACCAACACAAAAATTCCCACAACTAGAACCAAGTACGGTCATCTCCAGCCCATTCCACATTCCATGAAAGCATAGAAAATAAGGTTGAATGGCCGTTCTCCAGATCAATCAAGGATCCAGCTATGTGGAGGCCAGGCGATCCAAATAAAGCCCGTATAGTGAATCCTGGAAGCACGCTTCTGATTATAAAGACCTTGAGTGCGGTAGCTTATGGTCGAGGCCATAGTCCATATTGGGACTGTGGACGCTGACCCGTCAGCCGCAGGCTCTGACGAGGAAGTGAAGGGCTCCAAGAAAAACAGTGCTGTTATCAAGAATGAGGAAGAAGAAGAGGCGAGGACCATGGGAAACACGTCGAGATGGGCAGGATGAAAAGGGGAGTCGTGCAGGGATATAATCTGAAGCCATAAAAGATAAGGTATTTTTCTTCTTTCAATGGAGTCTAAATAGTTTCAAATAATGTGTATGAGTAAAACAGTCGGGGAACAAGCTATGGTACACTATACTGCAGGAACGGTTTATTTTACCCTTCCCTTAAATATAGCAGAATAACGAGGAAGTGAAGGGCTAGAAGAAAAACAGCGTTGCTAACAAGAATCAGGAAAAAGAAGAAGAAGTGAGGACTATAGGAAATACGCCGAGATGGACAGGATGACGGGGAGTCGTGCAGGGATAATCTGAAGCCATAAAAGATAACGTATTTTTCTTCTTTCAATGGAGTCTAAATAGTTTCTAATAATGTGTATGAGTAAAACAGTCGGGGAACAAGCTATGGTACACTATACTGCAGGAACGGTTTATTTTACAATTCCCTTAAATATAGCAGAACAACGAGGAAGTGAAGGGCTAGAAGAAAAACAGCGTTCCTAACAAGAATCAGGAAAAAGAAGAAGAAGCGAGGACTATAGGAAATACGCCGAGATGGGCAGGATGAAACGGGGAGTCGTGCACACATAGTTTGAAGGCATAGAAGATGTGGTATTTTTTGCCTTTCAATGGAGTCTAAATAGTTTCTAATGTGTACAATATGTGAAAAACAATCGGGATACAAGCTATCGTCTTCTATACTGCAAGAACAGTTTTTTTTAAATATAATTCTCCCCCTATATCAAAGTTATCCAACAGAACAACGAGGAAGTAAAGGGATAGAAGAAAACAGTGTTGCTCAAAAGAATGAGGAACATTACTTTACTTTTTCGTTTCCAAGTGTTGGGGCTTTTTATGGTTTTGAGGAAGAGGAAGAGGAAGAAGAAGAAGAAGAAAAAGAAGAGGAAGAAAAAGAAAGAAGAAGAAGAAGCGAGGCTTATGGGAAACGAGTTGAGATATGCGGGAATAATCTGAAGAGATAGATGCGATATTATCCTACTTATCAATGGAGTCTGCATAGTTTATAATAATGTACGGGTATCTGTTTAAAACACGGTCAGCATGCTGCTTACCTTAGACAATTTTAACGATAAGAACGGTTTTTTTATGATCAATTTGTTTATGAACTTTTTGCACATTTCCATCCATCCCTAATATACCAGAGCAACTGTCAACTCTTCGATAAGCCAAATCCCAGAAAAGGAACCGAATGGCGCAAAAGATCAGCAATATCATGCATAACATAAATATAATGGTGTACAGTATTATTCCTTCATTTATCAAGATACATCAACAGCAATCTATAGCTATTGAGTATGCAGCAGAAAGTATGCCCAACGTGCCAATATTTATTGGCAAATCAAAGTAAAATAAAGTTGTTTAAATACCCTACATCTATGTTTACATGACGTAACGGCCCTGCCAAAGTATGTATGCATAAAGGAAGGGGACATTTAAATAAAAGTAATCGATGCTCCATGTATGGTAAAGTCTTGAGGAACGAGAACTGAACACGTTGCTAGGTACAGGCCCAGAATTTGCAAAATGCCAAGGCCGGGCCAAGACAACGCATAGTGCACGGACCCGTCTTATTAATATAATTATGAGACTGGCGGAAGTCCCAGGCCCAGGAAGACAAAACAAGTGCAACTTAATTATTAATGAAAAAGAGCTTTAAATTGCAGTTGAGAATTTGCCTGTAGGCTACAATAACTTGATGTTGATGGGTATGAGCATTAAATGGGAGTGTACATTCCTAAATAAGTCGACCATAGGGCTGAGTGTGAGCCAAGGACGTCACAGGGGGTTTAGCTGAACCCCCACTTCAGTCTGTTGTAACTAAATACTATTGATGCTAAATAATTTTAAATACTTGGCACTGAATAAGTTTATTCTATTTAGAGCCATCACTATCCCCCCCCCCCCCAAAATAAAAACGGGCTGGATTTTTCTTTTTTCTGAGCATCTATACTACCTAGACCAGGGAGACGGCAACCTTTTTTAAACAGCAGCCCTATTATGGCGATTTGGGATTAACGTAACACCGGGTTATTAACAAATGAGTGCAAAATACGCGGGAAATTCAAATTGATAAATTATTATCTTTGGTGAGTTTTCACTATTTTCTGTCTTAGATATAGACACATTAATTACAATTCTTATCTTATTTCAAAATTCTACATCTACATTTTAATGGTTATTAGTATTTCCTTCAATTGTAAAACAATTTAACCATTCTAAATCATGACTCCATATTAACTATCGTATTGTATTTTATTCTTTTTTTTATGTATGATTGTAATAACAAGAACCACAGTCTGCTTTGAATGTGCACATTTTAAAAAATGTAATAGAAACTTTTTAGTGTAACCTGTACCTAGCCATTGCATTGCAAAACAAGGACAATAGCCCGCTTTTTGTTGTTTTTCCATGTTACACCGAATTTGTTAATATTAACTTCATTAGGTTTGATGTGTCCCCTTCCACGCTTCGGCTTAAGGGGGGCACAGCTTGTAATTTATGTCCACCTATTTTGTTGTTGAGAAATTCACGGATTTTCTATCTATCTATCTATCTATCTATTCTCGTGTATTCCAATAATTTATTAATTCTAATTTTCCGCGCATATTTTAACATCGCCACGTGACATCTTGCTAATGCGGTATTAAAAAATAAACCCCGCTGTTATATTAATCCCAAATCGCCATAATGCTGTTGAGCCAAATTTCGAAGTAACCAAATTTAGATCTGTTAGAAGGGCCACATAATTCCAAACCAAAAAATAAAACAACAATAGCTGTCAATTCGGTCGGATCATTTGGGACAGTACATCCGCCTACAATCGGGCAGATCAAGTTATCCAACTTAGTAATGAAACCTAGTTGGATCGTGTATTTGCAGCTATAGGGTTGGTTAGACCTGGGTCGGAAAATATTTCTCTAATATCGAGTCTCGAACTGCGACTCTCGGGTTCATAGTCCAGCTCTCTGCCGTCTGGACTACACCGGCACCCCGTAAATATAACTACAACAAAGGTTAAAATACTCAAGTTCATTGAATTTGAGTGAAATATGCCGGCATGTGGTGTGATGCTCATTACACATCTCTCCGGGACCAACCACGATCTCGTTCTATCTCCTTATTTGTCCGCGGAGAAGCCATTGTCCGCAGATTGTAGCCATACTCCGGAGTTTTTAATTCTATAAACAAATCACTGTCCGCTATTACAGGGAAGCACTTAGCAAGTTGCAGCAGCAGCAGCCCGATCATGGCGATTTGGTATTATTATAACACTGAGGTTAATATTAATGCAATTGTTTAAAACAAATGAGCAGTAAATTTCAGATTTTTTTAATTTTTGATGTTTGTCATTTTTGCAAGAATGCTAAGCACGGAAAAATTCAAATTGTGTCTATTTAAACAATTGAATGATCTTTGACGATATTTTTGGTGAGTTTCTTAATTTTTTCTGTCTTAGATTTATAATTTTTAATATATTTCAAAATTAAAACTTGTTCATTTTCATGTTTATTTCTAGGGCGATATGTGTTTATATTGGCTACGGCAGCGTCGCGTCAGTTTAGTTCTTCACTATTGCCAACATCACAATTTTAAAAATTCTGAAATTTTCTGTTCATTTATTTTTAACAATTGAATTAATACCATCACGTGACATGGTATTATATAAACCCCGGTATTACAATAATACCAAATCGCCATGATCAGGCCGCAGCAGCGATTTGGTATAATGATACCGGGGTTTATTCAATTGTTTTAAATATGTTACATCCAGATTTATGGGGCACCTTATCAGGCATGAAAGCCTTCTAAACACCATTGTTGAAGGCTCAGTCGAGGGCACAAACCACAGAGGCAGGCCGAGAAAGGAGCACATGGAGGACGTAATGGCGGACATGGAGTTCGGGACCTACTGGGAAATGAAAAGGATCGCGGAAGACAGGGAGGAGTGGAGAAGAAGAGTCAAGTTGCTGCAAACCAATCGATAGATTGTAACCCCAGAAGAAGACATAATAAATAACAATAAGAGGCCATGAAAATTTGGCAACTCTTTATATCGCTTATCTATTAGTTTCTTTATTTTTATGTTTTAGTTGTTTTTTGAGTAATAAATTTTTTATGTATATACTATATTATATACTATTCATTTATGTAAACAGTATGTAAAGCTCGCCTAATACAATGATGGTTTTCACTATATTTCATTCCACATTCTCTACAAAATCAAATTTTTTTATTTTTCCAGTGAAATTTGATTTTGTTCATCTATAAAATTTCCCCCCACTTATCCCTTATCTCTTACACAGCGCTCAGCGGGATAGTTATTTCCTATAAAGAAAACCATAAAAAACTCGAAATCAAATAGGATCTGTAATGAGTAATAGCCCATCAAAGTTTTGGCTTTTTGCCCGACTACACCTACGTACGCATGAACTTATAGCTCAAAACTGGTTGTCCACGCGCTCTGATATTGTATAAATTATCAAGCAAACCTGTCAACTTATGACTTAGCTATTATATCTGATGAGGTCATTTTTTAGTTTGGAATTCGGTTAAAAAAAAAGGTATATTAATCACTGATACACACATATAGTTTGGGTAAAATTGAGGACTTACCTCATTAGAAGTACATGGACATACATATCGCTCATGCACGAGAAAAGTGACACATTTCTAAATATTGACTTTTGAGATAATGCAAAGTTTAGTTCTAACCATTTTTTAGTTTTTCCTTGTAGTACTATCGAGGCACTTAATACTTTTGAGATGTGACAGTTTCCTTGAAAGAGAAGTATAATTACCACGTCAACGCCTGGAGCACATTCCGAATTATGTCAGTATTGCCAAACCCGAAGTAATCAAACTTGGCAATGGATCAGTGACACAACAACAAATTAAACTAGATATGTGACACTACATTCATAAAATTCGCTATATTTTCCTCGACATTTTTGTATAAATAACTCAATTTTGCAATTTTTTGAAATGTGTCACTTTTCTCGTGCATGAGTGATACATGGATTGTGCGTGGAGAAATATTAAAATATTACTTGTGGCCTTTAGTAAAACCAATTGCCAATTCCTTCCTCGGGACTACCCCACCAATCAATTTTTGGTACAAATCAAATTCAATAATAGGGTACTTGACAGTTGTAACAACAAAAAATCCCTTTCGGCTCTGGCCGAGCAGGTGTAGGGAGATTCCGCAGACCCTGCTTTTCCCTACGTTACGTATGTAATAAAAAACAAAAAAAACTTCATTATTTTCCTGACCACAACATCAACACACAAAACATTCTTGTGTTCCTAATGTCGAACCACAATGACGACTAGGCTATGAATTTTACTTATGAAATTATTTTCACTTTGACTGGACGCCATCTTGTAATCGTTGATTTGTAGTAAAAAGTGCTGATTACCATTATCGTAGATAATAATACGGGCTTTCAGTAAAATTTTATCTCATTCCTTTCCGACCAATATTAACTGAGATATGAATTATATAAGGTTTTAATCGGCCGCCATCTTGGAACTAAATAATGGATCTAGCTGGTTAACAAAAACGATCAAGGCATTTGTATGATAAATTTTTGTGCCAAGTTTCAACAAAATCAGATAATATTTACGGAAGTTAGAGTGTTTCCTAAAATCGATATACATACATCCATACTTACATATATCGTACGTGTAATACTAGTATATATATATAAAACATTTGAATGGAGGGTGTTTTTAGGCTCAGGGGGTTATGAAATGAAAAGTTGTGAAGAAATTTTCAGGAAGTCGAACATTGGTCGCCGTCTCAATAGGTAGATGAATCTCCCTAAAAATGTTGCATCATCTGTAGCGTTTACTTTGCGAGCCCCTGACAAGTTTATCAACTTGGGGGCCCACAGGTTTTTTTGTAGTACAAGGGTATATTTGATTATATTTATAAATATATTCCTTCGGCGCAGGGGGGAAGAAGAATACGATGACAAGGTGGTAACGTGCTTGCACTCGTGCGAGTCTTTACACGCCAAGCGATCGGAGACGTGTCGTAACTCAGCGCGGGTACTAACCTACAGAGGCGACTGAAGAGGTCAATCGGATACATTCATTTAATTGTTTGCATCCGATTAATGTTTTTATTTAAAAAATATATATATCGTATATATACTGTATATAATATATTATTGTTACGAACTCATTCTAAGCGACTCATCTGGGAAAGTAGGCGCGATAAAGATAAAGTACGAACAAATCAATAAGAAATTATCTTTAAAGGCCAGTTTAGCCATTTTGACCATATTTGGCGCAGCCATTACTTTTCAAGGGCTTTCAGTGCTTATTCTATGACAAGATGATTAGCTCGTTTATTTATTATGCCAGCTACATTGCAAATTTCCGCGACTATAGCAAGGCTGGCCTAAACCTGCTTTAACCGTGCTACTACACAAAATTTTAATATGCTCACTCTCACTTTGATTTGAATAAGTGGGCATTTATTAAAATCCAGATTTGCCCAAATGCGGAATAGAGGGCAAGGTGAAACGGATCTTTCACCTAAATATGGAATATTTCGCCTGATGGGCACTTGTTTTTCATCATTTTGCCCTATTTATAGCCTCAATTTGGATTATTTCGTAGTTTACATACTTGGCATAACTGTCATAAATGCAGAATGACCCCCCGCCAAGAAATTGATTTGCATGGCAACTCCAGGCAATTCCAGATGGGGTAGTAGCATTATTTTTGGTTTGTTTATGCCAACGGCCATACCAAGTTGAATCCACCAGAGAAGAGCCTGTTCCAAACTGCGGCAAACTTGGTAGTGTGCACAGCTTTGGCAGGGGAACATGGTGGTGGGACATGATAACGTGCTGAGACTACACCAGTCACTCTGAGTGCGTGTTGAATCCTGGACTTCTCCGCATTAATCGTGTGACTTTACTGTGTGATCAGGAGGTCCACCCTGTCAGTCAACTGAGGTGAAGGTGTCTACCCTTAGGGTGCCTCAAGGTAGTAAACAGAGTCACTCCCCCCACCAGGCTGACAGGGTTGCTTAAAGCAGAAATCCAGAAAGCAGGCGTTAGAAAACAAACAAAAGCTGAGACACGCTTACCATTGACGCAATGAAACAGGCGAAAGCTTGACTTAACCAAGCCACGGAGTAAACCTAGAAATCGGCGCCAAATGTATACATTCTTGTGTCGCAGAAGCGAACACTCGAAATGGCGGTGAAGGGCTTCATTGTATTTTTTCACAATTTTAGCCTATTTTTAGACATTTAGGCCCTAATTATTATTTTTAAATTACCAGAAAGTGCATGATAATTTTGTTCGTAAGTATGTGATGTGCCAACGGCCTTACCATGTTGATTCCATTAGAGCAGAGCATGTTTCAAACTGCGGCAACTTGGTAGTGTGCACAGCGTTGGCAGGGGAACCTGGTGGGGCATGATAACTCGCTTAGGCAGTATAAGTCGAGTCCTGGTCACCTCCGATTTAATCGTGTGACTTTACCATGTTCCCCAAGTGGTTCGGAATCCACTATCATCAGGAGGTCCACCCTGTTAGTCAACTCCCCTTTCCCCGAGGGGAAAGAGTCTGCCCTTAGGGTACCTCAAGTTAACAAACAGACTCACTCCCCCCGCCAGGCTGACAGGGTTGCTTAAAGCAGAAATGCTGAAAACAGGCGTTAGAAACAACAACAAAGGTGATGTGCGTGAAGCTGAGACATGCTGACGATTGACGCAATGAAACAGGCGAAAGCATGACTTAACCAAGTACAGACAAGAGTGGGCACTAACGTAGGTCTACGTCCATAAACAATTGTAAAACAATTTTAATTAATTCTTCTGTGCTTAGTTTATTAGTAGTTTTTTTTAGTTATTTATTAATACTGACTTAGACTATATGTATGGTGTATATGTATGGTGATCCCAACGCGCCTTTTTGGCTTTGTGGCACCGGTTCAGTATAATTTGTTATGTTTTTTTTGATAAATACTCGCATTATTATTATTATTATTATTATTATTATACTTGTAATAATGTAGTTCGTACTCCCTATAATAACTGTTTGTAGTCTTTTGGCGAATCCTGCCACAAGCCTCCCTTATGGGGCTTACATACAGTATTCCGGTAAAAACGATTATTTTCTTTAATGTTGTATTGTATTCTTTCTATTAAATGCTCCCAGTGCTGGGGGTACCGGCTGGGAAAAAAGAAAAAAAAATATTATTACATCTAGGGGGCAATGTCCTTGTCCTGTAGTAATCTTTTTTCTTTCTTTTCCATGTCCAGTATTCCCTGGACAAGGAGCATATATTACAAAAATACCATAACATACAGAATAGTACATCCCGCATCCTCAAACTAACGCTTATTTGGGACAAAAGACTCATACAGTGCTGATAAACAAGGCTTAATCATTAATTTTTGTTATTTATTTATAATGTTTATTTTATTTTATTTTTTACTTGTTATTTAATGTCAGTTTTTATTATTTAATAATAATATAATATTTAAGTAATAATATTTTTTTATAATAATAATAATAATAATAAACAATAATTAAAAACCCGATTTTATTATCGATTACCACCTCCCCTCTCTAAAACAAAATCCTACATACGTTCCTGATTCTCCTACATACATAATATTAGAACTCCAACCCGAATTATTATGAATGTCAGTCACAACAACATCTTCATAATAACATCAGATAACAGTGCAATCGACCTACACAACCAGCTCGTAGCGTGTAATTTACGGGCAATATAATTACCGTTCGACCTACCTTATTATTCAGGTGGACCAAGTCGTGGGTCATCTCAAATAAGCAGATCTCCACGCATGCGTATCTGCAATCAAAGATATGAATACAATTAATTAGGAGGCGGTACCCATTTGTGTCATATACTGTCTACCGTTTAAAGCCGGGTGTTTAGATAGCCTAGTATTAGTGTCAGGTAGATCTTTTGCTGAGACAGTATACTGTCGACGAGTATTTACAATATACCGATGATAAGTTTATATGAAAACCAAGTTATGGGCTGTGACTACGCATGCGACTGATTTCATAATTTTGTGAATTGATAAACAATTTTCGGGAGTTAACTTTTTACTATGCAGGCCTATCTCTTAAAACTTTTAAGCGCATACTAGGCAGATGGTGAATTCTGAGTTTTAAAAATAAGGCTTATAGGTTCCAAGTTAAAGTTGCCTTTTTCATTGTTCTTTTTTGTCTTTTTTGAACGTTTTTTAGGTGCCCATTCCATTGACCGGCTGGGGCTATTTCCAACAACGGTGACGTGGTAGCAGACATTCAAGACTTAGGTGGCGTTTCCACCGACCTCGCATTGCAGAATTGTCGGAAATGCCATAGTTAAAATTGATCAATGGTCATACAGTAAAATCACAAACAAACAAACTAAAATTAAAAAATGGCTTCATGGGATATGTTAATTACAAACATTTTAATAGATTTCTATAAAAAGAAAAACAAATATTTCCGTCAATGTCATTTGCAATCTGCAATGCGAGGTCGGTGGAAACGCTACCTAAGTCTTGAATGTCTGCTACCACGTCACCGTTGTTGGAAATAGCCCTAGCCGGTCAATGGAATGGGCGCCTGAAAGAATGCCACAATTTCAGAACTCGATTGACTTCACATCCATCCTCAATGTCTGTTAATTTTAACAATACAAATCAAGTGTATTAACTGTGACGGCCACACAATATGCTTCAAAATGTAACAAGTTACGGTACAATAATTGCAAAATTGTATCAAAATGTAAGACCAACATTTCTAAATTGTAAATGTCAAAATATAGACGAAAATATGATTTTTTTTCACATGTAAGGTTTTTCACCTGCTATTGTCTCAAAATAGACAACCTCATATTATTAGGCTGGGTCAAATAAAATCCCTAAAAAAACCGTTCAATAGGCTAATTGGCAGATTCCGAGTTGGTAATACCATGGCTATGATTTAATTACAAAGGCTTTCACGGCCGTAGTTTCGTGACGAAGCAGTAGAATCCGGGATGATAGGCCGCGGTCGTTCTGAAAGCGTACTTCTAAATGTTTCGTCAACAACTGCTGTCGACCGCTTCAGTGGAACTGCGTACACTTCTAAGATTACAACTCGGAAGCTCTGCAGCAACTGGGCTGCCACGGCCTATCTTCCCGGATGCTACTGCTTCGTCATGGGCTGGAAAGTGTCAGTTAGCCTAATTGACTATTTATCAGACGTTATTCGCACTATATTCATATGATTGATGACTTTTCAAACCAGAAAACACCGTCAATAAAGCAAATTAATGATAGCCCACAAGTTTCAATCAATGAATAACGCCATAAGTATTATTGATAGAGTGGCATAGTGGCAGGCAATACGTGCTACGTGATAAAAGCTCACTCGCTAATGGAATAATCCTGACATAAAAATCAATCAATCGAAGATATTGATTGATTTGCCAGCTAGTACGCCAGACAAGGACGAATCATGGTGTGAACTTTGACATACGACCAAACAGGAATTAAAAATTACCCAATATGTCTTCAATTTTTCTTCCGCACCAAAGATTTATGCAGATAACTGCATAGACGACAATACTATATTCATCACATCATTTTCTTCAGAGTACCGTAAGCTGGGGTGGTTTGGTTCACATGCTTTCAATAGTGTACACGAAACGGGTACAATCTCGTCTCATTTATAATAGCACACCAATCATTTCAGTTGGACCTCAGCATTAATATCGTATGCAAGGCAACGGGGGGGGGGGGGGGGGTTCAAGAGGTCCGGACCCCTTCGAAATAAAAGGGCTCTACACTGGATAGAATGGACTTTTAATAATGAAATACGTAAAAAATTTAAATAACAAAACTTTTTTTTGAACCCCCCCCCCTCAAATAAAAACCTGGGCACGGGCTTGATCGTATGTTATCCTGATATATTGATAACTGATAATTTGCATATTATTGGACTTTGTCTGTTTGCAAATAAACGTTTATTTATTTATTTATTTATTTAACAATTAGAACTACCTGTTTAACATTGTCGAAAGCCTCCACAAGCTCAAACCTCTACACAGAATACCAAATCCGCCGACGCCCTATGTCTAGTACCATGGTCATGTTGATTCCATGAGAGCAGAACATGTTTCAAAAAGCGGCAAATTTGGTAGTGTGCACAGCGTTGGCAGGGGAACACGGTGGGACATGATAACGCGCTGAGACTATACCAGTCAGTCTACTTGCGTATCGAGCCCTGGTCACCTCCGAATTAATCGTGTGACTTTACCATGTTCCCCAAGTGGTTCGGAATCCACTATAACCAGGAAGTCCACCCTGTCAGTCAACTCCAGTTCCAAGTCTGCCCTTAGTGTGCCTCAAGTTAACAAACAGACTCACTCCCTCCGCCGGGGTGACAGCGTTGCTTAAAGCAAAAATGCTGAAAGCAGGCGTTGGAAACAACATGGAAACTGATCTTTGCGAGTTGGGAGTCAGTGGCGTAGATGGTGGAGCGTTGTACAAAACCGAGATGACTAGGAGTGTTGTCGAGCAAACCAAAGCTCATCAAGGGCTGTAGAGCCAGAAGAAGAAGATGAAGAAGAAGAAGAAGAAGAAGATACAGTAGACAGTAATCAACAAACTATTGATACAAAACATCCTTCAGCCCATATATTAATAGACAATTACAATCAAATTATTATTATTTTTTAAATCTGGAATTCTAAAGCTCTGTTTATAGTTGGCAACATTGATACCTAATCTTCAAGGTATGGAGACCTTGGTAAAAGCCCCATACCAAATTTGGAGGGACTACTATATCAGCCCGTTCTCCCGATGACAGGTTGGTTAATGATGCTTTTCTTCGCCATTAGCATGCTCTCTGCCACTTCCTTCTCCATGAACTTCTGAGTCATCACTTTACCATTCGTTCCTCTGAAACCACCAGGGTTCTTCCTCGGTGTGATGAAGGACAGAGACTTATATGTAGCTTTATAAAGCCTAATCAAATTGCGGTAGGCAGGTATCAATCCTGTCCCATTTTATACCCTATCCATTTTCCTCTCATTTCTCATAGTCATCCCCTGAGACCACCATAGGGTTCTTCCTCGGTGTGATGAACGATAGAGAATTATTTGTAGCTATATAAAGCCTATTCAAATTGCGGTAGGCAGGTATCAATCCTGTCCCATTTTATACCCTGTCCATTTTCCTCTCATTTCTCATAGCCATCCCCTGAGACCACCATAGGGTTCTTCCTCGGCATGATGAACGATAGAGAATAATATGTAGCTATATAAAGCCTAATCAAATTGCGGTAGGCAGGTATCAATCCTGTCCCATTTTATACCCTATCCATTTTCCTCTCATTTCTCATAGTCATCCCCTGAGACCACCATAGGGTTCTTCCTCGGTGTGATGAACGATAGAGAATTATTTGTAGCTATATAAAGCCTATTCAAATTGCGGTAGGCAGGTATCAATCCTGTCCCATTTTATACCCTGTCCATTTTCCTCTCATTTCTCATAGCCATCCCCTGAGACCACCATAGGGTTCTTCCTCGGCATGATGAACGACAGAGAATAATATGTAGCTATATAAAGCCTAATCAAATTGCGGTAGGCAGGTATCAATCCTGTCACATTTTATACCCTATCCATTTTCCTCTCATAACGATCGTCCCTAAGCAACGAATGTCTTCTTCCAGCATCTACAGGACTTCTCCTGATGCGAGATAGGAGTGGGTTTCGGGTCGGCCGAGCGGCCTTGTGAAAGGTTGAAACAGCATAAACCCTGGCACGGGCTGTTACTAAAACCCATTTAAAAATAAAAAGCTGTAATTTTTAGTACCTTTGCGTATTTTTACACATTGTTTATAAACACAGGAGGGAAGGGCTGGATACCCGTAGCTCCTCTTGTCTACAACCCTGCTGCATAAGCCCTGGCAATGGCAAATGCACATTGTTTATAAACACAGGGTGGTGGGGCTAGGGACCCCTCCCTCCTCCTGTCTACGACCCTGCTGAATAAGCCCTGGCAATGGCAAATGCACATTGTTTATAAACACAGGGTGGTGGGGCTAGAGACCCCTCGCTGTCTACGACCCTGCAGCAGCATGTAACCGTCTCAACCAATTAAATTATTTAAATGCCAGTGATCAGATCACAGATCTCAGATTCCAGGGAGTCAATAAATACAGACCTCTTGCATAGTAATCTACTTTCCTCCTTTCTCTTAAGTACGACTACAGTCACCATCCATCTCCGTATAACAAGCACTCGTTACCAGGCAACCAAATTAAACGCTTTCCATCCGGACTGGTTCAATCAACCGTGTATAATACCACTCTACCTGTCACTGAAACCGATCTTCAATTTCAACCAATCTCCAACATTCTCTGCTTCGATTAATCGAATCGATATGATTTTAATTGTAACAAATGAAATTAGAATGGAACAATTTAACACAACTCACGATTAAAACGTTCTGTGTGTACATTTACTTTATGTTTTAGCAGCCATATTATATAGCGATTTGGGATTAACAATTAACATAATACCGGGGTTTATTCAATTGTTTTAAATAAATGAGTGCAAAACGCGCGGGAAATTCAAACCATAGAATAAATATTTACTATGATTCGAACTGATAAATTAATCGTCGGTTATATTGAGGAACCAAAAAAAGGGGTTTTTTACGAAATGTCTGTCTGTCGTTCTGCCTGAATGTTCATCGATTTGTGGGCAAACTATTTGATGGATTGGAATGAAATTTGGCACGTAGGTTCACAAAAATCATATCTCGCGGCCGCTTCTCTTAATTTGGGCTAACTCAATTTTACAGGGATTCTACATCAAAAAAGAAAAAAAACGACTAAATTTTTTTTCTTCTCAGAAACGGCTACTACGATTTTCTTTAAATTAACATAAATTGTTGTTATAAATATTAACAATACATAGTAGCTCGCTTGCCTCATGATTTTTGTTTGGTTCTGGGGGTAAAAAAATTAAAACATTCTCCATATTCATTAAAAAGGAGTAAAAAATAATTTCTCTCGGGAACTGTTCTATCGAAACTTTCTAACTTCTGCAGCCTGATCGAGCCGATTTATAATACCGGAATTTATTTAATCCCCTGGTAAAAAAAAAATGTAAACAATATAATTTTATAATGGAAAGTGCTATTTGTTTACAGTTTTGTTTTGTTTGTTTGTTTATTTTTTTAAAAAAGATAAATCGCATACAAACAATTTAATGAATGTATCCGATTGACCTTTTCAGTCGCCTCTGTAGGTTATTACCCGTGATGAGTACGACACGTCTCCGATTGCATGGCGTGTAAAGACTCGCACAAGTGCAAGCACGTTACCACCTGGCCATCGAAGTCGATATAGTTATAATCCTAGGGTATTTATTTAACCCCGGTATTATAATCGCCTCGATCAGGCAGCAGGTATGTTTTAGATGTAAAATAGAGTAACTAAACCGAATAGGTTGCTTTCCCAAACAAAGATTTGGTTTTGTTCAAAAAACATTATTTTTTAAGAAATTATGGATAATTCACGCCCCAATACACTGCATTATTACTCTGTTGTAATGTATTGGTCTGCCAGTTTTAGACTATGCAATATGACATCGATCAATTCAGTGCTTTGGGATAGGGTATGCGAGCCAACCGAAATTTAACCATAGGAAAATTATTTACTATGGATTACCAGGGATGGACCCAGCCTTACCCTTCAAAAATTATGACTTTTATGACCACCTACTTATCTCATCTATCTCGGTACCTACACTTAGGCGCATATTCCACCGACCTGCTAATGCTAAATACAAATACGGTAACGTGGTAGCAGACATTCAAGACTTAGGCGGGATATCCACCGACTTCGCATTGCAGAATGCAAATGACATTGACGGAAATTAGAATTTTTCTTTTTATAGAAATCTATTAAAATGTTTGTACTTAACATATCCAATGACGCCATTTTTTAAAATTAGTTTATTTGTTTGTGATTTTACTGTGTGATCATTGATCAATTTTAACTAGGGCATAGAGGAAAACAAACATTTCCGTCAATGTCATTTGTATTCTGCAATGCGAGGTCGGTGGAAACCCCGCTTAAGTCTTGAATGTCTGCTACCACGTCACTGTATTTGTATTTAGCACTAGCAGGTCGGTGTAAAATGCGCCTAATTGATAAATAGGAAAGCATGTTCTAATAAACGCGGACCGGTTCTTAAGTATACTCTTGTATGTATTTTTTACAATCCCCATTGTTTACTCCATCTTGAAAAAAAAATATAACTATAAAAAAGACAGCAATAAATCATGCTAACTCAATTATAATTACACACGAAGCCTAATAACTATTATAATATTACCATTGAAGTCATTATTGTAATACCCACGAATAGCTGTCAGTTGTTTTGTTGATTTCCTGCCTATTGTCATTAACGATGCAGTTCCCCCACACAGAAGTTCACCTCATTACGCATGCGCGTCAGTCAACAAAATAACATGTCGCAACTTTGAAAGCCAGAGGCTATAGCCTAACTATACATAATTTTGTCATTTACAGAGCATGGCACACACTGCAAGCAATTCGCATAATGGCCAATGTCTATGTCAAGGTCTATGTTTTATACTGTATAGTGACAGAATACTAAGTCATGTATTTGTATTGTAATTTGTAACATTATCTGAAATGCTGCGTAATACCGGGAATCGCGTAATAGGATTCTGATAGGTATTTTCTGTTCTGAAGGGGGAAATATGTCAACTTGAAGTAATGGCAATTCTTGTGATTCCCGGGAAATGAAGTAGTCCTATAAGAAGAACCGGTACGAGTAAGTCTGTACGTGCTTACCTATTTACCAATTAGCACAGTTACTATAACTAAGAGTACAGCAGCTCTATGGTAAATAATTGTCTTCTTCTTCTTCTTCTTCCGGCTCTACAGCCCTTGGTGGGCTTTGGCCTGCTCGACAACACTCCTCCATTATTCTCGGTTTTGCACAACGCTCCACCATCTGGAGACTCCCAACTCGCGAAGGTCATTCTCTAACTCGTCCTTCCAGCGGTTTCTTGGCCGTCCTGGCAGTCGTCTTCCCGTCATGCTTGCTTTGTACATTTTTCGTGGCATGCGTTCTTCAGACATCCTTACAACGTGTCCCAGCCACCTTAATCGTTGTGCTCTAATGAACCTTACTATGTCTTCTCCGTTGAGAGCGGCATCGATTTCAGCGTTGTTTCTTATACGCCATTCTCCGTACTCGTAAAGGGGTCCATATATCCTCCTTATTATCTTTCTTTCGAGTACACGTAGTTTGTTGGCATCGTTTACAGTGAGATTCCAGGTTTCCAATCCGTATGTTGCAATGGTAAATGGTAAATAATTGTCCTAGGGTTAAACTTCGGGTGCCAGAATATTCACAATCCTAAGGCACTATCAGCGGCCCAATTGGCGATTGGTATTAACTTACTTCTGGTATTAAAACTGTAAACATATAAATTTTGAATAGCACTTTCCAATATAAAATTATCTTGTTTACATTTATAATACCAGGGTATTATATTAACCCCGGTGTTATAATCACCATGATCAGCCTGTAGAATGATCGACGGGACGATATAATAGTCCATATTCGACAGACCAATGTAATAGGCAACTACACTTAGGCGGGGATTCCACATACGTCAATGGTCAATGAGAAATATGAAATTGACGTTTTAGCAGACATGAAAGACATACTAAAAATGTCTGCTACCACATCAAAACCATATTTCTCATTGACCATTGACGTATGTGGAAACCCCGCCAAATCACAATAATAATGTCATGTATGCAACGTATTGGGGCACGGTCCATTTTTTCAAAAAACGTTTTTTCTCAAATCCAAACTTTGCTTTGGGAAAGCAACCTGCAGGCTGATCATGGCGATTATAATACCGGGGTTTAAATAATCAGTGGTATTAAAAATATAAACAAGATAATTTTATAATGGAAAGTGCTATTTAAAATTTGTTTGTTTACATTTTAAATACAGGTATTATTTAAGTTTTGTAAACAAGAAATTTTGCTGATTTTTTGACGAAAATAATTTATTGCTCATTCCACAGATACAAAGATAACAAAGTGAACAGATAAAAAGCTCATAAAAAATCCAAGTTATCGCAGGAGGTTTATATATTCTGAACTGAAATATAATTGCCTTAAAAAAGTTGGATAAAGAGCCTTAAGCCCATTTTGTAGCACAGTTGTAAATCTGTAAGGGAAATAGACAGCTTTCACAGAAAGCTCGTATTTTTTAAGATTTTTTCATCTGTTCCCTTTTATATCTTTCTGGCTGTGGAACGAGCAATTAATTAATTCGTCCAAAAAGTACGATAATTTCTTGTTTACAAAACATTTTGAACACTCAGGCTTATGCCCCGGTATTATAGTCGCCATGATCAGCCTGCTGTTCGGTTTTTTACTCTGCTGGCCGTTTAGTATTAGCTTATTCTTGGGGTTAAAAATGTAAACAAAACAATTATGAATAGCACTTCCCATTAAAAAATTATCCTGTTTACATTTTTATTCCTGGGTTATTTATAATTACCATAGTAGGCCCAAGAAAAATTGTATTTTAGAAATTTTTTCGAAGAAAATCGAGTAATTTTTTTTTGTCCCCAGAACCAAACTATCAAGGGCGAAGCAATCTATTGGACTTTGTGATAGCAACTATAATATAAATGCTATTTAATAAAAATTGTTGAAGCTGGTAGTGCCCCCAAAATCGAGTTAGCCC
This sequence comes from Psococerastis gibbosa, assembly GCA_963971405.1. Classification (NCBI taxonomy): domain Eukaryota; kingdom Metazoa; phylum Arthropoda; class Insecta; order Psocodea; family Psocidae; genus Psococerastis; species Psococerastis gibbosa. Next base: position 23,956,969 of record OZ020491.1, read on the forward strand.
AAAATTTAAAAAATTGTCCCGAGATATGATGTTCGTTAACCTGCATGCCAAAATTCAGTAAAACCTATCGAGCGGCTTGCCCAAAAATCGAAAAACAGACATACAGAACGATAAATAGACATTTCGCCAAAACCACTTTTTTGGCTCCTTGAACCACAAAACGCAAGCTTTCCTTATGTTTATATTACTCCCCAACCCCCGTCTGCTGCATAAGGGCCCTTAGTCCCATTCTGTAAGAACTTAATAAATAAATGAACGGTGGACGGTGCGAGTGAACGCGTACAGGCTTTCCTATTTACGAATTAAGTACAGCTCCATGTTAATAAATGTACTTCTGCTGTGCTTCTAAGTAAGCATAAAAATGTTTTGTTTCTAACATCTAACATTCTAACAAATCACTGATTCAGGATCCTGGGAATTCATCTATTCACACGCAACTTAGATACCCTTTAGTTGAGAACAATTAAACAAACAACTGAACCACTGTTAATGGTCTTTCCATCATTACTAAACTTATTACAGCATCAAGCAATAGAAATAGCGGAAAGAACACTCGTCTATGGGTACCTAAAGACAAAAGCCGACGAAACAAAGGTGAGACAACAAAAAGAAGCAAAAAAGAAAAGTGTTTTCTTGTTTATCTTTGAGATCTTGATTGATAGCTTTATAAAGGATAGAGGTAAATAACATAGCTCGCGGGTCTATGAGATCTTCTCAAGAGTAGATAGGAGAGAGTACACCGTATATTATAGTGTAGCCATTAAGTTAGGGATCTACTTTTTTAATGATCGCTCCGCAGGTGTAGCAGAAGTAACGCCTCCTTCCTATCTAATGATCTTTCTACGAGCCGTTGTAATTTTGCAAGACGATGACCTCTTTGCTCTGTGTATGAAGGTAGAGTAGGTGGCTGTCAGAATAGTAAATGGTGATAAGAGTCCGAGGATTAATGCCGGTAAAGCCGTAAAGGCACGTTCGGAGTTGGTATGGCAGCCGGAGGAATAAAACCTAACAGCAGCCCTATTATGGCGATTTGGGATTAAGGTGCCCATTCCATTGACCGGCTAGGGCTATTTCCAAAACGGTGACGTGGTAGCAGACACTCAAGACTTAGGTGGCGTTTCCACCGACCTCGCATTGCAGAATTGACGGAAATGTTTATTTTCCTCTATGCCATAGTTAAAATTGATCAATGATCATACAATAAAATCACAAACAAACAAACTAAAATTAAAAAATGGCTTCATTGGATATGTTAATTACAAACATTTTAATAGATTTCTATAAAAAGAAAAACAAACATTTCCGTCAATGTCACTTGCAATCTGCAATGCGAGGTCGGTGGAGACGCTACCTAAGTCTTGAGTGTCTGCTACCACGTCACCATTTTGGAAATAGCCCTAGCCGGTCAATGGAATGGGCGCCTAACCGAAATTAGAGGATATAGTCAAACTGGGCTTCGTCATAACTGCTGGAGGCTGATCATGGCGATTTTAATCCCGGGGGTAACATAATACCATGTCAAGTGATGGTATTAGGCGGCTATGAGGTTCATTTGTGACGTCATTTTGTAGATGGCAGCACCAGTTGCAATGATATCAAAGCGTTGATTTTTCCATAAGCCTCAATACTATTTTAAAATTATTTTTAATTACGTATTATTTGAAAGTGATATTTTCCTATAAATCATGGAGAATATATATATTAAATTATATGCAGCGAAATAAGGTCCAGGCATAGTAAAAATATTATAAAAAATATTAAAAGAATTAATTAGACGCTAAGAGGTTAGTTTTCACATGCAAACGGCGGCCATTTTGAATAATATGGATATCGGTTTGTCGTCAGCGAACCTAGTGACCAAAACTGTCCCTACAGAACCACATTCCACCGACGTTGTTTTTCATTATGCATATGCATGACGTGGTAGCAGACATCATTAACAAGTCTCTGCCATATTTTAAGGAGACTATAATGTAGATACTTAACTTATCTATTATAAATGAAGTTATAATATGGTAGAGACTTATTAATAATGTCACAATGAAAAACGACGTCGGTGGAATAGCAATTGTTTAAAATAAAAGAGAAGCAAATTTCGGATTTTTTTTTTAATTTTTGATGCTGGTAATCGTCGCAAGCGCGGAAAATTCAAATTGCGTCTATTTAAACAATTGAATGATTTTCAGCTATATTTTTGGTGAGTTTCTTCATTTTTTCTGTCTTAGATTTAGACAAATTATTTATAATCTTTTATATATTAATTGAAAATACTAAAACTTGTTTATTTCTAGGGAGTGTTTATATTTGCTATACAGCAGCGTCGCGTCAGTTCAGATCTTTAATATTGCCAACATCATAATTTAAAAATTCTGAAATTTGCTTTTAATTTATTTTAAAGAGTTGAATTAATCCCATCACGTGACATGGTATTATATTACCCATGTCACCATGATAAGCCTGCTGGACCACAAGCTCCGACAAGAACAGTTGATGTATATCCTCTACGTATATGCTACTGTAGTACTGTCACTGACATGATGTCTGGGCTTGTGGTTCAGCGGTTAAGACGACGCCCTGGTTAGGCGTAGACCGTGGGTTCGAATCCCGCCAAGCCCAGTGTTTATATATCCTCTAATTTCGGTAAATACGAGGAGGTTACCTCTTCAGCCGAAAATAGTCTAATGTCAGTGTTATATTTACCATATATCGTAATACTTTAATATATATTTGGGATTAACGCAACACCGGGGTTTATTCAATTATTTTAAACGAATGAGTGCAAAACAGGCGGGAAATTCAAATTGATAAATTTTAATCCTCGGTTATATTTTTGATGAGTTTTCAATTTTTCCCTCTTAGATGTAGACACATTAATTAAAATTCTTATTATATTTCAAAATTCGACCTGGACATTTAAATTTTTACTAGTATTCCCATCAATTATCAAACAATGCAACTTCTTGTATTCCAATAATTTATTAATTTGAATTTCCCGCGAATATTTTCTCCCCTGCTGGTGAAGGTAAGGGTATATCGAGTTTCGGACCTCTACCTTGCGTTTCATAGTCAAGTTCTCTGCCCACTGGGCTGCTGCGCCATCCAGTTCTATTATAGAACACCATCATAAAGGAACCAATAACAGGACATCACTGTCACGGATCTGATCTGCGGTCGAGATATAGCTAAATTAGCTTCTCATCAAATACAAAATTATAAACTTATTCAAATAACATAAAACCCCAAGAATCCAGCACATTAAAACGTGTGGGAAGTAACCTACTGTAACTTTCCAGGGTCTAAACCTGAAACTTATCACACATGCGCATTGGAAGCATTAAAAACAAATGATTTCACGGTATAGGCCAGGATAAATCGATATCGGCACACCCGACGAAACTGGTTCAGGTGGAACTGCCCCAGTCAACAGGTTGGCTGAACAAGGAACCTGAATGGATGGAGGGGGGAAAATTGATATGGAATTGGAACAATAATAATGAATAAATAATTTATTTAGTTAGGGGAAACCTTACAGGTGTAAAAATTAAATTTCACGGGAAATATCGTACAGCACAGCCAAAGCGTTTAAGAGTAGGAAATTAGCAGCAATTTTGCATGGAAAACTATCGGTATTTCCTATGTCTTTATTTAAAAAAAACTGATAGTGGGAGGCGGATGGTTATCTTTAACCAAAATCTATAATTTCAAAGGAATATAACGTCGGAGCGTGATTTTCCTAAAGTATTAGTGACGTCACTTAATTCCAATTTACCAAAAATTCAAAAACTTTTTCTCAACTTTAAAGTCGCAATTTTTTCAATTTTTCTTCTATTCTAAATAAAACCAAATTAAAGCGACTTTACCATTATTGTTGGCATTGGCGTAAATAGGGGGGTCCTGGGGGGGGGCTAAGCCCCCCAGGTCCACCCTTAGCCCCCCCCAGGATTTCTGGTGACAAATACGTTATGGAGGCTACAGACGTAGTATCCACCCACAATAATGAAAGGGAAATTAATTCTTAGCATGCTTATTTTACATAAAAAAATTAACATATTGACCAAATACTTTCACAAAAAATATATTACTCAAAATGCTTAAAACCCCAATACTTCAGAGCTTTTTTTCCAAATTTTTCTCCGGTGGAGACCCCCGGGCCCCCATCAATGGTAGGTTCATTCGTCTTTATAATATCTCAATTTTATTGTACTGCTTGCAAAATTCGTAAAACCGCAATAATTTGGGCCTATTCATCAATTTTTTCTCCGGGCCCCCCATTCTCCAGGATAGAATATTCGTAAAATCTCACTTGCCCTTGCAATTATCAATTTTTTTTTCTCCGGGGGGGGCAGGCTCCCATTTCTCCAGGGTATAATATGCGTAAAACCTTACTAATTTGGGCCCATTTATCGATTTAAAGGTTTCAAGGTCTTGTGGTCCCCCCCCCGCTCGAAATTTTGGGAATTTATGCCAATGATTGTTGGACAATCGACATTGTTATTTAACCAATGGGCCATTAATTTGGCCCTCACAAGACAACAGGACCTTGCTTGGGACCTTGACTAGTCAGTAATTAGTGGAATAGGTGCACAATAACTTAGATGAGCTCACCGCGATTTTTGGTCTATATTACTATGATCTTATACAGGGTTATACCATTGTCACGCGCGGAAACGTGGATGGCATTTGATTTTTTTTTTAAGACTATTTATGAGCATGCGTCAACGGTATATGTACGACATCCGTAATTTCCGGAGATTTGCCATTTCAAAATGGGAAACAAAAATCGGAGACTGGAGTGAAATACCTTTCGAAAGTGTCTATTCAAAAATAGGGAATGAATATAAAAAAAATCTGGACAGTACATTACTTGAACCAACACGAACTGCTTGCCTTATCCAGGTTTCATTTAATTCCCTACGTCATGGACAATATTCATATGATTAACCAGCGGGCCTACTATGGCTTCTTCTATTTCTTCTTCCCCTTAGTGCCGCGTGCGCAGCGTAGGGGGGGGGGGTCGCCCCCGAACCCATTTCCTGAACTCGCCCCGGTCGGACGTTAACGCCTTGAGCTCGGCCATTGTTTTCCCTCTTGCTCCGGCGAGTTGTTCAATCCTTTCCTTGAGGGTAGTCCTCGGTCTGCCGATGGGTCTTCTTCCTTTTGGCCTTGCTTCCGCGAACCTCCGGGAGGTCCTGTTCTCGTCCATCCTTTGGACGTGGCCGAACCATTGCAGCTGTTTTTTCTCCATTCTTCTCTTAATGGAATCCACTTGCAGGTCTTGCCTGATGCGGTCATTTCGGATTCGGTCCCACCTTGTTCAACCAGCAATCTGTCTTAAGCACTTCATCCTTATAGGGACTACTATGGCGATTATTATAAATCTAGGTCATGGAGATCCTACCGTTTGCTGGCCCTGCAATGAGTCCGAGGAAACCTCGGAACACGTGGTTGGCCACTGTCTAGCTCTGTGACGGGCGAGGTTGGACTGTTTTAGGGCTGCCTACATCGATCAGGTCCATCAGATTGACTTGCCATTGAAGGACATGGTTGTCTTTGCTAACAAAGTTAATCTGCCGTTAGCAAAGACAGTTGATTCATTGGCTATTGTCATAATATGAATGATTGTGATGTGATTCCAATAATTATCCTGTTCAAAAGGTCGCAAGCTCGATTCTCTAAATAATAATTAATATATAAGTCAGCCGTTTTCAAACTTAATGCAAAGAATTGGATGCTAATATCTATTGTAGTCTCGAATATAAATCTTACATTGAGGTAGCCCGCCAAGTTTACTTAATTTAACAGCAAATCCATTGTTTACATTGGAATGCCTCTTAACTCTTTAAGAATATGAAAAAATCGTGATTCATTGCCGCCGTCTACTTGAATGCTAAATTTGCAGCTCTTTGTTGATGTTTGGCGCACCGTCGTGAGTCTTGATCATCTTAAAACCAAGGTGTAGTAAATGTCATATTATGCAGGAGTTTCACCGCGATTGCAGCAGCTTGAAACAGTTGCAGAACATTCACGAGCCGTTGGAGAAAGCTATTGGCTAAGCTTGGGTCACTATTTTTTGCCATAAACGGTTGTCGTTATTAGTGAAGGAGATGGAGCCAAGCCAAACAAGTCAAACTACAATAAAAATGTTTTATAAGTCAAATTCCAACCCAAGGAGATAGCTTGGACAAGCCAAACATGGCAAGCTTTTTGGGAGATATCAATTTTACGAGAAAGAACCGGTACGGGTGAACCAAAACAAGCTTTGCTATGGCGCTTATTCCACTTACGTCAATAGTCAATAGTAAATGTGGTATTGGCGTGGTAGCAGACATTAAAGACAGTCTAAAAATATCTGCTACCACGTCAATACCACATTTACTATTGACTATTTGACGTAGGTGGAATATGCTCCTATTTATCAATTAGAATAGGTTCTGTAATCCTTGGTAAATAATTGTCCTAACCACGAAGGAATTTAAATTGTACTCAATATTCTGTATTAGATTTGCATTTTATTGGACTTTTAGGTCTGCCTGCCAATAAATGATTATTTATTTATTTAGGATTCAATTTTTAGTTTCCCTATCCCAAAACACTGAATTGACGATTGCATAGTAGAAAATGGGGAAATCTTGCACAAAGTAAAATAAAATTAAATAGGCTACGTAATTAAAAGTAACCCGCTCACAGCAGACGACATTCAGCTGTTTTGTCATGTTGGCACAATAGGGCCCCGAAAAACTGCTCCGCCTAAGCATACCATATGCAACAGCAATGCTGATTCAAAAATCGTATTTAATGCCCGTCAGTATATTAACTTGCCTGGGATTTCTTTCTGGTAATTTACACGTATTTCTGGATAAGTTATTAATTTACGTTTGTTCTACATTCTACGGATGCTGTCCGTTCTATACTTGCCAATAATTAAAATAGAACTTTCGAGGCAAATATATATTTATGCATTAATTTAAATTAATTATTGCAAAAAAAATCAATTTCGCTGGTGTCTTGGTGTGAGGGATTTTATAGTCTAATGACAAGAAAATTTTCTCGTGCAATAAATCTCCCAAGTTCTAACGGTACATAAACATGGAAGAGAATAGCAATGGGTCATCTCCCGGAAACCAAATTTACATTATGCCCAATGGTTTAATGCGGTTCTCGCAATCAGATTTCTCCAGAGTCAAGATAACTCGACAGGAAGATCGACAAAAAAATCAATTTCGCTGGTGTCTTGGTGTGAGGGATTTTATAGTCTAATGACAAGAAAATTTTCTCGTGCAATAAATCTCCCAAGTTCTAACGGTACATGAACATGGAAGAGAATCGCAATGGGTCATCTCCCGGAAACCAAATTTACATTATGCCCAATGGTTAAATGCGGTTCTCGCAATCAGATTTCTCCAGAGTCAAGATAACTCGACAGGAAGATCGACAAAAAAATCAATTTCGCTGGTGTCTTGGTGTGAGGGATTTTATAGTCTAATGACAAGAAAATTTTCTCGTGCAATAAATCTCCCAAGTTCTAACGGTACATGAACATGGAAGAGAATAGCAATGGGTCATCTCCCGGAAACCAAATTTACATTATGCCCAATGGTTAAATGCGGTTCTCGCAATCAGATTTCTCCAGAGTCAAGATAACTCGACAGGAAGATCGACAAAAAAATCAATTTCGCTGGTGTCTTGGTGTAAGGAATTTTATAGTCTAATGACAAAAAAATTTTCTCGTGCAATAAATCTCCCAAGTTCTAACGGTACATGAACATGGAAGAAAATCTCAATGGGTCATCTCCCGGAAACCAAATTTACATTATGCCCAATGGTTTAATGCGGTTCTCGCAATCAGATTTCTCCAGAGTCAAGATAACTCGACAGGAAGATCGACAAAAAAATCAATTTCGCTGGTGTCTTGGTGTAAGGAATTTTATAGTCTAATGACAAAAAAATTTTCTCGTGCAATAAATCTCCCAAGTTCTAACGGTACATGAACATGGAAGAGAATAGCAATGGGTCATCTCCCGGAAACCAAATTTACATTATGCCCAATGGTTTAATGCGGTTCTCGCAATCAGATTTCTCCAGGGTCAAGATAACTCGACAGGAAGATCGACAAAAAAATCAATTTCGCTGGTGTCTTGGTGTGAGGGATTTTATAGTCTAATGACAAGAAAATTTTCTCGTGCAATAAATCTCCCAAGTTCTAACGGTAAGTAAACATGGAAGAGAATCTCAATGGGTCATCTCCCGGAAACCAAATTAACATTATGCCCAATGGTTTTATGGTTCTCGCAATCAGATTTGGCCAGATTCAAGATAACTCGACAGGAAGGTGCAGAACCCGTCTCTGATTGGTCGGTTCCGCTGAGCGATTTCGCGCCAACTTTCAATTTGCGCGCCAGAGGTGCACCATCATTGTTGAGCCAGACAATAGTTCCTGGTCTGTCATAACTAATAACACATTAAATATGGTTCGTGTACTGTACGTTATGACAGAAGCATATGGAGTACATCGCATGCAGCACACTTGCACCAGCAAGGTGCAGTGATGCATAGACAATGGGGGCAAGAATGTGTTGTTATTTACTTTGACAGCTACACCTGTATGTAATTCATAATTATATTGTCATAGTACAATAGTAGCCTATACTCGTACAAAATATGTTAATGTGGAGCGTACAAACATACCTTAAGAGGATTTGGAAAATATAAATATGTTTGCCACCCCTTGATTATTCGATTGTAATTGCTTACCTATTTAAATACGTTAGTATAAGGAAAGCTTTGCGATGGAAATTACTGATTTCGAGTTTTTACGGATTTACAAGTTTTTATTATATGTCCACCAGTCTGTCGGTCCGTCCGTCAGTTTGGGGACAAACTACTCGATGGATCTTCATGAAATCAGGTTCACAAACACGTATCTCGGGAAGATTTTTTTTATTTTCGGATAAATCAGTTTTCGGGGGTTTTACGACTAAAAAAAATTCACACATGTTTAGTCGTTATTAATCTAAACAAAAACGCAAAATGTGCCAAAAAGACGAAAAGAAACTAGCAGACTGAAAGAAAGGATACTCGATTCGGACAAAAAAATGTCAACAAATAGAACTCCCTCTACAGGATTTTATTTACAAAGACAAACTGCTTATGACTTATCAATCATTGAGCATGAGCAAATGAGAAAGAATGAAAATTGTCTCAATTTTCCATTTGGAAGAATTTTGGGCCTTTTGGCCCACTCTTACAACTAACCCAGGTCATAAAGTTGAAGAGTAGTTCCACAACAATTTGGTACAAAGCACAATAAGGCTATTATTCCACTTGTCAATTTTTCTTCAATTTTGATAATGTCATTGAGGAAAAATCGTCAATGTTACATTTATATTTTGACACCTCATTCCACTTGTCTTCAATAATTGACAATTTTTGTTTCAATTTTTTCCAATTTTGTAAGTTTGCCCGCCGTCTTTCTTTTAATTTTATTAGCTACAAGAAATTTTATGATTTAAATAATGAAATAATTCGATTGTTCCCAAGAAATTAATTACAATTATTTAAATCATATCTCGACGACGCCATTGTTTGATTTTAGTTTGTTATTGCTAGCAAAGCGTGATTTTACTCTATGATCATTGATCGATTTTAACATGTGGAAGTTAAAATGGACAGTGAAATAGAGTAATGAAAAATCTCATCAATTATTGAAGAAAAATTGACAAATGGAATAGCCGGCTTACAACGTTTGACATTTGGCCACATTTTTTTGTAGGCGTAAAACATTCCATATTTCTAATCAATTATTGAAGAAAAATTGACAAGTGGAATAGCCGGCTTACATCGTTTGGCCAAATTTTTTTGTAGGCGTAAAAAAATTCCATGTTCCAAGAGCACAGTACTCCAAGCAAGTGCGCCAATCGTATGCAACGTTAAACATAACTCTTAATAACTGATAAGCCGGCTTTTCTCAAAACAAAAAATCGCCTGAATCCAGGGGAACCCATCTCTTCACGTCAAAGAAGAACAGGAGAGTGGAAACTACCAGAAGTATAAAAGGGGAAAGACACCATTAAGGAGGCTTTTCTAGCGAATCCAAGACTCTAAATCCGATGGAATTCGCTACTGAATGTCAATCTAGAACCAAGAAACGTATCCGCCATAAAGACAAAGGGGAAAGAACCGTAAGAGACTTAGCAGAATGGAACAGGTTGGCTGACCGTAACGAGAGCGCTTCTTACACACAATACCTGAATACCAAACGGCAGGTACAAAAACTATAGTTATTGCAGTTGGTACCGTCGATTTAAACATTTATCGCGCCATCTCTATCACGATTGAATCTGGGACGAAAACTAATGCATTTTCAAGCCCTAAGTCTTTACATTGATGCATTTTACATATCTTAAATGCCAGCATACACCAGCTTCAAGGAATAATGGACAAGCTCACTATTTACAAAATGTAACAAGCGCAAGTAGAACTTCCCTAATTTCCGTTACGAGGTTAGGCGGAACACGATAAAACAATTCAGCAACTGAAAGTGTTGCTTTTTTTTTTAAATTTAACACCTAGTTATTTTTCAACAGAGGTCTAGTAAAAATCCTTATTGGTACCTGCTATAACCCATATTTCGAGTAATTACCTTAATAAGCCGTACCTAATCATCAATAAAAAAACTAATTTCAAAATACAAACAATAGTACAACATAGACTTGAACCAAATTAGATTCCGATCTCGTGTAACAAATGCACTCCAGCCAACTGTAGCCTTGAAGTAGGCTATACCGTAGCCAATAGGGCGGATATACAATATATCGCAATTATATCCGCATCGGTATAATCACTCAAAAGCCAGACTATGTCAGTAACATGCTGAGATACAGAACCTTAGGCAAAAGGTTAACAATGGTAACTCATATATCGTATGTCAATTTTATCGGATAATCTTCCGAACTATATGGACTATGCAGAATAGGTACTATATTGTGGTTTGTTTGCATTGTTTACCTATCTTGTTATTATTTACATGTATTCTATCCATTGTACAGGTTTGTTTGATTTCCAACATCTGCATTCAGCAATTCTGCTTTAAGCAACCCTGTCAGCCTGGCGAGGGGAGCGAGTCTGTTAACTTCAGGCACACTAAGGGCACCTCGGGGGAAGGGGAGTTGACTGACAGGGCGGACCTCCTGATTATAGTGTATTCCGAACCACTTCGAGAACATGGTAAAGTCACGCGAATAAATCGGAGGTGACCAGGACCCGACACGCACGTAGACTGAATGGTATGTCCCACCATGTTCCCCTGCCAACGCTGTGCACACTACGAAGTTTGCCGCAGTTTGAAACATGCTCTGCTCTCATGGATTCAACATGGTAAGGCCGTACAGGTTTGACGTTGTATTTTCTCTGTATTGACTATCCAGCAGCCCGAGCAGAATTAATTGGTACCAATTTAACTATTTATTTATTTATTACTGGGGTTAAAAATGAAAAAAAAAAACATTTTTGCTTTTCTATTTATCTATTTATGCTTTAGTTTACGGGAAGCTTTGTGTTGGTCGAAATAATCGATTTCGAGATTCCGACGGATTTACATGTGAGGTCCCAGGAACTCGACATATAATCTTGTTACCTATTCGTTAAAAAATGAAATCATCAAAGGAAAAAACCGTGTAAATTAGGTATGAGAAACAAACTCATTACACATTTAGAGTACAAATAAAAGCCTGTTCACACGATGCCTGTAGACAAATTGCCTTGAGATTAAAGGCGCGTCCCTACTTTCCTCGTTATTTTGAAGGCCGTGTGAATGACTTATAACGACGTAAACTCTATTGTCGCTTTTATTTTATGTGATGGGCCCCACCCATCATTCTATGGTGAGAGTTTAACGCCCCATGGGCGAAGTATTACGCAACGCTGAGCCCCCTCTGGCGGACGCCTACCTAAACAAAGGGTTGACCACTTTGGAAAATATCATGGAATAGGCTACTTGACAGTTTTAACAAAACAATATGCTGGATAAGGTAGCTTATACAACAGCAAAGGCTTTCACGGCTGGAGTCGAATGAAGAACCAGTAGAATCCGGACTGATGGGCCGTGGTCAAAATGAAAGCGACATCCAAACGTTTCATCAACAGCTGCTGTCAACATCTTCAGTGGAACTGCGTAGACTTCTAAGATTGTATCTCGGAGGCTATCTCACAGTCGCTGCTGAGCCTCAGAGATACAATCTTAGAAGTCTACGCAGTTCCACTGAAGATGTTGACCGCAGATGTTGACGAAACGTTTGGAAGTTCGCTTTCTTTTCGACCACGGCCCATCAGCCCGGATTCTACTGGTTCTTCAATTATAAGTTAACGAAGGGACCAGTGCAAAATCATGGAGAGAGGGTGGGACACAGAGTGGCGTACCCGTGTAAATGACGAGCTCTAAGAGATATACCGAGAACGTCCGATAGTAGCCGAAATCAGAAGAGCCCACATCAAGTGGCTAGGGAACGTGGAACGAATGCCAGACAATAGGGCTACAAGAGCAGCCTTACACAAGTTGCCCTAAGGGAGAAGACGAGTGGGACGACCAAGGATGTGACGGCTGGACGACGTCGAGGTGGATCTGGCGACTGGCGAAAGAGAGCGCAGGACCGTGCGGGCTGGCGCGATGTGGCAGAGCAGACCAAGGGCCTTCATGGGCCGTAGCGCCAAGGAATAAGTAAGTATAGGTTAACAATAACAATGCAATAAGATCTTTTTTGTATCAAAAAAAATTGTACTGGTAAAAATTAAAAAAAAATTAATAAAAGTTGGATTCTTTAACTGTGGATTACAAGAGCCAAAAGACATGTGTGAACTTGAAATGACGTCATTACCATTACAACTGCTAATAATTCCCCAACTGGTGGCTACTCCCCAGTATCACAAATGACGTCACATTCTACAGTCCTTTTTTAACATCAGGTCGAATTCATCATTAGCCGTTCTCTACCAGATTTACTTTTTAGCTGATTCTTCTTCTTACTTCTTCTTCTGGCTGTACAGCCCTTGATGAGCTTTTGGCCTGCTCGACAACACTCCTCCAGTCATCTCGGTTTTGTACAACGCTCCACCATCTACGGACTCCCAACTCGCGAAGGTCAGTTACTAACTCATCCTTCCAGTGTTTTTAGCTGAATATTCCCGATAAACGCGCCGTCAAATTAATACAAGGGTCACTACAAAAGAACAAATACAGTAGGGCGTAGCTACATTGTTGTTGAACCTTTGCCCCTGTGGGTCTTCCTCCAGAGTGAAAGGAGCATTAAAACATTATGAGGCATTGTCAAGAGTTCGTCGAAGAATGGACAGGCTGCAGAACAATGGCGCGGCTTCTACCATACCATGGAGGTAGACGTACGCAGACTATGTTGAAGAGATGGGCAGGCGTGGGCCGTCCCCGTGGGATGTAAGGTCACAGGACTGGACCCCACATTTGACCCGATACCACCTGGTGAAGCAGATGGGAAAAGGTTCAAAGAAGAACTTGACCAGGAGAGTGCGAGGTTTGGATGGAACTGGAAGTGGTAAACAGTAGGTACTGGATGGGTCGAAAAACCTTAGAATGTTCAGCGAAGAAGAATAGTGTTCAGGAGGGTGAGAGGTTCGGGTGGATACTAGATACTACCCAAAGAAAGGACCGAAGGGTCACAGAACTGGGCCACACATTTGACCCGATACCAACTGGTGAAGCACACGGGAAAAGGTTCAAAGAAGAACTTGACCAGGAGAGTGCGAGGTTTGGATGGAACTGGAAGTGGTAAACAGTAGGTACTGGATGGGTCGAAAACCCACAAAAGGAAGAAGAACAGGTCTTGTCCAGGCGGGTGAGATGTTCGGGTGGAAGTGATATAGGTATTACCCAAAGAAAGGACCGGAAGGTCACAGAACTGGACCCCATATTTCATATTTGACCCGTCATCACCTGGTGAAGTAGATGGGAAAGGTTCAACGAAGATGAACAGAGCGCATCATCCAAGAGGGTGAGATATTCAGATGGACAGGACTGGACTCAATATTTGACCCAACACCACCTGTTGAAGTAGATGGGAAGGTTCAGCGAAGAACATCGCAGTTCTTGTCTAAGAGGGTGAGGGAGGACCTTAAGTTAAACCCGAAACCACCGGTCGAAGCAGATGAAAAAGGCTGAAAAGGTTGAATGAAGATGAGCTGTCAGTGGGTCAGGAAGGTTACGAACATAACACAGCCCTAGCCAGATAACTCAAATATGAACTTTTCAAAATTAAACTATTGGTAAGATACACTGAGTTGAAACATACGTCACAGAAGAAATTCAAGGTAAGTTGACCGAGGCATAGTTAGTTAGTTAGTTAGTAATTGAAGTACTTTTTTTATGGACCCAGGCCTACTTATAAGTGGCCCATAAGTCCCTTGTCCAATGCCAACGACCCCATGGATTTCGGACAATATTTGTATTGTTTCCGAATGAATTTTTGGCCATTGGCAAACTGGTATACGTTCTCGATGTCAACCTACACCGGCTACGAGCGGTAATGGACAGGCTGAGACAAGCTTACCATTGACGCAATAAAACAGGCGAAAGGATGACTTAACCAAGTCTGCCTGTGGCATACTGTGCAAGTGTTACGCGAACAACAATCATCTTATAAGTGAAATAAACGCTAGACCTTTTGTGCATATCATTTCTAAGGTAAATGTTGTTCGCGTAACACTTGCACAGTGTACCTCAATCTACTAACCGTGATTTTTCTGATCTGACGTATGGACCACCTCAATGTAGTTAACCAATAGCGGTTTAGGTACATGAAGAACCCCTTGGTGGAAGTTGATAAACATCTCACGTCTGAGATGATTACTAGTAAGCTTACGGCTATACTAACAATGAAACAGTGTTGAAAATAATACTGTGGATATAAGATATAAGTTAAATTTAAACACAGGGGTATAGTGACAAAGAGAGGGGAAAACCTTACGGGTCTAAAAAATCAAATTTCACTAGAAATAAAGGAACAAATCAGATCTCATAAAGAAGAAGAAATGTTTCCCTACATTGTGACATGTATGACATGGCCAATATCGAGCCAATTTTTTTTAATATTTCTGTTAAATTAAACAATCAAGTAATCAACGACAAGAAATTATAAAGTAAAATCGTCAATCGTTTAATGTCTTGCTTAGTTAATTAAATAAAAAATAATAATTTAATTTCGGGCAGTAAATTTCCTGCCAGATGTACACTCTTAAGGCAGACAAATGAAGAAGTATCCCTTAGGGGCCTTCTTCATTACAATGTTTAAGTCTGAAGAAGAAAAAAAAATGTAACAATGTATAAATGTATTGTATTGAAGGAAATAAATAATTATCTTATCTTATCTTATCCACGGATGTTACCATTAGATTAGCCTACTCATGATTAATCAGAAACCTAGTTAGCTCTATATGTAGCCATTTATCTTCTAGGACAACAATTTAAATATGGACTTGTTAATTGTCATAATAATGGCACCATCATCACGTAAAGAAATACAGTATCGAATGCATTACAAATGCAGTATGCTCTTTAGTAAGGCGTCGCAAATCTAGGCCTACACGTCTACACACGTCACACAGATAGGAGAAAAAAAAAATATAGTTCACTCTACATGGTTGTATTGATAAATTAGCATAATAGTTGCATAAGTGTTGCTAGGGCGATTAATTAGTAAGATTTATAAATAGGTTTTATAATCCAGCCAAGCAGATCAGGGGCGCCAATTGAGGCTTCTGCGGGGGTGGGGGGTTATTTTTCAAACAAAAATCAAAGTAAACAATATGCCTGATTCTTGAACACATACTGTATTTTTTTTTTAGTACGTTTGGAATGGAAGAGCATAGCACGAAATAACCGCACTTCCATTCTCATGTTTTCTCTACTATTTTGTTATTTTTTTTGTATATAATGTAGACTCGTGTCTGTACTTGGTTAAGTCATGCTTTCGCCTGCTTTATTGGGTCAATGGTCAGCTTGTCTCAGCTTGTCCATTTTCGCTTGTAGCCAGTGTCATCGAGAACGTATACCAGTTTGCCAATAGCCAAAAATGCATACGGAAAAAAGACAAATAATGTCCGAAATCCATGGGGTCGTTGGCATTTGACAAGGGGCCTACGGATAAGTAGGGCCAGGTCCATAATATCATTATTAAAAAAATGCAAGAGGTGTAACAGTACTTGTCAAATATAAATATAGTATTATTATTAATGCAGATAGCAATAACTACGGTTTATAAATATTATAATACTCGTATATAGACAAATTCATATTGCTATTACCCCCACGAGGTGGTCTAGGGGTCTCCCTCGGTGGATATGTTTTGGAAAATGAGCGCCGAATAGTAGGCTTTCACGCATTTTAGCACTCGCAGTGTTGTTTTGATTTTAGGACGAATACTTATGCATATTACTACAAACGCGGGGGTCCGGGTCGGGGGTCCGGGTCGGGGGTCCACCTATGGGAAAAATATTTGAAAAAATTGGAAAGAAATGGCGGGTTACACAATGTTAAGCTAAGCGCAAGGTCTAGCAAATCTCGAAATGACGACAAGGAAAGCAAACAACTGAGTCACACACCTGAGAATTTCCAATTATGTGTGTCAAAATATTTTTTTTCCTAAACTTTTACTTCACAATTCCTAATACCCCACCCCCCCCCCCCCCCCCAATAGGCACCCCTTCTGCAGATGCCATATGGCATACACTTTTCCTTAAACAACAAAGAAGTGCTCCATTGTGGCCACCATTTCAACAAGAAGAGGCAAATGGATGGGGCATATTCTGAGGCACGAAGGGCTCCTTAAGAACATAATTGAGGGTATGGTTGAAGGCAACAACTTAAAAGGTTGACAGAGGAAGGAGTACTTAGAAGATGTCATGAAGGAGCTAGGGTGCAACACCTACAAAGAACTGAAAAGAACCGCACAGAACAGACAATAGTGGAGGAGAAAAATACGACATTCACTGCAAACCAATCCGTACATTGCAACTCAAGAAGAAGACACTATAATGGGAATGAAGGGAAGAAATGCAACTAGGTCAGCCTCAGCTTTTCCTATTTCGCATGTGTATGTTGATATCGTGGACTAGTACTGAGGTTATGGAATGGCTATAATAATTTCTCATTTAAATAAATAAATATTGACTTTTGTTCTATTACTAAGCCAACCTAGAGGAGTTAAAGCCCTCTCATACACTCAACTAGGAAGACCCAGGACCGCCTGCTTTACATGCCCTCCGAAGCATGGCCAGAAAATGTATGGGACTCGAACCAACAACCTTTTGGGTGAAAGTCGGAGTCTGTACCACTACTCTACATGTTTTGCCTGGGGGACCCTATGTGCGCCCTCAGCTGACAAAAAACTTGGATGCGTATCTGATTCAACGCAACCTGCCTCGGGCTCGTATTACACTGTAAAACATTTTATAAAAGATATTTTATAAAATATTTGAAGAATGGGTCTTTTATAAAAGAAAGTTTCAACAGCCCAACTGAACTTAGCAATTTTGGAATCTTCCTCAAATTCTTTTATAAAATGTAATGCTAACCCATTACATTTTATAAAAGAAATTTTATAAAAAAAAATGTTTTATAAAATATGGCCTATTACACTATCAAAGATCTTTGTCAAATATCTTTTATAAAATTTTATAAAATGTTTTACAGTGTAATACGGACCTTATCGATCTTTGATCACCAAAAGTAAGCCCGGTTGGCTATAAACAGTGGCGTAGCCATATTTTTTTTTTTTTTGAGAGGTCCGGTTTTAATGCAACATCAGTATGCAACAGTTTGCCCACTTAAGAATATTACGGGCGACGCGGACTGCCCATATAAACCATGTTACCTTGTTCCAGGAGCGAAAAGCAATTAAAAATAGTATTAAAATAACCTTTTATCACTAATAAGAATGTTGGAAAATTAACTTTTTACTGCTTCCGGCCTTTTCATCCAGTTATACTTCGTCGCTGGTGACAGTAACAGGGTACCTTTGCTGGCCATGCTTCGGAGGGCATGTAAAGCAGGCGGTCCCGGGCTTTCCTAGTTGAATGTAAGAGAGGGCTGTATAGCCCTAACTCCACTACGTTGGCTTAGTAAAAGAACAAGAAAAAGTCCTTATTTATTTACTTATATTCATTTAAATATGACTTAAACCGTTTCAACGATGAAAATAATCTGAAAAATTTGATATTTTGCTCAATTTATGACCCTCCCCCCTTGGTTTTACGCAACTGGCCTAAAATAACTTTATATAACTACAACTATAATTAAAAAAACTTTATAGCTTGCACCCCACGGAGGCGCAGAAATAAACATTTGTATCCTCGGGAATCTACGATTAGGTTTATTATTACTGCCTATAGAGGCTAAATAGGTATCACGATTAATTAATGCCCACCATAATAACAGTAGGTAATCCATCAAAAGCTAGTCATAAATAGTGAAAACTCATATAAAAGTGTCAAAACATTACTAACAAGTGACAATGAAGATCCAACAGGCTAAGCAGTATGTACATGTACATGCAGGTATAGTGGTGGTTACATCTGGGCTAACTTATACGTGGAATACAGTTGCTGTAGAATTGGAATACAAGGGAATAGCGTAGTATAAACTATTGTGGTACCTTGCCTAGCTACCTGATACAATAATAATAATAATAATAAAAATCCTTATTAAAAAATAAATAAATATAGATGGATACAGCGAGATTAGAGCCTAGATCCCTCTCTGCCACCTAACTGTACATATCAACTATATAAAAATAGGTAAAATCATTTATTTTACTGCCAGAATTCAGAAAATTCCAACAACCTCCCACACCTATGCGGCAATGCCCAGGACCTGACCAGACCATAGGCGTTACGACATTGTAACATATATGTATGTATAGCACTGGATAAATCAATTACTATCAAACTTACCAGTGACTATATAAGTACAATGATACAGGTTATCCGTAAGGTACAATTCACTGAAACCGCAGGCAAAAGCACAAGAAAGAAAAATCTGACAGATACTACTATCTCGGCCCACCAAGTGCAACTGACGGGGCCTGAACCTCAGCCTGTGGGTCTGCGTGAAAGTTGCCCCGTGCCTTTAGTGCACAACGGGCTAACTCCATACTAAGTGCAGCCAATGCAGTGCCGTGTCAAGGTGTGGGTTATGCAGCAGTGCAGAGTTGCAGTTGGAATTCTTTATAGGAGATATAGGACATTCGTTCGCGTCAATTTTTTTGAAATACAAATAAATAAATATTGACTTTTTTTGTTATATTACTAAGCCAACCCACGGCTATAAGCCCTCTCATACACTCAACTAGGAAAGCCCGGGACCGCCTGCTTTACACGCCCTCCGAAGCATGGCCAGAAAATGTAGCAAGTGTGGGACTCGAACCAACAACCATTCGGAATGAAAGTCGGAGTCTATACCACTACTCTACATGTCCTGACATAAATACTAATATACTGGTGCTACTTGCCATGTTTTCCTCGACCAATCAGAGCATTCCTGGGATACTCCCTAATAATACCAAATCCCGTCGTGGCTGCAAGATGTGCTCTGACTGGCTGAAATAAGACGTGTCACTTGGTCAAGGACGTAGCAGGATGTACCATAAATAAGGTCCGAGTATACTCGAACAGGGACACACAGTATATCAATTAGTAGATAGATATTATGAGTAATTGCATAGTAAATAATTTTCCTTGGGTTAAATTTCGGTTACCTCGAGTTTCCCTATCCCAAAGCACTGAATTGATAGATGGGACGATTCCATAGTCTAGAACCAAAATTTCATCAAAATCCACCGAGTAGTTTACCCACAAATCGACGAACAGACAGGCAGGCAAGCCGACGGACAGGCAGACAGACATTTCGTAAAAAACACTCTTTTTGTTCCTGGGACCTAAAAACATGTAAATCCACTGAAATCACCGAATCGAAAATTTCCACCATCACAAAGCTTTCCTTACACTACTACGTATTGAAATAGGAAAGCAAGAAACCAGTCAGAATGTGCAGACACTTGTTAGTCTGATAGGGGTTGGTAAGTTGGGTAGTCAGGACTTGTAGATTAGTGGTATAAGGGCTCTGACTTTCACCCGCTAGCTCGAGTCCCACACTTCCTACTTTTTCTGACCATGCTTCGGAGGACATGTAAAGCAGGCGGTCCCGGGCCTTCCTAGTTGAGTGTAAGAGAGGGCTTTATAGCCCTAACTCCGCTAGGTTGGCTTAGTAATAAAATAAAAAGTCATTATTTATTTATAGTTTGTGGGACGGTTCTTGAGGTGCTGTGGGGATGAATGATGCCCGGACTGTAGCAAAACCAAAACAGGACGTAGCCCAGGGGCTACCACAGCAGCTACCTGACTGAGGGAAGGTGTAATCAGAGGGACACAATGTGGAACCTCAGGTTACAAAAAGGAGGCGAACCGGGTTACAATAAGTAAAAGGCTGCAATAAGTGTTACCACCCCCAATCAGTTCAGACCTAAAAGAACCGGTCCGAGTTTACTCGAACATGCTTTCCAATTTATCAATTAGTAGATAGAGAAAATGAGTAATTTCATGGTAAGTAATATTCCTATTGTTAAATTTCGGACACCAGGGGGAGGGGGGGGGGGTTTTGTCCACCTGACGTCACTGGAGGTGAAGTAAATTCAAGATAGGTCACACATAACATTACCACACAGCAATAATGGCAGGGCACGCAATGCATTTCAGTGTGAATTTTTTGTTTTTCAAAAACATTTTTTTTGCACAAAACCAATTATTTTTTTGGGAAAGCAACCTGTCCAGTTTCGTTACTCAATTTAACACCTAAAACATGCCTGAAGGTAGAAATTAACGATTGAAAGATTTCGCAGAAAAATGATTTTTTAGTCATTTTTCATTAAAATCTAGTTATTTTTATTTTTTTACCCCCAGAAGCAAACTATCAAGGGGCAAGCGACCCCCCGCATTTTGTTAACATTAGTAACGACTACAATATATGTGAATTTAAAAGAAATCGATCGAGCCGTTTTTGAGAAATAATTTTTTTTTAATTTTTTTTTGGAGTTTTTCGAGAATAAACCCCCCCAAATTGAGTTAGCCCAAAATAAAAGAAATGGTCTCGAGGAATGATTTTTGTGAACCTACATGCCAAATTTCATCAAAATCGACCGAGTGGTTTGCCCGGAAATCGATGAACAGACAGACATTTCGTAAAAACTTTTTGGGTTCCTGGGACCTCAAAACGTGTAAGTCCGTTGAAAACTCGGAATCGAAAATTTGGACCATCACAAAGCTTTCCTTATACAACGTATAAAGTGGAAAGCAAAAAAACAAGATGCTTGGTCTTGCAATCACCACCCAGCAGCACTGTTGCAATAGAATCTGTCTTTCAACCCGGGCCTACTTAACGTGTCCGGGCCTAGGACACGTAGATCCAAAAGAGTGCGGCCACGATGGCCTTGGCATCTGAGAGATCTGTCTGGGACACAGCTTCTGCTAATCTCGGGCAAACCAGAAGGTGGCCGCCGTCTTGTCGTTGTCCGCAAGTCGGGTCCTCCGCCAGTTCCCACCTACACAGGTTGGGCCTAAAAAGTTCAGTTCCAGAGTCGAACTTAGGCGCCCATTCCACCGACCGGCTAGGGCTATTTACAAAAACGGTGACGTGGTAGCAGACATTCAAGACTTAGGCGGGGTTTCCACCGACCTCGCATTGCAGAATTGACGGAAATGTTTATTTTCCTCTATGCCATAGTTAAAATTGACCAATGATCATACAGTAAAATCACAAACTAAAATTAAAAAATGGCGTCATGACGTCAAGTACAAACATTTTAATAGATTTCTATAAAAAGAAAAATTCTAATTTCCGTCAATGTCATTAGCATTCTGCAATGTGAGGTCGGTGGAAACGCCACCTAAGTCTTGAATGTCTACTACCACGTCACCGTTTTTGTAAATAGCCCTAGCCGGTCGGTGGAATGAGCGCCTTAGATAATTGGTGATCCTAAGCCCGGCAGCCATATCGCAGAGGGGGTGTAGTGGGCCTTATGTATTATTATGCTTATGAGTATGTAAATAACACAGCCTTGAACTTTGGCGGTACCTGGAGGAGAAAGTACCCGCGGTTGAAATTGGCAGTCAAGAGGTCGTATGTACTAGGTATTAGTTAACCCGTTCTGTCACACGTTCTTTATAACGACATTTTAATGAACTCTCTTCTAAATAAGTCTATACTTTACCAATCTATCCACTTATCGTCATGGCATTAGCGTATATCGACTGCAGAAAACGGGTTTGAACAACCAGTAGGCGGTTATGCCTACTATAGGCCTAAATGAATATACAATATAATTAAACTGGTTATTGAAAGTATAATAATTCGCCATAGATTTTAATAATAATACTAGATAACCAACTCCCCTGCATTTTTTGAAGCCAGCCGCCATTGCTATATTGATCAATAGTTACATAAAAGACGATATTAACTGAAATTAAATCAAGATTAAATTTATTTCGTCGAGAAGTACTCATTTAATAACAGGTACTTTGCGTTTTTTCCGTTCTTTCTATCCACTTATAGCAATGGCGGATGGCTTCACAACACTCCCTACAGAGACCATGGGACTCATGGGAGTTCGCTATCTAGTATTATTATTAAAATCTATACAATGCGCTAGTTGGCCATTTATAAGGGCTCTATATATTGCAAAAAGGGGAGCTACCTCCCCTTTTACGGGACCCGAACCTTTTTGCGGTGTCGGGGAAACCGTCGCCCGCAGATTTGTTAAAGGCAAGGAGAACCTGAAAGTGGCTGAATACTGGACCTCATTGCCGGGCCTTCGGCAAGCCAAAATGCTCCTGGGAAGCCACCAGCGCAAAAGAGCCCAAGTATGCATTAATATGAACAGGAGACATCTGCGTGTGATCACAGGATTCCTCTCTGGGCATTGCAACTTGAATGGACATCTGACCAACATAGGTGTCAGAGAGTCTAGAGCATGCAGATTCTGTAACGAAGGAGCGGAGGACCCCGAGCATATCCTCCTTCACTGCGATGCAATCGCACGTAGAAGAGCAGCATGCTTGGGAAACTTGCAATTACATGTAAAAGACCTACCACTTCTAAATCCCCTCAAGGTCTTGGCTCTCCTGAGGGAAATAGGCCTCGAGGAAGTGATGTAGATATGTAGATTCTTTGTTGTAGGGGGCACAATAGGCCCAATAGGCTTAAGTGCACATAGGTAACACCCCATCCCCCAATATTAAAAAAACTCATCCTTCCAGTGTTTATACCGGAAATACCTTACAGGTGTACAAAATCATATTTAACAGGAAATATCATTGACATACAGTATGTATACTTTTTATTATTATTTATTATTACCAACACACAAAATATTTCTCTATAGTCTAATGGACTGAACTTGATTTGTAAATAATACCGGTCATTGAAGATGTCAGGACGAAGGAGTTCCAAAACTGCGGCCATTTTTTTTTCTTTTTTTTTTTTCTTAAAAAAGGTTAATCGCATACAAACAATTTAATGAATGTATCCGATTGACCTCTTCAGTCGCCTCTGTAGGTTAGTACATTTCTTCTACTTATGACATCTCATTAATGGATCTACGATCGATATTTTCCTTTGAAATTGGAATTTTATAGACCCATCGGCAGACCGAGGAGAACTCTCGAGGAAAGGATTGAACAACTCGCCGGAGCAAGAGGGAAAACAATGGCCGAGCTCAAGGCGTTAACGTCCGACCGGGGCGAGTTCAGGAATGGAAAAAAGACCCAGTGCACACAGGTACCACCTGTACCCCAATTATCAATAATAATAAAAAAAGGGCTCTATATTAGACAGGTATTGTCATCCGCCATGTTGTATCCATTTTAAGTCTGGTCTATAAGCAAAGCATTGGGTGTTTACCGATTTATTTTTAGAAATTTATCGTTATTTATTTGTTAATATTTTTAAAAATCGTTCTACCAATTAAGGAAGTGTTTAATAAAAAAATCCTATAAGGTGTTTTAGTTATTTTCAATCTTTTACTTTCTTACAATACTTACCATATAGGAATTATAGGATACAAAATGGCGGATGACAATACTCGGGTATATTTTATAGTGCCTTACCATTTATGGGTTAGTTGTAAATAAATAAGTAAAATAAATATTGACTTTTTGTTCTATTACTTCGCCAACATAACGGAGTTAGTGCTATATAAAGCTCTCTCTTACACTCAACTAGGAAGGCCCGGGACCGCCTGCCTTACATGCCCTCCGAAGCATGGCCAGAAAATGTAGTAAGTGTGGGACTCGAACCAACAACCTTGGTGTGAAAACATATAAATAATCACATTTTCGAAATCGGATAATGGGGGTGTATAGCCTACATTTTGTCTAGCTACCATATCCTATTAAGGAATTATTATACAATAAATATATAGAGATAACTCACGTGAAACGGCTCGTTCCAGTTTCGTCAGTTAAAACCCCCATTTGGTGATACACAGCTTAACCTTCGCAGGCGTTCCCAAGGAAACTGACACATTTAGCTTCTGAAATAGAACAACAGGGCAAATTTCAATTGATAGTAACATTGAAATGACTGTCAATCGTTATCACTTCAATAATGTATGATTCACAAAAATAATATGAAATCATTTGCGTTACAGGCGTTAGAGCTGAGACTTAAAACAGATAATATATTCACCATATATACATATAACGTCATATACATATATACGTCAAGACATGTAGTGTAGTGGTACGGACTCTGACTTTCACCCGAAAGGTTGTTGGTTCGAGTCACACACTTGCTACATTTTCGGGCCATGCTTCGGAGGGCATGTAAAGCAGGCGGTCCCGGGCCTTCCTAGTTGAGTGTAAGAGAGGGCCATATAGCCCTAACTCCGTTAGGTTGGCTTAGTAATAGAAACAATAAAAAAATCCTTATTTATTTATTTATAACATATCTACCTAAGTAGAGAATGGCGTAACTCATTATTTGAAATTTAATGAAAATTGGGGCAAATTATCAATGTATTTACAATATTTACAGCATCCAGCACAGTTCTGGGTGGGTATCGTCCGCTAAGAGTAGCTTATAAATGTGCCTATATAGTTTGAAATTTTAATTTGGGAATCTCTGCCTCAACTTTTCAACTAAAAATGACGACAATGGATCCCTTCTCCCCCCCCCCTTAACCTTCTCCCCCCCCTTAACCTTCTCCCCCCCCTCTTCTTCTCTTGCTTCTTCTCTATTTAATTTTAAGCATCTATATATTAATACAATATGTTTGTTTTTAAGGTTAGCATGAAAAGAAGACTTCATAGTCATATTGTTCGCCTTTTGTTTTGTTTTTATTCAATAAAGTCGTTTTCAATTCAATTCAAAAAAAAATTACCTTTTAAACTTACAAAAAACTTGTGACACCCCCCCCCCCTAAATTTTCTGCTGGGTCCGCCCTTGCCGTAAAGGTACTCTCCCATGGAGACATGGGTCGATTAGGCTCTTTTTAAGAGTTTGGGTTATAAAATAATTCAATCTATTGGTAAAGGTTAATGGCAATGGTGTAACATTATTTAAAAGAGGGTTAGTTAGGCACACAATGTCTGCTGTGTTAATAGTTATTAGAGGCATCGGAAAATTAGGTGGGAGCCCATTGTCAGGTGAGGGGGCGACGTTTCGGGTGTGGGTGCTACTCCCATCATCAGGCTTAGTCCTGAGAATGACTGCTGTTGATTTAATCCTCCTGATAATAACTTGTTTTTCGACGACTGACTCATTGCACTTTTATTCTACTTTGAATAAGGGGCTTATTCCACCGACGTCAATAGTTCACTATTCACACAGACAATTTTTACACTGTCTTTAATGTCTGCTACCACGTCAAACACGTCAATAGTAAACTATTAACGTCGGTGGAATAAGCGCCTTAACGGCAGTTCAAATCCTCAAGAGGCTCAGACTTACTCAATTATTCAGTCCTTATCAGGACTAAGCCAATGGCTTCCACCCTAATTGTCCGATGACCGTAAGGACCCTGCCTGACTCGTATCTGTACTTGGTTAAGACATGTTTTCCTCTGTTTCATTGCGTCAATGGTAAGTTTGTCTCAGCTTGTCCATTATCGTTTGTAGCCGGTGTAGGTCGACATCGAGAACGTATACCAGTTTGCCAATAGCCAAAAATTTATACAGAAACAATACAAATCATGTCCGAAATCCATGGGGTCGTTGGAATTGGACAAGGGACCTATGGGCCACTATAAGTAGGCCTGGGTGCATAAAAAGTCCTTGCAAAATAATAATCTATAAACATCTATAAGGCCCCAGCCTCTAATAACTATTAACACAGCAGGCAATGCAAGTCCAACTAACCATCTATTAAAGAACCGGTCCTAGTTTACTCCACATGCTTTCCAATTTATCAAAATTAGTAGATAGAGAAAATGAGTAATTTCATGGTAAATAATTTTCCTATGGTTAAATTTCCGATATCTTGGGGGGGGGGGGGGGTTGTCCACCTGACGTCACTGGAGGTGAGGTAAATTCTAGATAGGTCAGACTAACACATTAACACACAGCAATACTGGCAGGGCACGCAATGCGTTTGAGCGTGAATTTTCTATCATTTTTTCAAAAAAACATTTTTTTTTACAAAACCAAACACTTTTCTGGGAAAGCAAACTGTCCGATTTCGTTGCTCAATTTAACACCTAAAACATACCTGAAGTTAGAAATCATCATAGAAAGGTTTCGCAGAAAAATTATTTTTTTTCATTTTTCATTAAAATTTAGGTAGTTTTTTTTATTAATTGCCCCCAGAAGCAAACTATCAAGGGGCAAGCGACCCACAGGATTTTATCAACATTAATAACAACTACAATATATGTGAATTTAAAAGAAATCAATGGAGAAATAATTTTTTTAGGCGTTTTTTTGGAGTTTTTTGAGAATAAAACCCCTCCAAATTGAGTTAGCCCCAAATAAAAAAAATAAAAAAATCTAAGGTATGATGTTTGCGAACCTACATGCCGAATTTCACCAAAATCGACCGAGTAGTTTGCCCGGAAATCGACGCACAGACATACAGACAGACATACAGACAGAGCGACAGACAGACATTTCGTAAAAACCACTTTTTTGGGTTCCTGCAGCCTGATCGAGGCGATTATAATACCGGGGTTAAATAAATACCCTAGGATTATAACTGTTAACAAACAAATTTTGAATAGCACTTTCCATTACAAAATTATCTTGTTTACATTTTACAACCAGGGGATTAAATAAATACCGGTATTATAATCGCCTCGATCAGGCTGCAGGGACCTTAAAACGTTAAAATCCGTTGAAATCTCGGAATCGAAAATTTCGACCGTCACAAAGCTTTCCATATTATACTACGTATATATGGTTTAAATTGGATAGCAATAAAATCATTTCATTAATAATTTTTGCACATGGAACGGTAGAGCTGCAACTTTGAATTCAGGGCCGTAGATAGGGCGGGTCATTGGCTCGGGGCCCAGTAGTGAGGTTATAGTTGCAATAAAGTAATCATAACTGAAACGACTGTCTAGTGGCAAAATTAATGAAAAATATTTGTTTCGGACTGCTAGATAGAAGACGATATAGAGGCGGTAAGGGAATCCTAGAGAGACCGTGTCCCCAATGCTGAGGCCAATGGATACAGAAGCCGAGTTGCTGCTGACGGTTAAGAAATAGTTAAAACTTCACATGTTTCAACAAGCGAACATTCTGCCAGTACCGGCACTCAGTTCTGCACTCATAATCATACGGTTCGGATGCTTATTATCAAGTTCTCAATAATTAGTTAATTTAATACTTACATATCCTAAATCCTATATCCTAAATTAAATGTCCTAACTTCTCGCGTCTTGTTCGGTGTGCTACAAATACAGCGTCTCCGGGCCCGGATCTTCATTCTAACTTCTTCGCCGCCACCGAACAAGGTAAGTACACTCTACCACCCTACCACGCCTAGTCGCGTCTATATGGTCCTTCAATCCGTTCTATGAACCTGCGTACCTAAATTGCCATTCTTAACGGTCCAATTTACGCATAAAACTCTGCTCAGTTCAGCTCTCATTTTTTTCTATCTTTCTTTCCGAAAATGTCTGATAATGAATATGCTCTATCTCCCGCCGATCAAAATACTGTCCTACGGCAAGAATTTGAGGATTTGTTCGCAAGAGTAACCAAAATTAGGAACTTAGTGGACTCATACGCCAAATCCAAGTTATCCTTGCACAAAGAGCAACTGGACATTGCGAGCGAGTTGCAACGCGAGTCCAGGATGTTAGTGCAAGCAACCTACAAGAATAATATTCTTCTTGAACCCAAGGCAAAGCTGGATCTTTCTAAACAGACGTCCGCCCTCGATGACATCATCGAAACAATAAGGGTTAAATATCATGAAGCCTTAGAATACAGTCGCTCTGCAACTACTGCTTCAGTCTCTGCAACTGTACCTACTCAGCCATCTCGAAAAGGCGTTCGTCTTCCAGATATTCATATTCCGCCATTTTCAAATGATATTCGAGATTTCCCTGCATTTATCCGACTGTTTCAGGCAGTGTATGGCGAAAATACATCGTTGTCTAATGCCGACAGATTTTATTATCTACAATCTCTGCTCAGAACTGAGGCACTAGCGCTTGTGTGCCACTACCCGCTATCTGACGCTGGTTACGTCAATGCTATAGCAGCCTTGAAAGAAAGGTATGAATGCCAACGCACTTTGGTCTCATCTCACCTAACTTCATTGTTTAACTTCACGCCTGCCAAAAGAGCAACTCCAGCCTCCCTCAAAGAATACCTGGAAATCCATAATGATAATATTCAGGCTCTAAAAAGTCTACCGAACATTGACTTAGCCGACGTACTCCTATTACATATTTCACTACGTAATCTAGACACCTATACCCGTCGATTGTTTGAAAATCAGGTCGATCAAAATACCGTACCTCAATTTAAGGATCTAATGGCCTTCGTTTCGAAAACTCAGCACTCCCTATTCCTGCTGGACGCGGAGAAAACTCCAGACAACTTGAAGTCTACATCGAAATCCTCCCAGCTTTATTCCAAAACGTTGCAAGTCCAATTCAGCAACAAACCAACTTCAGTCAGAACTGCATTTAAACCGAAACCGGTTTCAGCAACCTATAATAATACATCCAAAAATGCATTCTGCATTTTCTGCAACAGCGATGCTCATAGAATCACTCGTTGCTCCAGTTTCTTGGCTAAGTCCGTCCAAGACCGTACTTCTTGGGTATCACATCAAAATCGATGTCTAGCCTGCATGTGCAACCTGCACTTATTACCTAGCTGCACTAGCACCAAGCAGTGCATTTACTGCAACGCCAAGACTCATCACTCACTTTTGTGCCCCAGCAAATCCGCACCTACGTACTCAGCTACTCCTGCTCCCACCAGCTCTTCAGCAAATGGTCAAGTCACAACCTGCCTATCTAGTAATGCAAATTCATTCACGCCCAAGTACACAACATTGTTCGGCACTGTGCTCTGCTCTGTGGTTGATAACTGTGGTTTTATCCACGAAGTTAATGTAATGCTAGACACAGGTAGCAACCAAGACCTAATAAGCCTCAAGACTGCAAAGAGGCTTGGTCTCCAAATTAACAAACAAAATACTGTCAACATTTCAGGCCTCGCCAACAGTCAATTATCTACAATTGGAACTGTTGCATGCACCTTAGAATCACGTTACAACCAAAACCATAAACTACACATATCAGCTAACGTGCTAGAAAAGATCACCGAAAACACATCTCCTATATCGCTTCACCCAGAATTTGTCCGGCAAATTAATCAACTGCAACTCGCCGATCCAAAACCATTCGTTTCCAAGGAAATTCACATCCTACTCAGCACTGCGTCCACAATGGACATATTGTCTTCTGGATCAAATCAGCTCAATACCGCAATATCGCCCGATCCTAAGATCCCGAAGGCTATCCATACAGAATTCGGATACATTATTATGGGTCGTGTACCCCATGCAATTGATACCTGCATCTTGCCCTGTTCTTATGTCGCTACTGCCTCTGATAATCTAACCACAAAAATTGAAGAACTTTTCAAAAGGGAATCAATTCCAGACCCCGAATCGGAACCTGCCATCCCTACATCGGAGAATTTAGAAATTGAAAAACACTTTACGGCTACCCATTCTCGAGATGTTGACGGAAGATTCATCGTCAGTCTCCCCTTCAAGCAGAATCCAGTACCTATTGGTTGCAATAAACATCGTGCGATTGCCAGCTTCCGTGGAATGGAAAACCGGCTATCAAAAAATCAGCAATACCCCATTTACCAAGCAGCCTTACAAGACTATATTAATAAACAGCAAATCTGCCCATCACTTATCACCAATCAGTACCTATTCAACAGTCACGTGGTCTTCAAACGCTCAAATAACAAACCAAAGTTAGTCTTTGACCCTACATTAACCGCCCCAGGTCATACCGCAACGTTTAATGACCAACTTATGTGTGGACCACCACTGCAAAGACCAATTAACTACATTATACTATCAGCCCGCTGGAATCGAGTATGCTTCACAGCTGATATCGACACTTTTTACAGATCGATAAAAATATCGAACGATGACTCTGAGAAAATGCACATACTATCTCGTGTAGATTCAACTAATTCCGTATCTCCACAAGGCACCATAACCGAACTCAAGATTAACCACTTATGTTATGGGCTTAAGTGCAGCCCTTACATTGCTCTACGATGCCTTAAACAGCTCTGTATCGAAAATGAATCTCAATTACCTCGCGCCTGTCAAGTAATATCTACAGACACCTATATCGACGATATATGGACTGGTGCGTCATCCATTGCTGAATGCACAAAACTACGTATCGAACTCACAACCCTGCTTGCTAAAGGAAAATTCGCCCTCAGCAAATTTGCCTCTTCTCACCCAGAAGTACTCACTGGCCTACAAGATTGCAACTTAGCCTCCAGCATCAGTCTATCAGAAACACCAGAATCCAGCATCCCTGTCCTTGGACTCTACTGGAAACCAAAGTCTGATGTTTTCTGCTTTCAGCTTACTACATTCTCCGGACCTGTAACCCGAAGAAACTGCACCAGCTATCTAGCCAGAACATATGACAGCCTCGGTCTAATTCATCCAGTCATATTTTGGATTAAAAGATTTAATCAGCTTCTGTGGTGTGGTGATTTCAGCCAGAAGGATTGGGATACTCCTGTACCTACATCCCTATCTGCCGAATGGATGAACTTCATCAATGAAATGCCTGCTATTTGCACCATTGCAATACCCCGCTTTATAGCCAACCCCACCGGAAAAAACTACTTAGCTCTGTTTTCCGATGCAAGTGATAAAGGGTACGCTTGTGCCGCATACCTTATTTCAACTTTTGAACAAGGTACCAATACTAGCCATTTACTAATAGCCAAAAGTAAACTTGCTCCAATTCATACAAAGCGAACCACTCCCCAGCTGGAACTAGCAGCAATCCAACTAGCGGCTAAGCTAATCAAGTGGTTATTCACAGGAAATCTACCCTACAAGATTGATGGTACCTACTTATACTCAGATTCGACAATAGCCCTAGCATACCTTAACAAGCCTACATATAAGTTAAAGGTGTATGCAGGTAATCGAGTATCTAACATAATCAGCTTTACGAAAGATTACAATGTAACATTCCTACACTGCAAGTCAGAAGACAATGCGGCCGACCCCGCCAGTCGTGGTCTGACACCCTCGCAACTCGTCAATAGCCGCCTTTGGTTTCGTGGACCTGCGTTCCTCGCTACCAATTTCCCCCCTGATCAACCGCCTATGATCAGTGTGTGCGATTCCCTGCTACCCGATGTCAAACCCGAATTCGTAACACTAACAAATACTAGGGAGGTCAAACAGACTGTATTTATCACATCTAAAAAACTCGATACGGAATGTGTGATTCTGGAACTTCTGAATAAAAGTTCGAACTTTAATCGCCTAATACGAACCACTGCATATTTTCTACGTTTCGTCGATCATTTGCGCAAACCAAAATTGCCGCGTCCGTCATCGCTCATTCTCAGCCACGACGAAGTAAATCAGTCATCCATTCTGCTTTGCAAATATTCGCAGTTATCTATAACCAAACCTCCGCTGCATTTATCACCATTCTTAGACGGCAATGGCGTACTACGTGTGGGGGGGGCGTCTTCATAACTCCGACCTACCGTATTCTACTAAACACCCAATATTAATCAACTCAAAATGTAACCTTGCAACCTTAATATGCCGACATTACCACCTACTATCTGGACATGGCGGACTATCACTCAGTTTATCACTAGCTCGCCAAACCTACTGGATAACTTCTGGCAGATCCTTAATGAGATCAATTATACACAAATGTGTAACCTGCGCCAAATGGCACTCAAAACCTCTAGCTCCACAACAGGGAAACTTGCCAAGCTTCCGTACTCAGGCCTGCTTCCCATTCCGCAACATCGTAGGAGTCGACGCATTCGGACCCTACCATGTTAAACTCTCAGCAAGAAGAAATTCAGGCACTCAGAAAATATGGGGTGTCACATTTCTGTGCGAATCGACCCGGGCCATCCACATTGAACCAGTATCGTCTCTATCTGCCACGGATTTTCTAGCAGCCCTGGATCGTTTCTGCAGCAGACGCACAGTGGGGTATTTGCCCGATTTAGCTGGCCAAAACTCAGAAAATCAAGCGATTTTCATGAAACTTGGTGGAAAGGTGGATCTTAGGTAGAAAAAAATTACAAAAAAATTTTGTTAAAAAAAATCCAAGATGGCGGCCAAAATCGACCAAATTCTATATCTCAGCTTATTATGAATTAATTCAAGCCAAAATTCATATTTAGGTGCATCTTAGGTAGAAAAAAATTACAAAAAATTTTTGTTAAAAAAAATTCAAGATGGCGGCCAAAATCGGCAAAAGTCTATATCTCAGCTTATTATGGGCTAATTGAGGCCAAAATTCATATTTAGGTGGAAATATATCATATTAGTTGATATGCAAATTTTGACAGCCATAAATAAATTATTTATTTATTAAATAAATAAATAATCAAATATTTGGGTAGTCAAGATCAGCTTATAACCTGAATCTAGCCTTTAAATTGGTCAAAATATTTTCGTTCGGTAGCCTATGTAGGCCTAGATATTGATTCATTAAATGCCAAAGGCAAACATTAAGTGGTACAATACAAGCAGGCTAAATACCCCGATAAGCTGGATTTAGGAAATTTAAAACATTAAACATTAAAACAGTGCCGATTTGTATATTGCAAAAAGTAGAGAGATCAGAGGCAACTTTCTGCTATTGGCTCCCTTTCCCCTTCAGTTATTCATCTGATTCTGATGAGCTGGCTGATTCCTCCTCTATAATTAGCATGTTAGTGCTCTCTTCTGATAATTTTTTGGATGGTCTTCTATGCAGCCGTGTATTGATGTATTCAAGAGACAGCAAGGGGTCTGAAGTTAGAAGCAGTCTGTTTAACACATCCTCATTTGTGGCTATGCGAGAACATTTTCGCGAATACCCCTTGCGGTACTTGCGGAGGCTTTTGTTCCGTGCTTCCGCTGCCTCCTCTGACAACTGGCCTAAAATTAAATCGAATAATTAATGAAAAATATATAATTATATAAACTATTGTAATAGGTATATAGAATACAGTACAATCACATCATTGAAAAAGTATAGGTTAGTAATTAAATTAAATACCAATAGGCAGAAGAGAGCTCTCGACTATTACAGGCCCGTGGACCAACAACTTGTGGAGGGTCGGTGTCATTGGGTACCATTGATAATTTGTCACGTATAATTCGGCAGTTTCCTTCGTATAAATTCCAAATTTTTCAACATCAATTTTCCTCGTAGAACACAATACCTCGATGATTACTTTGAGGCGTTGGATTAAGGATAAGTCAAACCCTGGAACAAATAAATAACAAGTTAATATAATATACTAGAGATAAATTGAGCATTTTATATAGGCCTATATAGCAATGTAATGTGTTTTCAAAAATAAACAGTAGGGTACCTACGTAGTATATGAACAGAGAGGAGGAAAATATTTCTTCATTCGACTCACCTGTTATATCATGCGCTTTTTCTGGACTCTCAAAGAATCTTCGTGATGTATTGCCATCGTTGGTATTGCCTGCCCCTGCTTTTGGCACGTCCACAATTAGGCCCAGTTCCGTTTTGAATCTGCGTTGAATTTCCTTTTTTCTTTCTTTCATTATTCTTTTCCCTTCTACGTCTTTTTTCGGCACCTTCCACTTTTTCAATGGCAGCTTGTACGAAATTTTTAAAATGCTTTCCATTAGTCTTATTCTAGCGTGCAAAGTGGATAACCCAAACTTCAGGCTCTCCTCATTTACCTTTCGCGATATCGTCAGATCATTGAAAGTGTTCATGTTACCTCCACAAATGTAACATGCCATAGTGGATCTTGTGTCAGTAGCAGCATTACACACCTTTCCGTCAACCATTGTGGGTAACATAATTACTTTAATTTTGTATGTCTTATCAAAGACATTCAAAGTTACATTATTGAAACCTGTCAGCGAATCTTCAATATGCTGCATCTCTTCTTGTGTCCCTTCGGCAGTTTCTTTTTTGAAATGAATTCTTATAGGCCTACACAATCGCGGAGAAGAAGGCAGAGGATTCACCCAGATCGGTAGTCCTGTCTGAGTCGAGACGAGTTTCAATGGCACCATGGAACTTTGGAAAACTGCTGAATCAGAAGCATTTACTTCGTCCTTGAAGACCTGCTTGTATTCTGCCTGCTGACTCCCATCACAGCCCCATTTCGAAATTAATGTGAGCTCGCGTTCTTCTGGCATTTCCGGTAAAGCTATCAATAGCCTGTGCGTCGTCAGCTTTAGAAGTTCTTTTAAGTCCACTTCCGCCTTTGTTTCAGTTATGGTTACAGCTTCTGGAGCCGGGTAGCATTTCCTCTTTTCTCGTTGGACAATACTGTACGAAGGGTACAATTTTTTATTTGTGCCTGTGCCTCTAACGATATTATACTGATTTCTAGTTAGATCTGCGTCCACGATCATTCCGAGTGCCTCTTTCGCAGTAAGTGTGTTTTTCACCAAGCTGCTGTGCCGGTCCTCTTCTATTACCATCTTAATTTTCTTCACTTTTGAAGGAGAACCCATCAAGCCATCCATTACTGAAGCTGCTTGCCTCTTCCCCTTTCTATATATCTTAGAACGAGCAGCAAGAAGCAGTTCTTGGGAATCAACTTCCTCCACAATTTTTTTCACCCTCCTTCTTTTTGTCCGACCCGAACTAGAAGCGAAGTCCGCATTTGGCCGTCCCGGCTTTACCTCTGTACCTCCCTCGTGCCATACCAGTTCCAACCACTGGCGGTGTTTTTCTACGAAACGATTATCCATATAGTTACAACACTTTCTTCTCTCGTTCAGCTTGGATTTCAATCTAATGAATTTCCCTAATAAAGAACGTGGCACGCTTTCTTTAAAATTGTTGCATTTTTCGTCGAAATTCGTCCCACTGTTGGTCATTATCTTACAATAAATGTCTTTGTGACTGATTTTGGACGACCAAAATCGCATTTCTGCAAGAAAAAAATTAATAATTAGTAAACGCCAAGGAAATTTGGGCCTATGTACAATAGAGGCATTGCCACGCCCTCTAGCAGGGTTTACCTATAGCTGACAGCAGACAACAGCGCGCCGGGGCGCACTGCGTCTCCACCACTTTAATTAGTTCAACTTCAGTCACACAGATGGCCAACTCATCGTTCTTTTTCCAATAAATAAACAATAGGCTATTAATTATGCGATACATTGAAATAATATTTGTTTAGGAAGCGTAATTGCAACATTTAGCCTACATGTGCTGTGATGTAAGCATAAAAGTTATACTCAGTACCTAGTAGGTGAAATGTTTTGCTATTAACTTCCATGCATTATTATTCAATTATAAAATTAAATGTGTGCTTAATTTAGTATTCTACAGTAAATACTACCTTCATTTTGGTTTCAGGGTTCATCACTAAAGTATTGAGCCTACATTATCTTACAGGAACACATTACAGTATATCTGCCTACTAATATAATGTAGGTTGCAGACCAGACTTTCAGTGAATATTGTAGGAAAAGGGGGACGAACGGGGACGAGATTTCTACTAATCCTTCATCTCAATAAGTCAAACTATACACAGTAATAAGAGATAGCCCGGGATCGGGTGGGGCTCTTGACATATTCCTAGTTTGAAAAGCCAAAAAAATTGCAATTTAGCAAAAGTTGTCACTTTCATCAGCAATTTAAACCCAATTAAATAGCATGAAACTAAACAAACATAATATTAAAATGTTCTACTAACCTTCTTTGTCCAAATCCATAACGGGGTTAAAGTCAAACAGAGCTTACAAAATTAAAAATAACACAAATTTGGCTGTGCTGAGTGTTGCGTAAAAAATGCTCACAAAAACAAACAAATAGCCACTTTGGCAACGTAATAGCAAAAAAACCGCGTTATATTTTGCCGCCAATCTTTTAAATTAAAAAACTTTGAAGTTTTTTAAATAAAATTAGCCTATATTGATTCAACTTTGTTACATTTTGCAAAAATCACTTTTGGCCAGCTAAATCGGGCAAATACCCCACTGTGAGACGGTCAGTCCCACTAGAAATTCGCGCTGACAATGGCGGAAACTTCCGCGCCGGAAGTAAAACTATATCCGAATTCGCAAAATTCCTGGAAGCTGAAAAAGACACAATCTTATCGTCTGCTTTAACACGGCAGTTAAAATTCTCATTTATCCCTGCTTATAGCCCATGGATGGGAAGTTGGGAACCTCTTATCAAACAGATAAAATTCTTTTTGACACCATTGGTCGCTCAAAATCAGCCAATGTACTTCGAAGAATATGTCACATTATTTGCGCGAGTGGAAGCGCTAGTAAACTCGCGTCCCTACCTACCAGCCCAGCTAACTGAACTCGGCGCAATCTTATGCCCTGGCAGCTTCCTCGTAGGGGGACCTCTTGTACTACCCCCAGAACCTATTGCGAACAACCCGGAAACTACCCTATCAGTTGGTATGCGCTGGAACCGCATCCGGTCTATCCTCCAAATATTTTGGAAAAAATGGAGCATGGACATGCTTCACACCCTGCAACAGAAGCAAAAGTGGCCCCGCTCCACTGACACCGTCAATAACGGCGACCTTGTATGGATAAAAGACATGAACACCCACCCAGGCCATTAGGAAAAATTGTTAAAACCTACCCTGGCACCGACAGTATAACCCGTGTAGTAGACGTCTATTCCAACAATACTACCCTTCGCCGCGCCGTAAGGAATCTCATTCTGGTTCCCACGTCTCAATAATCTCAACTATATATACTTTACTCATCTCTACTCTTCAACCCCGTTCTTCTAGGCCTGCAATCTACTAACTCTCTCTCCTTTGTATGTTTACCTTTGGGGCCTCCCAATCTTCTCTCGCAATCGCCCCTGCGAATCGTCGCCCCAACCTGCTTTCCTTCCTGTTCTTTTCCGACAGGTCACCTGCCCCTCATCCCCATCGCCGGGGGAGGATAGTTAAAACTTCACATGTTTCAACAAGCGAACATTCTGCCAGTACCGGCACTCAGTTCTGCACTCATAATCATACGGTTCGGATGCTTATTATCAAGTTCTCAATAATTAGTTAATTTAATACTTACATATCCTAAATCCTATATCCTAAATTAAATGTCCTAACTTCTCGCGTCTTGTTCGGTGTGCTACAAATACAGCGTCTCCGGGCCCGGATCTTCATTCTAACTTCTTCGCCGCCACCGAACAAGGTAAGTACACTCTACCACCCTACCACGCCTAGTCGCGTCTAAGAAACGGAAAATAACATACTTCGGCCATGTGGTGAGGAACTAAAAGTTTCACCTTTCGCATGTAATAATAAAGAAGACAGAAGGGCAGAGGGCAGCCGATAGAGTAATAACATCCTGGTGTAAACACCAGAGGCAGTGGTTCGGCAAGAGCGCGACTTGCCTTTTCAGAGCAGCAGTCTCCAAGGTCCAAATTGCCATGATGATCGCCAATCTTCGATAGAAGAGGCATTTAAGGATGAAGAATACACAATGCATTTGTTTTTTTGAACTTCGTTAATCCATATAATATCATCATGTAAAAGGAAGAAGCAGACGACATATTTCAGAAATATGACTTAACATTACTTCCCTGCTTAGAAATTAACTGGAGCGGTGGGAGCCATAATATGCCTTACGAGGCACCGGTTAACCATAAGCCAGCTATCAGAGATAAGTACCAACGCAAAAACTATCGAAGTCTTACACATTGCAGCATAGCAGAACGGATACCTGGACCCGGTCAAAAACTCTGTACTTAGCTTGTGCAGGCTACACTTATCACTGGGTTTCCCCGCCAAGTTGCGTACTTATCTTCAGCAGGCTACACTAGCAGCCATATTGATAATGGTCTCCAGCCCCGGGATGGTTCGAGATAAAAACAATACAGATCACAGACACAGATTTATCGACTTCGGTGGCAAGGTGGTACGTGCGAGTATCTACACACCTTGCGGTCGGAGACGTGTCGTAACTCAAGTACCCATTAGGTGACTTAGTGAGGCGATTGAAGAGGTTAATCGGATACATTCATTAAATTGATTGTACGAGATATAACCTTTTTCAAAAAGAGAAAAAAAAGAGATCTTATCTATAGGTAATCAACAGTCTTACTATCATGCTGCCCCTAAGTAAATTTTTGAGACTGGGTAACACTGAGTTGGGGGGCGGATTCTATACGGTAGCCTTGCGAATTAGTATGCCTGGCCTAAACGAAAAGAACAAGGCTCACAGGCGCATAAATGAGCCTCGGAAAATACGCCTACCACTGTACCACCCCGCTAAATATGGGCAAGACTGGTCCAGGTACAGAGCACTGTTGCGTCCCCGCTCTCTACATACCCGGCAAATGGCCGACCGAGGATTCATATCTGCTCATTTCGGTCCATTCATGAGGCCGGGAGTACGTCACTGATCGAGTTATCAGCGACGGAGTAAGGTTTTCGAGGGCGGAGGCTCGCAATGTGTCACGTGAATTGATGGCTTATATTGCGTAGCTACAGTAGGCCAGATGGCA
The DNA here is from genome assembly GCA_963971405.1 of Psococerastis gibbosa. Lineage (NCBI taxonomy): Eukaryota > Metazoa > Arthropoda > Insecta > Psocodea > Psocidae > Psococerastis > Psococerastis gibbosa. The sequence continues at coordinate 23,996,229 of OZ020491.1, forward strand.
GAGGACTGGACGGTTCAATGGAAGGTGACGAGATCGATTCCCGAAATGCAAGGATTTTTTTTATTCAAGAAAAAACCTTTGTAGCTTGCGTAGCGACAGGGAGCCACATGGCAGAGGGCTGGACTGGAAGGCGACGAGATCGATTCACGCCTTTTAGGAATTTTTTGTATATTGCAGACAAAACCTTTGTAGCTAGTGACGAAGTTAGGTTCTCGAGGGCACATGTATCACGTGAATCGATGGCTTGTATTGCGAAGGATGGCGACGAGATCGGCCCCCGAAATGTAAGTCATTTTTTTGCTGGCACAGTCAAACCGTTTTTAGCTAGTGGTGAAGTTAGGTGTTCGAGGGCGGAGGCTGGCAATGTGTCACGTGCTTTGTTTATTATTTCATAAAATTATTTTCGCTGGAAAGCGACGAGATCGGCCCCCCAAATGAAAGTTTCCTTTTTGCAGACACCGACAAAACCTTTGTGTGACGAAGCAGCAGCTAGTGGGATACCTTGTTTGAGTTGAGTTAACATTTCACACAATATAAATCGATTGTATAAAGTTGCATTGTGCTGCATGCAAGGCCGTGCCCAGGTTTTGATTTCGGGGGGGGGGGGGGGTTCAAATTTTTTTTTTAACGTATTTTGTTAATGAGTTAATGGAAAAATACTTCAAACCATACAGGTTTACATACAAAAATTTATTTCGGGGGGGGGGGCCCATGGACCACTCCCTGGGCACGGCCATGGCTGCATGCCCTATCGTTTCTGCTCTTATCGCCTAATGACAGGCACGTAGCCAGGGAGGGGGCTTTGGGGGCTGGAGCCCCTCCCGAAATGTAAAAAAAGGGGGGAAAATGATTTTTTTAGTTTATTTATATTTGTTTTCGCTCGATCCAGTGTATATACAGCAGATTCGATAGTGCAAGATACTTCCGCAGATTACGGAAGACTTGACCCGCCGTTTTACTGGGGGTATTCCATACCCCCCCCCCCCCCCCCGGCCCCCTGGTAGTTAGCCCTCCCGAAATAAAATCCTGGCTACGTGCTTGCCTAATGGCTTTCATAGTTGAGTGTAAGAGAGGGCTTATAGCCCTAACTCCACTAGGTTGGCTTAGTAATAGAACAAAAAAGTCTATATTTATTTATTTATTGGTTTCCAATTTATACGTAGTATAAGGAAAGCTTTGTGACAGTCAAAAGTTTTGACTCCGAGATTTCAACGGATTTACACGTTTTGAGGTCCCAGGAATCCATTTACGAAATGTCCTGTCTGTCGCTCTGTCTGTCTGTTCATCAATTTCTGGTTAAACTACTCGGTCGATTTTGACAAAATTCGGTACGTCGGTTTGCAAAAGTTATGCCTCGGGACCATTTTATTTTTATTTTGGGCTAACTCAATTTCGGGGGTTTTATTCTCAAAAAACTAAAAAAAAACGTCTAAAAAAATTATTTCTCAAAAACGGCTCCAACGATTTCTTTTAAATTCACAAATATTGTAGTCGTTATTAATGTTTACAAAACGCGGGGGGTCGCTTGCCCCTTGATAGTTTGCTTCTGGGGGTAAAAAAATGAAGGCATATCAGGTACATTGGTATGTCGTAACTCATGCAGGCTACATAAGACGTACACAATATCGTATGAAAAGCTTTCGGATGGTCGAAATTTGCGATTACGAAATTTCAAAGGAACCAAAAAAGTGGTTTTTAACAAAATATCTCTTTGTCAAATGTAAGGAATGTTTTAGGTTCTTGATAGAGTAGCACAGCTAAATGAATGGCGTAACTAACACCCCCGCAACACCCACTGTGCGGGGGGGAGGGGGGGCACTTCAGTTCCCGAAAATAATAAAATAGGGCCTACTTCAGAAATCTACATTACCTAAGTACGTAATTAATAAAAATATTTATTTTCAATTTGTTATATCTGTGTTGATTATAATACAATTAATGACTAGGCCTATCTCATCACAAAAAAAGATGACATAATAAGACAGGGTAGGGTACACCTAAGTTCTTGCGGAGGGGGGGGGGGCGCAACATAAGTTATTTACGTAACTGAGCTGGACAGTTGTCTTTCTCAACGCTTAGAATTTAAGAAAAAAAAATTTCTGAAAAATAAAATGGATCCTTAAATACCATGCCTTCATTCGTGTGTATTGTTATATATCTACCCATTTTAGACTTTGCTGTTGTCTCGTCATGAAAGCAACCTAGTGCTTTAGAAAAGGGAATTTCCTGCCGAAATTTAATCCTAGTTAGGACAATTTGGTACATCTTTACCGTCAATTATATAGGACTATTTCATCAATTAATTAAGATTTACGGCACCTACCACATATATAAGTACTAATAGGAAAGTAGGTTGTAGGGGTCCACTCGTACCAGTTCCTTTTAGAGTGGAACCAAAATAGGCTATAGCTAAAAAGCCAACTATCCAGAAATAACGCGTTAAATAAAACCTTGGCAGTGTTGCAAAGATCGAGAAGTTCTAAGTGACCATCAGTAATAAACAACAAAACATGAGTAAACAGTAAAGTTGATACCTATTTAGAATTTAAGACATAATACAACCATTTTGAAACGGTTACATACCTGCAAATTACTGCTTACTGTAGATGAAGACGTTGAAGATGCAATTGAACAACTATTTCTAAATGTAGAAATTTTCCGAAAGTTAAAAACTCATTCCGGTAAATGACCAAAAATAAAACCAACTGGTGGCCATTTTCTTGTTTTCTCCATAGAAATATATTAACTGGAACGGCAGCCGGCACGAGATATAATATCCAATACGTCTTAAGCCAACTATCAGTGATATAAAGTCAAACATTGCAGCATAGCAGAAGGATGCCTGGACCCGGTTAGTACCCTCTACTTAGCTTGTGCAGACTTATCACCCAGCGAAATTAAGTACTTATCTTGTGCAAGCCAAACTAGCCACCATGTTGATAATTTCTATTTCGAAAATTGACCGCTCGGTGACAGCACCAGCCGGTCATAAATAAATCCGCCAAAACCTAAAATTTGAATAATCTTGTATTATTATTATTGTACGGTTTTCTTTTAATTCTACAGCCGTACACGACTAAAGCAATCAGTGACGAAAGTAGCTAGAAAACTTTTTCTACATGGCGTGAACAAGTTATGCATTAATACATAACTTAGTTCAATTTGGGGGGGGGGGGGGGAATGCGCACAATGTCAGCGACAAGCGTTGTACAGTACGTCATTCATTAAGTTGACTTAGTTTGTAAGCTATTCAGTCTTGACTACGGTACTGTACCAAGCAGTGAACACTAAACTGCAGTATACACTCAGAGAAATATATTAACTGGAACGGCGGGAGCCATTATATCCCTTAGGGGGCACCCGTTAACCATAAGCGAAATATCAGAGATAAGTACCAACGTAAAAAATATCCAAGTCTTACACATGCAGCATAGCAGAACGGATACCTGGACCCGGTCAAAAATCTGTACTTAGCTTTTGCAGGCTATTTACCCAGCAAAATTGCGTACTTATCTTGTGCAGGCTACACTAGCCGCGATATTGATAACGGTCTACAGCCACGCGATGTATACACTAGCCTATTGCCCTATTAGAGTCGTACCGTACTTCAAATTATTAAAATTTCAATTTGTAGCCTATTTAAATAATAATAAAACCAAGTTAGGTACCTACTCTCCAGTAATCCTGATTTAGGGATTAACTTATGTGTCTTTTATACTATTAATATAGAGATTGGCAACTCCGATCAACTGCAACAGCTAAAATCATCCGAAATTTGAGTTTTGTCGCATTTTACACTCCTATCTCTTAATAAGATAACATGCTGTAATGACGTACGACATTGTCTTAAGTAGACTTGCTACCTACTCACAGAACAACATAATATATACTGTACCTGTATATGTACCTACCTAGCCACCAGCACCTTGCCTTTTACAAGTGCACATATTATATAAAAAATTGTTGAGAGTTAATGCTACTTTTTAACCTAACAACGGCAACTTGCTCAAATTATTGGTATGGCTTAAGGGTAAATGGAGTACTTGCGTACTTGTCCGAAAGTTACATAAGCAAAACATAAGCAGCACCCAATAGTTGTCCGATGACGTCTACATTGACTCCATGCATATCCCTGTTGGATTTACCTGCGCAAGAACTCCATTGGGGAGAGGGTATTGGCAAGTCCCAGTCATAACAACTTTTAGATTTGTATGGCCCGTGCCGCACCAGACTTCTTATGGAAGTCGGCGCTCGTGGTCAATACCCTTCCCTCAAGGCAGAGGGGTGGCTGGTCCCTAGCTCATCTGCCTCCTCCGCCGTTATGGTGTTTCTAAGGCACCATCTTCCGCCATCGGCATTGTGCTTGCAGTTATTTAAAGGCGGTGCTAATCGCCTTGTCCAGGTAGCTTTGTCGGCGTTTTGTGGTATTTTATAAGGGACTCCTGTACAAGCTAAACATGGAAAAAAAATTAGGGCACTCAACGCATTGTATATCAATTTTTATTTCATTGACAGGATCAAATAGATTGTGCAGCTACATTTTCATCAATAAATACATTTTTATCTTAGAATCTACCCTAGAAATATTGCATCTAGGCTTATTGACATAAACTTACAACATGCAGCAGCATGACATTTAAGTAGGAAATCTGATAACTGCTGTTAGACAAACAACGTCATACGTAAATCTATGAAAGCTGCTAATAATTTCAAGAAAATATAGAAACAATAAATAAATAAATAGTGCTTATAGTTTGAATGGGAAGTTAAGTACATAAAATGAAAACAGAGTTTAAATGCAATGCACTACAATGGAGATTGCATATAGAAATAGAACAGATGCAATCTGCAAAACTGATTGGCGGGTCAATTCCTAATTGTACCACCCATGTTTAACTTTAATTTCATTGATTTCACGAAGAATAATTAAGAGTGGTTATGTTGTTTATATCAATTCTAATACATTAGACTTTAACAGCTATTATTGGACTTATAGCTCTTCATTGGTCCGCAAGTTTCCTTATATGATTGGTGGGGCTGTCTGTTGCCTTGTTAGTGAATTGCATATGTTAGGAGGAAATATGGACGCCATCGTTGCCATTGGAACGAAGCTATCAGGCTATTTGGTTTATTAACAAGGGCAAATAATGTTTCGAAATTGACTAAATAGTTAGTATGTTATGTGAATTATCGTCATTACTCTTAAGGAAAGATGACCACGCCTCCACAACAATATTTATTTAGGCGCCCATTCCACCGACCGGCTAGGGCTATTTACAAAAACGGTGACGTGGTAGCAGACATTCAAGACTTAGGTGGCGTTTCCTCCGACCTCGCATTGCAGAATGCAAATGACATTGACGGAAATTAGAATTTTTCTTTTTATAGAAATCTATTAAAATGTTTGTACTGAACATATCCCATGACGTAATTTTTTAATTTTAGTTTGTTTGTGATGTTACTGTATGATCATTGATCAATTTTAACTATGGCATAGAGGAAAATAAACATTTCCGTCAATTCTGCAATGCGAGGTCGGTGGAAACCCCGCCCAAGTCTTGAATGTCTGCTACCACGTCACCGTTTTTGTAAATAGCCCTAGCCGGTCGGTGGAATAGGCGCCTTAACAATCTTTTGCATTTTTTTACAATATCTGAACAAAATAAATCAAAATCTAAATGTAGAATGTTGTTCTTTGATCTTTTGCACTTCTATTAACGTCTGCTTCTTTACATTCTTCATGTTTAAACATGAACTTTCTATTTTCCTCCTCTTTATATAAGCTAAACAGGGTTGTCTAATTGGGAATTGAACAGCCAATCACAGCTAGGCAAAGGTCCACCGTCTTGTGAAATGTTATACGCAAGTTGTCTATTGGAAAAATCGAATCAAAAATCGGTGTTTCGCTTATTCAAGTTTACGAGTGAACAAAGTATTCCAATTGCCATCCTATCATAGTCGAGTAGTAGACTAGCTACGATATTTTAATACATTTAGGTTCTTTTATTACTGCTGAGGGCATAGCCTCTTTACGTGGAATGTTGAAATCTCTAAAGAGAGAACCCTTAAATGGGATTCAAGATGCCTTTTTTTCGGTCAATCCAAATAGTCGTAAGCTTAGAATAGAATAGAATAGAAAGTCTATATAAGCTTATCGGACTTCTACGTTCTACGTGCCACATGGAATAGATATGCTAATTAGTCTGCCGCCAAGCGACTATTCGAACGCACCGTAACTGTTATATATTAAATAGAGGCGGGAAAAGACATCTTGCGCCCTAGTGGCTAACCCCGCAAACTCGGGGCACCATCCATCTTTTACAATTTGTAACCATGATTATTCTATATATTGAAGAAGGTTATATTATGTCTTAAATATTAATAATAAACATTTGGGTAACTCGCTGTATCTATTGCAGGTATATTCAAGGACTTTACACGTATCTGATTGGTCTAATGGGCCGATAAAATATTCCACACGAGAGATCTCCATTCTCCTAATATAACAAGTATTAATAGTTATTGCAATGCAAGACAGGAATCATACATAAACCACGTGAAACACACATCAAAAGGCACATTATCTAAGCGATTGCGGTGATAAAAGTACAAACTGAAAGCATAAATGACATTTAGTAAAGCAGACGATGAAAATAAAATACCAAAATATTAATTTAAAGCTTGGAAACAGCGTCCCGCCACCAGGTTGGTCTCTCGGTCGCCTCTCTTGTGACTAGAGCCTCTTGCAGGTGTTTGTAGACGAGGCCGTCCGAGTGACCCAATACACTGTTCAACGCGTAGTCTGTGGGCGAGAGAGAGTCGACGATTGTCACGACGTCTGGTGTCAGAGCGCGGCACTCCGACTGCAGGCTCTCGCGGACCAGCCGCGTCATTTCAGGGCCTGAAGCGAAACCACCTGAAAATAACAGCAGTCAGAAGCGTTAAGTTTTAGAATGATGGCGGGGGCAAAACTAACTAGACCTTATGACGTCATCAGGCAGGATAAGGAAAAATTGAAAATATAAGAGTAAAATAGTAGGGTTTTACGCATTTGAATAGTAGTAAAGAAGATTTTTCAAAGCTAAAAAAGGAATGCCTATATTCATATTGCTGCAAAGGGGACCATGAAGCATGAACCACGTCTTACAATGCTCTAGGCGGGGGGGGGGGGGGGGGGGGGCAGGAGCTGGGATGCCAAGTTGGACCGTGCCCCCCCCCCCCCCCCCCCCAACTTTACGCCCCTGACAGCAGTGATAGTTGATAGAGAACTGAACTATGAAACTGTGTCGGATACACTAAGGTAAAGATGTTTTTAGCCCGGGACAATAATTACAACGCGGAATATAACGAGACAAGAATGTTTTATGCAAGCAAAACACAACAAAACTGATTATAAATAGAATCGATTATTAAAAGGCTGTGATAAATAGACGTAAAGCTTGACCGAATTACATTGACTGCCTGCACACCATCTCTGTGTGCTTATAAAAACCCGTAGAAATAACAAGAAACAACTGGAGATTGCGTGAAACATCTTCTCTTTACTACCCATAAAATGGGTACATGGGTAAATAGCCATATCAGAAGTAATAGGTATGTTAAGCCATGATGCGCGACACAAGAGTCAGCATATTTAATTACGGTTTATAAATAACATCAACTACTCATCTACAACGAACTCACCTTGATAAAAGAAGGGTAAATGCTTATCTAAGCACCACAATCCGTAAATGACAGTCAATCTCTCAATTACAGTTCTGACGGCCGGCTCCATTCCAGAAGTTGCTAGCCGGTTCCAGCAGAAGACGAGGGCAATGTATTCGACGAAGACTAGTGACAGAGATCCAGCGCCATACACTTGCGACTGCGCACGCGCCGTAAATCGGTCGATCCCTTCCGTTTGAAGCCGCGTCAGAGTCGCGTCCGTTTGTTGGAGTAGGTAACATATCAGCCATTCATATGCCGATCGGATAACTGTAAACAATTCAATTAGAATTATTTTAACAAACAAGTGTCACTCCAGCCACCTCACTGCAGCCCTATTATGACGATTTGGGATTAACATGATACCGGGGATTATTCAATTGTTTTAAACAAATGAGTGCAAAATGCGCGGGAAATTCATATTGATACGCTAACCCTCGGCTATATTTTTTGTGAGTTTTCTATTTTTTCTCCCTTAGATGTAGCAGCGCTTCCTAGTCTAAGCGGGTGGTTCTCACCATAAGCCAAATTTAGTCAAAATAAAGCTAATTCGATGCAAGAGATCCATGGCCAAGTGCGCAGAACTGTCTGCGCCTGTAATCTATTGGCAGCCCTGTCTGTTGAATATTTATTTGTCACTATTTTCCGCTTTTATGTTGATACCCGAAAACCTAGAAACGTTTCCATTGCCCTTTTCCCCTACGTTTCCCCGCTAGGGGAAAAGCTTATGGTTAGGGGCCATATATTCTATTTTATTATCGTTAATCGTTGGGCCAAGTGGCGAGATATGGCGGGAATCCAGAAGGATAGGAGAATGCCGAAGAAACTCAAAGGCCGCATATACAAGCAAGTGGTGAGACCGTGTATGACCTACGGAGCGGAGTGCTGGCCTTTGCGGAGGGACGAAGAGCAACTACTGCATGTGGCTGAGATGCGAATGTTGCGTTACTGTCTGGATTACAAATTGACAGACAGAAGGAGAAACGAGGACATCCGGGGGGAGATGCAAGTAGCACCGATCACCGAAAAAGTCAGGGAACGACGACTGGCGTGGTGGGGCCATACGCTAAGAAGAGAAGATGGACACCTGCTACAACGTGTGAGGGACTACACGGTGGAGGGCCCAAGACCGATAGGACGACCAAGGATGTCCCTTGAAACGAAAGTGAGGGAGGACCTCAGGACCCTCGGTCTCTCGCCGGATGATTCCCAAAACCGAAACACCTGGAAGATTACGATCCGTGCCACCAACCCCGTGAGAGGGATAAGGCGCCGTTAAAGTAAGTAAGTATACTCCAATTTTAATTGTTATTATGGTACTTACAAGACGAGTTATTAACATGCACAAGTTGAGTACCCGTGAACTTCGAAACACCAATAGCATTGCTTCTTGCGAGGAATTCAATAGAGTTTAGCGGAGTCTTAGAGTTATGGGCAGCCCATTGACGCAGTAACCAGTTACTTGTCTGCTGGATAAGTACAGTGTTGTCACCCTCGTAGGTCACAGAAGGATCATGGTCGTTCCTGAGATCGCCGAGACCAGCTAAAAGATAACATTGAGTAATCACTTTTAGAAACGTAAATAAGTAAGTAAATGTGTATTGAAACATAAAACGATTAATACACAATAATTGTAGACCTATAACAGCGGTTAAGACGACGCCTTAGGGCACCCAAATAAAGATTTAAGCAATCTCTCATTCCGAGGTTTTGCTTAAAATCAGTCTAACGCTCCTGGACTATAGGTTCGAAACCCATCAAGTCCAGTTTTTGTCTAATCCTAATTTCGGTTATAAAAAACGTTGCTGATCCTTTGCGCCATGGTGGCAGGTTTGCCTTTAGCCTCGTGGAAAGTTTTATTTTTCTCCGATTTTGTTTATCGAAGCGTTGTTAGTTGTTCTGGTATATTTGGGATGGAAATATGCAAAAAGTTGAAGATAATAGAAAAACTGCCCCCGCCAAGTCCAGTTTTTTTCCATATCCTCTAATTTCGATTATAACGGGGAGGTTACTTCTTCAACCTAGGTTAATTTAATATCAGTGTTATGTGTTAATTTTCCGTCCTGAACTTAAAAAATTAAATATACCACTGTTAAACTATGCATGTGTTAACTATTTAAACGCATCTACTAGATTGATACTAACGGTTAACGTCTTGAAACGGTGCCTCAAGTCTAAAAATGAACGTTTTGCAATAGATACTACAATACGTCAATCTGCTAGCAAAGATCTGCCCAGAGTCATATATTATGCTGCCACTTCTAGATGCAGAACACAGACTATTATCTCCTCTTCTTCTGCTTCCTCAAATGTCTCTTCTATCGAAGATTGGCGATCATCATGGCAATTGCAAACACGTAGATACCGTACTTCGAACTCCCCAAAATGAAGTCAAGTATGTAGAGCATTGTCATAGAGAGCTGAAATACACTTACCAGCTTTTAGATAACCATGTCCTCCACAAGCTTCTCTGCACACCTGAATGCCCTGCATACAGGTCCAGGAAATTAGTGGCTTGCAACTGCTAACGATTGCGTGAATCTCGCCCACAGTGTCACTCTAAAAAATAGCATAAAAGTGTTAAAAGACAAATATGTATACCAATATTGGTATTATTTAATACTGAAAACACTTCCAAACAAAAACCATTTATTAACCAGAAAATCAAAGCGCGTCGACTGAATTTTCAAATCATTTTTATATAAAAGACGTGGCATCAGCCAACTCGAAGTGCCTTTAGTCTCTGTTGTTATGGATGGTAGCAGAAGCTATAAGGCATTAACGAATGAAAAAAAAAAAATACACGACGATAAAAAAAACCTCGCTGTATCTACTAGTGTATTAATTTTTTTCAATAAAGACATTATTATTTATATTATTAAGCTTTAATGATTAAGGGCAAACCGGAGTCGCCGATATTCCATTTCTGTGCAAACTTTAATTTCTCATGAAATATGGAACGCAGAACAATGAAAAAATGCTGAATGGAAAGAAGAATTTTTTCTCCTAATTTTGATATATAGTATGTTGCAATCATCAATACCGATCGGCTATAGTTAGTGAACTTGATACGCAAAAAAAAACGGTCACTCAAGAGTTCAAGCTGAAGAAGTTCATCAACTGTGGCGAATTGGCGTTACTTAAGGCCACATACTATACATCAAAATTAGGAGAAAAAATTCTTCCTGCCATTCAGCATTTTTCCATTGTTCTGCGTTCCATTTTTCATGAGAAATTGAAGTTTCAACAGAAAATATAATATATAATATAATATATAATGTAATATCGGCGACTCCGGTTTGCCCTTAATTATCGCACTGAAGTTGTGAAAAAAACATTTCAAACATAGAAATAGAAAACCGTGTATTTCTCAACAAAAATGAACATCTGAACGTGAGATAACAACCTGTGCCCCCTCAAGCCGAAGCGTGGGAGGGTGGCACATGGTAACTGGGTGCACTTTAATGATAAATTAGGGTAAGAACTTACAAGCTCATTAAATCTTGCGGTGTCCGATGAATACGAGAGTTCGACAGCTTCCAGGTACAAGTCAGTGAAGTCAGTGATAAAAATTTTGAACACAGATGCAGCCGCTACATATGGAAATAATCGCCATTGCTAAAAAAAATTAAATTGCAAGACTGTATTCAGTATTATACCTACTATACCTAGGTATATCATACAATACTAATATATAATGAATAAACCATTGCCTTTATGCAACTAAATTTATTAAAACATTAGCTATAATGAATCCAATAGACTACCTTTTATAAGATTACCATTTTTAAATGATAAAGACTTAGTTAAGATATATAAGAATGATATGTATTGGCAGATAGTATTACTTTATAGCATTACTTTTTATTTTTATCATTACTTACCAACTAGATAACTTGTATACAACTTATTTATTTAATCTTCACATTGTCAATTAGATGTACGATATACTGCTTATAATTATAATTGTACAATAGTTATGTATCACACATGTAAATTGTGATAAGCATAGTTAAGTAAGTTAAGTTAATTTGCATATTATTGGACATTGTCTGTTTGCAAATAAACGATTATTTATTTATTTATTTTATTTAAGTAAGCTCACAGCCTGGTTCGGTTAGATAGTTTGTGTAGTTGAGCTAACCTGTCTAGCAATACGAAACATGTCACGAAGAGCATACACAGTATATAGAGGACATACTATATATCAACTGTTCTTGTCGGGGCTAGTGGTCAGCGGTTAAGACAACGCCCCATTTTGGTGCCCATTCCGTTGACCGGCTAGGGCTATTTCCAGCAACGGTGACGTGGTAGCAGACATCCAAGACTTAGGTGGCGTTTCCACCGACCTCACATTGCAGAATTGACGGAAATGTTTATTTTCCTCTATGCCATAGTTAAAATTGATCAATGATCATACCGTAAAATCACAAACAAACAAACTAAAATTAAAAAATGGCTTCATGGGATATGTTAATTACAAACATTTTAATAGATTTCTATAAAAAGAAAAACAAACATTTCCGTCAATGTCACTTGCAATCTGCAATGCGAGGTCGGAGGAGACGCTACCTAAGTCTTGAGTGTCTGCTACCACGTCACCGTTTTGGAAATAGCCCTAGCCGAATGGAATGGGCGCCTTAAGCGTTATAACGATGATGTTGCCTCTTCCACCAAAGTTAGTATTATATATCTATAATACTACAATATAAAGACTGCCATACTGAATTATAGTCGCCTTTGTCGAAATAGATATCATGTTTATCAGAACCAACGATAATAAATATAATAAATGACGTCTAATCATAAATAATTAGATTACTCGTGACTTCGTGGTATTTCATTTTAATAAACAAAAAATAACAAAAACTTGTTATAACAACCCGAATTAGTAAAACCCAAATAATCATTAAGAAATTAACTTTGTCTAAGAAACCCACTTTAGTATAAAACCCTGAGCGCTTTCGGCAAGAACTGCCATCTACAGAGGGAAACCCACTAGCACAGTTACACCTTATCTGCGATTTGAGACTTGCTCAACTCGAGGAGAAGATGCAAATGTAATTTCTTAACGATTATTTGGGTTTTACTAATTCGGGTTGTTATAACAAGTTTTTCTAAAACTCTAAGTTTTTGTTATTTTTTGTTTACGTCTAATCATTACCTAAGTATTGCCGACAGCAGGCAAACGTAGGAGGAAAAGTCAAAGGAAATTGTAAAGGCGACGTTTCCAGGTTGTAGGGTTCCAACATAAAAAAAAAGTAAATATCGGCACAAAGCAAATTATCAACAGGCAGGGCTGACAACAAAATACAGGCCCAGTAAGTTCAGCTCACTTGACCTTGGCTCCCGGGTCATCTTAATAGCTTAATTTGGACTGTATTGGACTTATGGTGAGAACCACCCGCTTAGACTGGGAAACAAATTTTTACCGCTTCATTACAAGTGGTGTGGATGCTCATCCATCTAGCCTGATCAGAACACCCCATCAGAGGGCATGAAGGAAGTAGGATTAGTAATGAGGAAAGAGTTCGGGGTGGAAGTATAATTTGGTGTAGAAGATAGCGGAGGAGAATGCAGAGGTTTGGAAACGTATATTAAATGGACAAGAGCAGGAGCCCGACCCATAATTATGTATCATATAATCATCTCCTTCTGGCTCTACAGCCATTGATGGGCTTCGGCCTGCAGCCTGATCGAGGCAATTATAATACCGGGGTTAAATAAATACCCTAGGATTATAACTGTAAACAAACAAATTTTGAATAGCACTTTCCATTACAAAATTATCTTGTTTACTTTTTTAATACCGGCAGCAGCCTGATCGGGGCGTTTATAATACCGGTATTTATTTAATCCACTGGTAAACAAGATAATTTTATAATGGAAAGTGCTATTCAAAATTTGTTTGTTTACAGTTATAATCCTAGAGTATTTATTTAACCCCGGTATTATAAACGCCTCGATCAGACTGCTGCTCGACAACACTACTCCAGTCATCTCGGGTTTGTGCAACGCTCTGAGGACTCCCAATGCGTGATGGTCAATTTCAAACTCTTCCTTCCAGCGTTTTCGAAGACGTCCCGCCAGTCGTTAATCCTGTCATGCTTGCTTTGTACATCTTATTGGGTATGCGATCGTCTGACATTCGTACGACGTGCCCCAGCCATCTTAGGCGTTGCGAATTTATAAACCGGACTATGCCTTCTCCGTTGAGTATTGTGTATATTTCAGCGTTGTTTCTGATACGGGCCTAAAGATCCTCATTATTGTCTTTCTTTCCAATACTCATTGCGTCATTGACATTGCGACATGCACCTTCTTCTACTGCCAACGCCCGTCCTTGGATGGTAGGCCATTTGACGCAGTGCCGCATAGTACAGCTGGGCCAAGCCCTCCTGTGTCGCAGCTCGGTTTTCTACCTGAATGCTGGTGCAGTTGAATAGGTGATCGGCATTTCCTTCGCCTTGGAAGCAGAGGGGGCATGTACCATATAATGCCAATGCCAATAAATTAAAAACTTTGGCTACAACAGGAGGTCTGAGCATGATGCTCCCAAGAGAGCGATTGAGACTTACGTGGGTGGGGTAGTACAAAAGAGGTTGTTCCTCCTTTGAAGACGTGCCGAATTGTCTTCGGACAGCTCCATAGCGTACAGCAATGGTCACAGCACAGCTCAGGGTATTGGTGGACTCCTGCGAGATGGCAACTCGCCCCGCCGACAAATTCTCTAAAGCAGCTCCTAAAATACAATATCAAAATAACATAGTGAAAAAATTCGTTCCTAATCTTCTCATCATCCAGTGTCGGGTTTGGCCTTGTGGGGGCCCCTGGGCGATCATCACGGTAATTTCGACCTTGGAGACGGCTGCTCTGAAAAGGGAGTCGTGCTCTTGCCAAACCACTGCCTCAGGATCTTTAAACAGGACGTCGGTAGTCCTCAGTCCTTCTATCTTCCCCTGGATTATAACATGCAGAAGGCGATATTTTTCGTTCCTCATCACATGGCCAATGTATGTTAGCTTCCGTTTCTTAGCCCTCAGCAGCAACTTCATCTATTCGCCTCAGAACCTCAGCATTAGGGACACGATCTATGCTATAGATTACAGAAGCGTTTTTGCTTACCAAGCACTTGCTGCGGATTTGTGAAAGTAGTCTGATAATTCCCGTCGCCATCGACATCGCCTGTTTTGTTCAGCAAATTCAATTTCGGAATGCGGTAGTGGGAGAACATAACGAACCCGTTATCAATGCCGTTCAACCCGGCCTTCTCGCCCATATCGCCCACCGTGACTCCGGGAAACGGCAGCAGAGTCTTTGGGTCCCGAATGGGAACTATGAAGCCGTGCAGCCCATGGTTGAGACCGTCTTCGGACCAAAGCTGTGCGAATACTATGGAAAATGTACAGGTACGACCTGAAATAGTAGAAATGTTGAGTATTAGGCGTATATGCAGCTACAAGTTATACCTACTCATTTAACCCAAACCTTTCATGCCTCCTTCCTCGTCTCGTCAGTTCTTCTATGGAACTCCCTCCCCACCCACATAAAAGAATCTCCCTCTCTTCCAATTTTCAAAGTTCGCTATATGGAGCATCTAATCCGGCTAATACACTATGTGGTTTCGCTCTCCATGTTTGAATGAGTGTGTGAATGAGTAAAATTTTTTTGTGTATTTGCAACTATTTTTGTATTTACAGCTTTGTAACACTAATTAACTAGCCCTCTATTTGAGTGTAAGAAAGGGCCCGAAGGCCCTAACTCCGCTAGGGCCGCCTAGTGCAATAAAGAAACAATTATTATTATTATTATTATTTTTAAGTATCAAGGCCATAACCATCGAGAGATCCGAAATTTAACCAAAATTATTGACTATGCGAAGTTGCTTACATATTATCTACCTACTAATTGATAAATTGGAAAGCATGTTCGAGTAAACTCGGACCGGTTCTTATTATTACTATTATTATTATTTAATTTGAATCCCGTCAGTCTTCTAGAGTTGGATAGCTACAATGCTGTTAAGCGAAATCTAGGGGACTGGCTGATAAATTGTTTAAATGATGGCGATTAATTCTTTTGATTTATTTTTATTTTATTTTATACAGGATAATGTAAGGTAACTTTAACTTATTTAACTTTAACTAATTATATAACTGTATTATTATTATTTTATTTACACTTGTAATAATGTAGTTCGTACTCCCTATAATAACTGTTTGTAGTCTCTTGGCGAATCCTGCCACAAGCCTCCCTTATGGGGCTTACATGCAGTATTCCGGTAAAAACGATTATTTTCTTTAATGTTGTATTGTATTCTTTCTATTAAATGCTCCCAGTGCTGGGGGTACCGGCTGGGGAAAAAAAATATTATTAATATTATTGTATAAATATAACTTGAAAAGAAAAATTTTTATAAAAAAAAAATGTAAAAAAAAAAAAAAAATACTTCATGTGTCATGGCGACTAGTCATACTCGCAATTCATAAGTTCAGTTTAAAAGTGCGAAATTTAACCATACCTGAAGTTAGACTGGAAAGGAAAGTTATCCAAGGTCACGCACACGCATCCAGGTACCAATAAAATATAAAAACATTTAAAACTGGGCAGATGAGCTCCACGGACAGTTAGTATTTCTCAAAGTGCTGCTACTGATAATAGTGAAGAAAACGAACTGTGGAGACTTACCCACAGCTATTATAACTACTAGTATAGACAAACTTCAACTTGCACCTGCTCAATTGTCCTAACTGTAAAATGAAGACATGTAAGAGGTGCAACGATAACATTGGGCCAGATGCTACTATAGTTAGATGCTACGGAAAATGCAATGGCACATATCACCTAGAATGTTCCAACTTATCAATGAGAACATACAGAGGGAAATCAGAAGCGGAAAAACAGAAATGGTTATGCATAGCGTGTAGAGAAAAAAAGAAAAAAAAAGTACATAGGTTTGGTATTTAGAGCGAATAGCGTAACTATGTCCTTAAATAGGCTTAACAGCAGGCTGATCATGGTGAATATAATACCGGGGTTTAATTAATCCCCTGGTATTAAAACTGTAAACAAACAAATTTTGAATATCACTTTCCATTATAAAATTATCTTGTTTACATTTTTAATACCAGGGGATTAAATAAACCCCGGTATTATAATCGCCTTGATCAGCCTGCAGAGATAAAAGAGGGAATGCGTTTTCTAGTGAAGGCGTCCGAACCTCACCCCGAGCTGTCGCGCCAAAGTAGAAGATTTAGTTCAAAAACTCCATTAAAAGAGGAAATATCTAATTATGTTAAAGTCGTTAAAGAGCGTGATGTTTTCGACATTTGATACCTTGTAAAGTCGATTTATAACAATATACAGTTGTATACAGTGCTAATAAAATAATATGTGCGAAAAACAAAATTAAACATGAGTATAATTTTATTGTAGCCTAGCTAGCAAACTTTTACTGATATATAGTATTTCGTTGTGTTAACAGATGTAGGCCACACTTGGGCATTTGCCCAGTGGCGTGATTTTTATAAATTGTTGTTGTATTGTATAAAAATATTTTTTCATTCATTCATATTCCATACTGGAAAATCATGACCAGCTTTAAATCCTAATCTCAGTCTGTCCCCATTCGCTTAAAGAATTCATGGAGGCTGACCACGTAGCCTTTGATTATCGCTCCGAGATACTTGCCGTCTGCCACTCCTTCAAAGTTATGACTGATCTGCCCGGCGCTAAATTGCCGAGTTGTCACGCGTTGGATAAGGTAAAGTACTTTTGGCGCGAAATCATAAATAAAGTAGTGCTTACCTAGATTTCCTGCCCAGCATTTGGCGGCTTCAAAATCCGGTGTATGGATTACAAACTCTTCAGTTCTTGGGTCGTAAGTGGCAGTTGTTCTAAGACTTTTCGTGTTGCTCCCGTGACCAATTTCAGTAATAGCGAAACAACTTAAGATCTGAAAATAAATAAAGCAATATCAATACAATAATTTTATCTTTCTGGTTTTCCAAGACGGCTGTGTCCCAGTCAGATCTCTCAGATGCCAATGATGCATTCTAGGTGCACTGTTGGGCACCAACATAAATGACGTCACCTGTTGGCAAACAATGTATTTTTTCACCAGTTACCTAGCAACAGAGACTTTGTTGCTAGGTAACCTGGTCACCCGAGTGACTAGTCTGTTTTTTGACTTCGGACTTCCAGACCGTTAAAAGTATCTCATTGGAGGCCTATTTGAATATTAAATAAGTTTTAACAAAGTTAAAAAAAGTTCTCTCACTCCAATTAATTAATTAACTTGAAAATATAGGTTTGCGCCTCTAAAAGCAGCTGCGTTTGCCAGTGCGTGACGTCATTTTATGTCGGTTCCTCGGAAATTCTAACATGGCGTGTCTAGAATATTATATGGTTTAAGCAGCTTTCCATCCATAGAATAAATATTTACATATATTTATTGTATATCCACCATCAATAGGAAAGGTTAAAGGCTTATGATGGCCTATAATGCATTGTTAAATTTCCTCGCATTATTAAATGGCTCTCCTATTAAAATTTGCTTATGATTATTTTTCACGATAGCCTACTACAAGCTCAATGAAGTACGTAATTGAAGACCTTCATAACAAGTCAATAAGAGTACCAGCAGTTTTCGTGCTTGACTGATTACCGTAGCCAAACCGCGTAGCTAAGTACGGCGCAAGGCGCAAACCTATTCAAGGGTATAACATAGTTTTTTTTTTTTTTTTTTTAAGATAAATCGCATGCAATCAATTTAATGAATGTATCCGATTGACCTTTTCAGTCGCCTCTGTAGGTTATTACCCGTGATGAGTACGACACGTCTCCGATTGCATGGCGTGTAAAGACTCGCACAAGTGCAAGCACGTTACCACCTGGCCATCGAAGTCGTATATTTTCCAGACATTAATATTACAATGTTTGTACAAAAATTTCATTTCCCGCAAGGAAAATTATACCCGATAAATGCCAGTAAATAAATAAATTCACTTTCTATTGTGCCTGCCTCTGTTCAGAGCCCACATGGCCAAACTGGGTCCTACCGTTCGTCGGCACTGCAATGAGTTCGAGGAAACCGCGGAACACGTGGTTGGCCACTGTCCAGCCTTGTGGCGGGTGCGGTTGGACTATGTTGGGGCTGCCTACATCGACCTGGTCGATCTGATTGACTTGCTATTGAAGAACATTGTCTTTGCTAAGGTTAAACTGTACACTGTTGTGATCCCAATAATTATACTGCTCTAAGGGTCTCAAGGACTATATTAGCTCAACTCTTTATATAATAATAATAGGCGGTAGCTCAGTTTGGCGGCTATCTCAGAAGAGTGGGACTAGTACCAGAGGAAGTGTTGAATAATCATAACAAGGAGAGACGGGTAGAAAATATTGAGAAGGAGACTGCAATGGTTCGGGTATGTGACGCGAATGTACAACAGCAGATGTGTAAGGAAAATACAGGAAGATGAAGCGGGCAGAACACGAAGAAGGAGACGATGAAGGAAAGGAGAAACAGAAAACAGTTTGAGGACGATCTCAGAAGAGTACTAGCGGAAGTGTTGAATGATGAGAAATGGAGAGACAAGAGGGAGTGGAAGAACCACTGGCTGAGAGCGAATGGACAACAGCAGATGCGCCAGGAAATGACTGGAAGTTGAAGTAGAGGGAACACGAAGAAGAGGAAGACCAAGGAAAGAAGAAACAGAAAACAGTTTGAGGACGACCTTAGATGAGTCCTAGCGGAAGTGTTGAATAATGGGAAATGGAGGGACAAGAGGGAGTGGAAGAACCACTGGCTGAGAGCGAATGGACAACAGCAGATGCGCCAGGAAATGACTGGAAGTTGAAGTAGAGGGAACACGAAGAAGAGGAAGACCAAGGAAAGAAGAAACAGAAAACAGTTTGAGGACGACCTTAGAAGAGTCCTAGCGGAAGTGTTGAATAATGGGAAATGGAGGGACAAGAGGGAGTGGAAGAACCACTGGCTGAGAGCGAATGGACAACAGCAGATGCGCCAGGAAATGACTGGAAGTTGAAGTAGAGGGAACACGAAGAAGAGGAAGACCAAGGAAAGAAGAAACAGAAAACAGTTTGAGGACGACCTTAGATGAGTCCTAGCGGAAGTGTTGAATAATGGGAAATGGAGGGACAAGAGGGAGTGGAAGAACCACTGGCTGAGAGCGAATGGACAACAGCAGATGCGCCAGGAAATGACTAGAAGATGAGGCAGAGGGAACACGAAGAAGAAGAAGAGGATGAGATAAAACGGATGAAAAAAAGCGAATGGGAAGAGATACAGAAACTAGTTTGAGGACGATCTCAGAAGAGTAGGACTGGTACCAGAGGAAGTGTTGAATAACCGGAAGTGGAGAAAAATGAGGGAATGCAGGAGGCCCACGTATCACACCACGGCAGAAAGCTGATTATTGATGATAAGGTTAATACTTACATCGCCTTTCCAAGCAGGATCTATGTATTTCCGATGTCTCGCAGTCCCAAGACTGGGTAGTGCGTTAGTAAAGAGAGACACTCCCAATGCAAACTTAACAGAAAGACTTCGATTCACGACGGCCAGCGCTTCGTTCATGGACATTACATAACGTGTCTGCAAGAATGTAAAAATAGCAGTAGTAGTATTATACTCCGTGGACTCTTCATCTGTACTTGTATACCGACATTAGCTTTTGCTATCGGGGGCCGTACGCCTGTATTTAAGATACGTACTTGTATAAGTCATGCTTTCACCTATTACATTGCGTCGATGGTAAGCTCGTCTCAGCTTGCTCAATAACGCTTGTAGCCGGTGCAGGTTGACATTAAGGACGTATACTACGTCTGCCAATGGCCGAAAACTCATATGGGAACAATATAAATCATGTCTGAAATCCATGGGGTCTTTGGCATTGGACAAGGGACAAATTCTATTTAGGCTTAAGTTCATAAAAAGCCCTTCGGGACATTACTATTAAGTACTAAACTAAATGTACTACTACAATTAATTGGAAGCCGATATTTATGTTTGTACCTTCTTTTTGTAATTGGCTTCCATAATTTCCTTGGGTAAAAACTTGGGCCACAAAGTCATGAGCCTCCGCAACATCAGCGCAGTCAGCCTTTTCTGCTCCTCAGCACTGGGCGTGTGCAACGGTCTCTGGTATACAGGGTCATTTTCTAACGTCTTCCAGATCAGCAGTTTGAGTCGCCGCAATTCCGGCTGGGGTTCAAACACATTCAGCAATATATCCAAAGGCACGCTGGACATGCGCCGAAACTCGTCCAAGGGGCTCTTACTTTTAATGGAAGTCATCTGAAAAGAAAAGAAATTCATTTAGAATGTTATGAAAGCGAGCATGACAGGGAGGCGACTGGCCGGACGTCCTCGAAAACGCTGGAAGGATGAGTTGGAAACTGACATTCGCGAGTTGGGAGTCCATAGATGGTGGGGCGTTGTACAAAACTGAGATGACTGGAGGAGTGTTGTCAAGCAGGCCAATGCTCATAAAGGGCTGAAGAAGAAGACATAAGGGTGTTTTACAATGGCACACGAACAGCCAAGTGTGAGCGACTGGATCCTATACTACAAGGTTTCGCCTACCTTAGAAAACTCCCGATTGAACTGAGAGCGGCGAGAAATGCTTCTAACTTCCCGAAAATGCTTAGAAACCATCTATTAGAGAAAGCTTTCTACACTGTCACCTGATTTTGACGACACTCTGACGATTTTATCTTATACTTTACATGTATTGTATAATTTAAAGGAAATATATATTGTATTGTATTGTAAGGAAGAGAAACATAAACCAGTTGAGGACGATCTCAGAAGAGTGGGACTGGTACCAGAGGAAGTGTTGAATAACCGGAAGTGGAGAAAAATGAGGGAGTGGAGGAGGCTCACGCATCACACTAGGGCAGGAAGCCGATTATTGATGATATAATCATAGAAGATTGCGTCACGTGATACACAGGCTACAGGGCGGACCCCACTGAAGATTAGCAAATAAGTTAATGACTCACCCACCTCTGTTGATTCACGATATCACAAGTGATTCGCAATTACAGAAAATCAATCTGTGTACATTGTACTGAATTTACAACCAAAAAAAAAGTGCGATAAGCTTTTAAGTGAGCTAACTGGCGCCAATCGACATACAGCGTAACTCAATTTTTTTAAAGACCCCGCCATCGGCATACCTAGTGGAAACACCGTGATTCTTGTTAGGATTAGAGTTCTATATAAGAGAGATGGGGCATTTGAGCGCGTCAAATATATATTTTTTTTAAATCCTGGGGTCATCTGGAACGTTTTTTCAATGACTAGTCATATGAAAGGGTGAGTAGTAGGATAATGTAAAGAGAGTGCCGTATCCGTAGAAATGACGAGCTCTATGCGTTATACCGAGAACCTCCGATAGTAGCCGAAATCAAGAGAGCCCGCATCAGATGGCTAGGGCTGGTAGAACGAATACCAGAAAATAGGGCTACAAGAGCTGCCGTACAGTCCTACACACGGTGTCCCAAGGGAGAAGACGAGTGGGACGGCCACGGATGCGATGGCTGGACGCCGTCGAGGTGGATCTGGCGACCCTTGGCGTCGATGACTGGCGAAGAAGAGCGCAAGACCACGCAGGCTGGCGTGATGTGAGAGGGCAGACTAAGGCCCATCACGGTCCGTAGCGCCAAGGAGTAAGTAATTCATAGGAACAGGGGCATCCCGTGAGCCCAGGAATAAACAAATATTTTTGGCGCGCTCGAATGTCCCATCTCACCAATATAGAATTCCTGTTGGGATCTCTGACTTACAACAACTTCTCAGAAAGAACAATCTGAACACTGGGTCAAAAATGCCGAGGCCTCCTTTGTTTACAAAATATTGGGAAATCTCTGCCATCAAGTTCTAGAGGTAAATAACAGCTAATTAGTCGGCTCATCGCTTCATTTAATGCTTCTGTCACTAATGCAATCTATAAATAAATTTCCTTGGGCATTACCCAAACATACATATTTCCTGAATTTCTAGGCCCTTTTAACATTTACCAATGAAATTATCACACATACTAGTAAATAACAGTGGGGACCAGGGACGGATCCAACCCATTTTGGAGGGGGGTAGTTGTGGGTTAAAATAGAAAAAACATATGTAGGATCGATTAAATCAAAGCGTAATAAATTAATTTACAATATATTTACCAAATTGGGGGGGGGGGGATTTTTGGACAAACTACAAAACCGAAAAGTAAAAATACCCGATTATATGATGCACAAAGTAGTCTTCTACAACGTAAATGAGCAAAATTTTTAAAAAGTTGCCGAGTTAATGTAATAAAAAATGAAAAGTATTTAATTTTGGGATGCCAATTTTCTACGTAGCATATCCTCTTAAAACGTTTGCACCGTTTTGCAGCAATATGAATAAGCCATCTTCTCTTAGTTTTGTTAAATCATAACTTAACTACTGCTACAACTCGTAAAACCCCAACATTTCGGGCCTAGAGGACTGACTTCTGAGTCTCCTTGTAATTACGTTACACACGGCATATGCCCGTGACTATAGAAGATATTTTTTTTTTTTATACGATTGGGATTTTTTTTAATTTTTATGCATGAATGTAGTAAGGGGGGTATTCCATATACGTACAACGTCAACGAAAAATTGAAAAATGACGTTTTAGCAGACATTAAAGACATACTACAAATTCTGCTACCACGTCAATTTACGTCATTTTGACGTCATTTTTCAATTTTTCGTTGACGTTGTACGTATGTGGAATGGGCACCTAACAAGGACCTGATTTGAATGTGTAAATGATAAATATTAAATAGCAACTTGTAAGTGTAACCTGTACCTTACCATTGTTTTGCATAACAATAGTCCACTTTTTCTTGTTTTTCCACGTTACATAGAATTTCATAATATTAACTTTTATCAGGTTTGATGTGCCACTCTCCCACGCTTCGCCTTGAGGGGGCACAGCTTGTAATGTCCACCTATTTTTTGTTGAGAAATACGCGGCTTTCTCTCTATCTATCTATATATATTATACTACCATGATTATGTTTTCAAACATTTCCCACCGGGTGAGACCAATTTCAATGCCACAAAAAATTGTATATGCAATAATATAGGTCATAAGTATTGTATGTTGCTAGACAGTTCCTGTCGTTGCTAAATTCCCATGCGGATGATTGCAGTGAGTCGGTCGCGGCAGCACTTCACGTGTATCTTTTCACAAAGACTTAAAAACTTAAAAACGCCGAAACCACCCGTGCCAAATTTTACGGTATTACATTGGAATACCCCCAGATTGCAGCAATATAACTAAACCCCTTAAGTAACCTTTGTAAAATCTAAAAAATCCCACTATTTCGCGCCTATATTGTTTCCAATCAGCTAGGTATCATTGTAAATTAATTAATTTCTAAGGGTGCAAGCCAGGAAAGCCTCTGGGGACTAGCTCTATTCTTTACAAGTTAATTTCCAACATTCACTTACTTCTAGTGCACTACGAGAGTATCTAGCAGCGAGATTGAGCAGGTACTGAGACGTAAACGACCTCCGTCTGTAGCAAGGTTAGAGAACAAGGAAGGCCTATTGTTTAAGTTAAGCTGAAAAGCGCATTAAGAGTGTACAGCCCGTAGGAAATTGGCAACCCGAAATTTATTACTTTTTATTTAATTAACTAAGCATGTTATTGCTTTCCAATTTATACGTAGTATAAGGAAAGCTTTGTGATGGTCGAAATTTTCGATTCCGAGATTTCAACGGATTTACAAGTTTTGAGGTCGCAGGAACCCAAAAAAGTGGTTTTTACGAAATGTCTGTCTGTCGCTCTGTCTGCCTGTATGTCTGTCTGTGCGTCGATTTCCGGGCAAACTACTCGGTCGATTTTGATGAAATTTTGCATGTAGGTTTACAAAAATCATACCTCGGAACAATTTTTTTATTTGGGGCTAACTTAATTTGGGGGGGGGGGGGTTTATTCTCAAAAAACTCCAAAAAACCGTCTAAAAAAATTATTTCTCAAAAACGGCTCCAACGATTTCTTTTAAATTCACATATATTGTAGTCGTTATTAATGTTAACGAAATACGGGGGGTCGCTTGCCCCTTGATAGGTTGCTTTTGGGGGTAAAAAAAATAAAAATAACTCAATTTTAATGAAAAATGACTAAGAAATAATTTTTCTGCGAAACCTTTCTATCGATGGTTTCTACCTTCAGGCATGTTTTAGGTGTTAAATTGAGTAACGAAACCGGACAGGTTGCTTTCCCAGAGAAGCATTTGGTTTTGTAAAAAAAAAATGTTTCTTTGAAAAAATGATAGAAAATTCACGCTCAAATGCATTGCGTGCCCAGCCAGTATTGCTGTGTGGTAATGTGGTAATGTGTTGGTCTGACCTATCTAGAATTTACCTCACCTCCAGTGACGTCAGGTGGACAACCCCCCCCCCCCTCGAGGTATCGGAAATTTAACCATAGGAAAATTATTTACCATGAAATTACTCATTTTCGCTATCTACTATTTTTGATAAATTGGAAAGCATGTTCGAGTAAACTCGGACCGGTTCTTTAAGATTTGGCTCATCAAATTTGTAGAAGACTAGTTCATGCATCATATAATAAGGTATTTTTAGTTTTCGAAATTGAATTTTTTTTTATAAAATCGCTTTTACGTGAAAAGTTATGGTTTATAAAGTATCTGCATGCTTATGAAAAAACTACAATTTCGAAAATTAAAATTATCTTATAATATGATGCACGAAGTAGTCTTCTACTACTTTGATAAGCCATATCTTTAATAACATGCTTAGTTAATTAAATAAAAAGGAATACATTTCGGGTTGCCAATTTCTTACGGGCTGTACACTCTTAAAATATTTCATTATTACATTCCCATATCGTTTCTGAAAGGTTAAATTTTTTTAGTATTTATTCTTAAAGGTACAATTTCGACTCACCAATATACGTTTATAACGTTTAATAGTCAGTTTTTAGTTATTGTTAATATAGTTCATAGCAATAATGTTGCTGTTGCGCAGTTAATGTTAATGATATGTCGCTGGCTTAACGCGTCAACGGTCCAATAAGATTAAATTTAATATGCTGCTCAAATTGCCGCCTCGTGTGACATATTAGCCATTATTAATGTTTATGATGTAGAAATAGGCCTATATATGAGGCGGGGTTTCCACCGACCTCTCTTTGCAGAATGCACATGACATTGACGGAAATTTTTGTTTTACTCTATGCCATAGTTAAAATTGATCAATGATCATAGAGTAAAATCAAAAACAAACAAACTAAAATTAAAAAATGGCGTCATGGGATATGTTAAGTACAAACATTTTAATAGATTTCTATAAAAAGAAAAATTCAATGTCATTTGCATTCCGCAATGAGAGGTCGGTGGAAACCCCGCCTAAGTTGTAGATAACTAGTTTCACCCAAATTAAGAAGCGTTTAATGTTTAAATAAATAATGACTTTTGTTCTATTACTGTAAAGCCAACATAGCGGAGTTAGAGCTTTAATGCCCTCTCTTACCCCCACACAGATACCGACTTCAATTTGGAGGGAGAGGGGGGGGGGGCGCATCGTATGCACTTAAGCCTTATTTGACTCGTTTCATTGTGTCAATGGTAAGCTTGTCTCAACTTGTCCATTATCACTTGTAGCCGGTGTAGGTTGATATCGAGAACGACGTATACCAGTTCGCCAATGGCCAAACATGCATACGAAAACAATACAAATAATGCCCGAAATCCATGGGGCAATAGACAAGCGACAAGGGCCATAAGTAGGCTTAGATATATCTTGGAGTGCCACTGCTCTAAGATCGCTCGATTAGGTGCCCATTCCATTGACCGGCTAGGGCTATTTCCAAAAACGGTGACGTGGTAGCAGACATTCAAGATTTAGGCAGGGTTTCCACCGACCTCGCATTGCAGAATTGACGGAAATGTTTATTTTCCTCTATGCCATAGTTAAAATTGATCAATGATCACACAGTAAAATCACAAACAAACTAAAATTAAAAAATGGCGTCATGGGATATGTTAAGTACAAACATTTTAATAGATTTCTATAAAAAGAAAAATTCTAATTTCGGTCAATGTCATTTGCATTCTGCAATGCGAGGTCGGTGGAAACGCCACCTACGTCTTAAATGTCTGTTACCACGTCACCGTTTTTGGAAATAGCCCTAGCCGGTCAATGGAATGAGCGTGATAATTATATGTGCAACCATTTTTTTTTTTTCAACATATGGCACCCGCTCTGGGGTGACTGGACAAAGAAAAAAAGTGAAGTATCTCCCTATTGTGCCCCCTACAGAGTATTAATACTAAACTTATTATTCTCTATTCTCTAGAGGGGAGTTTTTGATTGTTGTTGTTTCTAACGCCTGCTTTCAGCATTTCTGCTTTTAAGCAACCCTGTCAGCCTGGCGGGGGGAGTGAGTCTGTTTGATAACTTGAGGCACCCATAGGGCAGACTCTATCACCTCTGGGAAAGGGGTAGACCCAGGGTGGACCTTCTGATTATAGTGGATTCCGAACCACTTGGGGAACATGGTAAAGTCACACGATTAGATCGGAGGTGACCAGGACTCGACTTATACTGCCTAAGCGCGTTATCATGTCCCACCAGGTTCCCCTGCCAACGCTGTGCACACTACCAAGTTGCCGCAGTTTGAAACATGCTCTGCTCTAATGGAATCAACATGGTAAGGCCGTTTTTTATTGTTATCCTTGCACTTTCTTCGTTGAGGTAAGCTAAGGCGCCCATTCCACCGACCGGCTAGGGCTATTTACAAAAACGGTGACGTGGTAGCAGACATTCAAGACTTAGGTGGCGTTTCCACCGACCTCGCATTGCAGAATGCAAATGACACTGACGGAAATTAGAATTTTTCTTTTTATAGAAATCTATTAAAATGTTTGTACTTAACATATGCCATGTTTGTTTGTTTGTGATTTTACTGTATCATCATTGATCAATTTTAACTATGGCATAGAGGAAAATTAACATTTCCGTCAATTCTGCAATGCGAGGTCGGTGGAAACCCCGCCGAAGTCTTGAATGTCTGCTACCACGTCACTGTTTTTGTAAATAGCCCTAGCCGGTCGGTGGAATGGGCGTCTAAACTAAGTCCTTATTAGTAATTTGTATATACAATTTGTACTTCGATATGGTTCGGGTATTCCTACCATAGTGGCGCAACTTAATAACCGCCTCACACAATTACCAAATCCCATCAGACCAGCAGATTGCTGCAAGTCGAGTGCCGAAAAGAAGCACTGTGTTTCCGCAAGCTTTAGCCAATGACACCGCGTACTTCACATGCCCATGTTTGCGACATCCCCGGCTAGACAATAACTACTAAGCCAACGTGATTTTCATTATATTTCTCTTTATTTTTATAGCTGCGACGGCAAAGATTTCACAACCAACAACCCCAGCATGATCTTGATCTACCGAGTTAATTTAAAACGTCTGAAAAGGACCTAAACTGAAAGTATGAAACACCAACTTGCGAAGAGCGGAGGTATACACCATGAGAATGAATCCCATCAAGCAGAAGCTGGGTCTTAACGGTAATGAAGATCAACGGGTAAGAAAGAAGCTACAGTAAGAAATTAAACGACGAAATCTTCAGAAATATAATGCATAGAAAACATACAACGCGTAAGCCCCAAAGGGCGTTGCGTTATGATTTAAAAAAAAAATAAAAAAAAATAATAATAATGCATAGAGAATTTCCCATGTTTTTCCGTAGTGATGATAGGGAGGCAAACGTCCGAGGCTGGCTGTCAGAAACCGGGAAAAGTGAAAGAAACGTTTAAAAAAGTTAACAACATTTGAAGCTGAAGAGGCAATTTTTTTTAAGATCCAGTATTGCAGTAGCCACAATTCTGGAATGATACACCTTGTAATTTCTAAGATTCTAACCGAAGCAGGTTTGATGATTTCCAAGGTGGACATGTCACAATGACCCAGAGTTTTGAATCCCTACTACGGATGTCACTCAGTCATGATAAAGCATTAAGAGGAAGCTTACCGCCGACATTGGCCACCCTTGGATCTCCCCAAAATAGGATGGTTTGTATTTTTATTGCTTTCCAATTTATACGTAGTATAAGGAAAGCTTAGTGATGGTCGAAATTATCGATTCCTAGATTTCAACGGATTTACACGTTTTGAGGTCCCAGGAACCCAAAAAAGTGGTTTTTACGAAATGTCTGTCTGTTGCTCTGTCTGTCTGTCTGTAGTTTTGTCTGTTCATCGATTTCCAGGCAAACTACTCCGTCAAGTTTGATGAAATTTGGCATGTATATTCACAAAAATCATACCTCGGGACCATTTATTTTTATTTTGGGCTAACTCAATTTGGGGGGTTTTTATTCTCTAAAAACTCCAAAAAAAACGTCTAAAAAAATTATTTCTGAAAAAACGGCTCCAACGATTTCTTTTAAATTCACATATATTGTAGTCATTGTTAATGTTGACAAAATGCGGGGGGTCGCTTGCCCCTTGATAGTTTGCTTCAGGGGGTAAAAAATAAAAATAACTAAATTTTCATGAAAAATGACTAAAAGTAATTTTTCTGCAGAACCTTTCTATCGATGATTTCTACGTTCAGGCATATTTGAAGTGTTAAATTGAGTAACGAAACCGGACAAGTTGCTTACCTAAAAAACTATTTGGTTTTGTGCAAAAAAGTTTTTTTTTTTTTAATGAAATTCACTCTCAAATGCTCTGAGAATGCCCTGAGAATAGTCACAGGAGCCTTCCGCTCTACACCGGTTCGGAGCCTAACGGTGGAAGCTAATGAACCCCCACTTAATTTACGCCGATCTCGTATTCTCCTTAACTGCTATGCAACTATTCTTTTTAATCCATCGCACCCAACATATTCTGCCGTAGTATCTTTTGACCAAGCAATTCATAGATTGTATAGACAAAGGTTAAGATCCTCAAAACCCATTGCTTACAGGATCCAAACAACACTGAAAGAACTTGGGCTGCTCCTTCCTATTCCACCCCAAACAATTCTACGAACACATTCTGCCCCATGGCTAGCACCCCCTATTAGCTGTAATACACAATTAAATGATGTTTCGAAATCACAAGTACCGACTCTTCTTCAACGAGTAAAATACAGAGAGCTCATAGACCAGTATTCCGAGTATACACACTTCTATACTGATGGCTCAAAATCGCCAACTCACACAGGCGCAGCATTTCATTCAACAACAATCAGCAACACTAATCACATCTACCCACTTTTACCATACTGTTCCAACTTCACAGCAGAGCTGTATGCAATAATAAAATGCCTACTATATATCCAAAACAATACTACCATAAAAAATGCAGTTATTTTTTCAGACAGCCTAAGTGCCCTCCAAGCAATGAAAAATCTATATCCAAACACTTCCCTCATAGCCCAAGTACACAATATTATTACAGATCTCCAAAGTAACAAAAACGTCAAACTCAAGTTTACATGGATACCAGCCCACTGTGGAATACCCGGCAACGAAACAGCCGATCAACTAGCAAAAGATGCGTGTGCCATGATTTCAGCTCCATTCCCTACAGCAACAAATTACGACTATAAAAATCAAATCCGATCACACATTACCAAGTTATGGCAAGAAAACTGGGCTGATCCAGCAAAAGGTTTAACAAAACTTTATTATGTTAAGCCGCGGATAGGAGGCTGGACCACAGCAACCCGAAACATCAGACATGAGGAAGTTGTCATGGCTCGGCTACGTCTGGGCCACACACTGCTCACACATGGCTTTCTGATGGCGGGAGAAACCCCGTCATTATGTCACTGTGGTGCAGAAAACACAGTTGCCCACATCCTTGTCGAATGCCAAAACCTCACCCGCTACAGAACCTGGCCCCCACAAACATCCCTCTGAACCCTACTACGTGACGACGAAACCGCTACCCGAACTATCCTCTCATTTTTGACTACTACTAGTCTCATCAACCTCCTACAATATCCATTATTATATTATCACATTAACGAACCTAACCTACCGTACCTAACCATTTAATTTTTCAATATACCTGAGCGTGTGTGGCCTAAACGGCATTGCGAAAAAAAAAAAAAAAAAAAAACTCTCAAATGCATTGCGTGCTCTGCTATTATTGCTGTGTGGTAATATGTTGGTCTGACCTATCAAGAATTTACCTCACCTTCCGTGACATCAGGTGGACAACCCCCCCCCCCCCCTGAGATATCGGAAATTTAACCATTGGAAAATTATTTACCATGAAATTACTCATTTTCTGTAACTACTAATTTTTATCAATTGCAAAGCATGTTCGAGTAAACTCGGACCGGTTCTTTAAGTTAATACTTAAGTTACAAATATTTGATCCATTCAATTGGTATAGGACTATTTCATGAACCATATTACAAGGTGTTATTCATTTTTGTTGTTATAATTTTATTTTCGGTAAATTTCAGTTTCATGGAAAACCCCTGAACCAAAACTAAAAACAAATCGCTGATTTGAATGAAATGGTCCTCTGCTACTTGAACAAACCAAATGGTTATAACTTAAGTATTAAGTTTAAAATAGAAGCAAACAAAAACTCTCCTTGCATCGATAAGGAAAAGAAGATCTCACTGGATTTGGATTAGCCATTTGCTTAGACACGAAAACTGCGTAAGCTGCATCATAGAGGGAACAATAGAAGGCGTCAACCGACCTGGGCGCCCAAGAAACGATTATCTGCAGCAAGTTATGGAGGATGTAGATAAGACACACGTGGAGCTGAAGAGAGCTTGCCAGGATCGAGGGGAGTTGAGGCATCGAAGTCACATGTTGCTGCCAACCAGCCATCCGGCTGTAACTTGAAGAAAGAGAAACCAACCAATTTTGGGGTGGCCAAGGGCAACGACCACCTTCATCCTTCCTCTTAAAACAGCTCTGGGATTTCGCGGGAACGGTTAGATTCACCGGCAATAATGAGTCAATAAAAATGGTGTGAAATTAACTATGTGAAATTATAAGTCCAGTTTTATTAGCCTAGAGATTTTCCAGGCAACCTGCTTGAATTTTCAGATAGTAGATAAGACTCTGCCATGGGATTAACGTTGGCAAATTCCAAATAGGTCAGACTACACGGTACAGTGGGACATAAAAGTAAATAATGGATCGCAACATACAGGCAGTCAATCAACTAATCAAAAATCAATAGTTGGTTGAATCTCACCGCAATGTTGCACAGGTGAATTGGAATTTTATTCTACTTAGTTAATTTCTTTAATAACTAACATACAAAGTGGCACTATGGCTAGTAACGTCACAAATGCTTATCATAATTTGTCATAGAGTATGAATCTGCTCTCGGGCCCTCACCAAGCCAACTATTAATAACATGTGACAAATGGTTTATTTGACATATTCTCAACATCTTTGTGTGACTCAAAATAGATTGGATAGTGATAAGCTCTAGTTCCAGTGGGTATACATCAACATATTAGGGTCATCAGGGAAAAAATTACCAACTAAGACTAGCACAATTAACGTGGCCGTATGACCTATTATGTTGCACGAAAACGAGTCATTTTCATCCAGAGTGGATCTGTCTGGATCACAAGGCCATTGGACAACTTGGTGGGCGTTAACCCACATGTTCCATCCACGTAAGGAGAATCACGAGATGCCGGTTCTGGGACATGAAATATATAAATCAAAAAGCAATCGCCTATACCTAAAGCTATGCAACTGTTTGTTCAAAGGAAGACCCACAGTTAAAGTATATTTACGCGATATAATGTCCATTAAAAATTGATTTGTTTGGCCTAGGAGAACCTATCGACCGATACATCGTAAAGATATTCTTACCTCAGCAATTGATTCTTCAAAGATATTATTAGTAAAATTATATAAAAACACAAATAAAGGGTCAAATACTGACCCTTACACCAAATCGAATGCAAAGACACTGGTAATAAATATAAAATGACAATAGTTTTACAAGGTAGTAGGCTAGTGTAGCACTTGTTTACATTTTTGTTTTTTTTATTTTTTGCCGGTTTCTGAAAAATTTAATCTCGTTAGACTACATGACTTACGAAAAATAGTTTTTTTTGCATGAAAAAATTTTAATTTCACAATTTTCAAAATAAATGTTATATTAGATATTTGAATACTGTTAAAAATAGTAATTTCAATACAGTTTTGTTAAAATAATAAATAATCTTGTTACGCCAAAAACATTTTACTGTTAAGAGTTGGCGGCTTGTCTCCTTTGTCACAAATTTTCAATAAAATATAAATTAAATAATTCAATCAATACTTCATTTTAATCGAATGGTGGGCTGTTAGTCCGATTTTATTGCGGGTGTTTTGTGAAAGTGATATTCGAATAAAATGTCTGGAATAGCTGTAGCACGGCTTGCTGAAGAACGTAAAGGATGGCGGAAGGACCATCCTTTCGGATTCGTCGCTCGGCCATACAAAAATGCAGATGGTTCTCTTAACCTGATGCAATGGGAATGCGCCATTCCCGGAAAGAAAGGGGTATGTATGTGTTATTTGGCTAAATTATAGACAAAATGCTTAGATAGAACACATTAATTGCTTATTTAAATGCAAGCAATGTCTTCAAAACTACTGATTACATTTATAATGCTATGATCATGGACCATATTGTTCTTTTTTAGGTCTGCGTTTGGTTTTTTGATGAGAGACAATAGCTCTCGGTAAAGGCTCAGTTAAGCTGCCTCGCAGTTCAGCGAGTCGAATGATGATGCATTTAAAGTTGAAGGCATAAGTCATGTATTTGCCATTTTAAAAATACAATGGTATTCTCGGCGTCGTTACAACTCTATTACGTCAAACAGAAACATATAATACGGTACATAAGATATAAACTCAACTGTTGTAGTTGTGGTCAAAAAATTCAGGCACGGAGTAAGGGCGGTTCACACCAAGAAGCCTAATCACGCCCTTCCTAAATTGGGATGGTGTTAAAGTTAAAGGCATACCCGCATACGTCCTATTTGCAAGATAATTTATATTTTAAGCAACTAATTTTATTTGCATGCCTCTGCAACGTTCCTTCCATTAAATTCGTCAGAAGCAATGAGTGTCTATACCTGCCAATGGTCAATTATTGAAGACGAGTGTTGTGTAGAAATAAAAATACAACATGACATTTCCGTCAACGACATTAAATATTGAAGAAAAATTGACAAGAGCAATTGCCGCTTGTATTTTTCGGTAATTTTCCAGTAGCAGACCTTGTCTAATGCCTTCATAATGAAAAAGCGTGCTGCCAGCAATACAAATACTAATGTTATGGTCCCTAACCAGTCAGAGCAGGATCGACCGTGTCACAAATTGAAATACAGTAGATATTAAAATAAAAATAGCCTGGTACTGGACGGTTTCAAGCCGCCCACTGTTTACCAAGTTGATATGCACCCTTTGCCCATTAAGAGCAGAAAAAATGACCTTCTATTACCGACCACAATGGGATGACATTTGTAAGACGTAGTTTATTCGAAAACTTGCATGAGCGGAATACATACTAGTAGTACCTACCAGGCAACCCGTGC
This sequence comes from Psococerastis gibbosa, assembly GCA_963971405.1. Lineage (NCBI taxonomy): Eukaryota > Metazoa > Arthropoda > Insecta > Psocodea > Psocidae > Psococerastis > Psococerastis gibbosa. Next base: position 24,030,536 of record OZ020491.1, read on the forward strand.
CATGTACAATATAAAATCCACACTCCCATTGATCCTGGGAGAAGACACTAACAATGTCATCTTACTTTCAGCCTTTCTTCTGCACACTAAACTCTTAACATTGATATGAAACCGCATTACTTCACAGACAATTCATTCATCATTCATTCATTCACAACATACTGTCTGAAGGCGGCCATTCCACCGGCGAATTTACTTGTAAAATTGGCTTTGTCATTGACTTTTGTTTTATTGAGACTATTATGTAGATACTTAACTTATCTATTATAAATTAAGTTATAATATGGTAGAGACTTATTAATGATTTCTGCTACCATATTATAACTTAATTTATAATAGATAAGTTAAGTATCTACATAATAGTCTCCTTAAAACAAAACAAACAAAAAATCACAAATGAAGTAAAATCGCCGGTGGAATTGCCGCCTAATTAGTCCTGGCGCATATGCTAAAGAACCGGTACGAGTGAACTCGTACATGCTTTCCTATTTATAAATCAGATTAGGCACTGTAATAGTTCCTCTGTAAATAACTGTCCTACGGTTCGGTTAAATTTCAGTTTAGGTTTAAATTTCGAGTTTCCCTATCCCATTGCACGAATTGATCGTTGGGTCATTTGCATAGTCTAAAATATCGATTATACAGTAAAAAAGCATCGATGCAATTTTCCCAGAAAAATTATATTTAACCCATTTTTCATGAAAATTTGTATTTTTAATTGTTTTGTCCCTGAATCAAATTATCAAGGGGCGAGCGACCAATTGGGGTTTGTTGACATTAATATGTAATATATACTTATATTAATGAGAAAAAAAACAAAAAAACAGTTGGAGCCGTTTAGACTGTAGACGTTTGTTTTTCGAGTTTTTGTAGGGTAAAACCCCCAACCTTGAGTTAGACCAAATTTAAAAGTCTCGAGGTATGATTATTGTGTACCTACATGCAGGGCACGCAATGCATTTGAGCGTGAATTTTCATTTTTTCAAATACATTTCTTTTTTTTTCACAAACCAAATAGTTTTTTGGGAAAGCAACCTGTCCAGTTTCGTTACAATTTAACACCTAAAACATGCCTAAAGGTAGAAACCACCGATCGAAAGGTTTAGGAGATAAATTATTTTTTAGTCATTTTTCATTCAAAATTAGTTATTTTTATTTTTTTACCCCCAGAAGTAAACTATCAAGGGGCAAGCGACCCCCGCATTTTGTTAACATTAATAACGACTACAAAATATGTGAATTTAAAAGAAATCGTTGGAGCCGTTTTTGAGAAATAATTTTTTTTAGACGGTTTTTTGAGAATAAAACCCCCCCAAATTGAGTTAGTCCAAAATAAAAAAATTGATTTTTGTGAACCTACATGCAAAATTTCATCAAAATCGGCTGAGTAGTTTGCCCGGAAATAGATGAACAGACAGACAGAGCGACAGACAGACATTTCGAAAAAAACACTTTTTTGGGTTCCTGGGACCTCAATACGTGTAATTCCGTTGAAATCTCGGAATCGGAAATTTCGACCATCGCAAAGCTTTCCTTATACTACGTATAAATTGGAAAGCAAAAAAAATAGTTGTACTTAGGCGGCACCGACGTTTAGCCAGAGTTCTAAAAAGCGTGAAAAAATGCAAAGTTAGGGTAGTCCACGCGTTTAAAAACTGCACAATCGGTATTGGCACCAGCTGTACTACTTATTATTAAAATGAAGAGTAATCTATTTGTAAAGGTTAATGGCAATGGTGTAATATTATTCAACAAAGGGTTTGTTGGACTTACACTGCCTATTGTGTTAATAGTCATTTAGCGAGGGCCGTGGTCGAGTTGTCAGAGAGCTTGCATTTCAATCGGGTGAACGGTAGTTCGAATCCTCAATTGGATCGGATTTACTTAACAAATCAGAGTAGAATACAAGAGCGATGAGTCAATCGACCAAAAACCATCAGTCCTTATCAGGACTAAGTCTGATGATGGGAGCAGCACCCACTCCCGAAACGTCGCCCCCTTCCCCTGACAATAGGCTCTGCCCTAATTATTCGATGACGATGAGGCCGATGCCTCTAATAACTATTATACAACAGGCAATGTAAAATGTAGTAGTAGCATGTCCTCTATTTGACTTCACACAAAAACGTCTGGTGGAGTGTGCGATTGCCAATAAGGTCAAATCTATTTTTCATTTATTTCAGACACCTTGGGAAGCTGGTTTGTATAAGCTGCGAATGATTTTCAAGGACGACTACCCATCAAGCCCTCCTAAGTGCAAATTTGAGCCGCCTCTTTTTCATCCTAATGTCTACCCATCTGGGACTGTCTGCCTATCCATTCTTGACGAAGAGAAAGACTGGCGTCCTGCCATTACTATCAAACAAATTCTTTTGGGCATTCAAGACCTGCTCAACGAGCCTAATATCAAAGATCCAGCACAGGCGGAGGCCTACACTATTTACTGGTAAGTGTCCCTGAATATTCTCTACTTTATTTTCAGTGGTGCGCAGTGGCGGATTTACCTGTAGGGACGAGGGATGACCTATGGCAGGCCAACAGTGCTGCCTACGACTTCACCCGATTTTGGGATGTTCGCCTGGACACGAAAAAGTAAAGTAAGTACCTGTAGGCAACTGAGGCAAAAGCCTAAGGTATATCCGCGCGCGCGTAGGCCTTTAAATTTTTTTGCGTGTGCATATTATGTAAAAAAAATTAAAATAATTATGTATAACATTTTAGTTAAGGATAAGAAAGTAGGTTATTTTGATTATATACATTAAAAAAGTGGTGTTATTAGTGGACACCCCCCTCACTATACATACAATAATTATTAATGTCCGCGACAAGGGTAGTGCCTATATCCGCGCAAAAGCCAAATCCGTCCCTGGTGGTGCGTACTTACAAACGCGCTATGGCTTGGAATTGTTTTCTCTGAAGTCTTTTATTTAGAAAAATTGGTTAGACTGGTGGTTCAGAGGGTTACCCTTGCGAATATTCCCGAACACGGCAGTGTTGTCATTAAATGACACAAATTTTGTCCGTGTTGTGTTGACTCGAGGGCTCAATATTATATTATATAGTGCCTTAGTTGTTGACTCGTATCTTTACCGTGGATCGTGTTTAGTTTCCGAGATATTTTGTAAACAAGAAATATCCGTGAAATTTTTACGCAATTAATTAATTTCTCGTTTCACTGCCTTAAAGTTACAAAAATTCAAGATTGCGTAAGGAAATTTTCATTATTTCATCTAAACTATAATTACTTCTGTAAACCCCGGTAAAGTGCATTAAACCGATTTTATAGAGTAGTGCTTTTTCAGAAATCATCAATTTTTTTATGCATTATGTATCTTGTCACTTTCATAACTTGGTGGCTGTGGAACGAGTAATTATTTAATTTCGTCAAAAATGCGCGGCATTCCTTCTCAACAACATATTTTGAAATCTATCCTTAAATTTAATTAAAAGGCTTTTTCGGCCGGAGTTACGTGACGAAGCAGTGGAATCTGGAATGATATAGGTGCTGCTGAGCCTCCGAGATACTTAGAAGTCTACGCAATTCCATTGAAGATGTGGACCGCAGATGTTGACGAAAAGTTTGGAAGTATGCTTTCAGAACGACCATGGCCTATCATCCTGGATTCTACTGCTTCGTCATAGCCCTTAAATTACTTATTGGAAACAAATAATTGCCTATATTTACGAAAATAATCTAGTGATTTTCAATTTTTTTTATAGTCAAAATCGTCTGGAGTACGAGAAGCGAGTCCGCGCGCAGGCGCGTGCTATGGCGCCCCAGGAGTAAGGATACCCAGAGAAGGCTGCATTCGGAAGTGGACAATTCTCAAACTTTTTTCTAATTCTTTTCTAATTTTTTTGTTGCTCAGACGCATCCTTCAAATTTAAATTAGGTTAAATAGATTAGCTGTATTACATTCTTACTGGCTAGTGAGATGTACTGTCTGTCCAGCTATTGACACGCAGTGTTTCAACCAATATAACCTTATGCTACTTGACCACAATTATTGTTTTTAATTCAGAAAAGGCTCATTCGTCATATTCAGGATAAATATCATTCTATTATTATTTTTTTCTTTCTTATTTTTACACGTTGGAAAATGCAAGCACAACAGTTCCAAAACTTAGGCTTGTCTGAACAGAGACATTCATCGCTTGTAATGTGCAACAACGAAGAACAATTTTTTTTTCTCTAAGCGAATTTCAATAGAAAAATGTATTGTTATTACAACTTGCAGTGTGAAAATGAAGAGAGCCTTATTTCTTAGTGCAGTAATTGAGTGTTAGAAAGGGCTTTATAGCCCAAACTCCGCTAGATTGGCTTAGTAATAGAACAAAAAGCCATTATTATTTATTTATTTAAAAAAAAAAATAAGCCTCTCCAAGTGTCGACGTATTGTGGTCAAATAATATGTTCAAACATCATTGAAATGGAAGAAACACAGCGTTCCATGGCTTTTAATTTCTGGTCAGACTGTAAAATAACCATTTTCAAGACCTGTCATTACTTATATGACTATCCAACATTTCTTGAAGAGCAAATGATGCCTCCACTTTCCGTTTTTTTTTCTTCACAAAGTAGAGCCACAAATGAAGTGTCATCCTTAAATTAAAAGTGCTCCTTTACATTGCGATATAGCATGTGGGTATCATTATTACCAATTGGCAAGCGTTCTGTAACTTCTTCGACCCTGACATTCTCAGTGGCCGTTATTTTAAAAATAAAATCAATAACTGGCCGATCCCTTTCAGCTGCGGCCACTTAATGAACATCAAAATGTAGATGAACGTTTCTACTAATGTATAATATCACATAGCTCTATGATCAATAATATTCAATCCATTTGACTCTGTCTAAAAAATAATAGTATGGGTTCCATTTTGTTTATTTCCACTGCGTAATTCTAGCTCTAATGTTCCACCTCTCCCATTTAGAAATTAAGCCTATAGGGGATTTAACTGTTATTCTATGTCATTAGATTCTTTCTCAACCCTGAACAATTTGCTATCAGGCCGACAACATACTATCCCTTTTTGCCGGATGCGGCTGAGAGGGATGACACGACGCTGGCACACTGTCCGGTGCGACCGCGTAAAAATAGCTGATTTTACTCTTGATCCGATCAGTCGCATGGACACATTCAATAAACTTGTCGATGTCCAACCGCGCGGTACAGACGGACCAGATGACTGGCCTCACTCAACTGAATGTTTATTTATTTGTCCCGTATCCGGTTATCCTTCCCTGCCCCAGCACCATCTGGTCGATTACGGTTGGCACGGTGCCACCGGAACAGTCTGACCGCGCCCATTCGACTCCATGCATTCATGACATCCCTTCGAACCGGTCCCTTTTGGCGGGACGGTGAGAAGGGATAGTATGTCGCCGACCTTAGACCACAATACGAACACATTGACGAGGCTTATTTTTTAATGTAGAAACGGCATATTCGTAATATGTATAATTACACCCTTAATGACTGCAACTTACAATGTGGAAGATAAGACGTTATTGGTACATTCAAAAATTAAACCTTGCCAAGTTTCTCCGTATTGTGGTCGAGTAGTAACTGCATTATTCATAAATTAGATGCTTAGACATTTCGTGTTAATCTTAAATGTGGTGTTTAAAATTAACTTTATTGGTGTTTAGCACTAACCCCAGGAGTATTATTCCATTTGTACTTGTGCTACGCCAAGCTTAGTGAGAACAGGTACGGTAGTGGTACGGACTGTGACTTTCACCCGAAAGGTTGTTGGTTCGAGTCCTACACTTCCTACATTTTCTGGCCTTGCTTCGGAGGGCATGTAAAGCAGGCGGTCCCGGGCCTTCCTAGTTGAGTGTAAGAGAGGGCTTTATAGCCCTAACTCCGCTAGGTTGGCTTAGTAATAGAACAAAAAAAAAAACACTTACAATCTGTAGGTCCTCTGCAGCCGTACTGTGGCGATTTGGGATTAACTCTAACACAGGGTATAGGATTTAATTATTGTAAATAAACATCAAGGTGTCAGTTATTAATTCGCATTGATTCAATTGTTCTAACAGAAGACTGCAAAACGGGTGGGAAATTCGAATTAATAATTAATTAATGATAAATTGATCCTCGGCTATATTTTTGATGAGTTTTCAATTTTATTTACCAAAATTAAATCTACATTTTAATGTTAATTAGTATTTCCTAAATCGCCATAGTAGGGCTGCTAAAGGTGCATATTAAAAAATTCAAAATGGCGAATGATAATATGCAGTCTCTGATGGAAACTAATACTTAGCAACCTTTTTTTAAATTGTTTGCTGTTTTTTTTTCTGTTAAATTATACAATCAAGTAATCGACAGGAAAGTCTAAAGTAAAATCGCCAACGCTCAAGCACGTAGGTAATGGTTAGTAATGGGTTCAACCCTTCCCCTTTCCTGGTACTTTCGTTAATATTTATTACTTTGTTACTGCTAAAAGTGGATTCACCTGAAACCACTTGAAATAGACGAATTTTCCAGCCACTAAGTACGGGGGAGGTTGACTCTAAAGCTTACAGCTCCCCTTAATTTAGTAGCTGGAGAAGTTTCGATGGTCGGAAACAGCCTAAATATTACGTCCAACATCTCTAACATTGAGCTAACCAATGTCGTATGATAATTCAATTGAAAGCAAAGCTGGGGTTATGAGTAGTACTACTATTAAATGTTCTTAAGATAATGTAACTCTAAGTCTTCGTTCCTCCCAATTATTTACTTTCGTCATTACATTTAATACTTATTTAGTTCTGATAATGGCGCTTTATTTTATTTTTACAGTGACCGGCTGATAGTTAAAATTATGCATTTTTTAAGATACAATCTTTGAAGTTGGACCACCTTCCATTTTAACACTGTTAATTTGTTTGACTTTTTTTTTCCATGAAGTTCTGATTTCACAAGAAAAAGCTACATTGGTACCATTTTGACGAAATGAATTAATCCTTCTTTCCTCATAGAACAACATAGTAAAGCCACTAATTAATTAATTCGGAGGTGACCAGGATTCGGTACGCACTTAAACTGACTGGTCGTCTCAGTACGTTATCATGTCCCTCCATGTTCTCTTGCCAACGCTGAGCGTGCTACCCAAGTTTGCTGCAGTTTTGATCAGGCTCTGTTCTAAAGGATTCAACTTGGTATGGCCGCTGGCAAATATTTGTCATTTGCCATTATTGTGTATACTGTACAATAGGGCTCTATATTAGACAGGTATTGTCATCCGCCATGTTGTATCCATTATAAGTCTGGTGTATAAGCCAAGCATTGGGTGTTTACCTATTTATTTTTTGAAATTTATCGTTTATTTATTTTTATTTAAAAAACGTGCTACCAAGTAGGGAAGTGTATAATAAAAAATTACTAAAACGTGTATTAGTTTTTTTCAATTTTATTCAATTTTTTACTTTTCTTACAATACTTACCATATAGGAAATATGGGATACAACATGGCGGATGACAATACCCGGGTATATAGTGCCTTACTGTACAATTAAATGTTAACTGTTGCAATGAACGCCCAAACTTGTGGGCTCCTAGCCACTAAGGGTCACCTTTCATTATTTCATTAAGTATGGGGAAGCCGTGTTATCTCTATGTGTATGAAACACGGGCATTTTCATAAGTTAAAATGACCGCCGAAATCATTAATCAATTATATACTGTCTATATGATCAAGGATGTTCAACGCTCAAGGACCCTCACAGTCTAGACCGATCGCACTACCATGATTGCTTCTGCGCACATGAGTAGTTCGCCATCTTTCTTCAGCCGCATTCTGCCCATGTATGACCCATCCGTGAAAGGGGTTGGCCCGGGCACTTCTGGCAGTCCGTTGATGTATACGGAGTAGTCCAGGGCATGGGCTGTATATATACCCTGTGGAAATTAAAATTAAAAATTCACTCACCCTGAGGGCCGTCCCCACCACCTCTATAAATCTATTGGTGAAGGTTACAATGGTGTAATAATATTTAACAAGGGATTAGTTGCCTACTGTTTAAATACTCATTAGAGGCTGGGGCCTCACAGTCATCGAACAATTAAGGCGGAGCCCATGGTCAAGGGAAGAGGTGACGTTTCGGGAATGAGTGCTCCATCATCAGGCTTAGTCCTGAGGACTGATGGTTTCTGGACGATAGACTCATTGCTCTTGTACTCAACTCTAAATTATTGAGTAAATCCGATGCCCTTTAGGATTCGAACTACCGCTCTCCCGAAAAGCAAGCTCTCTAACCACTCGACCACGACACTCTTTGAAATGTAACGTCCTGACTCTTGAGGAGCAAAGTAGTAATAACACTCAGCATATGGCACAAGGCATAAATGTATGCTAAAAAACATACCTACCCTAAATTAAGTAAAAACAACAATAATTCCTGGATGCGCCTGCAGCCTGATCGTGGCGATTATAATTCCGGTATTTATTTAATCCCCTGATATTAAAAATGTGAACAAGATAATTTTATAATGGAAAGTGCTATTCAAAATTTGTTTGTTTACATTTTTAATACCAGGGGATTAAAGAAATACCGGTATTATAATCGCTATGATCAGGCTGATCATGGCGATAGGTATTAACTTACTCCTGGGATTAAAACTGTAAACAAACAAATTTTGAATATCACTTTCCATTATAAAATTATCTTGTTTACATTTTTAATACCAGGGCATTATAATAACCCCGGTACTATAATCGCCATGATCAGCCTGCTGGTAGGGATTGATGATTGTAATAGGCCTAGTCCAAAATTTCATATTTTTATTTTTATTTTATATATTTATATTTTTTTAATTTGACTTACCCTGGGATATGGACAGGCACATGGAATATTTTGTTGTCTAAAGGATCTTGGGCAGCCACCCGTTTCGTCGTACCTGAATATTTGGCAACCATCGTTGTATATGCAAGAGCCCAAGCCTAAGATGCAAGGAAATTTAACCATTGCCCCCAATATTCCTTTGAAACCCTCAAAGTGTACCTGAAAATGTATTAATAACAGTGGAGTCTGTGTATATGTAGGCAAGAACGGACACGCCCTTTAATTATAGAAATATTTAAAAATAAATAAATACTATAATTAAAATAAAGTTTATTACCTCAATAGGGGCTATCAGGTCATGCGTGGTAGTAGCATTGAAATTGACTTTAACGTGACCTGGAATTTTGGCGGGGAACTCCAATTCAAAATATTGAAAAGTTATGGGGTAGCTGGCGCCATCATCACACCTTTTAAATGTAAAGTCAGTTATCTGCAAAATTAAGCAATATTACTTTTTCGGGCTAGAATTCGATACTCCCTCTTAATTATTTTTTCGTGTTTCTCTCTCACTTCTATGTAAAATTTATATTTAGATGTAGATCTTCTTTGCAAGTTACCGCCGCCTGGCTGGTTGGCAGCAACATGTGGCATCGATGCCTCCATACCCCTCAATCCTGGCACGCCCTCAGCAGCTCCAAGTATACGTATATATTGGCCCCCTATACATCCTCCATCACTTGCTGTAGATACTCTTTTCTCGGGCGGCCAGGTCGGTTGACGCCTCCTATAGTTTCCTCTATCAGAACTAGCCTATTTAATACGCCAATCCATAGAAGGTGCCAATTAATGGTATTTGGAGTGTAACACTACGTACATTTCAACAATCATTCTATTGATAAAACAGTAAAATCCAATGGTGGTCCATTTGAAAGCTTACTTCCAAGCACCTTACCTCGTAATTAGCAACCTGGGGGAACATTGGTGTTCCCCCTACGTGGAACGGAATACCCAGCGTGTAGTGCTTCGAACTTGCCAGTAAAGGATCTCCCAAATCGTCGTCATCTATCCCCAATACGCCACCTAGTGGTCCAAACAGACTGCGGCTATTTGAGCTTCCTCGAAAAGATTTAGGTGGCTTAGCTGGATCGTCATCTATGAAACAGGATTTTTTATTAAGATAGAATCGGCCACCCCCCCCCCCCCCCTACGTGTTTTTTTTTTGCAAAGTCGAATTTCTCATGAAACATCGATCTAAGAGCCTTAAATGCGAGTAGGTAGGTACAGTAGAGGAAACACTCCTCCACATTTTGTTACGTAATATGTAGTTGGCGGTGACATCGTTAGGCTACAGAAAATTGCAAGGTTAGGTTAGGTCTACGACTTCAAACTATGCTAATGCCGACACAGGCCTACTGCCTACTATGTATAAAAATCTAGACGAGCATAATTCTTCAATAGTCTCATGCATGCAATAAAATAGGACATTATTAATATAAGCGTAAAATATTAATATCCGACTTCTCCCAAAATTTTTGCCCAAGTAATTTCGGACTTAATATAGCTTACTTCCAGTTGGACATGCTATAACCAAATGATACAAGAACGTTTTTCTCCAGTGGCTCTGACTCTTCCAGAGCGACTATTAAAATTGCTTGAGAGAGGCCGCAAGAGCTACGTCATACGCCTACCACTCCAAATTTACATCATAAGATTTATTATGTACTAACCTGCAAAGGCGTTGGCGGAACTTTCCTCCAGTTTTGACGATTTTCCATCAAAAAAGACATGATAGTGTGGAGAATTACCGACACCTCTGTATAATCTATTTTTCGAACACTTTTGCTTAATATGCTTGCTGTCATTATCAGTCTAAAATGGGGAAACATACAAATATACCTACCCAATGATAATCGTTTCAGATGTAGCCTACGCGAGTTGGCGGTTCTAGTTTTTTTTCTACTTCGGAAACGGTTCCCTTGGGCGCCCATTCCATTGACCGGCTAGGGCTATTTCCAAAAACAGTGACGTGGTAGCAGACATTCATGAGTTAGGTTGCGTTTCCACCGATCTCGCATTGCAGAATGCAAATGACATTGACGGAAATTAGAATTTTTCTTTTTATAGAGATCTATTAAAATGTTTGTACTTAACATATCCCATGACGCCATTTTTTAATTTTAGTTTGTTTGTTTGTGATTTTACTGTATGATCATTGATCAATTTTAACTATGGCATAGAGGAAAATAAACATTTCCGTCAATTCTGCAATGCGAGGTCGGTGGAATCTACACCTAAGTCTTGAATGTCTGCTACCACGTCACCGTTTTTGGAAATAGCCCTAGCCGGTCAATGGAATGGGCACCTTAAGATTGCCCTTACCGCGGTACTTAAGTATACCTTTAGGCCTTATATGTTAATCACGTTTAATTCCTACAGTTTGATGATGCTTCTTAATGCGTCTGTTTCTATATGGTCACCTGAACAAATATAAGTAATATTTTTTTACATCGCTATCAATTTAGTCCTAGTGCTGTATCGCACTCAACTTGTAGCGTATATACTGCTTAGCCACTCAGCAACACCCGCACACTTATTGACTTAGCCTATGCCTACTTCCCTCAGACCAATATATCGCTAGGTACTTTGGAAGAAAAAGGACACAACTCTAAATCTACCAATTTACTATACAAGTTTTTTCATAATGAATTAGTTACCTCCGCGGTACCTGACAGTTCCGCCTAATACAACTGCCCTCACGCGGAAAATATACACACTGCATTAACGCCTTTTTTTCTAGCAAAATACAGATTAAAAAAATATTTTAGCGTTATTAAGTCGAAATCGACGTTTTGAATTGTGTTTTTTTTCTTCCGAAGTAGTGATATGTGTCAGAGTGTTCTGGCAGGTTTCGATGAAGTTGGCCGTGATGTTTCATACTTGCATCAAGTACCAGCTAGATTAATTTTCTTCTTATTTAAATGCCTCTCCTAACGAAGATTGGCTATAATCATGGCAATTTGGACCTTGGAGTCTGCTGCTCTATAAAAGTGAAGTCGTGCTCAAATGCACTGTCTCAGGTTTTTCAACCCGGATGTTCTTCTTCTGCCGCGAGCTCTTCTATCTTCCCTCTGATTATTACATGCAGAGGAGATACTTTTCATTCCTCATGTTAGTTTCTGTTTATTAACCGTCAGCAGCACTTCGGCTTCTGGATCCATTCACCACAGGACCTCGGCATTATGGACACGATCTCTCCAAGACATGCGCAGACTATACCACCATTTCAAATGCACTGATTCTGTTCTCCAAAGCATACACGTGTAAAAGCGTCCATCCCTCCATGTAATATAGAATGATTGGGAACACAATATTTCACCATTCTCAAGGTCCAACCGCAAATTCCAACGCCTGCATTTTGATGAAGGCATTTCTTGTATAAGGCAATTTATTATTTATTTCTTAGTATTCTAGTATTAAATCTAGATCTAGGCTTCAACCTACTCACCGTACAAAAAAGTAGCCATGTTAATACAATCAAGCATTGTTGGCGATTCATTCCTTAGTATTTAGATCGCGCACTTTCGCTACCTATACAGGTACCTACTGCATTAGCCACCAGAATAAGATTAATTACAACTGTATGTTGAATTTTGTAAACCTAATAATTAAATTCCCTAAACGCTGTTCCAATTACACTGAGAAAGTAACCTGTGTAGGAGGCTTTGCTTTTATCTTAATTAGTTTATTTAAACCAAGGTTTTCTATTTTGAATGACCTAATACGGTTGTGTTTTAAATGTCACCTCAATCATATGTAGGGCTCGTGAGTCTTTTTATCTCCAGTTACCTATCATCAATGACGAAGAATTGAATCAGCTTCTGTAGATAGCGTCACCCTCGCAATGGGTTTATTTGTACTACAATATAAAAGAAAGACCTGAAATTCACCCAGAAGGGGAAAATGATGTCAATTTCCTTTCTTCAGCATTGCCCAGGGTGGTGTTTCAGTTTCACACGAATGACCCGATAACATTTAGGCTGTTCTCCTGTCCAAGAAGACAGAAGAAACATTAAATAGATGTTTCTGCTGGAAGGTTAAAAGTCTAAGGCATTATTTTCTTTATGGTTGAACCCATGGTTAGAATATTTTGAGATATATATATACTGTGTAGCCCATTTAATAGGTTGCACTCGTATGTTTTGGCAAGTTTTCATTTGGGAGAAAACCAGTATGATAAGGACCGATTTAAGAAGACATACTTAGGTAGTTAGGGCCTTAGGGAAGAGTATAGCCAGGCTACTTTCAAGAAAAGATTCTATCGAAGCTTATGCGGCTATTCCATCTGTCAACATTTCGTCATTTGTGCATCAAATTTATGAGATTTTTGTTTTAAGGAGACTATTATGTAGATAATTAACTAATCTATTATAAAATTTATAACTTAATTTAATTAAGTTATAATGTAGTAGTAGTAGTAGAGACTTATTATTGATGCATAAATCAAAATGACTGAATATTAGCAGATGGAATAGCCGTCTTACGCAGCTGAGATTAGAATAGTGTGTGATCCCTCAATAAAATTCTGAATACCATGTGTATTCTATTTGTTTTCGAAGATGTGAGTCAGCAAATCCACAAATCAGGAGAGCGCATGCCTTATTTCCATATTAACGTTCCGTTTAATTAATATTGGTCCTTAATACACCGTACTTTTAGTAATTCCGTTCAATATTGGCGTATAATGGAAACTAAAAAATGGAAAACGCGGGAAGTGTTTGGTTGGCTGTTTTGACAACTGACATGTTTACTCCGCCATTTTGAATAAACAACGCCATTTTCAATAATTTAAACGGTGATTCAGGTGATTGTGGTTTGTTGTTATGAATATAATTATAATAGTTCCTAGCCTTGTGCGGGTTGAATTTTGTTAATTTTATTGAACAAATGTCTGGAATTCCTCTTGCCCGGTTATCTGAAGGAAGGAAAAGCTGGCGAAAGGACCACCCTTTCGTGTTTGTTGCCAAGCCGGCTACGGCTACAAATGAAGACGGCGGCCTAAACTTCATCAGCTGGGACTGGGAGGAGTGCAAAAAAGGGGGTAAGTTTGTGATAAACACTTGAAGACCACAGGCTAAAATCGTGCTTAGTCACAAGAAGTTGAATTTCTGCAAATCGAATTTTAAGTGGACAAAACCCCGCTTTCCCCATGTATACCATATTTTCCGACGCCAATAACACAGGACCTATTTCGTTTTTAGCTGGTACGCCTTGCCGAAATGATAGAGTTTGTTAACAGCTCCACAGCCATGTGGTTAACTCAAAAATATTTTTCTGTGACTAAGCACGTTTTAGCCTGTGGTCTTCACTTCACTTGTGATAATTTACAAAATATTTATGTTGTCTGGGGCACCGAATAAAGCATTAGTTCAGCAGTCAACTGAACCATACTGCATCTACTATTATATATATACTGATTGATGCGGCTAAGCCAAAGATCAGAAAGTCACCACTGGTAGTCACTGCCAGCTCTTGACAGTGGCGGATCGAGGTTGTTTTTGTTTTACCAATTCGTTAATAGCACTTATTGCGATTTGGGCAGACTGTAGAGTGGATGTTGGGGTAGGTTGTTTCATCAATCATCAATCATGTATTTAAATGTTAGAACCATATATGGCATACATTACGTCATTTTTTTATAAATTATGTCATAAGTTAAATATAATATAATATAGCCTAGTATAAGTAGCCGATGAGGATCCTTGTCAAATATTACAATACACAATTATAATTATAATTATAACTCTCCCAGCCTATCCTCCAATGCCTCGGCCAGGGAATAGTATGCCCTCCGTATAAGAGCCTTCTTCACCCGAACCTTGAAATTGCTCCTGCTCAGTGCCTTTGTGCCTTCTGAAAGGTAATTAAAAAATTTTATGCCCAATAATTTCCGCAATCTTTGACTCTATTTATTCTAGTGAACTGCACCTGAAGATTTCCAGCATTTCTGGTGTTATAGTTATGCACGGCTGAGTTTGTTATATAAGAGCTTCGTTCATCGAACACATACAACAGGCATTTTAGTATGTAGGCACTGGGCAGTGTCAAAATTTCAAGTGAGATGAAGTCCTCTCTGCAGTCTTCCATGTAGCCTCTGGAGGCCAGCACTCGTATGCTTCTCCTTTGCAAGCCGAACACTCGTGTTGCATGCACTGAGTGGCCCCATACCGAGAGAGCATACTCTATATGGCTATGAAAGCATGCAAAATAGCATGAACGTAAAACGCTGACCGAGACACTGGACGACAGGCTACGTAGTAAGATAGATAGGGAACTTAGTTTTTTGCACAATAGGTCACAGTGTGTCTGCCAGGACATGCCTGGGTCAAGATGAACGCCTAGAAACATAACGCTCTCCACATTTCTCTTCCCATTTTGGCGAGATAGTCGGCTTTCTCGTTTCCCAGTATGCAGAGTTTCAGAGTCCACCCAATTTCTGAGTGGCTTTTTCTCGCTTTATGGTGAGCTGGCATTCAGGCGCTTCAGAGTCTATTAATAGTACGGCTTTTTGTTATTCAATGTCTTTCGAGCTGGTGGCGGCTTCTACCGGTGCTTAGCAACTTCGACAGTGAGGTAGCTTCTCTGATAGAAGCCACCCCCCGCTTCAAAGACAAAAAGCTGACCTATTAATGGACTCCCAAGCAGCGATACAAGCCCCAGCTGAAAACACCGCAAATGAATGACGCCGTCTATCCCACCTTGGTGGGTCATGGACAAAGATTGATTGATTGATTGCTCATCACCGTCTGAGACCTCAATATTTGGACATAATTGGTACTGTTGCCATATGAATTTTGGCCTCTGGCAAACTGGTTCATATCCTAGATGTCACCCACACGGTTGTAGTATTCTGTCGTTACAAGCGTCAATGAACAAGTTGAGACAAGCTTGCCATTGACACAATGTGACAGGCAGACAGTTCGGGTAACAGTGCGTACATCGGATCATAACGTTTCGTGAACATCTGCGCTCGTCATCTTCAGTGGCACTGCGTAGACTTCCATGATTGGATCTCTGCAGCAACCCCGGATGCTACTGCTTCATCATTTAACTCCATCCGTCTTTGTAAATTATATGCTCTTATTGACAAGATTCGTATTGCTAGACAGGTTAGCACAGCAATACACAACTATCTCATCGAACAGGTCTGTGAGCTTACTTTATTACATAAAGGCAATGCTTTATTCATTTCATAGCAGGAGCATGGTATATATACATACTGTATTGTATATTATAGTAAATTAACTTTCGGTTATGTATACCTCTTCAACCAAAGTTAATGTCAGTGTTGTATACCATATAATACAGTAATGCATGTGGTTCGAACCCCCCATCGTAAAAAAAACAATCCTTATCGCTCGATGAAATGTTCCCTAGAATATGTATGCAAAATTTGAAATCAATCGGACTAGTGGAAATAGGTTACCGTAGGTAAAACGCGTGAGTGAGTTAGCCGTTACAGTCTTATATGTATATATATATATATATATATATATATATATATATGTATATTGTAGTATATATATATAATATAATATATAATAGATGTCTGGCTGAGTGGCGTGACTCTGGCTTACAGGACAACTTCCGGAGCACTAGGTACCACTGTACCAGTCAGGTACAAGCCTGGCGTGCACATCCAATGTGATTCTCTACACCACTTACATCACCTTTGGGTACTTCTATTACATTTACACTTGCGCCATTCTCCTAGGAAGTCCTCGTTTGCTCCATAGAGGAACTGTGCCGACGGGACGGTTACTTCTATGACTGCGATTATTTGCTGGATTGAGATGAAAGATTATTTTGTATTATGGGAGTGTAAACTGACGCTGCTCGTTTAGCTTTAAAATAAATTTTGTTTTGATGGTACCGCCCGACCACAATAGGATGGCACTTGGAACACTTATAAACATGGAATAAATTCGGTGTTCAGCTTATGCAAGTTTTCGAATAAACCAAGTGTTCCAGGTGCTGTCCTATCGTGGTCGGGTACAAGGAACCAACCATGGTTTTTAATAAAGAGTTACTTAAACTTACTTAGTTTGATCCTGCTGGCTGCTAAGCCCCATTGACGGATGGATAGCGGCTTCAGGGGTTTTTTCTCTAGAGTTGGGGATTTGAACAAAACACCATGAGTGGGTACAAGGCACAGGAAATACCGGTGTTGAGCTATGACAAGTCTCCGATCGCATGATGTCTAGACTGGCTAAACAAGCTTATTTTACTTCGCGTGTCCAGGGAAACACGCATTTATCCTTCTTCTTGCTTTGGCTCTACAGCCCTTGGTGAGCCTTGGCCTGCTCGACAACACTCCTCCAGTCGTCTCGGTTTTGTACGACGCTCCATCATCTACGGACTCCCAACTCGCGAGGTCGGTTTCACCCATTTAATGGGTTGTCCAATATTGAGCAGTTTGGACGGCTTTGTACAATCGTGCAGTGGCGACCAGATGGCAGTAGTAAACAGATCAGTAACTAAACTAGCTACCATCTATGCAAAAAAAAAAAAAAAACTTTGGAACGTCCAACTTACACCGGTTGGCTGTTGTATTTTGTCAGTGGTAAGCCTGTCTCAGCTTGTCCATAATCGATTGTAGCCGGTGTAGGTTGACATGAGTACACCAGTTTCTCAGTGAGTAAAATTCATACAGAAACAATACCTAAAACCCGTACATGCTTTC
Organism: Psococerastis gibbosa; assembly: GCA_963971405.1. NCBI lineage: Eukaryota > Metazoa > Arthropoda > Insecta > Psocodea > Psocidae > Psococerastis > Psococerastis gibbosa. The sequence goes on from OZ020491.1 coordinate 24,048,052, forward strand.
CTATTCAATCAGGATAGGTACTGTGATAGTTCCATGGTAAATAATTGTCCATATCCCAAAGCACTAAATTGATCGATGGGACGATTACATAGTCCAGAACGGGCATATAAATGTAAAAGAAAAGAACCGGTCCGAGTTTACTCGAACATGCTTTCCAATTTATCAATTAGTCAAGAGAGGAAATGATTAATTTCATGGTAAATAATTTTCCTATGGTTAAATTTCGGATATCTTTGGGGGGGGGGGAGTCGTCCACCTGACGTCACTGAAGGTGACGTAAATTCGAGATAGGTCAGTGCAGTAGCAAACTATCAAGGGGAATTTAAAAGAAATCGTTGGAGCCGTTGTTGAGAAATAATTTTTTTAGACTTTTTTTTGGAGAATGAAACCCCCCAAAATTGAGTTAGCCCAAAATAAAAAAAATACTCTCGATTTATGCTTTTTGTGAATATACATGCCAAATTTCATCAAAATTGACCGAGTAGGTTGCCCGGAAATCGATGAACAGACAGACATTTCGTGAAAAACCCTTTTTTTGGTTCCTGGGACCCTAAAACGTGTAAACCCGTCGAAATCTCGGAATTGAACATTTGGGCCATCACAAAGCTTTCCTTATACTACGTATAAATTGGAAAGCAATAATAATAACAGGTTATGTCATGTTCATGAACTATTCAAAATTTCATAAAAAAATATTTTTTAAATTAAAAACCAAAACGTTACTTGGGATCGCTACCGATTCGGTTTTGCTACTCTTTTAACACTCATTTAACACCTAAAAGCATACCTGAAAAATAACTATGATACCGTGGTATGATTTTTTTTGCACCTGCATGCCAAATTTCATTCAAATCCACCGAGTAGTTCGCCCACATATCGACGGACAGACAGACATTTCCTAAAAACCTTTTTTTTTGGATTCTTGTGGCCAGACAACGTGTAAATCCACTGAAATCTCAAAAATCGAAAATTTCGACACATCACGAAGCTTTCCTCTTACTGTAGGAAGGCAATAAAAATGATAGTGCTATCAAGCCTTTTCATGACTCAACTTGGATTCAGAAAGATAAATTTCTTTTAATTTTTTTAGAGTTTACTGTTTACTCCCAATTTGGTGGGCAAACCATTGTACTATCTTATAAAGAGCGCCCGGGACAATACCTTTGTCCAAGAACAACCTATGTTAAAACACCTTTGTTCAGGGGCGTAACAAATTTTTGAGGCCCTTACGCAAGACCGAGCAGTGCCCCCCCTTAAAATTTTTTGCAATTACACTAGGCTTAAACTTACATTTTTTAAAATTCTTATATATTTTTCAGAAAATCCCAAAAAAAATTACAGTCTTTTTTCCTTTCTGCGGGGGCCTTTGTCCGGCCCTTATGCCTTGCATAACTTGCTACCCATTCTGTTACGCCACTGCCTTTGTTTCCTACTTGAAAGTTGTTCAAGTTCCAATGTCCCGGCTGTTCAGCGAGCACTCGCACTGTTCGGGGGTGCAAGGTACATACTGTATGTACATTAGTTACTGCTTACTTTACGTCAATAAGATCGTTGGCCTGGCAAAGTTCAATAGACTAATAAATAAAGTAAGCCGACGTCCATAAAAAGCCTCTGTAATAATAATCACTTCACTTCACTTTTTCCTTGTCCGCGAACTAGATGCAATATTAAAAAAAGGAAAATATTGGAAATGTGGGGGGGGGGGGGGCGAACCGTCCAGCACTAGATCTGGCAATTCAGCTGTTCTCCGGATTACCCGAACGCGCCCTTACCCTAATTTATTTAAAGCCGTTTAATTGTGTATCAGGTGACCGCAAACAACAAGGTTTGCCCTACTTTAGGCCCAGAATCAGTGTAAACAAGTGTGCCGCGGCCCAGGTATTTCCGAGATAGTTCTCCGCGTCAACTGACCACTATTGCATAATATAGGAAGGTGGGGGGAAATGGTAGGACCAACTTGCACCACCGACTTCCTCTCTAGATGTCTAAGTGAGCCTGATCGGAGGCTGTGCAAATGCACCTGGGACTGGAGTAGAGAAAGTAATGTGTCCAAGGTTTCAGGCTACAGAGTTGTTTAATGTGGAGATGCAGCACTCTTTTATAATACAGTGCTATCTTGCAACGGCCCTCGTGCCGAGTGTGCCCGTACTTCCAAGCGTTTCGCCAACATCTGCGGTCGACATCTTCAGTGGTACTAAGTAGGCTCAAAGATTGTATCTCAGAGCCCCTGTATTAACTTAGGCGTCACTGATGATTTCGACCGCAGATGTTAATACAGTGGCGCTTTCAGATCGGCTATCGTCCATCAGCCTGTCTTTTGTAATTTACACGCTACATATTACGTATATTTTTTACATTATTAGAGACCAATACTTATTCAAATGGCTTCTGGAGTGTTTTGGGTCTGCCTAAATAGACCTGGTAGATCTGATTGACTTGTCATTGAAGGATATGAATGTTTTGTTAACAAGGTTAAACTGCTGGTTAACAATGGTGCTAACGGCCTTACCAAGTTAAATCCACGAGAGCAGAGCTTGTTTAAAACTGCGGCAAACATGGTAGTGTGCACAGTGCTGGCAGGGGAACATGGTGGGACATGATAACGCACTGAGACTATACCAGTCAGTCTACGTGCGTGGCGAGTCTTGGTCACCTCTGAAGTAATCGTGTGACTTTACCATGTTTCCCAAGTGGTTCGGAATCCACTATAATCAGGAGGTCCACCCTGTCAGTCAACTCCCCGAGGTGAAAGAGTCTGCCCTTAGGGTGCCTCAAGTTAATAAACAGACTCACTCCCCCTGCGAGGCTGACAGGGTAGCTTTAAAGCAGAAATGCTGAAAGCAGGCGTTAGAAAAAAAAAGTTTTCAATAGTTGATTAATTGGTAATGGTCATAGAATGAATGGTTGGGATGTGATCCCAATAATTATACTGTTCAAAGGGTCCCAAGACCTATGTCATCTCAACTCTCTAAATAATAATAATAATAATATTCAAATGGCTTTATACAGGGGGTGAAAGGTCTCTCCGGGGAGAAATTTATTTGACTGCAAAAAACCGTTGAAAACTGTTGTATTTGAAAAATTTGAATGAGATAGTGAGCTTCTTGATACATTCGCCACACAAGTGATCATAGCTAGGGCTAGCATGTCTAGAAACAAGTGTGAGACTCGAACCAACAACCTTTCACGCGAAAGCCGTACCACTACTCTATATGTCTTGTCGTGTGTAAGTAAGGCTCTAATGCAGCCATCCTAAAAATATGGCCCGCGGCTATTTTTGATGTGCCCTACCTAACAACAAATTAAAAATGTATTTTTTTATTAAATTTTACCGCGTAAATTTATATGAATTAAATTTGTCAATAATTGTCATGTTTTTTTTTATATTTTTTACACCAGTGGCCCGCGGTAAAGTACCTGGCCCTCGGAGTGGCCCTCGAGGAAAGACGTTTGGGGACCGCTGCTTTAATGGTAGGTGGTCGCATATATCCGCCCCTGCCTGTAGAGCATACTGGACAATACAGCCTTAATCTCTGTCAGATTGAGTTAACCTCGGTAAATGATAACCAATGCTTCCAACACGAGTTTGTCAGCTTGGTGGGGTGCTTGAGTCACCGACCATCGGCCAGTCAGGACGTAGTGAAAGAGAGAGCCATTAGTATGAGTCGGAACGCAGCCTAGGACGGTCTATTGTGCCATAGTTACCTAATAATTACCTAGTTTTCGTTGTTTACACTGTTTTGTGGTACCCCCATCTAGTGAACAGTGAATCGTACATTTTATGGATACCTTCTTTGGACGGGAATTATTCTAGAGGTACCTGTAAGCTAGTTTTGATTGTCTTAGTTTCTTATTATTAGTACATTAGTAACAATTAGAATAAGTGGGAAGTCCTAAAATTTACAATAATGCTCAGTTTTTTTGGAAGCTATGAATCGTTTAGGTTTACTTACACATGACAACTAGCGTAACAAATTTGCGATTTAAAACCAGGTACAAAAAGAAGGAATCAAGAAAGTGACACACTAGCTGATAATAGGAGGATATAGGATTTTTAATGGGGCGGAGGCCCTAGTATAAAAAAGGAACTAGTTCTTTTATAATTTGATATATTATTTGTCAAGAAAAGCTCATTCCATCTATAGTGCTTGTTCAAAAATTTAAGGGGGGGGGGCTTTGCCCTTGCAAAGTCATAGCCAGGATTTTTTTCGGGAGTGCCGACTGATCATATCTAGGGTAAATTGTTTTCTTGAGAACTTATATAGTATATTCTTTAAAAGTTATAGTCTTACTCGTATATGAGAGCCTTGGCCTATCAAAAGTCAATTATAGGCTTACAGCTAATGTATTCAGTGGCGGACTTAGCTTCGGTTAGGCTCATAGGCCGATGACATTGTGCTGGACGTGCGACGGTTCAGATTGTATACAAATAGTGCCATTATCTCAAGGAGGGGCCGGGTGACCCCCCCCCACCGTGGCAAAGATTTGTAAGATAGGCGCGAAAGGGCAAAATAAGGGTGGGGGGGGGGGTTACGCATTTCAAAGTTTCGATTTTACAATAGCTTACAGAGGAAGGCTTATTCATTTTACTCTCTTTAATTCTCAACTTTTCAATTCGGGGGGGGGGGGGAAGGAGGAGTCGCAGCCCATTCGCCCCCTCTTCACTATGACCATGTGCCCTTTGGACATACTGCAAATAGTGTCGTAATGAACTTTTAAGTACTTTAATTACACTTATTCCCAAGTTAATGAGAAGGGGCTGCTGTTTGGTGGACCCCGGATACAACCCCTAACTTCTTCTGGCTCTACAGCCCATGATGAGCTTTGGCCTGCTCGACAACACTCCTCCAGTCATCTCGGTTTTGTACAACGCTCCACCATCAACGGACTCCCAACTCGGGAAGGTCAGTTTGCAACTAATCCTTCAAGTGTTTTCGAGGACGTCCCGCCAATCGTCTTCCTGTCATGCTTGCTTTGTACATCTTGTTGGGCATGTGGTCGTCTGACATTCTTACGACGTGTCCCAGCCATCTTATGCGTAGCGCTTTTATAAACCGGACTATTTCTTCTCCATTGAGGATTGCGTCTATTTCGGCGTTGTTTCTTATACGACACTCTCCTTCGTTGCATAGATCCACCTTATTACAACTTATAAAACCCCTAAGGAGTCCGCAAACCCTACTTTAAGAAACCCTGCTTTAGAGACTGGCCATTCCGTCATATTCCTTCCCAATTCCTTCGTAATTGGCGGATCGATGGGATTTCCCGACCACATTGAGGGTACTAACAAGTTTTTACTTTAATGTCCAGAATGTGGTCATTTTTTAGTGTATTGTATAGACTTCTATTCATGGGGAATCTAATTGTCATCATATTCAATGTATGCGCATCAATTGCAATAAAACTTGTGGCAGGCTAACGGTCAATTAGCTATTTTTTTTTTTTTTTTTTTTTTTTTTTTTTTTTTGTCAATGTTAGTAGTAGTAGTATGGTTGGACACAGTCCTAGGCTACGGTGTGGGCCCATTGGACAGTGGACCTCCTGATTATAGTGGATTCCGAACCACTGGGAAACACAGTCAAGTCACACGATTAGTTCGGAGGTGACCAGAACAAGTCCTACCATGTTTCCCTACCGGCACTGTGCACACTACCAAGTTATCTGCATCTTTGAACCTGCTCTGGTCCGCTGGATTCAACTTGGTAAGGCGGCTGGCTTTTTGTTAATGTTAATCACATACAAACAATTTAATGAATGTATCCGATTGACCTTTTCAGTCGCCTCTGTAGGCTAGTACCCGCGGTGAGCTACAGCTACGACACGTCTCCGATCGCATGGCCTGTAGAGTGTAGGTCAGTTTCCAACTCATCCTTCCAGCGTTTTCGAGGACGTCCGGCCTTGTTGTTTCCAACGCAACGCCTGCTTTCAGCATTTCTGCTTTAAGCAACCCTGTCAGCCTGGCAGGGGAAGGGTTTGTTAACTTGAGGCACCCTAAGGGCAGACTCTCGGGGGAAAGGGGAGTCGATTGACAAGGTGGACCTCCTGATTATAGTGGATTCCGATTTCCGAACCACTTGGGGAAAATGGTAAAGTCACACGATTGAATCAAGAGGTGACCAGGACTCGACGCGCACGTAGACTGACTGGTATAGTCTCAGCGCGTTATCATGTCCCACCATGTTCCCCTGCCAACGCTATGCACACTACCAAGTTTGCCGCAGTTAGAAACATGTTCTGCTCTCATGGAATCAACATGGCAAGGCCCTTGGCCGTCTGTCCAATCGTCTTTCTGCCATGCTTGCTCTGTACGGCTTTTTCGGCATACGGAAACCAATAATGTCTGAAATCCATGGGGTCGTTGGCTTTGGACGAGGGATCAATGGGCCACTATAAGTAGGCCTAGATCCATAAAAAAAGTCCTACAGGACATTATTGCTATTACTACTGTTCAAACTGCCTGAAAAAAATATACAGCCGACTCCTATAAGCCTGCTGGTAAAGTGGGAAATTAATGAAAAATTCCTATTAATTGGTATATAAATCACAGAATGACACGTTATGGCGGCTATATCACTACTTATCGCAAGCCTACCGGCTGTGGCCTGGATGGAGTAAAAGATACTGTAGAAATAATAAATTAATTAGACCGTAGGGATTTCCTATTTCGAGCTAATGAATGTAAATGGCTGGTCTATAAGCTTTGGCCAGCAAATTGTGTCGGTACACATTGCGAAAGTAGAGTAGTGTATTTACTTTTCAAAATACGCCAAGGGCCTTACCATGTTGATTCCATTAGAGCAGAGCATGTTTCAAACTGCGGCAACTTGGTAGTGTGCACAGCGTTGGCAGGGGAACCTGGTGGGACATGATAACGCGCTTTGGCAGTATAAGTCGAGTCCTGGTCACCTCCGATTTAATCGTGTGACTTTACCATGTTTCCCAAGTGGTTCGGAATCCACTATAATCAGGAGGTCCACCCTGTCAGTCAACTCCCCGAGGTGAAAGAGTCTGCCCTTAGGGTGCCTCAAGTTAACAAACAGACTCACTCCCCCCGCCAGGCTGACAGGGTTGCTTAAAGCAAGAATGCTGAAAGCAGGCGTTAGAAACAACAACAACTTTTCAAAATAGTCATAGGGCTTTCCACGTGGACACATAACCTTTAATTAATGCATCCTGAACTTAAGTAGTAAATTATATGGCCTCGTGACTCATTGATCAGGCCTATTCCAAAGATCACATCTTATCCCAAGTTGTCCAGTAGGCGATGTTTTTTTTTTACAACGAGGTATTAAAACATGCGATATGTAATTTTTTTCTGATGCCTTGTTTCTTGCATGTGACTCCGTTTTCACACAGGGGTTCATAGCATTATTTTCATTCGTATGTTAATGTTTCTGCTTTCGGCATTTCTGCTTTAAGCAACCCTGTCAGCCTGGCGGGGGGAGTGAGTCTGTTTGTTAACTTGATGCACCCTAAGGGCAGACTATTTCACTTCGGGGGAAAGGGGAGACGACTGACATGGTGGACCTCCTGATTATAGTGGATTACGAACCACTTGGGGAAAATGGTAAAGTCACACGATTAAATCGGAGGTGACCCGGACTCGACACGCACGTAGACTGACTGGTATAGCCTCAGCGCGTTATCATGTAGCGTAGTGGTACGGACTCTGAATTTCACCCGAAAGGTTGGTGGTTCCAGTCCTACATTAGCTACATTATTTTCTGACCATGCTTCGTAGGGCATGTAAAGCAGGCGGTCCCGGGCCTTCCTAGTTGAGTGTAAGGGAGGGTTTTATAGCCCTAACTCCGCTAGGTTGGCTTGGTAATAGAAACAATAAAAAGTCCTTATTTATTTATTTATGTCCCACCATGTTCCCCTGCCAATGCTGTGCACATTACCGAGTTTGCAGCAGTTTGAAACATGCTCTGCTCTCATGGATTCAGCATGGTATGGCCGTTGGCATTCTTAAGTCGTTATTGTCATTCTTACTTTCATTCCAACACTCGTAGTTTTTTGGTTTCATTGGTGGTAAAGTTCCTCTTAGCGGCCAGCAGTTTTGTATATTTTGTACTTAGTTGCTGTGGATATCAGTCTTGACTGGAGGGGAGAAAATGTCTGTATATAACTAATATAACTTAAGTATTTTAGCGTATTTAAAGTTAATATTAATTTTGTCATTTTATGTATACTTCTCTTGTTGGAAAAAATTGGAATAGATATATATTTGATTTGATTTGGTTTGATTTGATATAATGGAAAAACCTAATTTGTACTTCGTAATATCGGAAACATTAATTTAAAATAGTGCAATCACTATAAGCTAGCCAATAGCAATAGGAAAACCATTTAATCTACAAAGAAACAATACAATGAGCCTGAGGGCATTTACTGTAAATGTCTAAATTTCCTTAATTAATACTCGAAATCTGTTCAATTGATTACCTAAGGGCAGGCTCATTAATTGGCGTTTGTGGATCTACAAGCTATTGTATTTTGTGGGTAAATTATTTTACTGGCAATAGAAATCTAATAGGTCAGATATATCCTTACATGCCGTATGTATCTACTGGCAGAGATTTCCAAATATTTTGAGAACAGATTATGACAGAGTCTCTTTGACGAAATTAATTGATTTCTCTTTCTGCAGTGATTACTCACTCGAATATTTGTTCGATTGATTTCCTAGCGACTAGGCAGGCACATTAATTAACGTTTGTAGGCCTAGAAGCTGTTTTATAGATGAAATATTTTACTACTGTAGTATTCCGTATTCGAAATTGCATTACTGTATGTATCTATAGGCAGGGATTTCCAAATATATTGAAAACAAATGATGACCGAGTCTTTTTGACGAAATTAATTAATTCTCTTTCTGCAGTGATTACTCACTCTAATATTTGTTCGATTGATTTCCTAGAGACTAGGCAGACACATTAATTGACGTTTGTAGGCCTAGAAGCTGTTTTGTAGATAAAATATTTTACTACTGTAGTATTCCGTATTCGAAATCGCATTACTGTATGTATTTATAGGCAGGGATTTCCAAATATATTGACAACAAATGATGACCAAGTCTTTTTGACGAAATTAATTAATTCTCTTTCTGCAGTGATTACTCACTCTAATATTTGTTCGATTGATTTCCTAGAGACTAGGCAGGCACATTAATTGACGTTTGTAGGCCTAGAAGCTGTTTTGTAGATAAAATATTTTACTACTGTAGTATTCCGTATTCGAAATCGCATTACTGTATGTATTTATAGGCAGGGATTTCCAAATATATTGAAAACAAATGATGACCAAGTCTTTTTAACGAAATTAATTAATTCTCATTCTGCAGTGATTACTCACTCTAATATTTGTTCGATTGATTTCCTAGAGACTAGGCATGCACATTAATTGACGTTTGTAGGCCTAGAAGCTGTTTTGTAGATAAAATATTTTACTACTGTAGTATTCCGTATTCGAAATCGCATTACTGTATGTATTTATAGGCAGGGATTTCCAAATATATTGAAAACAAATGATGACCAAGTCTTTTTAACGAAATTAATTAATTCTCATTCTGCAGTGATTACTCACTCTAATATTTGTTCGATTGATTTCCTAGAGACTAGGCAGGCACATTAATTGACGTTTGTAGGCCTAGAAGCTGTTTTGTAGATAAAATATTTTACTACTGTAGTATTCCGTATTCGAAATCGCATTACTGTATGTATTTATAGGCAGGGATTTCCAAATATATTGAAAACAAATGATGACCAAGTCTTTTTGACGAAATTAATTAATTCTCTTTCTGCAGTGATTACTCACTCTAATATTTGTTCGATTGATTTCCTAGAGACTAGGCAGGCACATTAATTGACGTTTGTAGGCCTAGAAGCTGTTTTGTAGATAAAATATTTTACTACTGTAGTATTCCGTATTCGAAATCGCATTACTGTATGTATTTATAGGCAGGGATTTCCAAATATATTGAAAACAAATGATGACCAAGTCTTTTTAACGAAATTAATTAATTCTCATTCTGCAGTGATTACTCACTCTAATATTTGTTCGATTGATTTCCTAGAGACTAGGCAGGCACATTAATTGACGTTTGTAGGCCTAGAAGCTGTTTTGTAGATAAAATATTTTACTACTGTAGTATTCCGTATTCGAAATCGCATTACTGTATGTATCTATAGGCAGGGATTTCCAAATATATTGAAAACAAATGATGACCGAGTCTTTTTGACTAAATTAATTAATTTCTCTTTCTGCAGTGATTACTCACTCGAATATTTGTTCGATTGATTTCCTAGAGACTAGGCAGGCACATTAAATGACGTTTGTAGGCCTATAAGCTGTGTTGTATTGTATATTAAATATGGGTCAAATGTACCCTTACAAACTGTATGTGTCTACAGGCAGAGATTTCCAAATATGTCGAGAACAAGAAATGACCGAGTCTTTTTGCTGAAATTAATTAATTTCTCTTTCTGCAGTGATTACTCACTCGAATATTTGTTCGATTGATTTCCTAGAGACTATGCAGGCACATTAATTGACGTTTGTAGGCCTAGAAGCTGTTTTGTAGATAAAATATTTTACTGGCAATAGAAATCGAATGGATCAGATATACCCGTACATACTGTATGTGTATCTACCGGCAGAGATTTACAAATATTTTGAGAACAAATTATGACAGAGTCTCTTTGACGAAATTAATTAATTTCTCTTTCTGCAGTGATTACTCACTCGAATATTTGTTCGATTGATTTCCTAGAGACTATGCAGGCACATTAATTGCAGTTTGTAGGCCTATGAGCTGTGTTATATTGTATATGGGTCAAATGTACCCTTACAAACTGTATGTATCCACAGGCAGAGATTTCCAAATATTTCGAGAACAAAAAATGACCGAGTATTTTTGTCGAAATGAATTAATTTCTTATTCTGCAGTGATTACGCACTCTTTTATTTGTTCGGTTGATTATCTAAGGAAATAGGCAGGCACCTTAATTGATGTTTGGGATTCTTGCTTGCGGTTGTTGGGTGTCCACACTATTGGGAAGATTAAAATAATACCCGGACCTTTACGAAGCAAAACCAGGACTTCCCCAAGGGCTGACGTAGCAGCTACCTGTCTGAGGGGACCAGAGGGACTAAGTATGAAACCTCAGATTACAAAAAGGAGAAGAACCGGGTTACAATTAGCCAAAGGCAGCAGTTAGGGCTACCTAACCCAACCGGTTTGGACCTAAGAAAAAAAAAACAGGTATTCCGCTGAAATCATCCTAAAGGACCCAACTGATGTCATGGAAAACCCAAATTAGCCTGAAAATGCGCTGAAGTCCACGTGTGGGTTTTGCGATTATTTTTTATATCAATGCCAGTGGCGGTGACTCCTTTATTATTGCACTTCCTTTCATTGTTGGGTGTTAATTAACATTAGCCTGTCATGTGCATAGACGTTTGATTGGTGAAGTATGATGAGTGGTAATTTGTGGAATATTGCGTTTTTTTTTTTAAACACGAAGCCGGATTTTCCTGTCTTTCTTGACGTAAATGCGGCTTTTTGCGGAACGACACAACTATTTTGATGCCGGATGAAAGGGGTCAAATAAATATGTATATATATATATATACAGTATACAGTATATGTACAGTATATTAAGTATACTTAATGAATTGAAGGGTCATCTTTCGTATAAGAAGGAAGAAAATTGTCTTTATTTTCAATACCTTACGGAATTTTTTTGGAATCTACAAGGAAAGACGTCAAAACCCTATGTTTGGCCCATAATTTGATTGATATGGGTTTCCTATCTGAATGAATGGCTTGAGCCTACCTTTTTTCTATAAAAAAAAACAATCTACCCGTTACTACGAATTTACGTCAAATGTGTAATTGAATGAATGAAACGTGTTTTGAATATACTAAAAACAATTTATACACAATAATTGTATTGGGGGGGGGGGGGGGGGTCGCCTCGAACCCATTTCCTGAACTCGCCCCGGTCGGACGTTAACGCCTTGAGCTCGGCGATTGTTTTCCCTCTTGCTCCGGCGAGTTGTTCAATCCTTTCCTCAAGAGTTGTCCTCGGTCTGCCGATGGCCCGATGGGTCTATAAAATTCCAATTTCAAAGGAAAATATCGATCGTAGATCCATTAATGCGATGTCATAAGTAGAAGAAATGTTCCTCTACATTATGATGTATGGAATGTGGCCACCAATTTATTGACTTCGATGGCAAGGTGGTAGCGTGCTTGTACTTGTGCGAGTCTCTACAAGCCATGTGATCGGAGACGTGTCGTAACTCAACACGGATACTAACCTACAGAGGTGACTGAAGAGGTCAATCGGATACATTCATTAAATTGTTTGTATGCGATTAACCTTTTTAAGAAAAAAAAAAAAAATGGCCGCATTTGTGGAACTCCTTCGTCCTGACATCTTCAATGACCGGTATTATTTACAAATCAAGTTCAGGTCCATTAGACTATAGAGAAATATTTTGTGTGTTGGTAATAATAAATAATAATAAAAAGTATACATACTATGTCAATGATATTTCCTGTTAAATATGATTTTGTACACCTGTAAGGTATTTCCGGTATAAACACTGGAAGGATGAGTTTTTTTTTTTAATATTGGGGTACAGGGTGTGCACTTAAGCCTATTGGGCCTATTGTGCCCCCTACAACAAAGTATCTACATCACTTCCTCGAGGCCTATCGCCCTCAGGAGAGCCGGGATCGTGAGGGGGTTTAGAAGCGGTAGGTCTTTTACATGTAACTGCAAGCTTCCCAAGCATGCTGCTCTTCTTCGTGCGATTGCATCGAGGTCCTCCGCTCCTTCATGCATGCTCTAGACTCTCTGACACCTATGTTAGTCAGATGTCCATTGGATGAGTTGGAATCTGACCTTCGCGAGATGGGGGTCCGCAGATGGTGGAGCTTTGTAGAAAACCGAGATGACTGGAGGAGTGTTGTCGAGCTGGCCAAAGCCCATCAAGGGTTTTAGAGCCAAAAGAAGGAGAAGAAGAAGATAAGGTATCCCCTCCGTATGCCAAATAATCTTAGATTTCAGTGACCTGCGATTTGCGGTAGTTATGTAACTAACCTATAGGTACCTATACCAGTATGTTACAACAATGACATCTATGTCTAACCACAGGTCGGTGATTCGGCCTTGATGTAATAACAATAATTCCAGTAACAGACCATCCTATTGATTACCAACCTAGATTTCAGAAGTACCTACTTACGAGTATTAGCTACGAAACCAATGTGCCTAATATCCACTTTCACTTGCCTACAGGCAATCAACCTACCGTACCTTAAGCAGTCCAGAATGTACTGTCAGCATTCAGCAATATTGCATGAAATAATATATAGGCTCCCATGCGGAGGACAGGCCATGTTTAAATTTCCTTGCGGTTTAGTGTCAGCAGTTCTTTAGTTGGTTGGTCGCGGAACTGCGTCCTGACTATGCCATGCGGCTTTGTTTGCCATATAGCAACTTGCCCAGGGAACTTCGCTGTGGCAGCGTTCAGGATGGCCGCAGGACATGACTACCTCCAGAGGACAGAGCCACCTGTACAGAATAGGTATCGCTGAGTCATCCAAATGCCACCTCTGCTTCCAAGGGGAGGGGAATGCCGCTCACCTATTCAGCTGCACTGGTATTGAGGTAGAAAACAGAACTGAGACACAGGGATTGGCCCAGCTCTATATGTTAAGCGGCACGGCGTTAAATGGCCAACCAGCCAAGGACGGGCGTTGGCTGAAGAAGAAGCTTTGCCTGCCATATGGCATAGTCATCTATACTTGAATGAATGAATGAATGAATGAAAAAGTCTTTGTATTAGGCGAGCTTTATTAGCCTCGAAGGGCTACTCTACCAGCTAATCTATGAAACCTATACTTGATAGGGTGGCCAGATTTTCAAAACAGAAGAAGAGTATATTCATCCATATGTTAGACCCAAGCGGGGGTGGGGGGGGGGGTGGTGTGTCAGTGTCACACTCTCCTCTTTAAGTCACTGATTGATTGGGTATAGTACACCTACTTCTTCGCAAAGAAAAAAAAAAAAAAAAAAAAGATAACAAGATTATATATTCGCATAACCCGCCCCCCATTACTTTTTTTTACAATTGTTAACAAACGTTGAGTGAAGCAATAGCTAAATCAATGATAAAACTATTATTATTTTTTCTGACCTTGTATTTAGCTGAAGAGTGCCCTTCCCTTGCAAAATTCTGTAAAAGAGTAAGATCTGATTTAAAAAGAGTATATTTGCATCAAATGCACAAAAAGAAAGAGTATGTCGAATTTGGAACACAATAGAGTATATCGAATTCTAATTAATGCTTTCACTGGGTTTGCTGCACTAACCGACCTTTTTGCTCGATCTTCAGCAGCCTGATCGAGGCGATTATAATACCGGTATTTATTTAATCCCCATAAAAATGTAAACAAGATAATTTTTTAATGGAAAGTGCTATTCAAAATTTGTTTGTTTACAGTTATAATCCTAGGGTATTTATTAAACCCCGGTATTTATTTAATCCCCTGGTAGTAAAAATGTAAGCAAGATAATTTTGTAATGGAAAGTGCTATTCAAAATTTGTTTGTTTACAGTTATAATCCTAGGGTATTTATTTAACCCCGGTATTATAATCGCCTCGATCAGGCTGCTGGTGCTTTTAAATTTAATTTAAAATTAAATTAAAATTTCCCTTTACAATGGAGAAGCTTAACTTTGATTTTGGTACAAGCCATGTCCTCTAGAGCGGACCTGGCCGCCTTCACCTATGCCCAGGTTCAATTCGGGAAGGTCTTGGCGCGACAACGCCATTTCCAAGTTGCCAACAACAATGACCATGCATTTCAGCTTGTTGTGAAAGATTTTATGGCCGCAGTACACTCTCGAACCTATAGTTCAATAAGACCTTGAAATGACATAAGGAAAACTCTAAGATGGCTAGGTCAAACACCATTCAGTGCAGTGTCACGAAAACGATTTTACAGTGCTTTGCGAAGCATGTCCAGAACATTTAGCAAGTGTGGGACTTCTACCAACAACCATTTGTGGTGGAAGTCAGAGCCCCTCTTCTTCGTTAAATGCCTCTTCTTCTTCTATCGCATATTCGCTACCATCATGGCAATTGATGTCATGATGATTATACTAGGAAATTGTAATGCGGTGGTTTCCCGTTGCCTTCTGCATCCTTATGCCGTTGACTCTTCATTGAGTTCCTCCGCCTTCGGGGCCAGTCTCCCAACCCCAGGACAAAAGAGTGCCTTGTGCAGAATAAGCGGTTTTTCGCTTATCCCGGCTCAAACTCGGGCCCTATCTGTTCAGTCACCATTATGCGCTGCCATTTTCACCACGAGGAGGAACAGATTAAGGATTTTTGCGTCTTCGCCTCTGAGCCTCAGAAGCTCATCCACTTTGAAGTTTCTTATTACCACTAAACGACAAGTATACACAAGGCCGTGCCCAGGTTTTGATTTCGGGGGGGGGGGGGTCTTTTTTTTAACGTAATTTATTCATGAATTAATGGTTAAATTCTTCAAACCATACAGGTTTACATACAAAAATTTATTTCGGCGGTGGGGGGGGGGGGGGTCCGGACCCCATAGACCACGCACGGCCCTGAGTATATAGTCTCTCTACATATTTTGCGATCATTTCAAGTTAAGAAGATGCCTGTGTGACTTGCACATGGAGAGTAGGGGGGTATACGCTTTTTCCCATACCTAATGAAATAATGTAAGAAGATCCACGCAGACCCCCAAAGACTTCACGCGTATCTGTCTTCTCAGGTTATAGCGTAATTGAAAAAGACCATACGCTTACAAGGCACTTCTTCTAGCAGTGACGGGTCAACACATAAAATGTGTTTTTCCCTTCACTTCGCTCTTGAGTCTAGATGCGGCGTTAATGAGGTTCTGTAGGGACAGTTTTGGTCACTAGGTTCGCTGCCGACAAACCGATATCCATATTATTCAAAATGGCCGCCGTTTGCATGTGAAAACTAAGCTCTTGGCATCTAATTAATTCTTTTAATATTTTTTATAATATTTTTACTATGCCTAGACCTTATTTCGCTGCATATAATTTAATATATATATATATATATTCTCCATGATTTATAGAAAAATATCACTTTAAAATAATACGTAATTAAAAATCATTTTAAAATTGAGGCTTATGGAAAAATCTTAGCTTTGATATCATTGCAACTGGTGCTGCCATCTACAAAATGACGTCACAAATGAACCCCATTCAAAGGACATGGCTTTATTTAGTGTGAGAAAGACTCTTCTTTAAATCATGACATTTTCTTGAATGCCACCATTAAACTTCTAATAGGGACTAAGAATGCTCTACCAGTCCAGTATATAGGCACAATAGGCTACTTGACAATTTTTGAAAACTTATTGTAATGTATTCATAGATTTATTTATCCCACTTAAAACTATTTTTTTTTCTATAAAAAAAACACGTTATTTAGTTTCTGTACATCAATTTAAGCTTGCTGGTTAAAAAGCGGGTCACGTGATTGCAAAATGTGACGTCATCTGTGACGCGTTGGAGTAGAATGCGAATTCCCTAACACCCAAAAAGAAATGTGACATCATTTCTGGTCACCCATGCCGGCGTTTAGGCTCTTGTAACCCACAGTCAAAATCACCAACATTTATTTATTGAACTTTTAATAGTTGCAATTTTTTTAATGGTAGAAATGTAAATATCAATATTATATTATTATACTATAATTAACCTATGATACGCTACCTTATCTAGCATTTTTTTTTCTCTTGACAATATAAAGTATATATGCACATTCTTTTTCTTCTGTAGTTGCAATCTAGCGATTGATTTGCAGCAAATCTTTCCACCTCCTTCTCCACTCCTCCCTGTCTTGGGCCGTTCTCTTGAGTTCCAAGTGCACATTATAATAGAATTGTTATCGCTGGGCTTTTGAAGCCCGTACGCGATCAGTACCTGTTACACTGTTGTTGTTTTTTCTCAATATTTTATTGTTACAGCTGTCAAGTAGCATACTAATGCAGCCTAACTTTACAGTACATCATGAATGGCCAACAGAAGTCTCATATCCGGCATGTGTTTTATAACTAGGCCTAGTAAGCTTTCAACGCAAGGACGCGTCAAAATACACTTGAGTGTACACATTACTTACTACATAAATAATATATTGTTTGAGCAGTTAACATAAGTGCACAGTCGTTGCCAGAAGTGTGAACTACAAACCGAACCATAATTCATAGCCCGGCCATTAGACGTAGTACGTATTTGAATCTTTTATAGCTTTCAAATTTATACATAGCATAAGGAAAGCTTTGTTAGGGTCGAAATTTTCGATTCCGAGATTCGAAAACGTCTAAAAAACTTATTTCTCAAAAACGGTTTCAACGATTTCTTTTAAGTTCACATATACTGCAGGGACGGTTTCAGAAAAAGTTTTCGGGGGGGGGGGGTGACCTGAAAAATATCGCGTTTCCCTTACTTGAGTAACAATTTCTCTTCATTTCCTTCAAAAGTCCATTCTATCTAGTATAAAGCTATTTTTCTTGGGGGGGGGGGGGGCGACTGCCCCCACCGCCCCCCCAAGGATCCGTCCCTGATATATTGTAGTCGTTATTAATGTTGATGAAATGTGGGGCGTCGCTTGCCCCTTGATAGTTTGCTTCTGGGGTAAAAAAATAAAAATAATTAAATTTTAATGAAAAATGGCTAAAAACATTTTTTCCTGCGAAACGTTTCTATCGATGATTTCTACATTCAGGCATGTTTTAGGTGTTAAATTGAGTAAGGAAATCAGGCAGGTTGCTTTCCCAAAAAACTATTTGGTTTCGTGAAAAACGAACGGCTCCAACGATTTTCTTGCCAACGGCCTTACCATGTTGATTCCATTAGAGCAGAGCATGTTTCAAACTGCGGCAACTTGGTAGTGTGCACAGCGTTGGCAGGGGAACCTGGTGGGACATGATTATTCGCTTAGGCAGTATAAGTCGAGTCCTGGTCACCTCCGATTTAATCGTGTGACTTTACCATGTTCCCCAAGTGGTTCGGAATCCACTATAATCAGGAGGTCCACCCTGTTAGTCAACCCCCCTTTCCCCGAGGTGAAAGAGTCTGCCCTTAGGGTGCCTCAAGTTAACAAACAGACTCACTCCCCCCGCCAGGTTGACAGGGTTGCTTAAAAGCAGAAATGCTGAAAGCAGGCGTTAGGAACAACAACGATTTTCTTTAAATTCACATATATTGTAGTCGTTATTAATAATGTTGTCGCTAGCCCCTTGATAGTTTGATTCTGGGGGCAAACATGAAAAATGACTAAAAACTAAAGTTATCTGCAGAGCCTTTCTATCGATGTTTTTCAACTTCAGGTATGTTTTAGGAGTTAAATAGAGTGACAAACCAGACAGGTTGCTTTACCAAGCAATGTTAAGGGGTTGAATAAAAAAATATTTTTTTGAAATAATTATTGATAATTCAAGCCCCAATACATTGCATACCCTGCCATTATTAGTGTTGTATTATACAAGGGCGGATTTTGCTTCCAATTTAGGGGGGGGGGGGTCAGCGGGCAGATTCAGTGAATTATAACATTGAAAAACATTATTATTTTTAATTCCCACTGTAAACCCATATTATCTAGTGTTATTTTTTTTTTTGGGGGGGGGGGGGTCCACACCTAAAATCCGCCTGTGGTATTACATTGGTCTGCCCATTCTAGACCATGCAATCGTCCCATCGATCAAGTAAGTTATTAAGTCCAGGCAACCGAAATTTAATCCTAGGGCAATTATTTGCCACATTAAACCACACATTATCCGTCACGGTACCTATACCAATTGAAGCGCCTAGAAGCCAAGGGGTTCAAGTGACATTTTTTGCGTTTCAAGTGACATTTTTTGCGTTTTGGAGTTAAAAGTGTACAGCCCGTAGGAAAGTGGCAGTCCAAAATGTAATACTTTTTATTTTATATTTAATTAACTAAGCATGTTATTAAAGGCTCATCAAAGTTGTAGAAGACTACTTAATGCATCATATAATAAGGTATTTTTAGTTTTACGAAATTGTAGTTTTTTTATAAAATCAATAATACGTGAAAAGTTAAATGTTTATAAAATATTTGCATGTTTCTGAAAAAACTACAATTTCGAAAATTAAAAATATCTTATATAATATGATGCATGAAGTAGTCTTCTACAACTTTGATGAGCCAAATCTTTAATAACATGCTTAGTTAATTAAATATAAAATAAAAAGTATTAAATTTCGGGCTGCCAATTTCCTGCGGGCTGTACACTCTTAAGGGCACGATGCAGTTACTCTAGCTGCTCTTTATCCTAGAAACCAACAGGATCTGTCATTTTGGGAATGCTAGAATTCTTGGAATTCAGTCTGGACTCCCCCCCCCCCCCGGAAATATTTCCAGCATACACTACATTTAAATATATTGAGGTTACCACACCTCGTGTGACGTCAGATGGACACCCCCCCCCCCCCCGAACATTTCTGGCTACGGCCGTGTACGGGATCACTCGTACCGATTCTTTATAATGGGTCAAATTGTACGAGTGGGCCGACAATTTTCTTTCTCTCTTTCTTTAGTTGATTCGTGTTCCACGAGAGTGTAAACACCTGGGAAATTTGCCCTTCACTGTGCAGTATGCGTTCTTCTGAGGAAGTGGAACACTGCTTCCGGGTAAATCGCCCGGCAATGGTATTAGCTATATACGGGAGCGGGACAGGTCTTATGTAAAGCAGCCTCGGTCTCCGTGGGAGCTCTTTAATGCCGACAGGCGACAGTAGTACACCAGGGCCGGATTAAGGAGTTCTGTCAATGGGGCAGAGGCGTAACACATTTTCCTTTGGCCAAAGTACGATAGCTGAGCTTCTGTGGCAAAGACACGAAAACACCTGCTAAATTTTCTGGGCATGCTTTATAGCCCTAACTGCGCTTTGTAATAAAACAAAAAGTCATTATTTATAAATTGGAATTTATATCTTCAACATTATTCAACAACTGTTACCACAACAAATAAAGCCTATAAACTTATCACATCCATAGATAAGGCCATAAGGCTTCTGCTATTCATTTTTATCTATAAAAACACTTCACGAGTGAAAAGGCAGCTAGTTGGTGCGTATATATGGGTATGTTCCATAATTTATTTGCTAATTATAGATCGGGAACTTATTGTAACGCGGCGTATAGCCCACCGCGCATGTTTAGCATTCATGAGGGCATTAATAAATCGCAGCAATAATGTGCATGCTTGATTATTGCTTTCCAATTTATACGTAGTATAAGGAAAGCTTTGTGATGGTCGAAATTTTCAACGGATTTACACGTTTTGAGGTCCCAGGAACCCAAAAAAGTGGTTTTTACGAAATGTCTGTCTGTCTGTCTGTCTGTCTGTCTGTTCGTCGATTTCCAGGCAAACTACTCGGTTGATTTTAATGAAATTCGGCATGTAGGTTCAAAAAAATCATACCTCGGGGCAATTTTTTTATTTTAGGCTAACTCAATTTGGGGGGGTTTTATTCTCAAAAAACTCATAAAAAAACTCATAAAAAAATTATTTCTCAAAAACGGCTCCAACGATTTCTTTTGAATTCGCATATATTGTAGTCGTTATTAATGTTGATAAAATAGGTGTTAAATTGAGTAACGAAACCGGATAGGTTACTTTCCCAAAAAAGTATTTGGTTTTGTACAAAGAAATGTTTTTTTGAAAAAATGATAGAAAATTCACGCTGAAATGCATTGCGTGCCCTACCAGTATTGCTGTGTGGTAACGTGTTGGTCTGACCTATCTAGAATTTACCTTACCACCAGTGACGAGTGACGTCAGGTGGACAACCCCCCCCCCCCCCCGAGATATCGGAAATTTATCCATAGGAAAATTATTTACCATGAAATTACTCATTTTCTCTATCTACTAATTTTGATAAATTGGAAAGCATGTTCGAGTAAACTCGGACCGGTTCTTTTTATTGTAATAAATATTTGCTACTTGCTATGGGTAATTAGTAGCTTTAGCTACTTCTTTGAGAAGTTCGTGTCTGCCAATGAAATAGCAGCGGGGTTATTCTTCGATATCAGAAGAATAAGGGGAACTTTTCAGTTATCATACCATATAGTTTTTTTTTTCAGGTTTTTACACTATATATAGTCTAAAGAAAAACAGTATTGTAAGCTTGTAAACTAATTTTATTGACATTTGTTTACACTTATTTTTACTTTTTCCGCGCCAATTCTTCATGGAGGGTCGGCGGCAGAGCTACGGCGTTTCCAGAAGGTTCTGCCTTGCGCATCCTCTCTTGTGAGCCCGATTTCTTGCAGGTCACTTGTAATTTTCCTCTCCAGGGTGAGCTTTGCGTGGGCGTCCACGTATTTATTATATAGGCTATTATTTATTGTCGACTTCGATTGCCAGGTGGTAGAGTATTGGTATGGTTGGACACAGTCCCAGGCCACGGTGTGGGCCCATAGGACAGGGGACCTCCTGATTATAGTGGATTCCGAACCACTTGGGAAACACAGTGAAGTCACACGATTAGTTCCGTGTTTACCTACCGGCACTGTGCACACTACCAAGTTATCTGCATCTTTGAACCTGCTCTGGTCCGCTGGATTCAACTTGGTAAGGCGGCCGGCTTGCCATGTGGTAACGTGCTTGCACTTGTGCGAGTCTTTACACGCCATGCGCTCGGAGACGTGTCGTAACTCGACACGGGTACTAACCTACAGAGGCGACTGAAGAGGTCAATCGGATACATTCATTAAATTGTTTGTATGCGATAATCCTTTAAAAATAATAATAATAATAATAATCTTCTTCTTCTTTCTTTCTTTTCCTTGTCCAGTATTCCCTGGACAAGGAGCATATATTACAAAAATACAATACATAATAATAACATCCCGCATCCCCAAGCTAGCGCTTATTTGGGACAAAAGACTCATACAGTGCTGCGAAACAAGGCTTAATCATTTATTTTTGTTATTTATTTATAATAATAATAATAATAATAATAATAATAATAATAATAATAACAAGCCAAAACTCTATATATTCTTTAAAATTTGCATAAATAGCTATCGACCACTGTCCTAGTTCCAAGGGCGGCAAGGGCCTCCAATTTAGGGGGGGGGGGGTCAGCGGGCAGGTTCATTGGATTATTACATTAAAAAACATGTATTTTTAATTCCCACTGTAAACCCATTGTTATCTAGTGTAAGTTAATCTATTGGGGGGGGGGGGGTCCGGACCCTCTGACCCTTCCGCCCTTGCCTAGTTCCCCTATTCTTTTAGGCTATTGTAAGCCTTCCGTCCACCTTTCTTTGTACCGAAAACACCAGCCAACTGTAGGAAATTCGTTTTTAACACGTAACAGACAGATGCGTGCTGAATCAGAATAGTAACGAAAGCACAGTATTAAGATACGATCCAATATCCAGCGATTGCCTCCAATACCATTCCAGCCGTGTGGGATGATGATAACGGAAAGGATCTTAATCTTCTTCTTCATGAGTCGCAATCTAGGGATTGGTTTGCAGCGAATGTTGTATCCTTCTCCACCACTCTTGTCTGTTTTGTGCGGTCCTTTTCAGTTCTCCGTAGGTGTCGCACCCTAGGTCCTTCATTACATCCTCTAGGTACTCCTTCCTCTCTCGTCCTCTTGAGTTGGTGCCTTCAACCATACCCTCAATGATGTTCTTGAGGGGCCCTTCGTGTCTCAGAATATGCCCCATCCATTTGTCTCTTATTGTTGAAATGGTGGCCATAATAGCTCTTTTTTCGTTTATTCTATGGGGCACTTCTTCGTTGGTTATATGGTCTCTCCATGGGATTTTCAAGATTGTTCTGTAGCACTACAACTCATAGGCTTCCAGTTTTTTTTTTTTTTTTTTTTGTCATGTTCGTAAATGCACCATGCTTCACTTCCGTAGAAGAGCAGCACACTCCACACTAGAGTTTTGAGAAGTCTTTTCCTTATATCCAAGTCGATGTTGTTAGATTCGAATATCTTTGTCTTTATGTTAATCTTACCGTATTCAAAGTAGTGGGGTTTAATTTTCCTGTACCAAAACAGCGAAATAAATTAAAAATCATAATAACAAACAATAATTTTGAATAACAGCAGACCTGCAGCCCGAACATGGCGATTTGGGATTATTATAATTCTGGGGTTTATTCAATTGTTTTCAACAAATAATGAGTGCGAAATGCGAGGGAAATTCAAATTGATAAATGAATATTTTTGGTGAGTTTTCAATTTTTCCTCCCTTAGGTGTAGACGTGTTGATTAAAATTGTTATTGTATTTCAAAATTCTACCTGTACATTTTAATGTTTTAATAGTATTTCCTTCAATTATTAAACAGCAATGCAACCATTCTCTTGTATTCTAATAATTTATTAATTTGAATTTCCCCCGCATATTTTAACACCGTCACATGTCACCTTACTTCCTCTTCATTCTAACGCCTGCTTTCAGTATTTCTGCTTTAAGCAACCCTGTCAGTCTGGCGGGGGAAGTGAGTCTGTTTATTAACTTGAGGCACCCTAAGGGCAGACTCCTTCACCTCGGGGAGGAAGGAAGGTGACTGACAGGGTGGACCTCCTGATTATAGTGGATTCCGAACCACTTGGGGAACACAGTAAAGTCACACGATTAATTCGGAGGTGACCAGGACTCGACAAGCACATAGACTGCCTGGTATAGTCTCAGCGCGTTATCATGTCCCACCATGTTCCCCTACCAACGCCGTGCACACTACCAAGTTTGCCGCAGTTTGAAACACGCTCTGCTCTCGTGGATTCAACTTGGTAAGGCCGTTGACTTACTAATGCGGCATTAAAAAATAAACCCCGGTGTTTTAATTCTCCCAAATCGCCATGATTGGGCTGCTGAAAACATATAAAATACTACACTACACTAAGTTTGCGCATACGGTAGGTTAAGTCATCTATAAATCAGCCCGTAGGCCTTCATTGTATAACGTTCACGGAAATTCTCATGAAAAACCTAGCCGTATGAAATATTGTTTAAAAACCTGCTAAGTCACGGATTCTATACTGTAAATAACGGAAAATAGTCTTTGCCAAGCTTATTAGTATTTCTAAGGTGTAACATGAGGAGACCTTTGTCCTTCACATTTGATTGTCTATGCATGACCGATTCGATTCCTAATGTTCATTTCGGTTTCGGAAGCCTAGAAATAAAAGAAAAGGAGTGTGTGCTTAGGACTGTCATTTAAATATTTGCCTTCCTATTTATATTCTCAAGACATGTAGCGTAGTGGTACGGACTCTGACTTTCACCCGAAAGGTTGTTGGTTCGAGTCCCACACTGGCCATGCTTCGGAGTGCATGTGAAGCAGGCGGTCCTGGGCCTTCGTAGTTGAGTGAAAGAGAGGTCTTTATAGCCCTAACTCCGCTAGGTTGGCTTAGTAGTAGAAACAATATATATATATATAATGTGTAGTAGGCTATAATGATGGCTACATGTGATTACCTAAGCCGCTGTAAATTCAGGCCGAATAGTTCTATTCTGAACAAGGATGTCATAATTATTAGGGTTGCCAACTTTTTTCTTGGAAATAAAGTATATCTTGATTTTGGGAAGGTAAAAAAGAGTACAGTACCGGTACTACAAAAAAGAGTACCCAGTATAGTACGGTGCTACTATCTAAAAAATATTTTTTCTATGTTTTCGCTGTGTATAACAGATTTTTATTTGTTTGAAAACTGGAAAAACCTCTTCACACACGAATTCTAAATGTATGTACAAAAATAGCTCATTCCTGATTAAATACAAATATTATATTCTTGTCATCCCGCCATTTTGTTTTTCCTATTCCAGAAAAAGGGTATTTTTGTGTGTATTTATCAGTGACTTCCAATTTGAAGAGCATACGTGTATGAAGTAGAGTACAATGCTCTGATTCAGAGTACGGTTGGCAACCCTAAATAAATAAATAAACAATCATTTATTTGCAAACAGGCCTAAAAGTCCAATAAAATGCAAATCTTAATTTGTTTATCTATTGTAGTTATAATGCAACTGGACGCAAAACTTGGTTTTAATGTCGCATGCTAAGAAAACGCGCAATAAATTTTTTGAGCCCACCAAAGATCTACAATGGTATTCTTTATTTTTTTCAGAGGATGAAACAAATAGCAGCTATATGTTAAATTCATGAAGCGGAAGAAGTTAGCGGCTCCAAACAACTGTAAGTATACCTAAAATGCGTTTGGCTTGGTCTAGTGGATAGCAAGCTTTATAGCCCTAACTCCGCTAGGTTGGCCTAGTGTTAGAACAAAAAAATAAATAAATAAGGACTTTCTTTGTTCAATTACTAAGCCAACCTAGCGGGGTTAGGGCTAAAAAGCCCTCTCTTACACTCAACTAGGAAGGCCCGGGACCGCCTGCTTTGCATGCCCTTCGAAGCATAATAAACAAAAAATAAAAAAAAAACTTAGAGTTTTAGAAAAACTTGTTATAACAACCCGAATTAGTAAAACCCAAATAATCGTTAAGAAATCAACTTTGTCTAAGAAACCCACTTGTGTTAGTATAAAACCCTGAGCGCTTTCGCGGCAAGAACTGCCATCTACAGAGGGAAACCCACTAGCACAGTTACACCTTATCTGCGATTTGAGACTTGCTCAACTCGAGGAGAAGATGCAATTTTTTTTATTTTTTGTTTATTAAAATGAAATACCACGAAGTCACGAGTAATCTAATTATTTATGCCTTCGAAGCATGGCCAGAAAAAAGGCAATATTTATTTATTTAAACTGTATAGTATAATTTAATGTTGGATCCTCCATTTCATCAGAACTTATGATGGATATATATCAATGCATCAAGCTTGAGCCAAAAATACTAATATTTGTACATTACTGTAACTTAACTTTTTTGGAACTATAAATTTATTGTATTGTATTATCATACGTGGCGAGCTATAGCGGGCAGTCCCGTAAATTTGTAATTTTTTTTATTGGAAGGACGTTTTATGGACCTATAGTCCCAGGCCCAAAGGTCCCTTGTCCAATGCCAACGACCCCACGGATTCGGGACATTATTTCTATTGTTTTCGTATGTATTTTTGGCCATTGGCAAACCTTTATATGTTCTCGATGTCAACCTACACCGGCTACAGGGGATAATGGACAATCTGAGGCAAGCTTATCATTGACGCAATGAAACAGGCAAAAGCATGACTTAACCAAGTACAGATATGAGTATAGGGCAGGCCCGTAACCAGGATTTTATTTCGGGGAGGGCTGTGATCCCATATTATGCAGTGATAGTCTGGAAAGCTCTAGTGTAAAGTCAAAAAAAATCGTAGGGGTAAGGAGTCCCTTAGCCCCCCCCCCTTTGGTTACGGGTGGCCTGATAGCGGGAGATAGACTCCAGATAAAACAAATGGGGTGCTTTTACAAACAAGTTGTCTCAGACTGTGTGTAACCTGCGGGGGCGGAGTGCTGGCCCCTGTAGAAAGATGAAGAGCCGTAGCTGCATGTACCGAATCTAGTATAAATAAATAGAACCGGTCCGAGTTCACTCGAACATGCTTTCCAATTTATCAAAATTATTAGATAGAGAAAATTAGTAATTTTATGGCAAATATTTTTCCTATGGTTAAATTTCCGATATCTCGGGGGGGGGGGGCGGTTGTCCACCTGACGTCACTGGAAGTGAGGTAAATTCTCGATAGATCAAACAAACACATTAATTACCACACAGCAATAATGGCAGGGCATGCAATGCATTTGAGCGCGAATTTTCTATCATTTTTTTCAAAAAATAATTTTTTGGGCAAAACCAAATATTTTTTTGGGAAAGCAACCTATCCGGTTTCCTCAATTTAACACCTAAAACATGCTTGAAGGTAGAAATCATCGATAGAAAGGTTTCGCATTTTTTAGTCATTTTTTCATTAAAATTTAGTTATTTTTATTTTTTTACCCCCAGAAGCAAACTATCAAGGGGCAAGCGACCCCCCGCATTTTGTCAACATTAATAACGACTACAATCTACGAGAATTTAAAAGAAATCGTTGGAGCCATTTTTGAGAAATAATTTTTTTAGACGTTTTTTTGGAGTTTTTTGAAAATAAAACCCCCCCAAATTGAGTTAGCCCAAAAAAAAAAAAAAAATGGTCCTGAGGTATGATTTTTGTGAACCTACATGCCAAATTTCACTCAAATCCACTGAGTAGTTTGCCCGGAAATCGACGAACAGACAGACCGACCGACAGACAGACATTTTGTAAAAACCACTTTTTTGGGTTCCTGGGACCTCAAAACGTGTAAATCCGTTGAAATCTCGGAATCGAAAATTTCGACCATCACAAAGCTTTCCTTATACTACGTATAAATTGGAAAGCAATAAAAAAAACTGTAATATCCATATTGGAATGATGTGAACGCCGATGCTAGGGCTGAGCCGGAGGCTACTAGCGGGGTCGCAGGTGGCGGGTAGCGAAAAGGCCACCAGATATGGGGAATATAACGAATAAGCAGTCCTCGACCAAGCCGCGGCATCATCGGAGGGTCTGGTGCCAAGTCTGGTGTAGGCTTGTTTAGAAAAAGTCACAGTAGCCCGATGATGACTATGTGACGGGGCGAATAGTTGCCGCCACTGAATAAGCATCCACTAATAGGACACTCTTTTGTCCTGGGACTGGGCCCCAAAGGCGGAGGAACTCAATGAAGAGTCAACGGCATAAGGATGCAGAAGGCTACGGGAAACCACTGCGTTACAATATTCTTAACAGTCGCCATGGCTAAGTACATTCGATACTCTATATATACTTGACTTCATTTTGGGGAGCCCGGAATACGGTATCTGCGTGTCTACGATTGCCATGATGATTGCCAATCTTCGATAGAAGAGGCATTCAAAGATGAACTCATCGTACGCCGTTGACAGTGGTACGCCTCTGGTTGGCTTGACCTCCTTCGGGCCTGTTGAACCTGCGGAAGACCGCTGACTATGTTGGTACATTTATTACATTCACATTTGCACAAAAAACGATTGGTGTGGTAACCCCGAGGAAGGGTTTCATGAACTGTGGCCAATTCACAATGGTGTTAGTGAAGGCCACATGTCATGCATCGAAATGTAGAGTTGCGTTTCAGGTAATTTAATAGCTATTTTTGACGGTCCCTGGCAACCTCGTTGTCCAGTGTGCTCCTGATTTCCGTTCACAATTACACTGTAACAACAATAATAAACTTATAACTTATTCCTAGCTTGCAGTCGCCCTTAAAACAAGCTCAAAAAATCTTGTGAAAATATACTTTGAAAAAAAAAACACTTGGGGGGGGGGTACTCTAATTTGCTTTAAGTACATTATTACATAATAGCCAATGCATATAAATATACGGTATTTCAACATTTTTGTACTTTTAGCTGCCAAAGCCTGCTCATTCATGTTTAAGCTTGTTACAATTTTATGATCGCCTTATTTGTGCTCATTATGAGGTTTTCCCGTCTGGTATTTCGCTCCCCTCTCCCAATAATCTAGCGACTCAAGTAAAGTCTCCTAAAACTTTAGTAGGAAGAATGATTAGTGGCAGAAGCATTTCAATTCAACAATGTTAGAGGGTCAAAACACTTGGATGAGTTCTAAGAAAATTGCAGTGTCATGTTTGACGTCTTTGAAACTAAGAACAATTAACTAAAATTATTAACCAAGGCCATAAGATTGACGTTGTTTCCCAGTTGTATAGGGAACTGGACTTTGAAACTTAGGTTCACAGCCCGATGAGGTCACAGATTTTTTGTTTTCCTAATTATGCGTAGTCAAGCACGTAGCCAGGATTTTATTTCGGGGGGGGGGGGGGGGGGGTCGACCTCCGGAAATGTTTACAAATTTAGTGCAAAAACACACAGCTTTAGTGTTTTTAGAGGGGGGGGGGGAATTACAGGTGGAACAGCAAAGCAAATTGAACAATGCAAGGATAAAAAAGTGTGATCTCTTCCAAACACAGAATATGAAATGTAAAAATTACTTTTATTAATAAATTAGCTCCATAATAATATATACAAAAAACTCATTTCACTCATTAACAATAATAATCTACTTTTTTCTTACATTTCGGGGGGGGGGGGGCTTCAGCCCCCAAAGCCACCTCCCTGGCTACGTGCCTGTGCGTGGTATAAGGAAAGCTTCGTGATAGTCGAAATTTTCGGGACCTTTTCCGTTATCAGCTTTTTCGGGGTTTTACTTATGAGTGTGCGTCCCGTAGGAAATTTGCAACCGAATTTTAATACATCTATTTTTTATTTATTTAAATAACTAAATTATTAAAGATTTGGCTAATTTAAGTTTTAGAATACTACTTCATGCATTATAAAATAGGGTATTTTTAATTTATAGCTTGTAGCTTTTTCATAAAAATGAGATATATTCTGTTATCATATAAATGGTAAGGAGACATGACATAAAAAAGTGATAACTAAAAATAATGATTTAGGCTCTTAACCCGGTTTTTATTTTCACGCTTCAGCAGTCTGATCGAGGCGATTATAATACCGGTATTTATTTAATCCCCTGGTATTACAAATGTAAACAAGATAATTTTATAGTGGAAAGTGCTATTCAAAATTTGTTTGTTTACAGTTATAATCCTAGGGTATTTATTTAACCCCGGTATTATAATCGCCTCGATCAGGCTGCAGTTAAACAATAAAATTTCACGTAAAATATATAATGAAAAAACTACAAAACCAATAATTAATAATATCCTATTGTATGATGCATAAAGTAGTCTTCTACAACTTAAATGAGCCAAATCTTTAATAACTTGCTTAGTTAATTAAATAAGGAATAAGTATTTAATTTCGTGCTGCCAATTTCCTATGGCGGCTCTTCCACTTGTCAATATTCCGTCATTTATGCATCAATAATTGATGAGATTTTTGTTTTAAGTAGACTATTATGTAGATACTTAACTTATCTATTATAAATTAAGTTATAATATGGTGGAGACTTATTATTGATGCGTAAATGACGGAATATTGACAAGTGGAATAGCCGCCTAAGGGGCGCACATTCTTAATGTATAAAGATAAACAGTAATGAAAGGTAGTTAAATGTTTTTGTTTACAATATATTATTTAACAGGCCTTTAAAATCCTTTAAAATTCGAACGATTGTTGGAACATGTCTTAAGGCTGTTTATACATTATTATTTCGATTCAGTATAGCGCTGTGTAGTTCCAGCAGGTGTCAGCAAGAAATCCAAGGAATCAGCATTTAACGTAATTGAGTACGTAAATAATTGTTTCGAACTAACCGAACTAGAATGAATCGATTCACTAACTCACTTTTAACCTTAAAATACGGTTTTCTTTATATCTCCTTCTTCTTCTGGCTCTACTGCTCTTGTTGAGCTTTAGCCTGCTCGACAACACTCCTCCGGTCATCTCGGTTTTGTACAACGCTCGACCATCTACGGCCTCAGCCCCCCCCCTCCCTCCACGCCGAAATTTCTCTCTATGCTAGATAGAATTGGACTTTCACACATTTCACTGCATACTATGCGATGGCCCCCCCCCCCCTCCCCCCGGAAAAAATTCTAGTTCCTTCAAAAGGTTGTCGTGGCATTGTTTTTTTTTATCGCTTATACAGACGCATGATGTAGCCGATGACTTCATGTGTCTTCTTTTTTGATGGGTACGTTTTTTGAAGAAAATTACGTATTTATGTACAATGTGTAAACAGTATATATTATTTATTAATTTAAAGTATACGTATAGACCGGCCGTCATACCAAGTTGAATCTAGCGGACCAGAGCAGGTTCAAAGCTGCAGATAACTTGGACGTGTGCACAGTGCCGGTAGGGAAACATGGTGGGACTTGTCCTCGTCGCCTCCGAACTAATCGTGTGACTTCACTGTGTTTCCCAAGTGGTTCGGAATCCACTATAATCAGGAGGTCCACTGTCCTATGGGCTGGCGTAGGACAGTCAAGTCGGGGTCGCTCTATGGGCCCAAATATGAGGCCTAAGTTGTTATTAACCCGACGAACACTACTACTACTAAAGTATACGTATTCCCGGGTAAGTTATTATTTTCCGTTCGTGCTACAGCTGCTGTTAAAGCCAAGGCCTAATCATGACCTCACAATAACAAAATTCCATTAAAGAATACAATTAAATTAAGCCATTTGCTATATTGGCATCTGACATACCACCAGGCTTTTTTGTTGTTGTAGAGAATACCTATTGTTCTTAGACGTAAACTATAATCTCCAGCCTTGAGGTAACAGTAACCTGAAAGCTTTTAATTGTGGTACAGAAATACAACCGTTTGTTACAATCCTATTACAAGGTATCATTAGCATTCGACATCATTGGGCCATATCCGGGAACACACGTCTTTTTACGGTGTCGAATCCAAATAAACAATTATAAAATTGAAACTACTCATTACATCTAATTAGAATGAAGAATCTACGTGGCTTGTCTACTATTTAATAGCACGGAGTTTGACCTTCTGCAATGTTTTCCCGTGCAGGAGAAGATCTAAATGAATTGTTAACAAACCGGAGTCGCCTATGTTCCATTTTCTGTTCAAACTTCAATTTCTTATTAAATATGGAACGCAGAACAATGAAAAAATGCTGAATGGCAAGAAGAATTTTTTCTCCTAATTTTGATGTGTAGTATGTGGCCTTAACTAACCCCAATTCGCCACAGTTGATGAACTCCTTCAGCTTGAACTCCTGAGGGACCGTTATTTTTTGCGTATCAAGTTCACTAACTATAGCCGATCGGTATTGATGATTGCAACATACTATGTATCGAAATTAGGAGAAAAAATTCTTCTTTCCATTCAGCATTTTTTCATTGTTCTGCGTTCCATATTTAATGAGAAATTAAAGTTTGCACATAGAAATGGAATATCGGCGACTCCGGTTTGCCCTTAAGAGTCAATCGGACAGTGGCGGATCCACCCCCCTAAATAAGTAAATTCATAAGATAGTAATAAAAATTTAATTGAATAAAACTCAACTTTTCAACAAACAAATTATGTACCTTATGTTCGAGTTGTAGGAGTTGGGAAATAAAACTATTTTTTAAAACTGGTTTTTCGCTCTAAGGCGGGGTTTCCACATACGTCAATGGTCAATGGTAAATGTGGTATTGACGTTTTAGCAGACATTAAAGACATACTAAAAATGTCTGCTACCACGCTGATGGACTGCCCGGCTGTCTGGCGAGAACGTCTTTCCTCGGTCGGTTTTGCTTTGGGAGGACTACAGGCAGGGAAACAGCTTCGCCCAAAGGACTGAAGGAGGCGGCGCGCTTCGCGACCGCAATCGGGTTGTACGAGTGAGCAAGGTGGGGCGTGTGCCCTATGGGCCCTCACCGTGGCCTGGGACTCTGCCAAAAATCTACTACTACTACTACTGCTACCACGTCAAAACCATATTTACCATTGACCATTGACGTATATGGAAACCCCGCCTTAAACTTACATAGCCTTCAACTTGTGACCCTCCCTCTAAATTTTCCGCTGGATCCGCTCTTGCAATCGGAGGGTGAAAAGCCTTCTTCTGTAAAATTCAAATATTTCATGAAATATTAATCGTAAAAAATATCAGGACAAACAGAGGAAATGTTTCGGAGCATTTTGATAAAATTATATAAATCAGGGGTTCCCAATCTTTTTTGTCCGTGGACCACTAGATTATTTTTTGATTTTCCGTGGACCATCATAGCTGCGACCGGAAAATCGTCAAATTCTAGGATGGTTTGTGCCTACAATTACATGTTAATATTTGATTAAATGTTTAGGACTGGTACTGGTTGGATTTTATAGTTCAGTGCCTAGACTTACTGTATTTTACTTCAAATTTCCAATATCTCAGCTTATTTATTTTCTTATTTCTTACCTAGGTCTGTGGACCATCTGATACATGTCTGTGGACCACCGGTGTCCATGGACCTCAGTTTGGGAACCCCTGACAAGTTGTGCGAATCTCATCGAAAATTTTTATGTACTGTATATTACAGCATGGGCGTAGCTAGGAATAGATCCAGAGGGGGGACAGATGCAAAAGTTCGATTAAATCAATTGGTTTTCGCGGGTTTATTTGAATTTTTTTTTGGAATGTAAGCAATAGTAGTAGTAGTATGGTTTGATACAGTCCCAGGCCACGGTGAGGGCCCATAGGACTCCAGTGGACCTCCTGATTATAGTGGATTCCGAACCACTTGGGAAACACAGTGAAGTCACACGATTAGTTCGGAGGTGACCAGAACAAGTCCTACCATGTTTCCCTACCGGCACTGTGCACACGACCAATTTATCTGCAGCTTTGAACCTGCTCTGGTCCGCTGGATTCAACTTGGTAAGGCGGCCGGCCATGTAAGCAATAAAATCTTATTCATTTTATCTATTGTTTAAATTCCCCGCACTTTTTTTTATTGTGTAAATTCATCAAAGAAATCCCAATTCTATTTAGTGCTACAAATCTTTAGGGATAAAATTATCTGGATTTATTATACTTGTATATATCAATTAAGTTTTTGAATTCTTTATTGAGAATAAAAATAATTTCTAATCAAATTATATTTAATCGAGTTGGGACGTGCCCCCCCCCCCCCCTGTATCTCGCTGGCTTCGCCCGTGGACTACAGGTTATAATGATATTTTCTGTTAAGTTGTTTCTCATGACCTTGAGCGTATATAAGACAATAATTGCAGTACTGTACCGTAACGATGCTATAGGTAATTAGATCATTCATGGATGATGAGATTTCGAGTATACGGCTAGGCCTAAACGATTGCAGTAATTTATGTGAAATTACGAAGTTAGTTTTGCATAGGCCAGTGACTATGCTGTGCAACAGCGAAAGAGAAAAGTCTATCAATTGATGGGTAAGGCAATATAAATAAATAAATAGATTATATTTGTACCATCAATAGATTTAAGTCCAAGTTCGATAGCACTTACAGTAAAGTAGAGTCGCATAATACTAATGTATTGTAATATTGTATTTGTAAACCTTCAAAAACAGCCCTACAAGCAATTTAAATCCACACTCAAAGTGTTCCTTATCCAAAATGTTTTTTATACAACGGACGAAATAACGGCAGCTATATCAAATATCATTTAGAATAGAATTTGTAACTGAATTGTACCTGAAAGAATACTGTAACTGTAATTTGTAACGCAATTTCTTGTATACTGTGAATGGGATGACCAAGTCTCTCATTTAATTTATATAATGAAAATAAAGGTGATTATTATTATTTTATTGTAGTAGCCTATATCTACATATACAGTATAAAATAAAATAATAGCACTTACAGTAAAGTAAATTCACACAATACAGTAGTAGGTATATTTTTAAAAAATTAAAATAAAACACAAAATCGAAGTACAGGACCGTCTACAGTTTCTTAAACGGCTGATTTGAACATGGGCAGGCTCAGTGTAAGGTGATCGAGATACTAGTAGTATATAGAATCATTCGCTCTGTCAATAAATTCTTGATCTAGAACTTACACGCTAACAAACTTTTATTAAAGAAGTCAAAGGCTAGATTCAAAATTGAAAAGAATAGTTTAAACACTTATCATTTATGAGACGCCAAGGCTATTTAAGTTGAATGTCAAACTCGATTGGCAAAGGCATTGTCGGGCCTAGCTAGAAGCACTCTTTATCAGCTGTCTTCTCAACCTTTTTTTTGTGTGTGGACCACTAGATAATGTAATGATTTTCAGTAGAAAACATGTAATATTTTGGAGCCAGCCTCTTTCATAACGTTTAAAAACCTCTAGGCTTTTATAACCTTCCAGCTCTCTTGCAGTTAGAAAGCTAGTTTTATGTATGAAATAAGACAAGGCTCACATGAGGCCATGTGGAAGATGTCCCTTGTCCTTGCAGACAAAAGGGATCAAACCCAATTTTTTTACATTTGCATAGCAACGGTCCTTTAGGTTGACACCCAAATTATTCAGGTTAAAGCCTTAATAACTTACAAAAATTGTCTTTACAATCATTTTATAAAACTTTGCATGAAAAACTCATCTAATTCAATGGCGTAATGGCGGCTGCTTACGGTCCAGGCAAAGTGGCAGCTTCTGCTAGGTCACGTGTTCTGGAATGGTCTTTAAGAAGTAGAAGTAGAACACCTTTTATACGGCGGGTATTGCACATACGTCAATCGTCAATGAAAAATTGAAAAATGACGTAACCACTAACAATGACGTAAATTGACGTGGTAGCAGAATTTTTAGTATGTCTTTAATGTCAGCTAAAACGTCATTTTTCAATTTTTCATTGACGATTGACGTATGTGGAATGCCCGCCTAAGAGGTGCTCTACCATTTCCAGTTGGCTACACTGGTCACAAGAGGCAAAGTCCACAATTAGCATTCGGTGAAGGTGTAATATAACTCTATATGTATCTACGCTGGTGTGCCCAGATGTCACGGTGTGACGAGATTGTCGCTACACCTCGTGATATCTTTAGAGACACCTCATACCACCCTGGGGAGGATTGAGTGACAGTACCGCTCCCTCTTCTCACAGTCCCCCGTTTGTCATCAATATAGTCTTGGACCGGGCCCGCTGAGTTAATGTATAGTTTCGCCCATCTATCACCCTCTTCATTGCCCGGGTTACCTACCTGAGTACCCATCCTCGGCTAATTCCCATAGCTCTACATGTCCTGACAATACCAATGTCTGAAAGTTGAGTGAAGGCGTTGCTGCCAGGGCAAAGCAGAATGGGCTACGACAAGTAGGCTTACGTCCATAAGAAGCTTTTCAAAATAATAAATGCCATTTTTGTTTACAGGGAGCTGAGGCTTCGAAATGCCAGCTCTACAGCTGTTTGGGCGAAAATGGCTCACTGCTACGGACGATATGGTATTTCCTGGCCTATTCGAACTGTTTTTGCGGATCCTCTGG
Organism: Psococerastis gibbosa; assembly: GCA_963971405.1. Taxonomy (NCBI): domain Eukaryota; kingdom Metazoa; phylum Arthropoda; class Insecta; order Psocodea; family Psocidae; genus Psococerastis; species Psococerastis gibbosa. Next base: position 24,084,039 of record OZ020491.1, read on the forward strand.
TAAGTTTATTTATTTATTTATTTATTTATTTAAAGAAAACGTTCAATCGCATTCACACAATTATGTGAATGTATCCGATTAATCTCTTCAGTCGCCTCTGTAGGCTAGCATCCGTGTTGAGTTACGACATCGCATAACATGTAGGAGCTCGCACAAGTACAAGCACCCTACCACCTGGCCATCGAAGTCGATAGTTCGACTGAGTATATGGTGTTACATATGAGACAGACAGACCGACAGACAGACAGACAGACATTTCGTAAATCCACTGAAATCACGTAGCCTTCCGTATGCAATGTAACTGCAAAGGCTTTCACGGCTGGGTTCGAATGAAGAACCAGTAGAATCCGGGCTGATGGGTCGTGGTCGAAATGAAAGTGAACTTCCAAACGTTTCGTCAACATCTGCGGTCGACATCTTTAGTGGCGCTGCGTAGACTTCGAAAGTTGTACACTCGCTACGGAGCCACCGAGGTGCAACCTTCGAAGTCTACGCAGCGCCACTGAAGATGTCGACCGCAGATGTTGACGAAACGTTTGGAAGTTCACTTTCATTTCGACCACGGCCCAACAGCCCGGAATGTACTGGTTCTTCATTCTTTCCGTATACGGTACTGTACTGACGTTTACATTGTATGACGTAAAACTGTAGGCTACTGTTATTTTTTTTTTAAACAATGAGTAACCTACACTAGCATGTATTGGCCGCAGTTTCTTTTTTTAATTCCTTCGATGTATACCTTCGTATAAATAGTTTTTTTCCAAAGCCTACTTTCAGCAATTTTCTGCTTTAAACAACCCTGTTAGTCTGGCGGGGAGGAGTGAGTCTGTTTGTTAACTTGAGGCACCCTAAGGGCAGACTCCTTCACCTCGGGGAGAAGGGGAGTTGACTGAAAGGGTGGACCTCCTAACTATAGTGGATTCCGAACTAGGGGAACTTAATAAAGCCACACGATTAATTTCGGGACCAGGACTCGACACGTACTCAGACTGACTGATATAGTCTCAGCACGTTATCATGTTCCCCTGCCAACGCTGTGCACACTACCAAGTTTGCCGCAGTTTGAAACACGCTCTGCTCTCGTGGATTCAACTTGGCCGTTGACACTTTCGTAAAAATAGGAAAGCAATAACCCCCTAAAAATTCCCAACCCACTTTTTCCCCGTAAATTTTTTTTTTTGGGGGGGGGGAGTGGGGCTGAGCTGGCAACCCTGCAGTGTGAACATCAAAGTTCCAGGCGGTAGTCTACACTCCACATGCAAACTTGACCCCTGCCCCAGCTCCCATTCACTGACTTGTTAATTATGTTGTATAGGTATTATACAGACTAAGGCGCCCATTCCACCGACCGGCTAGGGCTATTTACAAAAACAGTGACGTGGTAGCAGACATTCAAGACTTAGGCGGGGTTTCCACCGACCTCGCATTGCAGAATTGACGGAAATGTTTATTTTCCTCTATGCCATTGTTAAAATTGATCAATGATCATACAGTAAAATCACAAACAAACAAACTAAAATTAAAAAATGGCGTCATGGGATATGTTAAGTACAAACATTTTAATAGATTTCTATAAAAAGAAAAATTCTAATTTCCGTCAATGTCATTTGCATTCTGCAATGCAAGGTCGGTGGAAACGCCACCTAAGTCTTGAATGTCTGCTACCACGTCACCGTTTTTGTAAATAAGCCGGTCGGTGGAATGGGCGCCCAAATAACACAGCTGAGCACAGCCTGGTTGTTCGAGATGCTGGCACGTAGCCAGGGAGGGGGCTTTGGGGGCTGAAGCCCCTCCCGAAATGTAAAAAAAGGGGGGGGAAAATGATTTTTTTTAGTTTATTTATATTTGTTCTCGCTTGATCCAGTGTATATACAGTAGATTCGATAGTGCAAGATACTTCCGCAGATTACGGAAGACTTGACACGCCGTTTTACTGAGGGTATTCCATACCCCCCCCCCCCCGCAACCCCCTGGTAGTTAGCCCCTCCCGAAATAAAATCCTGGCTACGTGCTTGTCGAGATGGTATGTCCTTTTTTTTCTTGCTTGCGTCAGAATATTAGACGAATTCGTGCCTGTGACGTCAAATTTGATTATGATAATACAGTAGACGGTCATTAGGTGCAGGCCAGCCACTTGCATAGATGATAATAAGTTACCATTACTAGGCCTATTCCCTATCCCTCAGAATATAGCCCCAGGTATGAGGAAAAACTAGCTGCACCGGAATTACAGTGTTAAACTGATCGCATAAATGCAGTATAGTAAGCCGGTTTATGTAATTATCTTTACAATATACGATATCGTATATAGGGTGTCCCGCTTAAGAGTGTGCAGCCCGTAGGAAATTAGCAGCCCGAAATTTAATACTTTTTATTTAATTAACTAATCGTGTTATTAAGGCCAAACCGGAGGGTTGTGGCCTTGACCGTTGAATACATAGAAATATAATAGATCTGGAGCGGCGGGAGTCATAATATGCCTTACGAGGCACCCGTTAACCATAAGCTAACTATCAGAGGTAAGTGCCAACGCAAAAAATATCAAAGTCTTACACATTGCAGCATAGCTAAGCGGATATCTGGACCCGGTCAAAAACTCTGTAGTTTAGTAGTTAGCTTGTGCAGGCTATTTCCCCGCCGAATTGCGTACTTATCTTGTGCAGGCTACACTAGCAGCCATATTGATAACGGTCTCCAGCCACGGGATCGATGAATATCCATTTTATAAACAAAGCCCCGCGTCTCGTACCTGTTCCGTGTTTGACTTGTATTATTTCAAATAATTGCAGTTTTACCTACTTCTGGCGCTTTACTGTCAAATTAAGTGTTGAGCTTCTGACTAATTTGCATTTCATTAAAAAAGTTGGAGGTTTTTCTTCCCTGTGGGGCACGTAAAAATGTTCTAAAAGATATGTTTTTAATTGCTTCATGCACAAATTTTAGACCTAATGTAATTGTAATTTTTGGTTTAGTCAATAGTGTAAGCATGTCTACGCGTATACTATACCCTTCTTTCGATTTTTACTATACCACTGCGGTTTAAAACATATATTACGAACCCTCTGCAAAGACATTTCCAGACCAGTCACGTTACCCCCTCCGGTTTGGCCTTAAAGATTCAAGTTGTAGAAGACTACTTCATGCATCATGCCTAAGGTATTTTTAATTATCGAAATTGTAGTTTTTTTTTGGCCTAGTATCTATTTTACGTGAAAAGTTATTGTTTATAAAATATTAGCATGTTTATGGAAAACTACAATTTTGAAAATTAAAAATTCTTTATTATATGATGCATAAAGTAGTCTTTTACAATTGCAATGAGCCAAACATTTAATAACTTGCTTAGTTAATTAAATAAAAAATGAAAAGTATTAAATGATATTAATGGTCCTGATTTTTTATTGGGGGGGGGGGGGGGGGGGGGTTTCAGAAATTTCATTGCATATTACATAGTACCTAGTTTTTATTTTCCCCCCAAAATCCCCCCTTTGGCTACGGCCTTGTTTCCCACCATCGCCCCCTCCTTACTCAAACGGGCTCTTGGAACCGTCTACGGTGGAGTTCAGTGTCCTCTTACGACCCTCTGAAATTTTCAGGTTGGCGCTTCTGATTTGCGCAACTACAAGGTACTACCCAATGACGTTCGAATGCCGGGAGGGAGGAGAGTTTGTGAGGTTCTACCTCATCGGCATGTTGGCTATCCTGGCCTTCACCATCCTCGTCATCATTGTTTTGATCAACAGAAGTGCACAAGGAGCCATAACGGATTTAGCTGCGAGAAAATACGTCCCGTACATCATCGCTTTCAAGTAAGTTGTTCGATGGACCTTCGATTGGGAATGACGAAATGTTAAGCTGGCCATTCACGAGGGCTCCAAACGGACTCGCGCCAAGCCAAATGGCGCGTCCTGTTCCATTTGGCGTTAGCGCCATTTAGAGGGGTCATCACGACCACGCTGTCGTTCCAAATCTTTCGAATGGTACAGTGCGACGATATGGAAGAGGTTCTTTTACACTGTACAGTTTGAAAGATTTGGAGCGACTGGTTCAGCGTAGTCGTGATGACCCCACTAATTAATGGCGCTAACGCCAAATGGAACAGGACGCGCCATTTGGCTTGGCGCGAGTCCGTTTGGAGCCTTCGTGAATGGCCAGCTTTAGAAGTCCACTGAATATGTCGACCGCAGATGTTGACGAAACGTGTGGAAGTAAGCTTTCAGAACGACCACTACCTATCATCCCCTCCCTGTTACAAAGGGGTACATATCGTATAATATGTCAAAATGTCCCAAAAAAGTTCTTCTGTTTGTCCTGATATATTCGACAATACGCCTTTTCCAAGTCAAAGGGAAGTAACTCAAAATTTTTAATTTCGAGTAAATTGAAGAAACAGTCTTGGCGTTTTTTTCTTTTTGATTTTTTTCAAATACAATGAATAAAGGAGCTCGAGTTGCTTCCGTATGGAGCAGGCTGCTGTAGCCATATAAATCGGGCCGTAGAGAAGGAAGTGGAGTTACTTCTATACCAAGTAGCGTAACATGTGGGGATTTTGTTGCTCAGAAAGAGAATTAACTCATTTAATTTGAATCCAGATTTTTTCTCTGATTTACTTCTGTTTCATTCAACGGAGAATTTTTCTCTGCTGTTTTTGATACCAAACACTCATTTTTTTTGAGTTACTTCCCTTTGACTCAGAAAAGGCGAATATACAGTGGCGGAGAAAAACTTAAGGACACCAAATTTTTTCTTGTAATTTTCATATTTGCCCTGTATAATGAGATCTGAATGACATGGTAATTGGATAGTAGCCCTCTATGAGCTGTATAGATCGACACTATTTTAGCTTTTGATCAATTCACCTCTTTGTAGATTTGAATTATTTTCGAAAATGCAAGGGGAGAAAAACATAAGGACGCGAGCATTTATGTTGATATTTTGAACCAAAAAACAGTGATTTTTAGTTCTTTATCTTTAATTTGAATAAGTAGGAGTCTGTTGTTGCTGAATGAAGAAAAATGTTCAAAGGGAAAAATTTCAAACCTGAGGAGGAGAAGGTAACCCATAAACCTCGGGAGCGAGGTCATTCTGTAAGAAAAATAGCGGAGATGATTAGAAGGTCAAGAACCATGGTCGAGCAGGCTCTCAAAGCTCCCCGTCCCGTGAAATAAAGGGGACACCCTCGAAAAACAACGCAGCATTTCGACAATTTGCTAGTCCATATGAGCAAAATGTCACCATTCATCGCCGCCGCCGACCTTAAAAAAGAAATGAATCCACCCATTTGTACTCGAATGGTTCGACAGGGGCTGAGAGATGCCCAAGAATTGCAGAGAAACGTTCTGCTATTGCCAAAAATGAACATTGAGAACCGTTTAAAGAATGCTTCAGAAAACCTAAATCGTGCAAATTGGAAAAAAATTTTGTTTAGCGATGAAACAAAGGTGAACTTCTTCGGTTCCTATGAGAAACAGTGTGTGACAAGACCTCCCAATGCCAAATTTAATCCCAAGTATACAAAGAAGACCGTAAAGTTTGGTGGTGGTAACATTATGGTGTGGCGTTGTTTCTCCTACAACGACGTAGGCCCGATATTCCGTATAAACGAAATCATCACGAAAAAGATATACCGGGAGATTTTGCAAAATGTAATGCTCCTTTTGCGGAAGACGACATGCCAATTTAATGGGTGTTCCAACAGGGGAGAGACCCGAAGCATTCACCAAAGATTATAAACCAGTGGTTCGCGGAGAACAATGTGTCTGCCATGCCGTGGCCTGCTCAGTCGCCCTACCTGAACCACATTGAAAATCTTCGGAGCCACTTAAAAAATCAACAACCAAAGGTGCTGCGTAAAAACAAGGACCTTCTATGAGAGGAGGTGAAGAAGACATGGCACTCGATACCTATTTCAATCCGGCAAAACAACGGCCATGGCACATAGTATTGATGTTTTAGTTGAATTATAGTGTTATTTTGACAATAAAACTGCTCGCGTCCTTATGTTTTTCTCCCCTTGCATTTTTGAAAAACATTAATGTCTACACAAAGAGGTGAATTGATCAAGAACCAAAATAGTATCGATCTATACAGCTCTTAGAGGGCAATCAACTATCCAACTACCATGCCATTCAGATCTCATTATACAGGGCAAATATGAAAATTACAAGAAAAAATTTGGTGTCCTTAAGTTTTTCTCCGCCAACGTATATCACGAGATATTCGATTTTTACACTTTTCCCACTCTTAAAATTTTCTGGCCATGCTTCGGAGGGTATGTAAAACAGGCGGTCCCGGGCCTTTCTGGTTGATTGTATGAGAGGGCATTATAGCCCTAACTCCGCTAGGTTGGCTTAGTAATAAAAAAAGTCATTATTTATTTATTTATTTAAAATTAAGAAAAGTAGGTCTAGGTCATTATTTAGTAGCGTACTTCCCACTTGCAATGATCATCCCACTTCTCAAGTAGCTTAATAAGACACCATACGTCAAGAAATTAAATTATAGTAAAGCCATTAAATGAGTCTTGTCATGCAAAAACAAGTTTAAATAATTACGGTCACATGAAGCAGACCAGGAATTTTTGCCAAATGACCTAGCATGGGGTTACCTGGGCTGACACGAAACAACTCAAGGCTAATTTTGAATACCTATTCTTAAGAGACCCGTGGACTTAAAGATATAAACCAGACAACATGGCTACCATGCAAACACAATGATGCTAATAAAGTAGTTTCCTTTGCAGAGTATTCCTCCTTCTGCCAGAGGCAGCGCTGAACGTGATGGGCACAATCTGGGCGTTCAGCAGCCTAACCGACTGTGATACCGAAAAGTTCACCCGACACGTGGTAGAAGGTCTTGTTATCTTCGACTGGGGCCTGTTCGCCCTCTCCATCCTAGGCCTGGCGTTCGTCTTCGACCCCATCGGGTCCATCAGCTACTACGAACGTCTCAACAACTCGGACGTCAACGTCGAGTCAATTAAACATAGGAAAGTCACCAGGCTTTGGCTGAAACGGTTTCGGTGGTTCTTCTGCTGGGTCCGGAAGGACGCGCATTGTCATGAAGCTTTTCAGCATGTTGCAGGTATGGTGATAGACAATTTAACAATGAAAGGATCCCCGTGATGAATTCCGAAAAAAAGCCTGGAGGCGCGCACCCTTCTTTGATGCTACAATAATTTTAAAAGAGGCAAAAGTGAGAAAATCGCATTCTGTACAAAATTTGGCAGGAAGGGACAGAGCATATTTTAAGGAATTTTCACTAGGCGGCACTAAGCAAAATCCGATTCTATATATTGTAGTATATAAAATATTATTCCGCATAGCCTCATGGCTCATATCCTATATCTATAGTAGTAGTATGGTTGGACACAGTCCCAGGCCACGGTGTGGGCCCATAGGACAGGGGACCTCCTGATTAAAGTGGATTCCGAACCACTTGGGAAACACAGTGAAGTCACACGATTAGTTCGGAGGTCCTACCATGTTTACCTACCGGCACTGTGCACACTACCAAGTTATCTGCATCTTTGAACCTGCTCTGGTCCGCTGGATTCAACTTGGTAAGGCGGCCGGCTACCCTATATCTATAGCATCTAGTAAATCCATTTATGTGAGATTTACGGGTTATCATTTCGTTATGAATTTTAAACTGATATAGTTTAACAAAAATTATTTATTTGTTTAGAATACTTGTATTTGGTTGTTATTGTAAAAATTTGGGATTTGACCGGGAGTCTTTACACGCCATGCGATCGGAGACGTGCCGTAACTTAACACGGGTACTAACCTATAAAAATTGTTTGTATGCGATTAATCTTAAAAAAATAAATAAATAAAAAAACACCTTTACGTAAGTGCACACCTCCAGAACATCGAGTATTATTAGAATAACTAAGTTTGCTGGCTAACAAACAAAAGCAGTTATGAATGCCCTTCTAGTATTATAATAAATATAAAATCTTGTTTGCAGTTCATTATCGTCGTTCAGGTAGCCTATTCCTGAAATATAATGATATTAAAATAGCATGGGGAAAAAGTTTTTTAAAGTCTAGACCGTGCAAACGAAATGTTAAAGGACGCAATTAAGAAGGAACTTTTCATCGAGAACCTTTGTGAAAAAGTTTCGAGGACATTGTGTTGATGCCAATCTATTAAAATAGCAAAGAGAAAAAGTTTTTTTTAAAGTCTAGACGGTGCAGACAAAACGTAAAAAGACGCAATTAAGGAGGAACTTTTCATCGAGACCCTTTGTGAAAAATTTATGTGGGCAATAATTGTATAAATTTCCATGAATTGTATGGTGTTTTAACAATCTAGTCGGTTCAGTACTAATAGGAAATTAAGACTGTGAAGGTGATCGCGTTCCTGTCCATACAGACCAAACTGCCATATTTCGAGATCCGGTCTGGACACTTTTAGTACCAGTTTAACGTTTTAGTCATGCATTTGCCTGCCAAGTATGGGTTTTTTAGCAGCTCTAAGCCAGCGAGTAACTGAATTCTACGTGGTCGTATTGTGTTCCAAATAATTACTTCATAATTTTTATTTTTTTATTTTGTTAGACGGGTTTGGCAGGCCTGCCTTTGTCTTGTAACCAGGTTTCCTATTGTCACATGATGAGGTTCAAGTTACTTACCTCTCATTACACGTTTCCATAGCTCAGCTGTGAAATCCCTGAACTAAGTCCTATGTTTGAGCCATTCTATACATAGCCTGTGCAAACACAGTGCTTCTCGTTGCAATCACTGATTTGCAGCTGCTTGTCTGCCTTTGTCTTGTAACCAGGTTTCCTATTGTCACGTGATGAGGTTCAAGTTACTTACATCTCAATACACGTTTCCATAGCTCAGCTGTGAAATCCCTGAACTAAGTCCTATGTTTGAGCCATTCTATACATAGCCTGTGCAAACACAGTGCTTCTTGTTGCAATCACTGACTTGCAGCTGCTTGTCAAAGTCTTCTTCTTCCCTCTTAAGCGGCCCCTACACGGTCAATAATAATGAAATTATCAGTAATGTCATTACTATTCAGTAATGATGCAGCTGTGATCAGAAAATCCGGGTCCCTATCATTATTTTTCGTCATTCCAACTTTGTCCTCCACCATACATGATAATTATTACTGTCATCTTGATAAGGTAATGTCATTATTAATGACCGTGTAGGGGCCACTTTCATGCCGCTGTGCGCATGCGTGAGGGGGTCGCCCTGATCCCTTACTTATCTGTATCCGAGGCTTCTATTTGTGCTATGAATCAGTAGTACCACTGTGCAATGCATCAATTCCACTACGCAAGCGCCTTTCAATATGATAAAAAAACTATAATTAATTAAATCTCGTCTACTTTCAGGTCTTCTTAGCACAATATTCAGAAGCACAGACCTCGTCCCATCAGACATTTTGGCCGGTTGTGTTCTTCTTCGAGTCAAACAGAAAAGAAAAACACGCGAGCTGCAAAGACTTCAGTTAAAATCGGAAAAAGTTCCTCGAGCCACCGCAGATGTGCGGGAAGTGTTCGCCACAGCTCCCCGTTGGATGTGTATAAAAAAGGCCAAACATTATATGAATCTCTCTATAGCAGTCTACGGCTGGCCGTTTGTTATGTATAGGTACTGCGGTACTGGTCTTTTTAGGCTAATACCTGAAATGGTCTGCTGCTTCTGCTTTAGGTACGTAGTCTATTGGGCAATGGTGTAATACTATTTAACAAAGGGCGGGGCCGTGGTTGAGTGGCTAGAGAGCTTGCATTTCAATCGGGAGATTCGGGGATCGATTTTACGCAATAGTTCAGATTAGAATTCAAGAGCAATGTGTCAATCGTCCAGAAACCAACAGTCATAATCAGGACTAAACCGTCAGTCCTTGTCAGTACTTAGCCTGCTGATGGGATTAGCACCCACACATGTTCGATGACTGTTAGGCCCTGCCTCTAATGAGCGATTATCACAGCAGGCAAGTCCAACTAACCCTGAGTTAATCCTCGAAAACGCTGGAAGGATGAGTTGGAAACTGACCTTCGTGAGTTGGTAGCCGTTGGAGGCCGTAGGTGGTGGAGCACTGTTCAAAACCGAGATGAACAGAGGAGCGTTCTCGAGCAGGCCGAAGCCCATCAAGGGCTATAATGCCAGAAGAAGGACCCTCAGTAAAATTATTTTTATTTTTTATGAGAAATTATCATATAACCATAGATCTCTTCTTCCTATTCCAGGACAAAAGCAACATTAGTAACCGATGACAATTGCTGTTTATGCAATTATGCAGGCGTTAAGTACTTATCTCAAATAGCAGAAGAGGATATCATTGTAGCCAGCTTTCGCAACGAAGTTTTTGAGGTGAGTGGAAATAAAGTAGGTGCCCATAGGTTATAGAGAGTCAGAAAAGAAATATAATAAACGGCATAAATTCTTGTGATGTCACAATGTCAATGATTGGTTGGCAGAAATTCCCTGCATACCACCCTCCAGCTCTCTCGGTCCTGCCCCTTCCTCTTCAACTCTTGGTCAACCTTCAGTTGATCCATGAATTCCTTCTTCGGCCGCCCTCTTCTATTGGGGATAAAAATAGAGGAGCGTTAATAGTAGACTTGGATGGGAAGAAGGTGATAGTCATTTTACTATAGTTCTTTATAAAAGAGATGAGACATTTCCTCCCACCAATGAAATGCTTTAAATCCTGGGGTCACCTGCCACTATCATTTACCAATCAGAGTACGCGTTGGGCACTTCCAAAAAAATAACAAATCCCGTCGTGGGTGCAAGATTGGTCGAAACAAGACGTGGCAGGTGGCACAAGAAATTAAAAAAATATTCTTGGCGGGAAGGAATGTCCGATCTCTCCTATGTAGAACTCTTCATGCTCTTTCTAATGTATTCTACTTCTTTCGTTGTTTCAGCTGCCTTTCCTGGTCATCGCCGATCATAGAACGGGCAGCATCGTCGTGGTAGTACGAGGTAGCATATCCCTCCGCGACGTCTTCACGGATATGGCGGCAGGCTGCGAGAAGTTCGAGGCTGAGGGACTGCCCTCGGACACGATGGCTCACAAGGGAATGCTCGTAGCTGCCAAGTTCATTAAGCGTCGGCTAGATGAGTTTGGAGCGTTGGAACGGGCGTTCGCAATGTATCCGCACTATGATTTGATACTTACAGGTGTGTGATATCGCTAGAATTGTCAGTCTGGCGGCAGCGAAGCAGAAATTTGAAAGTAGGTCGATTATTGAAAAGTCTATAGAACTTTTACCCGACTGACCGACTACTAATTAATTAATTAATCTAATTAATTTGTGTGCATTCTTGTTGACAAATATTTTAAAATTTCTCTCGAATTTTTTGTTTACTTAGGTCACAGCCTTGGTGCAGGGGTCGCTGTTCTACTAGGCTTCCTGATACGCCCTGTTTATTCAAAAGTCAAAGTCTACGCGTTCGCGACGCCAGCGGGGCTGATCACAAGGGAGGCAGCTCGTCTTACGGAAAGCTTCGTGTTTACGCTGGGAGTCGGCGATGACTTTGTTATGAGGCTGAGTGTGGACAATGTGGAGGAACTTCGGTGCAAGCTCATGCAAGTTCTGGATGCGTGTCGTCTTCCTAAGGTATATATAGTATATACATATATACAGTATATATGTGTATATATATATACTATATACAGTATAGGCTCTATAACATTTTGAACGGGGGTAGTTTTAGGCTCGGGGGGTAATGAAATGAAAATTTGTGAATACATTTTCCGGAAGTCGAACATTGGTCGCCGTCTCAATAGGTAGATGAATCTCCCTAAAAGATGAGTAGAGTGCTTGATTTGTCCTTAACTAGTTTTCACTTTTTTGTAGTATCGCATAATGATAAATGGATTCGGCTACGCGCTGTTTGGAGTTCCATCCAGAGATCTCGAATCAACATGGCGGACAGACCTATCTACAGCGCCCACAGGTCCGGGGCAACTTCCTCTTCTCTACGACCCATCTCACAATCATAACGTAGAAGCCAACCCCCTTGCCAAAGACTTAACCGTACGGAGGTTCTCCCGAGCTCGACTCTACACCGCCGGCAGAATACTGCACATAACTCATAGAAAGAAGACGAAACAAGAACGGAAAACTAACTCGGGAGGACCTAGTTTTGAAATGCGCTGGGCGTCGGCTGAAGAGTTCCAGGAACTTAAGGTAGAGCCGAGAATGCTTCTCGATCATCTACCAGAGAATGTTCTCAAAGTATTAGAGACGCTAATTTCAGAGCAAAGGGTTGATATTAGTGATATAGACTACAGGCATCATAGGATTGCTATGTTATGAGGGCGTGCAATTTCTGTCAGGCTGAGAGTTGAGACATCTGTCTGCGGGCTAAGTATTCATGTTATTATTCGCCTACTCCCTATCCGTCTTATATATTGTATCTGCTTCTTATGGCTATGTCCTCCATCATCATCTTCTCTTCTTTTATTGCCTCTTCTAGCGAAGATTGGCGATCTTCATGGCAACCTTGTAGACTGCTGTTCTGTTGCGGTAACTTGTTGGAACCAGGCCGAAGGGATTTCCGAGTCCTTTTTTTCTAGCGCCTGCTTTCAGCATGTCTGCTTTAAGCAACCCTGTCAGCCTGGCGGGGGGTGTGAGTCTGTTTATTAACTTGAGGCACCCTAAGGGACTCCTTCACCCCTGGGAGAAGGGGAGTGGACTGACAGGATGGACCTCCTGATTATAATGGGTTCCGAACCATTTGGGAAACATAATAAAGTCACACGATTATATTCGGATATAACCAGGACTCGACACGCACGTAGACTGACTGGTATAGTCTCAGCACGTTATCATGTCCCACCATGTTCCCCTGCCAACGCTGTGAACACTACCAAGTTTGCAGCAGTTTGAAACACGCTCTGCTCTCGTGGATTCAACTTGGTAAGGCACTTGGTTGGAGTCCCGACCGCAGACAGAGACTAACAATAGCAATGTACGTAAATGGGTAATACAATGTTACCAATGACAATAAGTTTCAGCTCTTCCAGGCTGTAGTATGTTAAGGAATTGGGATCCTTTATTATTATGTGATATCAAAATTAAATGTCTTATTAGGTCTATTTTAGTAATTTCTGCTGAGAGATTTCAGTCTCTAGCGTTTTTTTACTTAAATGCTCAAGTGCTCAAAAATTTAGGATAAGTGGTTGGCTATTTGTGTACATATTTAAGTGTAATATAACGTTGGATTTCTAGTGCCTATTCGTATTTTTCTTTCCAACTCAATTTTCTTACATTTTGTCCTATGATCCCTCAGATTCAGAGGTCAGTGTGAATCTGAGGTGCCATATAACATATCGTACAAATCTGCTATACAATAGTAAATATGGAACTTAGCCTACAGAACAAGACGAGGCTGATATATTCTACGTGGATTTATTTGAAACGAAAGACGCAGGCCAAAATCTTCGCCCTCCGGATTGCCTTGGTCCTCTCGAGTCTGGTTTGTTCTTTCGCCTCTGACTCCCACTATGCAATGCCACCAACTAGGCGCTCATTGTCAGCGGTCAGCAGGTCCAACAACACATCAGGCCCAAAGTTAAGCCATCCAGAGACGAAATTAGAGGATATACAGAAAAAGTGGGCTTGACGGGATTCGAGCCCAGCGGTGAAGGTAACGCCCCGGTTAGGCGTAGATCGTGGGTTCGAATCCCGCTAAGACCAGTTTTTTTTTATATCCTCTAATTTCGGTCATTCTGCTTCTCCTTCAAATGACTCTACTGGCGATAATCATGGCAATTTGGACCTTGGAGACTGCTGCTCTGAAAAGGGAAGCCGCGCTCTTGCCAAACCAGTGCCTCAGGTGCTATCAACCAGGATATTCTGCCCTCAGTCCTTCTATCTTCCTTTGGATTTTTACATGCAGAAGGTGATACTCAGTTAAGAAACGGAAACTAACATACTACGGCCAAGTGATGAGGAACGAAAAGTATCACCTTCTGCAAGTAAAATTCCAATGGAAGATGGACTGAGGGCTCCTGGCAGAAGAAGAAGAACCTGGTTAAAAAACCTGAGGCAGTTGTTTGGCAAGACCCCGACTTCCCTTTTCAGGGCAGCAAGTCCAAATTTCCATGATTATCGCCAATCTTCGACGGAAGAGGAATTTAAAAAAAAGAGGAAGAAGACCCTACAGTAAGTAAACGTAGTGGATAAAATGAAGAGACATGCCAAGGTATAAAGCAACAAGATTATTAAATGGCTTAAATAGGGGGACGTTACATGAATTTTGTGAATGCTCATAATGCGGAGGAACTCGTAGACATCACGGCTATTTATAAGTGACAAACACATAGGGAGCGCCCACGAGCCAAAGCTGGCTGGAGTCATTCCGCCCGTGGAGGTCTATCCTGTGGGAGCGTCTCAGTTAAGATGACCGGTGATTTGACGTGCACCGCTCTTACAGCTTCTGCTGTGGTGTTGCTGCTGTCCTTGATTTACTGGTAAGTAGACAGGAATATATATGATGTATCGATATTTTAAGAGACAATCACAGGAAGAAAAGCCTTATAAGTGTAAAAAATCCAATATCTCATGAATTATCAATCTGTCTAAAATGACAGGACTAACAGAAGACATTTTTCTATGAATTTTGATTTATGATTTGTAGACCTACTTCTTTCTAACACAGATTGGCCGGTAATAGAAAAGACGCATTAGCTATAGGAGCAAATATAGTAGGTAACCCTACTACCGTACGCGTTTTTTTTTGTACAAAGGAGCCTAGTCCTAAATAGCCGTTAAATTGGCAGAAATGTTCCTCAACATTTCAATCTTCTTTCTTCTTCAGCCAACGCTCGTCCTTGGCTAGTAGGCCATTTGACGCCGTGCCTCATAATAGAACTGGGTCAACCCTTCCTGTGTCGTAGTTCGGTTTTTTTTACATGTCAATATAAGACACGTGGCCTTATTAACAATAACACCAATTAGCCGCACAGATCTGGAACTCCTTCCTTGGGACTATTTTTTTTTTGCCCAAATCAAATTCACTAATTGGCTGATTTTTATTAGAAATAGACTGACATACCACACATAAAAATGGTCAGAACAATAATTTCGGTTTGTGGTGATATTTTTGACAGCTCTGCGACTGATATTTCGTGAGATTTGCTGTTTACACTTTTTTTATTTATTTTTATTTTAAGATTAATCACATACAAACAATTTAATGAATGTATCCAATTGACCTCTTCAGTCGCCTCTGTAGGTTAGTACCCGTGTTGAGTTGCAACACGTCTTCGATCGCATGGCGTGTAAACACTCGCACATGTGCAATCACTTTACAGCTTGTCCCCTCCGTTTGCCTCTTAAATGAACAATCTTTGTAGCGTATCTATATTAGGTTTCGAAAGGCCATTGAAAGAGGAGGGGGCACTAACTTCGAGCTCAATGACTTTTATCAGTCCCCCAACCCGTCGCTCCAATTACACGCAATCAATGAATGACCGAACTATCACTTAA
Source organism: Psococerastis gibbosa (assembly GCA_963971405.1). Taxonomy (NCBI): domain Eukaryota; kingdom Metazoa; phylum Arthropoda; class Insecta; order Psocodea; family Psocidae; genus Psococerastis; species Psococerastis gibbosa. Next base: position 24,099,507 of record OZ020491.1, read on the forward strand.
GGTAATGAATTTTACTGTGTCTATAAGCGAACTATAAAGTCAATACTACTTGTATAATATAGTATATCTTTGTACCGGTAGTTTCTTAAGATATTTATGCATTGAAATTGATCATGAAAGCCCAATGTAGCCTATATATAGATCAAATCAATTTTTTAGGCAGCGCTTTAAAAGATTCTCTTGAAGCTAGGAAAAAATGGCTTCTTTATGTGAACATACGTAGGCAATAAAGTTTTGAACAACATGGAACAAAATAAGGGACTTCTGGAAAAACTACCGTTTGACATTTCTAAAGCCTATAGTTATAGAAATTTACTAATTTATATCCCATGCATACTACAAATATTACCAAAGAAAATGGGAAAGCCTTACCGCTATACCGATTTTGTATATTGACAAACAGTTTTCGGCAGTTAGGTAGGTATAGTCCACGCAAAATGGGAAAAGTATGGACATGGAATGTTTTGACCCTGTGCAACAGTGTAAAAATATTCCTTGCACCATTTTGTGTTACCTTGTTGCATTGCATGCAAGGCATAACAAAAATTGTGCAACGAATATTTTTACAGTGTTGCACAGGATCAAAACATTCCATGTCCATACTTTTCTCATTTTGCGTGGACTATACCTTTTCTCTACGTATCTCTTAAAACTTTTAAAGCGTATACTAGGCAGATGGTGGATTCTGATTTTTAAAAATAAGACTTATAGGTTTATAGTTTTTTTCATTGTTCTTTTAGTTTTTTTGTTTGTTTTTTTAGTTCTTTTTGTTCTTTTAGTTTTTTTTTTTGTACGTTTGTAATGGAAGAGCATAGCAGGAAGTAACCGCACTTTTATTCTCATATTTTCTTTGATATTTTTTTGTAGTCTATAGGTGGAACTGTATCTGTGTAGGCCTAACTATAAATAGGCTATACATTAGGTTTCAAACGGGTATTGAAAGGGGAGGGGGTAGTAACTTCGAGCTCAGTGACTTTTATCCGTTCGCCAACCCGTCCCTCCGATTAAGTGTCAATTCGCCCCCACGCAATGGATTAATGGAGAAACTATCCCTAAAAGGAAGGTCGTGACCTTGAGCCCACACGACGCCGCGCCGGCAACCCACCTTATAGCTCGGCCAAGTCTCAGGTCAAACATACAACGCTTTCCTTTGTATTCTGGCTACGGCATAGAAACACGAAACCTAAATGACCATTGTCGCTCGATTTGGTGGTCTGATTAAGGCGCCCATTCCATCGACCGGCTAGGGCTATTTACAAAAACGGTGACGTGGTAGCAGACATTAAAGACTTAGGCGGGTTTCCACCGACCTCGCATTGCAGAATTGACGGAAATGTTTATTTTCCTCTATGCCATAGTTAAAATTGAGCAATGATCATACAGTAAAATCACAAACAAACAAACTAAAATTAAAAAATGGCGTCATGGGATATGTTAAGTACAAACATTTTAATAGATTTCTATAAAAAGAAAAATCCTAATTTCCGTCAATGTCATTTGCATTCTGCAATGCGAGGTCGGGGGAAACGCCACCTAGTCTTGAATGTCTGCTACCACGTCACCGTTTTTGTAAATAGCCCTAGCCGGTCGGTGGAATGGGTGCCTAAGTTGACTGGGATACCGCCATAGCGCAACCGTGTTAATACAGATATTACCAAATATTTTGCAATGAAATGAGGCTTGCTGCAATATGGTCTTAGACTAGAAATATTATAGCTACAAAAATGTGCAATAATTATAATTATAGAATAGTAAATCTGCCGCGGCCCCCTATGGAATTTCTGGATCCAGGGCTGCAGCCGAATTTTTTTGACTTTACAATAGTATACACTAGTTAGAAGTGAACTTTCTAGACGTGCGACATTTCACTACATGTACTATAGCAGGGATTCCCAAACTGTGGTCCACAGACATAATAATATCAGGTCCACGGGCCAAAGTATGAAATAAGAAAATAAAACAGCTGAGTTATTGGAACTTTGAAATAAAATACATTAAGTCTTGCCTCTGAACTACAAAATCCGACTGATACCAGTTCTAAACATTTAATCAAATATTAGCACGTAATTTTAGGCACACGCTAGCCTACCTATAATCTTGGTCCTATAATTTAACGATTTTCCTATCACAGCCATGGTGGTCCACGGAAAACCATAAAATAATCTAGTAGTCCACGGACAAAAAAGTTTGGGAACCCCTGTACTACAGGACCACAGCCTTCCCTGAAATAAAATCCTGGTTACGGGCCTGGGAGAGCCGAAGGGATAATTTGAAAAACGATTATTCGGCTGCGAATTGCAGACCATGTGTTATAAATATCAACTCTATACACACTGCCACTAAAACTCCCACACCCAAACTCGGCTCCAGCTTTTGATTCGCAATTCAGCTGTATGAATCGAAGACAAATATGCCTTCCGACAGAATACACAACAGGGGCAATCATTAGTCAGCCATTACCATAATGGCATTGCTTGTGGAAAAACATTGCTTCCTGTTGGGAATATCGACTTGCAGCAACTTGCAGTCTGAGCATTTTGAACTCAGTGTATTTCTGCTGATTCCATCTGGGTCTAATCATCTAAATCAGCGGTTCCCAACCAGCAGTCCATGGACCACCGGTGGTCCACCAACGAATGTGCTTTGCGGGTTGCGATGAACAAACCATTCTGACACCCCTCCGCTCCCCCATTTAAAGAATTTAACTACCAGACACTAGAAACTAGCTATATTGAATAAATTCTCATACACAGAAACAAAAATTTTTACCATAACCTTACACAAGAAGCCCGTGACACCAGACTAGCCGAAGATCGTTGCCTCATAATACCACAATTCAAAACGTCGCTATTTCAACACTGCCATACATGTATTTCAATAAAGGTTTATAACTTCATCCCTCTATCAATTGAAAAAGCCCCAAGTCTGAATCAAGTCACTTATAAGGAAGTCTATTAAAATTATCATGCGAAATTACCTGTCCTGAATTGCCTTGCTAAAGAGTTAGTGTTAAAAGTAAATAATTATTATTAGCTTATTTTAGATTTTAGTTTTTAGTTTTATAGCTATTAGCTGTAGTAAAAGGGGGCCCAGCACAGGCTCGTCCTAAAGGGTCCCTTCCTACTGATATTGTACTTCTAAAATCATTGTAAAACTATAATTTGAAGGAAATAAATTTTACTTACTTACATATCAGGTGGTCCACGGGCCAAAGTATGAAATAAGAAAACACAGTAAGTCTTGGCACTGAGCTACAAAATCAGCCCGATACCAGTTCTAAACATTTAATCAAATATTAGCACGTAATTGTTATTGTACGCACAAGCTACTTGATCTTGGTCCTAGAATTTAACGATTTTCCTATAGCAGCCATGGGGGTCCATGGAATTCATGGCCATTCTAGCCTATCTAGTGTTATTTTTTCTAAAAAAGGTCATTTTATCTGTAGTCTTAAATTAAGTGAATTTTGAGGAACATTCTATCATAGTAGCAAGTAGGCCTATCAGATTTTTAAAATTATTTCGTTCTACCCTCCAGAAAAATAAATTTTTGCACACTCGAGCGAAAAAAAACATTTATTTTTTCACCGGACTGTCCAGTGAAAAACCGGACGCCTGATTACGCCGGATGCCTAAATCTATTGCTTCTGTAAACACACTTTTGATGAATTCCAGGTATATAACAAGAGTATACGGATTTTTCAACAAAATAGGAATACCAGGTCCTATCCCTTCTTTGCCGTTCGGAAACTGGAACCGTTCTGCTCGACTGGTAAGTGCCTAAACAAGGGTTTAGCCCGGCATTTGGCGTAATGTCATTTTACCCGCGTCCACGCCATGCTGGGTGTACTCAAAAAAACATAGGTAAACATAAACAAGTGTATGACAGGCTCACTGACAAGAGTCTATTGGAGAGAGAAAAGCCTTACAAGTGTAAAAATCAATTATCTCTTTTGAAATATCGAACGCAGAGCTGCCAAAATGTCACACCACTAAGAATTTTTTTCTTAGTTCTTCAATGAATATTTCCGATGAAAGTTGTCTTTGCATAAAAAACGAGTAGTAGTGAAGGGGAGGGGGGGGGGGGTACGAATGCTCTTAATTACAAACTCGCATTACCCAATGAGCTTCAAGAATGGATTTTATGTTTCGCCCTGTCCAATTGCTGATTTTTTAGGGCCTCCCCTCTTCCTGATAAGGCGCAGATTCCACCAACGTCAATACTGATATTAAATGTTTTTTGACGTGGTAGCAGACATTTTTAGACTGTCTAACAATGTCTGCTACCACGTCAAAAAACATTTAATATCACTATTGACGTTGGTGGAATCTGTGCCAAACATATAGGTTGGAATTCCGTTAAAAGGCAGAAATCATTCTAGGCTACTGTTGGCAGTTCGCTTGATAGGCTCTTTTTGGCAAATACTTCGAACGCTCCCTAACTCTGTCAAAAACTCACAATTTACTGTTTCAGTTCCTCGGAGCAGAAGATATTTCAAATTCAACAAAATATGGAACAATTTTTGGAACATTCGACGGCTTAAAACCAAACCTTCTAACAACTGATCCCAAACTAGTAAAGGAAATACTTGCCAGCGATAACTTGAAAGACCGCAGGGTGAGATGTGTTAATAATATCCACACTAACTACTAAGGATCTATTAATAGTCAATAACGTAATAGACACCGACAAGTTTTTTGTTAGTCTCCAGGAAATATAAGAAGATACTGTTGTTTATTTCTGTTTAAAATGAGTCTTGTTTCATTAGCTGACTGACTAACTGGTTATAGAGGTGCTGGAACACGAAGTCAGTTGGGTGTTTTTTGAACTTTTGCCAAGTCTATGTTGGTCGTTTTCAAACTGTGAAAAGATTTTGAGACTTTTTTTTTAAAGTTGATGGAATATTGCTATTGGGCATGTGTGTAGATAATTTTAGATGCATCGGTTAGGCGGGTATTCCACTGGTCGATTTTCCCGTCAAATGTGATTAAAAAGAGTCAGCTACCATATTATAACTTAATTTATATTAGATAAGTTAAGTATCTACATAATAGTCTCCTTAAATTAATTTATAATATGGTTGCAGACTCTTTTTAATCACATTTGACGGGAAAAGTGACCAGAGGAATAGCCGTCTTATGAAATTATAGTAAATCCATCGATCTAATAGATAATTGGATATCTTTGGCATTAATGCTTCACCATCTACGTCAGAACTGAAGTTCCCAAACGTTTTCACTGAGGACATTCAAACAATATTTATAATATATTGTAATGCGGACCAATGGCGGATCCACGGGGGAGGGGGGGGGGCCATGACCCCCCCTAAATGAGTAAATTCATAAGATGCCTAGTAAAAACAAAATTGAATAAAACTCAACTTTTCAACAAAAAAATTACCTTTTAAAACTTACAAAAAACTTGTGATAAATTTTGTCCTGCATTATATTTATACTTATTATTTATTTACATTTTATAGGAAATAATTTGTCGACTTTAAATATTAGCAAGACAATGTTATAAAGGTATATTCACGATTTTTTTTTTTTTAATTCTAAATATTTAGCATGCTGCGCCATATAGTGAATACCCTTAATAGTGGCATTAAACTAACGTATATTCATGAGGCAAGCTCCTCGAAATTAAAGAATTTAGAAAATTCTGAACTTGGCGGGATTGGAACCCACAATCTATACCTAACTGGGGTATCGTCTTAAACCGCTGGACTACAAGCCCGACACGTACAGTGTCTCCTAACCTCATTGATACTAAAACATTGTCATAAGCGTAAGTGTGACATAACCAAGGTCGGGTATAAGTCCGTAGTGACACTAAACGAAACTACTTTTTTCAGGCAGCACAGGCCTCTGCATCACTTAAGAGGGTTCTGCAAATTCTGGGCGCTGAAGATCAGAAAAATGTTAATACACTTCTGAATTCATCTTCCAATGAGCCACGAATCGCTAAGGTAAGTTCTGGACCTTTGTTTACATTGGTTTAAGTCTCTTCACCCGATTTCAGTCCGTAAACAACAAGAATTACTAATGAACAAAGACGAATCGCATCGCTGTACGACCCCATAGACGTATTACAGGTGATGGACGTCAATTGTCGTCTTGATACATCAACCCATTGCCTTCAATGAATCGTTTTCGAGCATTGGTGGATATTCGAATAACCCTTTTCTATCATGGTTTGAAATACTCGATGCTAACATTAAAAAAATAATAATAACTACCATCCATATCCGATTTCATGTTTGTCAAACCATCGTTGTTGTTGTTGTTTCTAACGCCAACTTTCAGCATTTCTGCTTTAACCAACCCTGTCCGCCTGGCGGGGGGAGTGAGTCTGTTTGTTAACTTGAGGCACCCAAAGGGCAGACTCTATCACCTCGGGGAAAGGGGAGTTGACTAACAGGGTGGACCTCCTGATTATAGTGGATTCTGAACCACTTGGGGAACATGGTAAAGTCACACGATTAGATCGGAGGTGACCAGGACTCGACTTATACTGCCTAAGCGCGTACCCCACCAGGTTCCCCTGCCAACGCTGTGCACACTACCAAGTTGCCGCAGTTTGAAACATGCTCTGCTCTAATGGAATCAACATGGTAAGGCCGTTGCCCCACAGAAACACACATTAATAAAACTTTGCTACATTTCAGCTGGCAACACGTTTAGAAACAGCAACCAACGCCCTAATACGGGCCATTCTGAAAGACAAAGAGCAACCAAAAGTAACAATAAATGGTCTCGTAGCTGACTACATACAGGACATCTCAGCACTAGTTCTTCTAGGCATCGACCTAAACCAGGATCCCGTGTTTAGACAAAGCTTCTTAAAGCATATTTTAAGACTTTACGCGCCAAAGAATGCTTCTTCTCCCTTAGCCATTCTTCCTCGTAAGTATTCTAAGGATTACCTTGTTAAATGAAGAATAAGCGACTTATCTCGGCACTCTATAGGAGCCACCAACAGAGTTTGTGAAGCCCCAGGTTTATAAAAGAAGGCTGGTTGCAATATGCCAAAGGCTGCTGTAAGGTTTGCAGAGACCCTGGAGATCCTGTCCCTAATGCTGAGGTCTTGAGGCGAACGGATACAGAAGCAGAGTGGTAAGAATCGGAAACTAACATATTTCGGGATGAGGAACGAAAAGTCTTGCCTTCAACATGTAGTGTAGATGGTAGGACAGAGGGCTCCCAGCAGAAGAAGAACATCCTGGTTTAAAAACCTTAGGCAGTGGTTAGGCAAAGGCACTACTTCCCTTTTCAGAGCTGCTGTCTTCTAGGTCCAAATTACCATTATAATCGCCAATCTTCGATAAAAATGGAATTTGACGAAGAAGAAGGGCTACCGAACCCGACCGGTTTCGACCTAGGAAAGAATCTTCTATATGGTTAAGTTGCAAAGTAGCAAAAACTGTTAGACCCCCTTTATCCTCAATCTGTACAGAGCTGCTTGGGAACGGGTGCGGCCAAAGACAGAAGAATACGAGATACAATGCGTGACTAAAATTTTGGCAGAAGCTAAAAGCAACCGAATGAGGTGGTCAGGCCATGTGTGAAGACGGGGTACTAGACGACCTTAGAGGGCTGGGAATCCGATGACGACATATCTTAAATATCTAACACAGCACAGGTTGTAGAACTACGGTCAAAGAGGCCAAAGTTCATCAAATTTCTGTGACTTCTGAAATGGACAGAAGTCTAGGAGTGTGGTACTCGGATTCACTAACTTAATGCAATCGTAGTAGTAATAGGTACTCAGCAAATCAGGCAGCTTAGGTAGGCTTAAACTAGGAAAGATAACATTAACTATTTTATATTTTCAGATCTTTATGGAGGAGATAACAGCTGGATTATACCAAAGGGAACATTGGAATACTTCAGAGCAATCATCAGTCCCATTATTAAAGAGAGAACCAATCAAGAAACTGTAGAGGTAAATTTACATCACGATTTTAACACCCTTAACGATTTACTGCAATAGCAGTCAACTTGCATCTAATCTCTATTGGTAGCCTCCTAAGGCGCATATTCCACCTACGTCAATAGTCAATGTGGTATTGACGTGGCAGCAGACATTTTTAGACTGTCTTTAATGTCTGCTACCACGTCAATACCAGTAAGTAAGTAATACCACATTTACTATTGGCTATTGACGTAGGTGGAATAAGCGCCTATTATTATACTCGTAGTTCCGTGTGATAAGGTAAACTGTATTTTCCACCAGTAGAGAAAAGCTCCCAATTTGATTAACGTAACTTTGGATGAGAAAAGACACGACAAACAAGTAATAGTGAAGGGGAAACCAGAAGAAGAAGACGAAGAACAAAATTGATAACATTCTAAACTTGTTTATATACACCATTCTAAAAAATTAGTATCAGACACCTCTTTGTATAGAAGGCAAGAGTAGGTAAATAAGTCAATAAAGAACTTCCGGTGAACATTAACAGATTTTAAAACACTTTCTGCTCCCAGAGCAAAGCTGCTGATTTTGTTGACATCCTTTTGGAAGCGGCCAAGTACGAGAAGCAGCTAATAGCCAAAGAAAAGGCTCAGGACAAGATAGAATCAGCTGAGACAGCAACTGATGATGTGCTTCTTACGGACAATGTCTTAGCCGACCAGATTCTAGCAGCCCTACTGATCCTTAATCACTGGACAAAATCTGTCGTCATTTTTGGTGTGCACGCACTAGCATGCAAGCCAGACATCCAAGAGAAACTTCATGAAGAAGTTAAGGTCATGGAGGTATGTCGGCGTCCATTATTTTCGGAAATACAGTAGAACTAAGATTGTGAAAACTTGTAAAAGAGAAAAAAACTTGGTTCTTAGGTGCCCATTCCATTGACCGGCTAGGGCTATTTCCAAAAACGGTGACGTGGTAGCAGACATTCAAGACTTAGGTGGCGTCTCCACCGACCTCGCATTGCAGAATTGACGGAAATGTTTAGTTTCCTCTATGCCATTGTTAAAATTGATCAATGATCATACAGTAAAATCACAAACAAACAAACTAAAATTAAAAAATGGCGTCATGGGATATGTTAAGTACAAACATTTTAACAGATTTCTATAAAAAGAAAAATTCTAATTTCCGTCAATGTCATTTGCATTCTGCAATGCGAGATCAGTGGAAACGCAACCTAAGTCTTGAATGTCTGCTACCACGTCACTGTTTTTGGAAATAGCCCTAGCCGGTCAATGGAATGGGCGCCATAAGAGACAATCGCAGTGTAAAAAACAAATATCTCATGAAATGTCAATCATATAGAGCTCTCAATATCAGGACAAACAGAAGAAATATTTTTGAGCATTTTGATATGGCGCATATTCCACCGACCGGCTAGGGCTAAATACAAATACGGTGACGTGGTAGCAGACATTCAAGACTTAGGCGGGGTTTCCACCGACCTCACATTGCAGAATGCAAATGACATTGACGGAAATTAGAATTTTTCTTTATATAGAAATCTATTAAAAGTTTTGTACTTAACATATTCCATGACGCCATTTTTTAATTTTAGTTTGTGATTTTACTGTATGATCATTGATCAATTTTAACTATGGCATAGAGGAAAACAAACATTTCCGTCAATGTCATTTGCATTCTGCAATGCGAGGTCGGTGGAAACCCCGCCTCAGTCTTGAATGTCTGCTACCATGTCACCGTATTTGTATTTAGCCCTAGCCGGTCGGTGGAATATGCGCCTTAGTAATACGTACCTCTTACTAGCGCAGATTGTCCACAATTACTGAATTTGAGTTGCACAAAAAACATGTAGTGGGTAGTGGGGGTACCCCGATTTGTGATTAATAAGGTTCTGAAGGGACAGTTTTGGTCACTAGGTTCGCTGACGACAATAAGATATCCATATTATTCAAAATGGCCGCCGTTTGCATGTGAAAACCAAGTTCTTAGCATCTAATTAATTCTTCTAATATTTTTTATAATATTTTTACTATGTCTGGACCTTATTGCGCTGCATATAATTTGATATATATATATATATATATTCTCCATGATTTATAGAAAAATATCATTTTAAAATAATACATAAATAAAATAATTTTAAAATATTATTGAGGCTTATGGAAAAATCAACGCTTTGATATCTTAGCAACTGGTGCTGCCATCTACAAAATGACGTCACAAATGAACCTCATACGACGCCACTAATTAGGGCAGTCCTGAGAATTGAGATCCAAATTTAATTAAAACATACACATTTGAGGCGCCGTTTAACTTAACTAACTGACAACTCACATACAACATCTATTACTTTCAGGGTGCTTCTTACGACATTATTCAAAGTCTACCATATCTGGATATGTTCATTTCCGAAGTTTTACGTTGCCATACACCTGAGTTTAGGTATGTACCAGATTTTTCGATTTTTCCTTCAAGGCTCAAGCTATGTGTGTAATAAAACGGCATCGATGGCAAGGTGGTAGCTTGCTTCCAACTATGGGAGTCTACACACCAAGCGATCGGAGACGTGTCGTAACTGAACAAAAGTATTAGGTTACGTCTTAGTGATGCGACTGAAGAGGTCAGTCGGGTGCAGGATTCATTGAATTGTTTGTATGCGGTTAACACTTAAATTATTTAAGTGACGCAACAACATTTAAGATTGACACATAAATCGCCAATATAGATTTCAAAAGAGTACATATACTAGTATATTTGTGTGTGCTGATAGTACAATCTAACCTAAATTTTTTTTCCATTTTAAGATTGGAGAAAATTGCCATCCAAGATTTTAAGCTGAAAGAAGACATCGTCTTACAGAAGGGAACACTTATTTCCATCCCTCTTTTTGCATTGCACCAATCAAAAGAAATCTTCGAAACCCCAGCTGAATTCAAGCCAGAGCGTTTTGCCCCCAACAAAGCTGACAAGATATTCCTCCCCTACGGACAAGCCGGCGACAGCGCTTCTTCTATTGCTCTACAACTTGGGATTTTTGCCGCGAAACTGGCTCTTCTCAAAATTGTCAAAAAGTTGAACATTAAGGAGGCTGAGAATTTGGATGTCTACGTAAATGGGGTGACTGGAGTGCCGTTACCGGCGGATATAGATGTTGTCATTGAGTCGAGAGTCTGATTATCAATTTAAATATGATTAACTGTCAACACAATGGGGAAACTTACGTAGTAACGTCTAAGTAATGTAAGTCCAACTGACCCTTTGTTAAGGCGGCTATACCACCGGCGATTTTACTTCATATTTGATTTTGCCATGGACGTTTGTTTTGTTTTAAGGAGACTATTATGTAGATCCTAAACTTATCTATTATAAATTAAGATATATGTAATATGGTAGACTTATTAATGATGTCTGCTACCACATTATAACTTAATTTATAATAGATAAGTTAAGTATCTACATAATAGTCTCCTTAAAACAGAACAAACGTTAATGACAGAATCAAATACGAAGTAAAATCGCCGGTGGAATAGCCGCCTAAATAGCGCTATGGAAATTAAATTTTCCTTTTGGTGCATACCTATAAGTGAAGTCAGTAGATACTGTAAGTCACTGAGATTTATTTATCTAAGGGAGGGGTTGTATCTTGAGGTGGAAGCCGACCAATACATTAATCCTCACTATCTACTATCTACCTATTATCGTAGTCCATGTAACCAAAATAACAATTTTTTGGCGGTATTGCCGTTCTGTAGTAGTATAACTAATGATAAGGCTGATGAATTAAATGCATTTATTTCAAATTGAAGCATTTGAAGTTGAATTGATTAGAAAACATTATTAAAAGTTATAAATTTAAAAAAGTAAGAAGGATCAATAACTATAATTAATACTTTATATTATAATTTAAGTTTACGGAACATAATTTATGTTTGGGATTATTTTATGTTCTTTTGCAACGCTTCACTGTTTCTAATGACTGAATTGAGCCCATGCATTAAGTGTTTCATTTTAACATTTATTCAATGCAACAGATAAGTTAGTACTAGATTATTGGCAAGAGTCATTTTTAATGTAAATTGGAAATCTTATTACACGCAAAACTCAGCATTAAACTTATGTCGGCTTATATTTACCCCTAAATTCACCAAAAACATCCCAAATACACGGGCAATTCTCTATGATAAACTATTAAGTCAGCAGAATAAGTGTCCTTAGCTAAAAGAAAAATTACTAGAAGTAATAAAAATATAATAGCTTACTTTTCAGCAACCAATTATTTGTTCGGCGCCTAAGTTAGTTTGACTCGATTTGTTTCTTGTAGTCTTTCCTAGTGGCATTCTGCAACAGGTCTCTGTAAAGTTCCAACCGCTGGGTCTGCCTGAAGCCCCACGTGTCCAAAGTCTGTCGACACATATTCAGATCGATTTCCACGACAAGTAGCCCCTCTTGAGTACGAGAAAGCATCTAAAAAGAAAAAGAAAATCTTGGAATTACTAACTGCACCATTCACCATGAAGTAGGCAGTGTGGACACTTAAGACATTTATCGTATTTCCACCAAAGCAGCGATAGCAGGGATTAATGCAACGTCCGATTATGTTCATTGACATGCAGGAAAAACCTTGCAAGTCGGCTAGCTACTTTCAGATTGTTGATGCTGCGCCTCCGAGATACAATCTTAGAAGTCTACGCAGTGCCACTGAAGCTGTCGACCGCAGATGTTGACGAAACGTTTGAAAGTACTTACTTCTTATTATAGTACAAGGCTTCCAGCTCAGGTGATGCCGACTGCCTGATGTCTCAGAAATGCCCTTGACGCTAGTGCCCACATGTTCGGCGTGCACAGGATCTTTTGATGTCCGCCCTCCTTGTGTCCTACCTGATCGCGTAGTTTGTCCCGCAGTGTGCATGGGGCCGAGCACTGCATGAGTATGTGCTCCAGTATTTCATTAGCTAGACCACATGCACGGCATACTGGAGATTCGATTAGATGGAAACGGTGCAAGTATTCATTGGTGGTAATGTGGCCTGTTCTTGCTCTAGCAGCAAAGGATGCAACGCTTCTGTTTATCCCGCGATAATGTACTGCTGAAGCCGGCTTAGGTTGTATTGCGTACAGGGCTCCTCTACCAGTGGAGGAAACCCTCTGTATCCATTCTTGAAGCAGGACTCTGTCAGCCTCTGTAACCTAACCTAACGTTTGGAAGTAAGCTTTCAGAATGACGACGGCCTATCCTCCCGGATGTTACTGCTTTATCACAGATCTAAATGCACCTAAAGGAAAATAAAGACAATTTTCTTTCTTTTCTATCCTTCCACTTACGGGTGTTCTAGAACCATCTGGTGCAGTGACGTAGCTGGACCCGTAGAAATGACCCAAATCCTTATGGGCAGGCTTTCCATTGCCCGACGTGAACTCATTCGGAAACTCTTCGGTCCCAACTCTGTTGATGGAGCAAGTGAAGTAGCCATTAGCCACGGCAGCATTGCGGGCTTCAAGACCCCACAAGTGTTCGCTGAAAAGAAAACGTACCAAAATGAGTCATTATTAAGTAATATTTTGTACTTTCGAAAAATTTTGAAAATAGTTGGAAACCAGTCCTTTAGCTTACAGATTATAACTCGTGTCAAATTAGACGATTTTCAAACTGGTCTTTTACTGTCACAGCTTCAGCATACTCTTCGACATTTAAGTAATAGTCAAGTCTATACATGTAGTTGGCGAGCAGGCACCAGAGAGAATGAATCAGTTGCATACTCGCTATGACAGCATTCGGTAATCATTTCGGATTTCTTACCTTCTCTTAACTTAATTACGTTATATTTATTAACACAACCCGAACCTAGTGATTAACCTCGACACAGACGGTAAGAAGACAAGCACAAGGAGCGGCACACCAGAGAGGCCTGTCAACATCAGTCGCCGAACCAAGGGTGAGTGTCGTTATTGTTGGAGGACGTCGCCAGGTACGGCCGGTCTTATATATAGTAATCACTACCAAGTAGTGCACTAAAGCTGTTGACGAAACGTCTCTTCTTCTTCAAGTTACAGCCGGATGGTTGGTTGGCAGCAACATGTGGCTTCGATGCCTCCACTCCCCTCGATCCTAGCACGCCCTCTTCAGCTCCACGTATGTCTTGGCCCCTACATCCTCCATAACTTGCTGCAGATACTCCTTTCTCGGGCACCCAGGTCGAAACGTCTCTAGAAGTACGCTTTCAGATTGAGCACGGCTCTTTAGCCCGGATTAAATTGAAATTTATGGTTAGATATAGATAGGGCTTGGTGTATGGTTGGAGCAAGTCCACCGAGTCTACTGGTGTATCTAGGGGAAAATCATGCACTTTCGTGCGGTCGGCTTCATGTCAGCTTCCAAAATCTTCTGCTAACCCTATGGATACAATCCACAAGGTTCCTAATTACAAATTAATACACAGCAGAAATTCTGTCAACTACAGAGGTTTGAGTTACTACTATGAAATGATACCATGAAAATATTACCTCGTCTATCATTAAGAACTATATTTTAAGTCTACTCACAGGTACAGATTAAAAACTAATGTTAGTGTGATGAACTAGTAAGTATAATATATTACTACGGTACAGTAAGTTGTTATGCGGTGATCCCAACGCGCCTTTTTGGCACCGGTTTTTAGAGAAGAAAAAAAAAAAAAAGACGTCGACAAATGTCGGTAATGGGTACTGGGCCTTATGGTAGGTGAGCAGTGTGATCGATTTACTAACGTACCTGAGCCCAGTTACTGTGGCACTTGGATTGAAGACAATTTCAGCCCCATTGACGGCAAAACCAAGCCAATTCAAAGGGTGATGTCTGCCATAACAAATATTCACTGCGACATTTCCAAACTCCGTCTGAAAGTACAAGAAAAATATACTTAGTCACTAACCAACATTAATTGTGTCCTATGGGCCCTCACCGTGGCCTGGGACTTGCCAAATTTACTACTACTACTAGCCAACACTCACCCTTGGCAGGTTAGCCATGAAATAATATGTTTATCAATGATAAATTACAACTTATAGCAGATGAACTGAACAAGTTAGAATTTCTACAGCTTTTAATAGCTGGTCTCTTAAAGATTTACCTTCAATACAGTGAAGGGATTAATGAATCAATATCTTGCGAAATTTCTTCTTCCTCTTTCCTCCTAGTTTCGCGCCCGTAGCGTGAGGGGGTCGCCCCGTACCCATTTCTTGAACTCGACCCAGTCAGACGCTAACGTCTTGGGGTCGGCCATTTTTCCGTTTTTCCCATTTAAATTAAATTTCAATCATTTAATTTTGGACTCTAAATATCCCACCTTAAATACAGGATGTCCGGTGTTACCCTCCATGTAATAGCTGCTTTCATTGAAGTCCCCAACTCGGGGAATGTGATTCTTTCTGTGCTTTCCAATGACAACACCATGGTTATCGACGACCACGGCTGTGTTCCACAATACATCAGATTCATCCCGCTCGAGAATGGGCGACACAATCACCATATTGTAACTCTTGCACAATTCTTGAACGAAAGCAGTCGTAGGCCCATTCTCAGCTGCTTCAGCGAATTCAACCCATGGTAATTTTTCGCGGGTGCAGAAAGCAAATGGCATAGCTGAAAATAATAAAAAAATAATTGTAATATCATTTACATTGTTAACTTACTGGTTTCACGTAATGTCAATGACGAGATGCTTTCAAAAGCCAGTGCTCATAGTCATAAGAAATTTACGGATGCCTCCAACATCTATTTGTGCTTTTCCTTTTCCCTGCTAGGAAAAGACAAAAGTGCATCTTGCAGGAGAGCAACTTTTCTCCCACCCCGTATGCTCAACAGGCATGTGAATCATTTTTGAATAGGTAGGTATAGTCTAAGCCGTAGTGGGATTGCTGCTTAATATACGAAAGATACTCACGCCATGCTTCTTGAAGGCCCAGCACATTTACTCCAGCGCGATAAGCAGTTTTTGCTATCTCAGCAATTCTTTGATGAATACCATTTCTCTGTTGAACAAGGGGCGCACTCGTTGGCAGAGCAATTTTGTTCTGCACCAGACCGACCCGAACAATTCTTGGAGCTCGCAGCTCTTCTTCTTTGGCAGCAAACTTGTAGGCCTTGACTTGGAAGTTAGCGCCATCTTGAAGGTGGTCCAAGTCTAAGTTCTCTCTAGAAATTATGAGAAAATGTTTATAAGACATCAGACGCGGATCTACGGGCTATAGCCCCCCCCCTTCATTAGGGTTCTCAAAATGCGTAAAACCGCACTATTTCAGTCAGCTTATTTAAAAAAAAAAAAAAAAAAAAAAAAAAAAAAAAAAAAAAAATTTAATCTTAGCCCCTCCTTGGTCTCATTCTAGATCCGCGCCTGTAAGACATGTACTGTAACTCATTGAGAACAACATAACTTTGTAAAGTTTTAACCGGAGTCGCCAATATTCAATTTTCTGTTCGAACTTCAATTTCTCGTGAAATATGGTACGCAGAACAAGGAAAAAATGCTGAGTCGCAAGAAGAATTTTTTCTCCTAATTTTGATACATAGTATGCGGCCTTAACTAACCCAAATTCGCCACAGTTGATGAACTCCTACAACTTGAACTCCTGAGTGACCGTTATTTTTTGCGTACCAAGTTCACTAACTATAGCCGATCGGTATTGATAATTGCAACATACTATGTATCAAAATTAGGAGAAAAAATTCTTCTTTCCATTCATCATTTTTTCATTGTTCTGCGTTCCATATGTAATGAGAAATTAAAGTTTGCACAGAAATGGAATATCGGCGACTCCGGTTTGCCCTTAAATACACTTGAAAAACAATAATGTATTTGATGAAGCAGTAGAATCCGGGATAATCCGGGTCGTTCCGGAAGCGGACTTCCAAACGTATCGTCAACATCTACGGTCGACATCTTGAGTGGAATTGCGTTGTTACTTCTGAGCCTCCGTACAATCTTACAAGTCTCGCAGTTCCACTGTCGACTGCAGATGTTGACGAAACGTTTGGAGGTATAATTCAGAATTCTACTGCTTCATCACTTAACTGCAACCGTGAAAGCCTTTGTATATATATTAATAGTGCATTTATCAGGAACAATTCCACATATGTAGGCTATACCATTAAAAGTGGCATCTATTTCATCAAGCATTTGCACACATTTAGAAAAGCTTTTGCAGGACTCAAACCAGTCACAAGGCAAGCATTTGCATAGACCAAGCTAATCAACAAAAAATTCGGCTAAACTTGACTGTAATAATTACTCTCAAAAACTCTAATAATTTCTCCAACCGCAGTTTTTCTTTACATAAATCGTTTAGCAGTAACCTTGAAAGAAATTCTTTGAGACTGACAAACATACTGATAAGATATTTTTCAAGGCCACCTCGTCCCTAATAAGTAAAAAAAGTAGACAGGTCTAAACAGTACCATTGCAATGCCGCAAATATTTTACAAAACAAAATATTGAATAAGACAAGAGTCTAATAGTAATTGTAAATGCATGGAACAAGATCCAAGGTCTAGAGGCGCCGATAATAAAAGAGAGTTACTTCCAGAGATAATGGAACCTTGAGAAACTATAACAAAGTTAAAGAATTAGGCGAGTTATTTGTCACTTACAAACTGCTAGGTCCATACAATATTTTTTGAATCAAATCTTTTTCTTCGTCATTATCAACTCCTGAAATTAAATTTAAAAGTACCGAATCAACACTCTCAAAGTTTCCTGCTGCCATTTTTGATAAACTGGTAGTAGTGGTAGTGCAAGTGCACTGCGCTGCACTGACAAAGTGATTAGTGACATACTTTGTTTACTTTTACAATGCAAATTTTTATTCAAATTGGGTTATAAATTATTTTATACCTTAGAAGACGTTAATTATTTTTAGGAAACTAGATTGTGCGTATACGTAATTATTTTCAGAATTACAATACAGACCTATGTTATATGAAAAGCCGAACATTGGAAACCACAACATCCATCCATTGATTCCATTCCTAGTGGTTGCCGGTTGATGTTTTACAGTTATTAGTTTTAATGTATTCTCTAATAACTCATGCCATTAGGTTAAGTTACACAAATTTTAACACTTAAATTAAAATTTTAAAGGTGAAACTTAAGTTTATAACGATTGTTTACAAAAAAGGCAGTAGATCCGGCACACTGTTCCGATAGGCCTGTAAAATGTGCTGGAACTGTGACTAGTCATTTTTGCTGCGGTTGATATTGTAGCGATATGAGATTTTGTTGCGTTGCTACCAGACAAACGGATATGACGCTTATTGAGAAATCATGTAAGCATAAGCAAGCGTTGTGATGTAAAATTCAGTGAATCCAAAGAGAATTGTTTTGTCAAATATTCTGTTAAATTGTTAAGTTGTTGTTTTAAATGTTTATTAACAATGAATTGTGAAATTCAACATCTGAAAGGAAGGCCTCGCAATGTAGATACCCTTCCACCACAGGGCAAAGTCAAAGAAGGTATATGTTACTGTCAACATGAAAGCGTCGCTGAACACCTGCTTCGCCTGTCATTCATTGTTGCATTCCAATTTAATTACTAATTATTGCTTTATTGTAGAGTATTAAGTAGCTTTGCACTTTATTAACTTTTTTCTTTTCAGTGCGAAAAGAATGGCTTGTACACGAGGATGGAGCGCTGGCCTATCGTCTTCAAGATGAGGAATGTAAGTAGGTTCCTTTGTTCCGTTTACTTTCTCCTCGACTCATCAGTGAGTGACGTTGTATTAACGTGTGGTTAAATCATGTGTAAATAATTCTCATTGAGACTTTCACTCTAGGTTAGCCAGCGGTATTAATTAATGGAAACCTGCTGTTTGCGTGGTATTTTATATAGCCTAACAGTTTCTTGGTCAGTTCTTGCCAAGGCCATATCTTGTTTTTGCGCAGTCATGTTTCCAGTAACCATTTCTATGCTGCCGAAGTCCAGCTCAGCTGAGTGCAAAGTTGCAGGAGTGTTAGACAGGAAAGTGCGAAGTGTATATTATTATTTATTTAATAAGTTTATTCCGTTGACGTCTGAACATAAAAGTAAAACTAAGCCCCTATTTTCATTTAAAATTAAAATATCGAGATCAACTTTTTGGTTTTAGTTCGCCAGCATTTCAGTGGGAATAAAACAAGAAATGGTCAAATTCGGGAAGATTTGCCTTGTGCTAAGCAAGAACAGAGAAGGGAAGCCGAAGAAGCGCAGAGAATTCATCAGACGTGGCTGCTACAGCAGTAAGTGCTAATCCTAGAATAGTTGGGTTTATCTAGCGTCTAATCTAAGAACTCGGGTGGCAATCAGTGGATCATATGGTCTGGACCGACGCCTTAACGTTTATACACAAGATAAAAAAAGGACTGATGCCAAGTTACCTAAAACTACAGCGATTCTCGGACAATCACGGGTACAACACCAGAGGAAGGAACGACTTTACTCTTCAACATAGGACCCTGGAGATAGGGAGAAATTCGTTACTTCAGAAAGGACTATTGGAGTATAACAGACTAAACGGTGCTATTAAGGAAATGGAGTCGATAGGAGCCTTTCGTTTGGCCCTGCGCAAAATAGTTCGTAGTGCATAGACATAGTTAATCTGTGATTAATATAGTGATATATGGAAAGACTAATTAGCGTCTCTACGCTATTCATAATCATAGACCACAACAACCTTGGCACATATACCATCAACACGGCACCACTGTAGAGGTTGCCTCTTGCGCAGATCTTCATAAGTTTCCAATTAAATTCTAATGCTTTTTTCAAATTTTGTTTCCTTTTTTTCATATGACTGACCTGTGTTTCAGTGGTATGGTTAAGTAATTATTGTGTAATTTTTAAGGGAAGAAGAGGATGCCCGGGTAGCTAATGAGGTAGCCGCCCGCATTGAGAGGGAAGAAAATGAGAGACTGAGACAATTAGAAGAACGAGATACTGCCCTTGCTCGACACTTACAGGTATAAAAAATAAATAAAAAATCGTGGCCATAGTTTTCATTGCTAGACAAGATGTTAAGCCAAGCGAATTGGGTTTGAACCCCCATGAACCCCCCTTGGCTACGGCCTTGACTCTCTCATGTCTCTCCACCCCTGACTGTTCAGCACTTCCTTCATCATCCGTCCCACTCTTCTGAGATCTTTCTCAAGGATTTACATTGGTTATGCATATAAATTTGACTATATAAGATTTTGATCAGTCGTTGCTTATTCCTAAAACATCCAATTCTACATACTTACAACAATAATGTCGTCATCAATAAATTTATAAATTAAAACATGGGTAACCTATTTCATTATTTGTCTAAACTAAATCAATTTTAAATGTCAAAATTGGCGACGTTTTGTGGCGCAAAAAAATTTTTTATTCATATAGGCTAACTAGGAATTTATAAATTGCACTAGCTTTATAGGTAGTTTAGTATATTGACTCGTATCTGCACTTGGTCATGTCTTCGCCTGTTTCATTGCGTTAATGGTAAGCTTGTCTCAGCTTGTCAATTATCGCTTGTAGCCGGTGTAGTTTGACATCGAGAACGTATACCAGTTTGCTATTGGGCAAAAATTCATACGGAAACAATACAAATAATGCCCGAAAACAATGGGGTCGCTGGCATTGGACAACTCACAAGGGGTCTGTGGGCCACTGTAAGTCCTTCAAAAAATAACCTCTAAATGTTTGTATTTCTAGGATAGAGAGAAGAATAAGCATGAGAGGAAAGAAAGAAGAGATCTCGAAGTGCACACTCCACGTAAAGAAAATTCACATTCTCATCACGCCAGTAGCATTTCCAATCAACCAAGATGTGTGAGTACTGATAATTTGATTTCAATTTTTAATTTTTATCGTGGTGTGTCAGGTCCATATTAAGGCATATTGTCGGTTTTACTTCCTAGGATTCTTTATTTATTTCGGCCATTGGCATAGTTTGTATAACCACAGGACGGAATGAATGAATGAATGTTGGTAATTTTGACTTGACGTCCGGTCAATGTGAACAAAAATTATCTAGTAAATATTCAGTTACCTTGCCTCGTAGCAGTACAAACAAAGAACCATACCATACCATACCCCCTCCTTTATTACCTCCCCCTATTTTTATATTCCATATACGATAAATTAAGTAATTAAGTTATATATTACTATGTACTGTTATTAAGTTATGGTTAACATGAAAAAAGACTTCATAGTCTTATTGTACGCTATTTGTATTGCAATAAAGTCGTCTTTCATTCAGTAAGCATTTGTTGGCTGAGCATTTGACGGAATTCACTACATTGACGGATGTGTTTATTGTATTTACAGGTGCGTAGCCGCGACTTACCGGAATCATCAGTAGATGAAGAAATCCCAATTGCAGGACCTAGCTCAGGAGTTTATGGCGATAATTTAGATGCATTCAATAGTGTAGGGCTTCCAGTTCAAGATGATCTTTTAAGACCAATGAGGTAAATTTAATCGGTTGCTCGGTTTTGATCTCTTTTGACTTTTAACTTCATAGGGTGTTATTTATGGCACTAATTTCATTGAATACCGAGCTTAATTAATTATTATACTCTGCTAGACTCGAATCTGTACTTGGTTAAGTCACGGTCAATGGTCGTCAATCATTCGTCAATGGTAAGCTTGTCTGAGCTTGTCCATTATCGCTTGTAGCCGGTGTAGGTTGACATCGAGAACGTATACCAGTTTGCCAATGGCCAAAAATGCATACGGAAACAATACAAATAATGACCGAAATCCACGGGGTTGTTGGCATTGGACAAGGAACCTATGGGCCACTATAAGTTGGCTTGGGTCCATAAAAAGTCCTTCAAAATAAGAAATACTAATACTAAATACTACACTCTGCCGCTACCGCTTATACATATGTCCAGACAAGTTGAGTTGTGTGGAATGCATTTATGCGGGCATACCTGTAGGTGTCCATATGGTTCGTACATACAACCCCGATGAAGCGCTCCGGAGAGCCCTCACAACGTTCTTGCTGCCGGCAAGTGGGGAAGAGTAGGAACGCAACGCCCGCGAGTGATAGTAAAAATTACGAAATTAAAATGATACGATAAACAGTAGTGGACTGTTGCCGAATGGCTACTGAGAAACGTGATAGAGCAGGAGTTCTGTCTAAGTATTCTCTACAACCGCCTTAGATTATTTAGTAAAAATTGGTAGGTTTGGAGACACACAACGTTGTGTGTAATTTATAAAGATCCGCTTATCTATAGAGCCGGGTTTACACGCATCGGTAAATTGTAGCAATTGGTCGTATCGATACGATTTATCGTTACGTGTGAACAAATCATTGTAGCGATTAATGAGGCGAGATGGGGCCAGACAGACGAAAGCAACACCATGTGCTCGTGTGGTCAGAGGCAGGATATGGACCACCTGTTCCAGTGCAGCCTATGTCCGGTCCAATGCACGAGGGATGACCTATGGCAGGCCAACAGTGCTGCCTACGACTTCACCCGATTTTGGGATGTTCGCCTGGACACGAAAAAGTAAAGTAAGCGATTAATTGGATGATTGATGCCGGCGAGCATTAATTTCAGCAAATCGTAACAAGTTGGAACCGGTTGGTTAGGTTGGTACGTGTAAACTTGTAGCAGCTATTTATCGCTACAATATGATTTAGTTTTCATTGGCTGTTCATGGAGTTGTTTATAGTTCGTTGTTTTGTTGACAATTTTTTTACGTTGACAACCGATTTTTAAATAATTCTACCAGTCATTGGGTTCATTTCGTAATTCTAGCAATAAGTTTATTTGAGAAAATTCCCTTTTTCTGCAGCAACCATTTGCGGCTCCACTTTGTTCTTGGTCTTCGCGACTTCTTCGCTTTTTTTCGCTAAACAAACGATATATAATGACCACAACAGTATTTCCTCCATGGCGAAGCCTGATGGCCAAGTTAAGTGAAGACGAAGAATATTGGACAAGAAATCGTAGCATGTAAACAGTATCCACCCTTTCGATAAATTGGAACAATAAAAGCGACGATAAATTGTCATTCATATCGTTACATGATTTGTCGTAGCGTGTAAACCTGGCTTCGAATTGATTCAGATTGGAATAACAACTATGACAGGAAGTACGTTTAAACTGTTAATTTTATCATGCAGGTCGTGTCGCCTGTACAGTGTTGACTCTCGTGACTCCAGGGAATCTCCGTCTCCTCCGCCTATGTCTGAAGACGATGCCAGGAGAATGCAAGAAGAAAAAGACGCCGTAAGTAGCTTTTGGTTATAATATATTTATTATAATTAGATAAGTAGGTTATAACCAGGAATATTGCTATCAATTTTTGATCTTGAAATAAGTTGTAATATTTTCCGCTAGATGTCTCTGCATTCGCAAGAAGGTACTAGGAACCTTGCTATCAATTTTTGACCTTGAGAGTTAAAACGATCTATGTCCATTTGTTAGACAGGAAAATAAGGAAGAGGAGAAAAAAAATTGTCATCCGTTCTGTACCGTGATAACTTTTCCAAATAACGTGCTTACAAGGTTTGAAGCTTTCTATGGGATTTCTAACAAACCTATTGGTTATTAATTGGGCTAGGGCTAATTGCGATAATGTTGGCATTTCCGACCTTTCTACCAAACTATATATAGCCAAATTTGGCAGCTTTGCCAAGCTAAACTTTGGTGCGTGAATTCTTAATTGTGCAATTAAAGTAATTAAAAAATGTAGATGGGGGTTTGTAACGTCGTAAGCAAAAACTGGGGCGTGTGTAATTTCAAACAAAATACATCTTTATGTCTACGCAGTGTTCATCATATATCGACACAATTATCAACATTTTATACGAAAGATTGATACGCAACAGCAACAGCAGAATGAGGTTCTGTAGGGACAGTTTTGGTCACTAGGTTCGCTAGATACCGATATCCATATTATTCAAAATGGCCGCCGTTTGCATGTGAAAACTAAACTCTTAGCATCAAATTAATTCTTTTAATATTTTTTATAATATTTTTACTATGCCTGGACCTTATTTCGCTGCATATAATTTAATATATATATTCTCCATAATTTATAGAAAAATATCACCGGAAAATCTATGGAAAAATCAACGCTTTGATATCTTAGCAACTGGTGCTGCCATCTACAAAATGACGTCACAATTGAACCTCATTGTCTCGGCGTCAAAATTTCCATTGATCTCATTTGTAACCCAAATCTCTTCAAGTCTCCTTAGTTTTCCACAATTCCATTATTCTAATCAGGAAGAAACAACCTTACCTTGCTGATCTTGCCTTGAGACTTGCAGGAACACAGGCAAATAACCTTTAAGCCCCCCTTCCATTCCCTTTTGTACATTTTTGCATAGGCGTTGCCCCCCCCCCCCCTTTTAGCGCTATATAAGCTCCCGATTTTTCCTTCCTTCAGCATAAACGTGATAATGTCCACTCGCATGCCGTACCCGATCCTGGTCCAGTCCCCTTTCTTCCCTTTTGGGGACGGGCTACCGGCTGGTACTCTATTTTCACCTTTCTTATTTTATAAATTTTTACAAATATTTTTAAACATTTACTATACAGTTTTGAGTAATGACTGTCGAAAACAATTCCCTGTTGTTACTCTTTAATCGCTGCTGTTCTATACCAATCTTTCTACTAGATTTTTAGAACGGCATATTATCATATTATATTATTATTATCATACTAGTGTGTGCGTGTTACACCTCTCTTAATATTTATTATTACTATTTTAATCGTTGCTGTTTAAGCAATCTCTGCACAATTTTTAGCCTTGTTGATAAACAGCGTTTGTACGCATTTATATCATATTATACTTTCCTTGTATTTCTTACAATGTCTTTGAGCACCTTTTTTATTTACGGAGACCTCGTTCAGTGGCGCAGATTCGTGTGTGTCTTGTCACACACATTACTACTATTTCTTTTTCCGCTCTGTCCACCGTCACAAGTTGAGGGTGATCCTGCTTTATAACGACCAAGTGGCGCATGTCACCGTGCCGGACCTCGACGACAATCGGCAAATGTTGGCAGAGGTCCTGGCAGCGCAGGACACCCTTTACGAGCGGATTTTTACAATAAGCTTACATATCATTGACCCACTAAATGGCATATTTTTCACAAGTTATCGCACTTAATAAATAGTTTTTATTATTCCTTGTTATTACTATATACACTTAAATAAAATAAAATATAAAATAAATAACCGTGTATTTTAACAATTTTTTATCCAAATACAAATACAGTTGAAGTGCCCCCTCATGCCAGCGGCGTGCGAGAGTACTGTAGCACTCAATACCTAAATATACCTAATTCATTAATGTAATTTGTAGAGTTCGTCCCTGGTCCATAGTCTTATAATTGTCCTTTATGTTGCTGTTCTTGTGTTACTGTCAGTGTTGTCTAAGGGGGATACTTGTTATTTGTTCATGTGTAAGTCCCTGGTGAGTGCGTTCCAAAGAGTCTTTGCCTTGTATCGTAGGGATTGTCATAAGTTGGTCAAGTTCCATTGGGCAGCGGTATAGTTACGGTAGTTACGGCTCTTGATCTAGGGATGCACGTGGTTGTGCCTGCAAAATTCTTTGTGATAAACTTAAACAAGTTTTGACAGTGCGTGAACCTCTGGTTCCTTGTAACGGTTTTCACTGTGTAGTTCTGAGCAGTACTTAAAGATTGTAAATGGGCTGCAGCTGCTCCCCCCCCCCCCCCATAACCCCTATGCAGTAATTTATCTTGGCTTGGTACCAGGCTTAATACAGCGTGATTATCACAGATTGTGGAAAAAACTGCCGTAAATTGAATAGAATGTAACTAATGGCTTTTTGTAACTTAGTAATATGTGGTTTCCACGACAACTTATTATCTATGGTGACACCCAAGTATTTTATTTCGTTCGTTTCCCCAATTGTTTGACCGTTATATTGCAGGGTACCATTTACACTGTTGTTTTGTCTGTAACTGGGGTACATGACCTGGGTCTTTTTTAGATTAGGAATGAGTTGTTGTTGTTTTATCCAGGCCATGACTTTTTCTGAGTCATTTTCTATTTCTTTTTGCAGTCGGGGGCTTTGACTGCACAACCTATTTCATCTGCAAAAGTGACCATTTTGGATTTTATGGGAATATTTGATAGCTCATTTGTATAGATCAAAAAAATTAAAGGGCCGAGGCCGCTCCCTTGGAGTATTCCATGCTTAATGGGTAAGGGTGAACCATTAACAGTAGCTTTGGAGGTAGTTATTTGAACAATTTGGTTTCTATCCTAGAAATATGACTGGAACCACTTGAAAAGCGAGCCACAGATCTCCAAGTTTTTTATTTTTTCCAATGCAAGAGAATGATCAACTATGTCAAAACACTTGGACAGGTCTATTTTTACCGTGGCCACCCTCTCACCCCTCTCCAACCCTTCGACCATTGCGTCAGTTAGTCCGAAGGTCGCGTTCTCTGTGCTTAACCCAGATCGGAACCCGAATTGGTTAGGGGATAGGAAGTTGATGGAGCCTTTCTTCTTCTGTAGTTGCAATCTAGCGATTGGTTTGCAACAAATCTTTCCACCTCCTCCACTCCTCCCTGTCTTGGGCCGTTCTCTTGAGTTCCAAGTAGGTTCCGCATCTCATATCTTTCTTGAGGTCTTCTTCGTACGCCTTCCTTGGTCGCCCTCTTGCATTGGTGCCTTCGATTGTGCCTTCTATTATGGTGCTTAAGAGTCCTTCCTGTCTGATCAGGTGACCCATGGATGGAGCCTAAGTATTTCAAAATACGCGTTTGCCCGCAGGTTTCAAGTAATTTCCCTATCGCGGGTTGAACATGGACCGGGCTATATTGTGAGGCTTTTGAAGCATCTCCATCTTTGAATATTGGGACAATTTTGCTTAGTTTAAGGGCTGTCAAAATTTGCTAGCAAAATTTCTAGTACCTTTTTGCGACTGCTGAGACATCTAGCGGAAAATATTACAACTTATTTCAAGGCCAAAAATTGATAGCAAGATTCCTAGCACCTTTTGCGACTGCTGAGACATCTAGCGGAAAATATTACAACTAATTTCAAGGTCAAAAATTGATAGCAAGATTCTTAGTTATTGTATAACCTACTTATATACTGTATTTTTATTTATGTGAGTTATTCTATGATACAAACCCTTGACAATGTATTTGACTTTGTAAAATAGTAGGCTTATAGTTTACTGTTCTGTCTCCAAATTTTACATCTAGAGATTCTACTGTAATTACATTAGCTTGGGATTAAGACAGAATGACAGCGCTAGATCGTTTCTCATGCTTTATCAACACATGCCAGACGACGCCATAATGGATTCGCAGAGCTACATGAAGAAATTTCGAGTCGTCGATCAAAAGCGTCTAAGCGTCTGAAGGTGGGAGGGTGTTCTACTAGTGCATGTGTGTTTGAAATCATGACTAGAATTACACTCTCCAATCTTTCGATGCGTTTCTTCATCGTCACCAGGGAAATTCACGATCTGCTTTGTATTTTTATCATATTGGCACTGTCATATATTCTGGCTATGCTGTGGACTCCATTAAGGCGCCCATTCCACCGACCGGCTAGGGCTAAGTGACGTGGTAGCAGACATTCAAGACTTAGGCGGGGTTCCCACCGACCTCGCATTGCAGAATTGACGGAAATGTTTATTTTCCTCTATGCCATAGTGAAAACTGATCAATGGTCATACAGTAAAATCACAAACAAACAAACTAAAATTAAAAAAATGGCGTCATGGGATATGTTAAGTACAAACATTATAATAGATTTCTGTAAAAAGAAAAATTCTAATTTCCGTCAATGTCATTTGCATTCTGCAATGAGAGGTCGGTGGAAACTTCACCTAAGTCTTGAATGTCGGCTACCATGTCACCGTTTTTGTAAATAGCCCTAGACGGTCGGTGGAATGGGCGCCTTACTGAAGAAATCATCAAGTGTTTCACATGCGTAATTTGTGTAGTCAAGTAAGTTGAACGAATAAGACTGCCGGTCTAGCAGAAGAAGCTACCAGTGAAATATTTAAACCATTTGAATACGGTTATGAGTTAACCCGATCCAAAGCAAACGACAATTTTGTTTCACAATTTGTTGGCAATAGCGATGTCACTTGAAGCGCCTAGAAGCCAAGGGGTGCAAGTGACATTTTTTACGTTTTGAAGTTAAGTGTACCATACTGTTACTCTAGCTGCTATTTATCCTAAAAACCAACTGGAACAACGGGATATGTCATTTAGACAATGCTAGAATTCATAGAAAGGGGGTATGCCTATACATTTTCAATTGGATTACAAATTTTAGCATCAACTAACTCGAATTTTTAATTTTGTCACTTGCACCCCTTAGCTTCTAAGCCCTTCATTTGCGAGTTTAGTCAATCATTGTCTCAATAGTAACTTGTAGTTGCCTGCGGAGTTGTCTCACAAATGGTTTCGTATTATTTGGATATTCTCTATTTCACTTAAGGGCAAACCGGAGTCGCCGATATTCCATTTCTGTGCAAACTTCAATTTCTCATGAAATATCGAACGTAGAACAATGAAAATGCTGAGACGCAAGAAGGATTTTTTCTCCTAATTTTGATAGATAGTATGTTGCAATCATCAATACCGATCGGCTATAGTTAGTGAACTTGATACGCAAAAAATAACGGTCACTCAGGAGCTCAAGTTGAAGGAGTTCATCAACTGTGGCGAATTGGGGTTAGTTAAGGCCACATACAATATATCAAAATTAG
This sequence comes from Psococerastis gibbosa, assembly GCA_963971405.1. Lineage (NCBI taxonomy): Eukaryota > Metazoa > Arthropoda > Insecta > Psocodea > Psocidae > Psococerastis > Psococerastis gibbosa. The sequence goes on from OZ020491.1 coordinate 24,128,172, forward strand.
GAGAAAAGGTTTTCTGCGACTCTGTATTTTTTCATTGTTCTGCGTTCCATATTTCATGAGAAATTGAAGTTTGAACAGAAAATGTAATATGGGCGACTCCGGTTGGTCCTTGAATTATGTATTGAACAAAGAGTAAGAAGCGGTTTTTTTTACAAAGGCGATTTCAACAGGAAATATCGACCGAAAAATATCCGTTAAATTTGCAGAAATGCTCCTATACTTTTCGATACATGGCATGTGGCCTTTTACCACCAATTGGTCACCGTGCTGGAACACCTTCCTCGAGACTATGACACCAATGTTTTTTGTACATTTCAAATACAATAATTGAGCCCATCTGTGTTTAAGAGGTAGACATCATGTATACAAATGCTCAGAAAAATTTCTTCTGTCCTGATATTTTGCCACAATTGATATTTTAGGAGAAATTTCTGATTTTTAAACTTATAACTTTTCTTGATTCCATATTTTTGTATATGGTCGGGTTGGCTGACCGGAAAGTTAAAATGATAAAAATGAAATTAATTATAAATGTTTGTATTTTCCTTTGTCTGGTGTTGCGAAACTACCCGAATGAAAACTGCGTGGAACGCGCTCATTAGCGAAAGTGGTGGTGATTAAGAGTTTTCTATGAAATGTTTTGCCTGATCTAGACACAAGTATTACGAGTCTTTTTTTGTTGTGTATTCTACTGTATACTGTAGGCACACGTTTTCTTACTAGAAACTAGCGCGACGTCTGCAGGAAGAAGAAGAAGAAGCGGTTGATCCTTTGACGCGTGACCGTTTGCTAGCTATTGAGACACAAGACAAAGAGTTGGCCAGGCTTCTGCAGGAGAAGGAACGTGTGAGGCTGAGGAGGGCAAAGGAGAGGGCTCGAGCTCGGGCTGCAGCTAGGAGAGCCGCCGACATCGAACAACATAATGAAGAGCTGCTAGGTGAAGGCGCTGCTGCTCTCAGAGCTAAACCAAGGTTTGTTAATTTTGAACTTTGTGAAAGTGTGGACCATCTTTTTGCATGAGGCTCAGTAGGGTGAAGAAGAGGGTACCATCTCGGGCTGTAGCCAGGAGAACACCTGAAATCGAGCAGTGTAATGAGGAGCTGCTAGGTGAAGGCGCTGCTGCTCTCAGAGCTAAACCAAGGTTTGTTAATGTTGATGTCCATGTGAAAGTGTGGACCATCTTTTTGCATGAGGCTCAGTAGGGTGAAGAGGGTAATAGCTCGGGTATAGCCAGGAGAGTGCCTGAAATCGAGGAGGAGCTACCAGGTGAAGGTGCCGCTGCTTTCAGAGCTTAAGAGTGTACATCCCGTAGGAAAAAATTGGCTACCCGAAATTAAATACTTTTTATTTTACATTTAATTAACTAAGCAAGTTATTATAGATTTGGCCCATTTAAGTTGTAGAATACTACTTCATGCATAATAAAATAAGGTATTTTTAATTTTCGAAATCGCCGTTTTTTCTTACTATCTATTTTTTGCGGAAAGTTATTGTCTAAAAATTATTATCGAGTTTATGACAAAACTACAATTTCGAAAATTAAAACTACCTTATTATATGATGCATGAAGTAGTCTTCTACATCTTAAAGGAGCCAAATATTTAATAACTTACTTAGTTAATTAAATAAAAAATAATAAGTATTAAATTTTGGGCTGCCAATTTCCTACGGGCTGTACACTCTTAACCTAGGTTTGTTCATGAGAGCGAACATGAATTTTGTATGAGAGTCAAGACGGTGAAGGAGGGGATATCAGCTCGGGCTGTAGCCAGGAGAGTTGCCAAGTTTGCGGTTTAGTTGACTTTTATACAAAAATTTGTTTCATGGCTCCCTAAGCCTGAAACCACCCATCGTCTAAAAGGTTGTCTCAGAAGAAAGTTGCACTCGTCCGGTTGATTTGAAATTTTGCATACATGTTCCTATTTCCTGACGACATTTCATCGACTCTAAAACAATCTCTATTATTTTCCGTAGGTACCCGGACCCAGATGAGATTGTCAGTGTACCGGAGCCGGTAGACAACATTGCCATCATGATTGACCCGACATACCCGCGTGGACCCCCTCCCACCACTCAAAACGTTAACCCTGCCTTAACACCCGAACCTGGTAAGAACATTATATTATGTCAGACAGTTGGGTATTGGGTAGCTGGTGCTATAAGGCGTGTATTCCACTGGTCAATATTCCATCATTTGTGATTAAAAAAATGTTGAGATTTTTGTTTCAAGGAGACTATTATAATAGATAAGTTAAGTATCTACATAATAGTCTCCTTAGTAACTTTGTAAAACTTGCTGTCACTCATTGTTAAAATTTACTTCATATAGTCTTACAATAAAATTAAATTAAAAACACAACCGGTTTCGGCTCACGCCATCGTCAAGTGCGATTGAAAAAAGGTAAACAAAAGGTATGCAAGCTAAAACAAAAATCTCAACTTTTTTAATCACAAATGAGGGAATATTGACCAGTGGAATACACGCCTAACCTATCTAACAACTACGAATCTTGTCGAAGAACATATAAGTAGAGGATGCTAAATGCTAGATGTACTTAAGCGGACTTGTGGTCCAGCGGTTAAGGCGAAGCCCCGGATAGGCATAATTAAAAGTCCAGATTTTTCTTAATCCTCTAATTTTAGTCAGGTCAGGTTTTTCTTAGCTTTGGCTCCTCAGTCTGTTAATACGATGTTTGTAGCCGGCGCTAAAACAATTTCTGAACAGTTTTGGAAGGCGTAGGCCTAACCTAACCTTGTATTTCTTTCACGCCTTCTTTATATTATGAGGCCAAGCGATGTTAGTCCCAGGTGCAAACTATGTATTATTTTAAAATGGAGATCATTTACTCTACTTCTACTACTCATTTATAGTTATATCATATATATTTTGTGAGACATTTGACTTTCACTTAGTTTTGAAATATAATATGAATTTTAATTAATGTGTTTACATCTAAGGGAGAAAAAATTGAAAACTCACCAAAAATATAGCCGAGGATTAATTTATCAATGTGGATTTCCCTCGCATTTGGCACTTATTTGTTTAAAACAATTGAATAAACTCCGGTATTATGTTAATCCCAAATCGCCATAATAGGGCTGCTACTGTAATCCATTTACTTCACGTGTCCGATTGCAGTCTATTTGTTATGTTGCAGAATCTCCCACTGACAATGGCGCTCCGCCTTATATGCCCATTCAAGGCCAAAGACGATTTAACGAGAAGAAGCAGAAGACAAAGGATGGATGTAAACAACAATAACATAACATGCGCTTTCGACTAGTATGGCAGCACTCCTATTGGTAGCCAGCCAGACAGTACAGTAAGTGAGTGGCCTTTGCCGTTCCGTGGTAAATTTTCAATATGAATGTATTTACGATTTTTACATTTCGTACATTCATGAAACTGCCTTCTTTTGTCGCAACCAATTTCACTTTACAAGAAATCATGGGCATTTCAAGTCTGCAGCCAATGTGGACTCATCAGTAATAGAGGCAAAGTGCATATGTATATTGCATTTGTGTACTTCAAAGCCATACCTATTCTTATATTAATTGTTTGCAATTAATAAGGCCAATGATACAATGGCCTACCAGATTCCAAAGTTGTAACTGTTAAATATTATTAGTAATCAAATTATTTATCGACTATGGCAATAAACACAGGACGTATTCACAATGATGGTGTTAAATGGTTATCCCTAGTTAAGTTTGTTAAGGCGAGTTAAGTTAACACTCATGGGAAAACTAAGCTAACCAACTAATCAAGGTTGCTTAAAACGGTGCTTCTATTGATAGTTGAATGGAATGTCAGCCGCCGCCATATATTTTGTTTATCACGGCGAATCCGCACCGCCCAGAGGTCCAGAGATGTTTGGTAACTTGGATAACGCTTTTAACTCGATAACTTCAACATTGTGAATACCCTTTATATCTAGGGCGTTAATCTGAAATTAGTTGAACCATGGTTTTGTGGTTAGCTTTATTCGGAGTATGAGGGTGAAACAGTAAAAAAATACTTAGCTATTGTATTTAATATCGTTATTAATTTAACCAAATTATCCCACTATGGTAATTTGACAAAGAAAAAAAAATGTCATACGAGATCATGTCTCGTACTCTAAATTTGTTTTGCGTACTATTAAGTTGGAATTTATTTGTAATTTATGTTGCAAACACACTGCCATTATTGTTCAATTTATATTACTGTTGAGATTTTTATCATTTAATTTTCAGTAATGTTCACTGTATTAGCACTTGCTTATTATGTACCTATTATCTCATGACCTACTTAATGTATTCCGTCCAAGGGCTGTTGATGATTGAGGTTTTATTGTTTATCTTGGAAAAACACAAAAAAAGTCTTTTTTCAACTACTGTACCTCGGAGTGTATTCTGAATTCCTCTATATTATGTTATTATTTTCTTACCTATCGTAGAAAGTCACAGAGAATTAAAAAAAAGTTAGTAGGAGTAACTGTTTTTATGTTGGACAGAATGAAATCACTCCGATTGTAAAAAAAATATTCCACTAAGTGGAACGTCTTGTTTTTAATTCTTTGGACGCCGTCTATCCCACTTCTCTATTCTCTCTTCTTCTATCTAGTAGAGTGGTCGTCAACCTATATCTCCGAGCAGCTTTCGTTCTGGCTCCACCAGAATGCCGCAGTATAATTAAAATTGAAACTATTCTAGAAAAAATTCAAAATCTAATTCATCAAATGGAAATTCAAAACGAAAACAAAATTGCATTGCATCACATCTAATCAACATATTTATATAGTCTAACTGTATGTAAAGGATTAAAAACACCTTTAAAAAATTAGGTTACTTTTCCCTACCCCGTTTATCCTATCTATGCATATAGTGTATTATTGTTCGTCTGGCTCCTTAGGTCACTGTGAATTCTGTTGTGCAAGAAGGTTGACGACCACTGGTCTAGTACTAAGATTGTTGCTTTGATATGATTCAAACTTTAAGTAATTGATGGTATGTCTTCTACAGGTGCCTTTACCCTACTGCATAGTAATGCGCATGGTTTCAATTTATTAACTGATATAATATAGAACGTAGCAGCAATAATTCAATAGTATCTTTTATGCCTTTATCATATTACCTGTAATATGATAGTGTTAAGGGACAGATTTCTAAATAGTTTGTTGACAACGAATGGCCGCGCATTTCTGACTAAATAAATTAATTTCTCGTTCCACATCCCCAAAGATAAGAAAGTAGTCAGATAAAAAAAAATTCAAGCTTCCTGAAAAAGCAGTCAATTTCTATATTTAATCAAATCGGGCTAATGCACTTATCGGGGGTTTCAGAAGTACTAGTATTTCAGATGAGAAAACATAAAGTTCATTCAAAAGCTAGCATTTTGTATCTGACCACTTTCATAACTTGCGGTGAAATTTCGTCATAAATCCAAGGCCATTTCTTGTGAACAAATATTTTCAAATCTCCCTTTAACATAACGGAATCAATAAATGTATCCAGAGAAAATGTTTGAAAATTGGTTTAAGGTCAAACCCGAGGGTTATGGCCTTGACCGTTGAATCCATAGAAATATAATAGAACTGGAGCGGCGGGAGTCATAATATGCCTTACAAGGCACCCGTTAACCATAAGCCAACTATCAGAGATAAGTACCATCGCAAAAAATATCAAAGTCTTACACATTGCAGCATAGCAAAGAGGATACCTGGATCCGGTCAAAAACTCTGTAGTTTAGTAGTTAGCTTGTGCAGGCTACACTAGCAGCCATATTGATAACGGTCTCCAGCCACGGGATCATTGAATATCCATTTTATAAACAAAGCCCCGCGTCTCGTACCTGTTCCGTATTTGACTTGTATTATTTCAAATAATTGCAGTTTTACCTATTTCTGGCGCTTTACTGTCAAATTAAGTGTTGAGCTTCTGACTGAAGTGCATTTCATTACAAAAGTTGGAGGTTTTTTTCCCTGTGGGGCACGTAAAAATGTTCTAAAAGGCATGCTTTTAATTGCTTCATGCACAAATTTTAGACCTAATGTAATTGTAATTTTTGGTTTAGTCAATAGTGTAAGCATGTTTACGCGTATACTATACCCTTCTATCGATTTTTACTATACCACTGCGGTTTAAAACATATATTACGAACCCTCTGTAAAGACATTTCCAGGCCAGTTACGTGACCCCCTCCAGTTTGGCCTTAAATGACCACCATGTTTGAAGTCCTTTTTGGGGATTAAGGTGTATAACATTGTCATTCCTTTGTGTAGCCAAATTATACAGAAGTTATATAGTATTTATATAGGCAACCATAATTTGTATCTAGCATTTTTCATCATGATATACTCAGTTATAAGCAGGTTTATTTAACACAGTACAAAGTATTTAAGAATTTTTATAAATTTAAGGCGCGTTTATAATAAAATTATTTGTATGAAAATCTTATTGTTTATAAATGGGCCCTAATGATATTGTTTTTTTCTTAGGGGAATTGGAATTGAATGTAGTCTGATTTTTTGATCAGTCATTGCCATTGCCAGAGTTTTTTTTATTACAATAACTTGTTCACAGTATTGTTATTAAATTGTTATGCATTGTACATGTATAAATAAATATTGCACTTTTAAAATTGTGGTATTGTTCATAGCGATGGTCCCATGTCAAACCAAGTTTGAATTGGCTTGGTAAAATATCGGGGTGAGCTTGGTTTAGAGACTCAAAAAATGTTTGCACATTTGTCCATCCTTAAATAGTTAAATACTTTGAACAAAAATGAAGATTTGAGACAATATGGTGGGAGTTCATTCATTAATCGTCTGAAATAGTTCAGTTGGTAGGGAACTAGATTGTGAAATGGAAGGTCGAGGTTCGGAATTAGACATAAAAGAAAACATTTCCGCCTGGTCAGGGTCTACCCAATCCTTAAACCGTCATCAGTAGGGAAAACGGCTGCCGGGAATGTTGCTGACCACAATATATTCATATCATAGCAAGTTCAAACACCAAGTCTTTGCGCTATGCAAGTTCCATAGCTGATGGCCCAAGCAAGCATTGAGCGAACGTACGGGCTTCTGAAGCCCAGCGATAATAATTTTAATGGAATGATATTGTATGTATTTGAAATTGTAATATAATTGATTGGGATGGATAATTGAACGACAGAGATTGTTTTACGTATGTAATAACTACAAGGTAGACTTAATAACCGAGAGAGTACGACTTCAATTTTAGTTTTATTACATACTGCAGGTTAGTCTTAGTTGCTACTGATTTGGAACATGGCTCTCTGCAGTTGGCTATAAATCATAGAAATATGTTGACTGGAACGGCGGGAGCCATAATATCACTTGACCGTAAGCCAATTATCAGAGATAAGTACCAACGTAAAAAATATCGAAGTCTTGCACACTGCAGCATAGCAAAACGGATACTCTGTATTTAGCTTGTGGAGGCTATTTTTCCCGCCAAATGACGTACTTATCATGTGCAGGCTACACTAGCAACCATATTGATAACGGTCTACAGCCACGGGATGCTATAAATACATTGGTAAAGTAAATCAAAATTTATTTTTGTAACCTTACTAAAGACTGTATTTTGCAATATTTCACTCAACACTTAACGAGAAGTAATTTGGCCTTACACCGTGGCGTCTGAAGACGGTTTCCCCGCAGGAATCGCTCCAGTATCCAGCAGTAATTTCTTCTTACTTTCAAAATAGTCACGATACCAATGAATATGTTCAATCTTAGCCTGGACACTATAAAAAAAATAATGTGTGAATTAGTCAAGCCAAATGATATTTTCTATAGTTCTTTATAGAAGAATTTTTAATCTGGTGCCACATGCTAACAGGAACAAGAACACGCCTATCAATGGCGGATAATTGCGAGTGTAATGCTTCCAAATATATTTCTTTAAGTTTAAAAAAACCTCAATTTTATATGTAGCTTCTTAAAAAGTAAAAATTAAAAAACAAAAAAGAAAACATTGAATTCTATCGTGACTAGATTATTAATTTATTTTCTTAGACTATGTTGATAATATCATGCTCATACTATCTTATTTGCTCGCGGCTTCCTAAAGGTTTCAACGAAGCTCTTAATACATTCTAAGGATTTGTTGAGTGTTGAGCGTCATTACACGTCTTACAAGGACGCTCCGCCACTGACGCCTATATATACTCGTGCTAACATATTTGTTGAGCAGGAACTCTAGGAAGCGTCCCAAGAACACCCTACCAAAGCTTCATCATTAGCTGCAGCCTGATCGAGGTGATTATATAATACCGGTATTTATTTAATCCCCTGGTAATAAAAATGCTGCTGAGGATCGGCAAAGATGGAGGGAAATCGTCAGAGCGGCCAAAAGTCCCCCTGGGCTGATCGCTCCTAATTAAGTCAAGTCAAGTCAATAAAAATGTAAACAAGATAATTTTATAATGGAAAGTGCTATTCAAAATTTGTTTGTTTACAGTTATAATCCTAGGGTATTTATTTAACCCCTGTATTATAATCGCCTCGATCAGGCTGCAGATCAGTGGTTTCGGAATGCATAGGGTACAAACATAAAATTACAGACAGATTAATAAGAACTTACGTAATATAGGGATTTTTGGACAGGCCAACGAGAACCAATTCCATAAAGTGCCTGATTGGGCCTTGAGAGGGACACCAGCCTTCCAGATGTTCATCCAAAAATACATGCTCCGTGAAGTCCACTTTCATTTCTTCTTCGAGACCTAAAAGAATATTTTCACAATCATTTACTCTCCTAAGCACCCCTGGTTAAATGTTATAGGTTCCCAAAATTCTTCTATAAGGCATGGAGGGATGGGCGTTGACGCAAACTATAAAGAACAGAATCAGTGCATTTGAAATGTGGATACACAGAAGAATGCCGCGCATATCCAGGAGAAATCGTGTTCCTAATGCTGAGGTCCTGAGTAGTGGGTACTTCAAACCAGTACAAGAAATACGCGTCAAGTGTATATCCAATAAATGTACCGTAGGCCTGTCAGCATTATAAAAGAGTAAAAGCATTTAGAGCTGGAGATCCAAATTAGTTAAGTATTCGATGGGATCCGGTGTTAGGGAGTATAGACTTCTGTAGAGTATAGCCTGCTAAGAAAGGTTTAATCAGAGGTACAGAAAGTGAAACCTCAGGTTACAAAAAGGAGACGAACCTGGTCACAAGCCAAAGCTGCCGTAAGGGCTACCAAATCCGACCGGTTTCGATCGCCTCATAGAACCGACCCCTTACATTGCTTGATTCTACTTCTTTTTATGCCTCTTCTATCGAAGATTGGCGATCATCTTGGCAATTTGGACCTTGGGGACTGCTGCTCTGAAAGTGGAAGTCGTGCTCTTGCCAAACCAAACCACTGCCTCAGGTTTCACAACCAGGATGTTCTGCGGGGAGCTCTCAGTCCTCTCAATCTTCCCTTGGATTATTAAATGCAGAAGACGATACTTTTCGTTCCTTATCACATGACCGAAGTATGTTAGTTTCCGTTTCCTAACCGTCAGAAGCAACTCGGCTTCTGTGTATCCATTCACCTCAGCACCTCAGCATTAGGAACACGATCTCTCCAGGATATGAGTAGCATTTGTCTGTATAAAATTCAAATGCATTGATTCTGTTTTTCATATTGCTTAATAAACATACCTCGTTCATTGTGAAAGTGAGAACGAAACAGGATGGCACATACTAGCAGACTGTCCAGCAATCTGGCGTTCATGTTTGAAACACTTGGAGTTTGAGGTGGCCAATGCAGAGTGTCAAATGGAACCTCAGCCCACGGGAGATTCATGTGATCAAATTGCTGCAGAAGAGCAGGGCGGACTTAAAGGGCCTGGCTACACGGGCGGTTCTCCCGCCGCGGGACAATGCTACCGCAAACCAGCAAACTACACGGGACGCGGGTTACCACTGTTTTGTGTTCATTTCAACATGGCTCCGCCAATGATAACGTGTCAAACATTGTGAAGCGCATACACGACGAGCTAGCGAAAAGGTCCCGCGCAGAATGACGCAATAGCGGATAACCGCCCGTGTAGTTTTAAACAGCGGTTAACAGCGGCGGTTTGACGCGACATGCGGCTGTCGAATTTCTCCCGCCTGCAAACCGCGCAGTGTGGTTTGTAGCATATAATGTCCATATATATTGAGTCTAGTGCGGTTCAGAAGCGGATCCGCGCGGCGGTAGAACCGCCCGTGTAGCAAGGCCCTTATGAGCCCAAATAGCGGCCTGAGGCCCTGAAGCCCTTAACAACTACTACTCCTGCTACTATAGTACTACCTTGTTCATTGTCAATAGGAAATTTCCAAAGCAGCCCTCTGTCGGTCCATCGAATCATTTCCTCGTAAATATTACTTGGCGGATGAGTAACCCTCAATTTCAACTCTTTTGCCTCCATTGCTGACCAAATAGGCATATTGAAAGGTGCAGGCTCTGGGGTGTAGTTGTCAGGAAATATTTCCAATCTCTTCGATCCAAATAGTTTCACCGGTTCGTCGCTTCTAAAACAGTCATAACAAAGTTATGTCTAGGTAACTGCAATTTGTCATGGCTGACCCAACCCACATCAGTCTATCCGAGATGAGGAGCAGCAAGTGTTGGTATAATATGAATCCGATGATACCTGGCAAGCGTACCTGATAAGTCAGGTTCTTGATAAAATTACTAATTTACGGTATATCTAACACAAGTCATATTTCCATTAAGAGGACGTGTTACGTAGAAAATGAGCACCCCAAAATTTGTTGTTTTTATTGACTTTTTATTTTTTACTTAATTAAAAAAGCAAGTCATTAAAAATTTGGCTCATGGAAGTTGTAGAAGACTGCTTCATGCATCATGTAATGGGAAATATTAAATTTTTGGTACCTTAGTTCTTTCATAAATACCAGAACGGACTAAAATTATGCGTATTCTGGGATTTTTGGAAGAACTACAAAACCGAAAAGTAAAAATACCCGACTATATGATGTACGAAGTAGTCTTCTACAACTTCCATGAGCCAAATCTTTAATGACTTGCATTGTTAATTAAATAAAAAATAAAAAGTCCATAAAAACAAAAAATTTTGGGGTGCTCATTTTCTACGTAGCATGTCCTCTTAAGAATACACAATGAAAAAGCTTAGCTTTAATTAAGACACTTGTGCTCATTGTACGTGTACGTTTAGGTTCATAAACAGCTTATCAAATTAAGGGTAAAAGAAAGAGCTTTCATTTAATGTGTAACTTGACAATTGAAACTTCCGAGATACCATTTATGACCCCCCAAAAACACACATTTATGACTGCTCGAATGTCCCATCTCCCCTATTTAGAACTTTACTGTGAGCTTGGTAAACCCCCCCCCCCCCCCCCCCCCCGAGCAGTTCTGATTTAAAGCCATTATACCTTAACCGGCCAATGACCACATGGATTTTCGGACATGATTGGTATTGTTTCCGCCAGAATGTTTTGTGGCCACTGCCCACTGGTAGTCTGGAACACGTTCTCGATATCAACCAGCACCGGTAATTAGCAACAATGTACAAGCTCTCCATTGACACAATTTGACAGGCGTAAGCGTCACTTAGCCAAGTACGGATTCGAGTCACTCAAGTTGTAAAAACTGGTACTCTGCTAAATGGACTTACCCGCTAGGACGACGAGGTTTAGTCATTTCAGGGCGCATTCTCCTTTGGACAGTTCTTCGCACTTGGGAAGCTCGAGTGTCTTCTTGCTTTTCGACTTGCATACCTGTTATAACATTCTCAAGACTCTTTCCCTCGCCTTCACTAGTTTTTCCATCTGCAAAAATTGGACAATATGATTCCTCAAGTTTTCAATGAATCATGGTTGCGACCAAGTTTTAGATTAGATAGAAAAAACGCCCATCTGAACTTCACTGAGAAGTCCTATATTTGCAGTGTAACTATCAATAACTGCATTATCCATGAGTACTCGGCACAGCAGTATAGGAGGTTAGATGTGAAATTTTTCTGATACAATACGCATGCACCTACTTAACTTTTAATATGATAAAGCTATAAAATTTAATGCATAAAGAAGGGAAACAATGCTAAAAATCATGACTTTTTTTTTAATTATTCAGTTTGAAAATCTGGCTTCGGACGATTCGATGTTTATAAATCTTTTGCATTTTTTATTTCGTTGACAAGGTCCTATGTATTTTGCAAATGTATTGTTTTTTGGACGTGGGTTAGGCGGTGAAAGAGTTTGTCATAAGTCTCGCCCCATAAACATAAGACGTTTCACATTTATTATTATTATTATATGATTTTTGTATTAAAAGGGTATAATTGATTATATTTATAAATTTATTCCTTCGGCGCACGGGAGTACCGGCCGAAGAAGAAGATTATGATTATTATTGAGGAGCCCATTGCGGGGATAGTGGTTTATTTGTCCCTTCTAAACCACCAATGCTATAATTGTATGCTAAACATATAATAAAGATTTACTTTACTTTACTTCTACATTGAGCCAAGCACCCAACCGACAGACAAGTGAGCAAGCCCGTAGCCAGGATTTTTTTTCGGGGGTGGCTGCGGCAACTGTGATCCTACCCAGTGTAAAAAAAATTTCTTGAATTCAATTGTATCTAGTGTATTCTTTTGAGGTTATGGTGTTACTGAGTATATATGATAGCATAGGCACACCAAACGTCAATTTCTAGGCGGACTTAGTTTTGGTGCGAACACTGACACACAATATTTTGCGGAAATGCGGACTAAATCCTAATGTTACCATTACGACGGTTTAGATTGAATAGAAATAATATTGCATGTCAACCCAAATGGGGGGTTCGGGGGTCTCCCCCGGGGGGAAATTTGAAAATATTAGTGCAAAATAGTGGGGTTTTACGCATTTTAACAGCAGCAAAAGATAGATTTTACAAAGCTTGCAACGGAATACTTACTCATACAAATAATATTGCATTTAAACCAGAGGGGGGCCTCCCCCGGGGAAAAAAATCCACATATAAGTGCAAAACAGTGGGGTTTTACAGCAGCAAAGCTTACAAAGGCATGCATATTCATATATCTGCAAACAGGGGGGCCCGAGGGTCTCCCCCGGCGGAAATGTAAAATTTTTATTTCGGGGGGGGGGGGGCTGCAGCGCAATAAGCCCCCCCCCCCTTGCCTCCCTTGCCTACGGCCTTGCAAGTGAGGACACCACTACCTCCATGAGGATTATGGAAAGGGTGGAAATGGTAAGAAAATCAATTCAATTACCTGGCCTCTTATTATTCAGTATGACATGAAGAAGTTCTTTTTCTGTGGCAGTTACATCACCTCCCACCTCATCAGCAACATTTTTTACAGCAGCTACCAACTTTGCGGTGTGGTTGTCAGGAATCTTCTGCATTTTTATCTAAACATCGTTAAAAAAAACAATTTACACAACCTCTTTTAATTTGTAGAAATGAAATTTTGTTTTCCAACGTTTGCCTTTAGTATTTCTGTCATAAGCAACCCTGTCAGCCTGGCGGGGGGAGTGAGTCTGTTTATTAACTTTGCGCACCCTAAGGGCAGACTCCTTCACCTCGGTAAGAAGGGGAGTTGATTGACAGGGTGGACCTCCTGATTATAGTTGATTCCGAACCAATTAGGGGGGCATAGTAAAGTTACACGATTAATTCGGAGGTGACCAGGACTGGACACGCACTCAAACTGACTGGTATAGTCTCAGCACGTCATCATGTCCCACCATGTTGCCCCACCAACGCTGTGCACACTACCAAGTTTGCCGCAGATTGGAACAGGCTTTGTTCTGGTTGATTCAACATGATACGGCCGTTTAAAATTGTCTGATTGAATTTTATAGTGGTTAGTAACTTACATTGTAAACAGGGCGCTTTTCTACGACACGTTTTACAGGTCTCGCAGTCTTAACTTTCGGTGATTCTTCCGGCACACTTTCTGCAGCCATTTTGGAAAGTAAATCCTGTAACTTCGAAGCTGCTACTTTCTTTCGGTCATCACTATCATTGTCACTGAAGGCCACGGCTGTAGTAGAAAATTGCTTGGTACCCAGCCGTGCATGCGACCTGGACAACAATGTTTTACTGAATGCTATGAATATAATCGTACTTGGAGTATGCTCTGCCTCGGGAGCTGAATATAGAGATAGACCACTAACTCGACTAGTTTCCCACCACAGAAGGCATCTAACTGTTACTCGATAGAACCAAAATTAGGACTGCATCGATAAAATATAAGTCTCGAGGCATGTCTTCTAGTAAATAATGCTGCTACCTGCTGATGGCTGGCTACCGTGAATTATTACTCAAATGTTAAAAGCGTGACCAGGTAGCGTCTAACAAAGTCTGTTGTTAGCTAGATAATGCCTGCAGACTGCTCAAACATAAAATGTGGTCCCACAGCATAACGCAACATAATTCCACCAATTCCCCACCTATCCAAAAAGTAGTTTCTATTTTTCCCCTCAAAATCCAATTCTATCTAGTGTCAAGCCATTTCATTTCGGGGGGGGGGGGGGGGGGGGGTTGAACTCCCATGAACACCCCCTTGGCTACGGCCATGTTTACCGGCTCTGGCTGGTCAGGGACTCTACTTATTGTATTGTATTGTATAGTATCATCTATTCGCACATCCACCTGTACACCACTTATAGATTATCAAATGGGTTCAGGATTAACAATAAAATATAGTAACGGAAAAATAAATAAAAAACATTACCTGCTATATCTTGCAACGACAAACATTGTAATTTAACTTCTGGGAAGTATATTTCCTTCCAATTTATAGGTTAGGAATTTATAGACAAGGTAGGAACACTTATGCTGCAAGTCCAATGGAAAATAGAATACAGTACTTTTAAAGTTCCTTTTTTACTTGTTAAACGTACATAAGCACCTTTACAAGATTGATTAATTTGAGGTATAAATAATTTAATTAAAATGCTTTCTTAAAAATTTTCTACTTCTTTGTTTAACAACAAATTTTTGGAATATCGCCATTTTGTATTTAGGGCCTTTGGAACATGCAGGGCCCAATAAAAGAAAATTTAAATATGGCGGCAATTGTTTTGGAATGTTTTTGTTTCTAATATATACGAATAGAGATTTGTTTACTGCGTGTCTTTGGTTGTGGTAATAGTGCTATGAAAAGTCAGGTGGACGTATATTTTGCCGTGACTCTATTGTATCAGCCCTGTCCCTAGCATATCAACTCGTAGTTTACACACAGTATGATACAACGCGTAGTAATAGCCCCATCTGAACTGCGAAACGACCAACGCTAGCTTTCAGTGCTACACATAAAAATATAATAAGTTGAAGCAGTGATTATGGTTGTGCTTACCATTGGGTCCTAGGCTACCCATTTCAAGATTATTAATATTCATCGTTACCGGAACCGAGTTGAACAGTAAACTGCCAATGTCTGCAAGTCAACTTCTGTTGCCGGTAAGTTGTAATTTCGACCATAATCTATAAAAGCCTATTTCTATAAATTAGTTACAGTTTCTTTGATCGGCGTGTTTTCATTCCATAAATTGCATACTAACGGCTGGCTGTAGGTTAGCAATGACATTTCCGAGTCCTTTAACCCTCCTACTATATAATATATTGTAGGAGACAAGGCACCCTGTGATTTTTGTTGTGCTTACCCATGGGTCCTACCCCTTTCGAGATTATTAACATTAATTGTTACGGAGTTGAACTGCCCATGTCTGCAAGTCGACTTCTGCTATCGCTTCTAAATAGTTCGACCCTTGTCCTCATATGGTTCAATAGATTAATAGCGGTTTCTATGGTGGCCGTGTTTTCATTACCTATTATTTTCCCTAAGCCTACCTATACATTACATGCCAGTGGCGGTAGGTTAGCAATGACATTTCTGAGTTCTCTACCCCTCCTATCTTGTAGGAGACCCTCTCATTATATATACATATATTATTATTATTATTGACCTAATTATAGCTGACTCTATGCAACCTTGTTAGATTTCTCGTTGACTAGTCTGACAAATTTAAGACTTAGGTATTTCTATTATACATAAATCATAGAAAAGGCAAATTACTAGCCGCACCATAACTTTACTATACAGACGTATATTACATATTATTCTTTGGTTACATAGCTATATAGACTTGTCGAACATTCTACAAGTTTCATATACATCAACAATAATGAATATATTATAACAAGAACGACATTCATGAGTATCTTTGTGCATTTATTTGGCCAAACTTTTCACATTACCTACAGCATTTGATTTACTTTCACTCATCTTACAATATCATAGGAAGCGCGTGTTTCATTCCAGATAGTCATTTTATACGTTCCAAATAAAGCTGCCCATTAAAGAGAAATCCTTTTCTATACTAAACAGAAACAATGGAAGGGTTGATTATTATAACTTCATATGCATTAAAGTCCATCAATAACAAAATACAGTATATTCTTGGGACGTCTGTAACTAATAGTTAGAGGTGGGTCGTTCTTACTGGAGCCGTTCCTAAGAGCGGTTCCTGGGCTAGGAACTAGTTGCAAAGGCTCCCGGATACAAATATATTAGGTTCTTGAGGAATGCAATTCTAAATGGGGATTTCCGGTCAGTTACTTAACAAGTTCTTACTCCACGGAAAATTAGTAAAAAATTAGAGTTAATGATAACATTTCTTTACTTATTTTTACATAAGCTAACGATTGGCAAACTGGTTACTACAGAGTTTGGACAGGGCACGATTACTAGTCACCAGTATTGGGATTGAGCCTAAGCCAGGAACTGGTTCCTAAAAGAAGGCGTATTAGGAACCGTTATTCTTGAATCACTGGAACTGGTAACGCAAGCTCCTGAAAAAACCAGGAACGGCACACCTCTATTAATAGTTCAACAGTTCACAGCAGGCAAAAGCCATGTTGCCGTGTGATAGCCTGCAATTGCCCGTGACAGGCTTCGTCACGAATGACGAAAAACTTAATTTTATACATCACAATTTTCCACTCGGGGATAGGTTTGAGAAATTAAGATTTTGTAATTTGATTTGATTTTAGATCGCAATTAAAGATTAAAATATATAATTCCTATAGTAATATATGTGTATTCGTGTTCATATTAATGCACACTCTTCGGCTGAATACCGAATAGTAGCCTAATGTTTGTGGTATCTCATCCAGTCTAAGTTATACCATATAACAGTAGTTTGACTATGGGTCATTCTAAAAAAAGTGTCAGTTTTCTGTTACTAGTATTTTTTTTTTAAATTAATGTCATTTTAATTATAATGTTATGGTTATCATCAAGAAGGAAATGAAAACTTCATAATATCACAAAAATTTCGTGTTAATTTTTGTTTTATTTTCTACAGATTGTTCAAAACGGCTTCAAAATGTCCCCTCCGTGCGCGTTACTCACTCCATCCCGGTCCAATTGACTAAACATCAGTTCTTTTAATAAATGTCTAAAACATTTATTTTATTATAAACAGTGAAGAAACATGCTAAGAAATGCATTGTTTGGCCCTTATACTGAAGAAAAAAATTGTGACATTTCAAAAACATCTGTGGAATTCATGTTACACAAGTTTCGTCCCCTCCGTGCAAGCCATTTTCCGCGCCAATTTTAATTTTTATTTTGGCCGGAAATTGATCTTTTGCCACGTTGGACGTGGCAGTAGACAGGTTTATTTCTGTTTTGTTGGCAGCCATTGTGTTTTCATTGTGTGAGTATTTTAGAAGCCGATTTTTAATCAGGTAAATATTTTATAATTATTTCGTTTCACATGATTCGTCCCCTTTGTGCATGTTTAAAATAATTTATATTATTAAAAATGTATACATTTTTGTTTTTTAAACTAGTCAAGGTTAGTAGTTAATCTCAATTCTTGCGGCTGAGTATTCTAACCTAAAAGCTATTGCCATGAAAAAATTAACAAATAAGATTTGTCCCCTCCGTTCTAAATGTAGTTGCACGGAGGGGACAGTAAAGGCACCGTGGAGGGGTTGAAGACTAGAATAATGCTCCGTGAGCACGTCGCAATTAACGATTCTATGTTTTATTATTTCAGATACTGTACTGATATGAAAGTAAAAAGAACTGCAGAAGATTTAAGAAAGCTGAGGGAGAAAAATCGAGTAAGAATGAAAAAGAAAAGGGAAGAAATTAAGCTAAATCCACAGCTTCATGCAGAAATGAAGAAAGCTGAAAGACTTAGATATCATAAACGCGTGAACGAGGGCAAAATTAAACTTGCCAAGGACTTGTCTGAAAGAGAAATAAGAAAAGTGAGGAAGACATGGAAGAAGAAAGCTCAAAGACTTCGCAAACAGAGAAAGGAACCTCTCAGGTTAGGTGAACAAATAATGGCATATTCACCCCCTCGAACTCCACCATTGGCTTCTCCAAATCCTGAGAGTCATCAAAAAAGAAGCGGCAAAAAAAGAAGTCGAAGATGCAGAGAGATTAAAGACATGAAAATTAAAGAGTTGGAACTAAAGTTAGAGAAGATGAAAGCCAGTCGAGACAAATACAAAATGAGGTGCCATCGAATTGACAAAAAAGGACATGGTGAACCGTCGCCACGAAAAGTTGTGGACCAAATGCTTCCTCTTGCTGATAGGAATAAAAAGGCAAAGCGAGAGCTACTGTTCAATGAAGCCTTAAAAGCGCAAATCGCAACCAACTACACAAAGACCCTGTCTTATAAAAAGAAAAAATCATTTCTGGAGCTCCTTAGTGGTAAAATTATTGAGAAGTATCACTTCAGGTCATTTTTGGGACGAATAGCGCCTTCTGTATTGCGAAAGAAAAAACTGCAAGAAGATCAAATGGCTAAAACCAAATCAAAGAATTTGAGAGAAAAGATAAGAATGTTTTTGGAGAGAGATGAGTTTAGCACGCAATGTGCTGGAAAAAAAGAATTTAAATCTCTGAAGGGTGAAAAGAAACAAAGACGTGTATTGAATGATACACTTCTAACTTTGTTTAAAAAATTCAAGTTGTTGCATCCGAATGTCAAAGTTTGCTATGCGACTTTCTGCAAGCTGAAACCATTCTGGATTGTCCCCCATGACTTCGGCAAAAAAACATGTCTTTGTATAACACATGAGAATATGAACTTAGTGATAAGCAAATTGCATCAGCATAAGGTGATTGCGCAACGTTCTACCTACGATGTGATTAATGCCATAATTTGCAGTGAACAAAATAAGTCGTCCCCTTGCCTAGCACGAACTTGCAGCAATTGCAAACATAAATCAATTGATATTGAAGAGTTTAATGGTAGTAGTGAGATTGTGTACCACTACTGGGGGACGAAAACAGTTCCTATTGTTTCAAAAGGGAAGGAAAAGCTGTGCAAAAAAACAGTAAAAGAAGAAAAAGTATGCACACTGTTAGAGCTTGTGAATATCTTTTTTGCCTTGTGGCCAACCTTTGTAGGACATGTAAGAAAAATGGAGCACCAGAGAGCTGCGATCGACAGAATTAAAGCAGAACTGACGAGTGATTCGGCAATAGTCCACATGGACTTTTCCGAAAATTATACATCTGCCTACACAAGGGAAGTGCAAAGTGCCCACTTTGGTGGTTCAAAGGAACAAATATCGTTGCACACTGTAGTTATTTATTATCGAACTGACAGCAATGGCTCACTACTGCATAAATCATTTGCCACTATTAGTGACAATGTTCGCCACGACCCAGCAGCCATATGCGCGCACCTCAGGCCAATTATTGACTTCCTGCTTGGTTTGTCTAGTATATCATGTGTACACTTCGTCAGCGACGGGCCAACGACACAGTACAGGAACCGCAAGATGTTTTCTCTGGTTGGCAAATACCTGGGACCTTCACTAAAAGCCCACAAAATTCAGTGGCACTACACGGAGGCTGGCCACGGAAAAGGCGCTCCAGATGGCATTGGGGGTACCATAAAAAGAACGGCTGACCGCATGGTTGCACTAGGAAAGGGTGAGATCATTAACGCGGACAGTCTACTTCAAGTAGTCCAAGACAACACAGAGGCTGTGCGCATGCACAAGATTGAAGCGAATATGATTGAAGATATGGACAAGCTTTTTATTGACATCAAACCATTTACAGGCACACTAAAGGTTCATAACTTGTCGTGGGACAAAAAACAGCCAGATGTTCTTAGGGCCCGAGCCCTTTCCTGCACACAGTGTGAAAATCCTGTTCAATGCAAACACTTTTTCCTTGGGCAAATAAGTTTGATGGTTAAACCTCTAAAAGTTCAAGATGTATACACTGATTCCGAAAATGAAGATGGCCATAGAGGCATTCTTGAACCCCATCTGATCGAAGAAGTTGGGGTTGGAGATTGGATCATAGTTTCATACAATAAAAGCTATTATGCAGGAAAAGTTTTGGAAAAGGACAGTGAAGGCGTTCAAGTTACCTGCCTGGAGAAAGGCCGAAAGTTTTTGAAGTGGCCTATAAAAAAAGATACTTCTTTTTACTATTGGTCAGAAATAGTGAAAAAAATTAAGGAGCCCGAGCAATTGAAAAGAGGGTTTCTAAGTGTTCCTGAGTTGTCAGGATTCATTGAATAAAAAATACATGAATCGCAATTCGCAAACGCTTACAATTATTTCATCGTTGCCCTTGCAGTGAAAAGTTTACTTCTGTGGTTTCCTTCCATTCATTAGTTTGTCCCTAGGTGCATTACTGCATATGATTCTAATGGGTCAATTAAATAAAAAACAATTTACCGAGGAAAATTTTAGGGTTGAAATTGTTCTTACTGAATTCACCTCAAGGGGCGAACTTGTGTGGAAGGTTACCTAAAGATTCTCTTCCGTTCATTCAATTAAGTCTCCTCCGTGCACGAAATTTAAAAATATGTCATATTTGGATCGTAGTAATTACGGCACAGGAAAAAAAACTCCCACAAATAATATCTATTCATATTGCAGCATTAAAATTCCGTTTTACTAAATTTATCTGCGCAGGCTTATTGAAAATAATCCAAAATATCATCAATAATGTCCCCTCCATTCACTAGATTGTCCCCTCCGTGCACAAACGTTTCAAAAAATTTGTTATTTCGGGCTAAATAGCTACTTTTCTGTGAAGCGAATGTCAGCAATCCATTGTTTCCATGCTGTAGCGCGGCAATTGATTCCTTAAACGTTCATTTGGAAAGATTTCAGTTTTAAAAAAAAATACCTTTAAACCTGACACTTTTTTCAGAATGACCCCTATCAGTGTTATTAAGTGGCAATGGTTGTTTGAACAGCATGGGTCACGATGTTTTGAAATATTTTAGATGAACAGAATGTGAACCCATCTGAAATTGTATCAGGTCTGGAAGAGTTATTCAAGTATGGGCTTACATACAGGTATATGTCAGGACATGTAGCAAATATGTCTTTCACATGGCAAAATTTGGCCTACCGTTCAGGAACTATAGTATAAGCAGTAGAGGTTCACACAGAAACAACCTTTTAAAATAATAATAATAAAAACAAATATAGAAATTAAAAAGTAAAAATAAATAAATAAACTGTTGCTCTAATAAGCAATGAAAACCACACTAAGATGAGTCACGCGATAAAAAAAAAGTTTCGCTTCGGCCCTAACGATTTTTTCGTGATCCAAAAATCCTAATACTATATAGAAGTTTCACTTCAAAATTCTGTGTGGAATTGGCGCAGAGGCTAGGCGCAGATGTTCATCAATTCGGAGTAATGCATAACGGTGGAAAAAAAATCACTTTAATCTTTGTCCTCCCTTTAGCTTCCATTTCACCCTTTGAAACAAAGTAGGCTCAAAGGAGCTTTACCGCAGCTCATGCCGTTTGCTCACATATAGACAGAGTTATCACAATGATGAATTATGTATCATCTCAGGTATGAAATGAAAATTAAAAAAAAACCCTCAGGTATTTAATTATGGGTGACCTAATTTCATCAGTTTTGAAAAATGCTGATGAAGACAAACCAGTCATAACGAAGGTGATAAAGCTCCTATTCAAACTTGAAGTAGACCCTTTTGTTTCCTCGCAGGCCTATGGCAAAAAAGGTTTCAAGGGCCTGCCTGCTTTACTTGAAATCTGATGACGCCTTCTCATCAGAGGATTATTATTATTTTTAACTCTCTGACGTAGTGTGCCAATAAGAACACTATATAATTAGTAGTAATGGACTCAGGGACGGATCCAGCCCAATTTGGGCGGGGGGGGGGTAGTTGTTGGTCAAAATAGAAAAAAACGTATGTATCGATTAAATTAGAACGTAATAAAATAAATATAATGACACTTTTGACATTTGGGGGGGGGGGGTAGCTGTCCCTTGTATCCATCCATAAATGGTCTCAACGGGCTCAAGCTATATTAAACCAATTTATGCCGGCTGTAATCTGTCTAGTGTGAAGTCCTAGACAATTAAAAAAAAAATTAAATTACTTGAATTACATCGTGGTATTTCATTATAATAAACAAACAAAAACGTATAATGTTCTATTAAAACTGGATGGTTATAACAACTAGAAAGAAAGAAAGAAAGAAATATATTTATCATACAATACAAAATGAAATTAATTATACAACAAACCCACTAAGAAATTAACAATTTTCCTACTAAATATATATATGTATAATTCCTCCGTGGGCACCTCAATCAAAACCTATGAAAGGTTTGTGTGATTGAAATTGTGATGTTTTAACATAAGAATTATCCTTTTACTTTTAGAGCGAGCGCGACCGAAATTACCGAGTTACCAGAATCCGGACGCGGTCGCCCTAAAAATTGTTTTCTTTTATTGTTATAAATAGAAATATTTTTATATAACTTAAGTAATAATAATAAATTTTGAAAAGTTTCTAGAAAATTACAGGAGGATAAAGTGCAATTGGCTAATAGATTTGAATTGGGTTATTTTTTAATCCAGATTTTTATTAGTTTTATAAATTTATGTTTGCTATTTACATGGCATTTTAGGAAAAGAGGTAATAGGTTATATAATTTTGTCACTTGATAGAGAGGTGAATGGAAAGCAAGGTGAATTAGTAAAACGCAAATAGTCGTTAGGTGATTCTAGTATAGTTGTTATAACAAGTTTAATAAAATGCTAAGTAGTTGTTTGTTTACCTAGCCAATGGGGTTATGGTATTTAAAAAAAAATGCTATTCGGACTTTAAAAAAAATAAATTAAAAAAATTGGAAGGCAATTGGACTGAAGATGATTTTTTTTACCCTTATAGTTTATGCAGTTCCGCCATTAATTTTAGTCATTACATTAAGTTCTTAATTTTATTTGTGGCTTCGTGAATAAAATTAGGTATTTTCGCTTGCTCTCAACGTACCCAAAATGTCAAATTCGTCATTAATTCATCAATATTTGCCATATGGTTATAGTATTCAGCCGGTTTGCCTAAAAAATATGAATTTATTAAGAATATAAATAAATATGAACGCACATCGGATTGTAAGCAGCAATCACTGCTTAGCTGGTAGAGCAGCTCTCTGGGACTTAAGCCGTTTTTCATTTCATTTCATTTCATTTAACACTAGCTTAAAAAACTCTTGCATAATCAATCTGTTCCCTGACATTTTTAATTTAACCTATAGTTGAGAATAGCTATGAATTTTAAACTATACCAAGCTATACAATTTTAGTACCTAACTACCCTGGAAAAAAATTAATATTCAGCATTAATAAGGTATGATAAAATTTCTAAAATCTACTTGGTAGTAGAAAACGATACTAACAATAATTTAAAAATAATTAACCTAAGCTACCATACATTTATCTTGCTAAGAAACTAAACAATAGCTTATTTTGAAATACACTGCTTACTGTTTTTGGAAGACAACTTAAACAACTTTCGATGACAATCAAATTTAGATATTACCTACTGCAGTGTATGCAGTATGTCACTTAAATATGAAATACGGAGTTTAAAATTCCTGGGGACCCATTCCAATACTGGCTGTTAATGCGTTTTTTATGCATGGTTACTAGTTTAATAAGCATAGTATTCTCCTTTAAGAGATGCTGAACTGTAAATTAGTACGGTATTTGAAGATGTCAGCAAGTTGACTGAGGCATACTGTGCAGGTGTTTCGCGAATAACAGTCATTATACAAATTTACATCATGTAAGATGCAGTGGCGGCGCTAGAAATTTTAAGGCGGGGGGGGGGGGGCATGGAGGGGCATGACTTCTATCTGGGGGGCCAGTGAAAAAACACAACATTTTTCATTGGGAGTAGGTATACCGTTCACTAATTCTGCAATTTAACAACATGTAAAATATCTCAAAAGTGGGGGGGCCCCGGAGGGGCCGGAGAAACTGTTGGGGGGGGGGGGGGGGCAGGCCCCCTCGGGCACCCCTGTAGCGCCGCCACTGGTAAGATGATTGTCGATAGGCGATAGAAGCTTTCAAATTCATCACTTGTATGATGATTGTTGTTCGCGTAACACTTGCACAGTATACCTCAGTCAATTTACGGTGATTTTTATGCTGTGACGTAGGGCTCAACTCAGTGTAGTTTACCTATATAGTGGAAATCCTATACAAATGGCCCCAAATTGGCTACAATACGGGCAATATTACAATTTAACAAAGTCTTTGGAATTATATAAATCTCTATAATAATACTGATATGTAACTTATTTACAAAACAACAGACAATACGGGAGGGGGGGGGGGTCCCCTCACGGTATTCACGACATTCATTTTTATTAATTAAAATACGGTATGGGGAGGGTGGGATTCAAAGTAAACCAAAGTGCGATAACTATTTAGGGAGAAATTTCAAAATAATATATTTTGTTGACAAGGAATGGCCGTGTATTTTTGACGAATTAATTAATTCCTCGTTCCACAGCCCATGAAAGTGGTTTGGATGAAAAATTCATTACAAATTCAAGCTTTCTCAGAAAACAGTCTTTAATAATGTCAGATGATAAAATGTAAATTTCCTTTGAAAGCTTAATTGCATTTTTATGAATTTTTCATCTGACCACTTTCATAACTTTGGAGCGAGAAATTAATTAATTTCGACAAAAATCCACGGCCTATTCTTGCTTACAATTTTTTGACATTTCTCCCTTAAGGCGCAAATTACACCGACCTCGCATTTGATAGTGATCCAGATATTGACGTGGTAGCAGACATTAAAGACAGTCTTTAATGTCTGCTACCACGTCAATGTCTGGATCACTATCACATGCGAGGTCGGTGTAATTTGCGCCTAAGCAATACGATTGCTTGCTTATGTGCAGTGACGTCATCATCTTGTCTAGTTGTAAGCATTTAATTTAATTTAATGCTGACTACTTTGCTACAGATAAAGGCAGGATCGTGCTGAGTACCATAGGGGGCGCGGGACAGACCACCAAAGGGGTTTGATCCTCATCGTTGGTTTTATATTAGCGAAATATAACGTGTTTTATAAGTTTTCCTAAAAGTGGCAGGAGACACTGCTGCTGGCTGCATCTGGATGTTTGCCGCCAAATTTTTGTTGAAAGTTTTTCTGTTCTTCTCGCGAATTTTTTATTTTTATTTTTTCGAAAACGTCTGTCCTATGAAAGGCACCATTATGGTTTTTGAGTTAGGGTGCAGGGGGTGAGTTCTCCGAGCCCTTATGACCAGCACAACCCTGGATAATGATTTGACAATGATGCATACTGTACGGCTCTACATTTCCAGCTCCTTATGTTAGATCATGAACACCCCTAATACGTTATTTACAATATGGCCTTCTTAATCTAAAAACTCTTTAATAAATTAAACCCGTCAACTTGCGTAACAAACAATAACAATTGGTGGCAGGGGCATTCGTGATCTGTGATATTCTTAAAGGGAAGTGTTGGGGCACCCCGACTTATGGTCACTTCCACCACTTGTTGGCAAACCTGTGAAATGTAGAATCCTACGAGTCCTTCTCTCCTTCACTATATTTTGTCACATTGCAATATATACAATAGTGAAAGTTTTCAGTATCCATCGGATTCCACTTTCTATAGCCTACCAACACATGGTCTTCTGCGTGTGACAGACAAGCATAGTTTACCCTTCCCTTATTTTTAAATTAATTGCATACAAATAATTTTATGAATAACTTTTACGAATAATTTCTTCAGTCGTCTCACTAAGTAACTTATCCAACTTGAGTTGTGACTAGTCTACGATAGCATGGTGTGTAGAGACACGCACAAGTGCAAGCACACTACCACCATGCCACCGAGGCACTTCCCATTAGTTCTCGAAGAAGATTTTTCGTTTGCCAAGTTTGTATGCATTTTATTTTGTTTAAAAAGAAATGTCACGTAATGATCGTGAATACCCCGAAGGCTTAAACATATAGTGACACTTTGGCATATGGTCATTTTCATATTAATAAGACATGATAGGCTATTAATTTGATAAACTACAATATTAAATGAATTTGAGTTAACACTTGATTAATAAAGACATAGGGAAAATGGATTTGGTTGTTTAATGCTTTGGAAGTGTTTTATGGGGTTCAAAGTTTTTCGATACTCGATAAAAAACAAAATATTGAAAATTGAACCTTTTGTGTTCCTCATCATTTATCTCGTCTTCAATGGTTTTTAGATAAAACTTAGCTATTGTTGCACCAAAAAATATTGCTCAAAATATAATTATAAATAATATATAATATTATAAATATATAGGCCTATGTTGTATTTATTGTATATTAAAAAATATTTGCCCAAAATTCACCCATGTGGAAAATAAAGCCAATTTTCTTTCTATCTTTCTATGCTATGCTACAGTCCAAAATATTGCTTCATGTTAAAACTCGTACATACAGCGGCATGACAAGAGATCAATTTGAATCAACCTTGCTATGACTATTGCTCTATATATGCGGGTGATAGGACATTCTAGAGTGCCAAAAAAGGTTTTTGAATCCAGGGGGCCCCTGTACTATGGCGATTAGTATTACCCTATTCTGGGGGATTAAAATGTAAACAAAGCGATTTTGAATTGCACTTTCCATTATAAAATTATCTTGTTTAAATTTACATTATTTTTAACCCATAGACATAGTAAAACTATAGACTCATCGTAAACATTCGGATTGAAGCCGCTTGACTTCGGCTATTTCCTTACTATAGCAGCAGATTGAGCCTTTTTCCATTTGATACCATGGTAACATTTTATTTTTTATTAGATTACTTAAAGATTATTTAGAACGGGAAATCATACCACGTAACCAACAATATTTTAAGCGAAGTTGTCCCTACTTTTTGATAATAATAAATTTTTTTATGCAGAACTTGCAGTACTTTTAATTTAAATTTTAAACAAGATATATAAAAATGTAAATAATAAATACAATAATATATCAAACAACAAAGAAAACAATGAAGAAAACCTTTAAAAAAACTTTTAAATTTGAATTTCCCGCCAAAATGCCCCTATGGGTGTCATGATTTAACCCAGATTAACATTGAAAATAATCGCTTGTACGTTGATTCAATGGCTGGTCATAGCAAACGTGACATCAGGAGGCCTCAACATTAAAAAATAATTTTGGCGAGCTCGAGCTGTATAATTAAATCACTTTTTGATCTATAGAAAAAATACATAACTTAGGCTAAGAAAAAAAGATTAGCCTAAACATCGTACAAGTCTACATAATTTGAAAATTTCTGTGTACGTCCTTGGTATCAGCGTAGGTGTTATATTTTCATCTATATTGGTTACTAAAATTTAGGGGGAACCCGTATTATAACAGTATTATACAAATGCATTGCAGGGCTCGTCGGTTTCAAAGCCAAAACCTTTGAGGAGCTTGATTACAAACGTGGCCAACTCCATTTTTTTTTTTTTGCAAAATGGGTTTTGATCCGAAGTTGCAGAAAATTTTAATGTCCACCTGCACGTTGTAAAATAAAGTGACAAAAGCAGCCAGATTGCACACAGAAGCGCTGAGAAGTCTGGGGTTAGCTGTAAGTTTAATGCAATTTTCAACAGAAAATCCGCTCTCCTGAAAAATTCTAAAACTTGGAGTTGGCCATGTTTGTAGACAGCCTCCTCATTTGAGGAAGTGTATCAAACATACACCCCCCCCCCCCCCCCGGGCGAGCGTCTTTACCTTGGCCACCATTAGTTATTTAGCTCACATCCGCTCGCCTAAGGCGAAAGTTGTGGCTGTTTCCTTTTGTTAACGTAACAGCTACCCCATAAAGTTCCAACCCCCGCCCTCCCCCGCAACCCAAAGGGCCCATCCTGTATTTCTGTAACTGTAAAATGAGTACATATACTAATATGAGCACATACTGCACTGTATTTACAGTACTGTACATTCCCAACGGCCTTACCAAGTTGAATCCATGAGAGCAGATAATGTTCCAAACTGCGGCAAACTTGGTAGTCAGCACAGCGTTGGCAGGGGAACATGGTGGGACATGAAAACGCGCTGCGTCACGTCTACGAGCGTTTTGAGTCCTGGTCACCTCTGATTTAATCGTGTGACTTTACCATGTTCCCCAAGTGGTTCGGAAATTGTCCAATGCCAACGACCCCATGAATTTCAAACATTATTTATATTGTTTCCTTAAGAATTTTGGGCTATTGCAAACTGGTATACGTCATCAATGTCAACCTACACCGCCTACAAGCGATAATGGACATGCTTACCATTGGCGCAGTGTCAAAGGTGGCAGCAAGTACAGACACGTGTTTATACGATGTGTGTATATTCCAAAAAATAATCAAATAAACCCGCGAAAATTAATAGATTTAATCGAATTCTTGCACCTGTCCCCCCTCTGAATTCAATCCTAGCTACGCCCATGTGTATAAGGCAGTTGGGCATTTTAGGACAAATTTCATCCTCGTTAAAATTTAAAATTAATGCAGCTACAGCCCACCCAATGAGGGTCTGAAAAAGTACGCTTCTGGCAATTAAAAAAATGAAACACGATGTCACAATATTCAAAAACATGAAATTGTTGAAACAGTAAAATTCAAGCCTCGAGGCAGTAATCGTTTTAAAATTACATACAGTAGTTACTGTACGTTTTGTAAGAGCATCCGTGGAAAAGTCAGTGCGATTTGGAATTTAAAAAAAAACCCTCGAATTCCCACGTAACCATTAGCGAATAGAAGCAGGAAAAAGCAAATAAAATAAACCATGAAACGTGTAAAAGTACACAAACAAAAAAAAATTGGATTCTTTTACCAATAAATCACATTGAGAATGGTCCCTGGTCGCCGTGGCAACCGTGGCAGTCACATTTAACTTTTGATAAATTACTAATTTATACGGGATGTGTCCTTGGTGACACGAACGAGTGGGAAAATTTTATTGATTTTTTTATATGGATTACGTTGCAGATTGAATTTGGATTTCAAGATGACATTTACGTTCATATAGTTTATCTCGGCTCTTATATCATATTTTACGTCTCCCAGATCCCCCCCCCCCATGTTTACTACTTTACTAAGCCAACCAGGGGAGAGGGGTACAATTTAGTGCGTAAGGGAGGGGTTCTCCTTGAAGTAATAATGTCCCAAAGGACTTTTTATGGACCCAGGCAGGGACGGATCCTTGGGGGGGGGGGGGGGGCGGTCGCCCCGGTTAGGTGTAAATCGTGGGTTCGAATCCCGCCAAGCCCAGTTTTTTTCCATATCGTCTAATTTCGGCCCCATGAAATTAAAAATTGAAAATAAATTATATTATATACGATAGGTTTGAACATTAATGTTTGAACATGGGTCAAACAGGTGATATGGCACATGTATGGTTTCAAACATAACCGAATTTTATAGTTTGGTAGGCTAATATTGTATATAATCAGTCTTGGTATTTAATAAAAAAATGTATGTTGAAAGCTCCGCCGGATATGTGGGCATTGGCGTAAATTCTCAATATTTCTGGGGGGGGGGGGCTTTAGGACCCCAAGACCTTGATCCCCGGAGAAAAAAAACGATAAATGGGCCCAAATTAGGGAGGTTTTACGTAGTTTACAAGCAGGACAGTTGAGATTTTACAGACGAATAAGCCCACCACTGAGGGGTGCTCGGGGGTCTCCCCCGAAGAAAAGTTTTGAAAAAATAGGTCTGAAATATTGGGGTTTTAAGCATTTTGAGTAATATATTTTTGTGAAAGTAGGTACTTGGTCAATGTGTTGATTTTTTTTCATTATCTCTTTCATGTGAAGTAAGCATACCAAGAATTAATTTCCCTTTCGTTATTGTGGATACCATGCCTTTCGCCTCCATAACGTCTTTGTCACCAGAAATCCTGGGGGGGGGGGGGGTGCAGGACCCCTCTATTTACGCCAATTTTTGCAAGCATTACAATTGAGATATTATAACGACGAATATACCTACTATTGAGGGGGGCCCGGGGGTCTCCCCCGGAGAAAAATTTGAAAAAAAAAATAGCTGTAAAGTATTGGGATTCAAAGCATTTTGAGTAATACATTTTTTGTGAAAGTACTTGGTCAGTAAGTTGATTTTTTTCTGGTAAAATAAGCATACTAAGAATTAATTTCCCTTTCATTATTGTGGATACTATGCCTTTAGCCTCCATAACGTCTTTGTCACCAGAAATCCTGGGGGGGGGGGCTACGGGTGGACCTGGGGGGGCTTAGCACCATGAGGACCCCCCTATTTACGCCGTGGGGGCCGTGGGTGAACACTCTGCCTACCAACATTGCAGCAAAAAAATATCGCTCAACTTCCCGGAAATTTCAAAACTTTGTTTGGAAATAGTTTTCAACTTTGATTTTTTTTTATTAAAAAAAAAAGTATCGGTTGTGGTGGGGCCGGAATTTTCCGTATTTTTGGGGGGCCATGGGCCTGTGCCCCAAGTGCCCATGGGTTAATCTGGCACTGAGCTCCGCCTTATGCCACAAAAAATAATTTGCGACTCCACGTGCATGAGCTCAATTAGTAGGCTAAGCACCCGTTGAGTGCAGTCAGATTCTCGGATAAACCGTTAAAAAAGAGCTTTTAACGATGTTTGCGTTGTGGAGGCTTATAAATTTGCAAACACACCCCCCCCCCCCCGCCGTAATACTGTTCCAATTAATTTTTTAACACGATCCGACGAATTTAATTTGTAATTTATATGAACATCTCTATAAATGTGAAAACAAAAAACAAAAAAATTCAATGTGGACAGGTGTGGGAGAGATGAAATGATTTGTCTCATTGGGGTTTTTTTCCTCAAATAATAATAATAATAATAATAATAATAAGAATAAAGATAAAATAATGATGGGCTTTCTGGTTTAATTGTTCAGTATTGTTATATAGTACCTACTCTTTCCTTAAATTCGCGCTTGACCTCAGTTCGCTTCAAATTAATTTTATCCTCTTTGAAATCAAATGGTAAATTAATGTTTGTATGTGATTTTATCGAAGTAGCTCCAGTTATTTTTGTACTACATATATGACAAGTGTTGAGGTCTAACTTTTGAAGAACGCGTCGATAAGATTCCATGAGAAAATGGCGCATTTATTTCATATGTGCCACAACAGTTATTGTTGGGAACTTGCGATGGAGATTATTTATGTGTCCCTACTTAAGTTCCTCCTAAGCAGGCCAAAACTAAGATGGACACGTTTTTCACCTTTTCCCACGGTACGGAAAACATTTTGAAAGCTTTTTTTGAAAGGTTTTTTCATAATATTCCTTAAGCAAATAAACCAAGTTTGTCCAAAATTTTTATGTCTTGAACATGGCCCAACATGAGCTTATTACTAGGATAAAATGACCAGACAACACACTAGGCTAAGACTCTACTGCCTCCAGAGACAAAACTGCTGCTCCGTAACTTGTCAGACGTTCATAGAATAATAAACGGTGTTACCGGTAATATTTTGGACCATAGTAGTCGACTCCGATGGATGTGAGTCTTGTAACGTGCTCACTGCACCCTCTGGAACCCCTCGACCGCACGTAGGCGATGATGGCCGCGGAAGGGGCCTCGGAACTGGATAACTCGTTTCCTGGCTGAGACTTCGTGACAGCTTGTGCCGCTGCTGAAGCTCCTCAGCTATTGCCTTTCCCTGTGCTTCGAAGTCAATAGCTGCGGGAGCGCCGTCAGGAAGATGATGTGCGGTTTGGGTACCTTTGGCTATGAGACACTGTGGGGAACTTGGTCTTTGAGGGGAGTCACATCTTCGCGCCATGAGGTGAACTTGCACTGGAGTTCCCGCACCGTATGGCACAGGAACCCGAATCATTTGCTGTCCTTGACCGACGCGAATTACTTGGGGACGGGGTAGTGTGGAGTAATGGGGTTCAATGATAACTTTGGATTCGTCTACTACGGGGCGAGGAGCGCATGTTGCTGAAAACCTAATACTTGCTGCTGGAACAGTATAGCCAACAGGAGAAAACTGCATCTGTACACAGGGGTTATGAACGTTAGGAACAGTCCGTCGGTAGAATACAGAGTCAGGATTTCTGACCACGCCGTCTGTTCTTCTGGGTAGCGTTCGTGAATCTGCTTCGGGATTAGGACTAGGTTGAGGTGTTGGCATTCGGTGCCTTATTGGTGGTGGCGACTGAGGTGGGTGTCTGAAATGAAAGTTTTGGATCTCACTGTATGTTCCACCTTGAACCCGCAGCGGTTGACACTGGTAAAGTGAGCTATTCGATGAGTATACGCTAGGTGACCGGCTAAGAAAAGCTGGTCGGGGCGGGGTTGGTCCTTGGTAAGTGTTACCTTGAGAGTAATACGGCCAAACTGTTTGATTTTGCTGAATTTGTTGAACTATCTCTTGCGTGGTCCCAAATCTTGGTTTTATTCCTTTGACTTGGGGCCTCTTGTTGAAGCCATAGTCATCCTCATCATCCGATTTTTCATCGACGCTATATCTTTTCTTGATCTTCTCAATCCTACCGGCATCTTGCTGAACGAAAAGCGCCAACTCATCTCCAGGTGTTTCGTTTTGAGGCGTACCAGCTATTACATCAGGTTGGGCACCGATTTTGGGCTCTTCTGATTTTAAAACCGATTCAATGTCGTCGAGAGAATATTCTTTACCGTCGGAATTGGCAACACAAGCCGTCAACGGCCCTAATGTTGAGAGAAACTGTTTTCTTGTCTCTGTTGTTACTTGAATTCTTGCTGGCACCCTTGAGGAAGTATATCTGGGGAAGTTGTCTGGAAGGTGATTTTTTTCATGAGCGTCTACTAAATCGTTTTTAATATTACAGTTAACGTCTTCCCTAATGGGAGGTGGAAAACTGTGCCTGGCGAATACGTCTGTGATTTTCTTATATGTGGATCCTGTTGAACTTGAGGATGAGGAATTAGAGGGAGATGAGGATTCTATGGTTCTCAAGGGTTTTGCTTCGTCAGAAGCTTCTGCACCTTGTGGACTTGCTCTTTCAGCTAATGTCCTGTCTGCATTTTCTTTATTTTCAGGATCATCATCAATATCACACGTAAGTTGTCGAATTCTTTCCTCTAATGAATTTTCATGCTTTTTCTTCTCTACTAATCGTTTTCTTCGCAGATCACAGGGGTAGCGTATTAAACTTCTCCTTAATGTATTTCTTTCTATAGTTTTCCTTATCCTAAAATCGTCATCGTCAGTTTTATCCGTAGGTGGCATTATGGTAATAATACTTTGACCTGATTCTTTTTCATTAATATTACCTAAAATTTTTGATTTTTTGGCTTCTTCAAACAGTCTTAAACTTTCTGCAGTTACAAGAAACTGCTTTGGTGGGCTTGATTTTTCGTTGTCGGCTATATCTTCGTCGTCTTGTGGTGGTGGTGAAAGTAATCGCGATGTAGGAAATAACTGCCTTACGGCTGAGTTGGGTTTTAAACTATTGGCAACTAAGACATGCTGGCCAAGTTTGAATGTCAGCATTAGTTCTGTTGATTCCGGACTAACAGCTTCATCCTTCTTTATTTCTTCCTCCACCATTTCTTCAGTTTCAGCACCTTCAACCTCCTCTCGACCATTCTCCAGCATTTCTTCACTGCTCGCATTACCATTAACCCCTTCTTCTTCCACTGTAAATGAAGTTGAAACTTCCTCTATTTCAGGTTCCACATCATTTTCTTTATAATCAATTATCTCACTATAGTTTACGTTTCTATCAGGCTTTTCCGTTGATGTTTTCCAAAATTTACCCCCTTTAAGAATTCCACTTTTCTTAGCCCCTTCAACACTAATATCTTCTGCCTCCCTAACTATTCTTCGTTCAGTTACAGTTGTCATGGTTATAGTTTCTACAATGAAGCGTTGCTTAACTTCTGTCTTCATTTCCTCTTGACTATTAGCAGCCGGAGTTTCTGCTGAACTCTCTTGTTCAATTTCCTCCACCACAGCTGCTTCTTCTTCCGCTTCTTCACGCGGTGGTTCATGTTCTGCAACAAAAAAATGAGCGCTATTAGCTTCCAAAACTTTACACGAACTGTTTTGGTTGAAAATGTATACGGGTGAATTAAGTATCCCTAAAGCCAAGACAGGAAGCCGTTCGTTCATCCACCCATTAAGTACCTACCTACCTTAGAGCCAATTTATAGGAAGCAGTTTTTCGCGCTAAAAAACATAATAAGCAGATATTGCTATTCCGCGTTTCCACAGGACAATGTGTTTCCTTCCTATGTCACCCTATGTAAAAAGTGTAAGACAAGTTTACCTTATGCTTTTGCCACTCGAAAAACCGCTTCCTATAAATGGGTGATGCCGTCTACCGTAGCTCAGTTTATCAGTCTATGATATACGATACGGAATTCAGTAAACTACGCTAATCTTCAATTTCCAATGGGTTTCATTCTAATATAATTTGATGTCCTTTCAAAAACTATATACCCTGGACTTTAAGTGGTATGCTCAGTTAAAATGTTGAATTATAAAATAAAGTAGAAAGTATAAGTGCAATAGAAAACTTATTTATTTATTTATAATTTATATTGTTTACTGAGTTGGCCACTTAAGCCTGAGTGTTCAAAATGTTTTGTAAACAAGAAATTATCGGAATTTTTGGACGAAATTAATTAATTGCTCGTTCCACAGCTACAAAGATATAAAAGGGAACAGATGAAAAGATCTTAAAAAATACGAGCTTTCTGTGATAGCTGTCTATTTCCCTTACAGATTTACAACTGTGCTACAAAATGGGTTTAAGGCTCTTTATCCATTTTTTTAAGGTAATAATATTTCAGTTCAGAAAAT
Source organism: Psococerastis gibbosa (assembly GCA_963971405.1). NCBI lineage: Eukaryota > Metazoa > Arthropoda > Insecta > Psocodea > Psocidae > Psococerastis > Psococerastis gibbosa. The sequence continues at coordinate 24,163,313 of OZ020491.1, forward strand.
ATAAACTTCCTGCGATAACTTGAATTTTTTATGAGTTTTTTATCTGTTCACTTTGTTACCTTTGTATTTGTGGAATGAGCAATAAATTATTTTCGTCAAAAAATCAGCAAAATTTCTTGTTTTGTAAACAAGAAACAAGAAAAATGATTTTTTGACGAAAATAATTTATTGCTCATTCCACAGATACAAAGATAACAAAATGAACAGATAAAAAACTCATAAAAAATTCAAGTTATCGCAGGAAGTTTATATTTTCTGAACTGAAATATTATTACCTTAAAAAAATGGATAAAGAGCCTTAAACTCATTTTGTAGCACAGTTGTAAATCTGTAAGGGAAATAGACAGCTATCACAGAAAGCTCGTATTTTTTAAGATCTTTTCATCTGTTCCCTTTTATATCTTTGTAGCTGTGGAACGAGCCATTAATTAATTTCGTCCAAAAAGTACGATAATTTCTTGTTTACAAAACATTTTGAACACTCAGGCTTAAGTATAGAATAGTTAATTCCCCTGTTGTTGTTATTTTTGGGCACATTGCTTAGTCGAGAAGTCAAGAGTCTAGACAGAAAGAAAACCTTGAGGCTAATTACATTATATGTGGTCCACTTCCTGTGGACGGTATTTCCGGTGTACTGCCCTTTAGTTCTCACGATACCCTGAGCAATAGAGATTGAGACCAATTCTCGAATTGTTAAAGAGCAAGATGTTCCTTACCATTATCAAAAATTAGTATGTGCTTGTGATCAAGATAGAAGTGTAACTTTACGTCACGGTTGCCATAAATTTCTTGTCATCTTGCTAATTAACTAATTGCGGCACCTAGAGGTCAAGGGGTGCAAGTGAAAAAAATAAACATTCAATATAATTGAGGCTGAAGTTTGTAGCTCCAATATAATTGTACGCGTATATACCCATTTTTTTTATATTCTAGCATTGCCAAAATGATAGTTCCCGATGTTCCTGTTGGTTTCTAGAATAAAGAGCAGCTAACAGTAACAGTAACAGCATGGTGCACTTAACACTCCAAAAGTCAAAACGCAAAAAATTTCACTTGCACCTCTTGGTTTCTAAGCCCTTCAATTGCATTAATTTTCTCTAGGTACACTCTTGTATCATATATTTTATTTTACATATAAACGTGAGGCCTATATGAGGTACCTACAGTAAATTAAATAGTATAATATATTTCCTAATCGGTTGACGGTTACCATTTTTCTTTCAATTCTTCTATGGCCACGGGCATTTGCCGCGTGTGACGTAATTATACAGGGAGCTCCTTTAGTAATTTATTCTATAATGTTAATTTATGAGATAGGTAGTTAATGTTAGTTATGTTAGTTTAGTTATGTATGTGTGATGATACGCGCGTTACGTGTTTTAATTTAGGTCTTATATGCTTATTCATTGATTGAAACAACAACATTCTAAAAGTCAGTAGCCTATAGAACTCAAGTTCTCAACTCTAGTGTAATTATATAAGTGAACCGCCTACTGTATTATGTTACTCTGAAAATCTCCTATGAACAGCCATTGAAAGAACGTACGAGGTTGCCCCAGGACTCAAAAAATATTTTTGGCGCGCTTGAATGTCCCAACTCTCGCGTGACGGGACCTGACCCACGTTTGGTCCCCGCCTTTCAAAACTGGGACCAAAAGGTGTTAATTCTATAGTATTTCAAATCGGACAAAAAACATTCATTCTATAATATTTTATGTTTCCATAATATACATTTTACCTGGTACAAAAAGTGGATTGTATTAACTACAGTGCGCTTCGCAGAGGCGGTCCCAGACCTCATAAAAGGGGGGGCACTTGTCAGTGGCGTAACGATAGGTTTTCGAAGGTGTAATTTGACGCCTCTTCACCCATATTCATAAACGTTGCTCAGGAGACAGAGGGCTGAAATATTGGGGTTTTCCACATATTGAGAGCAAGAAGGCTTACATATTACAAAGAATCAATATAATTATGGACAAGGGGGACCCCGGGAGAAAAGTTTTGAAAAACAGGGCTGAAATGGTGAAGTTTTACGCATTTTGATGGCAATAAGCGGTATATATTAGAATGAGTCAATATAATTGTGGACAGAGGGGGCCCGGGGGTCTCCCCCGCGAGAAAAGTTTTGAAAAATAGGGCTGAAATAGTAAGGTTTTGCGCATTTTGAGTGCTGTAACACTTAGATTTTAGAGGCAAAGAATATATGACTGCTGTCCAAAGGGGGATGGGGGCAATTGCCCGCAGTGCCGGTCGCTGCGTCCGCCTCTGGCGCTTAGTTCTTAAATTAGTTTCACATAGAGAATATATTGTAGCATATATCATATTTTCAAAACTCGTGTAGCACACCTCACGTGTCAAAGGAAGTAATGATACGTTTTAACAGCTTTATCCCAAGACAAACTGATACTTTCTCGACACCCACTCGGGTATTTAACTTACCCTTTGCCATACCTTCGCTTTGGCGATAAATTTTGATTGTTAGTAAAGCACTGAAGGTCTAAAGCTCCAATATTTCACTCGCTAACCTGACCTTTCTTCTGAACCTTTCTCTAAATTCACTTTCATTCATTTTTGAGCTCCATTAGCATGCTCAGAGTGTAGGTTTTATTGTAATGGAATGGAAATTAATGTTCGTTTCTGCGAATTTCAAATCAAGATATTTCATTTGGGGAAATTCGCGAATGGTTACTACGAGGCCTATACATATCGACTATTCAATAACACTGGTTTATAAACTTTTCCAACATTTCTCTATCGTTGCCACATGTGACAGGTCTTTCTTTCTCTCAATGAAAATTCATAATAAAAAAAACAATTTACGAATGACAATGTTTCAAGAGGGGTTGAGCTCTCTTTTGTCCAGGGGCGCCTCGACCATTAAGAGAATAAGGCAACCACTTCAAGCCCCACGCTACCTACTTTAGAAACTCTTTTTTCAAACATTCCACCCCCCCCCCCGTTTACAGTTTCCTTTACGATTTTTTTTGTAGCACATGGGTAGTTGGAGACCCACAAGATCAACTTCAAAAGAATTCTGAGTCTGGCGTGAAGTCGACCTTACACATATTTTTAAATTAGAGAAGTATTTCTTCCCCCATCCCTAAAATGTTTTTTTTACAGCTATGAATATTTTTTGTGAAATTTGACTTTGTACAAAAAACTTGTAGCGAGGGTGTTCCACGCTTATTGATATTTTTTTAAATATCTTACGTCATTATATAACAACAATTAAAGGTAGACAGCGCACGTATTGAGCTTTGTAGACACCTGTACAGGTAGGGGAAGTAGAGGAAGGTAGACATGGGAAAATAGACGTCAATTATTCGAACAAGGCCATAACGTAAATACGTTGTGTCAGAAGAATAAACAGTGACAACAAGTGGAGATAATAAAGTAAACAGTGGTGCAGATACTGGCTGTTGAAGTGGATGCAGTTGCAGAAATTGTGGTAATGGACGTGCCAATGCCGACGCTGATTACATATGTTATTATATAACATCAATTAGAGGTACAGTGTACTTACTTAGCTTTGTAGACGCCTCTATAGGTAGGGGAAGTAGAGAAAGGAAGACATGGGAAAATAGACGTCGATTATTCAAACAAGGCCATAACGTAAATGCGTCGCGTCAGAAGAATAAACAGTGACAACAAGTGGAGATAATAAAATAAACAGTGGAGCAGATACTGGCGAAGATGAGTTGCAACAGGCAGGGGAACCTGGTGGGACATGATAACTCGCTCAGGCAGTATAAGTCGAGTCCTGGTCACCTCCGATTTAATCGTGTGACTTTACCATGTTCCCCAAGTGGTTCGGAATCCACTATAATCAGGAGGTCCACCCTGTTAGTCAACTCCCCTTTCCCCGAGGTGAAAGAGTCTGCCCTTAGGGTGCCTCAAGTTAACAAACAGACTCACTCCCCCCGCCAGGCTGACAGGGTTGCTTAAAGCAGAAATGCTGAAAGCAGGCGTTAGAAACAACAACAACAACATCAATAAAATTGGAGGTACAGTGTACCTACTTAGCTTTGTAGAGTGTAGACGCCTCTATACGTAGGGGAAGTAGAGAAAGGAAGTAATGAAAAAATTGACAGCGAATATTGGAACAGGTCCTAAAGTAAATTATGTAAAAGTATAAGTGTGTCAGAAGAATAAACAGTGACAACAAGTGGAGATAATAAAATAAACAGTGGTGCAGATACTGGCGAAGATGAGTTGCAACAGCAATTGAAGTGGATGCAGTGGCAGCAGTTGCGGCAATGGACGTGCCACTGCTGACGCTAACAACTGCGGTCAGCAGAGAGATGTTGACGAGCAACGAGGGCGAACCTCCCATGAATAACAATGATCGAGGCTCCCTCTACTTCTGTAGTTCCAGCGAATTTTAAGATGGAGACTGTAATGGCGGACAATGTGGAGGGGAGTGGTGTTGTAAATGGTATAGCAGATCTGATTATACTACAACCCAGATTCAAAAAGGTTGGACCACCCTTATTCACGATGCATTTCAGTTTCTATCTCTGTCAATTCGAATAATATATCATTTATTTTAATATAGAAAGTAGCCTAACTATTCCTCAATCAAATAAGAAAAAATTCTCCTTATTAGGTTTAAAACCTATCTGACAAGACAGATTTGCTCAAACATATGCTGAAATCATCAATTCAAAAAATCGGGACCACTACGTTTTCACTATTTTGTTATAGTGCCTTTTGCATTAATAACTGCCTTAATACGACGGGACATGGAAGATATAAGAGCGACACAATCATCTGCAGTGAACGAATCCCAAATTTCTAATAAAATGGTCCTCAGTTCGTCCTTTGTCCGTACAAGAGTGGTTCTCAACTTCTTCATTTTCCCCCAAATATTTTCGATTGGGGAAAGACCAGGGCTGCTTGAAGGCCAAAGGAGAGGTTTAATATCATTATTTTGATACCATGCGTTAGCGATTCGGCCGGTATGGCAAGTTGCGCGGTCTTGCTGAAATATAAAATTCCCGTTCGACACCATCTTTGTAAGGGAAGGCTTCAAACTGTCCTCCAAAATCTTAATGTACGTATACCCATTAACAGAACCCTCAACAAAATGAAATACACCTGTTCCTGATGCACTCATACACCCAAACTTCACGGTTTTCTTGATACAGTGGGGCTTGATAGTCTCGCCAAATATTCGTACTACGCGCTTAGATCCAGCAGAATCCAAAGTTAGTTGAAATCGGGCCTCATCGCTACAAATGATCTTTTTCCAGTCCTGTTCAGTCCAATTCACCCTCTCTCTTGCCCAAGCAAATCTCCTCTTTATCTGTACATGTGTTAATAGGGGTTTCCCCTTGGCAGTGTAAAAACTATAGCGGGCAGAATGGATTCGTCTAACTGTAGTACTCACAAAACCTTGGCTATTGGACAATATTGATTAGTTCCAAGCTTCCTTGAGCTCTAGAGCAGTTATGCGTTTGGCTTCAATGATTTTTACGAATTCCCTGTCCTGGCGACTAGCCGTCTTGCGTGGCCGCCTCGTCGCTTTCCCCCGGATCAGTGGTCTTGGCGTTTGCACAGCGTACCAAAAATATTGTGGATGGTAGACTTTTATAATTGGAGGATTCTCTTTATCTCTCTCTCACTTTTTCTTGCTTGATGATGGAAAATTATCAGTTTCAGAACGCTCTACAGCAGATCCTCTTGCGATTCCTCGATGATAAAATGCAGATGGGGAAAAATAACGTGTCTGATGTTTTGAAAATATGTCTACACACTGCATGTAAGCAATGTGCATTTTTTTCAAGCTTGCCTGGATGTTCACGGAAAGAATAACGCTAAGTGGTCCAAGATTTTTGATTCGGTTAATTATGCACCTTCTCTCGAAAGTGTCGAGGAATCGATGAAAAACTAACGGATCTAAATTGAATTGATCAAATGTCATTAAGGGAGTATCTGGCTAATTTCCAGTGTAAACTCAGCGACCTACAATTTGTATTAACAGAGATACAAATTGAAATGCATTGTGGATTGGGGTGGTCCAACCTTTTTGAATCAGGGTAGTACTTATAAATTGGAAAGAAAAAATATGAAAGCAAAAACACACAGAGACTTTTTTAGTATGTAGTAAGTTCCTCAGTAGGATTTGTGTTGTGATAAAATTTCAAAACATAAATTATTCAGTCGTACTCATTTCTGGAATAGTTCATAGAATGATAAAATAATAAAATGCCTAATAAAATGTATTAAGTAATATTTATTTAAAAAAATGAATAATAAGTTAATTCCCCGGGTAAGTTATTCTTTCCGTTTTGTGCCAGGGCTCCTGCTGTACATATATTTGTCTTATTACGCTAGGGCAGTTCAGTCGGAATCTCTGGAAATAAAGTAATTATTTATTCCTTTTACCTCTCTATCTTTAATTTGCTAACTAGCCCCCTAAAAGCAACCAAATTAAATAAAAACACATTTCCTTCGTTCCAAAGTGGAGTATAAAGACTCAAATAAAGTACAGTATATTCACATTTCAAAGCTTTTCTACTGAGAACTAAAAATATATCTGTGATACGAAGCAGGTTTCGGTGTACTACAGCGAATTCCGCTAAAAAATGTTCTTTCCTTTGACGAGATTCAACAGGTCTCAGCATGTTACGTCCCGCGGGAATTCTATAGTTAATACATTTTTCATTGTGAGAGGTTCACAGTGGAATGAAGTTGCTGTCGGTGTCGTTATACGACTCGTCTGCCCCAGTTTTGCTTTAGAAGCAATTACCGCTTATATTGGATCGAACCAATGTCACATTGAGGTTTTAATTGAGTCTTTTATTGTACTAGCGAACCCGGCGAACTTCTTATCACATCTTCCCCATTCCACATTTGTTTGTTTATTTTTTGAGTTGTTTACTTTACTTTAAATGGCGATCATAATTAAGAGCAAATTGGGCAACCTCGCTAATGTTTTTTTGTACAATTCCACGAGAAATTTTCATTGTACCTTTACATTTCAAAATTCCTTAAACTAACGGATTTGTAGGGGTTGTCCGGGTGGTCTGGCACACCAACAATTTTGTAATAGTTACATCAAATGAAAGCTCTTCAAAGGGGCTTTCATTTGATGTGTAACACGGCTTACTCATTGTTAAAATTTACTTCGTATAGTCTTACAATAAAATTAAATTAAAAACACAACCGGTTTCGGCTCACGCCATCGTCAAGTGCGATTGAAAAAAGGTAAAAGGTATGCAAGCTAAAACAAAATACGAATAAAACTCATTGTCAGGATAATACACAGCATCGCATAAAGTAAATAATTTAAATTGAACAATTAAACATCAACCAATGGAAGCGCCAACAAAGGGGAACTACTTAAAAAGTTTATGTCATTAAGTAACGTTTTGTTTTTAACCATAGCTTCCCTAATCTCAATGGTTTCTAAATTATCAAGAAGTTTCCCCTTGTTGGCTACATGTAAGATCTTAAAATTATCGAAATCACAGGCATGGTTGTGGGTGTTTATAGACCGGGTGCCACCAATCCTTTGGTTCTCTAAAAGGGTGGCAAATTTTCACACTATGTCCGTAATAGTCCATGGGCTGGATATGCCGAAAAGGGATTTCTGGCTGGCGAGAGCGGTAGCATTTGGACAGGGGATTTTTTTTTCGAAAATGTTTTTTGACGAAAATTCACTAAACGAGTGGCACGTTGAGATGCTACCAAAATAACTAGTGGCACTCAAATATAAGTGGAAACTTCATGCCAGAAGATTTTCCCAATGGGCTGCTCGGCTTCTGTATCCATTCGCCTCAGGACCTCAGCATTAGGGGCACCATCTTTCCAGGATATACGCGGCATTGTCTACACATCCACATTTCATAGGCGATTCAGTTCAGTTCAGACCTTAGGGACTGGGAAGTTGTGCTCTTGCCAAACCACTGCCTCAGGTTTCTCAACCATAATGTTCTCCTTCTGCCGGAAGCCCCCGGACCTTTTATCTGCACATGCAGAAGGCGATACTTTTCGCCAACGGCCTTAACATGTTGATTCCATTAGAGTGAGCATGTTTCAAACTGCGGCAACTTGGTTGTGTGCACAACGTTGGCAGGGGAACCTGGTGGGACATGATAACTCGCTTAGGCAGTATAAGTCGAGTCCTGGTCACCTCCGATTTCATCGTGTGACTTTACCATGTTCCCCAAGTGGTGCGGAATCCACTATAATCAGGAGGTCCACCCTGTTAGTCAACTCACCTTTCCCCGAGGTGAAAGAGTCTGCCCTTAGGGTGCCTCAAGTTAACAAACAGACTCACCTCCCCCGCCAGGCTGACAGGGTTGCTTAAAGCAGAAATGCTGAAAGCAGGCGATAGAAACAACAAAAAACAACAACACTTTTCGTTCTTCATCGCATGGGCAAAGTATGTTAGTTTCCGTTTCTTAACCGTCAGCAGCAGCTCGGCTTCTATATCCATTCGCCTCAGGACCTTAGCATTAGGGACACCATTTCTCCAGGATATACGCAGCATTGTCTACACATCCACATTTCATAGGCGATTCAGTTCTCTATAGCTTGTACAAAGTCTATAATATAACAGCTGTGAGAAATATCATTAGCTATGTATTAGATCAGGGGTTCTCAAAGTGTGGGTCGCGAATAACTTCCAAGTGGGTCACGGCGTGGTCTCGTCTGCCAGTTATATACCCTAGACAGATTGAATTAATTGACAAGTTTTTTTCAATTTAAGTCATATATTTTTCAAAGATTGGCGGGAACCAAAGATATATAATAGAAATTGGCGGGAACCAACGATATTAAATAGAATAGATCGCTTGCTCCAATTCCTGCGTACGCCCTTGGACTGTAAGAATACTTTTTAGTAAGGGAATCGAAGTAAAAATTGCAATGTAGAATTTAGTGGGTCGCGATGCAATTTTATAGATCATTTAGGGGTCCGCGACGAAAAAAGTTTGAGAACCTCTGTATTAGATGAAATATTTCTCAACGTTTTGATACATGGTGAGGCGTCCGGATATGAAAGGACTTTGAAAACTTTGGCCAATCGGTGTTATTGATGGCCCCATATATCATGTATCAAAATTTAGAGATTTCTTCTAATGCCAATGATATTTTTTATACAGGGTGTTCCAGACCACCCGGACACCCCCTATATCTTGGTTATTACGAGGAATTTTGAAATGCGGTAAAAACTCGATAGCAAATTGGGGGTTGAACTGCCTTATGGTGGAATCAAATGTTTTCTCAGGGGGTCCAAAAGGTTTCAGAGGGGTCATAGGTGGTTTCTCGGAATTTTCAAATGTAAAGCTATGCCGTGTTGCACATCAAATGAAAGCACTTCAAAAGGGCTTTCATTTGATGTAATAATTATGTACCTAGCTTGAAAGGTTCAGGCACAATCAATTCTAACATGTCAAAAAATTTATTATTTCAATACCTTTCTTTTATTGTAGAATAGATTCTCACTTTCTGTGCTTTACATAAAACATGTTTGAATACAGCGAACTTATTTTCGCCAAACACCGTCAGGTACAGTAATGATAAGGCGCCCATTCCACATACGTCAATCGCCAATGAAAAATTGAAAAATGACGTAAATTGACGTGGTAGCAGAATTTTTAGTATGTCTTTAATGTCTGCTAAAATGTCATTTTTCAATTTTTCATTGACGATTGACGTATGTGGAAAGGGCGCCTAAGCACAAATTACAATTCTATTCAGTTTCAGACCACCCCCTACATCTCGGTTACTATGAGGAATTTTGAAAAGCGGTAAAAAGTTCGATAACAAAGTAGGGGTCGAACTACCTTATGGTGAAATAAATATGTTTTCGGGGGGTACGAAAGGGGGTTTTCTGGGGGTCATAGGTGGTTTCTCGGAATTTTCAAATGAGGAGCAAACTTTCAAAACGGCACTAATCCATTTTCGTAAAATATTCAGGAAACACGAAAAACATGATTATTTTGGCTTTATTATAACGGGAATATAAGATTTTAACGCTTCAGAAGACTGGGCTAATTTTTTTTTTGTTTTTGTTTGATTAGCAGTCCTGATTCAACTTCAAGATGGAAAATCGATGATAAAATCAATTTTTATTTTTCATGGATTTGTGACGTTTTGAAAGTTTGCTCCTCAAACGTAAAGGTAAGCCGTGTTAAACATAATAGTCTCCTTAGTAACTTTGTAAAACTTGCTGTCACTCATTGTTAAAATTTACTTCGTATAGTCTTACAATAAAATTAAATTAAAAACACAACCGGTTTCGGCTCACGCCATCGTCAAGTGCGATTGAAAAAAGGTAAACAAAAGTCAGGGGTTTACCAACTAGACTGTAATGATTCTGGTAGTTTATATATTGGACAAACTGGGAGAGGGTTTAAAGAAAGAATAGCGGAGCATAGACGGGGGGTAGGAAAACCCGACACTCAGTCCGCCTTAGCCCAACATATAATAGACCGGGTGCCACCAATCCTTTGGTTCTCTAAAAGGGTGGCAAATTTTCACACTATGTCCGTAATAGTCCATGGGCTGGATATGCCGAAAAGGGATTTCTGGCTGGCGAGAGCGGTAGCATTTGGACAGGGGATTTTTTTTTCGAAAATGTTTTTTGACGAAAATTCACTAAACGAGTGGCACGTTGAGATGCTACCAAAATAACTAGTGGCACTCAAATATAAGTGGAAACTTCATGCCAGAAGATTTTCCCAATGGGAACCCCTTCCCAGAGGGTGGTTAAATCAGTTGTGGGTACCAAAAATTCGCTGAAGAGGTGGCAAATCAAATTTACCTCTATGTGTAAGCTCGTCGCCTGACAATCATAAAAAACAGTATGCCAGACGTTTTTAGCAACAGCAACCCCTTGCCAGAAGGGTTGGAAATTTATCCTAGGGTGCTTTTTGTTAAAAGGGTGGCAGTGGAAAAACCATTATACCGTATAGTACTCATGAATGTAATGTTAGAAATCTTAGTCACAGACATTTTAAGTGCAGTGGGGGTTGATACAGAAGGGTGGAAGTCACCAGCCAAAGTGAAAAATTAGCTGAAAAGGTGGCAACTTAATTTCTCCGTATACATCTTTAGATACTTCGTATTCATATTAGAAATTTTTGTCCCAGAAGTTTTCTCATACTTTTTCCCCAACAAGAAGGGGTAGTAATTTATCTGGGGTGGGTTTTCAATGTAAGGGTGGCATGGAAAATCCAACATAAAATGGTTCATTTGTGCTAATTTATGGCAGGAAACAACCCCACAGAATATTTTAGGGTAGTTCGGGGTGATCCAGAGGGGTGGAAAGTCTAATACAGAGGGGTAAAATTGGCTGAAGAGGTGGCAATCTGAATCGTAGCTTAAATGTCTTAAATTGGTGTCTGTGTTACTATGTTATTGGTCACAGACGTTATATTCGGTGTCTACCCCTCCCCAGAAGGGGTAGAAATCTACCTGGGGTGGGATTTCACTATAAAGGTGGCATGAAAAATTCAACGCGAAATAGCTGCTTCTTGCCCATACATGGCGGGTAACCATATGCCAGAATATTGTAATGTGATTAGGGGTGATCCAGAGGGGTAGTAAACCATAAACTCAGGGATACAATTCTTTAAAGAGGTGGCACCTTGAAATTTTGCCATGTGTTTGTATATTTAAATACAAGCACGAAAAAATTGGTCCCAGAAATTTTATGCGGTGCCAACCCCTCCCCAGAGGGGGTAGAAATTTACCTGGGGTGGGTTTTCACTGAAAGGGTGGCATGAAAAATCCAACATAAAAATTTCCTTTGTGCTAATTTATGGCAGGAAACAAACCCACAGAATATTTTAGTGTAGTTAGGGGTGATCCAGAGGGGTGGCAAACCAAAAACTGAAAATTGCGTGAAGAGGTGGCGCCTTGAAATTTTACTGTATGTTAGTATATTTGAATATATGTATAAAATACTTGGTCCCAGAAATTTTATGCGGTGCCAACCCCTCCCCAGACGGGGTAAAAGGAGGAGAGACAATTTTATTAGCTAAACAGGTATTTGTGCCAGTCTCTAATATTGATCCATTCATATTACCAATACCATTGGCCTACATTTGAAACGCACTTATCCCCAGTGGCGAAATACAAAATATCCCCAGTGCGGGGGGGGGGGGGGGCTACCAACCAACCAACTCTACGTTCAATTCGACGGAAAGAAATTGTTAACCCCGTAGCCTAATTTCGAATCTTTGGAATTAAATTGCTTCATTTTTTTTAATTGGTGCCAATTTTTAACATAGCTTCCATGTCTTGTTTATGCAATTTAGTCGAAACTTGCATTTATATTATTTTCAGACAATGGTGCCAGTGATACAAATTGGTAATTTAATTTTTTATGATTCTGCCTATTTTACTGATAGACTTATTCTAAAAACGTATTCTTTACGCTTAACAAGGTCGTTGCTTAATATTACATGCAACATGTTATATATTCCATCGATCCTAACCCATAGTGCTAGGACAGGGTGATTTTTGCTTAACCGGTGAAAGTACAATAAGCGCTTCGCCAATATATTTGGGCCTCAATTCATGCTCACAGCTTGTACTTTTCTCTCGGCTCGTAGGCTTATGTGTATAGGCGAACTTATATTACGACTTTAGAATATTGGGAAACAAAGAAGAGGTCGTTTGGTTGACATATTATGTAAGCAAAACCGAGAATGCAACTGTAAAAGCTAATTTAGAAAGCCGCTGGTACGGTGTCAAAGAGCAATTGGGAGGCATAAAGAATATGATTAAGAATACATCAGAACTACATCTGAGAGCGGACAGAAGAAGACATAAAGTGTCTACGGCCGATTAAATTATTGCGCTTTTAGAGGAGGAACGAAAATGAGTGTCGAGGGACCGCAGTAGTAGTAGTAGTAGTAATAAATTTGGCAAAGTCCCATGCCATGGTGAGGGCTCGCAGGACACTCCCCATCTTGATCACTCAGACAACTCAATTGCGGCAGCGAAGCTGTTTTCCTGCCTCGAATCCTCCCTTATCGAAACTAACCGAGGTAAGACGTCCTAGCCACGTGCCACCCAGTCTCGGCGCCGATCGGCCGGAGTCCTTCGAGGGAATCTGCACACCCATGCGATCATTGGGTACCTATCTCCCGAAGAAACGTTTCAGGGTGGCCGTTGTGTGGAGCTCTTCGGTCAAGCAACCCGGTAATTCTCAATCGATGCAGCCAGTGACATGCTCTGTATTCCAGATACGCATACAGTGGTGGCAAGCCCAATAATGCCTCAAGCGCAGATGGAGGAGTTGATGGCATTGCTCCAGATATTGAAATGCAAGCCAGTCTTTTTATTTTCACCAGCTTCTGCTTGGATGTCTTCAGCGACGCCCTTTTCCATCACACACGCAGCCACAACAGCCACATAAAGCCACATAAAGGCGGGAAGTCCGTGTGATCTTCATTCCCAAACATAGTAGGTCAGACTACACCAAGCCATTGACGTTCAGACCTATAAGCCTCAGTTCCTTTTTGCTAAAGACAATGAAAAGTCTAATGGAACGAGAACTCAGGCTTACACTCACCGGCAGCAATGAATTGCACGACGGTTAGCACGGTCAGCAGATTATTGGATGGCCTCCAGTTTACGGCGGATTTAATGTTTTCAGTGGTACCGAAATGGCGTCCTTTGAGCTCATTCTTGATCCTGGGGATCAGGAAGAAGTCACAAGGACTCACAAGCCTCATTCTGCCCTCTCATTTTCGTGACATACTTTAAAAACCTTTCGAACCTGGGTAGCTAGAGGCTGCAGCAACACGCAGTTAGTTCTTTTCACTAGAAGAAAGAAGCTGAAGAACACAACTCTGTTTGTTAATGATCAAGAAGTTCTATCCACAAAATGTGTTAAGTTCTTGGGAGTTCATCTTGATTTGAAGCTTCTATGGAACAGACAATGAGATTCAGCAATAGTAACGGCATGCTCGGTTCATAGGAGCCTACAGGTTGGTTTTGCAAGTACCTGGGGTCTTTCAACAAAAGTGATGAGGTGGCTTTAT